>OZ014522.1:136899931-138302431 GCA_963966055.1 Lathyrus aphaca | reverse complement strand
GGTCTTTGGCCAAAATGTCAACTTGATTTGTACTTGAGGTATGGGCAATGGTACAACTTGCTTTTTGGCTTGTCTTGGTTCAGCTGAGTTTAGGGAGAACCATGGAATTGTTTATGAGATGATTCAGCAAGTTGATCAAGGTTTGTGTAGTGTTTTGCAAATTTCACAAGGTTTGGCCCCTTTGGAAATTCTTGAGATTCAAAGCATCAAAATGCAAAGTTCCTTGGCCCATTCTGAATTTTAGAGGTCATGTGATCATGTTGTGAAGAAATTGTACACATTTGAGGCCTTTAGAACACTTGATCATAGCATTTTGCAAAATGCCTCTTTGGTAGAAAACTTCAAATTATGTGATTTTGGCCAACTTTGACAAGCCATAACTTTTGATCCAAAATGAATTAGGTCAAGTTCTTGTACTTTTTGAAAAGGGAATGATCCATTCTACAACTTTCATGACCAAAGTTTTTCCATTTGAAGCATTTTTGAATCAAAAAGCAAGGGTTGAAAAAGTTTCCCAAAATGGCAATTTTCATTATAAGTCAACTTTCCCAAAAAGTCAACTTTGCAAATGACTTGAAATTTTCCAATTTTGTGAACTTCTAACATCTTCTATGATCAAATAAAGATCATACATAATCAAAATGATGATGAACACCCTTTGGTTGGGTCATTGGGGGCCTCAGATGCCCTGATTTTGCACTGACTTGCTTAAAAAGTCAACTCTTGATCAGATGACTTCCCCATTGAATTTCTTCATGAAAATTGATATGCATGATCCCTATATCATATAGAGACCAGTAGAAACAAGAATGACCAAAAACTTTGGAGTTATGGCCTCTGAAACCAAAACCCCAATTCTAGGTCATCTGTGCAGTCAAACCTAGCTCTGCTTCCATGCCATTCTCAGTTCTTGTGATTCTTTGACATTATTGACTTTGAGGGGATATAATATGATGCTTGAACATACATGGACCCCTTTGAAGTGATTGATGACCTTTGGAGTGGCTCAAGAAGCTCTTGGATTGCTTAGATCACAAACCCTAGATGCAGATGACTTTGAACCAATGCAATGAATAAAAAATGTGGTATGAGATGCTATGATTGGATTTATGCATATGAAAAGATCACAAGCCATGGTGTGAGTGGGTGAGGGAAAATTTGGGGTGTTTACAGCTGCCCCTATTCAAACATGAGTTAACTGTGCAGGATGTAAGCAACGACTTATCAGGCAAACGAGATAACTTGTGGTTGAATACCAAAGACAGTCCGAAATTTGCACTCACAGAATGAAGAAGAAAAGGGGTATAGATTGTAAAGGAAAATAAAGTATAATTATAAAGTGCGGGAGACGGAGCACGACCGTCGGGCAGAGGACGACTGCTGGGGATGAAGCAATGACGGGGACGACCGACACGCTAGGGAGAATGCAGGAAATAAAGCAATGACGGGGACGGCCGACATGCTGGGGATATAAAAGATTATGATGGGGACGGCCATCAAGTAAAGCTGTAAGATTCTCTGGGGAATATGTAAAAAGTAAATGATGAGGTAAGGTCATCAGGTTCATAAAGTAATGCAAACAACGATGGGGATGGCCATCGGGCTAGACTGATGAAGGACGATCATCAGGAAAAGGAAAAGGGACCACGACGGGGACGGCCATCGGGTTAAAGAATAAATGAAATAATGATGAGGGGCGGTCATCAAAGGTGAAGGACGATCACCTAGCAGGGGACGGCTGCTCTGAGGGGGACAAGATGAGGGACGGTCATCTAAGGTGAAGGACGATCACCTGGCAGGGTACGGCTGCCGAAAGTATCGCGACATAGGACGAATGTCGGATAAAAGGTTGACGATGGGGACTGCCATCGGATGAGCATGATGAAGGACGATCATCAAGAGGTGAAGGACGATCACCTAGCAAGGGACGACTGCTCTCAAGGTTTATCATGACATAGGACGAATGCCAGATAAAAAAGATCAACGATGGGGATGGCCATCGGGTAAAATGATGAAGGATGATCATCAAGAGGGGTGAAGGACGATCACCTAGCAGGGGACGGCTGCTAAAATATCACGACATAGGATGAATGTCGGATAAAAAAGATCAACGATGGGGACGGCCATCAGATGAGCATGATGAAGGACGATCAACAAGAGGTGAAGGACGATCACCTAGCAGGGTACGGCTGCTCTCAGGGTCTATCATGACATAGGACGAATGTCAGATAGAAAAGAAATTTGCCTTGTTGGCAACCTACCGGGGGATAGTAAACACGGACGAGTATTTATATCCAAGAAATAAAAGGTATAAGTGTTTTGACATTGTGTATAGATTAAAGATGCGGACGAGCATCCCTAAGACTACGATACGGACGAGTATCGGGTAGAAACCAATACTGACACGTGTTCAGAGATGATGATACGGACGAGTATCAACTGGTTAACAAGGAACACGGACGAGTGTTGATTCCAAGGGGACTCTTCTGGGGAAAAGTAGACACAGACGAGTGTCTAAAATCAAGAAGACAAGATGTGTTTTGACACAGTGCATGGATTAAAGACGCGGACGAGCATCTCTAAGACTACGATATGGACGAGTATCGTGTAGAAACAAACGCTTGACGCATGTTCTGAGATGATGGTACAGACGAGTACCAACTGGCTAACAAAGAACACGGACGAGTGTCGAATCTGAGAGGATATAAGCGGTGTATACAAGATACGGACGAGTATCTGTATAAGTGAAAACAAGAGTAATAAGTATGAGTGGTGTAAGGACAAGTGATTAACTTGCTGGAGAGAGTGACACGGACGAGTGTCAAGAGGTATATTATAAACAAGTATATGCTTTACAAAGTGTTTAGGTAATTATGTTTGGGGAAGGTGATACGGACGGATGTCAAGAAAATTATATATGTGTATATGTATCTGTGAGTGCAAAGGGGACGCTTTGGCCTTCTACTGGGGATATGACACGGACGAGTGCCACAAAGAGTATGTACTGATATTTGTGAGTGTAAGGCAACTGCTTTAGCTTTAGCTCTCCGCTGGGAAATATGGGGAGCTTTCTGTATATCGTTGATGGATTGTCATTATTCACAATTGTTTGATTCAGAACATGGCTTATGATTATGCAATATGTTTGATTTTTGCCGCAATGCTCCGTATTAGACGGAATGCTACGCTTTGTGGGGTGAATATGATGCGAATGCTATGATTATGCGAAGATACCGATCCGGGATTTGGATCCCGTTGCTAAGGAGATCTCTGGTTAATCTGCTTGAAATGGACATCCCAGCTGGGGATGAGATCATTGGTAGATCTGATGAGATGTATCTGCTTGGGGGAATAGGTCACTGATAAACCCATCTTGGTAATAAGGGACCCAGCTGGGGTTTGTAGAAGCCTCCGTCACTCTGTTGTGATTCCCTCAGACATTGCTCTTCTGGATAGAGGCTGAAGCTCTGTGGGGAGATGGTTCCCTGGCTTTTGTACTTGGCTGAGGAGTAAGAATGATTGACACCTCGGCTGGGGAGAAATAACAAGTGGTAAATCAGCTGGGGAGAAAGCACTTTGGGTGCTAAGACTGAGTGAGTGTTGATTTGCCAGCTTGCTGGGGGTGAAGCTTTCATGCCCCATGTTGCGTTTTGAAAACCTGCAATCCTGAAAAGACATAGAAACGCACGAGTAATCCCGAGGTATCCCTTACCGGATTCCATCATAGGAGTTTAGACACTCTCGGGAGTAAATATATTTCCTGCAAGCACGTATTCTTTAGGAGAGAAACATCTGTATTTATGCAATCAGTATCTTATAGACATCGGACATTTTGCAAAAATAAAATGTGCGAGACGAGACATGACTGAAAATATGATTTTATTAATTCGTATGCCCTAAATTGGCAAGATACAGTCAAAGAAACATATCTCCTAAAATAAGGAGATTGTTACAAATTGAGAAGCAAAATGTTGGCAATGTTGATGACGCTTCGAGGAGATTCCCTTTTGCTATGACTCGTATGACATTTGACGTTCTTCTCGTCTTTCTTTCTGAAGAAGGCTGATTTTGAAAGAGGCTTGATCCTTTCGAAGCTTACCAAGTTGTAAGTGATACATACGAATTCAAAATGCAGTTGTTCGCTCATTCCCTTATTTTGCATGGATCGCCCTTTCGGGTTTTCAATCCATCGGGATACCCATTTTTGCCTGAGCTGTCCAATACGGCTTTTCAACTCAGCGGGTGTACATTTTTATTTATTTCCCTTATTTTTGCCCGAGTCTCTTATTCTGTTTTTGACTCGCCGGGATGCCCTATTTTTTCTTGGAATTACATTCTGTTTTTATGTCCAGCGGGTCATTTTATGCGAAGTATTTTTTAACTGCATCTGAATTCACAGGGGACGGGAAATCTTCACCATCCATAGTGTTGAGCATGAGTGCTCCGCCGGAGAAAACTTTCTTTACTACGAATGGTCCTTCATAGTTCGGAGTCCATTTGCCCCTGTGGTCTGTATGAGGAGGGAGGATTCTTTTCAGCACAAGATCTCCTACTTGGTACTCTCGGTGCCTGACTTTCTGATCGAAGGCTTTCTTCATTCTTTTCTGATACAACTGCCCATGACAGATTGCAGCCAATCTTTTCTCTTCAATCAGACTCAGTTGTTCGTATCGGGATCGGACCCATTCTGCTTCGTTCAACTTAACATCCATTAGTACCCGTAGGGAGGGTAATTCAACTTCAACAGGTAGGACTTCTTCCATACCATACACAAGCTGATACGGTGTTGCCCCGGTGGATGTTCTGATTGACGTGCGGTACCCATGCAAGGCAAACGATAGCATCTCATGCCAGTCTTTGTAGGTGACTACCATCTTCTACACAATCTTCTTGATATTCTTATTAGCTGCCTCAACAACGCCATTCATCTTTGGTCTGTAAGGAGAAGAATTGTGGTGTTGGATCTTGAAGTCCCGGCACAGCTCTGCCATCATTTTGTTGTTTAAGTTGGAACCATTATCAGTAATAATTCGCTCAGGCACTCCATACCGACAGATGATGTCTCTCTTCAGAAATCGGGCTACCACTTGCCTGGTGACATTTGCATAGGAGGCTGCTTCAACCCACTTGGTAAAATAGTCAATGGCTACCAAGATGAATCTGTGGCCGTTCGAAGCAGTCGGTTCAATCTTGCCAATCATATCAATGCCCCACATAGCAAAGGGCCAGGGTGAAGACATCATGTTCAAAGGATTGGGAGGCACATGCACCTTATCCACGTAAATCTGGCATTTATGGCACTTTCTGGCGTATGCACAACAGTCGGCGTCCATTGTGATCCAGTAATAACCTGATCTTAGCAACTTCTTGGCCATTACATGTCCTCCAACATGGATACCAAAGGATCCTTCGTGCACCTCGTGCATCAACAAATCTGCTTATGTCCTATCAACGCATCTGAGGAGTACCATATCAAAATTTCTCTTGTACAGGGAACCGTCAGTATTCAGGAAGAAACTACCAGCAAGCCTTCTTAAAGTCTTCTTATCATTGGAAGATGCCCCAGGTGGGTATGTTTGATCCTCCAATAAGCTCTTAATGTCATGGAACCAAGGCTTATCATCTTTGACAACGTCTGCTGCAAATACATATGCTGGTCTGTCAAGCCTGGACACTGAAATCCGAGGCACAAAGTTGGCAGCTTGAACTTTGATCATGGATGAGATAGTAGCCAGAGCATCTGCAAACTGATTCTCGTCTCGAGGGATATACTCAAGCTTGACCGTTGTAAAGAAAGTCAATAACCTCCTTGTATAATCCCTGTAAGGTATCAGATGATCCTGGTGTGTGTACCATTTGCCATTGGTTTGATTAACTACCAAACCTGAATCTCCGAATACAGTCAATGTCTTGATCCTGAGATCAATGGCTTCCTCAAGACCCATAATGCAAGCTTCGTACTCAGCTTCGTTGTTAGTGCAGTTAAAGGTGAGCTTTGCCGAGAAAGGCGTGTGAACTCCCTTAGGTGTAATGAGTACTGCACCAACACCACGACCATTCATATTAACAACCCCATTAAACATCATAGTCCATCCTTCTTCCGGGTCAGGCCCTTCAGTGTGAATAGGCTCTTCATGATCTTTTGCTTTTATGAACATGATGTCTTCATCAGGGAAGTTAAATCTCATAGGCTGGTAATCATCAATAGGTTGCTCAGCAAGATAATCAGACAATACACTGCCTTTGATGGCTTTCTGAGATGTGTACTGGATGTCATATTCCGTGAGGATCATTTGCCATCTTGCAACCCGTCCGGTAAGAGCTGGCTTTTCAAAAATGTACTTAACCGGGTCCATCTTTGATATCAATAAGGTAGTGTGGGTCAACATATACTGCCTTAGTCGGCGAGCAGCCCACGCTAAAGCACAACAAGTTTTCTCGAGCAGTGAATAAGGTTGTTCACAGTCGGTAAACTTTTTGCTTAGGTAGTAAATTTCATACTCTTTTCGACCAGACTCGTCATGCTGGCCCAACACACACCCCATTGACTTTTCTAATACTGTCAAGTACATTATTAGAGGTCTTCCTTCCACCGGAGGCATAAGGATTGGAGGCTCTTGTAAGTATTCTTTGATCTTGTCAAAAGCCTTCTGGCAGTCTTCGTTCCACCTGACCGTTTGTTCTTTTCTTAACAACTTGAACAAAGGTTCACAGGTTGCAGTGAGGTGAGATATGAACCTTGAAATGTAGTTCAATCTACCCAGAAACCCCCGAACTTCTTTTTCAGACTTCGGTGCAGGCATTTCTTGAATGGCTTTGACTTTATCAGGGTCAACTTCAATCCCTTTCTCACTTACAATAAATCCCAGCAGCTTACCGGACCGCACCCCGAATGTGCACTTGTTGGGGTTCAGCTTCAGTTGGTACTTCCTCAGGCGTTTGAATAACTTCAACAGATTTACCAGGTGGTCTTCTTCTGTGAGGGACTTGGCAATCATGTCATCCACATAACATTCGATTTCTTTATGGATCATGTCGTGGAATAATGTTACCATAGCCCGTTGATACGTTGCATCTGCATTCTTCAGTCCGAATGGCATCACCTTATAACAGAACGTGCCCCAGGGTGTGATGAAAGTTGTCTTCTCCATGTCTTCAGGTGACATCTTGATCTGATTGTATCCTGAAAATCCATCCATGAAGGAGAACACTGAGAACTGAGCCGTATTATCAACCAATACATCAATGTGAGGTAATGGGAAGTCATCTTTCGGGCTGGCTCTGTTTAGGTCCCGGTAGTCAACACACATTCTCACTTTGCCGTCTTTCTTAGGTACGGGTACAATATTAGCAACCCACGGCGGATCGCTAGTTACAGCAAGGAACCCGGCGTCCCACTGTTTTTGTACCTCTTCTTTTATCTTCATTGCCATATCTGGGCGAGTACGGCGCAGCTTCTGTTTTACTGGCGGGCAGTCTTCTCTTAAAGGCAGCTTGTGCATGACGATATCGGTGTCCAACCCTGGCATGTCCTGGTAAGACCAAGCAAACACATCCACATACTCTCGAAGCATATCAATCAGTTGCTCCTTCACTGAGTCTTGTAAGCAGGCCCCGACCTTAACCTCTTTCACGTCTTCATCCGTACCAAGATTAACTGTTTCAATCTCCTCCTGATGAGGAGTGATAATCTTCTCCTCTTGCTTTAACAACCTGGCTAGCTCTTCAGGAAGCTCATAATCTTCTTCAACCCCTTCATCAACTTGATTGATTGGATTGTCAAAGTCATACGAAGCCATAGCAGTGTTGTTGTCGGTGCAGTCTGAGAGGCACTTTCTGCAAGGGTTTAGATTGTTCATTTTAGTGATTGATTTTAATCTTGTTTTAGAAAAAAGTGAAATTAAGTTTATCATTTTGAAAACATTGCCATTTTATTTTTGTACAAAAAGAAAAATAAAAACAGTGAGCGGAAACGAAAAAAGACTCATTTGCAAAAGATGTCCGATATTCATTGATTGATCTGTTTGCACAAAATTACAAGATGGCCCGATTACAAAATGGGTCTTGTCATCTTGGGCAAGATGCAAGACTTGATGCATGCTTAAAATACAGGAAATAATAATTACTCTGCAGGAGTAACCCTTATAATTTCCTGGGAAGACCAGTTTGAGATATGGCTCCCCGGGATCCTTGGACGTATCCAGCTCTCCAGGTTGCGCTCATCTTCCGACTCATCTTCCAAGTTGTTTACTGCATCAGGGGTGAGCATCCCCCCACTAACAAAACTGGGCTTCTTAGCAGCCTCTGATTGATCTTGTTGAGTTGGTTTGTAACCCAACCCAAATCTGTCATCCTTCTTCTCCACAGGCAACAGCTTGCCCCAGCCTTGGGCAGTCCCCTCTTCAACAACCTTCCTGGCTTGTTGATAAGATGTCATGGAGGTTCCAAGTACAGCAGATGCTTCATTAATGTTCAGGGCTTCAAATTCCTGGCTCATGGTTTCATGGATCTCTCCATCCATCTCAATATATTTGTATGTAGCCAGATGGCTAACAAAAATATCTTCTTCACCACAGATGGTGATGATCTGGCCCTCCCACTCGAATTTCAGCTTCTGGTGAAGGGTAGACGTAACTGCGCCAGCGGCATGGATCCAAGGTCTACCCAACAAACAGCTGTAGGCCGGCTGAATGTCCATCACGTAGAAGGTAATTTTAAAAGTCTGTGGGCCAATCATCACCGGCAGATCAATCTCTCCTAGCACTGATCTCTTAGAGCCATCAAATGCTCTCACCACTAAGTTACTTGGACGTAATGCCAAGCCATCATACTCCAGCTTCACTAGGGCTTTCTTTGGTAAGACATTGAGTGAAGACCCAGTGTCTACCAGTACATGTGACAGAACAGCACCCTTGCATTCAAGAGTGATATGTAAAGCCTTGTTGTGATTACATCCCTCAGTTGTTAGATCAGCATTGGTAAAACCCAATCCATGGCTGGTATTGACATTAGCTACCACGGTCTCTAGCTGATTAACGGTGATCTCCTCTGGCACATATGCTGCGTGCAAGACTTTTAGTAATGCATTCCGGTGAGCTTCGGAACACATCAGCAGGGATAGAATGGAGATTTTTGAGGGAGTTTGGTGAAGCTGATCCACCACCTTGTAATCACTCCTCTTGATGATTCTCATAAACTCGTCTACATCTTGTTCAAAAGATGTCTTCTGTGTTTCTTTGAGAATGGGTTCTTCAGCTATTACACTCTTTCCCTTTGCTTTGGCAGCAGCTTCTGCTTCGGCATTAGGTCTTTGTGATTGCGAGGCAAAAAGGCGTCCGCTTCTGGTGAAGCCTCCGCCTCCCCCGACATTATCAATCTGTGGAGAAGAGGTTGAAGAGTCAAGAGTGATTTTCTCCCCATTGCAGTAAAGGTCAGAGCCATAATGCCAAGGGATGGCATTACTGCTTTCATATGGAACGGGCCCAGGTACCGTGATGGTAACCGGACTGACTGCAGCAGAGGAGGGTGTTGAAATAGTGTGCGGATCGTAGTAGATGGTAACTGGTGATCTGGCAGGAGATGCCACTGTTTGTTGTTGAAAATTGTTGTTCGGAGGAATACTTGATATATCATAATAAATAGTGACTGCTGAGATATTTGCTGGTGTTGTAGAAGAAAATTCTGAATAAAGGGGTGCTGATGTTGTAGAAGGAATGTTTGTTGATATCTGGTTTGTTGAAGTGATATTTGAAGCATTTGTTGATGAAACTGAAGAATTGTTTGGAATAATTGTTGTTGCAGTTGTAGGAGACTCAGGAACTGTTGTCAGAGAGATTGCTGGATCTGAAGGTGTTGATGTTGTGATTTGAAGTAAGCCACTCTGGATAAGACCATCTATACCGCTTCTCAAGTTATCACACCCATTTACCGAAATGTTGCAATAACCGCACCCGAGCTCACATCCGGGGAATATCTGGCATTCTAGGAGTTGAGCTTTAATCTCTACCAGGGGTGTCCGAATCTGCCCAACATGGGTTATTAAGAAAGATGGCTTATCTTCCTCAATAGCATTAATTCTTGGTCCTCCGTGGTGAGGCATGGGGTTCTTGTTGACATTTGGCGGGGGTGCAAAGTTTAGAGCTTTAGAATCTACCAAGTCTTGTACCTTCATTTGTAGAGCCCTACATTTCTCTGTACTGTGGCCAGGTGCATTGGAGTGAAAAGCACATCTGGCGTTGGCGTCATAATTTCTTGGCAGACTGGAAGGATCTGGTGGTGCCAACGTCCTTAGCTCAACCAAGTTGAGCTTCAGGAGCTGTGGCAATAAAGCGGCATAAGGCATAGGAATTGGATCAATCACCCTATTGGCCTGAGATGGTCTCTGTTGAAATGGTCTTTGTTGATTGTTGCTGTTGTTGTTGTTGTTGTAGTTTCTCTGAGGTGGATATTGAACTTGTTGCTGATAGTGGGGTTGTTGCTGTGGTTGATATGCTGGTTGCTGAGGAGTTGGAGCGGGAATAGTGACAGCTGCCACTGACCTATGATCATACTGAGGTCTACCCCTGTTGGTATGAATAGCATTAGTCTCACCGGTTCTTCTTGGGCCCACAAAAGGCTTTCTGGGGTTGCCGGACGAGCTCGCACCATTGTCAGAAATCTTGCCCATCTTTAACAGGCTTTCAATTCTTTCTCCAGCTATGACTACGTCAGCGAAGCTGGTGGAAGAAAAGGAAGCTAGCCTGTCAATGTATGTCCCTTGAAGGGTGTTCATAAACATGTCAGCCATTTCCCTCTCCGACATGGGTGGCTGGACAGCAGCAGCTAGCTGTCTCCACCTCTGGGCGTATTCCCGGAAGCTTTCCCTGGATGATTGAGACATTCCCATCAGGAGGGTCCTATTAGGAGCCATATCCAAGTTGTACTGGTACTGTCTGATGAAGGCCTCAGCTAGGTCCTTCCAGCATCTGATGGTTGCTCTGGTCAAGTGAGAGTACCATTCCCTTGAAGCCCCAGTTAAGCTATCTTCAAAGTAAAACATCCATAGTTTTTCATCCATGGTGTATGCCTTCAGCCTCCCCAGAAAGGATTGTAAGTGAGTTCGTGGACAGGAAGTTCCGTTGTACTTCTCGAAGCACAGGGGTTTAAACTTATGGGGAATCCTTACCCCGTCCACTAAACCCATGTCCATGACATCAAAGCCCAGGGAATTCTGAGACTCCAGGGATCTCAATTTCTCAGCAATTTCATCTAGCCTTCTATCATAGGCTTCATCCCCAGCTCCCATCACAGTGAATTGATCCTCTTGGGGGTCTTCTTGTAATACTCTGCCCGCAGTAGCATTCCCTTGCACATTAGCAGGGATGTTGATCTCTGGATGAAGATGGGGCCCAAACACAGGTGGATTAACATGAGGCTGAGCCCTCTCATTGTTGCTCGTTCCCCCAGTCCCTAGATGGGGTTCCTCCTGGGTCTGCCTTTCTACCAATGCCCTTAATCTCTCTTGGCTTTGAGCCAATCCATTCATCACCTCCATGAACTGGGTCATCTGGTTCCTCATTTCTAGCCTCTCGATTGCCATTTGGGTCCTGACCTCTGTAAGGTCCTGCTGTACTTGGTCCAATTGTATACCCGGAAGGTTGTTGTGAGTGGGATATCTGTGCGGACGGTTGAGAGGGAACACTCGTCGTCGAGCAATAGTTCCTGAATCACAACAGAGTTAGTAACAAACAAAACAAAAACCTACAAAACAAAACAAAAGTTAGTATGCAATGCAGTATGCTCATTTGTTTCCAAGGTATCCGGCTTGGCATTTGGTTTTGACCTTTCCAGACCCCTGAGGAAGGTGCTTTGATGTTGCTTGGGAGAAAGAGATTCAAATGAAACAAACTAATATATTACAAAATGGTTAATCATACATAGTTTGTTTTTTACAATACATGCCCTCCGAGGGGTCAAAAAAAATACAACACAAAAGAAAAAGTACATGAAATGAAAGCAACAACAAGCAAAAGTCAGACACCAAGACCAAACTCATCCTCCCTAACTTCCTTCAGAAGTGCTTCAGTCACAGGAGCAGCTGGATGCTCTGTGAGGTTCCTGATAAGAAGATTCCTGGTGGTGACAGCAGTGGTTAGCTTCTTGTGTTTGCCCTGGTCCTTTGACCTCTTCACACCAGCCCTAAGCTTCAATTCTGAGATTTCCCTCTGGGCTGCTAGCAGGGCTTCCCGTTGCTCCTTTGCACTGGCCTCCAACTGCTCAATCCTGTCCTGAGTTCTCTTATCTTCCTGAGTGCGAGCTTCAGTGATCCTGACCCACCTAGCTTGACTCTCTTTCAGATAGAGATCAGTCCTAGCCTTCTGGAACTGGGCCTCCTTACAGGCATTCTTCAAAATCTTCTCTCCAGCTCTTGACTTCTTGATGTAGTCCTCTGCCTTTTCAATCTTGGCTAGATGCTCCACCTTAAGCTTTTCTAACCTTTCAATGTCCAGACGACCATCACTCCTCTCCCAGAGGGTTCTCTTCAGGGCTTGAGACAGATTCTCATTCCTCTCTTTTAGCTTCTCAAACTCTTCCAGGCTGACAGTGGCTGGAGGTGGTGCTGTGGATGGCCCAGGTGCATCCTCAATGGTGAAGGGCATCCCAGAAATTTGAGCCCTGGCATGAGACCACTCATAATACTGAGCTGAGGCCACATTGTTGCATCTCCCAAGAATAGCCATTCCTTTGGTCTGGACATTGTCCCAAGCCCAGGATGCTTGCCTGACAATAGCCAGATTAGGCTTAATCTCACAGTAAAGGGTCTCAGCTAGATCTTGCACTCTAGGAGGGTGGACCAATGCATAGCCCAATTGTCTTTTGAATAGCAGAGGGTTGTAGTTGATGCAACCCTTCACTCCTATCAGAGGTACATTGGGGAACTGCCCACAACTAGTAATGATGTCCCTGCCCTTGGTGCTCTGGGTGCACCACCTGATGTCATCTGAGGTCAAAGCAACAAGTCTCCTAGCCCAATTCTTCTGTTGGTGAGGATTCAAGAATGCATCAGTCTTGGGCAAGTGTTTGAGCAGCCAGGTATGGAACAAGGGAGCACAGCATCTCACCAACCTTCCTCTTTGCTTTTCATTCCTTTGGTGAACAGAGTAGTAGAAATCTCCCAGTAAGGTGGGCACTGGGTTCCTCAGAATGAAAAGATGAATGGCATTCTTGCTAATGAACTTGGGCTCATCTGCAAAAAGTATAACCCCATATATGCTGAGGGCTAACAATGCACAGACTGCCTTCCATTCTCCTAAAGAGGCCTTCAAGATAGCCTGAGAAGTCAAGAAATCCAAGTGTAGACCAGAGATTCCAGCCTTTGTTGTTATGTTCTGCTCAATCAGTATAGGTTCCAGATACAGGGATTTTGCTACCTCTTCATTACTGGGAAAAGCCATCTCAGGGTTGAAGGGGACACCACCCCTGACAGGTACACCAATCAGTGATGAATACTCTTCCAACAAGGGTCCCAACTGAAAATTCTGGAAGGTGAAGCACCTCAGAGGAGGATCATAGAACTGTAGGCAAGTATGAATCAAGCTCCTCTGGGAAGGGTCCAAATCCATAACCACATCAAGGATGCCTCCATAATGTTCTCTGAATAGTGGTATATGGTCTGGAGTAATAAGGGCCTGGACCTTCCTGATGCCAGTCAGCTCAGGCTCAAAGAAATGATAGGAGATGTTGCTCTTCTTGGGTGCCATGTCTGCTGATGAAGAGCTGAGACAGATGCTGATGATGGAGACTAACACTGGAGATGGGCCTCTGACAGGCTGATATTGGTGATGCAGGTGACTGAAGCAGGTAACTGATGAAGATAGCAGATACTGATGAACAAAGGCCTATGCAGATGAAGGGGTCAAAACCAAGCCAAATGTAATATGGATACCCTGAAAAACAAATAAGAAAATGTTAAATGATGCAATGATAATGTATGCAAATGATATGCAAGGGTTTGTGATCAAGCTGGATCTGATTACTGCCTTGGTATAAGTCCATGTATGTCTAAGAAGTCCAGATGGAGGTTCAAAAGTCTAGTAACCAAGGTGGGGGACTCAAATAAAGAGTCACATGTCCAGGGTTCAAATCACAAGAACTGTCCCAAAATGGAGTACTCTTAATCAAAACAAAGTATCAGGGTATGCTGAGGTCAAGGGTACCTGCAAACTTGTAAACAGCCCAACCCCCTCACAGGTGGTGTTCTAAAACAAGGATCCTCAGACTCGGATCAGTTATGAGAAGTGTAAACACTTCTAACCCGGAGGTACAGTGTTTATAATAACCATAAAAGATCCTCCTCTAAATCACCTCAGTTTCTGAAGGTCATAATAAAGGTCATCCAGACTTAGCAGGCTTCCCAGATAGCCCTAGCACTACAGGAAATCTGTAGCACAGAGTTCTCAAGAAGAAACCCACATCTGAACCGTGTTTCATATTCCCGCACCAGACCGAAATGGAATGGGAAAGAACATGAACCACTCTAGCCTAGGTGTCACTCAGGTCCCAGGTATAGGACCTTTAAACTCTCAGTAGAACCCCACCCACCAAGACAGAAAACAGATCCAGCCAGAACAGTATGATAGTATGATGATATAAAGCTGTAAAGAAAGCAATAAATAACTGTACATAAAGTAAAAATAAATACAAATATACAAACACAATTAGCACATAACACCCCAGTAAACACAAATCAAACAAGCGCTAGGAGGAACCCACAAAAAGAACCAGAAGCCCTGGTTACAGTATAAGGGTCCCCAGCAGAGTCGCCAAGCTGTCGCTCCCAACAAATGAGACTTAACCCAGATGAGGTACAGACGCGAACGGTCGGCGAAAGGATGAATGAGAACACACATTTGTGAACTCAAGAGAAAAGAAAGAGTCGCCAGCTAGGCATTTTTATCCCGAAGGAAAGGTAATGCTGCATAAACCTAAGAAAAGATATGGATAAGACGGTTGCGAACCAGAGAGACTGAGAAAGGGGGTTGGTTACAACCTGGGAAGGTATTAGCACCCAGATTGTCCGTCGTACTCGACGGGATCCACGCTTAAAAGATTTGTGTTTTAAAGGGGGTAGTGTCAGTGCAATTTGTGTATAAAGAGCTGGAAAAGGATGTACAAGTGTCAGTGCAAAAGAAGTGTGAAGTGTATAAGAGAAATGTCAGTGTAAGAACAGGAATGAAATGCTCAAGAATATGAGGCTAAAAGAATGATGCTGGAAAAAGGGGAATATACAGAGACTTTTGTTCGATAACTGTTAAGTTATGCCTACGTATCCTCTCGTGCAATGAGGAAGTCAAAACACCGTAGTTCGACCCAAAGAGACTGAAAGATGAATTGACTGATGAACTGCTTGCTTGTCCATGCTCAAGTGTATGACCTGTCTGGCACAGGTGCAAACTGTCTTGCATTAGACGGAAGAAGCAAGTTCTCGTTTGTGAGTGAATGAGATGAGAAAAGAATCCCGGAGGAAACGATTATTGTTTGTTTTTGCATTTTCATTCTTCTATTGCTTTTGAAGGTTTGTCATAAGTTAATGAGCTTAAACCTAAACCAATGGATTTAGTAGACTCATCACATCTTCCCTCTGATTAGGGTTAATGAGAATACCTTAAGTGTGAAGTCAGCTTCTCACACTTAATCACCATGGTGTAGGATTAAGATCATTAACCTACTTGTGATTATTTAGATGTTGTTTTGTGTTTTTGTTTAGTGTTAAGTAATGAGGTTAAGCCATAATCAGGGATTAAACAGACTCATTACACCATCCTAATAGAAGGATAATAGATGAGAATGTTTAAGCTGAGGAAAGCTCCTCAACTTAATCCATGATTAGGGATTAACTCCATGACAAAACAAAGCCTTTATTAAATGGATTTTAATTAATGATAAGATGATGAAGTGAGTTTTAGGGTTTGTAAGACAACTTGAGGGGGACTTGTCCATTAACACTAGGGTTAGTCCTTCTTAACCAATTAAGGAAGAATTAGAACCCTAATGCAAGGCCCAAGTTACAAGCTTGATGTCTTGATGGTTATTAAGTGGATTAATTAAAGGATTTAAACACATTAAGGGTTTAACACTTAGGATTAAAGTTATACACTCCATCCTAATAGAAGGATGCAGGCATAAGCTTAATCACAAAGCCTTAAAGCCTTTAGGGTTTAGTCCCTGATTATGAGATGAGAAGAGAAGACTCAATGAGACACAAAGGTAAAACTAAGTGGGGAACTAATCAAAACCCTAATCATTGTCATGCTTGGTTGTTCCTAAGGTTTGTGAGGTTTGCAAGAGACATCTTCAGAGAAACCACCAGGAAGCAGATGAAAGGAGCAAAGAGAAGCAAAGTAACTTGCTTCATTCAAGAAGACAAGTCACTTGAAGAAAGAAAGTAAGATGAAGAAGAATGAGCAAGCTCAATCTCAAACACAAGACAAAATGCAGCAATGATGCACAAGAGAGATGAAAAGAGTTTGTGAGAAGTGAAGGCAAATTCACTTCTCAAAGTAACTTACCACCTGAAAAGTTAGTGAAAGGAATGAAATGCAATGCAAATGAGATGAAATGGCATGATGCAAACCAAAACCAGAAGCATGTGTGTGATGTTAATGATGCTAAGAGATGATGCAAACATGAGGCAAGGCATGAGAATGATCATACAAACATATGGATGTAGGAGAAGCATGCTTAGAACCATGAACATACATGAAAAGTTATGAAATGCAAATGACATACAACATGGAAAATGGAAGATGCAATGATCAAACATGATTCTAATATGTCCTAAGATGCATGATGAATCAAATGGATGCACAAAATGTCATGGCAAGTCATGGTATGCAAACAAATGGAAGATGGATGCAAATGGAAGCCCAAATTAGGGTTTATGATCAATGCACAAAACAAAAACCAAAACCAGAAGCAAACATCATGATAAAAAATTGAAAATGCATTCAAAGGAACCCTAAAACTATACAAACTCACTGCCCAAAGGAGGGGTTCTAACTCTTAACCTAATGAGGGTTATGAATTTTCTAAGATTGCTAGGGTTTTAAGGTATCTTGTCAAGAAAAATGTCAAACAAAATAGGAAATGTAAGATCAATTCATGCCAATTTAATCCTATAAACTACATGCTAAACATGATGCAATGCAAAAAGAATCAAAGTCCAACTCTTAAAGGCTAGGCAGAAATGAATTTTTGAAGATTGGATCAAAATAATGCCTTGAAATGAAATTAATTCCATGGAAAATTGTCAAAAGACATCAAGATCAAAAAAGAAATTTGGTTTGAGAGTTGGACAATGTTTATAAATGATTTTAAATGTTTCATGAATTTTTTTGTGATTTTTAAATACCTAAAAGTATTTTTAATTAATTAATTCTCATTAATCAATTAAAAATAAACTTTTAAATGATTTAAAAATAAATTTTAATGCAAAAAATAAAAATAAAAATGTTTTTGGTTTCTGAAAATTAATAAAAGCTTGAATAAAAATTTTCAGAATTTTTCAATGATTTTTACTATTTTTAATCAAATGTAGAAAACAAATGAAATAAAAAAGAAAATAAAATGAATTTAATGAGAAGTATGCTGAATCAAGGGCTGAGGTTTGAACTTGGACGCGCGGGAGTGGACTTGGCGCGCATCTGGACGACCAGCATTCAAAATCTCCTAATTATGATTAAACCCTAATTAAATGCCCTAATGACTTTCAGATGACCGGAACAGTGTTCCGGTCATCTTCTCCGGCCAACCAAAAACTCAATCTCACTCTCCAGGCCATTTCAAAAGCTCTAACTCTCCAGAAATCATCCTCTACCCACACCAAACACGAATCAAGCACAAAATCATGTTTAACTTCCAACACAAACACGAATCGAATCAAAGAAGTTTTTAGGTCAAACTTTCAGAACATCATAACATGCTTGTTTCTGGCTCATTTTCAAAAATAAATAGATCCCCATGATCAGGGCAACATACAGAACAATATTCTAACAAGAAATTAAAGTTCTGGAAAATTTGTTCATCATGCTACCTGAGACTGAGCTTTCGATTCAGGAGCTTTCTGGCTGTTTCTTTGGCTCAAACAAGTCCCAATGATCCTCCTTAGAAGCTTTTGACACTTAGTTGGAGTTTATATGACCTCTATAGAAAGTTGGCAGAAACTCAGGTCAAGGGTGTGTTGAAATCGTGTTTTTGATTCAGGGAGTTTCAGGCTATGGTGATGGGTGGTTTGTGATCAGTGAAGCATGTGGAGATCAATGGTAAAGTTTGTTTGTGTGTTTGCAGCTTGTGTGATGAGTTTCGAAGAGTTTTGCAAATGGAGCATAAACTTGGAACTAGGGCTTTGGGTGTGTTTTAGCATGAAGTGTTATGTGCTTTGGCTTGCTTTTGATTTGTATAAACAAGTGTGATAGGTCAGAAAGTGGGTGCTGGCCTATTATGATTGGTATGGGTCTTTGGCCAAAATGTCAACTTGATTTGTACTTGAGGTATGGGCAATGGTACAACTTGCTTTTTGGCTTGTCTTGGTGTCGCTCCCGGGATTTTCATCCTAGTACAAACGCGAAAGTGGCGCGGAAAAAGAATAGAGTCGCCAGCCAGACATTTTTATCCCGAAGGAACGGGAAAGGTAATGTTGCACAAACCTGAGGAAGAAGGAAAGGACAAGGTCCTGCGAACCAAAGAGACTGAGTTCGGGAGTCGGTTACGACCTGGGAAGGTATTAGCACCCAGATCGTCCGTCGTACCCGACGGGATCCACGCTTGCAGAGAAACTATTTCAAAGGGTGAGGGTATGAAAGATGCAGCAAAGAAATGAAAATGAAAAGAAACTGGAACTGGAAAAGAAACTGAGAAAAGCAATGAATATGAAACAAAGAGGAAAAATGTAGGGAAAATAAAGATTGTGCTCGAACGGGCCCTACCCCGCTGCCTACGTACCTCATCAGGACAATGAGGATCAGAGACGCCGTAGTTCCCCTAACTAGGGGTAGAAAAGAAATTGCTTGTGAAATAAAGGCTTGAACTGCCTATGCCATTGCTCAGGTGTTGCAGACTCGGACGACGAGTGCGTAACCGTCTTGCAAAGTGACAAGTAGGAGCAAGTTCGCGTACGGAGCGAATAAGATGAGAAAAGAATTCCCGAAGGACAGACGCTTATTGCTTGTTTGTGTTTTTTAGAAGCTTTTACGAGTGTGTCACAAGGAAGTGAACTCAAGCTCTCATCAATGGAATGTGCACTTGTCACTACATTCCAAGATGGAATAATAGAACAAGCACACTCAAGTAAGGAGAAGATCCCCAAAACTTGAACCCAAAGATTAGGGCTTAGGCTCACTAACTTGTTTACTTATTAGATGTTTTGATTATTTACATGAAGAAGTGTTTTTTATGCTTTTCTTTATGAAGAAGACACCTTGATCAGACTTGTGCATCACAAGGTAAACATGTACTATCCCAAGATGGGAAGACTACAAGCGTACCTCATGGAATAAGGCTATGGATCAAGACATCACTTCACATTTATTAAAGTGTTTTTAGAGTTATGAGATGAGAAGAGAAGAAGAACCAAAAGGATCTCAAAGGAAAAATTCTAAAGGGGGACTAAAATAATCCTAAGTATTCACATGCATGGATGTCCTAAGGGTTAGTGAGGTTTCTATCCTAATGAAGACGGAAAGAAGAAGATAGAAGAAGGGATGAGAAAGGCCTAGGCCCAACAAAAGAGAGTTAGTTCACATAAACATAAAAGGAAGAGATGAGAATTGGAGATGTGGAACTCAATTCCCACATCTCACACTTACCATAGCCCCTGCAAGGTTAGTATGCATATACATGAAACAAAATGAGCAAATTAACATAACATCGTCCAACAATCAGAAGTGAAATGAAGTAAACACATGCCTAATGCCAATTCAACTCAAAGAAATGAAAATAAGAGACTTATGACTTAAAATGAGGCAACATGAATACATATGGAAACGAATGCGCACCTATGAAAGATGTAATGCAAAATGCACAAAATACAAACACAAAGTTCAAAACCAGAATCAAAATGATATGAATAATGGTCTAAGAGGCCAGCAAGATGAAGAGAGAAGTCACACAATACCAAACAATGTCAAAATAGGAGCAACGAAATCAAAAGATGTAATTTAAACACTTAAGGAAACAAATGACTTGAATAAGAAGCAAACCTAAAAATTCAGAAGAAACAAGACCTATCCTAGGACCAGTAAGGTATCCACATCCTAAAGGAACCCCAAATGAGAAGAAGAAGTTGGCACAAGTGCCCTTCTAAGCCTATAAGAGATCTAATAAACCAAAAGAAGCAAAATGGGACAAGGTGAGAACAAAAATCCACAAATAATCAACTAGCCATCTAAAAATTCTACAACTGAAACCAAATGATCCTAAAACACATTGTATCAAATTGCCAAAAGGATTTGCAAAAATTCAGAAAGGACCTAGTTCAAATGGAGGTATAAACACAAGTTAGGACAGAAAACATACATCACAAGATACCAGACCAAAACTCAAGAAATAATTTCTTAAAAATTCTGAGAAAAATCACATGAAAACTAGAAGATCTTAGGAACACAATGCAAAAAGAATGGGATCAAAACTCCCAATATTGAAGGCTATAGAAAATGGACAAGACATACTGGTCAAGAAAAGAAGCAAAAGAAGCTATGCACATTGGAGATTTAATTCTGGCACGTGGATCAATGAAAAAAATAAAATAAAAATGTGATAAAAAACTAGAGACACAAAGGAGTATCCATGATTTATTTGAGAATTTTTAGATGAAAAGAACTATTTTTAATGAATTAAAATGAGAACTGAAATAAAAGAAAATAAGTGAAGAAAAGAAAATGAAATGAAATTGAAGGAGGTGAGATTAGCAGGCTTTGTAAGTGTAATTTGAACGGGCCCAAACGGGGTAGGGTGCGAAAATGAACTCTGATTAAGCCCAGGTCTTGCGCTAGTGCACATGTGCTATGGTGGAGGTGTCCACGCGCGATTGGAGGAAGAGACCTACCGGACGGTGACAAGTGTCACCGCCGGTATGGACCAAAACAACCAAAATCCTCCCAAGCTTATCCCTTATCGCCTCGGTAATCACAAACCAATTTAATATTTTCTTAAAACTCTTATCAATTCTTATGAATCTCTTAAAAAATTCTTCACTCATCTCTCAATATTTCCTCTTAAAATCCATAAGTCGAAAGAAGAAATAAAACAAAAGCAACCTCACAGCCTCTCATTCTCTCGCCGGTCATCACCTTCCTTACCTTCTTCTTTCTCAAGCCCCAACACCGGCGCACGCTCATCCTCAACCTCACACTAAACTCGCCGCCGGCCAACCCTGTTCTCACCGTCACACACTCATCCTCAACCTCACAACACTCTTCACGCGAAGCCTAACCAAACACCACCTTCTACAACCCTAACCTGACCTAGCGCCGCCGCGGAACCTCACAAGCCCTCCGCCGTCTACTCTGCTTTCCCGAGCTCCCAACATCCACCACCATCATCTACTCTAGCCTAAATCCCTTTCTTCACTATCACTGCCTCACCTCACTCCCTCCATGACCGCCGCCGCCGAATCCTATACTTTAACCTAAACTAAACAACCCTAACCTAATCGCGCTCAACATGAATCCAGAAATAAAAACTCAAAACTCAAATCAACACCATATCCACCTATTCAGAGTCCTGATAACATTAATCAAAAACTGCAAACAGATACATCTACCAGCTGAGATTCGTACCTGTTAATTGGAGGAGTTGAAGAAGCTGCCGTGAAGTTGATACGAGATTATGAGCTTCAATTGACGATGCCGCCAGCTACAAGGATATCTGCCTCGATTCGGTAACGCTTCACTTCTTCAGAACTGACTTGCGATTTCGTTATTGCTATGGAGCTTTGCTTCAGCTTCGTAATTTCGTTTTGCTCCTCTTGAGTTGATACGAACGTATACTGGATTACTTTGCAGGTTTATCGATGCTACTGTGACGAATTCAGTCAATTGAAGAGATTGAATCGATTGGAATAGTTGAAACCGAATGCTGGATAGATGCTTGGATCGAAAGTCGAAACTTAATCCACAGTGTTGATGAAGATGCTACCAATAAAATCGATGAAGATTGCGGATGATCGATGAAGCTAGGATCAACTATATGCGTTCTTGGCGATGAATTTCGCAGAGAATCGATCAAGATGGAAGTGAATTCCTGAAAATTATGAAGAGTTGCTTGAAGGTTGGTGAAAATTCAAGAGAAATGGAGAGAACTCTCGCTGGATTCTTGAGAGAGGTAGAGAAGGATTTCTGTTATCTCTGCTATTTTTGATTGAAGATTTCCAAGAGTGAACATGAATGAATCGGTTTCTGTATGTGATGGAGATCGATCAAAAACCGTTATTGTGAGGAGAATGATTCTGTTATAACAAACTTTTTCTTCTTGTTGCTTCCGCTATCTCATGAAGGTTCCAGAGAGTTATTCTGTTATTGTATCAAAACGGTTACGAAAAATCTGTTATTCCCTTTTTCTGAGTCCATTATTTTTTCTCTTTTTTTTTCATTATCTTTTATTTTGGCGATCCTGAAGAAAATCCATAAAATCAGTGTAACAAACTATTTCTTTTCTTTCCTTTTCTCAATTTGTTATTTTCAATTTGTTATTAGATTTTTAATTTCTGATATTATTATTTTTTCATTTTCTGCTATGGACCTTCCTTTTATTATCCAGCTAGATGCTTCATGTTGCCTCTTGAAGTCAAAACAATAAAACAAGAAAACAAAAAGCTTGACCTGCTTCTCTTTTTTTACTTTTTGGATACTGCAAATTGGGATTAGGGGAATGCACCCAATGGCCCTTTTCGTTTGTTTTTTTCTTCTTTTGGTAATGTTCCTTATGAATGGGCCTATGATGGGCCTCTAACAAATTGATATGACATTGGAAAATAAAAAGGAAATTTGGGAATTTGAATATAGACATAAAGAAAATCGGTGATAAAATATTGAAGAAGAATGACAATTAAAAGTGAATGGATATGGATTTAAATGATATTCAAAAATGGGAGAACTCAAAATATAGACAATATGTGAGAAATTGATTAAACGGATGATTGGATAAAATGGTTTAGAAACGGATGTGGAACTTGACATTTTGTGGAACGAACCAATTATCACCAATACACACATAGTCACGGAATCTCAACCAATTAGTTCACTCAACTGAACCAGCTTGCATTGCTTTAGAATTACTTCGAATTTATCTGAATCACTCTCTGGAACAGTAAAATCCGCAGATACACACAATGAGAATACCCATGCCACATTTGAATCTTCGGACCCAAAAACTATCACTAGAACCACTGCCTGGTAAATCAAGTACTTTCGCACACAACACAATTCAACGCCGAATTCGCACTGTTTGAGAAATAACCCCTGAAACATGAAGACTCAACAACTGAACTAATTTCCTGACAATTTGAACAAGATTAGGTCAAGCGTCCGTTTGACTCAGATGGCCGCACTGAAATCACTGCCAGCCTATGCTATGCTTCCATAATGAATGTCATGCTTCATTTTTCAATGCTAATGATGCTACGCAGAATATGAAAGTGATATGAGTATGATGAATATGATGCTAAAAAGGAGAGGGCAAATTTGGGGTGTTACAGCTGCCCCTATTCAATCACCAGTTAATCTGAAAAGGATGATAGTACGGGCTATCGACCATTCAAGATAAACTGTGATTGAATACCAAGAAGACCAGAAATTTGCACTCTGACGAAGAATGCAACACCGGGAAATAAACCCGACCAAATGACACTTTGGTAACTGAAAGGGAAGAAAGAAGCAGACGAGCTTCTTTCAAGTTGAAACTGATATCTGGAATAAGAGTGCTAAGACAGACGAGTCTTCAAACAATCCTGTGACGCCAGGTGCTGGACATACGAGTCCTCAACACACTTCAATAACAATAACTGAGACAGACGAGTCTTCAAACCATCCTGTGACGCCAGGAGCTGGACATACGAATCCTCAAACACTGCATATAGCATGAGACAGACGAGTCTTCAAACAATCCTGTGACGCCAGGAGCTGGACATACGAGTCCTCAAAACAATGCATAAAGCATGAGACAGACGAGTCTCCTTCGGATTTACCTGTTACGCCAGGACCGGTAATGCACTTAAGTCTGTGGGATAGACATGCAATCAAGGTAGACGAACCTTCTTCATATATTATCCGCGGATATATGGTACAAGACAGACGAGTCTTCTGAGCGAACCTGTGACGCCAGGTGCAACAACAATAATAATTGATGCCTGAGACAGACGAGCCTCCTTCGGATTTACCTGTTACGCCAGGACCGGTAACCATTTTGACATTAATTCCCACTGTCAGGATTCGAAACCTCTTCAATACAGACGAGTATTGGATGATCATCAAGATAACACAGACGAGTGCCATAAGTCAATGATACAGACGAGTATCAGACGATGATCTGAGAAACACAGACGAGCGTTTCAGGTAATGATACAGACGAGTATCAACAACTGGTATAGACGAATACCAGAGATTCAAACACAGACGAGCATTTGAAGTAGTCACAGAAATATCATGATAAACGACAAATCTTCACATTCAGATGTAAGCTAGCACAGACGAGTGCTAAGGATGATACAGACGAGTATCCAAGCAAAGCAGACGAGCTTCAGAACACAAACGACTTCTGGGGAATAAAAGCAGACGAGCTTCAAACAAACACAGACGAGTGCTGGACAGTTGCAGACGAGCAACAATAGAGAATACATATCAAGGCACAGACGAGGGCAACGAAGGATCCAATACCCAACACAGACGAGTATTGAGAGGTTGCAGACGAGCAACAACAAATATCATATCGGAACACGGACGAGTGTTGAGAATCAACAGCAATATAATACATCTCAAAGCACAGACGAGTGCTGGAATTTGCAGACGAGCAAGCAGCAAATGATACAATCAAACACAGACGAGTGTTGAAAGATGCAGACGAGCAGCAATAAAGCAGTGATATGTCCCTGCTGGGGAAAACTTTGCTTAGGGATAACTCATACGAGTGTTGAAGATTGCAGACGAGCAACAAACGAATGCCTGATCTGCAACAAGAGATACAACTCTGCAGGGGAAGACAAGTCAAGAGGTCTGGATACCCGCTCTGGCTGAGGTGATGAATACCTGGCTATATCATCACATACCCAAAAGTATGGCAACTTGGATGAGAAATATTTCACGGACGGAGGTGAAAATCAAATATGAACTCTGTGGGGACAGATCATCTTCAGACTTGGCTGAGGAAACTTCTTGGGCAAATACTCTGGCTGGGGAGAGCATCTGATGATTCAAGACTCTGAGGGGATATCAAGCTTTCAGTTACGCCTACTAGGCAAGGACTCTTGCTGGGGATAGAATACTGTTAATTCCATCTCTGGTGATGACATGCTCTCAGGTACCTGCTAGGCATACTCCGCTGGGGAAGAATGGACTGCTACTTCACTGGGGAAGAAGAACCTGCTTGGGCTGCTGCCAAGGCTTGGTTGGAGGAGAAACTCTGCCGGAGATGCCAGGCTTCAGATACCTGCTGGAGAAGAAATCTCTGCTTGGGGATATACTCTACTGGGGAAGAGTAAATTGCTTGAGAGAATGTGACGCCATCCTGTAACCTGCAACAACAGAAAACACAAGTGTGCCCCGGGGATTTGCGTGGAATGATCTGTTCATCCATCATCACCCGACACTCAAAGAGGGTTACAGTTTCCTTGCATGTCAGTTTTCTTTTCAAAATTATTACCATGTTTAGATGCAATGCTATTTTTGCCAAAAATTCAGGACATTTTGCAAACAAAAATAAACACACACAGCTTTTTGACTGAATATTATTTTATTGAATGGCCTCTGAATAGACAAAGATTTACATCAGGAAGCAACCACCTGGAAAGAGGTAGCCACTATAAAAATTGAGAAAAGAAACTATCCTAATGGCAATGTACACGGTATTCCAAGGAGTTCCATTTCTGCTATGACCTGCATGTCTTCAAGACTCTCCATTCTGCTTTGGCTTTCCGAGAGGACGAGGGAACTGTTTCCTATCCTTCCGAACTTGTCAAGATGTACGAAACGATGACGTAGTTCAGATAACTTGGATCACAGTTGTTCGCTTATTCCCTTATTTTGCGTGGATCGCCCTCTCGGATTTTCAATCCACCGGGATACCCTTTTTTGCCTGAGCTGTCCAATGTGGCTTTTCAACTCAGCGGGTGTACATTTTTTATATTTATTTCCCTAATTTTTGCCCGAGCTTTTTATTCTGTTTTTAGCTCGCCGGGATGCCCTTTTCTTGCCTGGACTTACATTCTGTTTTTGTGTCCAGCGGGTCTCTTTATGCGAAGTATTTTTTAACTGCGTCCGAGTTAACAGGGGATGGGAAGTCATCTCCATCCATAGTGGTGAGCATCAGTGCTCCTCCTGAGAAGACTTTCTTCACTATGAATGGTCCTTCGTAATTTGGGGTCCATTTGCCCCTGTTATCTGAACCTGGAGGAACGATCCTCTTCAGTATAAGCTCTCCCACTCGATACTCTCGAGTACGTACTCGTTGGTCGAATGCCCGCTTCATTCTCCTCTGATAAAGCTGACCATGACAGATAGCCGCTAATCTCTTTTCCTCAATTAGACATAGCTGATTGTAACGAGCATGCACCCATTCAGCCTCATCCAGCTTGACATCCATCATCACGCGCAGTGAAGGGATCTCTACTTCAACAGGCAGGACTGCCTCCATGCCATACACTAGAGAGAAGGGAGTTGCCCCTGTTGACGTCCTGACTGACGTTCGGTACCCATGCAAAGCAAACGGTAACATCTCATGCCAATCCTTGTAGGTGACAACCATTTTCTGCACAATCTTCTTGATATTCTTGTTAGCTGCCTCTACCGCACCATTCATCTTTGGTCGGTAAGGAGAAGAATTGTGATGCTGTATTTTGAAGTCCCGACATAAGTCTGCCATCATCTTGTTGTTAAGATTAGAACCATTATCAGTAATGATCCTTTCGGGCACTCCATATCTGCATATGATATCTCTTTTCAGAAATCTTGCCACCACTTGACGAGTGACATTGGCATAAGACGCTGCTTCTACCCACTTGGTAAAGTAATCAATCGCGACCAGGATGAAGCGATGACCATTCGAAGCAGTTGGCTCAATCTTCCCGATCATGTCAATACCCCACATAGAGAAAGGCCAAGGAGATGACATGACGTTGAGCGGGTTAGGAGGAACATGCACTTTATCTGCATATATTTGGCACTTGTGGCATTTACGAGCGAATGAACAACAGTCTGCATCCATTGTCATCCAGTAATACCCTGATCTCAGCAGTTTCTTTGCCATAGCATGCCCTCCTGCATGGGTACCGAAAGATCCTTCATGGACTTCCTGCATCAACAGACTTGCTTCGTGTCTATCCACGCATCTGAGCAAGACCATATCAAAGTTTCTCTTGTACAAAACCCCGTCTGTGTTCAAGAAGAAACTAGCAGCAAGTCGTCTCAAGGTCTTTTTGTCTTTGGAAGATGCCCCTGTTGGATATTCTTGCTTTTCCAGGAATAACTTGATATCAAAATACCAAGGTTTCTCGTCAGACACGGCGTCTACAGAGAAAGCATAAGCTGGAGAGTCAAGCCTGGATATGTCAATTCTGGGCACAAAATTCCAACGCAGGACTTTAATCGACGAAGAGAGAGTGGCCAAAGCATCGGCAAACTGATTTTCGTCACGTGGTATGTATTTGAGCTCAACTGTCGTAAAGAATGTCAACAACTTTCTAGCATAATCCCTGTACGGCACTAGATGCTCTTGATGTGTATACCATTTGCCGGTAATTTGGTTAATGACGAGGGCTGAATCTCCGAATATATCGAGGTTCTTAATCCGAAGATCAATTGCCTCCTCTATTCCCATTATACACGCCTCGTATTCCGCTTCGTTGTTGGTGCAGCCAAAAGTAATTCTGGCAGCGAAGGGTAAGTGGACACCTTCAGGAGTAATAAGTACGGCACCAACTCCACGACCATTGATATTGACAGCCCCATCAAACATCAACTTCCATTTGGATTCAGGGTCAGGCCCCTCCTCCGGAAGTGGTTCCTCATAATCGTTTGTTTTGAGATACATGATGTCCTCATCAGGGAAATCAAATCTCATCGGCTGATAGTCATCCTCAAGAGGTTGCTGAGCAAGGTATTCCGACAATACACTTCCTTTGATGGCTTTCTGAGAAGTGTACTGGATGTCGTATTCAGTTAAAATCATCTGCCATCTAGCAACCCTTCCGGTCAATGCTGGTTTCTCAAAGATGTACTTGACAGGATCCATCTTGGAAATGAGAAGTGTGGTATGGGTCAACATGTACTGCCTCAGTCGGCGAGCAGCCCATACCAAAGCGCAACAAGTTTTCTCGAGCAGTGAGTATCGGGATTCACAGTCGGTAAACTTTTTGCTAAGGTAATAAATGGCATACTCTTTTCGACCAGACTCGTCATGTTGGCCGAGCACACACCCCATCGACCCTTCTAGCACGGTCAAGTACATGATTAACGGTCTCCCTTCCACTGGAGGCATCAGAATTGGAGGCTCCTGCAAATATTCCTTTATTTTGTCGAAAGCTCTTTGGCAATCATCGTTCCACCTGACCGTTTGCTCTTTTCTTAGCAACTTGAATATCGGTTTGCACGTGGCAGTTAGATGAGATATGAACCGAGAAATGTAGTTCAATCTACCTAAGAACCCACACACTTCCTTTTCTGTCTTCGGTGCAGGCATATCTTGAATAGCTTTTACTTTAGCCGGATCTACCTCAATTCCTCTTTGACTTACAATGAAACCCAGCAACTTTCCGGAACGCACTCCGAAAGTGCACTTGTTCGGATTCAACCTCAACTTGTACTTGATCAATCTATCAAATAACTTCTTCAGGTTAACCAAATGCTCCTCTTCGTCTTTAGACTTTGCAATCATATCGTCCACATAACATTCGATCTCCTTGTGGATCATGTCATGGAACAATGTGACCATCGCCCGTTGATAAGTTGCCCCGGCGTTCTTCAAACCGAAGGGCATGACCTTATAGCAGAATGTTCCCCACGGGGTAATGAACGTTGTCTTCTCCATGTCTCCCGGCGCCATTTTTATCTGATTATAACCGGAGAATCCATCCATGAAGGAGAACACCGAGAATTGAGCAGTATTGTCGACCAACACGTCAATGTGTGGCAACGGAAAATCATCTTTTGGGCTTGCTCTGTTCAAATCTCGATAGTCAACGCACATCCGGACCTTGCCGTCCTTCTTAGGTACTGGTACGATGTTAGCTACCCACGGTGGGTAACTAGTCACGGCAAGGAACCCGGCATCCCACTGCTTCTGAACCTCCTCTTTAATTTTCATCGCCATATCGGGGCGAGTTCTTCTCAATTTTTGCTTTACAGGAGGACAGTCTTCTCTCAGGGGTAGCTTATGCATCACAATGTCGGTATCTAAACCTGGCATATCTTGATATGACCAAGCAAAGATATCCACATACTCTCTCAGCATACTGATCAGCTCTTGTTTGACGTCGGCCTGCAGATTGGCCCCTATCTTGATTTCTTTCTTTGCGTCTTCACTGCCAATGTTGATGGTCTCAATCTCTTCTTGATGAGGCTGAATAATTCGTTCCTCTTGTTTCAACAATCTGACCAACTCTTCAGGGAGGTCACAGTCTTCCTCAACCCCTTCATCAGCTTGGTAGACTGGATTATCAAAGTCATGCATAGTCATAGCAGGAACGTTATCCGTGGAATCCGGATGATCAACACTGCACAAATGATGTGCTTATTCAGAATCTGCTTATTTTGAAAAAGAGACGCTAACACAAAACAAAAATGAAAACACATTGCCATTTTTATATATTTTTTTTGTGAAAAAGTTTAAAAACAAAGACAGGGAACACATTTTGTCTGAAAATGTCCTTTTATTTCATAGCAAAATAACAATGCGATACAAAACATGGTGGCCCAATACAATGGATCCAAGCATCTTGGGCAGAATGCTGGATTTGACAATGCAGTATGCTAATAAAAGGAAACAAAACAATTACTTTGAGAGCCAGGTGACTTGAACAATGTCTTCAGCAGACCAATTTCCTAGCTCCTCGCCGGGCGCACACGGGCGGATCCAATTGTTGTCCCAGTCTCTGTCACTATCTCCATCTTGGCTAGCCGTACAAATTTTATCGCGGTCGAGCAACCCAGCGCTTGTGAACGTGATGGCTTTACCACTCTGAGTAGACCCACCGGGCTGATACCCTAAGCCGAATTTATCGTCCTTCTTTTCCAGCTCCAACAGCTTGCCCCAGCCCTGAGCATTGCCTGATTGAACGACCTCTTTTGCTTCTTGGTAGGAATGAATGGACGTGCCCTCGTTGTTTTTCTTCACCGGAGTCAAGATACTGACATCTGCCTCAAAAGCTTGGCACAAAGTCTCGTGGATTTCTCCATCCATTTCTACATATTTAAACGTCGACAGATGGCTGACGAATATATCTTCTTCCCCACAAACTGTGATGACCTGGCCGTCCACCACGTATTTAAGCTTCTGATGCAAGGTTGAGGTGACAGCTCCAGCTGCATGTATCCACGGCCTGCCTAACAAACAGCTATATGCCGGCTGGATGTCCATAACATAGAAGACACTTTTGAAGACTTGAGAGCCTATCTTGACAGGCAACTCAACCTCTCCGAAAACTGATCTTCTTGAACCATCGAAAGCTTTAACCACCAGATCACTCGGCGTCAGGACAATCCCATCAATGTTAAGCTTCATCAACGCCTTCTTCGGAAGCACATTCAAGGAAGAGCCTGTGTCTACAAGAACATGAGACAGCACAACGCCCTTGCATTCCATCGTGATATGCAGTGCTTTGTTGTGATTCCTTCCCTCCGAAGTGAGGTATCTGTCCGTGAAGCCTAAGCCATGGCTAGCATTGACACTTCCGACCACAGCCTCGAGTTGGTTGACCGTAATCTCCTGAGGAACATAGGCCATTTGAAGTACTTTCAGTAAGGCTTCTCGGTGCGCGGGAGAGCACATCAACAGTGATAAGATAGAAATCTTTGAAGGTGTTTGGTTCAGTTGATCAACCACTTTGTAGTCACTCCTTTTGATGATCCTCATGAACTCCTCTACTTCCTTTTCAAACGTCCCCTGCCCAGCCACAGGAGTAGTTGACTCGTCATTCGCAGCCTGCTTTCCTTTGTCTTTGGACGAAGCCTCGGCCTCAGGATCCTTTCTCAGTGCAGGGGGAGCAAACAAACGACCACTTCGGGTAAAACCCCCAACACCTCCTACATTTTCAATAGTCAGGTCAGCAACAGGTCTACTCTCCATCTTCTGTCCCGCTACATAAACATCGGAACCATAATGCCAAGGAATGGCCCTATCATCAATATACGGCACTGGCCCAGGTACAGTTATAGTCACGGGACTAATCTGAGGAGCGTAAATGGTAACCGGCTCTTGTCTGACGGGCATGTCAGCTTCATCGTAGAAGATAGTAATGATTGACACATCATCAGCCTCTTCATTACTAACCTTACTGAACTGCAAAGACCCATCATCGATCAACCCTTGCAAACCCATCTTCAATTTCTCACAGCCATTCACAGCACTCATACAGTCTTCACAATCGAGACAACAACCAGGAAATACTTGACCCTTCAACAGTCTCTCTTTCACCACCCTCAACGGTGTCTTGACTTCATCGATACTTAGCAACAAACTCAACTTGTCATCACCCTCAACAGCGTTGACTCTTGCCCCTCCATGGTTAGGCATGGGGTTCGAGTTCACATTCGGCGGCGGCGCAAAGTTGATTGCCTTTGAATCTACCAGATCCTGAACTTTGTGATGCAGAGCCCTGCACTTCTCAGTTGAGTGCCCGGGTGCTCCTGAGTGAAAAGCGCATCGCGCGTTGACATCATAACCAGCTGGAAGCTCTCCAGGAGGTGGCGGTGCCAAAGTCCTCAGTTGAATAAGGTTCAAATCTAGTAGTCTCGGCAACAAGGCAGCATAAGTCATCGGAATAGCTTCAATCACCCTGTTAGCCGGGCGAGCCTGCCTCGGTTGATATGGTCTCTGCTGGTAGTTGGTTCGAGGTTGTTGTTGTTGCTGATGTTGTTGTGGTGGAGGTAGCATCTGTTGTACAGGAGCCGCAGGAATGGTGACAGCAGCCATATGTTCATAGGGTCTTCTGTAACCACGACCCTGGCTTCGGCCGAATACAGCATTCGTCTCGCCTTCTCTCCTTCTAGGAGGTCCACTAAAAGGTTTCCTTGCTCCATTTGAGCTACTAGCACTGGGGTCTTGTATCTTCCCCATTTTCAACAGCGTTTCAACCCTTTCTCCCGCAATGACAATATCGTTGAACTTAGTAGCAGAACTCGACGCCAATCTCTCAAGAAATACCCCCTGGAGGGTACCCATAAACATATCGGCCATTTCATTCTCTAACAAGGGTGGTTGTACCCTGGCAGCTAGTTGACGCCACCTCTGGGCATATTCTTTGAAGCCTTCTTTTGCTGTCTGAGCCATATGCTGCAACTGCGTGCGGTTCGGAGCCATATCCATGTTGTATTGATACTGCCTCACAAAGGCTTCAGCTAGATCTTTCCAGCTCTTGACATTGACCCTACTGAGCTTCATGTACCACTCAAGGGAAGCTCCCACCAAGCTGTCTTGAAAGTAGTACATCCACAGTTTTTCATCGTCTGTATGAGCGGCAATTCTCCCAACAAATGATTGCAGACGGGTCTTCGGGCAAGCAGTGCCGTTATACTTCTCGAAGGTTGGAACTTTGAACTTATACGGAATCCTGACTCCAGGAACCAAGCCCAAGTCTGTTATATCGAATCCCAAAGAGCTTTAGGACTGAATAGCCTTGATTTGCTCAGCCATCTCTTTGAACCTCTTGTTCATTTCTACCCCTTGACCTTCAGCTTCATCAAGTAGAGTGAACTGGTCATCATGGTTGTCCATCTGAAGGTTATGCAACCCGTCGTTGACTATTGTCACTCCTGGTTGTGTAACTGGAGTTCCACCCTGACGTGCGCCCGCACCGGTATGATTATCAGCATTAGCAGCAGCAGCAGCGTTCCTGTTCTGATTCTCAACCATCTCCCGCAGACGCTCTTGATTTTGTCCCATGCCGGCCATTAACGTCATGAAATTATCCATTCTTTGCCTCAGATCTGCCAAATCTGCCTGCATCTGGTCCATGGCTCGCTCTCTATTAATCTTGGTTGGATATCTGTGCACTGCTGGTTGTCCCCGAACTTTACGAGGAGCTATAGTGCCTGTCACACAAAACACGTTAGTAACTGAGACAACACCTGCAAAACAAACAAACAGGTTATATGCAATGCTATGTAACTGTTCATGTTCCCAATTTTAAGCATTTGGCATGCCCAGTTCTGGCATCTATCTCAGACAATCACTTTCAGTGTTTAGCTTTCAAACTTTCTCTTTGATAAGTGTTCAGACATTAGCAGTATCCAGACAAACGAGTCTTGCACATTCAAAATGATAACTTGCACATTAATACTGATTATGAACAAAACACTGTAGGCCAAAAGTCAGAATACAACCAGAAATTTTCCCCGAAGGGTTACATGCCAGTACATCGAATAAAGACAAAATACAAAAATAAGCAAGACTCCTATAACAAGCCTGTAGGTAGTTTGAAAAATAAACTAAGCTAAGGACCCCGGCTCTGCCACCTCTGCCCTGCTTTTCTTGACACCCGCTCTCAGCTTGAGCTCTTCGATCTCTTTTCTTGCTTCCTCCAGAGCTAATTGACTTTGGGCTAGCTGTTGGGTCTTCTCCCTCTGGATGGCGTGGGCTTGCTCCACTTCCTCCTTCTTGAAAGCCATCTGAACTTCAAAGAACTCTTCCTTCTTTTTGAATTTCTTTTTCTCTTCATCCCTTTGGCCTTTATGCCAAACAATGGACTGTCGAGCACTCTTGAGAGTCTTTAAAGTCTCCTTGTGCTTAGCTTCTCTTTGAGCTTCCATCATACCCAATCTGTGGAAATGGGCTTCTCTTCCGGCAAAATCCTTCTCTTTGTCTTCTAAAGAGGCTTGGAGCTTCTGCAACTTGCCTTCAGCTTCCTTCTTGGCTCTATTGGCCTGGTGGTATAGGCTCACCATCTCAATATTTTCTACTCTGACCTCATGCAGCTGAGCTTCTAGCTTCTTGTACTCCTCCAAGGAAACCGTACTGTTCGGACTTGGTACCTCTCGGGGATAAAGTGGAGCCTCGACTGAAAAAGGCATGCGAACTGACTCGATATGTCTTTGCAACCATTCAGTATATGGTGGATATGTCTTGGGATCAACTCGGCCGAAGTCTTTCTTCCCTTTTCTTATCCTGTGAGTCCAGGATTGGACTGCTTGTTGGACTAACTCTCTGTTTCCGTCAGCAGGAAAATACAAAGATTCAGCAAACATTTCCATCTGAGGAGGATCTTTCAAAGGGTATCCAAACTGCCTTTTGGATAATGTCGGGTAGTAACTGATGACACCTTTCCTTCCCAGCAAAGGTACTCCAGCAAACCTACCGCAACTAACCATCAACTCCTTTCCTAGCAAATCCCTGTCATAACCCCAAGCAATGTCTTCTTCAGTCAGTCCCATCAATCTTCTGGACCATCTCCATTCGTCTCGTATATCCTTGAAGGCACCTGACTTAGGCAACTGTCTGGCAAACCATTCAGCAAACAAAGGAGCACAGCAGACCACTGGACCACCTCTACCTTTCTCGTTTCTGTAATGGACACTAAAATAAAAGTCACCCAATAGAGTAGGCACTGGATTGCCTTTTGCAAAGATTGAGATCACTTCTAAGCTGACAAACTCTTTCTCTCCGGGAAACAAGCTAGACCCATATACCATTAATGCAAGCAAAGCTCCAAAGTCGTTCCATCTAGCCTCTGTAGCATACTTCTCAGCCTCTGGGATAAGCACACTCCAGGGTAGACCTCTGCCTTCACTCTCTTGCAAAGCCTTTCTGACTGAGACAACTGGCAACCTACAAACCTTGGCTATGTCTTCATCTCTGAGCACAACCTCTGACCCGTAGAACGGCAATGTCTCTCTGATCGGAACACTCAGCATGCTGGAGATCTCTTCCAATGTCAGAGCTAAGATGTAACCTGGAAAAATAAAGCAACGCAGCAGGGGATCATAAAATTGCAACAAGGTATGCAAGCTGTCCTTTTGGTCTGCAGTAGGCTTGTCCACAAACTTCAGTATCTGGCCATATCTTTTCTTGAAATTACCTAAGACTTGATCGTTCATCAAACCTGCTAACCTCTGAACACTTTTAACTTCCGGCTGAAGAAAGGTATAATGCACATTCTTTTTTCTCGGATCTCTTCTGATTTCTGCCATGGAGATAAGAATACCAAAACTGAGAACAACTGTGAGCAATGACCTGAAAAATGGGAAACATAAACAGTTAATGCAAAGAATGATGCAAATGTAATGCAATGCAAGCATATGACCAACTGGGACCATCTGAACTGGAACACTAACAAGGGCCCCTCTGAATAACTGGCAAACCCAAAAGTTTACTGAGTCACACCCTCTGATAATCACAACTCTCTGATAGAAGATCTCAGAATCACAGTATCAAGAAATCCAAAATTCCAGAACCATAACTTCGGAACCATAGAATCATAGAACCATGGATCATAATCACAGGACCAAAGATCATAACAAGAACCACTGAACAGATGAGTGTATGTTGAGGTCATGGGTTCCTGCACACCTGTAAACACCCCCCAATCTCACGGGTAAAGGGCTCCGGGTCAGACATCACGGACTCTCAAAGCCACATAGCAATAATACTGTCACCATCTCCGAGAAATGACTCATAACCAAATCAGGGAATCGGTTTGGCATTATATACTACGCAGGGAGGCCTCAGCTGAGTCCGGGAAAAACAAGCATCCCTTATAAGTCCCCAGCTTCAAGCACTGAAATCGAGAAACAATAGTACATTCAGCCCGTAGGATACAGTACTAATTTCATACGACCAGATGCTTTGACTGAGTTCCTATAAGAGAACCAGGCCATCCTATGCGAGTCCCCAGTGGACCCTCGGGTGCGAATGGGTTTGCCACAAAATGTGGTCTGCCACTGTCACCACTGGAGAGGGTTGTTTCCACAAAGGTTCTCAATGATCGGTCCCCAGCTGCACATGACTGTCAGGGTTATGTAATGAGAGAGGAAGATCCCCAAATCAAGACATTTCCAAGACAATCGCAACCTGGGTGTGGAACTCACTACTACCCCCATGACAAGATCTCATGAGGCCAAAGTGGAACCACTCTAAATCCTATGGTGCACTCGAGCCGGGTACTTGGCTCATATCTCTCAAGAACCAGTAACACCCATCCCACCAAAGAAAACCAGTCCAGACAGTCCAGCATATATACATGATGCAGTAAATAAAGACTGAAAACTGTAAATAAAGCTGTAAATAAAGCTGTAAATAAACAACAATAACATACAACAAGCCACAACAAACAAAACATCACCCAATGAAACAACAACACACAAGCGCTAGGAGAGACTCACAGGGGAACCAGAGATTATCTGGTGCGCATTCCCCAGCAGAGTCGCCAGCTGTCGCTCCCAGGATTTTCATCCTAGTACAAACGCGAAAGTGGCGCAGAAAAAGAATAGAGTCGCCAGCCAGACATTTTTATCCCGAAGGAACGGGAAAGGTAATGTTGCACAAACCTGAGGAAGAAGGAAAGGACAAGGTCCTGCGAACCAAAGAGACTGAGTTCGGGAGTCGGTTACGACCTGGGAAGGTATTAGCACCCAGATCGTCCGTCGTACCCGACGGGATCCACGCTTGCAGAGAAACTATTTCAAAGGGTGAGGGTATGAAAGATGCAGCAAAGAAATGAAAATGAAAAGAAACTGGAACTGGAAAAGAAACTGAGAAAAGCAATGAATATGAAACAAAGAGGAAAAATGTAGGGAAAATAAAGATTGTGCTCGAACGGGCCCTACCCCGCTGCCTACGTACCACATCAGGACAATGAGGATCAGAGACGCCGTAGTTCCCTTAACTAGGGGTAGAAAAGAAATTGCTTGTGAATTAAAGGCTTGAACTGCCTATGCCATTGCTCAGGTGTTGCAGACTCGGACGACGAGTGCGTAACCGTCTTGCAAAGTGACAAGTAGGAGCAAGTTCGCGTACGGAGCGAATAAGATGAGAAAAGAATTCCCGAAGGACAGACGCTTATTGCTTGTTTGTGTTTTTTAGAAGCTTTTACGAGTGTGTCACAAGGAAGTGAACTCAAGCTCTCATCAATGGAATGTGCACTTGTCACTACATTCCAAGATGGAATAATAGAACAAGCACACTCAAGTAAGGAGAAGATCCCCAAAACTTGAACCCAAAGATTAGGGCTTAGGCTCACTAACTTGTTTACTTATTAGATGTTTTGATTATTTACATGAAGAAGTGTTTTTTATGCTTTTCTTTATGAAGAAGACACCTTGATCAGACTTGTGCATCACAAGGTAAACATGTACTATCCCAAGATGGGAAGACTACAAGCGTACCTCATGGAATAAGGCTATGGATCAAGACATCACTTCACATTTATTAAAGTGTTTTTAGAGTTATGAGATGAGAAGAGAAGAAGAACCAAAAGGATCTCAAAGGAAAAATTCTAAAGGGGGACTAAAATAATCCTAAGTATTCACATGCATGGATGTCCTAAGGGTTAGTGAGGTTTCTATCCTAATGAAGAAGGAAAGAAGAAGATAGAAGAAGGGATGAGAAAGGCCTAGGCCCAACAAAAGAGAGTTAGTTCACATAAACATAAAAGGAAGAGATGAGAATTGGAGATGTGGAACTCAATTCCCACATCTCACACTTACCATAGCCCCTGCAAGGTTAGTATGCATATACATGAAACAAAATGAGCAAATTAACATAACATCGTCCAACAATCAGAAGTGAAATGAAGTAAACACATGCCTAATGTTACAGCTGCCCCTATTCAATCACCAGTTAATCTGAAAAGGATGATAGTACGGGCTATCGACCATTCAAGATAAACTGTGATTGAATACCAAGAAGACCAGAAATTTGCACTCTGACGAAGAATGCAACACCGGGAAATAAACCCGACCAAATGACGCTTTGGTAACTGAAAGGGAAGAAAGAAGCAGACGAGCTTCTTCCAAGTTGAAACTGATATCTGGAATAAGAGTGCTAAGACAGACGAGTCTTCAAACAATCCTGTGACGCCAGGTGCTGGACATACGAGTCCTCAACACACTTCAATAACAATAACTGAGACAGACGAGTCTTCAAACCATCCTGTGACGCCAGGAGCTGGACATACGAATCCTCAAACACTGCATATAGCATGAGACAGACGAGTCTTCAAACAATCCTGTGACGCCAGGAGCTGGACATACGAGTCCTCAAAACAATGCATAAAGCATGAGACAGACGAGTCTCCTTCGGATTTACCTGTTACGCCAGGACCGGTAATGCACTTAAGTCTGTGGGATAGACATGCAATCAAGGTAGACGAACCTTCTTCATATATTATCCGCGGATATATGGTACAAGACAGACGAGTCTTCTGAGCGAACCTGTGACGCCAGGTGCAGCAACAATAATAATTGATGCCTGAGACAGACGAGCCTCCTTCGGATTTACCTGTTACGCCAGGACCGGTAACCATTTTGACATTAATTCCCACTGTCAGGATTCGAAACCTCTTCAATACAGACGAGTATTGGATGATCATCAAGATAACACAGACGAGTGCCATAAGTCAATGATACAGACGAGTATCAGACGATGATCTGAGAAACACAGACGAGCGTTTCAGGTAATGATACAGACGAGTATCAACAACTGGTATAGACGAATACCAGAGATTCAAACACATACGAGCATTTGAAGTAGTCACAGAAATATCATGATAAACGACAAATCTTCACATTCAGATGTAAGCTAGCACAGACGAGTGCTAAGGATGATACAGACGAGTATCCAAGCAAAGCAGACGAGCTTCAGAACACAAACGACTTCTGGGGAATAAAAGCAGACGAGCTTCAAACAAACACAGACGAGTGCTGGACAGTTGCAGACGAGCAACAATAGAGAATACATATCAAGGCACAGACGAGGGCAACGAAGGATCCAATACCCAACACAGACGAGTATTGAGAGGTTGCAGACGAGCAACAACAAATATCATATCGGAACACGGACGAGTGTTGAGAATCAACAGCAATATAATACATCTCAAAGCACAGACGAGTGCTGGAATTTGCAGACGAGCAAGCAGCAAATGATACAATCAAACACAGACGAGTGTTGAAAGATGCAGACGAGCAGCAATAAAGCAGTGATATGTCCCTGCTGGGGAAAACTTTGCTTAGGGATAACTCATACGAGTGTTGAAGATTGCAGACGAGCAACAAACGAATGCCTGATCTGCAACAAGAGATACAACTCTGCAGGGGAAGACAAGTCAAGAGGTCTGGATACCCGCTCTGGCTGAGGTGATGAATACCTGGCTATATCATCACATACCCAAAAGTATGGCAACTTGGATGAGAAATATTTCACGGACGGAGGTGAAAATCAAATATGAACTCTGTGGGGACAGATCATCTTCAGACTTGGCTGAGGAAACTTCTTGGGCAAATACTCTGGCTGGGGAGAGCATCTGATGATTCAAGACTCTGAGGGGATATCAAGCTTTCAGTTACGCCTACTAGGCAAGGACTCTTGCTGGGGATAGAATACTGTTAATTCCATCTCTGGTGATGACATGCTCTCAGGTACCTGCTAGGCATACTCCGCTGGGGAAGAATGGACTGCTACTTCACTGGGGAAGAAGAACCTGCTTGGGCTGCTGTCAAGGCTTGGTTGGAGGAGAAACTCTGCCGGAGATGCCAGGCTTCAGATACCTGCTGGAGAAGAAATCTCTGCTTGGGGATATACTCTACTGGGGAAGAGTAAATTGCTTGAGAGAATGTGACGCCATCCTGTAACCTGCAACAACAGAAAACACAAGTGTGCCCCGGGGATTTGCGTGGAATGATCTGTTCATCCATCATCACCCGACACTCAAAGAGGGTTACAGTTTCCTTGCATGTCAGTTTTCTTTTCAAAATTATTACCATGTTTAGATGCAATGCTATTTTTGCCAAAAATTCAGGACATTTTGCAAACAAAAATAAACACACACAACTTTTTGACTGAATATTATTTTATTGAATGGCCTCTGAATAGGCAAAGATTTACATCAGGAAGCAACCACCTGGAAAGAGGTAGCCACTATAAAAATTGAGAAAAGAAACTATCCCAATGGCAATGTACACGGTATTCCAAGGAGTTCCATTTCTGCTATGACCTGCATGTCTTCAAGACTCTCCATTCTGCTTTGGCTTTCCGAGAGGACGAGGGAACTGTTTCCTATCCTTCCGAACTTGTCAAGATGTACGAAACGATGACGTAGTTCAGATAACTTGGATCACAGTTGTTCGCTTATTCCCTTATTTTGCGTGGATCGCCCTCTCGGGTTTTCAATCCACCGGGATACCCTTTTTTGCCTGAGCTGTCCAATGTGGCTTTTCAACTCAGCGGGTGTACATTTTTTATATTTATTTCCCTAATTTTTGCCCGAGCTTTTTATTCTGTTTTTAGCTCGCCGGGATGCCCTTTTCTTGCCTGGACTTACATTCTGTTTTTGTGTCCAGCGGGTCTCTTTATGCGAAGTATTTTTTAACTGCGTCCGAGTTAACAGGGGATGGGAAGTCATCTCCATCCATAGTGGTGAGCATCAGTGCTCCTCCTGAGAAGACTTTCTTCACTATGAATGGTCCTTCGTAATTTGGGGTCCATTTGCCCCTGTTATCTGAACCTGGAGGAACGATCCTCTTCAGTACAAGCTCTCCCACTCGATACTCTCGAGTACGTACTCGTTGGTCGAATGCCCGCTTCATTCTCCTCTGATAAAGCTGACCATGACAGATAGCCGCTAATCTCTTTTCCTCAATTAGACATAGCTGATTGTAACGAGCACGCACCCATTCAGCCTCATCCAGCTTGACATCCATCATCACGCGCAGTGAAGGGATCTCTACTTCAACAGGCAGGACTGCCTCCATGCCATACACTAGAGAGAAGGGAGTTGCCCCTGTTGACGTCCTGACTGACGTTCGGTACCCATGCAAAGCAAACGGTAACATCTCATGCCAATCCTTGTAGGTGACAACCATTTTCTGCACAATCTTCTTGATATTCTTGTTAGCTGCCTCTACCGCACCATTCATCTTTGGTCGGTAAGGAGAAGAATTGTAATGCTGTATTTTGAAGTCCCGACATAAGTCTGCCATCATCTTGTTGTTAAGATTAGAACCATTATCAGTAATGATCCTTTCGGCACTCCATATCTGCATATGATATCTCTTTTCAGAAATCTTGCCACCACTTGACGAGTGACATTGGCATAAGACGCTGCTTCTACCCACTTGGTAAAGTAATCAATCGCGACCAGGATGAAGCGATGACCATTCGAAGCAGTTGGCTCAATCTTCCCGATCATGTCAATGCCCCACATAGAGAAAGGCCAAGGAGATGACATGACGTTGAGCGGGTTAGGAGGAACATGCACTTTATCTGCATATATTTGGCACTTGTGGCATTTACGAGCGAATGAACAACAGTCTGCATCCATTGTCATCCAGTAATACCCTGATCTCAGCAGTTTCTTTGCCATAGCATGCCCTCCTGCATGGGTACCGAAAGATCCTTCATGGACTTCCTGCATCAACAGACTTGCTTCGTGTCTATCCACGCATCTGAGCAAGACCATATCAAAGTTTCTCTTGTACAAAACCCCGTCTGTGTTCAAGAAGAAACTAGCAGCAAGTCGTCTCAAGGTCTTTTTGTCTTTGGAAGATGCCCCTGTTGGATATTCTTGCTTTTCCAGGAATAACTTGATATCAAAATACCAAGGTTTCTCGTCAGACACGGCGTCTACAGAGAAAGCATAAGCTGGAGAGTCAAGCCTGGATATGTCAATTCTGGGCACAAAATTCCAACGCAGGACTTTAATCGACGAAGAGAGAGTGGCCAAAGCATCGGCAAACTGATTTTCGTCACGTGGTATGTATTTGAGCTCAACTGCCGTAAAGAATGTCAACAGCTTTCTAGCATAATCCCTGTACGGCACTAGATGCTCTTGATGTGTATACCATTTGCCGGTAATTTGGTTAATGACGAGGGCTGAATCTCCGAATATATCGAGGTTCTTAATCCGAAGATCAATTGCCTCCTCTATTCCCATTATACACGCCTCGTATTCCGCTTCATTGTTGGTGCAGCCAAAAGTAATTCTGGCAGCGAAGGGTAAGTGGACACCTTCAGGAGTAATAAGTACGGCACCAACTCCACGACCATTAATATTGACAGCCCCATCAAACATCAACTTCCATTTGGATTCAGGGTCAGGCCCCTCCTCCGGAAGTGGTTCCTCATAATTGTTTGTTTTGAGATACATGATGTCCTCATCAGGGAAATCAAATCTCATCGGCTGATAGTCATCCTCAAGAGGTTGCTGAGCAAGGTATTCCGACAATACACTTCCTTTGATGGCTTTCTGAGAAGTGTACTGGATGTCGTATTCAGTTAAAATCATCTGCCATCTAGCAACCCTTCCGGTCAATGCTGGTTTCTCAAAGATGTACTTGACAGGATCCATCTTGGAAATGAGAAGTGTGGTATGGGTCAACATGTACTGCCTCAGTCGGCGAGCAGCCCATACCAAAGCGCAACAAGTTTTCTCGAGCAGTGAGTATCGGGATTCACAGTCGGTAAACTTTTTGCTAAGGTAATAAATGGCATACTCTTTTCGACCAGACTCGTCATGTTGGCCGAGCACACACCCCATCGACCCTTCTAGCACGGTCAAGTACATGATTAACGGTCTCCCTTCCACTGGAGGCATCAGAATTGGAGGCTCCTGCAAATATTCCTTTATTTTGTCGAAAGCTCTTTGGCAATCATCGTTCCACCTGACCGTTTGCTCTTTTCTTAGCAACTTGAATATCGGTTCGCACGTGGCAGTTAGATGAGATATGAACCGAGAAATGTAGTTCAATCTACCTAAGAACCCACACACTTCCTTTTCTGTCTTCGGTGCAGGCATATCTTGAATAGCTTTTACTTTAGCCGGATCTACCTCAATTCCTCTTTGACTTACAATGAAACCCAGCAACTTTCCGGAACGCACTCCGAAAGTGCACTTGTTCGGATTCAACCTCAGCTTGTACTTGATCAATCTATCAAATAACTTCTTCAGGTTAACCAAATGCTCCTCTTCGTCTTTAGACTTTGCAATCATATCGTCCACATAACATTCGATCTCCTTGTGGATCATGTCATGGAACAATGTGACCATCGCCCGTTGATAAGTTGCCCCGGCGTTCTTCAAACCGAAGGGCATGACCTTATAGCAGAATGTTCCCCACGGGGTAATGAACGTTGTCTTCTCCATGTCTCCCGGCGCCATTTTTATCTGATTATAACCGGAGAATCCATCCATGAAGGAGAACACCGAGAATTGAGCAGTATTGTCGACCAACACGTCAATGTGTGGCAACGGAAAATCATCTTTTGGGCTTGCTCTGTTCAAATCTCGATAGTCAACGCACATCCGGACCTTGCCGTCCTTCTTAGGTACTGGTACGATGTTAGCTACCCACGGTGGGTAACTAGTCACGGCAAGGAACCCGGCATCCCACTGCTTCTGAACCTCCTCTTTAATTTTCATCGCCATATCGGGGCGAGTTCTTCTCAATTTTTGCTTTACAGGAGGACAGTCTTCTCTCAGGGGTAGCTTATGCATCACGATGTCGGTACCTAAACCTGGCATATCTTGATATGACCAAGCAAAGATATCCACATACTCTCTCAGCATACTGATCAGATCTTGTTTGACGTCGGCCTGCAGATTGGCCCCTATCTTGATTTCTTTCTTTGCGTCTTCACTGCCAATGTTGATGGTCTCAATCTCTTCTTGATGAGGCTGAATAATTCGTTCCTCTTGTTTCAACAATCTGACCAACTCTTCAGGGAGGTCACAGTCTTCCTCAACCCCTTCATCAGCTTGGTAGACTGGATTATCAAAGTCATGCATAGTCATAGCAGGAATGTTATCCGTGGAATCCGGATGATCAACACTGCACAAATGATGTGCTTATTCAGAATCTGCTTATTTTGAAAAAGAGACGCTAACACAAAACAAAAATGAAAACACATTGCCATTTTTATATATTTTTTTTGTGAAAAAGTTTAAAAACAAAGACAGGGAACACATTTTGTCTGAAAATGTCCTTTTATTTCATAGCAAAATAACAATGCGATACAAAACATGGTGGCCCAATACAATGGATCCAAGCATCTTGGGCAGAATGCTGGATTTGACAATGCAGTATGCTAATAAAAGGAAACAAAACAATTACTTTGAGAGCCAGGTGACTTGAACAATGTCTTCAGCAGACCAATTTCCTAGCTCCTCGCCGGGCGCACACGGGCGGATCCAATTGTTGTCCCAGTCTCTGTCACTATCTCCATCTTGGCTAGCCGTACAAATTTGATCGCGGTCGAGCAACCCAGCGCTTGTGAACGTGATGGCTTTACCACTCTGAGTAGACCCATCGGGCTGATACCCTAAGCCGAATTTATCGTCCTTATTTTCCAGCTCCAACAGCTTGCCCCAGCCCTGAGCATTGCCTGATTGAACGACCTCTTTTGCTTCTTGGTAGGAATGAATGGACGTGCCCTCGTTGTTTTTCTTCACCGGAGTCAAGATACTGACATCTGCCTCAAAAGCTTGGCACAAAGTCTCGTGGATTTCTCCATCCATTTCTACATATTTAAACGTCGACAGATGGATGACGAATATATCTTCTTCCCCACAAACTGTGATGACCTGGCCGTCCACCACGTATTTAAGCTTCTGATGCAAGGTTGAGGTGACAGCTCCAGCTGCATGTATCCACGGCCTGCCTAACAAACAACTATATGCCGGCTGGATGTCCATAGCATAGAAGACACTTTTGAAGACTTGAGAGCCTATCTTGACAGGCAACTCAACCTCTCCGAAAACTGATCTTCTTGAACCATCGAAAGCTTTAACCACCAGATCACTCGGCGTCAGGACAATCCCATCAATGTTAAGCTTCATCAACGCCTTCTTCGGAAGCACATTCAAGGAAGAGCCTGTGTCTACAAGAACATGAGACAGCACAACGCCCTTGCATTCCATCGTGATATGCAGTGCTTTGTTGTGATTCCTTCCCTCCGAAGTGAGGTATCTGTCCGTGAAGCCTAAGCCATGGCTAGCATTGACACTTCCGACCACAGCCTCGAGTTGGTTGACCGTAATCTCCTGAGGAACATAGGCCATTTGAAGTACTTTCAGTAAGGCTTCTCGGTGCGCGGGAGAGCACATCAACAGTGATAAGATAGAAATCTTTGAAGGTGTTTGGTTCAGTTGATCAACCACTTTGTAGTCACTCCTTTTGATGATCCTCATGAACTCCTCTACTTCCTTTTCAAACGTCCCCTGCCCAGCCACAGGAGTAGTTGACTCGTCATTCACAGTCTGCTTTCCTTTGTCTTTGGACAAAGCCTCGGCCTCAGGATCCTTTCTCAGTGCAGGGGGAGCAAACAAACGACCACTTCGGGTAAAACCCCCAACACCTCCTACATTTTCAATAGTCAGGTCAGCAACAGGTCTACTCTCCATCTTCTGTCCCGCTACATAAACATCGGAACCATAATGCCAAGGAATGGCCCTATCATCAATATACGGCACTGGCCCAGGTACAGTTATAGTCACGGGACTAATCTGAGGAGCATAAATGGTAACCGGATCTTGTCTGACGGGCATGTCAGCTTCATCGTAGAAGATAGTAATGGTTGACACATCATCAGCCTCTTCATTACTAACCTTACTGAACTGCAAAGACCCATCATCGATCAACCCTTGCAAACCCATCTTCAATTTCTCACAGCCATTCACAGCACTCATACAGTCTTCACAATCGAGACAACAACCAGGAAATACTTGACCCTTCAACAGTCTCTCTTTCACCACCCTCAACGGTGTCTTGACTTCATCGATACTTAGCAACAAACTCAACTTGTCATCACCCTCAACAGCGTTGACTCTTGCCCCTCCATGGTTAGGCATGGGGTTCGAGTTGACATTCGGCGGCGGCGCAAAGTTGATTGCCTTTGAATCTACCAGATCCTGAACTTTGTGATGCAGAGCCCTGCACTTCTCAGTTGAGTGCCCGGGTGCTCCTGAGTGAAAAGCGCATCGCGCGTTGACATCATAACCAGCTGGAAGCTCTCCAGGAGGTGGCGGTGCCAAAGTCCTCAGTTGAATAAGGTTCAAATCTAGTAGTCTCGGCAACAAGGCAGCATAAGTCATCGGAATAGCTTCAATCACCCTGTTAGCCGGGCGAGCCTGCCTCGGTTGATATGGTCTCTGCTGGTAGTTGGTTCGAGGTTGTTGTTGTTGCTGATGTTGTTGTGGTGGAGGTAGCATCTGTTGTACAGGAGCCGCAGGAATGGTGACAGCAGCCATATGTTCATAGGGTCTTCTGTAACCACGACCCTGGCTTCGGCCGAATACAGCATTCGTCTCGCCTTCTCTCCTTCTAGGAGGTCCACTAAAAGGTTTCCTTGCTCCATTTGAGCTACTAGCACTGGGGTCTTGTATCTTCCCCATTTTCAACAGCGTTTCAACCCTTTCTCCCGCAATGACAATATCGTTGAACTTAGTAGCAGAACTCGACGCCAATCTCTCAAGAAATACCCCCTGGAGGGTACCCATAAACATATCGGCCATTTCATTCTCTAACAAGGGTGGTTGTACCCTGGCAGCTAGTTGACGCCACCTCTGGGCATATTCTTTGAAGCCTTCTTTTGCTGTCTGAGCCATATGCTGCAACTGCGTGCGGTTCGGAGCCATATCCATGTTGTATTGATACTGCCTCACAAAGGCTTCAGCTAGATCTTTCCAGCTCTTGACATTGACCCTACTGAGCTTCATGTACCACTCAAGGGAAGCTCCCACCAAGCTGTCTTGAAAGTAGTACATCCACAGTTTTTCATCGTCTGTATGAGCGGCAATTCTCCCAACAAATGATTGCAGACGGGTCTTCGGGCAAGCAGTGCCGTTATATTTCTCGAAGGTTGGAACTTTGAACTTATACGGAATCCTGACTCCAGGAACCAAGCCCAAGTCTGTTATATCGAATCCCAAAGAGCTTTAGGACTGAATAGCCTTGATTTGCTCAGCCATCTCTTTGAACCTCTTGTTCATTTCTACCCCTTGACCTTCAGCTTCATCAAGTAGAGTGAACTGGTCATCATGGTTGTCCATCTGAAGGTTATGCAACCCGTCGTTGACTATTGTCACTCCTGGTTGTGTAACTGGAGTTCCACCCTGACGTGCGCCCGCACCGGTATGATTATCAGCATTAGCAGCAGCAGCAGCGTTCCTGTTCTGATTCTCAACCATCTCCCGCAGACGCTCTTGATTTTGTCCCATGCCGGCCATTAACGTCATGAAATTATCCATTCTTTGCCTCAGATCTGCCAAATCTGCCTGCATCTGGTCCATGGCTCGCTCTCTATTAATCTTGGTTGGATATCTGTGCACTGCTGGTTGTCCCCGAACTTTACGAGGAGCTATAGTGCCTGTCACACAAAACACGTTAGTAACTGAGACAACACCTGCAAAACAAACAAACAGGTTATATGCAATGCTATGTAACTGTTCATGTTCCCAATTTTAAGCATTTGGCATGCCCAGTTCTGGCATCTATCTCAGACAATCACTTTCAGTGTTTAGCTTTCAAACTTTCTCTTTGATAAGTGTTCAGACATTAGCAGTATCCAGACAAACGAGTCTTGCACATTCAAAATGATAACTTGCACATTAATACTGATTATGAACAAAACACTGTAGGCCAAAAGTCAGAATACAACCAGAAATTTTCCCCGAAGGGTTACATGCCAGTACATCGAATAAAGACAAAATACAAAAATAAGCAAGACTCCTACAACAAGCCTGTAGGTAGTTTGAAAAATAAACTAAGCTAAGGACCCCGGCTCTGCCACCTCTGCCCTGCTTTTCTTGACACTCGCTCTCAGCTTGAGCTCTTCGATCTCTTTTCTTGCTTCCTCCAGAGCTAATTGACTTTGGGCTAGCTGTTGGGTCTTCTCCCTCTGGATGGTGTGGGCTTGCTCCACTTCCTCCTTCTTGAAAGCCATCTGAACTTCAAAGAACTCTTCCTTCTCTTTGAATTTCTTTTTCTCTTCATCCCTTTGGCCTTTTAGCCAAACAATGGACTGTCGAGCACTCTTGAGAGTCTTTAAAGTCTCCTTGTGCTTAGCTTCTCTTTGAGCTTCCATCATACCCAATCTGTGGAAATGGGCTTCTCTTCCGGCAAAATCCTTCTCTTTGTCTTCTAAAGAGGCTTGGAGCTTCTGCAACTTGCCTTCAGCTTCCTTCTTGGCTCTATTGGCCTGGTGGTATAAGCTTACCATCTCAATATTTTCTACTCTGACCTCATGCAGCTGAGCTTCTAGCTTCTTGTACTCCTCCAAGGAAACCGTACTGTTCGGACTTGGTACCTCTCGGGGATAAAGTGGAGCCTCGACTGAAAAAGGCATGAGAACTGACTCGATATGTCTTTGCAACCATTCAACATATGGTGGATATGTCTTGGGATCAACTCGGCCGAAGTCTTTCTTCCCTTTTCTTATCCTGTGAGTCCAGGATTGGACTGCTTGTTGGACTAACTCTCTGTTTCCGTCAGCAGGAAAATACAAAGATTCAACAAACATTTCCATCTGAGGAGGATCTTTCAAAGGGTATCCAAACTGCCTTTTGGATAATGTCGGGTAGTAACTGATGACACCTTTCCTTCCCAGCAAAGGTACTCCAGCAAACCTACCGCAACTAACCATCAACTCCTTTCCTAGCAAATCCCTGTCATAACCCCAAGCAATGTCTTCTTCAGTCAGTCCCATCAATCTTCTGGACCATCTCCATTCGTCTCGTATATCCTTGAAGGCACCTGACTTAGGCAACTGTCTGGCAAACCATTCAGCAAACAAAGGAGCACAGCAGACCACTGGACCACCTCTACCTTTCTCGTTTCTGTAATGGACACTAAAATAAAAGTCACCCAATAGAGTAGGCACTGGATTGCCTTTTGCAAAGATTGAGATCACTTCTAAGCTGACAAACTCTTTCTCTCCGGGAAACAAGCTAGACCCATATACCATTAATGCAAGCAAAGCTCCAAAGTCGTTCCATCTAGCCTCTGTAGCATACTTCTCAGCCTCTGGGATAAGCACACTCCAGGGTAGACCTCTGCCTTCACTCTCTTGCAAAGCCTTTCTGACTGAGACAACTGGCAACCTACAAACCTTGGCTATGTCTTCATCTCTGAGCACAACCTCTGACCCGTAGAACGGCAATGTCTCTCTGATCGAAACACTCAGCATGTTGGAGATCTCTTCCAATGTCGGAGCTAAGATGTAACCTGGAAAAATAAAGCAACGCAGCAGGGGATCATAAAATTGCAACAGGGTATGCAAGCTGTCCTTTTGGTCTGCAGTAGGCTTGTCCACAAACTTCAGTATCTGGCCATATCTTTTCTTGAAATTACCTAAGACTTGATCGTTCATCAAACCTGCTAACCTCTGAACACTTTTAACTTCCGGCTGAAGAAAGGTATAATGCACATTCTTTTTTCTCGGATCTCTTCTGATTTCTGCCATGGAGATAAGAATACCAAAACTGGGAACAACTGTGAGCAATGACCTGAAAAATGGGAAACATAAACAGTTAATGCAAAGAATGATGCAAATGTAATGCAATGCAAGCATATGACCAACTGGGACCATCTGAACTGGAACACTAACAAGGGCCCCTCTGAATAACTGGCAAACCCAAAAGTTTACTGAGTCACACCCTCTGATAATCACAACTCTCTGATAGAAGATCTCAGAATCACAGTATCAAGAAATCCAAAATTCCAGAACCATAACTTCGGAACCATAGAATCATAGAACCATGGATCATAATCACAGGACCAAAGATCATAACAAGAACCACTGAACAGATGAGTGTATGTTGAGGTCATGGGTTCCTGCACACCTGTAAACACCCCCCAATCTCACGGGTAAAGGGCTCCGGGTCAGACATCACGGACTCTCAAAGCCACATAGCAATAATACTGTCACCATCTCCGAGAAATGGCTCATAACCAAATCAGGGAATCGGTTTGGCATTATATACTACGCAGGGAGGCCTCAGTTGAGTCCGGGAAAAACAAGCATCCCTTATAAGTCCCCAGCTTCAAGCACTGAAATCGAGAATCAATAGTACATTCAGCCCGTAGGATACAGTACTAATGTCATACGACCAGATGCTTTGACTGAGTTCCTATAAGAGAACCAGGCCATCCTATGCGAGTCCCCAGTGGACCCTCGGGTGCGAATGGGTTTGCCACAAAATGTGGTCTGCCACTGTCACCACTGGAGAGGGTTGTTTCCACAAAGGTTCTCAATGATCGGTCCCCAGCTGCACATGACTGTCAGGGTTATGTAATGAGAGAGGAAGATCCCCAAATCAAGACATTTCCAAGACAATCGCAACCTGGGTGTGGAACCCACTACTACCCCCATGACAAGATCTCATGAGGCCAAAGTGGAACCACTCTAAATCCTATGGTGCACTCGAGCCGGGTACTTGGCTCATATCTCTCAAGAACCAGTAACACCCATCCCACCAAAGAAAACCAGTCCAGACAGTCCAGCATATATACATGATGCAGTAAATAAAGACTGAAAACTGTAAATAAAGCTGTAAATAAAGCTGTAAATAAACAACAATAACATACAACAAGCCACAACAAACAAAACATCACCCAATGAAACAGCAACACACAAGCGCTAGGAGAGACTCACAGGGGAACCAGAGATTATCTGGTGCGCATTCCCCAGCAGAGTCGCCAGCTGTCGCTCCCGGGATTTTCATCCTAGTACAAACGCAAAAGTGGCGCGGAAAAAGAATAGAGTCGCCAGCCAGACATTTTTATCCCGAAGGAACGGGAAAGGTAATGTTGCACAAACCTGAGGAAGAAGGAAAGGACAAGGTCCTGCGAACCAAAGAGACTGAGTTCGGGAGTCGGTTACGACCTGGGAAGGTATTAGCACCCAGATCGTCCGTCGTACCCAACGGGATCCACGCTTGCAGAGAAACTATTTCAAAGGGTGAGGGTATGAAAGATGCAGCAAAGAAATGAAAATGAAAAGAAACTGGAACTGGAAAAGAAACTGAGAAAAGCAATGAATATGAAACAAAGAGGAAAAATGTAGGGAAAATAAAGATTGTGCTTGAACGGGCCCTACCCCGCTGCCTACGTACCTCATCAGGACAATGAGGATCAGAGACGCCGTAGTTCCCCTAACTAGGGGTAGAAAAGAAATTGCTTGTGAATTAAAGGCTTGAACTGCCTATGCCATTGCTCAGGTGTTGCAGACTCGGACGACGAGTGCGTAACCGTCTTGCAAAGTGACAAGTAGGAGCCAGTTCGCGTACGGAGCGAATAAGATGAGAAAAGAATTCCCGAAGGACAGACGCTTATTGCTTGTTTGTGTTTTTTAGAAGCTTTTACGAGTGTGTCACAAGGAAGTGAACTCAAGCTCTCATCAATGGAATGTGCACTTGTCACTACATTCCAAGATGGAATAATAGAACAAGCACACTCAAGTAAGGAGAAGATCCCCAAAACTTGAACCCAAAGATTAGGGCTTAGGCTCACTAACTTGTTTACTTATTAGATGTTTTGATTATTTACATGAAGAAGTGTTTTTTATGCTTTTCTTTATGAAGAAGACACCTTGATCAGACTTGTGCATCACAAGGTAAACATGTACTATCCCAAGATGGGAAGACTACAAGCGTACCTCATGGAATAAGGCTATGGATCAAGACATCACTTCACATTTATTAAAGTGTTTTTAGAGTTATGAGATGAGAAGAGAAGAAGAACCAAAAGGATCTCAAAGGAAAAATTCTAAAGGGGGACTAAAATAATCCTAAGTATTCACATGCATGGATGTCCTAAGGGTTAGTGAGGTTTCTATCCTAATGAAGAAGGAAAGAAGAAGATAGAAGAAGGGATGAGAAAGGCCTAGGCCCAACAAAAGAGAGTTAGTTCACATAAACATAAAAGGAAGAGATGAGAATTGGAGATGTGGAACTCAATTCCCACATCTCACACTTACCATAGCCCCTGCAAGGTTAGTATGCATATACATGAAACAAAATGAGCAAATTAACATAACATCGTCCAACAATCAGAAGTGAAATGAAGTAAACACATGCCTAATATAACAGCCCGGGCCCCTCGCAAGGCAATCCCGGAACTGCCACCTCACGATCTTCTCTACTCCCCTCACTAGTAGAGTTTTTGCCTTCCGTGGGAATCGAACCCTGTACCCTGGGGTTCAAGTACATGTTCATTCCATTCCCACTACCACTTGAGCTACTAGCTCAATTGGTAGTGGGAATGGAATGAACATGTACTTGAACCCCAGGGTACAGGGTTCGATTCCCACGGAAGGCAAAAACTCTACTAGTGAGGGGAGTAGAGAAGATCGTGAGGTGGCAGTTCCGGGATTGCCTTGCGAGGGGCCCGGGCTGTTACAAAAAAAAGGCGCCTTTTTTTTGTAACAGCCCGGGCCCCTCGCAAGGCAATCCCGGAACTGCCACCTCACGATCTTCTCTACTCCCCTCACTAGTAGAGTTTTTGCCTTCCGTGGGAATCGAACCCTGTACCCTGGGGTTCAAGTACATGTTCATTCCATTCCCACTACCAATTGAGCTGCCTTTTTTTTGTAACAGCCCGGGCCCCTCGCAAGGCAATCCCGGAACTGCCACCTCACGATCTTCTCTACTCCCCTCACTAGTAGAGTTTTTGCCTTCCGTGGGAATCGAACCCTGTACCCTGGGGTTCAAGTACATGTTCATTCCATTCCCACTACCAATTGAGCTAGTAGCTCAAGTGGTAGTGGGAATGGAATGAACATGTACTTGAACCCCAGGGTACAGGGTTCGATTCCCACGGAAGGCAAAAACTCTACTAGTGAGGGGAGTAGAGAAGATCGTGAGGTGGCAGTTCCGGGATTGCCTTGCGAGGGGCCCGGGCTGTTACACCTAATGCCAATTCAACTCAAAGAAATGAAAATAAGAGACTTATGACTTAAAATGAGGCAACATGAATACATATGGAAACGAATGCGCACCTATGAAAGATGTAATGCAAAATGCACAAAATACAAACACAAAGTTCAAAACCAGAATCAAAATGATATGAAGAATGGTCTAAGAGGCCAGCAAGATGAAGAGAGAAGTCACACAATACCAAACAATGTCAAAATAGGAGCAACGGAATAAAAAGATGTAATTTAAACACTTAAGGAAACAAATGACTTGAATAAGAAGCAAACCTAAAAATTCAGAAGAAACAAGACCTATCCTAGGACCAGGAAGGTATCCACATCCTAAAGGAACCCCAAATGAGAAGAAGAAGTTGGCACAAGTGCCCTTCTAAGCCTATAAGAGATCTAATAAACCAAAAGAAGCAAAATGGGACAAGGTGAGAACAAAAATCCACAAATAATCAACCAGCCATCTAAAAATTCTACAACTGAAACCAAATGATCCTAAAACACATTGTATCAACTTGCCAAAAGGATTTGCAAAAATTCAGAAAGGACCTAGTTCAAATGGAGGTATAAACACAAGTTAGGACAGAAAACTTACATCACAAGATACCAGACCAAAACTCAAGAAATAATTTCTTAAAAATTCTGAGAAAAATCACATGAAAACTAGAAGATCTTAGGAACACAATGCAAAAAGAATGGGATCAAAACTCCCAATATTGAAGGCTATAGAAAATAGACAAGACAGACTGGTCAAGAAAATAAGCAAAAGAAGCTATGCACATTGGAGATTTAATTCTGGCACGTGGATCAATGAAAAAAATAAAATAAAAATGTGATAAAAAACTAGAGACACAAAGGAGTATCCATGATTTATTTGAGAATTTTTAGATGAAAAGAACTATTTTTAATGAATTAAAATGAGAACTGAAATAAAAGAAAATAAGTGAAGAAAAGAAAATGAAATGAAATTGAAGGAGGTGAGATTAGCAGGCTTTGTAAGTGTAATTTGAACGGGCCCAAACGGGGTAGGGTGCGAAAATGAACTCTGATTAAGCCCAGGTCTTGCGCTAGTGCACATGTGCTATGGTGGAGGTGTCCACGCGCGATTGGAGGAAGAGACCTACCGGACGGTGACAAGTGTCACCGCCGGTATGGACCAAAACAACCAAAATCCTCCCAAGCTTATCCCTTATCGCCTCGGTAATCACAAACCAATTTAATATTTTCTTAAAACTCTTATCAATTCTTATGAATCTCTTAAAAAATTCTTCACTCATCTCTCAATATTTCCTCTTAAAATCCATAAGTCGAAAGAAGAAATAAAACAAAAGCAACCTCACAGCCTCTCATTCTCTCGCCGGTCATCACCTTCCTTACCTTCTTCTTTCTCAAGCCCCAACACCGGCGCACGCTCATCCTCAACCTCACACTAAACTCGCCGCCGGCCAACCCTGTTCTCACCGTCACACACTCATCCTCAACCTCACAACACTCTTCACGCGAAGCCTAACCAAACACCACCTTCTACAACCCTAACCTGACCTAGCGCCGCCGCGGAACCTCACAAGCCCTCCGCCGTCTACTCTGCTTTCCCGAGCTCCCAACATCCACCACCATCATCTACTCTAGCCTAAATCCCTTTCTTCACAATCACTGCCTCACCTCACTCCCTCCATGACCGCCGCCGCCGAATCCTATACTTTAACCTAAACTAAACAACCCTAACCTAATCGCGCTCAACATGAATCCAGAAATAAAAACTCAAAACTCAAATCAACACCATATCCACCTATTCAGAGTCCTGATAACATCAATCACAAACTGCAAACAGATACATCTACCAGCTGAGATTCATACCTGTTAATTGGAGGAGTTGAAGAAGCTGCCGTGAAGTTGATACGAGATTATGAGCTTCAATTGACGATGCCGCCAGCTACAAGGATATTTGCCTCGATTCGGTAACGCTTCACTTCTTCAGAACTGACTTGCGATTTCGTTATTGCTATGGAGCTTTGCTTCAGCTTCGTAATTTCGTTTTGCTCCTCTTGAGTTGATACGAACGTATACTGGATTACTTTGCAGGTTTATCGATGCTACTGTGACGAATTCAGTCAATTGAAGAGATTGAATCGATTGGAATAGTTGAAACCGAATGCTGGATAGACGCTTGGATCGAAAGTCAAAACTTAATCCACAGTGTTGATGAAGATGCTACCAATAAAATCGATGAAGATTGCGGATGATCGATGAAGCTAGGATCAACTATATGCGTTCTTGGCGATGAATTTCGCAGAGAATCGATCAAGATGGAAGTGAATTCCTGAAAATTATGAAGAGTTGCTTGAAGGTTGGTGAAAATTCAAGAGAAATGGAGAGAACTCTCGCTGGATTCTTGAGAGAGGTAGAGAAGGATTTCTGTTATCTCTGCTATTTTTGATTGAAGATTTCCAAGAGTGAACATGAATGAATCGGTTTCTGTATGTGATGGAGATCGATCAAAAACCGTTATTGTGAGGAGAATGATTCTGTTATAACAAACTTTTTCTTCTTGTTGCTTCCGCTATCTCATGAAGGTTCCAGAGAGTTATTCTGTTATTGTATCAAAACGGTTACGAAAAATCTGTTATTCCCTTTTTCTGAGTCCATTATTTTTTCTCTTTTTTTTTTCATTATCTTTTATTTTGGCGATCCTGAAGAAAATCCATAAAATCAGTGTAACAAACTATTTCTTTTCTTTCCTTTTCTCAATTTGTTATTTTCAATTTGTTATTAGTTTTTTAATTTCTGATATTATTATTTTTTCATTTTCTGCTATGGACCTTCCTTTTATTATCCAGCTAGATGCTTCATGTTGCCTCTTGAAGTCAAAACAATAAAACAAGAAAACAAAAAGCTTGACCTGCTTCTCTTTTTTTACTTTTTGGATACTGCAAATTGGGATTAGGGGAATGCACCCAATGGCCCTTTTCGTTTGTTTTTTTCTTCTTTTGGTAATGTTCCTTATGAATGGGCCTATGATGGGCCTCTAACAAATTGATATGACATTGGAAAATAAAAAGGAAATTTGGGAATTTGAATATAGACATAAAGAAAATCGGTGATAAAATATTGAAGAAGAATGACAATTAAAAGTGAATGGATATGGATTTAAATGATATTCAAAAATGGGAGAACTCAAAATATAGACAATATGTGAGAAATTGATTAAACGGATGATTGGATAAAATGGTTTAGAAACGGATGTGGAACTTGACATTTTGTGGAACGAACCAATTATCACCAATACACACATAGTCACGGAATCTCAACCAATTAGTTCACTCAACTGAACCAGCTTGCATTGCTTTAGAATTACTTCGAATTTATCTGAATCACTCTCTGGAACAGTAAAATCCGCAGATACACACAATGAGAATACCCATGCCACATTTGAATCTTCGGACCCAAAAACTATCACTAGAACCACTGCCTGGTAAATCAAGTACTTTCGCACACAACACAATTCAACGCCGAATTCGCACTGTTTGAGAAATAACCCCTGAAACATGAAGACTCAACAACTGAACTAATTTCCTGACAATTTGAACAAGATTAGGTCAAGCGTCCGTTTGACTCAGATGGCCGCACTGAAATCACTGCCAGCCTATGCTATGCTTCCATAATGAATGTCATGCTTCATTTTTCTATGCTAATGATGCTACGCAGAATATGAAAGTGATATGAGTATGATGAATATGATGCTAAAAAGGAGAGGGCAAATTTGGGGTGTTACACTTGGTTCAGCTGAGTTTAGGGAGAACCATGGAATTGTTTATGAGATGATTCAGCAAGTTGATCAAGGTTTGTGTAGTGTTTTGCAAATTTCACAAGGTTTGGCCCCTTTGGAAATTCTTGAGATTCAAAGCATCAAAATGCAAAGTTCCTTGGCCCATTCTGAATTTTAGAGGTCATGTGATCATGTTGTGAAGAAATTGTACACATTTGAGGCCTTTAGAGCACTTGATCATAGCATTTTGCAAAATGCCTCTTTGGTAGAAAACTTCAAATTATGTGATTTTGGCCAACTTTGACAAGCCATAACTTTTGATCCAAAATGAATTAGGTCAAGTTCTTGTACTTTTTGAAAAGGGAATGATCCATTCTACAACTTTCATGACCAAAGTTTTTCCATTTGAAGCATTTTTGAATCAAAAAGCAAGGGTTGAAAAAGTTTCCCAAAATGGCAATTTTCATTATAAGTCAACTTTCCCAAAAAGTCAACTTTGCAAATGACTTGAAATTTTCCAATTTTGTGAACTTCTAACATCTTCTATGATCAAATAAAGATCATACATAATCAAAATGATGATGAACACCCTTTGGTTGGGTCATTGGGGGCCTCAGATGCCCTGATTTTGCACTGACTTGCTTAAAAAGTCAACTCTTGATCAGATGACTTCCCCATTGAATTTATTCATGAAAATTGATATGCATGATCCCTATATCATATAGAGACCAGTAGAAACAAGAATGACCAAAAAATTTGGAGTTATGGCCTCTGAAACCAAAACCCTAATTCTAGGTCATCTGTGCAGTCAAACCTAGCTCTGCTTCCATGCCATTCTCAGTTCTTGTGATTCTTTGACATTCTTGACTTTGAGGGGATATAATATGATGCTTGAACATACATGGACCCCTTTTAAGTGATTGATGACCTTTGGAGTGGCTCAAGAAGCTTTTGGATTGCTTAGATCACAAACCCTAAATGCAGATGACTTTGAACCAATGCAATGAATCAAAAATGTGGTATGAGATGCTATGATTGGATTTATGCATATGAAAAGATCACAAGCCATGGTGTGAATGGGTGAGGGAAAATTTGGGGTATTTACAGACATGAAATTTGAAATTATGTGATTGTTGCCAACTTTGAAATGCCATATCTTGAGTTCTAGGATGAATCAAGACATGTTCTTGTACTTTTTAAAAAGGGAAAGACCTAATCTACAACTTTCATGCCCAAGAATTTTTCATTTGAAGCATTTTTGGTCATGAAAGAGGAGGTTGAAAATCTTTCCCAAAATGGAAAGTTTGCATTTCAAGTCATTTCCAAAAATGGCAAGTTTGCAATTGGCTCAAAATTATTCAATCTTGTGAACTTCGAACCACTTCTAAGATCAAATAAAGATCATTTAACTTCAATTTGATGAAAATGACCCTTTGGTTCCATTGTTGGGGGCCTCAGATTCCCTGATTTTGACTTAACTTGCTCAAGAAGTTACCCAATGATCAGATGACTTCCACAATGAATTTCTTCATCAAACTTGGTACACATGATCCTTAACATAGTAAGATCATTAGAAACAAGAATGACCAAAAAATTTGGAGTTAAGGCCTTTGAAACCAAAACCCTAATTTTGGTCATCTGTGTAGTGAAAACCCTAGCTCTGCTTCCATGCCTTTGCCAATTCTTGTGATCCCTTGACTTTCATGAAATTTGGGGAGTATAATATGATCATAGAACACACATGGACCCTTTTGTAAAGCTTTAAGACCTTTGGGATGGCTCAGATTGATTCTTGGATTGCTCAGATCACAAACCCTAGATGCAGATGAAATTAAACTATGCAGTGAAGCAAGTACGCAATATGAGATAGTATGCTTATGTTAAAACAAAAATGAAAGATCACAATCCATGGTGTAATAAAGAGTGAGGGAAAATTTGGGGTGTTTATAGCTTCCCCTATTCAAACAAGAGTTAGTTGTGCAAGATGTAAGCGCCTGGCTTAACAAACAAACAAGATAACTTGTGGTTGAATACCAAAGACAGTCCGAAATTTGCACTCACTGGGGAGAAGAAGAAAAGGGATATAAATTGTAAAAGAGGGTATAGTACGATTATCAAATAAAAGCGATGGATGACGACCATCGAGCAGAGGACATCTGCTGGGGATAAAGTGGTAAGCAAAGCAATGACGGGGACGACCAACAAGCTGGGGAAATAAAGAGATCATGATAGGGACGGCCATCGGGTAAAGAAATAAGATTCTCCGAGGGTTAAAGTCATGAGAAAAGTAATGATGGGGATGGCCACCAGGCTTAGGAAAGTAAAGTAAATAATGATGGGGACGACCATCGGTTAAAATAATAAATGAAATAATGATGAGGGACGGTCATCAAAGGTGAATGACGATCACCTAGTAGGGGACGACTGCTCTTTATCTCGACATAGGACGAATGTCAGATAAAAAAGATCCACGATAGGGACGGCCATCGGATAAATGATGAAGGATGATCATCAAGAGGTGAAGGACGATCACCTAGCAGGGGACGACTGCTATTTATCTCGACATAGGACGAATGTTGGATAGAAAAGGTCCACGATGGGGACGGCCATCGGATAAATGATGAAGGAAGATCATCAAGAGGTGAAGGACGATCACCTAGCAGGGTACGGCTACTCTCAGGGTTTATCACGACATAGGACGAATGTCGAATAACAAGATCAACGATGGGGACGACCATCAGATAAAATGATGAGGGACGATCATCAAAAGGTGAAGGACGATCACCTAGCAGGGGACGGCTGCTGAAAATATCACGACATAGGACGAATGTCGGATAGAGGAAAGTTGTTTTGTTGGTGACTTACTGGGGAATGGTAATCACGGACGAGTGCTTACGCTTTCAAGAATAAATGATACAAGTGTTTGACGGTGTGTATAGATTAAAGATGCGGACGAGCATCCTTAGGACCATGATACGGACGAGTATCGGTAGAAACAGATGTTGATGCGTGTTCAAAGATGATGATACAGACGAGTATAAACTGGTTAACAAGGAACACAGACGAGTGTCAAATCTACTGAGGAGTGATATATACAGCGATACGGACGAGTATCAAAGACTTCTGTATAAGTATAAGTGACTATTGATCTGCCAGTGGAGTATGTGCAAGATACGGACGAGTGTTTGACTTGCTGGGGAAGTATGACATGGACGAGTGTCAAATATGTATAAATATAAACATGCATCTGTTTTGAGAGTGCAAAGGGGATGTTGGCGATCTGTGGGGAGATAAGATGACACAGACGAGTGTCGAGAAGAGCATGTTATGGACAAGTATCTGCTTGCAGAAGGTATTCTGACGACCTTACTGGGGAAGGATGACACGGACGAGTGTCAAAAGAAGCAATGTATAAGTATCCGTATTTGAAAGTGCAAAGGGGACGCTTTGGCTTTTATGTGCAGGGGATGTATTTTGTATATTGCTGATGAAATATTGATGGTATTTGTAGGTGACTGGCTCGAACCTAGCTTGTGATCATGAAAATGTTTGATTTTTGCCGTAATGCTCAGTATTAGACGGAATGCTACGCTTATTTCGGTGATTTATGATGCGAATGCTATGATTATGCAAAAGAGAAAATGATCCGAGGCTCGGATCCTGCTTGGATAAAGATCTCTGGCTGATCTGCTTGGAGGGATAACCCGGCTGGGGGAAGAGATCATTGATGGATTCGTCCGGAGGGAAAACTTTGCTTGGGAAATAGATCATTGATAGATCTATCCGAAGGGAGAACTTAGCTGGGGAGGAGGAAGTTTTAGCCATTCCGTCGGGGATGTGTTTCAGGCATTACTCTAGTGGGGAGAGAATGGAAACTCTGTGGGGAATTGGTTCCATCAACTCTGTTGAGGATGAGGGAAATTTGGCACTCTGGTGGGGAACAAAGAGTTCTTGACCACCTTGTTGTGGAAGAGTTGTCAGGTATTGCTCGGGAGGTCCTGCTTGGGGAGGAGATAACTTCTGGGAAGTATCATGCTGGGGATTTAATGTTTGACATGCCCCACGCTGTGAAAGATTTTCTGCAACCTGTTAAGACAAAATAAAACATACAAGTATCTCGAGGTATCCCTTACCGGATTCCGTCATAGGAGTTAGACTTATCTGAAAGTAATGCATTTCCTGCAAGCATTTTATCAAAAATGGTCATGTCCAATATGCCTCCATAATGTTCCCTGAATAATGGGACATGATCAGGAGTGATATGAGAGACTGGATCTGTTTGATGTCTATCAGAGTGGGCTCAAAGAAGTGGTATGTGATGTTGCTCTTTCTGGAAGTGTCCATGCTGACAATGGATGTTGGTGAAGGAAACTGAGGAGAAGCCCTGATGAAAGGTAACTGCTGAGGACTAATGAAAATAATTGAAGAAGATGCTAAAGAGGGGTATCTGATGAAGATAACTGGAGAAGAGTCTTTGATGGAGATGCTGGTGCAAATAACTGAAGAAGTATGAGCAGCAGAATAGGTCAAAACCAAACCAAAGATAAGAAGGTGGATACCTTGTAAAACAAATAGGCAAATGTTAAATGATGTATGTAGAATGATATGCAAAGGGTTTGTGATCAAATGCTGGATCTGTTATCTGCCTTGATAGGGTCCATGTGTGTTCATAAGTCCGGATGGAGGCTTAGAAAACTAGTAACCAGGTGGGGGACTCAAATAAAGAGTCACAAGTCCAGGGTTTCACAAGAACTGTCCAAAATAATACAACCTTAACAAATCTAGTAACAAGGTATGATGAAGCCAAGAGTACCTGCAAACCTGTAAACAACCCAACTCCCTCACATGTATTGTTCTAGAACAAGGATCCTCAGACTTGGATCAGTTATGAGAAGTGTAAACACTTCTAACCCGGAGGTACAGTGTTTACAATAACCATAAAGGATCCTCCTCTAATTCACCTCAGATGCTGAAGGTCATAAAAGGTCATTCAGACTTAGCAGGCTTCCCAGATAGCCCTAGTACTACAGGAAATCCGTAGCACAGAGTTCTCAAGAAGAAACCCATGTCTGAACTGTGTTTCATATTCCCGCACCAGACCGAAATGGAATGGGAAAGAATATGAAGCCACTCTAGCCTATGTGTCACTCAGGTCCCCGGTATGGAACCTTAATCACTCAAAAATCCCTCCCACCAAGGTAAACACAGATCCATCACAGATGATAATGACAGTATGAAATGCATAAAAACAGTAAATAAAAGAAATAAATAAAGCTGTACAGAGAGCAATAAATAAAGCAATAAATAAATAAGCACAAGTAGCACATAACACCCTCGTAAACACAAATCAAACAAGCGCTAGGAGGAACCCACAAAAAGAACTAGAAGCCCTGGTTGCAATATAAGGGTCCCCAGCAGAGTCGCCAAGTTGTCGCTCCCGAAGATTTGCATCCCGGTACAAGCGCGAACGGTCGGCGAAAGGATAAAATGAAATGAACTGAATAAATTCGCCAGCTAGGCATTTTTATCCTGAAGGAAAGGTAATGCTGCATAAACCTAGAAAAGATGGATAAGACGGTCGCGAACCAGAGAAACTGAGAAAGGGGGTTGGATACAACCTGGGAAGGTATTAGCACCCAGATTGTCCGTCGTACTCGACGGGATCCACGCTTAAAAGATTGTGTTTAAAGGGGTAGTGTATGTGCTATCTGTGTGCAAAAGATGGAAAAGAAATGTACAAGTGTCAGCGCAAAAGATAGTGAAATGCTCAAGAACTGAGGCTTAAAGAGAATGCTGAAAGAGGGGGAAGACAAAGAGACTTTTGTTCGATAACTGTTAAGTTATGCCTACGTATCCTCACGTGCAATGAGGAAGTCAGAATACCGTAGTTCGACTCAAAGAGACTGAAAGATAAATTGACTGTGAACTGCTTATTTGTCTATGCTCAAGTGTATGACTCATCTGGCTCGAGTGCTAACTGTCTTGCATTAGATGGGAGAAGCAAATTATCGTTTGTGAATGAGTGTGATGAGAAGAGAATCCCGAAGGAGACGATTATCGTTTGTTTTTGAGTTTTCAGTTTTGTTATTGTTTTTGGTGTTTTGCATAAGTTAATGAACTTAAGCCTAAATCAAGGACTTGTAAACTCATTATATCCTCCCTGATTAGGGATAATGAGCCTACTTAAGTATGAGATAAGCATCTCAACTTAATTGCCATAATGAAGTAGGATTAAGATCATTAACCTACTTGTGATTAATTAGGTGTTTTTTGAGTTTTTGTTTAGTGTTAAGTAATGAGTTTAATCTCTAATCATATATTAATGGGCTCATTACACTATCCAAATAGAAGGATAATAGATGAGAATACTTAAGCTGAGGAAGATACCTCAACTTAATCCATGGTTAGGGATTAAATTCATTATATAACAAGCCTTTATTAAGTGGATTTTAATTAAGGGATGAGATTAAGAAATGGTTTTTATGGTTTGTAAGACAACTTGAGGGGGACTTATCCATTAAAAACTAGGGTTAGTCCTTCTAAGCCATAAAGGAAGAATTAGAACCCTAATGTAAGGCCCAAGTTATAAGATGAAGTCTTAGTGATTATTAAGATGATTTGATTAAGAGGTTTAAACAAATTAAAGGTTTAACACTTAGGATTAAAGTTATACACTCCATCCTAAGAGAAGGATGCAGGCATAACCCAAATTCCAAAGTCCTAAAACTTTAAGAGTTTAGTCTCTGATTATGAAGATGAGAAGAGAGACTCAAGGAGACTCAAAGGCAAAAAGACTAAAGGGGGACCAATCAAAACCTTAATTATTATCATTCTTGGAAGTTCCTATGGTTTGTGAGGCTCAAGAGAAGTCTTCAAAGAAGCCACCAATGGAAGAAGCAGATGAAAGGAGGAGGAAGCAGAAGAATAAGTTATTTACTTCATTGAAGAAGATAAGTAACTTAAAGAAAGAAAGTGAGAAAGAAAGAACACAAGTGAATAAGTTCACTTCAAAACCATCAAGATGCAAATGAAAGAGATAAAGAAGAATGAGAAGTGAAGGCAAATTCATTTCTCAAAGTAACTTACCACCTGAAAATGTTAGCATGAATGCATAAGATACAAATCATGATGAAATGAATTCAAGTGTGATGCAATGAGATGAAATGACCAAAGTCAGAAGTGTTTATGCAATGTTAATGTCATGTGAGATGATGCAAAGGCATGCCAAATGCATATGTATGATCATACAAAGATGAGATGCAAATGGAAGCATGCTTTGAAGTTTGAAAGCACATGAAAGTTAATGAAATGAAATGAATGCAAAACATGGAAAATGAATGAAGAAATGATCAAGCATGATTCTAACATGTCCTAAGATGTCTAAGATGACATATGAATGCATGAAAGGTCATGGAAAGTTCATGTATGGATGCATATGCAAGATGAATGCAAATGGACATGTAAAATTAGGGTTTTAGGGACACATGAGATGTAAATGACAAAGATAGAAGCAAATGACATTATAAAAAAATTAAAATGCACTCAAAGGAACCCTAAACCTATACTAGGTTACCATCCAAAGGGGGAGGTCAGAAGCTAAACCTAGGGGAAGTTATGAATTTCCTAAGTTTCTAGGGTTTTTTGGGTGATCTTCAATGTAAAATGCCAAACAATTTGGAAATGCAAGATAAAAATTAAACAAACATATTTTTGGATGCTAGAAGATATGCATAGAACAATGCAAAAATAATAATTCACAAACTCAACTTGGTTTAAAAGTTATGAATTTTTGAAGTTAGGGTTAGAAAATAGGTCATTTTAGGAACCCTAATTTAATGAAAAATCTCAAAGTATGATCAAAACCAAAAAGAAATTTGTATGGTGAGTTTGTAAATGTTTTTAAATGTTTATAAATGCTCTCTGATTTTTTTGGTGATTTTTAAATACTTAAATGTATTTTTAATTAATTAAAATGAATTAATTGATTAAATAAAACATTTAAATGATTTAAAAGTAATTTTTTAATAGAAAAAATAAAAATAAAAATATATTTGGTTTCTGAAAATTAATAAAAGTCTTGATAAAAATTTCCATAATTTTAAATCATTTTTGCTATTTTTAATAAATTCTACAAAAGAAATAGAAAGAAAATAAAACAAAATGAATAAAAATGAAAAGTAAACGCATCCAGTGGCTGAGATTTAAACAAAAATGGTGGGAATTGACTGGCACGCATATGAACGACCCACATTCAAACTGGACTTTAATTATGTTTTTAATTAATTAATCAGGATTAAATGGTAATGAGTTAATTTGGACCACACGCTGCTAACCCTAATCCTCATCTAACGACCATAAACGCAACTGGGGAATTAAACACAGATTAGGGTTTAATGATTTTCAGGTGGCCGGAGAAGACCTCCGGTCATCTTCTCCGGCCAACCAAAACACCTAACTTCTTCCCTAGGTTAAATCAAGAGCTCTAAAGCTCCAGAATTACTCCCCTAACATCCCTAAGCAAGAATCAGCCATCAAAACACATTTATCATTCCTCAAAAACTAGATTCGAAGCAAAACGTGAAACTGAACAGAAATTTCAGAAGCACAATACATGCTTAATACTCAACCATTTTCAAAACAAATTACATCAGCATGATCAGTGAAGCATAAAGAATCATTTAGGAACTTAAAAATGCATTTCTGGAAAAAAAATGTTCTTGAGGTTACCTGAGATGAAGCTTTGTTATCTAGAGCTTTCTGGCCACTTCCTTGGTTCTTTTCCACTCCAATGACCCCCTTGATGCTTCTGGCAAGCTTGAAACAAGTTTATGTTGGCTGTTTTTGGAGTTTCAGTTCAGAGCATGTCAAAATCGTGTTTTTGTTTGGGGTAGTTTCAGGCCAATGTGAGGGGTGGGAAATGATCCTGGGGTTATGTGGAGATGATTGGTGAAAGAATTTTGGAGTTTTGATGGGTGGTTTGAGAGTTTCAAAGAGATGAAGTTCTTGAGGGAGTTTTGGCAATCTGAGCTATGGGATGCTTGCAGGCTTGTGTGTTGTGTTGAATGAGTTCCATAAGCTCTCTATGTGATGTCTTGATTGGCCCGAGGAGTTGTTGTGGCTCAGTGTGATTGGCATGGGCAATTTGCAAAAAAGCCAACAACTTTGTACTATGGGCATGGGTCATGGCAGGAGTGGTTCCAAGGCATGTCTGGCCTCAGTTGGGTTTGTGGAAGGCCTTTGGATCATAAGATTGCAGGTGGATGGCTTGGATGAAGAGATATCATGCCTTATGCAATTTTCTCTCTTTGGCATTTCTTGTGAATCAAGCCATAAAAATGCCAAGTTCTTGGGCCAATTCTGGTGTTTAGGAGTCGCATAGGCATGTTATGAAGTGTACAAGTTGATTAGAGGTCATTAGAATGCTTGAACATGCCATTTTGCAAAATCCCTCTTTGTCATGAAACTTGAAATTTTAGGATTTTTGCCAACTTTGAAAGGCCATATCTTGAGTTCTAGGATGAATCAAGACATGTTCTTGTACTTTTTGAAAAAGGAAAGACCTAATGTACAACTTTCATGACCAAGAAGTTTTCATTTGAAGAATTTTTGGTTGAGAAAGAGGAGGTTGAAAAACTTTCCCAAAATGGAAAGTTTCCATTACAAGTCATTTCCATTTTTGGCAAGTTTGCAAATGGCTCGAATATTATTCAATCTTGTGAACTTCCAACCTCTTATAAGATCAAATAAAGATCATAGAACTTCAATTTGATGAAAATACCCCTTTGGTTCCATTGTTGGGGGCCTCAGATGCCCTGATTTTGACTTAACTTGCTCAAGAAGTTACCTAGTGAACAGATGACTTCCACAATGAATTTCTTCATCAAACTTGGTACACATGATCCTTATAACATCTTAAGAACATTAGAAACAAGAATGGCCCAAAAATTTGGATTTGAGGCCCCTGAAACCAAAACCCTAATTTTGGTCCTTTGTGAAGTGAAAACCCTATCTCTGCTTCCATGCCTTGCCAGTTCTTGTGATCTCTTGACTTCCATGAACTTTGAGGGACAAAATATGATGATTGAACACACATGGACCCTCTTGGAATCCTTTGAGGCCTCTGGGATGGCTCAGATGGATCCTTGGACTGCTCAGATCACAAACCCTAGATGCAGATGATCTTGAACTATGCAGTGAAACAAAAATGCAATATGAGATGGTATGCTTATACTAATGCAAACATGAAAGATCACAAGCCATGGTGTGAAATTAGTGAGGGAAAATTTGGGGTGTCTACAACAAGCTGATAAGGTGTTGCCCCAGTAGATGTTCTGATAGAGGTTCGGTACCCATGCAAGGCAAATGGTAGCATTTCGTGCCAGTATTTGTAAGTGACTACCATCTTCTGCACAATCTTCTTGATATTCTTGTTGGCTGGCTCAACAACGCCGTTCATATTTGGCCTGTAAGGAGAAAAGTTGTGATGTTGAATTTTGAAGTCCCGACAAAGCTATTCCATCATCTTGTTGTTCAAATTGGAACCATTATCATTAATGATTCGCTCGGGAACTCCATATCGACAGATGATGTCTCTTTTCAGAAATCTAGCTACCACTTATCTGGTGACGTTTGCATATGAAGCTGCTTCAACCCATTTGGTGAAGTAATCAATGGCCACCAAGATGAATCTGTGACCATTTTAAGCAGTCGGTTCAATCTTTCCAATCATATCAATGCCCCACATGGTGAAGGGACAAGGTGAAGACATTACATTCAAAGGATTCGGAGGCACAAGCACTTTATCTATGTAGATTTGGAATTCGTGGCATTTTCTGGCATAGGCACAACAGACTGCATCCATTGTGATCCAGTAGTAACCTGATCTTAATAACTTCTTTGACATTGCATGTCCTCCGACATGGGTACCGAAATAACCTTCATGTACTTCGTGCAATAGTAGGTCTGCTTCCTTCTTGTCAAAACATATGAGAAAGACCATGTCGAAGTTTCGCTTGTACAAGGAGCTATCAGTATTGAGGAAGAAACTGCAGGCTAGCCTTCATAATGTCTTCTTATCACTTGACGATGCCCCATGTAGGTATGTCTGAGTTTCCAAGAAGCTTTTGATGTCATGGAACCAAGGCTTGTTGTCAGTGGCAATGTCCATAGAGAATACATATGCCGGTCTGTCTAGTCTAGATACCAAAATCCGAGGTACATAATTAGCAGCTTGTACTTTGATCATGGATGAAATGGTGGCCAGAGCGTCTGCAAACTGATTCTCGTCTCGAGGGATGTATTCAAGCTTAACTGTTGTGAAGAAGGTCAACAATCTCCTCGTGTAGTCATGGTAGGGAATCAGATGCTCCTGATGAGTGTACCACTTGCCGTTGGTCTGGTTGATTACCAAAGCTGAATCTTCGAATACATTCAAGGTTTTGATCCTGAGGTCAATGGCTTCCTCAAGACCCATAATACAAGCTTCGTATTCTACTCCGTTGTTAGTGCAAGCAAAGGTGAGCTTCATTGAGAAAGGAAAAAGGACTCCTTTGGGTGTGATAAGCACTGCACCAACCCTACAACCATTGCAATTAACTGCCCCGTCAAACATCATAGTCCATGCTTCTTCTGGGTCAGGCCCTTCAGTGTGAACAGACTCTTCAAAATCCTTTGCTTTTAAGAACATGATGTCTTCATCAGAGAAGTCAAATGTCATAGGCTGGTAATCATTAATGGGTTGCTCAACAAGATAGTCAGACAATACGCTGCCCTTGATGGCTTTTTGAAAGGTGTACTAAATGTCATATTCTGTTAGAATCATTTGCCACCTGGAAACCCTTCCGGTAAGTGTTGGCTTCTCAAATATGTACTTGACTGGATCCATATTTGAGATCAATAAGGTAGTATGAGTCAACATATACTGTCTTAGTCGGCGAGCAACCCACGCTAAAGCACAACAAGTTTTCTCGAGCAGTGAATAACATTGTTCACAGTCGGTAAACTTTTTGCTTAGGTAGTATATTGCATACTCTTTTCGACCAGACTCGTCATGCTGGCCCAACACACACCCCATTGACTCTTTTAATACTGTCAGGTACATGATTATAGGTCTTCCTTCAACTAGAGGCATGATAATTGGAGGTTCTTACAGATATTCTTTGATTTTGTCAAAACCTCTTTGACAATCATTGTTCCACCTGACTATTTGTTCCTTTCTTAACAGCTTGAACAAGGGTTTGCAGGTTGCAGTGAGATGAGATATGAACCTTGAGATGTAGTTCAATCTACCTAAGAATCCTCGAACTTCTTTCTCAGTCTTAGGTGCAGGCATCTCCTGAATGGCTTTTACTTTGTCGGGATCAACCTCAATTCCCTTTTCGCTTACAATAAAACCCAGCAGCTTACCGGAACGCACCCCCGAATGTGCATTTGTTGGGGTTCAACTTCAACTGATACTTCCTCAGACGCTTGAATAGCTTCAACAGATTTACCAAATGCTCTTCTTCTGTAAGGGACTTGGCAATCATATCATCCACATAGCACTCGATTTCTTTATGGATCATATCGTGGAATAACGTTACCATAGCCCGTTGATAAGTTGCACCGACGTTCTTCAGACCAAACGACATTACTTTGTAGCAAAACGTGCCCCAGGGTATGAAGAATGTTGTCTTCTCCATGTCTTCAGGCGATATCTTAAACTGATTGTATCCAGAAAATCCATCCATAAAAGAAAACACCGAGAACTGAGCAGTGTTATCCACCAATACATCAATGTGAGGTAATGGGAAGTCATCTTTGGGCTAGCTCTGTTCAGGTCCCGGTAATCCACACACATACGCACCTTTCCATCCTTCTTAGGTACGGTTACAATATTAGCAACCCACGGCGGGTAACTAGTTACAGCGAGAAAACCGGCGTCCCACTGCTTTTGTACCTCTTCTTTAATTTTCATGGCCATATCTGGGCGAGTACGGCGTAGCTTCTGTTTAACTGGTGGACAATCTTCTTTCAATGGCAACCTGTGCATGACAATATCTGTATCCAAACCCGGAATATCTTGATAGGACCAAGCAAAGACGTCAACATATTCCCGAAGCATACTGATGAGTTGTTCTTTCACTGGAGCTTGCAGGCTGGCCCCGATCTTCACCTCTTTCACTTCTTCTTCAGTACCAATATTGATGGTCTCAACCTCCTCCTGATGAGGAGCAATCACTTTTTCCTCTTGTCTTAACAACCTAGCCAACTCTTCAGGCAACTCATAATCTTCATCAACCCCTTCATCTGCTTGATTAATTGGATTGTCGAAGTCATACAAGGTCATAATAGTGCCGTTGTCGGTGCAATCTGGAGGATTATCTCTGCAAGGGTCGAGATTTGTTCATTTTAGTGATTGATTTTATTCTTGTTTAGAAAAAAATGTGAATGGAGTTATTATTGAAAAAACATTATCATTTATTGCTTTGTGCGAAAATAACAAAAATGAAAGACAGTGAGCGGCAAAAAGATATCGTTTGCAAAAGATGTCCATTTGTTCATTAATCATTCATTTGCACAAAATACAAATATGGCCCTATTAGAAAATGAGTCTTGACACCTTGGGCAAGATGCAGGACTTGATGCATGCTTAAACAGGAAATAATAATTACTCTGCAGAAGTAATCCTTATAATTTCCTGTGAAGACCAGTTAAGGACTTGCTGGCCTGGGACCCTTGGACGAATCCAACTCTCCAGGTTGAAGTCACTTTCAGCCTCGTCTTCCACATTGTTGATTGCATCCGGGGTTAGCATTCCCCCACTGACAAATTTGGGAGCTTCCGTAACCTCCTCTTGGACCTGTCGGGATGGTTTGTAACCCAACCCGAACTTGTCTTACTTGACCTGAACTTGCAGCAGCTTGCCCCAGCCCTGGGCATTCCCGTCTTCAACAACCTTCCGAGCTTGATTATAAGAGGAGATTGAAGTACCATACACTTCCGTTGTTGCTTCATTGACATTGAGGGCCTCAAACCCTTGGCTCATTGTCTCATGGACTTCTCCGTCCATCTCAATATACTTATAAGTAGCTAGATGACTGACGAAGATATCCTCTTCCCCATAGATTGTGATGACTTGACCCTCCCATTTGTATTTCAACTTCTGGTGAAGGGTCGACGTTACAGCGCCAACGGCATGAATCCATGGCCGACTCAACAAACAGCTATATACAGGCTAAATGTCCATCACGTAGAAGACAGTTTTGAAGATCCGTGGGCCAATCACCACAGGCAGCTCAATTTCCCCAAGAACCGATCTTTGAGAACCGTCAAAGGCTATCACTACCAGGTTACTTGGACGCAGTGCAAAGCCATCATATTCCATATTGACCAAGGCTTTCTTTGGAAGAACATTGAGAGAAGACCCAGTGTTAACCAAGACATGAGAGAGAACAACACCTTTACACTCCAAGGTGATATGTAAAGCCTTATTATGGTTACGGCCCTCCGTAGTTAGATCAACACCAGTAAAACCTAGCCCATGGCTAGTATTGACATTTGAAACCACTGTTTCTAGCTGGTTAACTGTAATCTCCTCTGGCACGTAAGTAGCGTGCAGGACTTTGAGAAGTGCATTCCTATGGGCTTCGGAAAACATTAGCAATGATAATATGGAGATTTTGGAGGGTGTCTGATGGAGCTGGCCCATAACCTTATAGTCACTCTTCTTGATTATTCTCATGAACTCGTCTACATCCTGGTCAAAGGATGTCTTCTGAGTTTCCTTGGCAATAGGCTCTTCAGGCACCACACTCTTGCCCTTAGCCTTGGCAGCAGCTTCTGCTTCAGCATTAGTTCTTTGGAATTGTGAGGAAAAGAGATGCCCGCTTCGAGTGAAGCCTCCACCTCCCCCCACATTATCAATCTGCGGTGTAGAAGTATCAAGAGTGACTTTCTTTCCGTCGCAATACAAATCTGAGCTATAGTGCCAAGGCACGACACTGCTACTGTCATATGGAACTGGTCCTGGTACCGTAATAGTAACCAGACTGATTGCTACGGAAGAAGGAATTGAGACAGTCTAAGGTTCATAATAAATTGTGACAGGAGGTCTGACCGGAGATGGTGCTGGTGATGAAGGTTGCTGCTGTTGATGGAGATGTTACTGTGAGTTGTTGAAAGAATCTGGAACATGGATTGTTTCCGGATCATAGTAAATGGTAACTGTGGAAATGTCTTCATTGATAGTTGTTGTTGTTGTAGAAGGATGTGTTGAACTGATGTTTGTTAAAGTTGAAGAAGGGATGGTTGTTGATGTTGTAGAAGAATCCGTTGGAATGGTTGTTGTTGAAGTTGTAGGAGTGACATCTGATGGAATGACATGTGTTGGAGTTGTAGGAGGAATGGTTGTTGATGTTGTAGGAGTTGGGACTGTTGAAGTGATCTGTAAGGTGCCTTCTTTGATAAGACTGTTAATGCTGATTTTCAAACTTGCACAACCGTTGATGGAAATCTCACAAGCTTTGCAATGGGCCTCACAACCCGGGAACACTTGGCACTTTAAAAGTTGGGCTTTAACCTCAGCCAGAGGTGTTTGAATGCTTGCAACACTGTCAATTAGGTTCATTGGTTGTTCCTCCTCAATGGCATTTATCCTAGGCCCACCATGGCTAGGCATAGGATTCTTCGTAACACTTGGAGGGGGTGCAAAGTTGACTGCCTTGGAATCAATCAAATCCTGAACCTTCATGTGCAAAGCTCTGCACTTCTCTGTATTATGGCCAAGTGCATTTGAGTTGAAGGCACACCGGGCATTAACATCATAGTTTCTTGGGAGGTTCTAGGGATCTGGTGGGGACAGAGTCCCCAATTCAATCAAGTTGAGCTTTAATAACTGTGGAAGCGAGGCAACATAGGGCATTAGAATGGGATCAATTACCCTGTTGATTTGTGAGATCCTCTGTTGAAACGGGCGCTGTTGTTGATTGTTATTGTTGAAAGATCTCTGTTGAGGAAATTGTTGTTGTGGTGGAAAATGTTGTGGTTGTGAAGGATACTATTGTTGAGGCATTGGAGCTGGAATTGTGACAGCAGCTACTGATCTTGGCATGTATTGAGGTCTACCTTTGCCCATGTGTACTGAATTGGTCTCACCTGTCCTACGAGGTCCTGCGAAAGGTTTCCTTGTATTGCTGGAACCAACACCGTTATCTGAGATTTTGCCCATCTTCAGCAGACTCTCAATTCTCTCACCAGCTATGACTACATCTGCAAAGCTGGTGGACGAGAAAGCAGCAAGTCTGTCAATATATGTTCCTTGCAGGGTGTTCATAAACATGTCGGCCATTTCTCTCTCAGACATTGGAGGCTGGACAGCAGCAGCAAGCTGTCTCCATCTTTGGGCATACTCCCTAAAGCTTTCTCTTGAAGACTGTGACATACCCATCAGGAGGGTTCTGTTGGGAGCCATGTCCAAGTTATATTGATACTAGTGTATGAAAGCTTCGGCCAAATCCTTCCAGTTTCTAACTGTTGCTCTGGACAGGTGAGAATACCATTCACGGGATTCCCCGGTCAGACTGTCCTCGAAGTAGAACATTGTAACACGGTGAGAGAACTGACTTTAGTTATGTTGCGGATAGCAAGAGTCGCCACCGACTTTTATTTTATCCAAAAGGAAAGGGTATAAAAGAACAGGAAAGACCTTAAGAGATATTTTTGGGTCCGGGGGGTAGGTTATGTAAAGGGAAGGTGTTAGCACCCTTTACATCCATGGTTATCCATGGGCTCTTAGTTACTTAGCTCACTTTTGAATTGTTTTTGAAAGTGTAGTGTGTGAATAGAAAAATTTTCATAATAGTTAATAATGATCCATGTACGGATGCGTAAAAACTTATTATTATTTTTTTTTGAAAATGTGTTTGAAATTTGTTAAGTGTTTGAAAAATGGAGTGAGCAAGCAACTAGGGGGTACCTACCCTAAAGTTTTAAGTCTTTCTTGTTCTTTATCCTTTAATTGGTAAGACTATCCCTACTATTAAGGAGTAGGTAGTCATTACCTTGGATGTAAGGGACATGTGAGGGACATCTGTTTTTATGAAGGCAACTGTGGGGTGTATTAAGCATATAGGAGGGACTATCATCATTATTCGAAAAGGGACTTGATCTTTAAAGGCAACCATTAGGGACTTGATGATTTTTCTTTTAAGGGACTTGCTTTATACACCCCACTTGACCTTATGATTTAGGCAACTTGAGGGATAACCTTAGGAATGTGAGATGGCGATTAGAAATCGACTTACGTGTGTGAGTGTTCAATATTATTTATCTTTAATTAAAATGATCTAAATTTATTTTAAATAGAATACATGTTTTGCACTCCCTAAATTACTAACCATAGCAACAATTAAATATTTACAAAATTACACCAAGAAGCAATTACATAATAATTATAACAAGCAAATTAAAATAAATGGCAAAAATAAATAATAAGCAAAATATAAATAAATAAGCTAAAATAATAAACAATAAATAAATAAATAGGGGTTAGTAATAATAATAATTAAAAAATAAGGTTAGTAAAAATATTAAGAATAAATAAAGTTAGTGAAATAATAATAATAATAAAATATATAAGATTAGTGAAGCAAAAGTAATAAATAACAATATGGTTAATAACAATAATTAAATAAAATTAGCCAAAATAAGAATAAAAGATTAACAATTTTTTTTAAGGTAGGCAATTATATTTACAAATTATTAAATTATTTTTAAATGTATCATAATTATAAGATTTAATTATTAAAAGTTAAATTATTTCTAAACAAGAGTTCTAAAAAAAAGTATTTTTACATATTATATAAAGAAAAATAAGCTATAAGCATAGTATATAAAATATATTTGCAAATTATAAAAAAAAAAAAACAAGTCATAATTATATTTACAACAAATTAATTATATTAAAGATTAGAATAAATATATACATGATAATTTATATTAAGAATTAGAAAATAAATAATTAGGGTTTTTTAATAAGTACTTAAAAAATAAATTAGAGTTTTTGAAAATTAGGGTTTGTTTTAGAAAATATTTTTAGGATTTAACATACAAAATTATTTTAACTAATATATATGTCTAATTTAATTACACAAATAAAAATTTAAATTGAGAAAACAAGAGTTTAGAATTTTTTTAGAAAATAATACTAGGAATTTAGAGCACATAATATATACCTATTTTATAATATAAAATAATACAATTTTAATTTATTTTAATATGAAATATTAATTAATTAGAAAGAAAATAAAGAAAAAAACATGAGAGAACAAAAACCTGATGGGGCTGGGGTTTGAACTCAGTCCCCTATGCTTGCAGCCAATAACACACACCACTGGGCTGCCCACACGCGCAGGTGAAAGAGAATGAGTCCTGTTAGTTTTGTTCTTTGTTGCAAAAAACCTGGAAAAATAAAAGAAACAAAAAGGCCTGGGGTGGTGTTGAACCCAGGACCTTATGAATGTACATACGCATGCTTGACCGCCTGGCTGGGAGAGCCCTTCTGGTAATATAGTGATAACACAACATAATATATTAAATCTCCTTGTTATCCTGAAAAATAGAAAAAATAATGTACGAGACCAAGACTCGAACTCAGGTCCCATAGGTTACACGCGCGTTACTCTCACCACTGGACCAAGCATGCTTTGGTGAATAAGATCAGAAACAATACAATAAAATATTACAACCAATATTCAAATTTCCAGAAGCGCGCGAACAGCTTCATCTTCAACCTCCTATCCTTTGAAATTTCCTGCGAATTCAGATACAAGTTTTCCTGCGAGTTCTTCAATATTCCCAACCTACGAAAATGAAACTCAAGCAAAACAACATCAATTCATGAAATTAATTGGTGTTTCATAATCCTGGTGATTCATAGAACATTCCTATGTGTCCAGAATTCATTTATATTTGGTCTAGCAAGAAGCCCTAAAAACTCAACCGAAACCCTAACAATGGCCTTTATTGATTCTGGTCATGAAACTTAGATTCGATTATCCAGAAAGCTTCACCACATCAAAACAAACCATATTAGTAAGTCACAATCAACAAACAACACATAAATCAATGGAATCGAAAACAAGCTATGGATGACATAAAACCGATTCGGTTTGTGCATTACAACATGATTTGGATGCTTATGGATGATGGTTTATGATCAGAAGGGTCCAAGGAAGCTTGCTATGTCTTTATTTTACCTTTAAACCTCTTGTATGAGTGAATCCGAATGGAGGTTTTGGATGGATTTTTGAACAATGGATTTTACCTTTTGGCTGCTGGAATTCGTCCATGGATGTTTGCATTATGTTTAGTACTTATAGGAGACTCAATTAGGTCAAAAAAATTGATTGATTATATGCAAGACTTGATTTAAAAAGATTGAGATTGATCATGCTTTGAAAGTTCAATATTCTTGCATCAATGCTTTCTATTTCAAGCCATTCCATATAATTCTTGTATCAACTTATTCCATGCTGACTTTATGATCTTCTAGAACCAATAATAACATCAAATCTTCATATTTAATATTTTATTTAAATTTAAAATGATTTTAAGTATAAAAAATCATAATAAATAAATAAAATAAAATAAAAATTATGAAAATAACATGGAAATTTCGTGCATGATGTTGTTGTATGGGTTGGGTCATAACTTGACAAGCCCATTTGGAAAGAATTGTTTTTAGACCTCCATTTTCATTATAAACCATCACAAAATTTCCCAACTTTGCAAGGGCATATCTCCCTCAATTTTAAAGGTATGAGGGTGTTCTTGGACATTTTGGAAAGTTTGAAGAGTCCTCTAAACAACCCCATTGGTTTCAGGTCCATATCATTTACCAATCTCAAGTTATGCCCTTTTGAAGTTGTTGACTTTTTGTTGACTTTTGAAATGACCTATAATGTCTTAGTTCATATCTTCCAAATGAAGCATTTTTGGGCTTAACTTGCAAGATAAAAGTTGTAGAGAATTCAATTTCCTTCAAACTGAGCTTTGAGTGGAGACTTGGTGATGAAGTATGTGAAAGTTATGGCTGGTCAAAGTTCAGTTGACTTTTACTGAGGAAACCCTAATTTAGAAACTCCTGATTATTGATGATCTGGAATCTCCTTGATGAATCATGATCAACCCTTGATCAAATGATGAATTTTACTTCATATACTTGATGTTGGCAAAAAATCATGAAGTTTGACTTTGGTTTGACCACAGTTGACCTCAGTTTGACTTTTTAACTACTTTGACTGATTTTGACTTATCTGATCATCTGACTGAGCAAACTTTTGAGAAAAGTCTTGAAACTTGTCATGGGGGTTATTAAACACATATAAGATGTTATGAAGCTCACTTGAAGTCTTGGAAGTTCATTTAGCCTGATTAAAGTCAAAACCCTAGTTTTGGATGCACTGCTTAGGAGGTGCATTGTCTGAGGGAATTGTCAACTCTTCTGACCAATTGTGAACTTTGTGAATCTTGTGAACCACCATAAAATGTCTTGTGAACCTCATGGGAGATATTGTGAAGCTTGTGAAGCTTGTGAACCTTCAAGAAGTAACTTGTAGACTTCATGAACCTCATGAAAGGTTATATAAACATTGAGAAACTTGTGAACCTTGTGAACCTTCAAGAAGTAACTTGTAGACTTCATGAACCTCATGAAAGGTTATATAAACATTGAGAAACTTGTGAACCTTGTGAACCTTCAAGAAGTAACTTGTAGACTTCATGAACCTCATGAAAGGTCTTGTAAATGTTAAGAAGCTTGTGAACCTTGTGAACCTTCATAAAGTAACTTGTAGACTTCATGAACCTCAAGAAAGGTATTGAAAGCATTGTGGAACTTGTGAACCTTGTGAACCTTCATAAAGTAGCTTGTAGACTTCATGAACCTCATGAAAGGTCTTGTAAGTGTTGGGAAACTTGTGAACCTTGTGGACCTTCATAGAACACAAAGTCTTGTATTGTGAGGGCAAATTTTGGGGTGCAACAGCTGCCCCTGTTCAATTTTCTGAAACCTGAGGGGTTAGATTGGTATATTTGCCAGTCGTGACCTGGAAGGTTGAAGGGGATTGAACACAAAAGCCCAAAAATTTGTACTCACCAGTGCATGGCTAGTTGAATATGATTGAGTGGGCTTAAAGATGCCACTTGGAAGAACTGGGGATGGGCTTAGAGATGCCATCTAAAGTATCAGAATATGATGATGTCTTTATGTTGATACTGGATATCAGTACTAGGTCTTTGTATAGGCCGTCTCTGAATCATTTATGCAACATGATTTGACTTGTTGAATGGATCATTAGAAATAAATCTTCGTGATGATTATCTCTTCTGGAGGTATCTTGGGTTAGGGAATGGATCTTTGTACATACCGTTTGCCTACTCTCCAAGGTCAAAAGAACGTCAGGATTTGTCCTTCTGAAAAAGTATCTTGAACCAGGGAATGGATCTTTGTACATACCGTTTGCCTACTCTCCAAGGTCAAAAGAACGTCAGGATTTGTCCTTCTGAAAAAGTATCTTGAACCAGGGAATGGATCTTTTTACAGATCGTTTGCCTGCTATTCAAGGGCCGAAAGAACGTCAGGATTTGTTCTTAAGGGTCAAAAGAACGTCAGGATTTGTTCTTCTGAAAAGGTCTTGAACAAGGGGCCAAAAGAGCGTCAGGATTTTCTCTTAAGGATCAAAAGAACGTCAGGATTTGTTCTTCTGAAAGATGTATCTTGAACAAGATGCTAAAAGAGCGTCAGGATTTGCTCTTAAGGATCAAAAGAACGTCAGGATTTGTTCTTCTGAAAAAGTCTTGAACAAGGGGCCAAAAGAGCGTCAGGATTTGCTCTTAAGGATCAAAAGAACGTCAGGATTTGTTCTTCTGAAAAATGTCTTGAACCAGGGAATGGATCTTTTTACAGACCGTTTGCCTGCTATTCGAGGACATCTTGAGTAGTGTATGGATCATTTCTGACCTGTTGTAAATTGTTGATGTTGTTTTATCTGTATGTAGCTATCCTGCAAGGAGAATGTTAGTTTATATTATATGTATGCATGCATAGTATGATGCACCTAAGTAAATGTATTATGTATCTATGGATATGTATGTTATGGTATGATGTAAATGATGTATGTATGATATGATACTGCCTGAAGCGTCTGGATGTCTTTGTATAACAACTGCTGGCCAGGGAAAATAAATCCCGATTCGTTGTTGAAGAATATGAGGAACTCGTTCCCGTCTTGTTTGATAATATATTATACATAACCTTCCGTCTGCTGGGGATAGCAAGGTATATATAACCTCCCGTCTGCTGGGGATAGCAAGGTATATATAACCTTCGTCTTCGTTTGATAGTAGGGTAGATATAACCTCCCGTCTTCGTTCGTCGTACTCTTATTGGAAAGTAAATTCCCGTATATCCGTATGAGGATAAAAGAGATGGATATAAATTCTAGGGGAGATGTGACTTTATGAAGATGGATTTGTCCTACTGAAGGTTTGTAGCTGTTTTGTAAAGATGAACCAGTGAAACTTCGTTGAAATCCTTCCCTCGTTCGTCCTTAGTAAATACTATTACTGCATTTCCATGCATTTCTGGTAAACATTAATCATATTAAGCATACATGAATTCAAACACAACTAATGGACGTTTCGCTTAGGGTAAAAATAAATCTGGATTCAGAGGGAAAAGTAAAGCTGGACTTGAAAACAGAATTGTTTCAACTTCGAGAGTGTATAACCAATTAGATTTGGAGCTCCTGAAATTTTTAACTTTCCTGAATACCTTCCCAGAAATCCTCATAGCTGGATCTGAAGACATGATACTGTCACCATCTGATACTACTGGCATAGACAATTAATTCCCACAATGACTTCTGCTGAGAATTACAAATCAAGGTAGAGGAATGTGTCTTCAGGTTGTAATGGACCATGTATTCTCCGGATACCAGATTTGAAAAGAAAGTATTGCCCCTTGGTTGAGGATGAATTGTCCCATAACGGAAGTATCTGTAATGAGCCATCTCAAAAGAAACAAGTAGAATGCCCCATAAGCATATGCCCCTGGCATTGTGAACTTTGTAATGTCACGCTTGGTAATTCAAATATATGAGAAGAACTGCTCCTGGCTATTAAGCATTGTTGGATCTGGAACTGATTGCCCCGAATGATTTGAACAGTAACTTGGTATGCCCATTGATTGGGAAACAGTGACTATGCCCCTGGCATTATGAACTTTGTGATGTTATCCTCAGTAATTTAGACAGATGTGGAGATCTGCCCCTGGATACTTAAACATAACTGAATCCTGTCCTGATTGCCCCACATGAAATAGGCAGTATCATGGCTTGCTCCCTTAATTGGGAGATAATGACTATGCCCCTTTGTATACATAGACTTCGATCCAGAAAGCAACTTTGTTTATCGGAAGGACTTTGGTTCATTGAACATTCATCCTGTAAGTTTCTCTGTTTATCAAACACTCAAGTATATGTAAGCAAACGTATTCAAAAATGCAATGCTTATGTCTGTCTTGAAGTTTTTTTTGAAAAAAAAAGAATTAAAGTTTTTTTTTTTTTAGAAAACTGTGATATTAACTCAAGTTTTATAATAAGCCCTAAAGGAGTCAGGATACCTTTTTGTAGCAGTACGCTTTCGAACTAACCATGCTTCAGTTAGGACTTTTAAAGGGTTATAACGTGGCCTGGTTCATGGTTTAAGAAACAAAGGATAAAGGCTCAAATTTTATTTGTACCCAACCCAATCTCCATGATGTTCTTCAGTCCTATACTCAGTTAACTTATGCATTGAGATTCCACAGAAGTGTGGTATTGTAACATTGATATTTTGTGATGGTTCGGCAACCAAAAAAAAAAAAAAATTATTCGAACATTCAGTCATCTTTCTTTGTTGAGGATTCATAGTGACCTCTTCTTTTTTCTTCTAACTTTATTATCCCTTCTTTTTGCCTGAACTGCTTATTTTAAGGTTACAGTCAGCGGGATGTCTTAATGTTTTACTAAGTCTCCTTCATAGGTTTCGACTTAGTAAGCTTTTCTTTTGCTGGTTATTGACTGTCAGGTTTAATGATTACAGGGAACCATCATTAGTTGTGTACAACACAGATAATTGGCATATTTGAGTTAACTGAGTAACTACCCTGCCCCGGGTTATGAATAAGGGTTTTGATTTGTGCGAGAATAAAAACTCCTACTTCATAGGCTCAAAAGGGTTGACTAGGGATTAACTTCCTTATATCTCCACTGTTTAGGAATTGAAACAATGCCTGTACATCGTCAGCATAGTCTGTTCAAAAGCATACTGCATAGGATTATGGTATTGTTTTCGTCATCCTCCCTCTACAGGCTTATAGCTTTATCAGGAGTTAAATATCACAAAATAGAAATAAGAAGCATAATTCAAAATATAGTGGAACGAATGGATTAATTCAAGACAAACATATGCAATGCATTAATGAAAACAAAAGTTTAACATAATAATAAGTGTTCAAACAAATAAGAGAAATTACAAATGAAAATTCAAATGTTCTTAAAGTCTCTTCCTCTAAACTTGTCACTTCAGTTATCTGGAAACTTTGATGCTTGATGGACGATAGAAGAACTCAACCTGGCCTTCTGGCGTAACCTCGAGTATTCCTTCGTCAATTAGGTCTTGAATCTTATTCTTCAATGCCCAACAGTTATTAGTGTCATGTCCAGGACAATTCGAGTGGTACATACACCTTGCCCTGGGATTATAGCGAGGAGAGGAAGTTTTAGGATTTTGAGGAGGATTTTCCAAGGGAATTAGCTTCATCTCCAACAAGCATTGCAGAACTTGTGACATTGGAGTGCTGAACTGGATAAACTGCCTTCTACATTTCTGGTGTTGAAGTAGGTTACCCTTATCAGGTCTTTCTTCTTCAATTGAAGAACAATCAATGGCAACCTGTCTCTTACCCTCTTTTATCCTCATCCTCCTTTCAACCAAATCAGCTTGTTTTAACGGAGGTTGACTGACAATTAGATCCCTGACTCTATCACTTTGAAGTTTGTGGACAAAGGTTCTCAGCTCTTCTTGCCTTTGAGCTAAACTTTGAATAAGAGCCCCCTGGTCATTCATCTGGATCCTCATTCTTGTTATCTCAGCTTGCATTTGTTCCAACTGACCATCCTTGTCGTCCTCAGGACTCTTCTTCTTAGCCAGCAGTGTCTTCAATTCATCCTGCCCCTTGGATAAGTTCAGGATCAACTCTTGGAACTGTGCATTTTGTGCCTGGAGATCCTTAACTGTTTGTTCAAGAGCCATTGCTGAAATAAACAGCGAGAAGATAAGAAACCTGTGCATAATAACCCTGTGATGTAATGATATGATATGTGAATGTATATGCAATGTATTCAAGGACCGCAGGACTTAAATTTGTTTAAACAACCAAAAAGTAAACTTTTATTAGTGATAAATTTGTTTGCCCCTTGGGCTTACAAAGAATGGGGTTTTAAGTCTCCCATGGACGTTTCCTCTTTGTATTGAGGTATGAGTTGAGACTCCGTTCTTCGTGAAGTTGCTTTGTTAGTTCCAGGATTCTTTCTTGGCTTGCTTTGTAATGAGCCTCGAAAGTATCCCTTTGCTCCTTCAACTGGATCCAGGATCTCTGTAAGTCTTCCATGTCAGTAGGCATGTCTGGGTGAAGGATGGTATAAGCAGTATCTCCTTCAGCAACAGGTTCCATGGTAACTGGTAGGACGGCAGGATATGGCATCATGAGAGTCTGAGCACGAGATCGCACCCATCTGAGATAAGCTTCCATAGGAATAGTGTACTTAGGCTCCAGGGTCTTGCTGTCAACCCTGTTTACTTTTCCCCAGGCTCGTATGAATCTCTGACGGTAACCTTGAAGATCGTTGTCATAATCAAACACAATGCCCTGAATCAACATGTCATGTGGACCATCACTTCGGGCGTAACCAAATTGTCGTAAAGCTAAACAGGGGTTGTAGGTGATGCCTCCTCTTATGCCTAGAAGTGGCACATTAGGAAACTCCCCACAACGGTCAATGATGGTGACATTCTCCATAGATCTGGAGCACCAATGGATATCTGAGTGAGAAAGTGACATGATCCTCTTGGACCATCTGAACCCTTGCTCATTCTTCATTGCTGAGCGAGGAAGGTGAGAAATAAACCACCTAGAAAGCAAAGGTATACAGCACATCAAAGTTCCTCTTGCCCTTGTAGTACGGGTATGAAGAGAATGTAGGATGTCTCCAAGCAATGTAGGCACTGGATTGTGACTCAGGAAAATGTTGATGGCATGAGCATCTATGAACTGATCTGGATTGGGGAACAATACTAAGCCATATATCAGCAAGGCTAAGACCTCCTCAAAAGCATCATAGCTCATGGCCTTCAAGAACATTTGAGCTTTATCCATTAATACCTTGGCAAGAATACCCTTGACCCCACTTCTTGTTTCTAGAACAATGTCAGACTTCTTCAGATGTAGAGCTGCAGCAATAACCTCTGGTTTAAGCTCCTTCTCCAAGCCTGTGAAGGGTCTTTGATCAAGAACAGGTATACCCAGAAGCTTAGAAAACTCCTCCATGGTTGGAACCAGCTGATAGTCAGGAAATGTAAAGCAGTGGTGCTTAGGGTCAAAGAACTGAAACAGGACACTCATCATGTCTTCATTGAACCCTGCAGTGACTAGATCCAATAAGTGACCATGTCTCTTGATGAACTGGGAATGATCAGACACTTGAGAAACCAACTCTTTAAGCTTGGGAGGTATCCCCACAAAGTTGATCCTGATGGTGTTTCTACGAGCAGAAGCCATGACCTGCAACAAAGAACAAAGATAAATCCTTTGGTCCTTGAAATGGTTAGTGAAAATGATATGCTTATGATGCATGATGATGTCATGATGTTATGCTCAATCAAAGACATGTGGCACACACAAACAAGTCACACCATAGCCCTAGGTTTAAAGGCTTGCATGAGGTTTAAGGTAAGTACCCTCCCCTGAAGTTAGATGGTTCATCCTGTCCTACAAAAGTAACCGGGTTCTAAGGGATCTCAATATCATTGATCCTTCACAAGGGTGGTTGATCAGAAGGCAACTTACTTGCCAACCAAAACCCTCCAAGTTTAAGATCTCAATGAGCGTAGTATCGAGTGTCAACCAACTTCAGTCTGCACCAAAGCCGGTTACCTCACTACTTTCTAAAGGCCAAGATGAGTTAACTAGGGTTCTAAAAGTTAGTTAGTGCATTGACAACATATGGCAGCCTCATATTATCCTCAACTTGACTTAAGGAACATAAGCACCAACCAAGAAGTCGCACTAACTATGGCCACCAGATCAACCGTATCGATATACGTCGTACAGTTTCCTTGGTCTATTGCCATTTACCTAAGGTACACTAGATCCGGGTTAGGACCTTTCACACATAAGAGCACCCCAACAAGATAATATAAAGCAATCAAGGCAAACAATTTAAAGTGATCTAATTCCTAAGGGTACCCCTCTTTAATATTAAATCCCCAGCAGAGTCGCCAGTTCTGTAACACGGTGAGAGAACTGACTTTAGTTATGTTGCGGATAGCAAGAGTCGCCACCGACTTTTATTTTATCCAAAAGGAAAGGGTATAAAAGAACAGGAAAGACCTTAAGAGATATTTTTGGGTCCGGGGGGTAGGTTATGTAAAGGGAAGGTGTTAGCACCCTTTACATCCATGGTTATCCATGGGCTCTTAGTTACTTAGCTCACTTTTGAATTGTTTTTGAAAGTGTAGTGTGTGAATAGAAAAATTTTCATAATAGTTAATAATGATCCATGTACGGATGCGTAAAAACTTATTATTATTTTTTTTTGAAAATGTGTTTGAAATTTGTTAAGTGTTTGAAAAATGGAGTGAGCAAGCAACTAGGGGGTACCTACCCTAAAGTTTTAAGTCTTTCTTGTTCTTTATCCTTTAATTGGTAAGACTATCCCTACTATTAAGGAGTAGGTAGTCATTACCTTGGATGTAAGGGACATGTGAGGGACATCTGTTTTTATGAAGGCAACTGTGGGGTGTATTAAGCATATAGGAGGGACTATCATCATTATTCGAAAAGGGACTTGATCTTTAAAGGCAACCATTAGGGACTTGATGATTTTTCTTTTAAGGGACTTGCTTTATACACCCCACTTGACCTTATGATTTAGGCAACTTGAGGGATAACCTTAGGAATGTGAGATGGTGATTAGAAATCGACTTACGTGTGTGAGTGTTCAATATTATTTATCTTTAATTAAAATGATCTAAATTTATTTTAAATAGAATAAATGTTTTGCACTCCCTAAATTACTAACCATAGCAACAATTAAATATTTACAAAATTACACCAAGAAGCAATTACATAATAATTATAACAAGCAAATTAAAATAAATGGCAAAAATAAATAATAAGCAAAATATAAATAAATAAGCTAAAATAATAAACAATAAATAAATAAATAGGGGTTAGTAATAATAATAATTAAAAAATAAGGTTAGTAAAAATATTAAGAATAAATAAAGTTAGTGAAATAATAATAATAATAAAATATATAAGATTAGTGAAGCAAAAGTAATAAATAACAATATGGTTAATAACAATAATTAAATAAAATTAGCCAAAATAAGAATAAAAGATTAACAATTTTTTTTAAGGTAGGCAATTATATTTACAAATTATTAAATTATTTTTAAATGTATCATAATTATAAGATTTAATTATTAAAAGTTAAATTATTTCTAAACAAGAGTTCTAAAAAAAAAAGTATTTTTACATATTATATAAAGAAAAATAAGCTATAAGCATAGTATATAAAATATATTTGCAAATTATAAAAAAAAAAAAACAAGTCATAATTATATTTACAACAAATTAATTATATTAAAGATTAGAATAAATATATACATGATAATTTATATTAAGAATTAGAAAATAAATAATTAGGGTTTTTTAATAAGTACTTAAAAAATAAATTAGAGTTTTTGAAAATTAGGGTTTGTTTTAGAAAATATTTTTAGGATTTAACATACAAAATTATTTTAACTAATATATATGTCTAATTTAATTACACAAATAAAAATTTAAATTGAGAAAACAAGAGTTTAGAATTTTTTTAGAAAATAATACTAGGAATTTAGAGCACATAATATATACCTATTTTATAATATAAAATAATACAATTTTAATTTATTTTAATATGAAATATTAATTAATTAGAAAGAAAATAAAGAAAAAAACATGAGAGAACAAAAACCTGATGGGGCTGGGGTTTGAACCCAGTCCCCTATGCTTGCAGCCAATAACACACACCACTGGGCTGCCCACACGCGCAGGTGAAAGAGAATGAGTCCTGTTAGTTTTGTTCTTTGTTGCAAAAAACCTGGAAAAATAAAAGAAACAAAAAGGCCTGGGGTGGTGTTGAACCCAGGACCTTATGAATGTACATACGCATGCTTGACCGCCTGGCTGGGAGAGCCCTTCTGGTAATATAGTGATAACACAACATAATATATTAAATCTCCTTGTTATCCTGAAAAATAGAAAAAATAATGTACGAGACCAAGACTCGAACTCAGGTCCCATAGGTTACACGCGCGTTACTCTCACCACTGGACCAAGCATGCTTTGGTGAATAAGATCAGAAACAATACAATAAAATATTACAACCAATATTCAAATTTCCAGAAGCGCGCGAACAGCTTCATCTTCAACCTCCTATCCTTTGAAATTTCCTGCGAATTCAGATACAAGTTTTCCTGCGAGTTCTTCAATATTCCCAACCTACGAAAATGAAACTCAAGCAAAACAACATCAATTCATGAAATTAATTGGTGTTTCATAATCCTGGTGATTCATAGAACATTCCTATGTGTCCAGAATTCATTTATATTTGGTCTAGCAAGAAGCCCTAAAAACTCAACCGAAACCCTAACAATGGCCTTTATTGATTCTGGTCATGAAACTTAGATTCGATTATCCAGAAAGCTTCACCACATCAAAACAAACCATATTAGTAAGTCACAATCAACAAACAACACATAAATCAATGGAATCGAAAACAAGCTATGGATGACATAAAACCGATTCGGTTTGTGCATTACAACATGATTTGGATGCTTATGGATGATGGTTTATGATCAGAAGGGTCCAAGGAAGCTTGCTATGTCTTTATTTTACCTTTAAACCTCTTGTATGAGTGAATCCGAATGGAGGTTTTGGATGGATTTTTGAACAATGGATTTTACCTTTTGGCTGCTGGAATTCGTCCATGGATGTTTGCATTATGTTTAGTACTTATAGGAGACTCAATTAGGTCAAAAAAATTGATTGATTATATGCAAGACTTGATTTAAAAAGATTGAGATTGATCATGCTTTGAAAGTTCAATATTCTTGCATCAATGCTTTCTATTTCAAGCCATTCCATATAATTCTTGTATCAACTTATTCCATGCTGACTTTATGATCTTCTAGAACCAATAATAACATCAAATCTTCATATTTAATATTTTATTTAAATTTAAAATGATTTTAAGTATAAAAAATTATAATAAATAAATTAAATAAAATAAAAATTATGAAAATAACATGGAAATTTCGTGCATGATGTTGTTGTATGGGTTGGGTCATAACTTGACAAGCCCATTTGGAAAGAATTGTTTTTAGACCTCCATTTTCATTATAAACCATCACAAAATTTCCCAACTTTGCAAGGGCATATCTCCCTCAATTTTAAAGGTATGAGGGTGTTCTTGGACATTTTGGAAAGTTTGAAGAGTCCTCTAAACAACCCCATTGGTTTCAGGTCCATATCATTTACCAATCTCAAGTTATGCCCTTTTGAAGTTGTTGACTTTTTGTTGACTTTTGAAATGACCTATAATGTCTTAGTTCATATCTTCCAAATGAAGCATTTTTGGGCTTAACTTGCAAGATCAAAGTTGTAGAGAATTCAATTTCCTTAAAAATGAGCTTTGAGTGGAGACTTGGTGATAAGGTATGTGAAAGTTATGGCTGGTCAAAGTTCAGTTGACTTTTACTAAGGAAACCCTAATTTAGAAACTCCTGATTATTGATGATCTGGAATCTCCTTGATGAATCATGATCAACCCTTGATCAAATGATGAATTTTACTTCATATACTTGATGTTGGCAAAAAATCATGAAGTTTGACTTTGGTTTGACCACAGTTGACCTCAGTTTGACTTTTTAACTACTTTGACTGATTTTGACTTATCTGATCATCTGACTGAGCAAACTTTTGAGAAAAGTCTTGAAACTTGTCATGGGGGTTCTTAAACACATATAAGATTTTATGAAGCTCACTTGAAGTCTTGGAAGTTCATTTAGCCTGATTAAAGTCAAAACCCTAGTTTTGGATGCACTGCTTAGGAGGTGCATTGTCTGAGGGAATTGTCAACTCTTCTGACCAATTGTGAACTTTGTGAATCTTGTGAACCACCATAAAATGTCTTGTGAACCTCATGGGAGATATTTTGAAGCTTGTGAACCTTGTGAACCTTCAAGAAGTAACTTGTAGACTTCATGAACCTCATGAAAGGTTATATAAACATTGAGAAACTTGTGAACCTTGTGAACCTTCAAGAAGTAACTTGTAGACTTCATGAACCTCATGAAAGGTTATATAAACATTGAGAAACTTGTGAACCTTGTGAACCTTCAAGAAGTAACTTGTAGACTTCATGAACCTCATGAAAGGTCTTGTAAATGTTAAGAAGCTTGTGAACCTTGTGAACCTTCATAAAGTAACTTGTAGACTTCATGAACCTCAAGAAAGGTATTGAAAGCATTGTGGAACTTGTGAACCTTGTGAACCTTCATAAAGTAGCTTGTAGACTTCATGAACCTCATGAAAGGTCTTGTAAGTGTTGGGAAACTTGTGAACCTTGTGGACCTTCATAGAACACAAAGTCTTGTATTGTGAGGGCAAATTTTGGGGTGCAACAAACATCCATAACTTTTCGTCCATGGTATAAGCCTTCAATCTCCCCAGAAAAGACTGCAGGTAAGTACGTGGACAAGAGGTTCCATTATGTTTCTCAAAGCAAGGATGCTTGAATTTGTGAGGAATTCTGACTCCTTCAACTAAACCCATGTCCATAACATCAAATCCTAGAGAGTTTTTGGGACTCCAAAGATCTCAACCTCTCTGCTATTTCGTCTAGACGACGATCATAGGCTTCATCTCGAGCACCAATTACTGTAAATTGTTCCTCTTGAGGGTCCTCCTGCAAGGCACGACCTCCAGTATTTCCTTGGGTATTTCTGATAGCATTGACTTCAGGATTGAGGTGAGGCCTAAACTCTGGCGTATCAGTTCGTGGCTGCCCGTGATCATTGTTACTAGTACCTCCTGTACTTGGATGATTCTCTTCTGGAGTTTTTCGCTTGACCAACCCTCTTAATATTTCTTGGCTTTGAGCCAACCCAGTCATTACTTCCATGAACTGGTTCATCTGAGTCCTCATCTCAGTTCTCTCATTAGCCATTTGACTTCTCACGTCAGTCAAATCTTGCTGAACTTGGTCCATCTGTAAGCTAGGAAGGTTGTTTCTTGTAGGATACCAGTGAACTCTGTTGATGGGGAAAACCCTCCTACGAGCAATGTTTCCTGAAACACACAGGAAAGTGAGAAAACAACAACAAAAACACCTACAAAACAAAGAATGAGGTTAGTATGCAATGCAACATGTCTATTTGTCTTCCAAGGGTATCCGTTGGTTCTTTGGTTTTTGTAAACACCCCAAATTTGCCCTCACTCATTCACACCATGGTTTGTGATCTTTTCATGTGCATAAATTCAATCATAGCATCTCATATTGCATTTTTGCTTCACTGCATTGTTTCAAAGTCATCTGCATCTAGGGTCTGTGATCTGAGCCATCCCTGAGCCATTTGAGCCACTCCAAAGGTCATAAATCATTTCAAAGGGGTCCATGTATGTTCAAGCATCATATTATATCCTCTCAAGATCAAAGAAGTCAAAGAATCACAAGAACTGAGAAAGGCATAGAAGCAGAGCCAAGCTTAACTGCACAAATGACCTAAAATTAGGGTTTTGGTTTCAGAGGCCATAACTCCAAATTTTTTGGCCATTCTTGTTTCTATTGGTCTCTATATGTTATAAGGATCATGCATATCAATTTGCATGAAGAAATTCCATGGGGAAGGCATCGGATCAAGAGATGACTTCTTGAGCAAGTCAGTGCAAAATCAGGGCATCTGAGGCCCCCAATGACCCAACCAAAGGGTGTTCTCCATCATTTTGAATGTGTATGATCTTTATTTGATCATAGAAGGTGTTAGAAGTTCACAAAATTGATGAATTTCAAGCCATTTGCAAAGTTGCCTTTTTGGGAAAGTGACTTATAATGAAAACTTGCCATTTTGGGAAAGTTTTTCAACCTCCTCTTTTTGATTAAAAAATGCCTCAAATGAGAAAACTTTGGTCATGAAAGTTGTAGAATGGATCCTCCCATTTTCAAAAAGTACAAGAACTCATTCTAATTCATCTTGGATCAAAAGTTATGGCTTGCCAAAGTTGGGAAAAATCACATAATTTCATGTTTTACACCAAAGAGGCATTTTGCAAAATGGTATGATAAGCAATTCTAAAGGCTTCAAATGTACACAAACACTTCACAACATGCTAATGTGACCTCTAAAAATCAGAATGCACCAAAGAATTACCCATTTCCATGCCTTGATCATTGAGAAACTTCAAAAGGGCCAAACATTGTGAAATTTGCAAAACCTCACATAAACTCCAATCCACTTGCAAATTGGCCTCAAATTCATTTCCATGGTTCTCCTTGATCACAGCTGAACCAAGCCATGCCTCTAAACCACCCTGCCATGACCCATACCTCAAAGGACACCTAACATTGACTTTTGGCAAAATGGACCATACCAATCAACATAGGCCAGCAACAACTCTCTGACCTATCCCAACTTGATACATGTACCAAAAGAAACTCAACACAACACACAACACAGCCTGAGTTCTCCCACAAGTCAGCATTCTCAAAAATCCTCCATTATGCATTTTCCTTCGAATCTCATCACACAAACATCAAACCTCAAAACCAACTTCATCATTCATTCAGAAAAGCTTCATAGAGCATAAACCACCCTTCATCTTGCCTTAAAAGCCCTTGGAACAGAAATACGATTTTTCACTCCCCTTGGTCAGAACTTCATCAATCTCTTAAACCAGCCATAAGAAATTCCAAACAAGCATTGCAAACTTCTCAGGAGGTTCATTAAAGGCATCTTGGACCAAAGAAGCAGCCAGAAAGTACCAAAAGTTAAAGCTCCAGTTCAGGTGAGCTCAAGAACTTTTTTTTCCAGAACTCCCATTTTTAGTTTCTAAATGATTCCTTATGCTTCACTGATCACCATGATATGATTTATTTTGAAAATGAGTGAAAAATGACCATGTATGCTTGTTCTGAAATTTTGCCCGTGAAACTTGATTGCTTCGATTCTTGTTGTTGATGTAATATAAATGGTTTTTGTGCCTGGAATCTTGTTTATTGTTGTTCATTAATCATTTCTGGAGAGTTTGATGAAGTTTTGATGCGTATTGAGTGAGATAGAAAATTGATTGGCCGGAGAAGATGTCCGGAACACTGTTCCGGTCATCTGAAAGTCATTAGGGCTCAGGATTAGGGTTAATGACATAATTAAGTAAGTTTGAATTCTGGCCGTCCATTAGCGCGCGTAGTCAATTCCCGCTTCCCTGAGTTTGAACCACAACCCTTGGATTGTTTGACTTTCCCATTTTCTCATTAATTTCATTTTAATTTCATTTGTTTTATATTTAACTTCCACGAATTTTTAAAAATAGCAAAACACTTTAAAAAATTCTGAAATTTTTTGTCAAACCTTTTATTAATTTTCAGAACCCAAAAATATTTTTATTTTTATTTTTTGCATTAAAAATTATTTTAAATCATTTAAATGTTTATTTTTAATTATTTAATGAAAATTAATTAATTAAAAATGCATTTAGGTATTTAAAAATCACAAAAAAATTCACATTGCATTTTAAAACATTTAGAAACATTATCAAACTCTCAAAACAAATTTATTTTTGGTTCTTGACCTATTTTGACAATTTTCATTAGAATTAAATTTGTTTAAAAGCAATATTTTGATCCTAACTTGAAAAAATCCATTCTGCCTAACCATGAAGAGTTTGATAATGGTTCTTCTTGCATTGCATCCTTCATAGCATATAGTTTTTAGGGTAAAATTGGTTTGAATTTATATTTCATTTTTAATTTGTTGTGCATTTTCCATTGTGAGGTATCCCAAAACCCTAGTTGACTTAGAAAAATCATAACTCCCATTAGGTTAAGACTTAGGTCCCCTCCTTTGGGCAGTGAACTTGTGTAGGGTTAGGGTTCCTTTGATCCCATTTTCAATTTTTTATCTTGTCATTTGCTTCTGATTTTGAATTTTGCATTGCATATTATATGTAAACCCTAATTCTTGCCTTCACTTGTATCCATCTCTCATATGCTTGCATTCAAGGACTTGCCATGACATTTTGTGCATCCACATGATTCATAATGCATCTTAGGACATATTAGAATCATGTTTGATCATTGCATCTTTCATTTTCCATGTTATGCATTCATATCATTTCATAAGCTTTCATGAACTTTCATGGTTCAAGGCATGCTCCATATGCATCCATCCTCTTGTATGCTCACATATGTGCATCTTGTATGACTTTGAATTATCTCTTGACATCATTTGCATCATGTTCATGTTTCTGAATTTGGCCTTTGCCCATCCATATGCATTGTTTCATCTCATTTCTTCCTTATGCATCTTGTACTAACTTTTCAGGTGGTAAGTTGTTTTGAGAAGTGAATTTGCCTTCACTTCTCACAATCTCTTTTCATCTCTCTTATGCATCATTGCTGCATTTTATCTTTGTATTAGAGTGAGCTTGCTCATTAATGCTCTTTCCCACTTTCTTCCTTCAGGCAACTTGTCTTCTTAAGTGAAGCAAGTTGTCTTGCTTCTCTCTGCTTCTTGCTCCTTTCATCTTGTTCCTCCTTGGTGGCTCTTTGAAGATCTTTCTCTCTTAAGCCTCACAAACCCTAGGATACCCAAGCATGATCACAATTAGGGTTTTATTAGTCCCCCATTAGTTTTACCTTTGTGTCATCTTTGAGTCTTCTCTTCTCATCTCATAATCAGGGACTAAACCCTTAAGGCTTTGAGACTTTGTGATTAAGCTTATGCCTGCATCCTTCTATTAGGATGGAGTGTATAACTTTAATCCTAAGTGTTAAACCCTTAATGTGTTTAACTCCTTTAATCAATACACCTAATAATCACTAAGACATCAAGCTTGTAACTTGGGCCTTGCATTAGGGTTCTAATTCTTCCTTAATTGGTTAAGAAGGACTAACCCTAGTGTTAATGGACAAGTCCCCCTCAAGTTGTCTTACAAACCATAAAACATCACTTCTTCATCTTATCATTAACTAAAATCCATTTAATAAAGGCTTTGTTTTGTCATGAGGTTAATCCCTAATCATGGATTAAGTTGAGGAGCCTTTCTCAGCTTAAATGTTCTCATCTATTATCCTTCTATTAGGATGGTGTAATGGGTCCATTAAATCCTTGATTATGGCTTAAACTCATTACTTAACACTAAACAAAAATACCCAAAACATCTAAATAAATGCAAGTAGGTTAATGATCTTAATCCTACATCATGGTGAATAAGTATGAGGTGTTTACTTCATACTTAAGGTATTCTCATTACCCCTAATCAGAGGGAGGATGTGATGAGTTTACTAACCCTTGGTTTAGGCTTAAGATCATTTTCTTATGACAAATCCAAAAAGCAATAAAAGACTGAAAACAAAAAAACAAACAATAATCGTCTCCTTCGGGATTCTTTTCTCATCACCTTCACTCACAAACGAGGACTCGCTTCTTCCGTCTAATGCAAGACAGTTTGCACCTGAGCCAGACAGGTCATACACTTGAGCATAGACAAGTAAGCAGTTCACAAGTCAATTTATCTTTCAGTCTCTTTGAGTAGAACTACGGTGTTCTGACTTCCTCATTGCACGAGAGGATACGTAGGCATAACTTAACAGTTATCGAACAAAAGTCTCTGTATATTCCCCCTCCTCCAGCATTATTCTTTTAGCCTCAATATCTTGGGCATTTCATTCCTTTTCTTACACTGACACTTCTCTTATGCACTTCACATTTCTTTTACACTGACACTTGCATTCTTTCCAACTTTGATACACAGATTGCACTGACACTACCCCTCTTAAACACAAATCTTTCAAGCGTGGATCCCATCGAGTACGGCGGACAATCTGGGTGCTAATACCTTCCTAGGTTGTAACCAACCCCCTTTCTCAGTTTCTCTGGTTCGCGACCGTCTTATCCATTCTTTTCTAGGTTTATGCAGCATTACCTTTCCTTCGGGATAAAAATGCCTAGCTGGCGACTCTATTCATTCTTTCTCTTTTCGCCGACCATTCGTGTCTGTACCCTATTTGACTTAGCCTCATTTAGTGGGAGCGACAGTTTTGACCATCCAGACCTCTAGGAATGAAGATGTTGAAGAGAAATGAAGCCCATCAGAAAATCCAAGTAGTACATAAACCATATATTACAAATGCAAAAGATACATAGTTCATGATTACAACAAGTTCCCATGGTGGGTCAAAATACAACAGAATCATCAAAAAGTACAATAAAATACAAATACAAAGAAATCAAACATCCAGCCCAAAGTCATCCTCCTTGACTTCCTTCAGGAGAGCATCAGTCACTGGTCCAACTGGATGCTCTATGATGGTCCTGATAAGAAGGTTCCTGGTGGCAATTTCACTTGTCAACTTCTTATACTTGTCTTGGTACTTTGATCTCTTCAACCCCGCCCGGAGATTCAACTCGGAGATTTCTTTCTGTGCTACTAACAAGGCTTCCTGACTCTTCTTCTCATTAGCTTCCAGCTTCTCTATCCTAGCCTGTGTCTTCTGATCTTCTTGCAAACGAGCCTCAGTGATCCTGATCCACCTAGCCTGGCTCTCTTCCGAGTAGTGCTCAGCTCTGGCTTTCTGAATCTTGGCTTATTTGAAAGCATTCTTCAATACCAACTCCCCTGCTCGGGCTTTTCTAATGTAATCATCTGTCTTTTCTATCTTGGTCATATGCTCGATACGGAGCTTCTCCAACTTTTCATTGTCCAGATGACTATCATTCCTCTCCCAGAGGGTCTTTTTTAGAGCTTCAGAAAGCTGAGCGTTCCTCTCTTTCAGCTTCTCAAACTCCTCTAAACTGATTGTAGCTACAGGCTCTACTGCTGATAGCCCTGGCACATCTTCCATTATGAATGGCATGAGGGTGATCTGTCCTCTGATGTGAGACCAATCAATGTACTGAGCTGAAGCTATGTTGTTGCACTTGCCAAGAATAACAATCCCTTTTGTCTGTATGTTATCCCAAGCCCAGGCTGCTTGTCGGATGATGGCATGATTATTTTGAGCATCACAGTAAAGGGTCTCTGTCAAATCCTGCTCTCTTGGTGGATGTACTAAGGCATACCCTAACTGCCTTTTGAAAAACAAAGGATTGTAGTTGATGCAACCCTTCACTCCAATAAGAGGTACATTGGGATACTTCCCACATCTTGTGATTATGTCCATGCGCTTGGTGCTCTGAGTACACCACCTAATGTCTTCTGAAGTGAGAGCAATCATTCTCTTAGCCTAATTTCTTGACTGGTGAGGATTCAGGAAAGCTTCTGTCTTTGGCAGGTGTCTCAATAACCAACAGTAGAAGAGAGGTGCACAACATCTGACCAGTCTTCCCCTTTGCTTCTCATTTCTCTGATGCACTGAGTAGTAGAAATCTCCTAGCAAGGTAGGAACTGGATTCTTCAGCAAGAAGATATGGATAGAATTATTTCTTACAAACTTAGGATCGTCTACAAACAAGATGATTCCATATATGTTAAGGGCCAAGAGAGCACAAACAATTTCCCACTTCCCAACTGCAGCATGACTGGTGGCCTGAGTGATCAAGAAGTCCAAATGGAGGCCTGGGATTCCAGCCTTGGTGGTCATATGCTTATCAATGAAGGTGCTTTCCAAATGTAAAGCCTTACCTATGTCTTCATTTCTAGGAGTAGTCATCTCGGGGTTGAAAGGGATTCCTCTCCTAATAGGGACACCCAACAACATGGAAAACTCTTCCAACAAATGACCCATCTGAAAATCTGGGAAAGTGAAACATCTGAGAGGAGGGTCATAAAACTGAAGGCAAGTGTGAATCATGCTCCTCTGTGATGCATTCAAGTCCATGATCATGTCCATAATACTACCATAATGCTCTCTTAATAGAGGGACATGATTAGGAGTGATAAGTTCCTGAATCTGCCTGATGCCTGCTAGGGAGGGCTCAGAGAAATGATAAGTAATATTGCTCTTCCTGGATGAGTCCATACTGACAATGGATGTGTAATAACACAAATTTGACCTCTCCTGTTTAGCATCATCATCATATCATAATCATCATTAGCATGTCATATCCTTAGCATATTGCATAGAAAAATGAAGCATAACACTTGCATGCTCCAGCATAAGGCATATGATCAATTATCAGGGAAATTCAAAGTTCACAAGACAGGTTACAAGGTTGACATCAAGGTTAAAGCCTAAAAAAGGGATTGAGGATCAAAATCAGATCAAAACGGGTAGCGCCGGGTGATTCCTGAAGTTTCCCACCAAAAGGAGGGAAAATTCAAAATTCACTGGCGTTAACCGGTTAACGGATTAACCGGTTAACAACTGCGAATTTTGAATTTCCAACAGCAAATTCAGCATGTGTGATTTGGTTCCAATTTTCATTTTCAGATTTTTATTAATTTGAATTAAAAAGAAGGATCTAGAGCACTTGTCCAAGCCTAATCCCATTGCAAAATCCTAATCTCTTTGCCAAACCTTAATTTTGGATCCCAAGCCTAATTTTTGGGCCCCAAACCTAAACTGTATTTAATCCATTTCTCTCCAAACCAAGGGGGCTCTCTCTCATTTTTTTCATTCTCATTCTGAATTTTCACTCTTCTCACTCACAATTCTCTCACTTTTCTCTCCCAATTTTCCAAATCACTCAAAGTTCCTCTTTGGAGATCACATAATCTTGCCTTGAGGTGTGTGGATCTTGGAACTAGACCTCCATCCATAGCTTCCTTGCATCTTTTTGCTGGTTTAATTGGTGACTCAGATCTGGTTTGGGATCTAGAAGTGCTTTTGGATCCAAAATTCTGCATCAAGACCTTGTTCTTGCATTTATTTTGCACGAAGTGTGAAGCTTAGCGCCAGATCTTCAAAGTTTTCCGCGAGATCTATTGGTTTCAGCTCGATCAACAATTACCAAATCATACCTCAGCTTTGTAGGTTGGTTAATTTCAGATCTAGCTTTGTTTTAGCTTATTTGCATGCTTGCGCTTTAGATCCGCCATGTGCTTGCGTATTTGTTTGTGTTGCTTGAATTGATTGATTTTTTGTAACCGGATCTATGTATTAATGTTCATGAGTTTGATGATTCCATTTAATGTGAATTAATACACTATTTTCATGCTCAAATTGCTTGCTGGTCTGGTGAGAGATTAATCGGAAAAGCTGGTTTGAACTGATTTTTCTGCAGGAATTGCTGCTGTTTCTTCAGTGTTAACCGGTTAACGGATTCGTTAACCGGTTAACGCACCTGTTTCTGTGCTGTTTTTCTGCAGGATTTGACTGGTTAACCGGTTAACGCTTTGGTTAACCGGTTAACACTGATGCAGTGAGCCATTTTTGGGCTATTTTAAGCATGTTTGATCCCCTTATTTGTTTTAAATGCCATGAATCATTGTATGATCATTGAATATGATTGTTTGGGTGATTTTCTTGTTGATTGATGCATTCTTCCGTGTTCTCAACACGTAAATGCTTGTGTGTGCTACGTTTGGCATGATTGTTTGATCTTGGTTGATGTGAGCCTTGAGCATGCTAATCCCATGATTTTATTGATGAACATGTGCTGGATTTTTGCTAACTTGCAGGGGCTCATGGTAAGAGAAGTGTGGATTTTCATCAACATTTCAATTCTTCATCCTTCTCTCTTTTTTGAGTGTTTTCTCCTTGTGTTTTTTGATGTGCCTTATGCCATCATGTGTTGCAACTCTTTTCCTCTCCCTTTAGGAGCAACTTATCTCCTTTAGAGGAGTAAGTTGCTTGCTAGCTCTTGCTTACTCTCCTTCTTACTCCTCTTTGGTTCTTCTTTCTTCTTCTTAGGATAGTTGAAACCTCACTAACTTTAGGACCACTTTTGCATGATAACATTAAGTTTAGTCTTTCCCCATTTTAGACTTTTACCTTTTTTTTGCTCTTTTGGTTTCTTTCTCTTCTCATCTCAAAACAAAAACCTAAAAAACATTAGTAAAGAAAGAAGTGACTTCTTGTGTTATAGCCTTATTCCATGGGGCATATGTATTCATTCCATTTTGGAATAGTGCATTTGTCTAGCATGATGCACAAGTCGGATCATGAAGTCATCTTCAATAAGAAAAACCCTAAAAAATACTTCTTCATTTTTAATCACTAAAACACCTAATAAATTCAACAAGTCAATGAAATTAGGCCATTGCCTTTGGAAACAAGTCTTGGATAAGTTCTCCTTGCTTGGTGTGCTTGTTCTATTATTCCATCTTGGAATGTTGTAGCAAGTACACATTCCATAGAAAAGAGCTTGAGTTCATTATCTTGTGCCACACCAATAAAAAGCTCTAAAAAACTCAAAGAAACAATAATCGTCTTTCCTCATCTCCTTCGCTCCATCCACGAACTTGCTTCTTCTTGTCATTTTGCAAGACGGTTACGCACTCGTCGTCCGAGCCTGCAACACCTGAGCATTGACATATTCAGTTCAAGCCTTAAGACATAAGCAATTCTTTTCCACCCCTAGTTAGGGGACCTACGACGTCTCTGATCCTCATTGTCCAAATGAGGTACGTAGGCAGCGGGGTAGGGTCCGTTCGAGCACAATCTTTATTTTCCCTACATTTTTCCTTTTTGTTTTCTTTTCAGTTCCTTTTCCAGTTCCAGTTCCAGTTCCTTTTCTTTTGTAGAAGCTTTCATTTCTTCACCCTTTGAAGCAGATTTCTTTGCAAGCGTGGATCCCGTCGGGTACGGCGGACGATCTGGGGTGCTAATACCTTCCCAGGTCGTAACTCCCGAACCCAGTCTCTTTGGTTCGCAGGACCCATGTCCTTCCTTTTATTTTCTTCTGGTTTGTGCAGCATTACCATTCCCGTTTCTTCGGGATAAAAATGCCTGGCTGGCGACTCTACCTCTTCCGCGCCACTTTCGCGTTTGTACCAGGATGGAAATCCGGGGAGCGACAGGATACTGATGAAGATAACTGAGGAGAAAATATCAGCTGAAGAAGATCACTGATGAAGATAGCTGATGAAGATGGCTGAGCAGAAGAAAATTCAAAACCAAACCAAAGATGAAGTGGATACCCTGTAAAACAAATAGACAAATGTTAAAATGATGCAAAATGATGTATGCAGAATGATATGCAAGGGTTTGTGATCAGGTGCTGGATTTGTTATCTGCTTTGATAGGATCCATGTGAGTTTATAAGTCCAGATGAAGGCTAAAGAACCAGTAACCAGGTGGGGGACTCAAATAAAGAGTCACAAGTCAAGGGTTTCATAGAATCAGTCCAAAATAATGTGACCTTAAAACTATATCAGTAATAGGGTATGTTGAGGCCAAGGGTTCCTACAAACCTGTAAACATCCCAACCCCCTCACAGGTATTGTTCTAGAACAAGGATCCTCAGACTTGGATCTATTGTGAGAAGTGTAAACACTTCTAACCCGCAGGTACAATGTTTACATTAATCATAAAGGATCCTCCTCTAATTCACCTCAGATGCTGAAGGTCATCTAAAACGGTCATCCAGACTTAGCAGGCTTCCCGGAGAGCCCTAGTACTATAGGAAATTCGTAGCACAAAGTTCTCAAGAAGAAACCCATGTCTTAATCGTGTTTCATATTCCCGCACCAGACCGAAATGGAATGAGAAATAATATGAAGCCACTCTAATCCTATGTGTCACTCAGGCTCCTGGTGTGGAACCTTACTCACTGAGATACCCCTCCCACCAAGGCAAAGCAACAAATCCAGCACATGATATGATGATAATAACATGAAATGCATATAACAGTAAATAAAAGCGATAAATAAATGTAGTAAATAAAGCTGTACAGAAAGAAATAAATAAAGAAATAAACAAAAAGCACACATAACACCCCCATAAACACAAATCAAACAAGCGCTAAGAGAAACCCACAAAAAGAACCAGAAGCCCTGGTTGCAAGATAAAGTCCCCAGCAGAGTCGCCAAGCTGTCGCTCCCCTGAAAAGACACCAAGGTCCCAAGGTGCAGATGCGAACGGTCAGCGAAAGAGAAATGAAGGTTGAATTGAATAGAGTTGCCAGCTAGGCATTTTTATCCCGAAGGAAAGGTAATGCTGCATAAACCTGGAAAGAGATGGATAAGACGGTTGCGAACCAGAGAAACTGAGAAAGGGGGTTGGTTATGACCTGAGAAGGTTTTAGCACCCAGATCGTCCGTCGTACTCGACGGGATCCATGCTTACAAGATTGTGTTTAAAAGGGGTAAATGTATGTGCCATCTGTGTGCAAAAGCTAGAGAAAGAAAGTACAAGTGTCAGTGCAAAAGGATGTGAATTTCTCAGGAACTGAGGCTTAGAAAGAGTGCTGAAAGAGGGGGAAGACACAAAGACTTTTGTTTGATAACTATTAAGTTATGCCTACGTATCCTCTCGTGCAATGAGGAAGTCAGAACACCGTAGTTCGACTCAAAGAGACTGAAAAAAGATTGACTGTGAAATTCTTACTTGTCTATGCTCAAGTGTATGACTCGTCTGGCTCGAGTGCTAACTGTCTTGCATTAGACGGAAGAAGCAAGTTCTCTTTTGTGAATGTGTGTGATGAGAAAAGAATCCCGGAGGAGACGATTATTTTTTGTTTGTGTTTTCAGTTTTTTTTATTGTTTTGGGTGTTTTGCATAAGTTAATGAGCTTAATCCTAACTCAAGGGTTGTAAACTCATTATATCCTCCCTGATTAGGGATAATGAGCCTACTTAAGTATGCGATAAGCATCTCAACTTAATTACCATGATGATGTAGGATTAAGATCATTAACCTACTTGTGATTATTTAGATGTTTTTGGGTTTTTGTTTAGTATTAAGTAATGAGTTTAATCTCTAATCACAGATTAGTGAACTCATTACACCATCCTAATATAAGGATGATAGATGAGAACACCTAAGCTGAGGAAGATACCTCAACTTAATCCATGGTTAGGGATTAAATTCATTATGTAACAAGCCTTTATTAAGTGGATTTTAATTAAAGGGTGAGATTAAGAAGTGGATTTTAGGTTTGTAAGACAACTATAGGGGGACTTGTCCATTAAACACTAGGGTTAGTCCCTCTTAACCATAAGGAAGAGATAGAACCCTAATGTAAGACCCAAGTTATAAGATAAAGTCTTTGTGATTATTAATGTTTTTTGATTAAGAGGTGTAAGTAAATTAAAGGTTTAACACTAAGGATTAAAGTTATACACTCCATCCTAAGATAAGGATGCAGGCATAACCCTAACTCCAAAGTCCTAATGCTTTAAGAGTTTAATCTCTGATTATTGAGATGAGAGGAGAGACTCAAGGAGACTCAAAGGTAAAAGACTAGGGGAGACTATAAACAACCCTAAAGTTATCATGCTTGGACATCCTATGGTTTGTGAGGCTTAGGAGAAAAGATCTTCAAGAAGGCCACCATGGAAGAAGCAGATGAAAAGAGAAGGAGAAAGAAGAACAAGTTACTTACTTCCTGAAGAAGATAAGTTACTTGAAAGAAAGAAAGTGGTAAGGAGGGAGCATAAGTGAAGCAAGTTCACTTCAAAGACAATTAAATATACATATGAATGATGAGAAGAGGTGGGAAGTGAAGGCAAATCCACCTCCCAAGTAACTCACCAAAAGCTCCTGAAATGTTAGTATGAATGCATAAGGCATAAAGCAAAAGAAAATGAGATGAGATGAGTGTCGCTCCCGATAAAATGGGACTGGCCCAGATAAAGGTACAGACGCGAACGGTCGGCGAGAGGGACAATGAGAACACACAGCAGTGGACTCACTGGAGATGAAAAGAGTCGCCAGCTAGGCATTTTTATCCCGGAGGAAAGGCAATGCTGCATAGACCTAGGAAAAGATGGATAAGACGGTTGCGAACCAGAGAGACTGAGAAAGGGGGTTGGTTACAACCTGGGAAGGTATTAGCACCCAGATTGTCCGCCGTACTCGACGGGATCCACGCTTAAAAGATTTGTGTTTAAAAGGGGTAGTGTCAGTGCATTTTGTGTATAAAAAGCTGGAAAGATGTACAGGTGTCAGTGTAAAAGAAGTGCAGTGTAATATGTATAGTGTCAGTGTGAGATCAGGAATAAGATGCTCAAGATCATGAGGCTAAAAGAATGATACTGGAAGGAGGGGGAGTATACAGAGACTTTTGTTCGATAACTGTTAAGTTATGCCTACGTATCCTCTCGTGCAATGAGGAAGTCAGAACACCGTAGTTCGACTCAAAGAGACTGAAAGATAAATTGACTTGTGAACTGCTTGCTTGTCTATGCTCAAGTGTATGATCTGTCTGGCACAGATGCAAGCTGTCTTGCATTAGACTGAAGAAGCGAGTTCTCGTTTGTGAGTGAATGAGATGAGAAAAGAATCCCGGAGGAGACGATTATTGTTTGTTTTTGAGTTTTCAGTCTTTTATTGCTTTTGAAAGTTTGTCATAAGTTAATGAGCTTAAGCCTAAACCAATGGATTTAGTAAACTCATCACATCTTCCTTCTGATTAGGGGTAATGAGAATACCTTAAGTGTGAAGTCAGATTCTCACACTTAATCACCTTTGATGTAGGGTTAAGATCATTAACCTACTTGTGATTATTTAGATGTTTTTTGGTGTTTTTGTTTAGTGTTGAGTAATGAGGTTAAGCCATAATCAGGGATTAAACATACTCATTACACCATCCTAATAGAAGGATAATAGATGAGAATGTTTAAGCTGAGGAAAGCTCCTCAACTTAATCCATGATTAGGGATTAAACTCATGACAAAACAAGCCTTTGATTAAGTGGATTTTAATTAGTGATATGATGATGAAGTGAGTTTTATGATTTGTAAGACAACTTGAGGGGGACTTGTCCATTAACACTAGGGTTAGTCCTTCTTAACCAATTAAGGAAGAATTAGAACCCTAATGCAAGGCCCAAGTTACAAGTGTGGTGTCTTGATGATTATTAAGTGGATTGATTAAGAGATTTAAACACATTAAGGGTTTAACACTTAGGATTAAAGTTATACACTCCATCCTAATAGAAGGATGCAGGCATAAGCTTAATCACAAAGCCTTAAAGCCTTTAGGGTTTAGTCCTTGATTATGAGATGAGAAGAGAAGACTCAAAGAAGACACAAAGGTAAAACTAAGAGGGGAGACTAATCAAAACCCTAATCATTGTCATGCTTGGTTGTTCCTAAGGTTTGTGAGGTTTATAAGAACAATCTTCAAAGGAATCACCAGGAAGCAGATGAAAGGATCAAGAGAAGCAAAGCAACTTGCTTCATTCAAGAAGTCAAGTCACTTGAAGAAAGAAAGTGGGAAGAAGAAGAATGAGCAAGCTCAAACTCAAACACATATAAAAATGCAGCATGGATGCAAGAGAGATGAAAAGAAAAGTTGTGAGAAGTGAAGGCCAATTCACTTCTCAACATCACTTACCACCTGAAATGTTAGAAAAGAAATGCAATGCAATGCAAAATGGGATGAGATGACATGATGAGAAACAAAACCAGAAGCATGTACATGATGCTAATTATGCTATGAGATGCTACAAACATGAGGCAGCACATGGAGATGATCATACAAGTTCATGAATGCAAATGAAGCAAGTTAAGGAGCATGGACATACATGAAAAGTAATGGAATGCAAATGACATACAAAATGGCAAATACATGATGCAATGATCAAACATGCTTTCAATATGTCTTATGATGTCAAATGAATCAAATGGATGCTTGGAATATCATGGCAAGTCATGTTGTGCAAGAGAATGCAAGATGGGTGCATATGAAAGCCCAAACTAGGGTTTATGAACAATACATCAAACAAAAATCAAAATCAGAAGCAAACCCTAAGATAAAAAATTGAAAATGCCACTCAAAGGACCCCTAACCCTATACTAACCCAATGCCCAAAGGAGAAGTCTCAACTCCTAACCAAGTTCAAGTTATGGTTTTCTTAAGATTTCTAGGGTTTTAGGGTTTCCAAACAAAAGAAATGTCAAACAAATGGAAAATGAAAGATCAAAACATGCCAAATTAATCTTACAAGCTACATGCTAAACAAAATGCAATGCAAAAAGAATCAATGTCCAACTCTTCATGGATAGGCAGAAATGATTTTTTTGAACTTTGGATCAAATTAATGCATAAAAATGATTTTAATTCAATGAAAAATTCTCAAAATGCATCAAGATCAAAAAAGAAATTTGGTTTGAAGGTTGGACAATGTTTCTAAATGTCTTAGAACATTTCATGAATTTTTTGGTGATTTTTAAATACCTAAAAGTATTTTTAATAAATTAATTCTCATTAATCAATTAAAAATAAACTTTTAAATATTTTAAAATACTTTTTAGATGCTAAAAATGAAAATAAAAATATTTTTGTGTCTTAAAAATTAATGAAACTCTTGACAAAAAGTTTCATAATTTTTAAGCAATTTTTGCTATTTTAAATAAATTATGGAAGTTAAATGAAATAATATGAAATAAAAATCAAAATAAATAGAAGTATGCAGGTTGGAAGGCCAGGATTCATTCTGGGCTTGGAAGCATTGACTTCGCGCCAGATCTAGTGGCCCACATTCAAACTGGGCTAAACTTAATTAATTAGTTAAATTAAACCTAATTAAACTAATGACATGATCTGAGCCATTGGATGCGCGCGGGAAAAGACTCAGTCAACTCATCCAACGCCTGAAATTCAAACTGGAAGCCCTAACCCTAATTACATATTAATGACCTTCAGGCGGCCGGAGAAGACTTCCGGTCGTCTTCTCCGGCCAGCACCCTCCCTGAAAATGGCTAACTCTCACCCTAGCTCACTAAAACCTAATTTCTCTGCCCAGAATCCATCCCCAAACATCATAGAGTAAGAATCAACAGCCAAAACACATTTATTTTACATAATAAGGCTGAATCGAAGCAAAAAGGGGTTTAGGTCAAAAAATTTCAGGAACACCATACATGCTCAAAACTCAATGATTTTCGAAACCAAACATATCATCATGATCAGTGGAACATAGAGAACCATTTAAGAACTTAAAAACGAGCTCCTGGAAAAAATGTTCATGAAGCTCACCTGAACTGGAGCTTTGATCTCTGGCACTTTCTGGCTAGTTCTTTGGCTCAAACAGGTCCCAATGATCCCCCTTTGAAGCTTTGGATACTTGGTTGGAGTTTAAACAGCCTCTTGAGTGAGTTTGCAGAAGCTCTGACCAAGGGAGTGTGAAAATCGTGTTTGTGATATGGAGGGTCTCAGGCCAAAACAATGGTTGGTTTCTGGTCAGTGAAGCAAGGTGAGTTGATGTGTGGAATTTGTTTGAGTGTTTATGGCTTGTGGAAACAGATTCGAAGGGTTTTGCTCTTGGGAGTGAAAATGGAGAAATGGTGTTCTTGCTTGGTTCAGGCCTAAGTCTTGCTGGTTTTGGCTTAATGAAGCAAGGTGAGTTGATCAGTGGATTTGGTTCTTGTGTTTGTGAGCTGTGGAGACAGATTCGAAGAGAAATGCAAAATGGGGTGAGTTTGTGTATGTCTTGCTAGGGCTTGTTTCAGGCTGGCTCCTTATGTGAAATGGCTAGCAAATGGATAGTATAAACAACTCCAATTGGTCAGATGATGTGACCTGGCCTGCTGTGATAGGTAAGTCACGTTTTGCAAAAAGTCCACTTTGGTGTAAGGAAAGCATGGGCTTGGTTCTAGGCTAGTACAAGCATGGGGCTGGCGCAGCATGGTATGTGAGTGAGGCTAGGGTGGTTCAATGGCCAATGCAGCAAGTGGTAGGAAGTATCATGATGGTTTTGCAACTTGGTTATCTTTTGGTTCATATGGAAATATCTTGCTATACAAGTCATGAACATGAGAAATTCTTGGTCCAATCTGAACTTTAGGACTTACATGATGCTTGTGTAATGGTTTGATGTCAATTAGAAGTCACAAGAATGCTTGACACATGAAATTGCAAGTTTCTCATTTGAGGCATATCTTGAAAATTAGTGATTTTTGCCAACTTTGACACACCATAACTTTTGATCCAAAATGAATTAGGTCATGTTCTTGTACTTTTTGAAAAGGGAAAAATGTATTCTACAACTTTCATGACCAAAGTTTTTCCATTTGAGGCATTTTTGGATCAAAAAGTAAGGTTTGAAAAATGACCTAAATTGACAAATTCCTTAAAAGTCAACTATGCCCTAAAAAAGTCAACTTTGCAAAAACTTCAAATTCTTGAATTTTGTAAACTTCAACCTTCTTCCATGATCAAATAAAGATCATATACACTCAAAATGATGAAGATCACCCCTTGGTTGGGTCATTGGGGGCCTCAGATGCCCTGATTTTACACTGACTTGTCTGAAAAGTCAACTCTTGATCAGATGACTTCCCCATGGAATTTCTTCATGAAAATTGATATGCACACTCCCTATACCATATAGAGACCAATGGAAACAAGAATGACCAAAAAATTTGGAGTTATGGCCTCTGAAACCAAAACCCTAATTTTAGGTCAACTGTGCAGTCAAACTTGGCTCTGCATCCATACCAATCCCAGTTCTTGTGATTCTTTTGCATTTTTGACTTTGAGAGGATGTAATATGATATAAGAACACTCATGGATCCCTTTGAAGTGATTGATGGCCTTTGGGAGTGGCTCAAGAGGCTCTTGGACTGCTCAGATCACAAACCCTAGGTGCAGATGACTTAGAAACTATGCAGTGAATCAAAAATGAGATATGAGATGATATGATTGTGTTTATGCATATGAAATAATCACAAGCCATGGTGTGAATGGGTGAGGGCAAATTTGGGGTGTTTACAATGAGATGTAAAGACCAAATTCAGAAGTTAAAATGCAATGTAAATGGAAAATGAGATGATGCGAAGTCATACAAGATGCATATGAATGATCATACATATATGAGATGTAATGGAAGCATGTTTAGAAGCATGAAAACACATGGATGTTCATGAGATGTAATGGATGCAAAGCATAGAAAATTAATGAAGAAATGATCAAGCAGTGTTCAAGCATGTCTTAATATTCCTAAGATGCCATACAAATGCTTGAAATGTCATGGAAAGTTCATAAGTTCATGATATGCAAAGAAGAATGCAAATGGAGATGCAAAATTAGGGTTTTAAGGCAACATGAGATGCATATGACCAAAACAGAAGCATACATCATGATAAAAATTTGAAAATGAGCTCAAACAAACCCTAAACCTATACAAGATCACACCCCAAAGGAGAAGGTCAGAAACTTAACCTAGTGAAAGTTATGAAATTTCTAAGTTAACTAGGGTTTTTGGGTGCTTCTAAAGGGAAAATGCAAATCAAATTGATAATTCAAGATAAAATCATGAGAAAAATAACCTAGAAACTATATGCAATATGTGAAACAATGCAAAAATAATCAAGTTCAAACTCATCATGGTTAGGCAGAAATCAATTTTTCAAGTTAGGGTTAAAAAATGTGATTTTTAAGAACCCTATTTCAAAGAAAAATTTGAAAATGTGATCAAACCTAAAAATAAATTTGTATGGTGAGTTTGAAAATGTTTCTAAATGTTTAAGGATGCTTCATGAATTTTTTGGTGATTTTTAGAAACCTAAATGCATTTTTAATTAATTAAGATCCATTAATTAATTAAAAATAACATTTAAATGTTTTAAAAACACATTTTTTATGAAAAAAAATAAAATAAAAATTATTTTCAGGTTGAGAAAAATATTTGAGACAAAAATGCAAAGTTTGAGAATTTTTTGATGGTTTTTACTATTTTTAATAAAATGAACAAAAGAAATTAAAAGAAAATGAATTAAAATGAATAAAATAAAAAGTCAGAGGATCCAAAGGCTCAGATTTGAACTGGGGAGAGATATGTTGACTGGCGCGTGTTTGGATGGCCTGGATCTAATCTGGGCTAATCTGAATTAATTAAACTAAATAATTATAATTAGGGCTAATGGGCTAATCTGGACCCTCCAATGCACGCGGGAAACACTCATCCTACGACCTACATTCAAACTGGAATTTAAACCTAATTAAGCCCTAATCTTTCTCAAGCGACCGAAGCAGTGCTCCGGTCGTCTTCTCCGGCAAGCTCTTCATCCAATCTCTCTCAATACGTCACCCCAGACCCCCAAAATCTCCAGAATACATCCCCAAACAACAACAAGCTAGAATCAAGCATCAAAAATCATTTATAACACACATACATGATGAATCAAAGCAAGAACATTTTCACGGGCAAAGTTTCAGAACATCATGAAATGCTTATTTCTCAACCATTTTCAATTGTAAACTCATCAGGATGATCAGTGCAACACATATAATCAATTTATAACAAGAAAGAGAGGTTCTGGAAAAAATATTCTTGAAGGTTACCTGAACTGAGCTTCTTCAAAATGTAGCTTTCTGGGCCTCTCTCTTGTGCAAATCAACTCCTCTGGCCCTCCTTGTGCTAATGGAATGCTTGGATGAGGCTTATAGTGGCTGGTTTGGAGGTTTCAGTTCTGATGAAGCAGGAATCATGTTTTTATTTCAGGGTGATTCAGGCCATGGTGAGGGGTGGGAAATGATCCTTGAGATATGTGGAGTTGAATGGTGAAAGAAATTTTAAGTTTTGATGGCTGAGGAGTGAGTTTCGAAGAGAGGAAGTGTTCGGGTAATTTTTGAGCAATCTGAGTTCTTGAGGATTCAGGCTCCAAGATTGTGTGAAATGGGCTCCTTGATGCTTGCATAAACAATGCTGATTGGCCATAGAGTTGGTAGTGGCATAGTTTGATTGGTATGGCCTCATTTGTAAAAAAGTCAAAATTTATGGTACCATAAGCATGGGCTGAGTCAAAAGTTATGGTACCATAAGCATGGCCCTAGGATCAAATTTATGCAGCTGACACAAGTGGATCAAGAGTTCTAAGAGGTTTTGCAAAGTTTATGCATAATTGTCATTTTGAGATTTCTTGAGAATCAAGCCATAAAAACCCTAGGTTCAAAGGCCAATTCTGATCTTTTGAAGTTGCTTTGACATGTTATGGTGCATAGAAGTTGATTAGAGGTCATGAAATGGCTTGGCAAGTGAAATTGCAAAATCCCCTCTTTGGCATGAACTTGAAAATTATAGGATTTTTGCCAACTTTGAAAGGCCATATCTTGAGTTCTAGGATGAATCAAGACATGTTATTGTACTTTTTGAAAATGGGAGGACCTAATCTACAACTTTCATGCCCAGTAATTTTTCATTTGAAGCGTTTTTGGTCATGAAAGATTAGGTTGAATATCTTTCCCAAAATGGAAAGTTTCCATTACAAGTCATTTCCAAAAATAGCAAGTTTGCATTTGGCTCAAAAATCTTCAATTTTGTGAACTTCTAACCACTTCTAAGATCAAATAAAGATCATAGAGACTCAAAATGATGATGATGACCCTTTGGTGCCCTTGGGGGATGCCTCAAATGCCCTGTTTTTAACTTTACTTGCTCAAGAGGTTACCTAATGATCATATGACTTCCACAGTAAATATTTTTATAAAACTTGGTACACATGATCCTTATAACATATTAAGACCAATAGAAACAAGAATGACCAAAATATTTGGGATTAAGGCCTCTGAAACCAAAACCCTAATTTTAGGTCATCTGTGCAGGAAATCTTCAGTCTGCCTTCATGCCTTTGCCATGCTTTGTGATCTCTTGACTTTTATGAACTTTGGGGAGCATATTATGATCATGGAACATACATGGACCCTTTTGGAAAGCTTCAAGACTTTGGGATGGCTCAGATCACTTCTTGGATTACTCAAATCACAAACCCTAGATGCAGATGAAATGGACCATGCAGATGAAACAAATATGCAATATGAGATGGTATGCCTATGCTTATGCAAAAATGAAAGATCACAAGCCATGGTGTGAGAAAAAGTGAGGGCAAATTTGGGGTGATTAAAATCAGCACATGACCACCAAGGCTGGAATCTCATGCCTTCATTTGGACTTCTTAATCACCCACGCCACCAGCCATGCTGTAACAGGGAAGTGGGAAACTGTCTGTGCTCTCCTAGCCCTCAGTATATATGGTATCATCTTGTTTGTAGATGAGCCTAAGTTTGTAAGCAAGAATTCTATCCATATCTTCGTGCTCAAGAATCCAGTTCCTACCTTGATAGGGGATTTCTACTACTCGATACATCAGAGAAATGAGAAACAGAGGGGAAGACTAGTCAGATGTTGTGAACCTCTCTTCTACAATTGGTTATTGATACACATGCTGAAGACGAAAGCTTTCCTGAATCCACATCAGACAAGGAATTGGGCTAAGAGAATGATTGCCCTCACTTCAGAAGAGGTTGTGTACTCAGAACACCAAAGGCAGGGAAATAATTACAAGCTGTGGGCAGTATCCTAATGTACCTCTTATTGGAGTGAAGGGTTGCATCAACTACAACCCTTTGATTTTCAAGAGACAGTTAGGGTATGCCTTAGTACATCCACCTCGGGAGCAGGACTTAGCAGAAACCCTTTACTGTGTTGTTCAAAATAATCATGCCATCATCCGACAAGCAGTCTGGGCTTGGGATAACTTACAGACTAAAGGAATTGACATTTTGGGGGAGTGAAACAACATAGCTTCAGCTCAGTACATTGATTGGTCTCGCATTAGAGGACAAATCACCCGCATGCCATTCACCCTGGGAGATGTGCCAGGGCCATCAGTAGTTGAGCATGTAGCTACAGTCAGTTTGGAAGAGTCTGAGAAAGTGAAAGAGAGGAATACCCAACTTTCTGAAGCTCTGAAGAAGACCCTTTGGGAAAGGAATGACGCTCGTCTGGACGTTGAGAGATTAGACAAGCTCCGAATCGAGCATGTGACTAAGATAGAGAAGACAAAGAACTTCATCAGAAAAGCCCAAGCAGTGGAATTGGTATTGAAGAATTCTTGCAAAGAAGCTAAGATTCAGAAGGCCAAAACTGAGAATTACCTAGAAGAGAGTCAGGCTAGATGGACCAGGATCACTGAAGCTTGTTTGCAAGAAGATCAGAAGACGCAGGCTAAGATAGAGCAGCTGGAAGCTAATGAGAAGAAGAGTCAGGAAGCCTTGTTAGCAGCATAGAAGGAAATCTCCAAGTTGAAACTCTGGGCGGGGTTGAAGAGATCAAAGGACCAAAACAAGTACCGGAAGTTGACAAGTGCCATTGCAACCAGAAACCTTCTTATCAGGACCATCACATAGCATCCAGTTGGACCAGTGACTGATGCTCTCCTGAAGGAAGTCAAGGAGGATGAATATGGGCTGGATGTTTGATTTCCTTTCCTTGAATTTTATTTTGGTTGTACTTTAATTCTCCATGGCGATTTTGCTGTATTTCTTAACTTAATTGTATTTTGACCGACCATGGGAACTTGTTGTAATCATAAACTATGTATTTTGGCATTTTGTAATGTTATAGTTTGTGTGTTACTTGGATCTTCTTTTTCATTTCTCTTCAACATCTTCATTCCCAGAGGTCTGGAAGGTCAAAACCAAAGAGCCAAACCAGATACCCTTGGAAGATAAATAGACATACTGCATTGCATGCTAACCTCATTCTATGTGTTTTTGCAGGTGTTTTTGTTGTTGTTTTCTCACTTTGCCGTGTGTTTCAGGAAACATTACTCGTAGGAGGGTTTTCCCCATCAACAGAGTCCACAGGTATCCTACAAGACACAACCTTCCGAGAGTTCAGATGGACCAAGTTCAACAAGATTTAACTGACATTAGAACTCAGATGGCTAATGAGAGAACTGAGACGAGGGCTCAGATGAACCAGTTCATGGCAGTAATGACTGGGTTGGCTCAGAGCCAAGAAAGATTGAGAGAGTTAGTCGAGCGGAAAACTCCAGAAGAGAATCATCCAAGCACTGGAGGTACTAGTAACAATGCTCACGGGCAGCCGCGAACAAATCCTCCAGAGTTTGGGCCCCACCTCAATCCTAAAGTCAATGTTATTGGAAATACCTAAGGAAATGCAGGAGGTCGTTGTCGCTCCCGGGATTTTCATCCTAGTACAAACGCGAAAGTGGTGCGGAAAAGATAGAGTCGCCAGCCAGGCATTTTTATCCCGAAAGAATGGGAAAGGTAATGCTGCACAAACCTAAGGAAGAAGGAAAGGAAAAGGCCTTGTGAACTAAAGATCTGGGTTCGGGAGTCGGTTATGACCTGGGAAGGTATTAGCACCCCAGATCATCCGCCGTACCCGACGAGATCCACGCTTGTTTGTTTAGTTTCAAAGGGTGAGAAATAAGAATGCTGCTGAACAAATGAACTGCTAACTGGAATTGGAAAAGAAAATGGAAAGAAAGGGGGGAAAAGGTAGGGAAAATAAATAATGTGCTCGAACGGGCCCTACCCTGCTGCCTACGTACCTCATCGGGAAAATGAGGATCAGAGTCGACGTTGTTCGCCTAACTAAGGCGGGAACTATTTATTTGTGTTTTTTATAGCTGGAACTGCATATGTCTATGCTCAGGTGTTACAGGCTCGTATGGTACGAGTGCGTTTACCGTCTTGCATGTTGTCGCTCCCACCTGATGACACAGGGCCAAGAGGGGTACAGACGTGAATGGTCGGTGAAAGAGAGAACACAAGGGTGAACTGAAAAGAGTCGCTAGCTAGGCATTTTTATCCCAAAGGAAAGGTAATGCTGCATAAACCTAAGAAAAGAGATGGATAAGACGGTCGCGAACCAGAGAAACTGAGAAAGGGGGTTGGTTACAACCTGGGAAGGTATTAGCACCCAGATTGTCCTTCGTACTCGACGGGATCCACGCTTGAAAGTTTGTGTTTGAGGGGGTAGTGTCAGTGCTATTCTGTGTGCAAAGGCTGAAAAAGAATGCAAGTGTCAGTGCAAAAGAAATGTGAAGTGAAATGAAAGAGTGTCAGTGCAAGAAAAGAGTATGAAGCTCAAGACTATGAGGCTTTAAGAATAATGCTGGAAGAGGGGGGAATATACAGAGACTTTTGTTCGATAACAGTTAAGTTATGCCTACGTATCCTCTCGTGCAATGAGGAAGTCAGAACACCGTAGTTCGACTCAAAGAGACCAAAAGATAAACTGACTTGTGAACTGCTTACTTGTCTATGCTCAAGTGTATGACCTGTCTGGCTCAGGTGGAAACTATCTTGCATTAGACGGAAGAAGCAAGTTCTCGTTTATGAGTGAATGAGATGAGAAAAGAATCCCGAAGGAGACGATTATTGTTTGTTTTTGTGTTTTCAAACTTTTATGGCTTTTTTGAGTTTGTTATAAGAAAATGAGCTTAAGAATAAACCTAGGGTTAGTAAACTCATCACATCTTCCCTCTGATTAGGGGTAATGAGAATACCTTAAGTATGAGGTAAACACCTCACACTTAATCACCATGATGTAGGATTAAGATCATTAACCTACTTGCATTTAATTAGATGTTTTGGAAATTTTTGTTTAGTGTTAAGTAATGAGTTTAAGCCATAATCAAGGATTTAATGGACTCATTACACCATCCTAATAAAAGGATAATAGATGAGAACATTTAAGCTGAGGAAGGCTCCTCAACTTAATCCATGATTAGGGATTAACCTCATGACAAAACAAAGCCTTTATTTAAGTGGATTTTAGTTAATGGTGAGATTAAGAAATGGATTTTATGGTTTGTAAGACAACTTGAGGGGGACTTGTCCATTAACACTAGGGTTAGTCCTTCTTAACCAATTAAGGAAGAATTAGAACCCTAATGCATAACCCAAGTTACAAGCTTGATGTCTTAGTGATTATTAAGATGGGTTGATTAAAGGATTTAAACACATTAAGGGCTTAATACTTAGGATTAAAGTTATACACTCCATCCTAATAGAAGGATGCAGGCATAACCCTAATCACAAAGTCTTAAAACCTGAAGGGTTTAGTCCCTAATTATGAGATGAGGAGAGAAGACACAAAGATGACACAAAGGTAAAACTAAATGGGGGACTAATCAAATCCTAATTGTGATCATGCTTGGGTATTCCTAGGGTTTATGAGGCTTGCAAGAGATCTTCAAGGAAAAGCCACCAAGGAAGAAGAAAAATGGAAGGAGGAGAAGCAGAAAGAAGCAAGACAACTTACTTCAATTAAGAAGATAAGTTGCTTGAAGAAAGAAAGTGAAGAGGGAACATGAATGAGCAAGCTCACTCTAATACAAAAGTAAAATGCAGTAATGAATGCATAAGAGAGATGAGAAGAGATTGTGAAGTGAAGGCAAATTCACTTCCCAAACACTTACCACCTGAAAAGTTAGCAAAAGGAAGTGAAATGAAATGATAATGAAATGAAATGCAAAGATGCAAACCAAAACCAGAAGCATATTCATGATGCTAAAGATGCAAAGAGATGACATAAATGTATGTCATGAGATGAAGATGATCATTCAAAGGATGGGAATGCAAATGAAGCATAAAGGAAGCATGAAAGTTCATGAATGCATATGGAATGTAATGAAAGCATAACATGGAAAATGGGTGATGCAATGATAAAACATGATTTTAATATATCCTAAGATGTCTTATATGTCATGTGGAGGCACAAAATGTAATGGCAAGTTCATGTATGCAAGTTTATACAAGATGGATGCAAGTGAAGATGCAAATTAGGGTTATATGATCATGTGAGATGCACAATCCAAAACCAGAAGAAAAACATTAGATAAAAAATTGAAAATGGACTCAAAGGAACCCTAAACCTATACTAGTTCACTATCCAAAGGGGGAGGTCAGAAGCTAAACCCTAAGGGAGTTATGAATTTCCTAAGTTTCTAGGGTTTAAAGGGTGATCCTGAAGGTAAAATGCCAAAAAAATTTAAAATGAAAGATAAAAATGAAACAAAAATGTTTTTAGATTCTTGAAACCATGAATAGCACAATGCCAAAATAATCATTCACAAACTCAACTTGGATCAAAAGTTATGAATTTTTGAAGTTAGGGTTGAAAATATGCAAATTTAAGAACCCTAATTCATTTGAAAAATGTCAAAGTATGATCAAAACCAAAAAGAAATTTGTGTGGTGAGTTTGTAAATGCTTCTAAATGTTTGAAAATATTCTCTGTATTTTTTTGGGATTTTTAAATACTTAAAAGTATTTTTAATTAATTAATTCTCATTAACTAATTAAAAATAACATTTAAATTATTTAAAAATAATTTTTTAATGCAAAAAATAAAAGTAAAAATATTTTTGGGTTCTGAAAATTAATTAAAGTCTGGATAAAAAATTTCAGAATTTTTTGATGTCTTTTTCTATTTTTAAAAATTCGTAGAAGATTAAATAAGAAAATGAAATAAAATTAAAATAAAATGAAAAGTATGATGAAAGGATGGATAGGATTCAATCTGGGCTTTGGGAGGGTTGACTGGCGCGCTATCCTACGGCCCACATTTAAATCTCACTAAACCTAATTAATCCATTAATTAATTCAGATTAGGGTTTTAAACACTCAATCCAGACCATCCAAACGTGCGGGCAACAAGATCCTACGACCTCAATTCAAACTAGCCCTAATTACACTGATTATGCCCTAATTGCTCTCAGGTGACCGGAACAGTGTTCTGGTCATCTTCTCCGGCCATCCACTTTTTCAAACTCACTCAATTCGTAAAATAAACTCACCAAACTCTCTAGAAATGATCCCTAACTCATTCTAACCAAGATTCAGCTAGCAAAAATCATTTATTTCACATGAACATCAAGATTCGAAGCAAAACGGAAAAATTACTCAGAAATTTCAGAAGCTTCATACATGCTTAATACTCAATCATTTTCAAAACCAAAAGGTGCAGTGTGATCAGTGAAGCATGGAGAACAATCTAAGAACTTAAAAGATCATTTCTGGAAAATTTGTTCTTGAAGTTACCTGAAATGGAGCTTTCGAAAATGGCACTATCTGGGCTTTCCTTTGGTGCTTTTCCACTCCTCTTGACTCCCTTTTGCTTCTGGAATGCTTTGCTGAAGTGTTTGTGATCTTCTTTTGAAGTTTGATAAAGTTCAGTTCAAAGGGGGAGAAAATCATGTTTTGTGTATGATGGCTTTTAGGGCAAAATGAAGGGTGGGAAATGATCAGTGATTGATGCTGAGATGAATGGTGGTGTTGGTTTGAAGAATGAATGGCTGAGTTGTGAGATTCAATAGAAAATGCAAAGAAGGAGGTTTTTGTGAATGCTGAGTTATGGGAGAGTTCAGGCTTGGTTCTTGTTATGTTTGGCTTGCTTTTGATTAGTATAAGGTAATGTGATTGGTCAGAAAGTTGGTAATGGCATAGTGTGATTGGCATGGCTTGTTTTGCAAAAAATTCAACAAAGTTGTCCTTTGAGGTATGGGCTGTTTCAGGCCAAGGACAAGGGGGTGTCTGGCGCAACATGATTCATGGATAGCCATGGAAATCAGTTTGAGGCAATTTGGCAAGTTTGTGGGAAGTTGTGGGAGGTTTTACAATTTTGGCAAAGTTTGGCCCTTTCTTGATTTCTTCATGTACAAGTCATGGAAATGTGAAATTCTTTGGGAAATTCTGAGTTTTAGGCATTGTACTATGATGTTATGATGTGTAGAAGTCAATTTGAAGTCACAAAATAGCTTGGTATGAAGTTTTGCAAAACATCCTCTTTGGCATGAAACATGAAATTATGTGATTTTTTGCCAACTTTGGAAAGCCATAACTTGAGTTCCAAAATGAATTAGATCTTGTTCTTTTACTTTTTGAAAAGGGAATGATCCAATCTACAACTTTCATGACCAATAATTTTTCATTTGAAGCATTTTTGGCTAAGAAAGAGGAGGTTGAAAAACTTTCCCAAAATGGAAAGTTTACATTACAAGTCATTTCCATTTTTGGCAACTTTTGGTTAAGCCCACTTTTCTTCAAATTTGTGTACTTCTAAGCACTTCAATGATCAAATAAAGACCATATAACTTCATTTTGATGAAAAATCCATTTTGGGTCCATTGATGGGGGCCTCAGATGCCCTGATTTTGCTCTCAAGAAGTTACCTAGTGATCAGATGGCCTCCACAATGATTTTTTTTCCATCAAACTTGCTATGCATGATCCCTATATCATATTGAGACCAAAAGAAACAAGAATGACCAAAATTTTTGGATTTATGGCCTCTGAAACCAAAACCCTAATTTTAGGTCATCTGTGTAGTTAAAGCTGGCTCTGCTTCCATGCCTTGCCAGTTCTTGTGATTTTTTGACTTTCTTGAGCTTGGGAGGATGTAATGTGATGATTGAACATACATGGACCCTCTTGAGATGATTGAAGACCTTTGGAGTGGCTCAGATGAATCTTGGATTGCTCAGATCACAAACCCTAGGTGCAGATGACTTTGAACCAATGCAGTGAAGCAAAAATGCCACATGAGATGATATGATTGAACTTATGCAAATGAAAAGATCACAAGACATGGTGTGAACTTAGTGAGGGCAAATTTGGGGTGTTTACAGCTGCCCCTATTCAAACATGAGTTAGCTGTGCAGGATGTAAGCGGCGGCTTAACAGGCAAACAAGATAACTTGTGGTTGAATACCAAAGACAGTCTAAAATTTGCACTCACTGGGTGAAGAAGAAAAGGGATATAGATTGTAAGAGAAAGTATAATATGATTATAACAATGCGTGTAATGGAGGACGACCATCGAGCAGAGGATGACTGTTGGGGATAAAGAAATGACGGGGACGATCGACATGCTGGGGAAATAAAGAGATTATGATGGGGACGGCCATCAAATACAGTAACAAGGTTCTCTGGGGATTAAAGGTAAAGTCAATGATGGGGTCGACCATCAGGTTAACGAAATAAATAATGAGGGACGGTCATCAAAGGTGAAGGACGATCACCTGGCAGGGGATGGCTGCTCTGTTGGGGATAAGGATGAGGGAAAATCATCCAAGGTGAAGGACGATCACCTGACAGGGTACGGCTGCCGAAATTATCACGACATAGGACGAATGTCGGATAGAAAAGGTCGACGATGGGGACGGCCATCAGATAAAATGATGAAGGACGATCATCAAGAGGTGAAGGACGATCACCTGGCAGGGTACGACTGCTCTCAAGGTTTATCATGACATAGGACGAATGTCAGATAACAAGATCAACGATGTGGACGACCATCGAATAAAATGATGAAGGACGATCATCAAAAGGTGAAGGACGATCACCTAGCAGGGGACGGCTGCTAAAATATCACGACATAGGGCGAATGCCGGATAACAAAGGGGTTCTAATAATAGAGACTCCTTTGGGGGAATGATGAGGGGCGATCATCAAAGGGTGAAGGACGATCACCTAGCAGGGTACGGCTGCCGAAAGTATCATGACATAGGACGAATGTCAGACAGAAGAGAAATTTTGCTTTTTACTGGGGATTTGCTGGGGACTCTTCTGGGGAATGGTAGGCACGGACGAGTGTCTACATTCAAGAAAGGAAAGGTATAAGTGTTTGACACTGTATAAATTAAATATGTAGACGACAATCCTTAAGACTATGATACGACGAGTATCAGTAGAAACAAGCGCTGACGCATGTTCAGAGATGATGATACAGACGAGTATCAACTGGTTAACAAAGAACACGGACGAGTGTTGAATCTGAGGAGAGATAAGTGGTGTATATAAGATACGGACGAGTATCTGTATGAGTGAAAAATAAGCATGAGTGAGACACAGATGAGTGTTCAGCTTGCTGGGGAGAGTATGACACGGACGAGTATCATAAGAGAAAATGTATAAGTTATGAACATATAAGTGTAAAAGATATCCTGACGATCTGTGGGGACAAGGTGACACAGACGGGTGTCGAAAGAAGTGTATTATAAACAAGTGTTTGGTTTATAGTGAGTGTTTATGCAACCATGCTGGAAAAGGTGACACTGACGAGTGTCAAAGGAGAGTGTATAGATATCTGTTTGTGGTTTATATCTGCAGGGGAATGATGTGACACGGACGAGTGTCGAAAGGAGTATATATTGATATGTATTAGTGAGTGCAAAGGGGACGCTTTGGTTTTCTACTGGGACTATGAATCTTTATATACATTGCTGATGGAATGTTGGTATATACAGGTGTTTGATTCAAAACATGACTTGTGATTATGCAATATGTTTGATTTTTTCCGTAATGCTCCGTATTAGACGGAATGCTACACTTTGAGGGGAAATATGATGTAAATGCTATGATTATGCAAAAGATACCGATCCGGGATTCGGGCCCTGCTGCTGTGAAGATCTCTGACTGATCTGTTTGGCTTGAAAGAAAAATTCCAGCTGGGGATGAGATCATTGGTAGATCTGATACAAATGATTCTACTTGGGAAAATAAGCCACTGATAGACCAATCTTGGTAATGAGGGGCCTAGCTGGGGGTTGTGGAAGCTTTCGTCACTTTGTTGTGTGGGAAATTCAGACATTGCTCATCTTGGGAGAGGCTGAAGCTCTGTGGGGAGATGGTTCCCTGTCTAGCACTCGGCTGGGGAGGAACAATCACTGAATGATCTTCCTAGATATTTTTGTATGGATCCTGCTGAGGATGATAATATCTTGACAACCCAGCTGGGGAAATGAACACCTTCAAATGTTGCTCTGAAGAGAGTGCTGGAGAAGTGATGCGTGGCAGCTCTGATGGGGAGAAAGCAGCTCTGGTGCTGTCTAGAAGATGTGCTAAGGAAATAATGATTTGGCAACTTGCTGGGGAAAACCTTTCATGCCCCATGTTGTGTGTTGAACCCTTGCAATCCTGTCAAGAAAAAGAAACACACAAGTACCCCGAGGTATCCCTTATTGGATTCCGTCATAGGAGTTTAGACACTCCCGGGAGTAAGAAATATATTTCCTGTAAGCATGTGTTTAGAAAAAGCGCATCTGTATCTATGCAACCATTATATCAAGGATATCAGACATTTTTGCAAATGAAATAAAAATGTACAAGGTGAAGTGTGACTGAAAATCTGATTTTATTAATTTGTGTGCCCTAATTTGGCACGTACAGTCAAAGAAACAGATCCCCTAAAATTAGGAGATCGTTACAAATTGAGAAACAAAAAGGTGCTGGCAATGTTGATGACGCTTTAGTGAGCTTCCCTTTTGCTATGACTCGTATGACATTGACGTTCTTCTCATCTTGCTTTCTGAAGAAGGTTGATTCTGACCGATGTTTTAACCCTTCGAAGCTTGCCTTGTTGTAGGTGATACAGACGAATACATAATGCAGTTGTTCGCTTATTCCCTTATTTTGCGTGGATCGCCCTTTCGGGTTTTCAATCCACCAGGATACCCATTTTTGCCTGAGCTGTCCAATGCGGCTTTTCAACTCAGTGGGTGTACATTTTATTTATTTATTTTCCCTTATTTTTGCCTGAGTCTTTTATTTTGTTTTTGACTCGCCGGGATGCCCTATTTTTGCCTGGACTCACATTCTGTTTTTATGTCCAGCGGGTCATTTATGCGGAGTATTTTTTAACTGCATCTGAATTCACAGGGGACAGGAAATCTTCACCATCCATAGTAGTGAGCATCAGTGCTCGACCAGAGAAAACTTTATTTACTATGAATGGACCATCGTAGTTCGGAGTCCACTTGCCCCTATGATCTGTATGAGGAGAGAGGGGTCTTTTCAGCACAAGATCTCCTACTGGGTATTCCCGAAGTCTGACTTTCTGATCGAAGGCTTTCTTCATTCTCTTCTGATATAACTGCCCATGACAAATTGCAGCTAATCTCTTTTCTTCGATCAGATTCAGTTGATCGTATCGAGATCGGACCCACTCTTCTTCATTCAACTTGACATCCATCAGTACCCGTAGGGAGGGTAATTCAACTTCAACAGGTAGGACTGCCTCCATACCATACACAAGTTGATACAGTGTTGCCCGTGTGGATGTTCTGATCGATGTACGATACCCATGTAAGGCAAATGGTAGCATTTCATGCCAGTCTTTGTAAGTAACCACCATCTTTTGCACAAATTTCTTGATATTCTTGTTAGCTGCCTTAACAGCGCCATTCATCTTTGGCCTGTAAGGAGAAGCGTTGTGATGTTGGATTTTGAAGTCCCGACACAGTTCTACCATCATTTTATTGTTCAAGTTGGAACCATTATCAGTAATGATTCGCTCGGGCACTCCATACCGACAGATGATGTCTCTCTTTAGAAATCGGGCTACCACTTGCCTGGTGACATTTGCATATGAAGCTGCTTCAACCCACTTGGTGAAATAGTCAATGGCTACTAGGATGAATTTGTGGCCATTGGAAGCAGTCGGTTCGATCTTTCCAATCATATTAATGCCCCACATGGCAAAGGGCCAAGGTGAAGACATCACATTCAAAGGATTTGGAGGCACATGCACGTTGTCTGCATAAATCTGGAATTTGTGACACTTTCTCGCATAGGCACAACAGTCTGCATCCATTGTGATCCAGTTGTAGACTGATCTTAACAATTTCTTAGCCATTGCATGCCCTCCAGCATGGGTACCAAAAGATCCTTCGTGCACCTCGTGCATCAACAAGTCTGCTTCTGCCTTATCAACACATCCGAGGAGTACCATATCAAAGTTTCTCTTGTACAAGGAACCATCGGCATTCAGGAAGAAACTACCAACTAGCCTTCTTAATGTCTTCTTATCATTGGAAGATGCCCCAGGTGGGTATGTCTGATCCTCCAAGAAGCATTTGATGTCATAGAACCAAGGCTTATCATCTTTAGCAAGGTCCGCTGAGAATACGTATGCTGGTCTGTCAAGTCGGGATACTAAAATCCGAGGCACAAAGTTGACAGCTTGAACTTTGATCATGGATGAGATGGTAGCCAGAGCATCTGCAAACTGATTTTCATCTCGAGGGATATACTCAAGCTTAACTGTAGTGAAGAAAGTCAGTAATCTCCTCGTATAGTCCCGGTAGGGTATCAGATGCTCCTGGTGAGTGTACCATTTGCCATTGGTTTGATTGATTACCAGAGTTGAATCTCCGAATACAGTTAAAGTCTTGATCCTGAGGTCAATTGCTTCCTCAAGACCCATGATACAAGCTTCGTATTCTACTCCGTTGTTAGTGCAAGCAAAGGTGAGCTTCATTGAGCTTCATTGAGAAAGGCTTCATATTCAACTTCATTGTTAGTACAGTTAAAGGTGAGTTTTGCCGAGAATGGCATGTGAACTCCTTTAGGTGTAATGAGTATTGCACCAACACCGCGACCATTCATATTAACAGCCCCATCAAACATCATTGTCCACTCTTCTTCTGGGCCAGTCCCTTCAGCGTGAACAGGCTCTTCATGATCTTTTTCTTTTATGAACATGATGTCCTCATCAGGGAAGTCAGATCTCATAGGCTGGTAATCATCAACGGGTTGCTCAGCAAGATAATCAGACAATACACTGCCTTTGATGGCTTTCTGAGATGTGTACTGAATGTCATATTCTATGAGAATCATTTGCCATCTTGCAACCCGTCCGGTAAGTGCTGGCTTCTCAAATATGTACTTAACTGGGTCCATTTTTGAGATCAACAAAGTAGTGTGGGTCAACATATATTGCCTTAGTCGGCGAGCAGCCCACGCTAAAGCACAACAAGTTTTCTCGAGTAGTGAATAACGTTGTTCACAGTCGGTAAACTTTTTTGCTTAGGTAGTATATTGCATACTCTTTTCGACCAGACTCGTCATGTTGGCCCAGCACACACCCCATTGACCCCTCTAATACTGTCAAGTACATTATCAGAGGTCTTCCCTCAACTGGAGGCATAAGGATTGAAGGCTCTTGTAAATATTCTTTGATTTTGTCAAAAGCCCTCTGGCAGTCTTCATTCCACCTGACCGTTTGTTCTTTTCTTAACACCTTGAACAAAGGCTCACTGGTTGCTGTAAGGTGAGATATGAACCGTGAAATGTAGTTCAATCTACCTAGAAACCCCCGAACTTCTTTTTCAGTCTTTGGTGCAGGCATTTCTTGAATGGCTTTGACTTTGTCAGGGTCAACTTCAATCCCTTTTTCACTTACAATAAATCCCAGCAACTTACCGGATCGCACCCCGAATGTGCATTTGTTGGGGTTCAGCTTCAACTGGTACTTCCTCAGGCGCCTGAACAGCTTCAATAAATTCACTAGGTGGTCATCTTCTGTGAGGGACTTGGCAATCATGTCATCTACATAACATTCAATTTCTTTGTGGATCATGTCGTGGAATAATGTTACCATTGCCTATTGATAAGTGGCACCAGCATTCTTCAGTCCGAATGGCATTACTTTATAACAGAATGTGCCCCAGGGTGTGATGAAAGTTGTCTTCTCCATGTCTTCAGGTGACATCTTGATCTGATTATATCCTGAAAATCCGTCCATGAAGGAGAATGCCGAGAACTGAGTCGTATTATCGACCAATACATCAATGTGAGGTAATGGGAAGTCATCTTTCGGGCTGGCTCTGTTCAGGTCCCGGTAATCCACACACATCCGCAATTTTCCATCTTTCTTAGGCACAGGTACAATGTTAGCAACCCACAGCGGGTAACTAGTTACAGCAAGGAAACTGGCGTCCCACTGTTTTTGTACCTCTTCTTTTATCTTCATTGCCATATCCGGACGAGTACGGCGCAACTTCTGTTTTACTGGAGGACAGTCTTCTTTTAGAGGCAGCTTGTGCATAACAATGTTGGTATCCATACCTAGAATGTCCTGATAAGACCAAGCAAAAACATCCACATACCCCCGAAGCATGTCAATACGTCGCTCTTTCACTGAATCTTGCAGACGGGCCCCGATTTTAACTTCTTTCAAGTCTTCTTTTGTACCAAGATTAACCGTCTCAACTTCCTCCTGATGAGGAGTGATAACCTTCTCTTCTTGTCTCAACAACCTGGCTAGTTCTTCAGGTAGCTCATAATCTTCTTCAACCCCTTCATCGGCTTGATTAATCGGATTGTCAAAGTCATACGAAGCCATAGCGGTGTTGTTATCGGTGCAGTCTGGAGGGTATTCTCTGCAAGGGTTTAGATTTGTTCATTTTAGTGATCGATTTTATCTTGCTTAGAAAAAGTGAAAATGAAGTTGTTATTTTGAAAAACATTGCCATTTTATTTTTGTACAAAAAATGAAAAATGAAAAACAGTGAGCGAGAAAAAAAAGAGACTCATTTGCAAAAGATGTCCTGATATTCATTAATTGATTGTTTGCACAAAATACAAGATGGCCCGATTACAAAATGAGCCCTGACATCTTGGGCAAGATGCAGGACTTGATGCATGCTTAAAGACAGGAAATAATAATTACTCTGCCGGAGTAACTCTTATAATTTCCTGGGAAGACCAGTTTGAGACTTGGTTCCCCGGGATCGTTGGACGTATCAAGTTTTCTAGGTTACGTTCGTCTTCTTCCTCGTCTTCCAAACTGTTCACAGCATCCGGGGTAAGCATTCCTCCACTGACAAATTTAGGCTCCGTTGCAGCCTCTGGTTGATCTTGTCGAGTTGGTCTGTAACCCAACCCGAATCTGTCTTCTTTCTTTTCAACTAGCAACAGCTTGCCCCAGCCTTGAGCGGTACCCTCTTCAACAACCTTCCGGGCTTGTTGATATAATATGATGGAAGTCCCAGACACATCAGATGCCTCATTGATGTTAAGGGCCTCAAACCCCTGACTCATGGTCTCATGGATCTCCCCATCCATTTCTATGTACTTGTACGTAGCCAGCTAGCTAAAAAAAATATCCTCCTCCCCACAGATGGTGATGATTTGGCCCTCCCACTCGAATTTTAACTTCTGTTGAAGGGTAGACGTAACAGCGCCAGCGGCGTGGATCCAGGGTCTACCCAACAGACAGCTGTAGGCCGGCTGTATGTCCATCACGAAGAAGGTAGTTTTAAAGGTCTGCGGGCCAATTAACACAGGTAAATCGATCTCTCCAAGCACCGATATTTTAGAGCCATCAAATGCTCTCACCACCAAAGTACTTGGGCGCAATGCCAAGCCATCATACTCCAACTTCACCAGGGCTTTCTTTGGGAGAACATTGAGTGAAGACCCAGTGTCCACCAGTACGTGGGAAAGAACGACACCTTTGCATTCCAAGGTGATGTGTAAAGCCTTGTTATGGTTGCGCCCCTCCCTTGTTAAATCAGCATTTGTAAATCCCAGTCCATGACTGGTGTTGACATTTGCAACCACAGTTTCTAACTGATTAACGGTAATCTCCTCCAGCACGTATGTTGTGTGCAGGACTTTCAATAATGCGCACCTGTGAGCTTCGGAACACATTAACAATGATAGTATGGAGATTTTGGAGGGTGTTTGGTGAAGCTGGTCAACCACCTTGTAATCACTCCTTTTTATTATTCTCATGAACTCGTCTACATCTTGTTCAAAAGATGTCTTCTGAGTTTCTTTGGCAGTTGGCTCTTCGGATACCACATTCTTTCCTTTTTCCTTAGCAGCATCTTCTGCTTCAGCATTAGGTCTTTGTGTTTGTGAGGCAAAAAGGCGTCCGCTTCTGGTGAAGCCTCCGCCTCCCCCAACATTGTCAATTTGTGGTGAAGATGAATCCAGAGCGATTTTCTCCCCATTGCAGTAGAGATCAGAGCCGTAGTGCCAAGGTATGGCATTACTGCTTTCATAAGGAACATGCCCAGGTACCGTAATGGTAACTGGACTGATCGCTGCAGCGGAAGGAACTATGATGGTGTGCGGATCGTAGTAGATCGTGACTGGAGATCTGGCAGGAAGTGTTGTAGTTTGTTGTTGGAAATTGTTGTTATTGTGAACATTTGCTGGGTCATAGTAGATTGTGACCGTTGAGACATCTTCATTAATGTTTGTTGGCGTTGTAGAAGATTCCGTTGAAGAAATGGGTGCTGATGTTGTAGAAGAAAAAGTTGTTGAACTTAGATCTGTTTAAATAGTGGATGGAAGAACTTCTGGAGTTGTTGAAGAATCAGTAGGAATGATAGTTTTTGCTGTTATAGGAGAAACTGTTGAAGGAAGAATTGTTGGTGTTGTAGGAGGATCCATTGTTGTTGAAACAAGAGTGGCTGAAGGAGCTGTTGAAGTAATTTTCAAGATTCCATCTTTGATGAGGCCATCTATGCCAATTATTAGCTTCTCACAACCATTACTAGTAGTTTTGCACAATTCACAATATGCCCCACAACTGGGAACACTTGGCATCTTAAAAGTTGAACTTTAACTTCAGCCAGTGGTGTTTGAATCTGTGCGACATTTTCAATTAGTGTAGATGGTTGGTCCTCTTCAATGGCATTAATCCTAGGCCCACCATGATTAGGCATAGGATTTCTGTTAACGTTCAGAGGAGGTGCGAAATTGAGAGCTTTGGAATCGACCAAATCCTAAACCTTCATCTGTAAGGCTCTGCATTTTTCAGTATTGTAACCAGGTGCGTTGGAGTGAAAGGCACACCTGGCATTAACATCATAATTCTTCGGGAGATTAAGAGGATCTGGTGGTGCCAACGTCCTTAACTCAACCAGGTTAAGCTTCAGGAGTTGTGGCAATAAAGCAGCATAAGGCATAGGGATAGGGTCAATCACCCTATTTGCCTGAGATGGCCTCTGTTGAAAAGGGCGCTGTTGTTGGTTGCTATTGTTGTTGTTGTAGGTTCTTTGTTGCGGAAAATGAGATGGTTGCTGATAGTGATGCTGTTGTTGTTGTTGAGGATATAATGGTTGTTGTGGAACCGGAAATGGGATGGTAACAACTGCTACTGACCTGTGAGAATATTGGGGTCAGCCCCTGCTTGTATGTATAACATTCGTTTCATCTACCCTCCGGGGTCCTGCAAAAGGTTTTATGGGGTTACTGGAGGAACTTGCACCATTGTCAGAGATTTTGCCCATCTTCAAAAGACTTTTAATTCTCTCACAAGCTATAACCACATCAGCAAAAATGGTAGAGGAGAAAGAAGCAAGTCTATCAATATAAGTTCCCTGCAAGGTGTTCATGAACATGTCAGCCATCTCCCTTTCTGACATGGGTGGCTGGACAGCAGCAGCAAGCTGTCTCCACCTCTGAGCATAATCCCGGAAGCTCTCCCTTGAAGACTGAGACATGCCCATTAGAAGAGTTCTATTGGGGGCCATGTCTAGGTTGTACTGGTATTGCCGGATGAAAGCTTCGGCCAAGTCCTTCCAACATCTTATGATGGCCCTTGTCAGATGCGAATACCATTCTCTTGAAGCTCCGGTCAGGCTGTCCTCAAAGTAGAACATCCATAACTTCTCATCCATGGTATAAGCCTTGAGTCTTCCTAGGAAAGATTGCAAATGAGTACGCGGGCAGGAGGTACCATTATACTTCTCAAAGCAAGGGGGTTTGAATTTGTGGGGAATCCTCACCCCATCTACCAACCCCATATCCATTACTTCGAAGCCCAAAGAATTCTGAGATTCCAAAGATCTTAACTTTTCAGCAATCTCATACAATCTTCTATCATATCCCTCATCTCCAGCCCCAAAACAATAAATTGTTCTTCTTGGGGATCCTCCTGCAGGATTCTGCCCCCAGCAGTATTACCTTGAACATTCCTCGGGATGTTAACATCTGGATTCAAATGAGGCCCATATTCTGGTGGGTCAATACGAGGTTTCCCTCGTTCATTATTGCTGGTTCCTCCTGTCCCAAGGTGAGGCTCTTCAGGTGTCTGTCTTTCTACCAGCTCTCTCAGTCTTTCTTGGCTCTGGGCTAAGCCAGTCATGACAGCCATAAACTGAGACATCTAGTTTCTCATCTCGACCCTTTCGTTTGCCATCTGATTTCTGACCTCATTCAGGTCCTGCTGTACTTGCTCCATTTGAATGCCGGGAAGGTTGTTACGTGTAGGGTACCAGTGTGCGCGGTTGACAGGGACCACTCGGCGACGAGCAATGTTTCCTAAGATCACAACAAAGTTAGACACAATAATAATAAACAAAACCTACAAAACAAAGAAAAAAGTCAGTATGCAATGCAATATGCTTATTTGTTTTCCAAGGTATCTGGTTTGGTTCTTGGTTTTGACCTTTCCAGACCTCGAGGAAGATGCTTGATGTTGTTGCGAAAAAGCCTAATGAAAACAAACTAAATATATTACAAATGATGAAAAATACATAGTCTATTTACAATACCTGCCCATGGTGGGCCAAAAATACAACAAAAGGAAAAGTACATCAAAAGGAAAGAACAACAAGCAAGGAGAATCAAACATCCAGTCCATAATCATCTTCCTTGACCCCTTTAGGAGTGCCTCAGTCACCGGACCAGCTGGGTGCTCTGTAATGGTCCTAATGAGGAGGTTCCTAGTAGCAATGGCAGTAGTCAGCTTCTTATTCCTGTCTTGATCTTTTGATCTCTTTAACCCTGCTCGAAGCTTCAATTCTGATATCTCCTTCTGAGCAACCAACAAAGCTTCCTGCTTCTTCTTCTCATTGGCCTCCAGCTGTTCAATCTTGGCTTGAGTCTTCTGGTCTTCTTGTGCACGAGCTTCGGTGATCCTGACCCACCTAGCCTGGCTCTCTTGCAGATAGTGCTCAACCCTAGCTTTCTGAATCTTGGCCTCCTTGGAGGCATTCTTCAATATTTGTTCCCCAGCCCTTGCTTTCCTTATGTAGTCCTCTGTCTTTTCAATCTTGGTCAGATGCTCAATCTTGAGCTTTTCCAATCTCTCAATGTCCAGAAGACCATCACTTCTTTCCCAAAGAGTCTTCTTCAGGGCTTGAGATAGCTGTTCATTCCTTTCCTTCAACTTTTCAAATTCCTCCAGGCTAACAGTTGTTGCAGACGGTACTGTAGATGGTCCAGGTGTGTCTTCCAAGGTGAAAGGCATTCTGGTAATCTGAGCTCTAGTACGGGACCAATCATAGTACTGAGCTGAAGCAACATTGTTACATCTTCCAAGAATAGCTATCCCTTTTGTCTGGATGTTGTCCCAAGCCCAAGCAGCTTGCCTGACAACAGCTGAATTAGGTTTCACTTCACAATATAGGGTCTCAGCTAAATCCTGTCCTCTGGGAGGGTGAACTAAGGCATAGCCCAATTGTCTCTTAAACAGTTAAGGGTTGTAGTTGATGCAACCTTTTACTCCTATCAGAGACACATTTAGGTATTGTCCACAACTGGTGATAATGTCTTTGCCTTTGGTGCTCTGGGTACACCATCTGATATCATCTGATGTTAAGGCAATGAACCTCTTGGCCCAATTCCTCTGCTGATGTGGGTTCAAGAAGGCATCTGATTTAGGCAGGTGTCTGAGTAACCAAGAGTAGAACAAGGGAGCACATCATCTGACCAACTTCCCCCTTTGTTTTTCATTCCTCTGATGGATTGAGTAGTAAAAATCCCCTAGCAATGTAGGAACTGGGTTCCTCAGCAGGAACACGTGGATGACATTCTTACTTACAAATTTAGGCTCATCTGCAAACAATATAGCCCCATATATGCTGAGGGCCAAAAGTGCACAGACTGCCCTCCATTCTCCCACTGCAGCCTTCAGGATGGCCTGAGAAATCAAGAAATCCAAATGTAAACCAGGAATCCCAGCTTTTGTTGTCATGCTTTGCTCAATAATGGTAGGCTCCAAGTACAATTCCCTTGCTAAGTGGAGTACTCTTAAACAGTAACAGGGTATGATGTGGCCAAGGGTTCCTGCAAACCTGTAAACAACCCAACCCCCTCACAAGTAATGTTCTAGAACAGGGATCCTCAGACTTGGATCAGTTATGAAAAGTGTAAACACTTCTAACCCGGAGGTATAGTGTTTACAATAACCATAAAGGATCCTCATCTAATTCTCCCCAGATTCTGAAGGTCAAAATAAAGGTCATCCAGACTTAGGAGGCTTCCCAGATAGCCCTAGCACTACAGGAAATCTACAGCACAGAGTCCTCAAGAAGAAACCCACATCTGAACCGTGTTTCATATTCCCGCTGTAAACACCCCAAATTTTCCCTCACTCATTTCACCATGATTATGATTCTTTTCATGTGCATAAGTTCAATCATATCATCTCATATTACATTTTTGTTTCACTGCATTGGTTCAAAGTCATCTGCATCTAGGGTTTGTGATCTGAGCAATCCAAGATTCATCTGAGCCACTACAAAGATCTTAAATCATCTCAAGAGGGTCCATGTATGTTCAAGCATCATATTATATCCTCCCAAGATCAAGAAAGTCAGAGAATCACAAGAACTGAGGAAGGCATGGAAGCAGAGCCAAGCTTAACTGCACATATGACCTAGAATTAGGGTTTTGGTTTCAAAGGCCATAACTCCAATTTTTTTGGTCATTCTTGTTTCTATTGGTCTTTATATGATATGAGGACCATGTATACCAATTTTCATGAAGAAATTCAATGGGGAAGGCATCTGATCAATAGATGACTTCTTGAGCAAGTCAGTGCAAAATCAGGGCATCTGAGGCCCCCAATCATCCAACCAAAGGGTCTTCTCCATCATTTTGGGTGTATATGATCTTTATTTGATCTTAGAAGAAGTTGGAAGTTCACAAAATTGAATAATTTCAAGCCATTTGCAAAGTTGCCATTTTGGGAAAGTGACTTGTAATGCAAACTTGCCATTTTGGGAATGTTTTTCAACCTCCTCTTTTTGATTCAAAAGTGCTTCAAATGAAAAATTCTTGGTCATGAAATTTGTAGATTGGATCATTCCCTTTCCAAAAAAGTACAAGAACTTGATCTAATTCATCATGGAACTCAAGTTATGGCCTTGCAAAGTTGGGAAAAATCACAAAATTTCACTTATGCACCAAAGAGGGAAACTTGCAAAACCACTTGCCAAAGCATTTTGTGACTTCAAACACACTTCTAACCATTACAAAAATATAGTACATGACCTATAATTCAGAATTGCCCAAAGAAATCTCAAGTTTCATGCCTTGAACATCAAGATTTCTCAAAGGGGCCAAAACATCCCATTATTGCAAAACACCCCATAACTTTCTTCCCTCTTGCTGAATTGCCTCAAGAATGGATTTGTGGACATCCATGAAGTCAGCTGCGCATGGACATGCCCAAGGACCAGCTGTATTCTTGCCCATACCTCAAGTACAAGTTATGTTGACATTTTGGCAACATGCCCATACCAATCACCATAGGCCACCACCCACTCTCTGACCTATCACAACTTGTTATGTGGATCAAACACAGCTTATAACACAAGAAACACAAGCTGAAACCTTAGAATCCTCAGCATACACAAAATCCCTCCAACTTGCAAAAGCCTTCGAAACTCATAACTCAGCCATCAAATCTCCAAACTTTTTTCACCATTCAACTCCATATTCACCACTGATCATTTCCCACCCTTCATTTTGCTTTGAAACACCCTGTATCAAAAACACAATTTTCACATTTCTTGAACTGAGTTTCAGCCAACATCACTTAGAGGCCATATAAACTCCAACCAAGCATCACAAACTCTTCAGGAGGATCATTAGAGTTGATTTGAGGCAAAAAAGCAGCCAGCCAGTGCCATTTTCGAAAGCTTAAGTTCAGGTAACCTCAAGAACAAATTTTCCAGAAATGATTTCTTAAGTTCTTAGATTGTTCTCCATGCTTCACTGATCTCATTGCACCTTTTGGTTTTGAAAATGATTAAGTTTTAAGCATGTATGAAGCTTCTGAAATTTCTGAAAGATTTTCCGTTTTGCTTCGAATCTCATTGTTCATGTGAAATAAATGTTGTTTGATGGCTGATTCTTGTTTAGAATGGGGTTAGGATCATTTCTGGAGAGTTTGGTGGTTTGATTTTACGTATTGAGAGAGATTGAATGAGAGGCTGGCCGGAGAAGATGACCGGAACACTGTTCCGATCACCTGAAAGTAATTAGGGTTCAGATTAGGGCTCTAATCATAATTAGCGTAGTTTGAATTCTAGCCCTTGGATTACGCGCAAAGTGAATTCCCTCCAACCTGACTTTGAACCTCAGCCTTAGGATTAGTTGACTTTCCCAATTTCTCATTTTATTTAATATTTATTTCATTTGTTTTCTATTTTATTTGAACGAATTTTTAAAAATAGCAAATAATATCAAAAAATTCTGAAATTTTTTATCCAAGCTTCTATTTATTTTCAGAAACCAAAAATATTTTTATTTTTATTTTTTTGCATTGAAAATTATTTTTAAATCATTTAAATGATTATTTTTAATTAGTTAATGAGAATTAATTAATTAAAAATACATTTAGGTATTTAAAAATTCTAAAAAAAATCCAGAGAGCTTTTCAAAACATTTTGAAACATTTACAAACTCACAATACAAATTTCTTTTTAGTTTTGATCACACTTTGACAATTTTCATTTGAATTAGGGTTCTTTAATTTGAATATTTTCAACCCTAATTCCAAAAATTCATAACTTTTGATCCAAGTTGAGTTTGTGAATGGTACTTTTTGCATTGTGTTATACATCCTTTCAAGCATCTTAAAACATTTTTGTTTCATTTTTATCTTTCATTTTTAATTTGTTTGGCATTTTTTCCCTTTAGGATCATCCTTGAAACCCTAGTAACTTAGAAAAATCATAAGTCATTTAGGGTTTAGCTTCTGACCTCCCCCTTTGGGTAGTGAACTTATATAGGTTTAGGGTACCTTTGATCCCATTTTCAATTTTTTTTCTTGTCATTTGCTTCTGATTTTGGATTTTGCATTCCATATTGTATGTAAACCCTAATCTTTGCCTTCATTTGCATTCATTCTTCATATGCTTGCATACATGAACTTGTCATGACATTTTGTGCATCCATATGACATATAAGACATCTTAAGACATATTGCAATCATGTTTGATCATTGCACCATCCATTTTCCATGTTATGCATCCATTGCATTTCATAAGTTTTCATGAACTTTCATGCTTACTTTCATGTCTCATTTGCATCTCCATTGCTTGTATGATCATCCTCATCTCTTGACATGATTTCATACCATATCATAGCATCATTTACATCATGATATGCTTCTGGTTTTGGTTTGCATCCTTGCATTCATTCCATTTTCATTTCATTTCATTTCCTTTCACTAACTTTTCAGGTGGTAAGTTACTTTGAGAAGTGAATTTGTCTTCACTTCTCATAATCTATTCTCATCTCTCTTATGCACTCATTGCTGCATTTTGTATTTGTATTAGAGTGAGATTTCTCATTCATGTTCCTTCTTCACTTTCTTTCTTCAAGCAACTTATCTTCTTAAGTGAAGTAAGTTGACTTGTTTCTTGCTGCTTCTTTTCATTCATCCTGTTTCTTCCATGGTGGCTATTCTTGAAGATTTTCTTGCAAACTTCATAAACCCTAGGAATAACCAAGCATGTTAACAATTAGGGTTTGACTAGTCTCCCATTAGTTTTACCTTTGGGTCATCTTTGTGTCTTCTCTTCTCATCTCTTAATCAAGGACTAAACCTTAAAGGTTTTAAGGCTTTGTGATTAGGGTTATGCCTGTATTCTTCTATTAGGATGGAGTGTATAACTTTAATCCTAAGTGTTAAACCCTTAATGTGTTTAAATCCTTTAATCAATCCATCTAATAAATCACTAAGACATCAAGCTTGTAACTTGGGCCTTGTATTAGGGTTCTAATTCTTCCTTAATTGGTTAAGAAGGACTAACCCTAGTGTTAATGGACAAGTCCCCCTCAAGTTGTCTTACAAACCATAAAATTCACTTCTTAATCTTACCATTAATCAATCCACTTTAATAAAGGCTTTGTTTTGTCATGAGGTTAATCCCTAATCATGGATTAAGTTGAGGAGCCTTCCTTAGCTTAAATGTTCTCATCTATTATCCTTCTATTAGGATGGTGTAATGGGTCCATTAAATCCTTGATTATGGCTTAAACTCATTACTTAACACTAAACAAAAACTCCAAAAATATCTAAATAAATGCAAGTAGGTTAATGATCTCAATCCTACATCACGGTGATTAAGTGTGAGGTGTTTAATTCATACTTAAGGTGTTCTCATTCCTCCTAATCAGAGGGAAGATGTGATGAGTTTACAAACCCTTGGTTTAGACTTAAGCTCATTTTCTTATGACAAACTCCAAAAGCAATAAAAGATTGAAAACTCAAAAACAAACAATATTCGTCTCCTCCGGGATTCTTTTCTCATCATCCTCACTCATAAACGAGAACTCGCTTCTTCCGTCTAATGCAAGACAGTTTGCACCCGAGCCAGACAAGTCATACACTTGAGCATAGACAAGTAAGCAGTTCACAAGTCAATTTATCTTTCAGTCTCTTTGAGTCGAAACGGTGTTCTGACTTCCTCATTGCACGAGAGGATACGTAGGCATAAATTAACGGTTATCGAACAAAAGTCTCTGTATACTCCCCCCTTTTTCCAGCATCATTCTTTAAGTCTCATAGTCTTGATCTTCATACTCTTTCTTTGCACTGACACTCTTTTATTTCACTTCATATTTGTTTTGCACTGACACTTGCATTCTTTTCCAGCTTTTGCACACAAAATAGCACTGACACTACCCCTTTAAGTACAAACTTTCGAGCATGGATCCCGTCGAGTACGACGGACAATCTGGGTGCTAATACCTTCCCAGGTTGTAACCAACCCCCTTTCTCAGTTTCTCTGGTTCGCGACTGTCTTATCCATTTCTTTCATAGGTTTATGCAGCATTACCTTTCCTTCGGGATAAAAATGCCTAGCTGGCGACTCTTTTCATTTCTTTCTCTTTCGCCGACCATTCACGTCTGTACCCCTCTTGGCCAGGTGTCATTTGGTGGGAGCGACAGCTTGGCGACTCTGTTGGGGATACTTATACTGCAACCAGGGCTTCTGGTTCTTTTTGTGGGTTCCTCCTAGCGTTTGTTTGATTTGTGTTTACTGGGGTGTTATGTGCTATGTGTGCTTATTTATTTTGCTTTATTTACTGCTTTATGTACAACTTTATTTATTGCTTTCTTTACAGTCTTATGCATATTTCATACTGTCATTTGCTGGATCTGGTTTGCTGTTTTGGTGGGTGGGGTTCCATTGAGAGTTTAAGGTCCTATACCTGGGACCTGAGTGACACCTAGGCTAGAGTGGTTCATGTTCTTTCCCATTCCATTTCGGTATGGTGCGGGAATATGAAACACAGTTCAGATGTGGGTTTCTTCTTGAGAACACTGTGCTACAGATTTCCTGTAGTACTAGGGCTATCTGGGAAGCCTGTTAAGTCTGGATGACCTTTATTATGACCTTCAGAAACTGAGGTGAATTACAGGAGGATCTTTTATGGTTATTGTAAACACTGTACCTCCGGGTTAGAAGTGTTTACACTTCTCATAACTAATCCAAGTCTGAGGATCCTCGTTCTAGAACACTACCTGTGAGGGGGGCTGGGCTGTTTACAGGTTTGCAGGAACCCTTGGTCACATCATACCCTGTTACTGTTTCGTTTAAGAATACTCCACTTTGGACAGTTCTTGTGATTAACCCTGGACATGTGACTCTTTATTTGAGTCCCCCACCCTGGTTACTGGATTTCTGAGCCTTCATCTGGAATTTTGAATGTACATGGACTTTATATCAGGGCAGATAATCAGATCCAGCTTGATCACAAACCCTTGCATATCATTTGCATATATCATCATTGCATCATTTGACATTTGCTTATTTGCTTTTCAGGTATCCACTTCATTGTATCTTGGTTTTGGTTTTGACCCCTTCTTCTGCATAGACCTTTGCTCCAACTATCTTCATCAGTTATCTGCTTCAGTTATCTCTAGCACCAGTCTGTCAATGGTTCACCTTCAGCATATCAGTCTGTGAATCTTCATCAGCACTTATCTTCAGCTTCTTCAACAAGCACTTATGGCTACTCCTAGGAAAAGCAACATATCCTACCACTTCTTTGAGCCTGTGTTGAATGGTATCAGGCAGGTCCAGTCACTTATCACCCCTGACCACGTCCTATTGTTTAGAGAGCACTATGGAGGTATCCTGGACATGGTTATGGACCTTGATCCTTCTCAGAGGAGCATGATCCACACATGCATGCAGTTCTATGACCCTCCATTGAGATGCTTCACCTTTCTAGACTTTCAGCTAGGGCCTCTGCTGGAAGAGTTTTCTTTATTGATTGGAGTACCTATCAGAGGTGGAATCCCTTTCAACCCAGAGATGGCTGCTCCTAGAAATGAAGAGATAGCAAGGGCACTGCACTTGGAGCCTGCCCTGATTGAGCAAAGTATGACAACAAAGGCTGGGATCCCTGGTTTGCACTTGGACTTCTTGATTTCTCAGGCCATCCTGAAGGCTTCATTGGGAGAGTGGAGGGCAATCTGTGCACTGTTAGCCCTCAGCATATATGGGGCTATACTGTTTGCATATGAGCCCAAATTTGTCAGCAAGAATTCCATCCATTTGTTTCTTCTGAAGAACCCAATACCTACATTACTAGGAGATTTCTATTACTCCATTCATCAGAGGAATGCGAAACAGAGGGGGAAGTTGGTAAGATGTTGTGCTCCTTTGTTTTACACCTGGCTGCTCAGACACCTGCCTAAGTCAGATGCTTTCTTGAATCCCCACTAGCAGAAGAATTGGGCTAAGAGATTCATTGATTTGACCTCAGATGATATTAGATGGTGCACCCAGAGCACCAAAGGCAAGGACATTATCACCAGCTGTGGACAATACCCAAATGTGCCTCTGATAGGAGTAAAGGGTTGCATCAACTACAATCCTTTACTGTTTAAGAGACAACTGGGTTATGCCTTGGTTCACCCTCCCAGAGGACAGGATTTAGCTGAGACCCTGTATTGTGAAGTGCAACCTAATTCAGTTGTTGTCAGACAAGCATCCTGGGCTTGGGACAACATCCAGACAAAAGGAGTGGCTATTCTTGGAAGGAGTAATAATGTTGCTTCAGCTCAGTACTATGACTGGTCCCGTACTAGAGCTCAGATTACCAGAATGCGTTTCATCTTGGAAGACATACCTGGGCCATCCACAGTACAGCCTACAACAACAGTTAGCCTGGAGGAGTTTGAAAAGTTGAAGGAAAGGAATGAGCAGCTATCACAAGCCTTGAAGAAGACTCTTTGGGAAAGGAGTGATGGTCGTCTGGACATTGAGAGATTGGAAAAGCTCAGGGTGGAGCATCTTGCAAAAATTGAGAAGACAGAAGACTACATAAGGAAAGCAAGGGTTGGGGAACAAATATTGAAGAATGCATGTAAGGAGGCCAAGATTCAGAAAGCTAGGGTTGAGCACTATCTGCAAGAAAGCCAGGCTAGGTGGGTCAGGATCACCGAAGCCCGTACACAAGAAGACCAGAAGACTCGGGCCCAGATTAAGCAGTTAGAGGCCAATGAGAAGAAGCAGCAGGAAGCCCTGTTGGCTGCACAGAAAGAGATATCAGAGTTAAAGCTCAGAGCAGGATTGAAGAGATCAAAAGACCAGGATAGGCATAAGAAGCTGACTACTGCCATTACTACCAGGAACCTCCTCATTAGGACCATTACAGAGCACCCAGCTAGTCCAGTGACTGAGGCACTCCTGAAGGAGGTCAGAGAAGATGAATTTAGGCTGAGTGTCTAATTCTTTGCTTGTTGTTTGTTTCCATTTGATGTACTTTTCCTTTTATTGTATTTTGACCCTCCATGGGCATGTGTTGTAAAACAAACTATGTATTGTTCACCATTTGTAATATATATTAGTTTATTTTCATTGGGCTTCTTTTCTCAAACAACATCAAGCATCTTCCTCGAGGTCTGGAAAGGTCAAAACCAAAAACCAAACCGGATACCTTGGAAAACAAATAAGCATACTGCATTGCATACTAACTTTGTTTTTATTTTGTAGGTTTTGTTATTATTATTGTTTCTAACTTTGTTGTGCACTCAGGAAACATTGCTCGTCGCCGAGTGTTCCCTGTCAACCGCGCACACCGGTACCCGACTCGTAACAACCTTCCCGGCATTCAAATGGAACAAGTACAGCAGGATCTGACTGAGGTCAGAAATCAGATGACCAATGAGAGATTGGAGATGAGAAATCAGATGTCTCAGTTCATGGCAGTGATGACTGGCCTAGCCCAGAGCCAGGAGAGGTTAAAGGAGCTGGTGGAGAGGCAAACTCCTGAAGAGCCTCATCTTGGGACAGGAGGAACTAGCAACAATGAAGAAGGCCAGCCTAGTATTAACCCACCGGAGTTTGGACCTCACCTAAATCCAGAAGTTAATATCCTAAGGAATGGTCAAGGTAATGCTACTGGGGGCCCAATCCTGCAGGAAGATCCCCAGGGAGAACAGTTTACTGTTATAGGGGCTGGAGATGAGGTATATGACAGAAGATTCGACGAGATTGCCGAAAAGTTAAGATCTTTGGAATCTCAGAATTCTTTGGGCTTCGATGTGATGGACATGGGATTAGTAGATGGGGTGATAATTCCCCACAAATTCAAGCCCCCATGTTTTGAAAAGTACAATGGTACCTCCTGTCCTCGCACTCATCTACAGTCTTTCTTGGGAAGGCTCAAAGCTTATACTATGGATGAAAAGTTGTGGATGTTCTACTTTGAAGACAGTCTGATTGGGGCTTCGAGGGAGTGGTATTCACACTTGTCTAGGGCCACCATAAGATGCTGGAAGGATTTGGCTGAGGCTTTCATCCGTCAATATTAATACAACCTGGACATGGCTCCCAACAGTACCCTTCTAATGGGAATGTCTCAGTCTTCCAGAGAGAGCTTCCGGGAGTATGCCCAAAGGTGGAGACAGCTTGCTGCTGCTGTCCAACCGCCCATGTCATAAAGGGAAATGGCTGACATGTTCATGAATACATTACAAGGGACCTATATTGATAGACTGGTTGCTTTTTCCTCTACCAGTTTTGCTAATGTGGTCATAGCTGGCAAGAGGATTGAAAGTCTCTTGAAGATGGGCAAAATCTCCGACAGTGGTGCAAGTTCCTCCAACAATCCCAGGAAACCTTTTGCGGGACCCCGAAGGGCAGGAGAAACAAATCCCATTCATACAAGCAGGGGCAGGCCTCAATATGCTCACCGGTCAGTAGCAGCTGTTACCATCCCAGCTCCAATGCCATAACAATCATCATATCCTTAACAACAACAACCACAGTATCAACAACAAGTTCATTATCCGCAACAAAGGTCATACAATAGCAATAACAACCAACAACAATGTCCCTTTCAACAAAGACCATCACAGGCAAACAGGGTAATTGACCGAATTCCAATGCCGTATGCTGCACTCTTGCCACAACTCCTGAAGCTCAACCTAGTTGAGTTAAGGACATTGGCACCTCCAGATCCTCTCAATATGCCAAAGAACTATGATGCAAATGTCAGGTGTGCATTCCACTCAAACGCACCGGGGCATAATACTGAAAAATGCAGGGCCCTGCAGATGAAAGTCCAGGATCTAGTGGACTCAAAAGCTCTCAACTTTGCGCCTCCTCCGAACGTTACAAGAAATCCAATGCCTAGTCACAATGGGCCTAGGATTAATGCTATCGAGGAAGGCAAACCATCCACATTAATTACCGGTGTTGCACAAATCCGAACACCCTTGGTTGAAATCAAAGCTCAGCTGTTAGAATGCCAAGTGTTCCCTGGATGCGAGGTCGGCTGTGGATATTGCAACATTGCCGTTAATGGATGTGAGAGACTGAGAAACGACATAGATGGTCTCATTAGAGATGGCATTCTTCAGATTACGACAACAACGACTACAACCTCAACAATTCCTTCATCAACAATCACAGATACTCCTACAACGTCAGCAACCATTGTTCCAACAGATTCTACTACAACTCCAACAATTACTCAATCAATAACTTCAACAGATACAAGTTTAGTCACAATTCCTTCTACAACGACAACACCCATTATTCTATCAGTTCTTGCTACAACTTTAACACCTATCCAGTCAACAATACCGTCTACAACATCAGCAACAATTAATGGAAGTGTCTCAGCGGTTACGATATACTATGACCCTACAAATGTTCCTTCCAACAATTCACAACAAAATGCTACTCCTGTCAGAGCTCCAGTTACCATATACTACGATCCACACACCATTGTGGTCCCTTCAGCAGCTGCTATCAGTCTGATCACTATCACAGTGCCTGGGTCAGTTCCTTACGAAAGCAATAATGCCATCCCTTGGCATTATGGCTCAGATCTATACCGCAAGGGGCAGAAAATCACTTTAGAATCATCAACTTCTTCACCTCAAATAGACAATGTGGAGGGAGGCGGAGGCTTCACTAGAAGCGGACGTCTCTTCGCCCCGCAAATACCAAGACCCATTGCTGAAGCAGAAGCTGCTGCTAAGGTAAAAGGGAAGAGCGTGGTGCAAGAAGAACAAGATGCCAAAGAAACTTTGAAGACTCTTTTTAATCAAGAGGTTGATGAATTCATGCGGATAATCAAAAAGAGCGATTATAAGGTGGTGGACCAGCTTCACCAAACACCTTCCAAAATCTCCATACTATCATTGCTAATGTGCTCTGAGGCTCATTGGAACGCACTATTAAAAGTCCTGCACGCAGCTTATGTGCCGGAGGAGATTACTGTCAATCAGTTAGAGGTTGTGGTTGGAAAAGTCAACGCTAGTCATGGACTAAGATTTACCAACACTGATCTGACAACGGAAGGTCACAATCACAACAAGGCTTTGCACATTACCTTGGAGTGTAAGGGTGCAGTCCTTTCTCATGTATTAGTGGACACAGGGTCATCACTCAATGTCCTACCCAAGAAAGCCCTTGTGAAGCTGGAACATGATGGATTGGCACTACGCCCAAGCAACTTGGTAGTGAGAGCCTTTGACGGTTCTAAAAGATCAGTTCTGGGAGAGATAGAGTTACCAATAATGATTGGCCCACAGGTTTTCAAAACGACCTTATTTGTGATGGATATACATCCTGCCTACAGCTGTCTATTGGGTAGACCATGGATACACGCTGCTGGCGCCGTGACGTCAACCCTTCACCAGAAGTTAAAATTTGAGTGGGAGGGCCAAGTCATTACCATTTGTGGGGAAGAGGATATCTTCGTTAGCCAGCTGGCTACTTTCAAATACATTGAAATGGATGGGGAGATCCATGAAACCATGAGCCAAGGGTTTGAGGCCCTTAATATTAATGAAACATCTGCTGTGTCTGGAACCTCCATCACATCATATCAACAAGCCCGAAAGGTTGTTGAGGAAGGTACCGCCCAAGGCTGGGGCAAGCTGCTGCCCGTGGAGAAGAAAGAAGACCGATTCGGGTTGGGTTACAGACCAACTCGACAAGATCAACCAGAGGCTGCAAAGGAGCCCAAGTTTGTCAGCGGGGGGATGCTCACCCCGGATGCTGTGAACAGTTTGGAAGATGAGTCAGAAGACGAGCGCAACCTGGAAAGCTGGATACGTCCAAGGATCCCGGGGAACCGTGTCTCAAACTGGTCTTCCCAGGAAATTATAAGAGTTACTCCCGCAGAGTAATTATTATTTCCTGTTTTTAAAGCATGCATCAAGTCCTACATCTTGCCCAAGATGTCAGGACTCATTTTGTAATCGGGCCATCTTGTATTTTGTGCAAACGATCAATTAATGAATATCAAGACATCTTTTGCAAATGAGTCTTTTCTGCTCACTGTTTTTCATTTTTCATTTTTTGTACAAAAATAAAATGGCAATGTTTTTCAAAATAATAACTTCATTTTCACTTTTTTCTAAAGCAAGAAAAAACTGATCACTAAAATGAACAAATCTAAACCCTTGCAGAGAGTGCCCTCCAGACTGCACCGACAACAACACAGCTATGACTCCGTTTGACTTTGACAACCCGATTAATCAAGACGATGAAGGGGTTGAAGAAGATTATGAGCTACCTGAAGAGCTAGCCAGGTTGTTAAGACAAGAGGAGAAGGTTATCACTCCTCATCAGGAGGAAGTTGAGACGGTTAATCTTGGTACATAAGAAGACTTGAAAGAAGTTAAGATCGGGGCCTGTCTGCAAAAGTCAGTAAAAGAGCAACTTATTGACATGCTTCGGGAATATGTGGATGTTTTTGCTTGGTCTTATCAAGATATGCCAGGGTTGGACACCGACATTGTTATGCACAAGCTACCTCTGAAAGAAGGCTGTCTGCCAGTAAAACAGAAGTTGCGCCGTACTCGCCCAAATATGGCAATGAAGATAAAAGAAGAGGTACAAAAACAGTGGGACGCCGGTTTCCTTGCTGTGACTAGTTACCCGCCGTGGGTTGCTAACATCGTACCTGTGCCTAAGAAGGATGGAAAGGTGAGGATGTGTGTGGATTACCGGGACCTTAACAGAGCCAGCCTGAAAGATGACTTCCCTTTACCTCACATTGATGTATTGGTCGACAATACGACTCAGTTCTCGGTGTTCTCCTTCATGGATGGATTTTCAGGATATAATCAGATCAAAATGTCACCTAAAGACATGGAGAAGACAACTTTCATCACACCCTGGGGCACATTCTGTTATAAGGTGATGCCATTCAAACTGAAGAATGCTGGTGCCACTTATCAACGGGCTATGGTAACATTATTCCATGACATGATCCACAAAGAAATTGAATGTTATGTGGATGACATGATTGCCAAGTACCTCACAGAAGAAGACCACCTGGTGAATCTGTTGAAGCTATTCAAGCGTTTGAGGAAGTACCAGTTGAAGTTAAACCCCAATAAGTGTACATTCGGGGTGCGATCCGGTAAGCTGCTGGGATTTATTGTAAGTGAGAAAGGGATTGAAGTTGACCCTGACAAAGTCAAAGCCATTCAAGAAATGCCTGCATCGAAGACTGAAAAAGAAGTTCGGGGGTTCTTAGGTAGATTGAACAACATTTCGAGGTTCATATCTCATCTTACTGCAACCTATGAACCCTTGTTCAAGTTGTTGAGAAAAGAACAAACGGTCAGGTGGAATGAAGACTGCCAAAGGGCTTTTGACAAAATCAAGGAATACTTACAAGAGCCTCCAATCCTTATGCCTCCAGTTGAAGGAAGACCTCTGATAATGTACTTAACAGTATTAGAAGAGTCAATAGGGTGTGTGCTGGGCCAGCATGACGAGTCTGGTCGAAAAGAGTATGCAATATACTACCTAAGCAAAAAGTTTACCGACTGTGAACAATGTTATTCACTGCTCGAGAAAACTTGTTGTGCTTTAGCGTTGGCTGCTCGCCGACTAAGGCAGTATATGTTGACCCACACTACTTTATTGATATCCAAGATGGATCCAGTTAAGTACATTTTTGAGAAGCCGGCACTTACCGGAGGGGTTACAAGATGGCAAATGATTCTCACAGAATATGACATTCAGTACACATCTCAAAAAGCCATTAAAGGCAGTATATTGTCTGATTATCTTGCTGAGCAACCCATTGATGATTACCAGCCTATGAGATTTGACTTCCCTGATGAAGACATCATGTTCATAAAAGCAAAATATCATGAAGAGCCTATTCACACTAAAGGGCCTGACCCAGAAAAAGAATGGACAATGATGTTTGATGGGGCTGTTAATATGAATGGTCATGGTGTTGGTGCAGTACTCATTACACCTAAGGGAGTTCACATGCCTTTCTCGGCAAAACTCACTTTTAACTGCACTAACATCGAAGCTGAATACGAAGCTTGTATTATGGGTCTGGAGGAAGCCATTGACCTCAGGATCAAGACTTTGACTGTATTCGGAGATTCAGCTCTGGTAATTAATCAAACCAATGGCAAATGGTACACTCACCAGGAGCATCTGATACCTTACCGGGATTATACAAGGAGGCTACTCACATTCTTTACAACTGTCAAACTTGAGTATATCCCTCGAGATGAAAATCAGTTTGCAGATGCCCTGGCTACCATTTCATCCATGATCAAAGTTCAAGCTGCCAACTTTGTGCCTCAGATTTTAGTATCCAGACTTGACAGACCAACATATATATTCTCTGCAGACCTTACTAAAGATGATAAGCCTTGGTTCCATGACATCAAATGCTTCTTGGAGGATCAAACATACCCACCTGGGGCATCATCCAATGACAAGAAGACATTAAGAAGGTTGGTTGGTAGTTTCTTCCTGAATGATGATGGTTCCTTGTACAAAAGAAACTTTGATATGGTACTTCTCAGATGTGTTGATAAGACAGAAGCAGAGTTACTGATGCACGAGGTGCACGAAGGATCTTTTGGTACCCATGCTGGAGGGCATGCTATGGCTAAAAAGTTGCTAAGATCAGGCTATTACTGGATCACAATGGATGCAGACTGTTGTGCATATGCCCGGAAATGTCTTAAATTCCAGATTTATGCAGATAAAGTGCATGTGCCTCCGAATCCTCTGAATGTGATGTCTTCACCCTGGCCTTTTGCCATGTGGGGCATTGATATGATTGGGAAGATTGAACAAACTGCTTCAAATGGCCACAGATTCATCCTGGTTGCCATTGACTATTTTACCAAGTGGGTTGAAGCAGCTTCATATGCCAATGTCACCAGACAAGTGGTAGCCCGATTCCTGAAGAGAGACATCATCTGTCGGTATGGAGTACCCGAGCGAATCATTACTGATAATGGTTCCAACTTGAATAATAAAATGATGGCAGAACTGTGTCGGGATTTCAAGATCCAACATCACAATTCTTCTCCTTACAGGCCAAAGATGAATGGCTCTATGGAGGCAGCTAACAAAAACATTAAGAAGATTGTGCAGAAAATGGTGGTTACCTACAAAGACTGGCATGAAATGCTACCGTTTGCCTTGCATGGGTACCGTACGTCAATCAGAACATCCACTGGGGCAACAACGTATCAGCTTGTGTATGGTATGGAGGCAGTCCTACCTGTTGAAGTTGAATTACCCTCCTAGCGGGTACTAATGGATGTCAAATTGAATGAAGCAAAATGGGTCTGATCCCGATACAATCAACTGAATCTGATCGAAGAAAAGAGATTGGCTGCAATCTGTCATGGGCAGTTATTTCATAAATGAATGAAGAAAGCCTTCGATCAGAAAGTCAGGCTTCGAGAATACCAAGTAGGAGATCTTGTGCTGAAAAGACCCTTTCCTCCTCATACAGACCACAGGGGCAAATGGACTCCGAATTACGATGGTCCGTTCATAGTAAAGAAAGTTTTCTTTGGTGGAGCACTGATGCTCAGTACTATGGATGGCGAAGACTTCCTGTCCCTTGTGAATTCAGATGCAGTTAAAAAATACTTCGCATAAAATGACCCGTTGGACACAAAAACAGAATGTAAGTCCAGGCAAAAATAGGGCATCCCGACGAGTCAGAAACAGAATAAAGGACTCGGGCAAAAATAAGGGAAAATAAATTATTTTTTTAAAAATGTACACCCGCTGAGTTGAAAAGCCACATTGGACAACTCAGGCAAAAATGGGTATCCCGGTGGATTGAAAACCCGAAAGGGCGATCCACGCAAAATAAGGGAATAAGCGAACAACTGCATTCTGAATTCGTCTGTATCATTCACAACATGGCAAGCTTCGTAAGATTCAAGCCTCGGTCAGAATCAACCTTCTTCAGAAAGCAAGATGAGAAGAACGTCAATGTCATACAAATCATAGCGAAAGGGAAGCGCACTGAAGCGTCATCAACATTGCCAGCGTCTTTTTGTTTCTCAATTTGTAACAATCTCCTCATTTCAGGGGATTTGTTTCTTTGTTTGTATTTGCCAATTCAGGGCACACAAATTAATAAAATCAGATTTTCAAGTCACATTTGGTCTCGTACATTTTATTTCATTTGCAAAAAATGTTCGATATCCTTATTTGCATGAATACAGATGCGTCTTTTTCTAAATTACATGTTTACAGGAAATATATTTGCTCCCGGGGGTGTCTAAATTCCCATGATGAAATCCAGTAAGGGATACCTCGGGGTACTCGTATGTTTCTTTGTCATAATAGGATTGCAGGTAGTCAAAGCGCAACAGGGGGCATGAAAGCTTCTCCCTAGCAAGCTGCCAAATCACTATTTACTCAGTACATCTCCCAAATAGCACCAGGGATGCCTTCTCCCCAGCTGAGTTGCCAGGCTTCAATCATCTTCAGCAGTATCACAAAAATCTCTAGGAAGGTCATTCAGTGATCATCCCTCCTTAGCCAAGTGTTAGACAGGGAATCATCTCCCCGCAGAGTCTCAACCTCTATCCAGAAGAGCAATATCTGAAGATCTCACAACAAAGTGACGAGAGCTTCCACAGACCCCAGCTGGGCTCCTCATCACCAAAAATAGGTCTATTAGTGACTTATTCCCCAAACAAAGTCATATATATATATATATATATCAGAACTACCACTGATCTCATGCCCACCTGGGACATTCCCTTCAAGCAGATCAGCCAGAGATCTCCACAAACGACGGGATCCGAATCCCGGATCGGTATCTTTGCATAATCATAAAATTCACATCATATCTTCCCCCAGAGCGTAACATTCCGTCTAATACGGAGCATTACGGCAAAAATCAAACATATTGCATAATCACAAGTCCGGTTCAAACCATTCACCTGTAAATACCGACAATACCACATCAATGATACACAAACACCTCACAAACTCCCCAGCAGAAAGCCAAAGCATCCCCTTTGCATTCTCAAAATACAGATGTATGCTCCTTTGGCACTCGTCCGTGTCATCATTCCCCAGAAAGTTGCCCGAACGTTCTCTACAAACAAATATCTATACACTCTTTAGACACTCGTCTGTGTTTGTCATTTCCCAGCAAATCCCCACTAAAAAGATAAATTACTTTCTTTTCTATCTGACATTCGTCCTATGTCATAATACTTTCTGCAGCCGTACCCTACCAGGTGATCGTCCTTCACCCTTTGATGATCGTCCTTCATCATTTCCCCCAGCGGAGTCTCCATTACTGGAACCCTTTCATATCCGACATTCATCCTATGTCGTGATATTTTTAGCAGCCGTACCCTGCTAAGTGATCGTCCTTCACCCTTTTGATGATCGTCCTTCATCATGTTTATCCGATGGTCGTCCCCATCGTCTACTCTTTCTATCTGACATTCGTCCTATGTCATGATATTTTCGGCAACCGTACTTTTCCAGGTGATCGTCCTTCACCTTAGATGATAGTCCCTCATCTTATCCCCAATAGAGCAGCCGTCCCCTGCTAGGTGATCGTCCTTCACCTTTGATGACCGTCCCTCATCATTTTATTTCTTCAATCTGATGGTTTTCCCCATCATTGCCTTTACTCTTAATCCAGAGAATCTTGTTACTGCATTTGATGGTCGTCCCCATCATAATCTTTTCATTTCCCCAGCATGTCGGCCGTCCCCGTCATTGTTTCATCCCCAGTAGTCGTCCCCTGCTCGACGGTCGTCCTCCGTCGCCTGCACTTTATAATCATATTTTACTTCCTTTTACAATCTATATCCCTTTTCTTCTTCACAACCAGTGAGTGCAAATTTTGGACTATCTTTGGTATTCAACCATAAGTTATCTTGTTTGTCTGTTAAGCCAAGCGCTTACATCCTACACAGCTAACTCATGTTTGAATAGGGGCAGCTGTAAACACCCCAAATTTGCCCTCACTCATTTCACCATGGCTTGTGATTCTTTTCATGTGCATAAGTTCAATCATATCATCTCATATTACATTTTTGTTTCACTGCATTGGTTCAAAGTCATCTGCATCTAGGGTTTGTGATCTGAGCAATCCAAGATTCATCTGAGCCACTACAAAGATCTTCAATCATCTCAAGAGGGTCCATGTATGTTCAAGCATCATATTATATCCTCCCAAGATCAAGAAAGTCAGAGAATCACAAGAACTGAGGAAGGCATGGAAGCAGAGCCAATCTTAACTGCACAGATGACCTAGAAATAGGGTTTTGGTTTCAAAGGCCATAACTCCAAATTTTTTGGTCATTCTTGTTTCTATTGGTCTTTATATGATATGAGGACCATGTATACCGATTTTCATGAAGAAATTCAATGGGGAAGGCATTTGATCAATAGATGACTTCTTGAGCAAGTCAGTGCAAAATCAGGGCATCTGAGGCCCCCAATCATCCAACCAAAGGGTCTTCTCCATCATTTTGGGTGTATATGATCTTTATTTGATCTTAGAAGAAGTTGGAAGTTCACAAAATTGAAGAATTTCAAGCGATTTGCAAAGTTTCCATTTTGGGAAAGTGACTTGTAATGCAAACTTGCCATTTTGGGAAAGTTTTTCAACCTCCTCTTTTTGATTCAAAAGTGCTTCAAATGAAACATTCTTGGTCATGAAAGTTGTAGATTGGATCATTCCCTTTCCCAAAAGTACAAGAAATTGATCTAATTCATCATGGAACTCAAGTTATGGCCTTGCAAAGTTGGGAAAAATCACAAAATTTCACTTATGCACCAAAGAGGAATACTTGCAAAACCACTTGCCAAAGCATTTTGTGACTTCAAACACACTTCTAACCATTACACAAACATAGTACATGACCTATAATTCATAATTTCCCAAAGAAATCTCAAGTTTCATGCCTTGAACATCAAGATTTCTAAAAGGGGCCAAAACATCCCATAATTGCAAAACACCCCATAACTTTCTTCCCTCTTGCTGAATTGCCTCAAGAATGGATTTGTGGACATCCATGAAGTCAGCTGCGCATGGACATGCCCAAGGACCAGCTGTATTCTTTCCCATACCTCAAGTACAAGTCATGTTGACATTTTGGCAACTTGCCCATACCAATCACCATAGGCCACCACCCACTCTCTATCCTATCACAACTTATTATGTGGATCAAACACAACTCATAACACAAGAAACATAAGCTGAAACCTTAGAATCCTCAGCATACACAAAATCCCTCCAACTTGCAAAAGCCTTCGAAACTCATAGCTCAGCCATCAAATCTCCAAACTTTTTTCACCATTCAACTCCATATTCATCACTGATCATTTCCCACCCTTCATTTTGCTTTGAAACACCCTGTATCAAAAACACGATTTTCACATTTCTTGAACTGAGTTTCAGCCAACATCACTTAGAGGCCATATAAACTCCAACCAAGCATCACAAACTCTTTAGGAGGATCATTGGAGTTGATTTGAGGCAAAGAAGCAGCCAGTCAGTGCCATTTTCGAAAGCTTCAATTCAGGTAACCTCAAGAACAAATTTTCCAGAAATGATTTCTTAAGTTCTTAGATTGTTCTCCATGCTTCACTGATCTCACTGCACATTTTAGTTTTGAAAATGATTAAGTTTTAAGCATGTATGAAGCTTCTGAAATTTCTGAAAGATTTTCCATTTTGCTTCGAATCTCATTGTTCATGTGAAATAAATGTTGTTTGATGGCTGATTCTTGTTTATAATGGGGTTAGGATCGTTCCTAGAGAGTTTGGTGGTTTTATTTTACGTATTGAGAGAGATTGAATGAGAGGTTGGCCGGAGAAGATGACCGGAACACTGTTCCGGTCACCTGAAAGTAATTAGGGTTCAGATTAGGGCTCTAATCATAATTAGCGTAGTTTGAATTCTAGCCCTTGGAACACGCGCAGAGTCAATTCCCTCCAACCTGACTTTGAACCTCAGCCTTAGGATTAGTTGACTTTCCCAATTTCTCATTTTATTTAATATTTATTTCATTTGTTTTCTATTTTGTTTGAACGAATTTTTAAAAATAGCAAATAATATCAAAAAATTCTGAAAATTTATATCCAAGCTTCTATTTATTTTCAGATACCAAAAATATATATTATTTTTTTGCATTGAAAATTATTTTTAAATCATTTAAATGATTATTTTTAATTAGTTAATGAGAATTAATTAATTAAAAATACATTTAGGTATTTAAAAATTCCAAAAAAAATTCAGAGAGCTTTTCAAAACATTTAGAAACATTTACAAACTCACAATACAAATTTCTTTTTAGTTTTGATCACACTTTGGCAATTTTCATTTGAATTAGGGTTCTTTAATTTGAATATTTTCAACCCTAATTCCAAAAATTCATAACTTTTGATCCAAGTTGAGTTTGGGAATGGTTCTTTTTGCATTGTGTTATACATCCTTTCAAGCATCTTAAAACATTTTTGTTTCATTTTTATCTTTCATTTTTAATTTGTTTGACATTTTTTCCCTTTAGGATCATCCTTGAAACCCTAGTAACTTAGAAAAATCATAAGTCATTTAGGGTTTAGCTTCTGACCTCCTCCTTTAGGTAGTGAACTTATATAGGTTTAGGGTACCTTTGATCCCATTTTCAATTTTTTGTCTTGTCATTTACTTCTGATTTTGGATTTTGCATTGCATATTGTATGTAAACCCTAATCTTTGCCTTCATTTGCATTCATTCTTCATATTCTTGCATACATGAACTTGTCATGACATTTTGTGCATCTATATGACATATAAGACATCTTAAGACATATTGCAATCATGTTTGATCATTCCACCATCCATTTGCCATGTTATGCATCCATTGCATTTCATAAGTTTTCATGAACTTTCATGCTTACTTTCATGTCTCATTTGCATCTCCATTGCTTGTATGATCATCCTCATCTCTTGACATGCTTTCATACCATATCATAGCATCATTGACATCATGATATGCTTTTGGTTTTGGTTTGCATCCTTGCATTCATTCCATTTTCATTTCATTTCATTTCCTTTCACTAACTTTTCAGGTGGTAAGTTACTTTGAGAAGTGAATTTGCCTTCACTTCTCATAATCTATTCTCATCTCTATTATGCACTCATTGCTGCATTTTGTATTTGTATTAGAGTGAACTTGCTAATTCATGTTCCTTCTTCACTTTCTTTCTTCAAGCAACTTATCTTCTTAAGTGAAGTAAGTTGACTTGTTTCTTGCTGCTTCTTTTCATTCATCTTGTTTCTTCCATGGTGGCTATTCTTGAAGATTTTCTTGCGAACTTCATAAACCCTAGGAATACCCAAGCATGTTAACAATTAGGGTTTTACTAGTCTCCCATTAGTTTTACCTTTGGGTCATCTTTGTGTCTTCTCTTCTCATCTCTTAATCAAGGACTAAACCTTAATGGTTTTAAGGCTTTGTGATTAGGGTTATGCCTGTATCCTTCTATTAGGATGGAGTGTATAACTTTAATCCTAAGTGTTAAACCCTTAATGTGTTTAAATCCTTTAATCAATCCATCTAATAAATCACTAAGACATCAAGCTTGTAACTTGGGCCTTGCACTAGGGTTCTAATTCTTCCTTAATTGGTTAAGAAGGACTAACCCTAGTGTTAATGGACAAGTCCCCCTCAAGTTGTCTTACAAACCATAAAATTCACTTCTTAATCTTACCATTAATCAATCCACTTTAATAAAGGCTTTGTTTTGTCATGAGGTTAATCCCTAATCATGGATTAAGTTGAGGAGCGTTCCTCAGCTTAAATGTTCTCATCTATTATCCTTCTATTAGGATGGTGTAATGGGTCCATTAAATCCTTGATTATGGCTTAAACACATTACTTAACACTAAACAAAAACTCCAAAAACATCTAAATAAATGCAAGTAGGTTAATGATCTCAATCCTACATCATGGTGATTAAGTGTTAGGTGTTTACTTCATACTTAAGGTGTTCTCATTACCCCTAATCAAAGGGAAGATGTGATGAGTTTACTAACCCTTGGTTTAGACTTAAGCTCATTTTCTTATGACAAAATCCAAAAACATTAAAAGATTGAAAACTCAAAAACAAACAATAATCGTCTACTCCGGGATTCTTTTCTCATCATCCTCACTCACAAACGAGAACTCGCTTCTTCCGTCTAATGCAAGACAGTTTGCACCTGAGCCAGACAGGTCATACACTTTGCATAGACAAGTAAGCAGTTCACAAGTCAATTTATCTTTCAGTCTCTTTGAGTCGAACTACGGTGTTCTGACTTCCTCATTGCACGAGAGGATACGTAGGCATAACTTAACGGTTATCGAACAAAAGTCTCTGTATACTCCCCCCTTTTTCCAGCATCATTCTTTAAGTCTCATAGTCTTGAGCTTCATACTCTTTATTTGCACTGACACTCTTTTATTTCACTTCACATTTCTTTTGCACTGACACTTGCATTCTTTTCCAGCTTTTGCACACAAAATAGCACTGACACTACCCCTTTAAGCACAAACTTTCGAGCGTGGATCCCGTCGAGTATGACGGACAATCTGGGTGCTAATACCTTCCCAGGTTGTAACCAACCCCCTTTCTCAGTTTCTCTGGTTCGCGACCGTCTTATCCATTTCTTTCCTAGGTTTATGCAGCATTACCTTTCCTTCGGGATAAAAATGCCTAGCTGGCGACTCTTTTCATTTCTTTCTCTTTCGTCGACCGTTCGCGTCTGTACCCCTCTTGGCCAGGTGTCATTTGGTGGGAGCGACACCCACACCAGACCGAAATAGAATGGGAAAGAATATGAACCACTCTAGCCAAGGTGTCACTCAGGTCCTAGGTATAGGACCTTAATCTCTCAATGGAAACCCCACCCACCAAAACAGAAAACCAGATCCAACAATGATAGTATGAAATATGCATAAGACTGTAAAGAAGGAAATAAATAAAGCTGTACATAAATCAATAAATAAAGCAAAATAAATAAACACGCATAGCACATAACACCCTAGAAAACACAAATCAAACAAGCGCTAGGAGGAACCCACAAAAAGAACCAGAAGCCCTGGTTGCAGGATAAGGTTCCCCAGCAGAGTCGCCAAGCTGTCGCTCCCACCTGATGACACAGGGCCAAGAGGGGTACAGACGCGAACGGTCGGCGAAAGAGAGAACACAAGGGTGAACTGAAAAGAGTCGCTAGCTAGGCATTTTTATCCCGAAGGAAAGGTAATGCTGCATAAACCTAAGAAAAGAGATGGATAAGACGGTTGCGAACCAGAGAAACTGAGAAAGGGGGTTGGTTACAACCTGGGAAGGTATTAGCACCCAAATTGTCCGTCATACTCTACGGGATCCACGCTTGAAAGTTTGTGTTTGAGGGGGTAGTGTCAGTGCTATTCTGTGTGCAAAGGCTGGAAAAGAATGCAAGTGTCAGTGCAAAAGAAATGTGAAGTGAAATGAAAGAGTGTCAGTGCAAGAAAAGAGTATGAAGCTCAAGACTATGAGGCTTTAAGAATAATACTGGAAGAGGGGGGAATATACAGAGACTTTTGTTCGATAACAGTTAAGTTATGCCTACGTATCCTCTCGTGCAATGAGGAAGTCAGAACACCGTAGTTCGACTCAAAGAGACCTAAAGATAAACTGACTTGTGAACTGCTTACTTGTCTATGCTCAAGTGTATGACCTGACTGGCTCAGGTGCAAACTATCTTGCATTAGACGGAAGAAGCAAGTTCTCGTTTATGAGTGAATGAGATGAGAAAAGAATCCCGAAGGAGACGATTATTGTTTGTTTTTGTGTTTTCAATCTTTTATGGCTTTTTGGAGTTTGTTATAAGAAAATGAGCTTAAGCCTAAACCAAGGGTTAGTAAACTCATCACATCTTACCTCTGATTAGGGGTAATGAGAATACCTTAAGTATGAGGTAAACACCTCACACATAATCACCATGATGTAGGATTAAGATCTTTAACCTACTTGCATTTAATTAGATGTTTTGGGAATTTTTGTTTAGTGTTAAGTAATGAGTTTAAGCCATAATCAAGGATTTAATGGACTCATTACACCATCCTAATAGAAGGACAATAGATGAGAACATTTAAGCTGAGGAAGGCTCCTCAACTTAATCCATGATTAGGGATTAACCTCATGACAAAACAAAGCCTTTATTTAAGTGGATTTTAGTTAATGGTGAGATTAAGAAATGGATTTTATGGTTTGTAAGACAAATTGAGGGGGACTTGTCCATTAACACTAGGGTTAGTCCTTCTTAACCAATTAAGAAAGAATTAGAACCCTAATGCAAGGCCCAAGTTACAAGCTTGATGTCTTAGTGATTATTAAGATGGGTTGATTAAAGGATTTAAACACATTAAGGGTTAAATACTTAGGATTAAAGTTATACACTCCATCCTAATAGAAGGATGCAGGCATAACCCTAATCACAAAGTCTTAAAACCTTAAGGGTTTAGTCCCTGATTATGAGATGAGGAGAGAAGACACAAAGATGACACAAAGGTAAAACTAAATGGGGGACTAATCAAATCCTAATTATGATCATGCTTGGGTATTCCTAGGGTTTATGAGGCTTTCAAGAGATCTTCAAGGAAAAGCCACCAAGGAAGAAGAAAAATGGAAGGAGGAGAAGCAGAAAGAAGCAAGACAACTTACTTCAATTAAGAAGATAAGTTGCTTGAAGAAAGAAAGTGAGGAGGGAACATGAATTAGCAAGCTCACTCTAATACAAAAGTAAAATGTAGTAATGAATGCATAAGAGAGATGGGAAGAGATTGTGAGAAGTGAAGGCAAATTCACTTCCCAAACACTTACCACCTGAAAAGTTAGCAAAAGGAAGTGAAAATGAAATGATAATGAAATGAAATGCAAAGATGCAAACCAAAACCAGAAGCATATTCATGATGCTAAAGATGCAAAGAGATGACATAAATGTATGTCATGAGATGAAGATGATCATTCAAAGGATGGGAATACAAATGAAGTATAAAGGAAGCATGAAAGTTCATGAATGCATATGGAATGTAATGAAAGCATAACATGGCAAATGGGTGATGCAATGATCAAACATGATTTTAATATGTCCTAAGATGTCTTATATGTCATGTGGATGCACAAAATGTCATGGAAAGTTCATGTATGCAAGTTTATACAAGATGGATGCAAATGAAGATGCAAATTAGGGTTATATGATCATGTGAGATGCACAATCCAAAAACAGAAGAAAAATATGAGATAAAAAATTGAAAACGGACTCAAAGGAACCCTAAACCTATACTAGTTCACTATCCAAAGGGGGAGGTCAAAAGCTAAACCCTAAGGGAGTTATGAATTTCCTAAGTTTCTAGGATTTAAAGGGTGGTCCTAAAGGTAAAATGCCAAACAAATTGAAAATGAAACAAAAATGTTTTTAGATGCTTGAAACCATGTATAGCACAATGCCAAAAGAATCATTCACAAACTCAACTTGGATCAAAAGTTATGAATTTTTGAAGTTAGGGTTGAAAATATGCAAATTTAAGAACCCTAATTCATTTGAAAAATGTCAAAGTATGATCAAAACCAAAAAGAAATTTGTGTGGTGAGTTTGTAAATGCTTCTAAATGTTTGAAAATGTTCTCTGAATTTGTTTGGGATTTTTAAATACTTACATGTATTTTTAATTAATTAATTCTCATTAACTAATTAAAAATAACATTTAAATGATTTAAAAATAATTTTTTAATGCAAAAAATAAAAGTAAAAATATTTTTGGGTTCTGAAAATTAATTAAAGGCTGGATAAAAAAATTTAGAATTTTTTTGTTGTCTTTTTCTATTTTTAAAAATTCGTAGAAGATTAAATAAGAAAATGAAATAAAATTAAAATAAAATGAAAAGTATGATGAAAGGATAGACATGATTCAATCTGGGCTTTGGGAGGGTTGACTGGCGCGCTATCCTACGACCCACATTAATTAATTCAGATTAGGGTTTTAAACACTCAATCCAGACCATCCAAACGCGCGGGCAACAAGATCCTACGACCTCAATTCAAACTAGCCCTAATTACACTGATTATGCCCTAATTGCTCTCAGGTGACCGGAACAATGTTCCGGTCATCTTCTCCGGCCATCCACTTTTGCAAACTCACTCAATTCGTAAAATAAACTCACCAAACTCTCCAGAAATGATCCCTAACTCATTCTAAACAAGATTCAGCCATCAAAAATCATTTATTTCACATGAACATCAAGATTCGAAACTCAGAAATTTCAGAAGCTTCATACATGCTTAATACTCAATCATTTTCAAAACCAAAAGGTGCAGTGTGATCAGTGAAGCATGGAGAACAATCTAAGAACTTAAAAAATCATTTCTGGAAAATTTGTTCTTGAAGTAACCTGAAATGGAGCTTTCGAAAATGGCACTATCTGGGCTTTCCTTTGGTGCTTTCCCACTCCTCTTGACTCCCTCTTGCTTCTGGAATGCTTTGCTGAAGTGTTTGTGATCTCCTTTTGAAGTTTGATGAAGTTCAGTTCAAAGGGGGAGAAAATCGTGCTTTGTGTATGATGGCTTTTAGGGCAAAATGAAGGGTGGGAAATGATCAGTGATTGATGCTGAATGGTGGTGTTGGTTTGAAGAATGAATGACTGAGTTGTGAGATTCGATAGAAAATGCAAAGAAGGAGATTTTTGTGCATGCTGAGTTATGGGAGAGTTCAGGCTTGGTTCTTGTTATGTTTGGCTTGCTTTTGATTAGTATAAGGTAATGTGATTGGTCAGAAAGTTGGTAATGGCATAGTGTGATTGGTATGGCTTGTTTTGCAAAAAAGTCAACATAGTTGTCCTTTGAGGTATGGGCTGTTTCAGGCCAAGGACAAGGGGGTGTCTGGCGCAGCATGATTCATGGATAGCCATGGAAATCAGTTTGAGGCAATTTGGCAAGTTTGTGGGAAGTTGTGGGAGGATTTGCAATTTTGGCAAAGTTTGGCCCTTTCTTGATTTCTTCATGTACAAGTCATGGAAATGTGAAATTCTTTGGGCAATTCTGAGTTTTAGGCATTGTACTATGATGTTATGATGTGTAGAACTCAATTTGAAGTCACAAAATAGCTTGGTATGAAGTTTTGCAAAAAATCCTCTTTGGCATGAAACATGAAATTATGTGATTTTTTGCCAACTTTGGAAAGCCATAACTTGAGTTCCAAAATGAATTAGATCTTGTTCTTGTACTTTTTGAAAAGGGAATGATCCAATCTACAACTTTCATGACCAAGAATTTTTCATTTGAAGCATTTTTGGTTAAGAAAGAGGAGGTTGAAAAACTTTCCCAAAATGGAAAGTTTACATTACAAGTCATTTCCATTTTTGGCAACTTTTGGTTTAGCCCACTTTTCTTCAAATTTGTGAACTTCTAAGCACTTCAATGATCAAATAAAGACCATATAACTTCATTTTGATGAAAAATCCATTTTGGGTCCATTGATGGGGGCCTCAGATGCCCTGATTTTGCTCTGACTTGCTCAAGAAGTTACCCAGTGATCAGATGGCCTCCACAATGAATTTTTTTCATAAAACTTGGTATGCATGATCTCTATATCATATTGAGACCAAAAGAAACAAGAATGACCAAAATTTTTGGAGTTATGGCCTCTGAAACCAAAACCCTAATTTTAGGTCATCTGTGTAGTTAAAGTTGGCTCTGCTTCCATGCCTTGCCAGTTCTTGTGATTTTCTGACTTTCTTGATCTTGGGAGGATATAATGTGATGATTGAACATACATGGACCCTCTTGAGATGATTGAAGACCTTTGGAGTGGCTCAGATGAATCTTGGATTGCTCAGATCACAAACCCTATGTGCAGATGACTTTGAACCAATGCAGTGAAGCAAAAATGCCACATGAGATGATATGATTGAACATATGCAAATGAAAAGATCACAAGCCATGGTGTGAACTTAGTGAGGGAAAATTTGGGGTTTTTACACATGCGAGACAAGTCGTCGCGAGTTCGCGTTCAGAATGAATGAGATGAGAAAGAGAAGTTCCCGCAGGATAGTCGCTTATTATTTGTTTTTGTCTTTTATGAGAAATGTTTTGAATTTGTTTGTGAACATTATCATACTAATACCTATCCATCGTGGTAAATACTTACACCTAACCCCGAAACAGGACGCATATAAGTACTCCACAACAAAGTCTCATGGCGTATAAGAACGTTCGATTTTTATTAAGTATTTTTATTATTTTCTTTATGAGGAGAGAAAGAAGGACTCAAGTTGCAAAAAGGCAAAAACTAAGGGGACTAAGACTCAACCCTAATTTTAGTTATTATTCAAAAGTGGTCCTAATGGTTTGTGGAGTTTTCTAATCCTAATGAATAAAAGGAACTAAAAACTACTAGAATTTAACTTACTTCCTAAGGAAGTTAAGTTGATTCTAAGAAACATGGGGAAGCCTGTACAAGTAGAAAATACAAATATTAAGGCAAAAGCATTAAAATAGAAAGAAGAAATTAATTCCAAAAATTGCATGTTAAAGCATAACACTAAAATAAGCCTAAACCTCATCTACACATAATGAAAATTCTAAGCCTAAGTCCTAAAACTAAAGGAATTTATTTAATATCACTATTCTAAAATCAATATCTAAACTATACTAAATCATTCTAAAATCCTAAGATTAAACCTAATTAAGCTAATTCTTAATGAACCATAATATCCTAAGTTAAACTAGGTTGATTTACAAAGTAAAACTTAGCTAAAATAAATGCACTAAAAAATAGAGAAATTCCTGGAAAAAAATATGAAATTAATTCTCTAAGGTCCTTAACCTGACTATAATATTGTGCTAAAGAATATTCTAAAAATTCAGAACCTAGCTATGCCTAAAAGTCACTTAAATCTACCTAAGTACTAATCACAATTTTACATGAACTAAGCTACCAAAACAGTGGATAAAATGGCCTAAAAATCTACCAAAAAATATCCTAGGTCCTATTATTAGTCCTCTAGTCATAGAAAAACAAATGGGCTAAATATCCTACAGGAAGTGGAAAAAACAAAATGTACAAAATTATGTGTAACTAAAAGAAATCAATATAAAAGCTAATTAAATGGAAAATCAAAATTAAATCGAAAAAAGCCAAAATTCAGAAAGTAAAAATGTCACAAATTTCTAAAATGAATTATAAACCTCCTATAATTTTTGTGGAATTTTATCACGTATTTTACTATTTTTTGTGGATTTATTTCAAACTATGACAAAACAAAAATTAAAAAGGAGAAACTAAAAGGAGGGGGTGCATTTAGTGTTTTTTCCTAGTTAATATCCTAATGGGCTTTGAACGGTGGGGTGTGAAAAGCAAAACCACAAGGCCCATCTGCATAGAAAAATTGGGGTGCATGGCATGAACGTTCGGTCAATATGTTGACTCAATGTGGTTTGTCTGATCAAAAGTCTTTCAAAGTACTCTCATCCAATGGATCTTAGGGCGTGGACACGTGATAACTATTGTGAACTGGAACTCACCTAATCCGCCGTGAAAGGAGCCTACCGGACGGTGACAAGTGTCACCGCCGGAGTGGCTGGGAATCCCAAAAGCAAATCCAACCTTATCTTCTTCCATCTCTTGGAATTGTAACAGTTCACTTAAGTAATTAACCACACTTTATTCCCTTTAATCTCTCAATATTCTCTTGAAATCCTCTTAATCCCTCTATTAATTATGTTCTTTATGATTAAAATTATAATAAAACAAAGGAGAAGAAACAAAAGGGCTGAAGAGACACTATGAACCCTAAGCCTCTTCTTCTTACTATCTCGCACCGCCCCTCTCCATGTCGTCTCCCTCTTCTTTGTCCTGCCATCACCTTCATCACCCTCACAGACCGACCTTTTCGCCCTCTTCTTATTTCCCTCTCCATTGTTCATCTCTCTTCGCAAGAACAAAACCTAACCCCTAAGCCTTCTTACTCATACGACGCAAATCCTTCAAGCAACACCATCCCTCCGCCAACCTCAATCTCCACCGGAGACAACGAGAAACAATAGTGGCGAATCTTTTATGACTTACATCAGAATCTTAACCTAACTTCTCTTCTCTACCATTCCTAAACCGAAGTCCACAAAAACTCAAGCAATTTCCAAAAGAAACAACGAGGACGAATTAACTACGATGCAAAGCACGACGAATATCTACAATCTAAGCTATGTATGTCAAATTGGAGATCAAAAGGTGTGTACCTGCAATCGGTAAAGTGAATGGTATAATCGACGTAATCAACAGAGATGTAGCCGGCTGGTGAATACCCGAAAAGGTCTTTGAAGTGCGAGGAAGAAGAAGTTCCAAGGCTAACGTCGTGACTGAAAATACTTCTTCTCCATGCGATATTTCCGTAACCGTGATGTATGTTAGATGACGTTGCGTGTGCTTGCAGACGAGGTCGCAAAGATGGCGAAGGTTCTTGAAAGTGATGTTGCGGCGATGGCAACGAGAACACTACATTCGCGGTAAGCTGCCCTTTGATTCTGAAGTTGATATTGACTTGCAGTTTATTGTTATCCTCATTTTCTTTTTTACTAACTCTTGATATGAATTGATGGAGGTTTTGTGGAGCAGATTCCGATTGAAGAGATATAGACAAAGTCTGAATGAAAATCGAAGGAAAATGGAGAAAAGTTTGTTTGAAAAATGGTGAAGAAATATTGGAGAAGAAGAAGAATCAGAGTTGTGAGAAGAAGGATGAATGAAGTGAAGTTATGAAGAAGAAGAAGCCATGAAGAAATTGTGTGGAAGAAGAGAGAATAGAAGAAGCCGAATTCAGCTTTATAGAAGAAGATCAATGCTCTTGTGAAGAATCCAGATGAAGCTTCCAGAACAAAAAACGGTTAGGCAAGTTAGTTAGTTATGAATTTCTGATTTTCTGTTTTAACAGTTACTGTTGATTGGAAGTGTTAACTCCAATTTCGAATTTTTTTGTTGATCTTGTTTTTTCCTTGTGATTGTAGGACGAAACTGAGTTAATGGAGATGTAAGAAAAACCATACAAAATTTATTACAACTGAACCTTCCCCTCTTCATTTTCTTTTCAAGTTTTTATCCTACACATAGTCCCGAATTCATCACAAATATGACTGATTTTCTGCGAGCCCTGTTGCGGTTTTTATGGTTTCACCGTTAATCGTTTTTCTTTTTGATTTTATTCTATTCTTATTTTCCTGCTTCATTCTGAATTTGTGACGTTGTCGTAGTTGATTTTGCAGAGGTTGAAGATTATGGATCATGATGAAGGAGATTGAAGAGTGTTCGCGGGTTGATTGTTGGTATGGTATGAATTGAAGAAAGTGAAGGTGGAGAGATTGAAAAGTGCAGGTTGAAGTTGAAGTGAGATTGGGAATTGATGAAGAGAGGAATCCCATTGAGATTACAGAAGAATCAATCTGATAACTTGAAGTTGAAACCGATAAAGATTAGAGTTTCTTGAGAGTTTCGATGGGGATGATGATTGAAGAGTGATTGGATTGATGGATATCCTTATTGCAGGTGTTGAATGAAGATAAAGGTTCAACAGAGAGAGTTCTCAGTATTCTTCAAGTTTTCAGAAGAGGTTATGAAGATTATCGAATTGGTTCTGAGTTTTTTCCCTTGTAATCTCTGACTGAATTTTCCTGTTAATTTTTTGTGATCCTGTAACTGAGTTTTTTTTTATTTCTGTCAACAGTCTATTATATCAGTTTCTGTCCTAACTGATTTTTGTAACTGACCTTTTGTTAAATAACCAATACTTTTTAAGGAACTCTGATTTGCACAACTTTTCCTACTTCTGTTAGTATTTTTTTTAGTGAAAGCATTTACAAATTTTCCTTCATATATCAAATGCCATGGTGGATAATAAGTTGATAACAAAATAATAATATAAATTAATGGTAGAATAGCAATATACGCATTTGGATGGGCGTCAAAATGGATTTAACAGGCCATGTTATTTTGATGAGCTATGTATAATAAGACGGATATTTAATTTGATATTTGGAATTAGGTTATTGGGATTAAAATATGTATAGGAAAATGGTTTGGATTTGAAATGGGCTAAGAAAAGTGAGCTTGAAAGTGATTATTGGATTAAATTTTGGTTTAATGGATTAAATTAAATTGAAAATGGATATGAAAAATGATGATGGCATGCATTCGAGATGGATCCCGATGACTTGAATTTGAATTTGAATGACACTTTATAAATAAATCAATAATTGTGCATTCTCCCTTAGCTTGAAACAAATCCTTTAACATGATCCACTCTGAAGAACTTTGATGTCGTAATAAACCCCTCACAATCCCGAATCATTGTTCTGCAAACAGATGAATTCAACCCTTCAAATCAAATCAAGAACAACAACTCCAAATTCTCCTTGAGATATTCAAACGATGAAGAATACAACTTGAGACGTTAAGAAGAGCCAACATTCTTATTCAAAAGAAAATCTGTTTGAACACCTCAATAGTGGGTTAGATATACCAGTGAATATTCTCCATCAGTGCAGTCCCTGATAGATACAGATAAGGTACGAAACCCTAATCATGTATGGCCTTGATCACATCCCTTAGGAAACAATGAAATGCATGATTATGAACGTCATGGCCTAATGAGAAATGTAGATGAATGCGAAGTGATAAGCCAGATAGGGAAATAAACAATGAGGGAAAATTTTGAGGTATTACAGCTGCCCCTATTCAATCATCTGCAAGCCTGAACGAATGATAGCAAAGCTTTCAGACGTTCAAGGTATGAAGTGATTGAATACTCGAATAAAACCAGGAAATTTGAATCAGTGGATAATAGAAATTCCATCGGCCTTTTATTTATTTTCTTTTTCTTGTTTTGGCCTCTGAATAGGTAGCGGAAATAGAACCAGGTGGAATAGAATCAATGCCCAAAACCTGCAATGTGAATGCTGAGCGAAACAAGCCACAACGAGGGTGCCTGTTGGCAAAACAGGACTTAACGAGACCGTTAGCGAAACATAACTCGACAATATGACTGCTGGGCACGACCAAGCCACGGAAGGTGCATGTTGGTGAAACAGGGCTTAACGAGACCATTAGCGGACTGGGACTCCACAATATGACTGTTGGGCAGGACCAAGCCACAAAGAAAACACGCGACCGCTGGGCAGGACCAAGCCACGGAAGGTGCCTATTGGCAAAACAGGGCTTAACGAGACCATTAGCGGAATGGAACTCGACAATGTGACTACTGGGCAGGACCAAGCCACAAAGAAAACACGAGACTGCTGGGCATGACCAAGCCATGGAAGGTGCCTGTTGGCGAAATAGGGCTTAATAAGACCATTAGCGGAATGGAACTCGACAATGTGACTGCTGGGCAGGACCAAGCCACAAAGAAAACACGCGATTGTTGGGTAGGACCAAGCCACGGAAGGTGCCTATTGGTGAAACAGGGCTTAACGAGACCATTAGCGGAATGGAACTCGACAATGTGACTGCTGGGCAGGACCAAGCCACAAAGAAAACACGCGACTGCTGGGCAGGACCAAGCCATGGAAAGTCCCCGTTGGTGAAACAGGGCTTAACGAGACCATTAGCGGAATGGAACTCGACAATGTGACTACTGGGCAGGACCAAGCCACAGAGAAAAAAACAACATTTACTTGGAAAGACCAAGATGTCTATAAAATGGTATAAGTATCTTCTGTGAGGAATACTCAAGGTTGAGAAAATGTTATAGGTTGTATGTAACACCTCAAAACTGGCCCATGCTGGCATGCACATGTTTGAATTTATGGTGTAATGCTCCATGAGGATGGAAATGTTACGCTTTGGAGGATGCAAATGCAATGATGATTATGCGTATGCAAATGCAAAGGATCTCCCGGAAGGAGACTGCCAGTATCCCAGGTGGCTTGATTGGGGAGAATTGATGATCACTGCACTGATCTGATCCATCCTGATGAGGAGGAGACAACTCTGCGGGGAAAGTTGTTGATGATGCACTAGTTCTGAACTGCCGCCATTGCCAAAAATAAATTGGACTTTAAGATTGGAGTGCCAAGACCCTGCCAGAGATGGACCCTTCTCGAACTCTGATGGGGAAGTGGAGACCTCCTGATTTGGTCGGGAACTAAAGGTATGGCTTTGCTAAGGAAGTAAACTGCTGGGAAAGGAAAGACACTTCTTGCACTGCTGGGAATTGCCCATATATTGAAGGAAGACTTCTGCTTGGGGAGGGCAAACATCTCTTGCCATTAATGTTGGAGAAGAAATTCAACTTCACTTCCACTAGGGATAACTAGAGACACCCTAGAAAACACCCATTCTTGTTCAGGCATAAAGAAATGTTCCTCCTGGAAATCTGCTTTTAGCTTTGTTAGCAACACCTGTACCTGTACCTGCATAAACACAATCGATAGTGTCTACAACATGGAGAGTTAGTTTGGACCTGTATGCCTCAGGCTCATAGCATGAATCATTATCTGGGCATCTTGACACCCTTTTAGAGTTGTATTAAATGTCTTTGTCCTCCTGCATGAGTTAGAAAGCATTCAAATGTTCACAACACAATATAAATCACAATTTGCTGGACTTTTTCGCAATCAATCAATGTTAGATGAAAAACAAAAACCAAAAGCGAATAGTCACAAGTTGACTGAAATTGATCTTTTATTGATTCGGAAAAAATGGCCATGAATAGGCATTACAAAGGAAGCAATTCCCTAGAAAGAGGAAATAGCCAAAAAGGAAAACAAACTATCCTATTGGCAATGTAAGAAGTGGATCTCATCAAGTTTCAACTCGGTTATGACTCGTATATCTTCAAGACGATCCGCTCGCTCCGCCCCTTGAGAAAGGTGATTGAACTGGTTTTCAACCTTTAGAATAACCTCAATTGCAGATGAGTTACGAATTTCGCAGATCGCAGTCGTTCGTGTTAGTCCCTCGTTTGCGTGGATCGCCCTTTCGGGTTTTCAATCCACCGGGATACCCTTTTTTGCCTGAGCTGTCCGATGTGGCTTTTCAACTCAGCGGGTGTACATTTTTTTTTAAGATTTCCCTAATTTTTGCCCAAGCCTTTTATTATGTTTTTGGCTCGCCGAGATGCCCATTTTTGCCTGGATCTTTATTCTGTTTTTATCCAGCGGGTCCTTTTTTACACGAAGTATTTTCTTACTGCGTCTGCGTTAACAGGCGAATGGAAGTCTTCTCCATCCATAGTTGTCAGCATCAAGGCTCCACCTGAGAAAACCTTTTTAACCACGAACGGTCCTTCATAATTAGGTGTCCATTTTCCCCTGTGATCGTTAAGAGGAGTAAGAATCCTTTTCAGCACCAGGTCACCTGGTATGTACCTTTGTGGTCGTACCTTCTTATCAAAAGCCTGCTTCATCCTCCGCTGATACAACTATCCATGGCATACAGTTGCTAGACGTTTTTCTTCAATGAGGCTCAATTGATTATATCTGGATCGGAGCCACTTAGCTTCATCTAGCTTAATTTCCATCAATAACATCAACGAGGGGATTACCACTTCAATTGGTAGGACTGCCTCCATACCATACACCAATGAGAACGGGGTTGCCCCTGTTGAGGTACGCATTGACGTTCTATACCCATGTAAAGCGAATGGTAGCATCTCATGCCAGTTTTTGTATGTTACAACCATCTTCTGCACAATCTTCTTGATGTTCTTGTTGGCCACCTCGACGGAGCCATTCATCTTCGGGCAATATGGAGAAGAGTTGTGATGTTCTATTTTGAAATCCCGACACAAGTCAGCCATTATCTTGTTGTTGAGATTAGAACCATTATCAGTAATGATTCTTTCGAGAATTCCGTACCGACAAATGATGTCTCTTTTAATAAACTAGGCTACCACTTGTTTAGTAACATTGGCACAAGATGCCACTTCGACCAACTTCGTGAAGTAGTCTATAGAAACCAGGATGAAACGGTGACCGTTGGAAGCTGTCAGTTCGATCTTGCCAATCATATCAATGCCCCACATGGCAAACGACCATGGTGAAGACATGACACTCAATGGATTCAGAGGAACATGGACCTTATCGGCATAAATCTGACACTTGTGACATTTACGGGAGTATTTACAGCAATCGAATTCCATGGTGATCCAATAATATCCTGATCTCAACAATTTCTTGGCCATAACATGTCCTCCAGCATGAGTACCAAAGGAGCCTTCATGAACCTCTTGCATCAACATGTGTGCTTCGTGTCTATCCACGCATCTGAGCAGAACCATGTCGAAGTTTCGCTTGTATAGCACACTGTAACACGGTGGGAGAACTGACTTTTGTTATGTTGCGGATAGCAAGAGTCGCCACCGACTTTTATTTTATCCAAAGGAAATGGAATAAAAGAACAGGAAAGACCTTAAAAGATTTTTGGGTTCGGGGGGTAGGTTATGTAAAGGGAAGGTGTTAGCACCCTTTACATCCATGGTTATCCATGGGCTCTTAGTTACTTAGCTCACTTTAAAATGTTTTTGAAATGTGTAGTGTGTGATTAGAAATTTTCTTAAGTACTTTATAATGATCCATGTACGGATATATATAAAGTCTTTGTTTTGAAAATTTGTTTGAAAATGTGAAGTGTTTGAAATGTTTTGAAGAGTGAGCAAGTACATAAGAGGAACCTACCCTACGTTAAGTCTTTTCTGTTCTTAAATATCCTTTAAGTGGTAAGACTATCCCTATTATTAAAGAATAGGTAGTCATTACCTTGGATGTGTGAGGGACAAGTGAAGGGACAACTGTTATTTAGGCAATTGTAAAGTGTATAAGCAATTCAAAGGGACTTATCATCTTTATTCGAAAGGGACAAGATCATTACGATGGCAACCATGAAGGGACTTGATCTTTTTATCTGTTTAAGGGACTAGATGATATGAGAGAAGGGACTTTGCTTTACACTTTACTTGACCTTTTGTTTAGGCAACTTGAGAGGTAACCCTTAAGGTAGTGAGATGGCGATCAAAGATCGACTTACGTGTGTGAGTGTACAAGTTCAAGTATTTATCTTATAAATTAGTGATCTAAATCCAATTTTACATACAAACATGTTTTACACTCCCTATTTTACTAACCATAGCATTTAAAAATAAATAATAAAAATTACTACAACTATTACATAATGGATACAATTACATTATAATTAAAGTAATTAAAATAAGCAAATAAATAATTAAATGGATTAGTAGTAATAAACAAAAATAAATAAATATAAGAGGGTTAGTAATAATAAACAAAAATAAATGAACATAAGATAAAACAAATTAGAATAATAATAAATAAATAAATTAAAAGTTCAATTTTAAATAAATAATTATTTTTTTAAGATTTTTTTAATAAGAAAAATAAATAATAAATATTATATACTAATAAATATGATTAATTATTCTAATGATTTAAATTTATATACATATTATAAAAATATCTAATTAAATAAGCATATAAAAATAATAAATAAAATTTATAAAATAAATTTAGGATTTTTAATTGTTTAGAAAAAATAGAATAGGGTTTACTACTTAATTAAATTATTTAAATCATAAAACTATATATAATATGAACAAATTAACAAGTAAATTAATTATTTACAAAATAATTAGGGTTTATAAAATATTATTAGGGTTTATATAAAAATTAGGTTTTTTACATATAAATTTTTTAGGGTTAATTATTTAATATAAACATGATTAAATTATTTATACAAAACAATATAATATTAATAATATACTATAATATAAATATTAAATAATTTTATTACTAAAGTTTATTATTATTTTTAAAAAATAAAAAAAAAGTTTGAAATACATATAAGATAATAACATGAACACTTTTATTTTAAATATTTATTATAAACTAAATCAAATAAACTATAATCAAAAAATAAGAAAAAAAAATGAAAAAAAACAGACTTACCTGGGGCTGGGATTCGAACCCAGGCCCTAGGCTTTATTCCTTCAAGACCAATAAGCCAGCCACTGGGCTATGCGCACGCATGTGATATGGAATGAGTACCATTAGGTTTTGTTTCTTCACCTGTAAAATCCTAAAAAACAAAACAATGCAAAATGGCCTGGGGGATTCGAACCCAGGACCATCAACTTCAAACGCGTATACACAAACCAACTGAGCCAGTTTAATGGTTCTGAAATAATATTAACAATAATACATAAAATATTATATCAAATATTTGAATAAAGATTTTGGCGCGCTGACTTCATCTCATTCCTTGGAATTTCGCAGGTTTTCCTGCGAAATTTACTGGGAAATTTCCTGCGAACCTTCTTGCGTTCTTGAACCTGCGAATTCCATACACGGCCAAATACACATGATTTTGTCAAATTGTTAGCACAAATATGATCCATGCACTTCACTGAATTGATCTATGGTTTCAAAATGAATTAATATCCATTAAATTAGAAAACCCTAAATCATAAGGTATGAACCCTAAGATGGCATCTAACGATTTATTCACTGTTTCTCCAAGATTTTTGCCCAGAATCCATCACAAGCTTCAACTAACCATGAATCAATAAACAAAATTAGTTTACAATGCATAAATAATGAGAATCAAAAATTTCAAAACCAAGAGCAAAACTGATTCGGTTTAAGCAATATGTAATGATTTGGATGCTTTTAAGGATTGGAATAGGTTCAGTGATGTCCAAGGAGTGTTTTGCAACCTTTAGAATGCCTTGAGAGAGCCTCTAACCAAGAATCTGAATTGAGAGTTTTTGATGAAATTTTGAAAACTTGAAACTTACTCTTGAGGCAGCAAATTCGTGTCTATGCATTGTGATGAGTTTGTATACTTATAGGAGAATGGAATTAGGTCAAAATAACATGGATTTATGGGCTTTGTCTTGATTACTTGATCATGAAGTTTTCTCCTTTCAAATATTGAAAAATATCTTATCTAACCTTTCTAAATTAGGCTAGCACGAATTTGTGTGATATCAATCAGCTTTGAATGGTTTTTAAGACTTTCTAGAAGAAGAATCTCATTCAAATATTCAATTTTCATATTTTATTTTGATTTAAAATGGTTTTAAATGAATAAAATCAAAATAAATAAAATAAAAAATATTAAAAATCTTAATAAATGAGGATTGGGTCGTGCATGATGTCATGTTAAAGTTTGGATCACAAAATTGCAAGCCCATTTGGAAGAAATTGGTTTTAAAGCCCTATTTGCTTCATAAACCTCCCAAAAATTTCCCAACTTTGCAAGGGCACAAATCCTTCAATTTTAATTCTATGAGGGTGTTCTTGGACATTTTGGAAATCTTAAAGAGTCCTCTAACCAACCCCATTGGTTTCATGTCCATATCTTTTACCATTCTCAAGTTATGCTCTTTTGAAGTTGTTGACGTTTTTGTTGACTTTCAAAAGGACCTATAATGTCTTAGCTCATACCTTCCAAATGAAGCATTTTTGGGCTTGGCTTGTGAGACAAAAAGTTGTATATAATTCAATTTCCTTCAAAATGAGCTTTGGATGGGAAAAATTTGATGAATCATGTGAAAGTTATGGCTGGTCAAAGTTCAGTTGACTTTTCCTGTGAAAACCCTAATTTAGAAACTCCTGATTCTTGGTGATCTGAAATCTCCTTGATGGATCATGATCCAACCTTGATCAAATGATGAATTTTAATTCATATACTTGATGTTGGCAAAAAATCATGAAGTTTGACTTTGGTTTGACCACAGTTGACCCCAGTTTGACTTTTTAACTGCTTTGACTGATTTTGACCTATCTGATCATCTGACTGAGCAAACCTTTGAGAAAAGTCTTGAAACTTGTCATGGGGGTTCTTAAACACATATAAGATGTTATGAAGCTCACTTGAAGTCTTGGAAGTCCATTTAGCCTGATTAAAGTCAAAACCCTAGTTTTGGATGCCCTGCTTAGGAGGAGGCATTGTCTGAGAGAATTGTCAAACTTTCTGACTATTTGTGAACTTTGTGAACCTCATGAAATGTCTTGTGAACCTTGTGAACCTCATAAGATGTATTGTGAACCTTGTGAACCTCATAAGATGTCTTGTGAACCTTATGAACCTCATAAGATGTCTTGTGAATCTTGTGAACCTCATAAGATGTCTTGTGAATCTTGTGAACCTCATAAGATGTCTTGTGAATCTTGTGAACCTTGTGAACCTCTTAGCACACAAAGTCTTGTTTTGTGAGGGAAAATTTTAGGGTGCAATAGCTGCCCCTGTTCAATTTTCTAAAACCTGAGGGGTTAGATTGGTATATGTGCCAGTCGTGACCTGGAAGGTTGAAGGGGATTGAACACAAAAGCCCAAAAATTTGCACTCACCAGTGCATAGAGTAATACTGATGATATGTTGTATATGCTTGAGTGGGCTTAAAGATTCCACTTGGAGGAACTGGAGATGGGCTTAGAGATGCCATCAGAATGAACTGGAGATGGGTTTATAGATGCCATCTAGAGGAAGGTTCTTCAAATATACTTCTTGGAGAATAAGGTATTCCAAAGTATGAAGATATAGCTTTTGGGAAGATAAACAATGTCCCAACATTACCTTTGGGAAGATAAACAACGGCCCAAGGTAAGGGTATGACTTTTTGGGAAGATAAACGACGGCCCAAAGTCATAATAGCTTTCAGGAGGATAAACAACGTCCCGAGGTATAATAGAGTGCTTGGGAAGATAAACAACGGCCCAAGGTAAGGATATAACTTTTGGGAGGATAAACAATGGCCCAAAGTGATAATAGAGTACTTGGGAAGATAAACAACGGCCCAAGGTAACAATATGGCTTTTGAGAAGATAAACGACGTCTCAAGATAGCCTTTGGGAAGATAAACGACATCCCAATATAATGACATAACCTTTAGGAAGATAAACAACGGCCCAAGGCAATGATATAACTTTTGGGAAGATAAACAATGGCCCAAAGTCATGATAAGGTACTTGGGAAGATAAACAACGGCCCAAGGTAAGGGTATGACTTTTGGGAAGATAAACAACGGCCCAAAGTCATGATAGCTTTCAGGAGGATAAACAACGTCCCGAGGTAATGGAATAGCTTTTGGGAAGATAAACAACGGCCCAAAGTTATGATAGCTTTCAGGAGGATAAACAACGTCCCGAGGTATAAGTTGTTGATGTAGTTTGTCTGCTGGAGAATTAATCTGAAAAACAAGATTAGTTCGATGTATATAACATTCTGCAAGATAATATTAGTTTATGCATTATGTATGCATGTATAGTATGATGCGCTGAAGTAATGTATTATGTATTTATGGATATGCATGTTATGGTATGATGTAAATGATGTATGTATGAATCTTGCAGCCTGGAGTGTCCGGGTATCTTCGTATAACAACTGCTGGCCAGGGAAAATAAATCCCAATTTGTTGCCGAAGAATATGAAGAACTTGTTCCCGTCTCATTTGATAGTATAGTGAAGAATATAAGGAACTCGTTCCCGTCTTGTTTGATAACATAGTATTCATAACCTCCCGTCTTCGTTCGATAGTAAGGTATCCCTAACCTCCCGTCTTCGTTTGTCGTACTCCTATTAAAAGCATAAATTCCCGATTATCCTTCTGAGGATAAAAGAGATGGATATAAATTCCAGGAGAGATGTGACTCGAAGTATTTATGAAGATGGATTTGCCCTACTGGGGGATTTGTAGCTGTCTGGTGGGGATGAACCGGTGAAGCTTCGTTGAATTCCTTCCCTCATTCGTCCTTAGTAAATACTATTACTGCATTTTTATGCATTTCTGGTAAACATCAATCATATTAAGCATTTATGCATTTCTGGTAAACATCAATCATATTAAGCATTTATGCATTTCTGGTAAACATCAATCATATTCAAAAGCATACATACATTCAAAAACAACCAATGGATGTTTCGCTTATGTAAATAGGGTAAAAGTAAATCTGGATTCAAAGATGAACTTTTATTTATATCACAAAGTGACCTACACATAGGCAAGTTTGTACAAGGAGACAGAAATCCTAGTAAGAGGAATTCGTCATAACAATTTTTTACAAAACAAAGAAAATCAGCTATGTGGGAAATAATCCTATTGAGTTTCAATTCTACTATTTCCATTATCTTCAAGTATCTCATCTTCTGCTATTGAGACGGAATGATTGGATTGAGCTTTATCTGTTCGAGCTTGAGTAAGTAGCACAACTGGTAGTAGTTACATGGGTGATCCAAACGAGACATAGTCATACGCTGTAATCCCTAACTTTTGCCTGGATTGCCCTTTCAGGTTTTCAATCCACCGGGATACCCTTTTTTGCCCAAGCTGCCTTTTCAGGTTTTCGACTTGCCGGGTGTACATTTTTTATATATATCCCTAATTTTTTCCTGAACCTTTTTGGTTCACCGGGATGCCCTTATTTTTGCCTAGGCCAGTCAACCTAGCGGGTCTCTTTTTATGCGTAGTATTTTTTAACTATGTTTGCGTTTACAGGCTGTGGGAAGTCTTCACCATCCATAGTAGTAAGTATCATGGCACCTCCTGAGAATACTGTCTTGACCACAAATGGCCCTTCATATGTAGGAGTCCACTTGCCCCTAGGATCACCCTGTGGTAGTATGATACACTTGATTACCAAATCACCAGCCTGATATACCTTTGGCTTAACCTTCTTATTAAAAGCTTTGATCATCCGTTTCTGGTACATCTGGCCATGACAAACTGCTGCTAACCTCTTCTCATCAATCAAGTTTATCTGGTCAAGTCGAGTCTGAATCCACTCATCTTCATCCAAGCCTGCATCCTTCATAATTCTTAAGGAGGGAATCTGAACTTCAATGGGCAGAACTGCTTCCATACCATATACTAAGGAGAATGGGGTTGCCCCTGTTGAAGTACGTATTGTAGTACGATAGCCATGGAGAGCAAACGGTAACATCTCATGCCAATCCTTGTAAGTAACAGTCATCTTCTGTAGAATCTTCTTAATATTTTTATTAGCAGCTTCTACTGCCCCATTCATCTTTGGACGATACGGAGAAGAGTTGTGATGCTTAATCTTGAACTGCGTGCAGAGATCAGTAATCATAGTGTTGTTTAGATTAGAGCCATTGTCAGTAATAATCCTTTCAGGGATGCCATACCTGCAGATGAGATTATTCTTAATGAATCGGGCCACCACATTCTTAGTAACAGATGCAAATGAAGCTGCCTCCACCCACTTAGTAAAGTAATCAATAACAACCAGGATGAAACGATGCCCATTAGAAGCAGTAGGCTTGATCTCACCAATCATATCAATGCCCCACATGGCAAAAGGCCAAGGAGCAGTCAACACATTCAATGGTGATGGGGGTATATGTACTTTATCAGCATAGATTTGACACTTGTGACATGTTCTGGAATGTTGATAGCAGTCAGCTTCCAAGGTAGACCAATAGTAACCTGCTCTCAATATCTTCTTTGCCATAGTATGACCACTAGAATGAGTGCCAAAGATCCCATCATGCATGTCTTCCATAATCTCAGTTGCTTCCTTCTTATCCACACATCGAAGCAAAGTTGAATCATGATTGCGCTTGTACAAAACTCCATTACTCAATAAGAACTTAGCAGAAAACCTTCTCAGAAACTTCCTATCTTTGACAGATGCCCCTTCAGGGAACTCCTGAGCTTCAAGATATCTTTTCACCTCATAGAACCAAGGCTTCTCCCCTGCTTCTTCAGTGTCAATCTCATTGCAGTATGCAGGCTTCTCAAATCTATCAATAGTAATCTTGGGAGCCTCATCATCCCAGCTAATTTCAAACATGGATGCCATGGTGGCTAATGCATCTGCCAACTGATTCTCTCTTCGTGGAATATGTCCAAAGGTAATCTCTTTGAAATGTGGGATCAAAGACAACACATGCTCTCTGTAAGGAATGAGTTTATCATGCTTGGTATCCCAATCTCCTTTGATCTGACTTACTACCAGGGCTGAATCTCCATACACGTCTAGGAACTGAATCTTCATATCAATGGTAGCTTTGATACCCATGATACATGCCTCATACTCAGCCATGTTATTTGTACAATAGAAACAAAGTCTTGCTGTAATCGGGGTATGACAACCTTCAGGGGAACTGATCACAACACCAACACCATTACCATGTGCATTAGAAGCTCCATCAAAAACCATAGTCCATCGGGATCCTTATTCAGGTCCGTCATATTGTCCAGGTTCTTTGGTAATAATCATAATGTCTTCATCAGGGAACTCAAAACTCATTGACTGATAATCATCCACTGCTTGATGAGCCAAATGATTAGCTACAACACTTCCTTTAATGGCCTTCTGAGTAGTATACTGTATATCATATTCTGTTAAGATCATTTGCCATCTTGCAATTCTTCCGGAGAGAGCAGGCTTCTCGAATATGTACTTGATTGGGTCCATCTTCGAAATCAATAAGGTAGTATGAGTCAACATATACTGTCTTAGTCGGCGAGCAGCCCATCCCAAAGCGCAACAAGCTTTCTCGAGCAGTGAGTATCTTGTTTCACAGTCGGTAAACTTTTTGCTAAGGTAGTATATTGCCTGCTCTTTTCGACCAGACTCATCATGTTGCCCCAACACACACCCCATTGAGTTGTCTAACACTGTTAAATACATGATCAAGGGTCTTCCATCAACTGGTGGCATCAAAATTGGTGGTTCTAGCAGATACTTCTTGATTTCATCAAATGCTGTCTGACACTCATCATTCCATTCCATTACCTGATCTTTCTTCAACAACTTGAAGATTGGCTCACAGGTAGTAGTTAATTGGGAAATAAATCTTGCGATGTAATTCAATCGTCCCAAGAAACCTCTAACTTCCTTCTCAGTACGGGGAGCTGGCATCTCTCGTATAGTTTTCACGTTTGCAGGATCCACTTCAATACCTTTTCCACTGACAATGAAACCCAAGAGCTTTCCAGATCTAACTCCAAAAGTACACTTGTTTGGGTTTAATCTCAACTTGTATTTCTTCAACCTCTCAAACAACTTATGCAGATGATCAAGATGTTGCTCTTCATTTTGGGACCTGGATATCATATCATCCACATATACCTCTATCTCATGATGAATCATATCATGAAACAAAGCCATCATAGCACGCTGATATGTTGCCCCTGCATTCTTCAAACCAAATGGCATCATTTTATAATAAAAAGTGCCCCACTGTGTGACAAATGTTGTCTTCTCCATATCTTCAGGTGCCATCTTGATTTGATTGTAACCAGAAAAACCATCCATGAAAGAGAATACTTTATGCTGAGCAGTGTTGCCTACCAGAACATCAATATGAGGAAGTGGAAAGTCATCTTTGGGGCTGGCCTTGTTCAAATCCCTGTAGTGTACACACATACGTACCTTACCATCTTTCTTAGGTACCGGCACCACATTTGCAACCCATTGGGGATAAGAAGTCACAGCTAAGAACCCTGCATCAAACTGTTTCATTACCTCTGCTTTAATCTTCTCTGACATTTCAGGACGCATGCGTTGAACCTTCTGCTTCTTTGGACGACAATCTTCTTTTACTGGTAAACGATGAACCACAATGTATGTATCCAACCCTGGCATATCTTCATAGGACCAAGCAAAGATCTCCACATAGTCATGTAACATCTGAATCAATCTGCTCTTGACACTATCCTCTAATTCAGCCCCTATCTTGACCTCTTTCCTGTTTTCTTCAGTTCCCAAATTCACAACTTCGACTGGCTCTTCATGTGGCTGTATAGCTTTCTCTTCTTGTTGTAACAACCTAGCAAGCTCTACAGGTACTTTACAATCGTCCTCATTTCCGTCTTCAGCTTGATAGATCAGATTCTCGAAATTATAATTGGCAATAGTAGAACTGTTATCAACAGGATCCAGAATGGATGAGGATCTGCATTTTAGTGATGTGGGTGTGTGTAAGAACACATAGCTGATAAAACAAAAATAAAAGAAAAGAAAGACAAGGAACACAATATTTACGAAAACGAAACGTCCACTGATTTTTATTGAATGAAGTATGCAAATGAAATGACATCCCGTAACAAGCACACCATTGTGCCCCGGGTAAGGCACAAGGCTTAAGAGTTCAATTTGTTCAAAAGAAATTACAAACTTTAAAAGTAACAACACAATAATAGTATTTACTCCTGACTAAAGGAGATAGGAATAACATCTTCAGCTTTCCAATTATTGAGCCCAGCTCCCACAGTAGGAAAAATCCAAGCATCCAAGTTGTAGTCTCCATCATAGTCACCCACAACATTGATCTGATCTTTCATAATCCCCTGATTGGTGATACGAACAACACGAGCACGACGAACAACCTTCTGGGACTCTGCAGTGAAACCCAAACCAAATTTTTCAGACTTGTAAGGGATGTCAGGAAGTTGTCCCCAAATAGTACAACCACCTTCATCGACCACAACTCTAGCATCTTTGAGGGAGTCCATTGTTGGAGGTACTCTGGTGACCACAGGAACTTTCTTGACAATAGGAGGAGCTTCATAATTATTAACAACCCAAGGAACTACTTCGAATGTCTGGCACGGAGTTTCAACATATTCACCTTCCACTTCAAGATATTTAAAGGTGTTCACATGGTTAACTATATATCCTTCCTCTCCGTAAACAGTGACAACTTTTCCTTCTACTGGATATCTCAGCTTCTGATGTAAGGTGGAGGTTACAGCACCTGCCCCATGGATCCAAGGACGCCCAAGCAAACAAGAATACGAGGGACGCATATCCATTACATAAAAAGTAGCATTGAAGACCTGAGAACCTACTTTTATTGGGAGATCAATTTCTCCATGCACTACTCTTCTCGAGCCATCAAAAGCCTTCACCACTATATTACTGGGCTTCAACACAGCATCTTCAGGGCTAAGCTTATTCAGAACTTCTTTGGGCAATACATTTAGCGAAGAACCATTGTCTATTAACACATGTGACAGGGTAGTGCCCCTACATTCAATAGAGATATGTAGAGCCCTGTTATGATCCCTCTTACCAGGAGTCAAATCAGCATCGGAGAAACCTAACCCATTATCATAGGTCAAGTGTGCAACACAATTTTCAAACTGGTCTACAGAGATCTCATTTGGTACGTGAGCAGTTTTCAAAAACTTGATCAAGGCTTTGGCATGAGCCTCAGAACACAACAATAAAGACAACATAGAAATCTTGGAGGGAGTATGCCCTAATTGATCCACAATGTCATAATCACTCTTGCGAATGATTTTCAATACTTCCTCCATCTGCTTAGCAAGATCATCAGCAACTGGCACATCAGTTTGTATAGGTTCAATAACAGGACCTTTGCCCCGAGCATCAGCAGTAGAGGTAGTAACTGGAGTAACTGTATTCTTGGAAGTAACTGGAGGAGAGAAAACTCTTCCACTTCGTGTGATCTTACTAGATCCAGCAATATTGTCAACATCAAGGTCTCCATCAACAACAGGTGTATCAGCTAAAGGTTACTACTTAACACCATGAATATAAAGATCCGACCCATAATGACAAGGCACAGCTTTATCAGAAGTATACAGAATAGGACCAGGAGTGGTAATGATCATAGGAGCCACTCTAGCTTCAGCAACAATCTTCACAGGGCCTTCAACAGTAATCTTAATTGGACCCTTACGAGTGATTTTGACAGGACCCTTGGAAGTAATCCTTACCGGCGCTTTATCAACCATATCCACCTCTTCAACCTTCGTACCTTTAGTTATATGTTCAACCATGCTCTCCACAGAAGGTGGGGTCCTCTCAAATACTATGGTGTAATTATTCATGAGGCGTTGAATTCCGTCCTTCAACCTCCAGCAGCTATCCGGCTTATAGGCACAATATAAACAATCTTCACGACAACCTGGAAAGAACCCAGCTTGTACTAACTTCTTCTTAATAACAGACAATGGTGTAGTCAAATCTGCAACTGATGAAATATGTGAAACTTCATCAATGGCATTGACAGTCTTCTCATGATTTGGCATGGGAGAAGTAATCACATTTTGAGTGCCCGGAGGGTCAAACTCAATCTCTCCAGCATCAATCATATCCTGAATCTTATTCTTCAATACCCAGCAACTATTGGTATCATGTCCCTGACAATTTGAATGATATGCACATCGTGCATTAGGATTGTACCTGGGATAGGTAACATTGGGATTCTGAGGGGGGTCCCTCAAAGTGATAAGTTCACCTTTCAACAAGTGTTGCAAGGCTTGGGCCAGTGACATGTTGAGCTTAGTGAACTGCCTTCTAGGCCTCTGTTGATTGCCCTGTGGTGGCTCTGGTGTTGTAGGAGTTGGATTGGAGATATGAACTGCACTCACAGATTGATGCCTCCTATTACGATCAGGTTGACCATAAACAACATTTGACTCTTTCTTCCCACTAGGAGGCTTCTTTGTAGTACTGGATGAAGAAGCACCCACTTGGATCTTGCCACTCCTTATACCACTTTCTACGCGCTCTCCTGTCATTATCAACTCAGTGAAGCCAGATGATGAGCTTCCAATAAGATGACTGTAAAAGGGACCATTCAACGTACACATGAACATATCAACTAACTCCCTGTCAGTTAGAGGGGGTTGCACTCTTCCAGCCAAATCTCTCCACTTCTGGGCATACTCCTTGAAATTTTCTTTAGCACCCATAGACATGCTTTGTAGTTGCATGCGGGTTGGGGCTAGATCAGCATTATATTGGTATTGTTTATAAAAGGCTTCAGCAAGATCATTCCAATCACGGATGTTGACACTCTCCAACTGATAGTACCATTCCAATTGAGCTCCAGATAAGCTCTCTTGGAAGAAATGGATCCACAAATTCTTATCAGCAGTATGGGGTTGGATTCTCCGGACATAAGACCTCAGATGCAGCTTGGGACAAGAGACACCATCATAAACTACGAAAGTAGGAACCTTGAAACCAATGGGTATGACCACCCCAGATATCAAACTCAGGTCTTCAAAATCCAGCCCAGAAGACTTTTGCAATTCCATAGCATCCATTCTATCCACCAGCATCTTGAACTTATCTTCATTAGGCTCATAATAGTAGTTAGCTTCAGAATCAGAGTCCCCCATTGTATTATGGAGACTGCCTCCCTCTTTCTCAGACTCTTCAGACTCATAATCTTCAATCTGTTCTTTGGTCTTGACAGGACCTCTGAACCTTCTTCCCATGTTGATCAGGCCTCCTGACCTTCTATTCTTCTTAGTCTTCTTTGCCAGCAGTGTATTCAATTCATCCTGCCCTTTGGACAAGTTCAGGATCAGCTCTTGGAACTGTGCATTTTGTGCCTGGAGATCTTTAACTGTTTGTTCAAGAGCCATTGCTGAAATAAACAGCGAGAAGATAAGAAACCTGTGCACAAGAAACCTGTGATGCAATGATATGGTATGCAAATGCAATGTTTTCAAGTACCGCAGGATTTAAATTTGCTTAAACAATCAAGAAAGTAAACTTTTATTAGTAATAAATTTGTTTGCCCTTTGGGCTTACAAAATGAAATGAAATAAATACAAAAGATGGGGTTTTAAGTCTCCCATGGACGTTTGCTCTTTGTGTTGAGGTATGAGTTGAGATTCCGCTCCTCGTGAAGTTGTTTTGTTAGCTCTAGGATTCTTTCTTGACTTGCTTTGTAATGAGCCTCGAAAGTATCCCTTTGCTCCTTCAACTGGATCCAGGACCTTTGTAAATCTTCCATGTCAGTGGGCATGTCTGGGTGAAGGATGGTATAAGAAGTATCCCCTTCAGCAACAGGCTCCATAGTAACTGGCAGAATGGCAGGATATGGCATCATAAGAGTCTGAGCACGAGATCGCACCCATCTGAGATAAGCTTCCATAGGAATAATGTACTTTGGTTCCAGAGTCTTGTTGTCAACCTTATTCACTTTACCCCATGCTCGTATGAACCTTTGACGGTAACCTTGTAGATCGTTGTCGTAATCAAACACAATACCCTGAATCAACATGTCATGTGGACCATCACTCCGAGCGTAGTCAAACTGTCGTAAAGCTAAGGAAGGGTTGTAAGTAATGCCTCCTCTTATGCCTAGAAGTGGCACATTAGGAAACTCCCCACAACGGTCAATGATAGTGACATTCTCCATGGATCTGGAGCACCAATGAATATCTGAATGAGAGAGTGACATAATCCTCTTGGACCATCTGAACCCTTGTTCATTCTTCATCACTGATCGAGGAAGGTGAGAAATAAACCACCTAGATAGCAAAGGTATGCAACACATCAAAGTTCCTCGTGCCTTTGTAGTACGAGTATGAAGAGAGTGTAGGATGTCTCCAAGCAATGTAGGCACTGGATTGTGACTCAGAAATATGTTGATGGCGTGAACGTCTATGAACTGATCAGGATTGGGGAACAACACTAAGCCATAAATCAACAAGGCTAGGATCTCCTCAAAAGCATCATAGCTCATAGCCTTCAAGAACACTTGAGCCTTCTCTATCAACACCTTAGCAAGAATACCCTTAACTCCGCTTCTCGTTTCTAGAACAATGTCTGACTTTTTCAGATGTAGAGCTGCAGCAATAACCTCAGGTTTAGGCTCTTTTCCAAGCCTGTGAAGGGTCTTTGATCAAGAACAGGTATACCCAGAAGTTTGGAGAACTCTTCCATTGTAGGAACAAGTTGATAGTCGGGGGATGTGAAGCAATGGTGCTTAGGATCAAAGAACTGAAACAGAACACTAATCATGTCTTCATTGAACCCTGAAGTGACTAGATCCAGTAGGTTACCATGTCTCTTGATGAACTGGGAGTTTTCAGACACTTGAGAAACCAACTCCTTAAGCTTAGGAGGTATCCCTACAAAGTTGATCCTGATAGTGTTTCTACGAGCAGAAGCCATGACCTGCAACAAAGAACAAAGATAAATCCTTTGGTCCTTGAAATGGTTAGTGAAAATGCTATTCTTATGATGCATGATGATGCAATGATGTTATGCTCAATCACAAACATGTGTCACACACAAACAAGTCACACAATAGCCCTAAGTTTGAAGGCTTGCATGAGGTTTAAAGGTAAGTACCCTCCCCTGAAGTTTAGATGGTTCATCCTGTCTTATAAAAGTAACCAGGTTCTAAGGGATCTCAATATCATTGATCCTTCACAGGGTGGTTGTTCAGTAGGCAACTTACTTGCCAACAAAAACCCTCCAAGTTTAAGATCTCAATGAGTGTAGTATCGAGTATAAACCAACTTCGGTCTTCACCAAAGCCGGTTATCTCACTACTTTCTAAAGGCCAAGATGGGATAACTAGGGTTCTAAAAGTTAGTTAGTGTATTGACAACATATGGCAGCCTCATATTATCCTCAACTTGACTTAAGGAACATAAGCACCAACCAAGAAGTCACACTAACTATGGCCACCAGATCAACCATATCGATATACGCCGTACAGTTTCCTTGGTCTATTGCCATTTACCTAAGGTACACTAGATCTGGATTAGGATCTTTCACACATAAGAGCACCCAACAAGTAAAGTAAAGCAAACAAAGCAAACAAGTTTAAAGTGATCTAATTCCTAAGGGTACCCCTCTTTTATTAGATCCCCAACAGAGTCGTCAGTTCTGTAACACGGTGGGAGAGCTGACTTTAGTTATGTTGCGGATAGCAAGAGTCGCCACCGACTTTTATTTTATCCAAAGGAAAGGGCATAAAAGAACAGGAATGACCTTAAAAGATTTTTGGGTTCGGGGGGTAGGTTATGTAAAGGGAAGGTGTTAGCACCCTTTACATCCATGGTTATCCATGGGCTCTTAGTTACTTAGCTCACTTTAAAATGTTTTTGAAATGTGTAGTGTGTGATTAGAAATTTTCTTAAGTACTTTATAATGATCCATGTACGGATATATATAAAGTCTTTGTTTTGAAAATTTGTTTGAAAATGTGAAGTGTTTGAAATGTTTTGAAGAGTGAGCAAGTACATAAGAGGAACCTACCCTACGTTAAGTCTTTTCTGTTCTTAAATATCCTTTAAGTGGCAAGACTATCCCTATTATTAAGGAATAGGTAGTCATTACCTTGGATGTGTGAGGGACAAGTGAAGGGACAACTGTTATTTAGGCAATTGTAAAGTGTATAAGCAATTCGAAGGGACTTATCATCTTTATTCGAAAGGGACAAGATCATTACAAAGGCAACCATGAAGGGACTTGATCTTTTTATCTGTTTAAGGGACTAGATGATATGAGAGAAAGGACTTTGCTTTACACTTTACTTGACCTTTTGTTTAGGCAACTTGAGAGGTAACCCTTAAGGTAGTGAGATGGCGATCAAAGATCGACTTACGTGTGTGAGTGTACAAGTTCAAGTATTTATCTTATAAATTAGTGATCTAAATCCAATTTTACATACAAACATGTTTTACACTCCCTATTTTACTAACCATAGCATTTAAAAATAAATAATAAAAATTACTACAACTATTACATAATGGATACAATTACATTATAATTAAAGTAATTAAAATAAGCAAATAAATAATTAAATGGATTAGTAGTAATAAACAAAAATAAATAAATATAAGAGGGTTAGTAATAATAAACAAAAATAAATGAACATAAGATAAAACAAATTAGCATAATAATAAATAAATAAATTAAAAGTTCAATTTTATATAAATAATTATTTTTTTAATATTTTTTTAATAAGAAAATTAAATAATAAATATTATATACTAATAAATATGATTAATTATTCTAATGATTTAAATTTATATACATATTATAAAAATATCTAATTAAATAAGCATATAAAAATAATAAATTAAATTTATAAAATAAAGTTAGGATTTTTAATTGTTTAGAAAAAATAGAATAGGGTTTACTACTTAATTAAATTATTTAAATCATAAAACTATATATAATATGAACAAATTAACAAGTAAATTAATTATTTACAAAATAATTAGGGTTTATAAAATATTATTAGGGTTTATATAAAAATTAGGTTTTTTACATATAAAATTTTTAGGGTTAATTATTTAATATAAACATGATTAAATTATTTATACAAAACAATATAATATTAATAATTTACTATAATATAAATATTAAATAATTTTATTACTAAAGTTTATTATTATTTTTTTATAAAAAAAATATAAGTTTGAAATACATATAAGATAATAACATGAACACTTTTATTTTAAATATTTATTATAAACTAAATCAAATAAACTATAATCAAAAAATAAGAAAAAAGAAATGAAAAAAAACAGACTTACCTGGGGCTGGGATTCGAACCCAGGCCCTAGGCTTTATTCCTTCAAGACCAATAAGCCAGCCACTGGGCTATGCGCGCGCATGTGATATGGAATGAGTACCATTAGGTTTTGTTTCTTCACCTGTAAAATCCTAAAAAACAAAACAATGCAAAATGGCCTGGGGGATTCGAACCCAGGACCATCAACTTCAAACGCGTATACACAAACCAACTGAGCCAGTCTAATGGTTCTGAAATAATATTAACAATAATACATAAAATATTATATCAAATATTTGAATAAAGATTTTGGCGCGCTGACTTCATCTCCTTCCTTGGAATTTCGCAGGTTTTCCTGCGAAATTTCCTGCGAACCTTCTTGCGTTCTTGAACCTGCGAATTCCATACACGGCCAAATACACATGATTTTTTCAAATTGTTAGCACAAATATGATCCATGCACTTCACTGAATTGATCTATGGTTTCAAAATGAATTAATATCCATTAAATTAGAAAACCCTAAATCATAAGGTATGAACCCTAAGATGGCATCTAACGATTTATCCACTATTTCTCCAAGATTTTTGCCCAAAATCCATCACAAGCTTCAACTAACCATGAATCAATAAACAAAATTAGTTTACAATGCATAAATAATGAGAATCGAAAATTTCAAAACCAAGAGCAAAACTGATTCGGTTTAAGCAATATGTAATGATTTGGATGCTTTTAAGGATTGGAATAGGTTCAGTGATGTCCAAGGAGTGTTTTGCAACCTTTAGAATGCTTTGAGAGAGCCTCTAACCAAGAATCCGAATTGAGAGTTTTTGATGAAATTTTGAAAACTTGAAACTTACTCTTGAGGCAGCAAATTCGTGTCTATGCATTGTGATGAGTTTGTATACTTATAGTAGAATGGAATTAGGTCAAAATAACATGGATTTATGGGCTTTGTCTTGATTACTTAATCATGAAGTTTTCTCCTTTCAAATATTGAAAAATATCTTATCTAACCTTTCTAAATTAGGATAGCACGAATTTGTGTGATATCAATCAGCTTTGAATGGTTTTAAGACTTTCTAGAAGAAGAATCTCATTCAAATATTCAATTTTCATATTTTATTTTGATTTAAAATGGTTTTAAATGAATAAAATCAAAATAAATAAAATAAAAAATAATAAAAATCTGAATAAATGAGGATTGGTTCGTGCATGATGTCATGTTAAAGTTTGGATCACAAAATTGCAAGCCCATTTGGAAGAAATTGGTTTTAAAGCCCTATTTGCTTCATAAACCTCCCAAAAATTTCCCAACTTTGCAAGGGCACAAATCCTTCAATTTTAATGCTATGAGGGTGTTCTTGGACATTTTGGAAAGCTTAAAGAGTCCTCTAACCAACCCCATTGGTTTCATGTCCATATCTTTTACCATTCTCAAGTTATGCTCTTTTGAAGTTGTTGACTTTTTTGTTGACTTTCAAAAGGACCTATAATGTCTTAGCTCATACCTTCCAAATGAAGCATTTTTGGGCTTGGCTTGTGAGACACAAAGTTGTAGAGAATTCAATTTCCTTCAAAATGAGCTTTCGATGGGAAAAATTTAATCAATCATGTGAAAGTTATGGCTGGTCAAAGTTCAGTTGACTTTTCCTGTGAAAACCCTTATTTAGAAACTCCTGATTCTTGGTGATCTGAAATCTCCTTGATGGATCATGATCCACCCTTGATCAAATGATGAATTTTACTTCATATACTTGATGTTGGCAAAAAATCATGAAGTTTGACTTTGGTTTGACCACAGTTGACCCCAGTTTGACTTTTTAACTGCTCTGACTGATTTTGACCTATCTGATCATTTGATTGAGCAAACCTTTGAGAAAAGTCTTGAAACTTGTCATGGGGGTTCCTAAACACAAATAAGATGTTATGAAGCTCACTTGAAGTCTTGGAAGTCCATTTAGCCTGATTAAAGTCAAAACCCTAGTTTTGGATGCCCTGCTTAGGAGGAGGCATTGTCTGAGAGAATTGTCAAACTTTCTGACTATTTGTGAACTTTGTGAACCTCATGAAATGTCTTGTGAACCTTGTGAACCTCATAAGATGTCTTGTGAACCTTGTGAACCTCATAAGATGTCTTGTGAACCTTGTGAACCTCATAAGATGTCTTGTGAATCTTGTGAACCTTGTGAACCTCTTAGCACACAAAGTCTTGTTTTGTGAGGGCAAATTTTGGGGCGCAACACACACCATCTTGATTCAAGAAGAAACCACCTTCTAGTCTTCTGAGGGTGTTCTTGTCTTTACTGGATGCCCCAGCTGGGTATTCTTGAGTCTTCAAGAATTTCTTGATATCATGATACCAAGGTTTGTTATCTTCACCACTGTCAACTACAAAGACATAAGCAGGTCTTTCAAGACGGGAGACCATGATTCGAGGCACAAAATTCTCTTGACAAACATTAATCATAGACGAAAAAGTTGCTAGAGCATCGGCGAACTGGTTTTCATCTCGAGGAATATAATTTAACTTGACCTTAGTGAATAAAGTTAGCAGCCTCCTGGTATAATCCCTGTAAGGAACCAAGTGAGGTTGATGAACTAACCATTTTCCATTGACTTGGTTCACCACCAGGGCAGAATCTCCGAAGATCTCGAGGTTCTTGACTCGCAAATTGATTGCCTCTTCAACCCCAATGATGCAAGCTTCATACTCTGCCTCATTGTTAGTGCATTTGAAAGTCAATCGAGCAGCTAAAGGTGTATGGATCCCTTCTAGTGAGATGATAACAACACCTACTCCACTTCCATTCATGTTCACAGCTCCGTCAAACATCAACTTCCATTTGGATTCAGGGTTTGGCCCCTCCTCCGGAAGTGGTTCTTCACAATCTTTCAACTTGAGGAACATGATGTCCTCATCCGGAAACTCGAATATCAAGGGTTGATAATAGTCAATTGGCTGTTGAGCCAAGTATTCTGACAGTACACTTCCTTTAATTGCTTTTTGCAAAGTGTAATGGATATCATAATTTGTTAATATCATCTGCCATCGGGCTACCCTTCCCGTCAGAGCCGGCTTCTCGAAAATTTATTTTACAGGATCCATCTTGGAAATTAAGAGAGTGGTGTGGGTCAGCATGTACTGTCTTAGTCGGCAAGCAGCCCATGCCAAAGCACAGCAAGTTTTCTCGATTAGTGAGTAACGTGTCTCACAATCGGTAAACTTTTTGCTAAGGTAATAAATGGCATGCTCTTTTCGACCAGACTCGTCTTGCTGACCCAGCACACATCCCATTAATCCTTCGAGCACAGTAAGATACATGATCAAAGGTCTCCCTGGTATTGGAGGCATGATAATTGGAGGTTCTGGCAGGTATTCTTTGATTTGTTCAAAGGCTTGTTGACAATCTTCATTCCATTTGATGGCCTGATTCTTCCTCAGAAGCTTGAAAATGGGCTCACACGTGGCCGTTAAGTGAGAGATAAACCGTGCAATGTAATTTAGTCTCCCTAAGAAACCACGCACTTGCTTTTTAGTCTTTGGCTCAGGCATCTCTTGGATGGCTTTTACTTTGGCTGGATCAACCTCAATTCCCCGCTCACTAACAATGAAGCCAAGTAGCTTGCTGGAACGGACCCCGAAGGTGCACTTGTTCGGATTCAACCTCAATATGAACTTCCGGAGTCTGTCAAACAACTTTGCTAGATTGATCATGTGCTCTTCTTCTGTTTGGGATTTTTCTATCATATCATCAACATAAACCTCTATTTCATGATGTATCATGTCGTGAAATAGCGTCACCATCGCCCGTTGGTAAGTGGCCCCAACATTCTTCAGACTAAACGGCATGACCTTGTAACAGAAAGTGCCCCAGGGCGGGATGAAAGTTGTCTTTTCCATATCATCGGGAGACATCTTAATCTGGTTATAACCTGAAAACCCGTCCATGAAAGAGAGCACAGAAAACTGAGCAGTATTATCAACAAGCACATCTATGTGAGACAGAGGGAAATCATCTTTAGGGCTGGCCCTGTTCAAATCCCTGTAGTCTACACACATCCTGATCTTACCGACACAATATTAGCAACCCACAGAGGGTAACTGGTCATGGCCAAGAAACCAACATCAAATTGCTTTTGTACTTCCTCTTTGACCTTGATTGCCATATCATGGTATGTGCGCCTCAACTTCTGCTTCACTGGAGGGCAGTCTTCTCTCAGAGGCAACTTGTGTACCACAATGTCAGTGTCTAAACCAGGCATATCTTGGTAGGACCATGCAAAGATATCAACATACTCTCGAAGCATGGAAATTAGACGAGTCTTGATAGATTCTTCTAATGAGTCCCCGATCTTAACTTCTTTCTTGTCTTCTTCGGTACCCAGGTTTATCACTTCGACGGCCTCTTCATGCGACTGAATCATCTTTTCCTCCTGTTTAAGCAGTCTGGCCAATTCTTCAGGTAGTTCGCAATCTTCTTCACCCTCCTCATCGGCTTGATAAATTGGATTGTCAAAATCATACTTAGCCATAACAGGGTCGTCATTGATAAGATCCGGTGACGAGCACCTGCATGAATGGTGATTCATGCAAGGCTTTAGAAAAAGCTTGAGAAAATGAGAAACATTTCCATTTTAAAACTTTTCTTTCTTTTTGAAAAACAAAAGCAAAAATGAAAGGCAAAGAACAACGTGGATGAATGTGAAACGTCATCTTTATTTATGATTATGAATTGTGTTAGGAACAAAAGAACCCTTACAAAAAGCTACCATGCCCCGGGCAAGACATAGTGCTTGAGTACAAGAAAGACAAAAAACAAAAATTATTACTCTTCGAAGGAGGTGACTGAGATAAGCCTTTCAGATGTCCAATTGCTAAGTTGAGTCCCTGGAACAGAAGGCCTGATCCACTCATCTAAGTCACAGCCATTATCAACTGAGTCATCTTGCACGACACTGATGCTTCCATAACCTACCACTCTCGCGCTCGTGAAAGTAATCGGGCCTTGATGACCTCTAGCACTCGGTCCAGATGATGTCTGCCCAAGATGGTAACCAATCCCAAACATATCTTTCTTTTCTGGCACTTCTACTGGACTGCCCCTACCTTCTCGTATCCCAGATTCTACCACTTCAAGAGCTTGCTTATAAGAGGTTATGGAAACCCCCTTCTTTGGTTCTTCAGAAGAAGCTGCCAATGCAGATGCTTGTTCAGTTTTCAGGGGCTCAAAAGCTTGACATGGAGTTTCAACTATCTCGCCATCCATCTCCACATACTTGAATGAAGCTAGATTATTGACGAAAATGTCCTCTTCCCCACTGACTTTACAATTTGGCCTTCTCAGACGAACTTTAGTTTTTGATGAAGTGTGGACGATACTGCTCCTGTTGAATGTATCCAAGGTCTTCCCAGCAAACAGTTGTATGCAGGCTGTATATCCATTACGTAGAATATGGTATTGAAGATTTGTGGACCTACTTTAATTGGTAAATCCACCTCCCTGAACACTGATCTCCTCGACCCATCAAATGCTCTAACTACCAGGTCGCTAGGATTTAGAATCACTCCATCATAATCCAACTTCAGCAATGCCTTCTTGGGCAGAACATTCAACGATGATCCGGTATCTACCAACACGTGAGAAAGTACCGCACATTTACATTCTAAAGAGATATGTAGTGCCTGATTATGAGCACGCCCTTCAGATGTTAGATCCATGTTTGTAAAACCCAATCCATGACTGGAATTGACACTGGATACAACCGTTTCTAATTGATTCACCGAGATGTCCTGAGGCATATAAGCTTTATTCAGGATATTCAAGAGGGCTTTCCTGTGGGAATCGAAGCACATTAGCAAAGACAAGATGGAAATCTTCGATGGAGTCTGTTGCAGATGGTCCACAATCTTGTAATCACTCTTTTTGATAATTCTCAAAAATTCTTCAGCTTCTTTATCAAATGTGATGTCTGGATCAGTTACAAGTGCAGGCGCATTGGGAACCACCGGTTGCTTCCCTCTTGTTCTAGCCTGGGCTTTTGCAGTGTCCCTGGGTGGTATCACACTATTTCTTAGTGTTTCCGACGCGAATAATCTCCCACTTCTAGTAAAGCCCCCTACTCCAATGTTTTCTACTTGAGCTGGGGTCGTTCTAGACGTGGCCAAATCTTGTTTCTGGCCGTTACAATATACTTCGCCACCATAATTCTAGGGAATGGCTTTATCACTTTGATACATTATTGGCCCTATAGTGGTGATGGTTATCGGTGCCACTCTGGCTTGCGGAGGAACTTGAGATGGATCATAGAAAATGGTTATTGTAGAGACTTCACTTTTTTCTTTTACAACTTTGTCAAACTGTAGAACCCCTTCATTAATCATGCTCTGGATCCTTCTTTTCAACTGCTCACAACCATCTGGGGCTTTAGCACACCCTGGACAATCATCTTCACACCCAGGAAAAACACCTCTTTATGACAAGCAAACTTTAACAGCACTCAACGGAGTCTGCAGGTCGTTGACATCACGCACCAAGTTTAGATTCTCCCCTTCATCAATTGCCCCAACCGTACCTCCGTGAGGAGGCATGGGGTTCTGAATTACGTTAGGAGTAGGAGAAAAGTTGATTGCTTTGGAATCTACTAGGTCTTGGACTACATACTTCAAGGCTTTGCAGTTTTCCGTGGTATGTCTGGGGGCTCCGGAATGAAATTCACATCTAGCGTTTGTATCGTAACCTTCAGGAAGTTGCCCCGGCTTTGGGGGTTGCAAAGTTCTGAGCTGAACCAGCTGGAGTTGGAGGATATTCTACAGAAGTTGTGAATAGGACATAGGTGGAGTTTCAAACTACCTTTCTCTGGTCCTATGAGAATAGTATGGACGAGGAGCTCTTTGTTGATACCTTTGTTGGCGTTGCGGCTGCGGTGGTTGGACTTGTTATTAAACAGGTTGAGCTGAGATAGTGACAAGGGCCACTTGCTGATAAAACCCTCTATTACTTCCTCCCCTCTGCGTGTACACTGCCCTGGTCTCTCCTTCTCTCCTCTTCAAGAAGGGTTTCTTGATACCAAAATTTGAAGCGCCCCCGTTCTGAATCTTCCATTACTTGATCCAACTTTCTATCCTCTCGCCAGTCAAGATGATATCTGAAAAATCCACTTGAGGAACATCCAGCTAGCCTCTCCATGAAATTCCCAGGGAGGGTATCCAGGAACAGTTATACCATTTCTCTCTCCAGCAAAGGCGGTTGCACTCTGGCGGCCACTTCACGCCACCTTTGTGCATAATCTTTGAAGCTCTCAGAGTTTTTCTGAACCAGACTCTGAAGTTGAGTGCGACTGGGCGCCATGTTGATATTATATTGATACTGCTTGAGGAATGCTTCTCCCAATTCCTTCCAGCTTCTCACGGAGCTTCTCTCTAACTTCATATACAATTCCAAGGATCCTCCGGAGTGACTATCCTGGAAGTAGTACATCCAGAGCTTTTCATCCCTAGTATGGGCAACAATTTTTTGGTAGAAGGCCTGCAAGTGAGTTTTAGGGTAGAAGCTACTGTTATACTTGTCAAAAGTAGGTGGCCTGAATTTGTGAGGAATAACCACCCTGGGGACTAAGTCCATGTCAGACACATATATCCCCAAAGTGTCTCTACACTCGAGGGCTTTGACTTTCTCAGCAAGCATCAAAAAGTCTTGAAGACTTCCTTCTCCACCGATTCCTATATCATTGTTGAAAGAAGGGAACTGATCCTCCTGCCTGTCTTGTACTAGAATGAAAGTTGTTGTGCCTTGTTCTGGAACTTGAGGTCCACCTAGGTCATTGTTGGTGTTGGGAGTAGTTATCTGCACGTCAGGAGTGGTTACAGGGATATTAGTCTGAGGAGGGTTGAGCCCCTGAATTGTATTTCTCAAATATAGTTGTCCCTGAGTCATCCCTTGCATCATGACCATGAATTCTCCCATTCTGGTGCGAAACTCATTAAGCTCAGTTTGCATAGCGTCCATGACTGTCCTCTGGTTGCTGCGAGTTGTGTAGCGATGTGGGATATTTTGTCGGAGATGTCGGGTCTTGGCAGCTCTCGCAATCTTTTCCTGAAACACAAATGAGTTAAGCATCCTGTAGAAAACCTGCAAAAATGAAGAAGAAAATGCAAATGATGTGTATGCAATGCAATGTGTTCCTTTTATCCTCAGGGTTTTTCCCTTTTCCTGTCCTGATATTAGGAGAATAATAATTGGGAAGAAGACCCATATGATGTTCAAATAACGTGACGGCTGTGGAGAATTGGTGCTTATTACCCCGTGTCGGTGCAACAGATAACAAACAAGAGATTCAAAGCAAGTCAATTACATAAACTGAAGTTTGAAACAACAAAGTCCCCGAAGGGTGCCAATCAAAAGAACAACAAAGTATATCAATAAAAGGAATCCCACAACAAGCCTATGGGTAATCCAAGTACAATAGCATGAAACTAAACTCTAGGGAGCTCTAAGTCCCGCAGCCTCCAGCTAAGGCGCTTGACATTCTGGAACAACTGAACTATATCCGGATGATCGGGCTCCCGGATGAGTCTCTGGATGAGGAGATCCCTTAGATCAAAGGAAGCATGTAACTCTTCAATCTGCTGCAGGAAAGTCTTTTCATTTTCTTTGCTCGGAGCCGGCTCAGCCTTTGACTTCTTCACATCAGCTCGAAGCTTCAGCTCTTCAACTTCTTTCTAGACATCTTCAGCTATTTGTTGACTCTTTGTCATCTGATGAAGGTATTCTCTCTGTTGCTCTTGGGCCTTCTGAACTAACTTTCCTTGCTCAACCAGGGCATCCTGAAGGCTTTTGATCTTCAACTCGAATTCAGCCTCTACCTCCTTTTGCTTTTTCTGGTGATCACTCCACTTCTCTTGCCAAAGTGTGACGGCTTCATTAGCTTCATTCAGTTCCTTCTTATCTCTCTAACGTTGACTCGCCTTATGGATCTCAGCCAATCCTCTCTTCCTAAAGTATAGTTCTCTTTCATCAAAGTCCTTCTGCTTAAGCCGAACTGTTTCTTCAACTCGGAGAGCTCTATCTTCTAACTTCTGGTTCTGAATCATCAATTTCTGACAAGAATTGTGAGCCTCCTGATTTCAACTCTAAGTTGTTTGACCAAAGCCTCCAATTATTTGTAATCCTCTAAAGGCATAGTTGCTGGAGGTGGAGTTGGTATAGAAAAAGGGAATAAAGCCGTTTGAACCTCCTCCTTTATCCAAGCTTCGAATTCAGGGAACATCCGGTTATTGCTCTTGCCTAGACATGCCATGTCTTTTCTTTTGGTCACTTTCCAAGAGCCTGCAACTTTTCTGACCAACGGAAGATTATCTTTTACCGAGAAGTAGAAAGTTTGGAATAACTCGGATTCATCGAGAATCTCTTGCATACCCTAGTTGTCTTCTTAAGAGAATGGGGTTGTAGTTGATACCCCCTGATACTCCTAATAATGACATGTTGAGGTAATTCCCACAACTGGTAATGAGACTCTTTCCTTTCAACTTCAAAGTAAACCATCTAATATCTCTGGCAGACAATGTACTTAGCTTCTGCGCCCAAGTAGTATCAGGATCAGTGAAACTCTCAGTGGTAGGAAAATGTCTCATAACCCACCTGTAGAATAAGGGAGCACAACATCTAACTAGACCTCCTCGCTTTTTCTCATTCTTATAGTGCACTGAATAATACAAGTCACCCAGGAGAGTGGGCACTGGATTCTTCAACACAAATAAATGAATAACATTTATGTCTACAAATTTGTCTATATCAGCGAACAGGATGATCCCATAAATGGATAATGCTAAGATGGCGCAAATAGAATCCCACTGATTTGTCACTGCAAGTTCTCCAGCCCTTCTAACCAGATACTCCAGAGTGAAACCAAGTACTTTCACTTTGGTGGTAGACAGATTTGCAGATACTTCAGATGAGCTCAAATAAAGAGCTTTGGCGATGTCATAATGGGTTGGCCTAATCATCTCTGAGTTGAAAGGAATCTGATCCTTGACTGACACTCCCATAATCTCAGCATACTCTTCCAGTAAAGGACCCAACTGAAAGTCATGAAAAGTGAAACACCTGGGCCGTGGATTGTAATAATGCCACAAAGTGTGAATGGCGCTTCTTTGAGAGCTATCCGAGTTAAATGCCAAGTCCAGAATATCGCCATACTTTTCCTTGAAGTATCCCAGATGACCCGGGGTAATAAGAGACACCATTTGGTTGATCAAGTCCACTTTGGTATCAAAAAATATGTAGTGCACAATCCTTTTTCTGATGTCTTCCATTCTGAAGTAATGATATGACCAGCAACCGGGAATAATGCAAACCCTGAGAATAATAGAAACACAAATGATTAATGATGTTATGATGCTTATGCAAGGCGAGGCATGTGATCAGTGAAGTGTCTGTGATGTGCCAATCATATAATCAGGTGTCGGTGCAAGGCCACAATATCAACATATCACAATGACAATCCCTCTAATCCGGGATCCATATCTTAGAACCAAAGTACAGGAGAACAAGATCACAAAACTGAACCGATGGCAAAGTGGGTATGTTGAAGGTCTCAGGGTTCCTGCAAACCTGTAAACCCCTCCCAATCTCACGGGTGTGCTACTCGGGTCAAACATCACGGACTCTCAAATCTGAATAGCAATAATACGTTCACCATTTCCGAGAGATGGCTCATGACCAAATCAGGGAATCGGTTTGGAATTCTGTACTACTCAGGGAGGTCTCAGCTGAGTCCAGAAAAACAAGCATCCCTCATAAGTCCCCAGCTTCAAGCACTGAATCGAGAAACAATAGTACATTCATCCCGAAGGGTACAATACTACCATCATACGAACAATTTGCTTTAACTGAATTCCTATGAGAGAACCAGGCCATCCTATGCGAGTTCCCAATGGACCCTCGGATGCGAATGGGTTTGCCAACAAATGTGGTCTGCCACTGTCATCACTGGAGAGGGGTGTTTCCATTAAGGTTCTCGAAGATCGGTCACCAGATGTAGATAACTATCAAGGTCGTACCCTAAAGTAGGGAAGAACCCCCACACAGAATAGTCCCAAGACGGTCGCAGTCTGGGTGTGGAACACATCGCCACTCATCATGTAACCATGCGAGTACAACGTGTCCACGCTAATCCTATAGTGCACTCAAGCCGAGTATTTGGCTTATCTCACAGTAACTCCCATCCCGCAGAAAAAATGAAAACCAGCACACCCAGACAGTCCAGTATAATATGATGCATGGAAAATAAATATTGAAAGCAGTAAATAAATGCGGTAAAGTAAAGTTGTAAAGTAAAAACTGTAAATAAAAACAGTAAAGCTAAACTAAAGCACACAACAACAAACAGATTAACACCCAAAGAAACAAAACCAAACAGGCGCTAGGATTGACTCTACGAGGGAAATCAAATATTTTGGGTTGAGTCCCCAGTAGAGTCGCCAGCTGTCGCTCCCGGGATTTTCATCCTAGTACAAACGCGAAAGTGGCGCGGAAAAGATAGAGTCGCCAACCAGGCATTTTTATCCCGAAAGAATGGGAAAGGTAATGCTGCACAAACCTAAGGAAGAAGGAAAAGACAAGGCCTTGTGATCCAAAGATCTGGGTTCGGGAGTCGGATACGACCTGGGAAGGTATTAGCACCCCAGACCGTCCGCCGTACCCGACGAGATCCACGCTTGTTTGTTTTGTTTCAAAGGGTGAGAAATAAGAATGCTGCTGAACAAATGAACTGCTAACTGGAATTGGAATTGAAATGAGAAAGGAATTGGAAAAGAAAATGGAAACAAATGGGGAAAATGTAGGGAAAATAAAAAATGTGCTCGAACGGGCCCTACCCCGCTGCCTACGTACCTCATCGGGAAAATGAGGATCAGAGTCGACGTAGTTCGCCTAACTAAGGCGGGAACTATTTATTTATGTTTTTTATAGCTGGAACTGTGTATGTCTATGCTCAAGTGTTGCATGCTCGTCTGGTACGAGTGCGTTTACCGTCTTGCATGCGAGACAAGTCGTCGCGAGTTCGCGTTCAGAATGAATGATATGAGAAAGAGAAGTTCCCGCAGGATAGTCGCTTATTATTTGTTTTTATCTTTTATGAGAAATGTTTTGAATTTGTTTGTGAACATTCTCATACTAAGACCTATCCATCGTGGTAAATACTTACACCTTGCCCCGAAACAGAACACGTATAAGTACTCCGCAATAAAGTCTCATGGCATATAAGAATGTTCGATTTTTATTAAGTATTTTTATTATTTTCTTTATGAGGAGAGAAAGGAGGAGTCAAGTTGTAAAAACGCAAAAACTAAGGGGACTAAGACTCAACCCTAATTTTAGTTATTATTCAAAAGTGGTCCTAATGGTTTGTGGAGTTTTCTAATCCTAATGAATAAAAGGAACTAAAAACTACTAGAATTCAACTTACTTCCTAAGGAATTTAAGTTGGTTCTAAGAAACATGGGGAAGCCTATACAAGTAGAAAATACAAATATTAAGGCAAAAGCATTAAAATAGAAAGAAGAAATTAATTCCAAAAATTGCATGTTAAAGCATAACACTAAAATAAGCATAAACATCATCTACACATACTTAATGAAAATTCTAAGCCTAAGTCCTAAAACTAAAGGAATTTATTTAATATCACTATTCTAAAATCAGTAGCTAAACTATACTAAATTATTCTAAACTCCTAAGATTAAAACTAATTAAGCTAATTCTTAATGAACCATAATATCCTAAGTTAAACTAGGTTGATTTACAAAGTTAAACTTAGCTAAAATAAATGCACTAAAAAAATAGCAAAATTCCTGGAAAAAAATATGAAATTAATTCTCTAAGGTCCTTAACTTGACTATAATATTGTGCTAAAGAATATCCTAAAAATTCAGAACCTAGCTATTCCTAAAAGTCACTTAAATCTACCTAATAACTAATCACAATTTTACATGAACTAAGCTACCAAAATAGTGGATAAAATGGCCTAAAAATATACCAAAAAATATCCTAGGTCCTATTATTAGTCCTCTAATCATAGCAAAAATAACGGGCTAAAAATCCTACAGAAAGTGGAAAACATAAAATGTACAAAATTATGTGTAACTAAAAGAAATCAATATAAAGCTAATTAAATGGGAAATCGAAATTAAATCGAAAAAAGCCAAAATTCAGAAAGTAAAAATGTCACAAATTTCTAAAATGAATTATAAACCTCCTATAATTTTTGTGGAATTTTATCACGTATTTTACTATTTTTTGTGGATTTATTTCAAACTACGACAAAACAAAAATTAAAAAGGAGAAACTAAAAGGAGGGGTGCATTTAGTGTTTTTTCCTAGTTAATATCCTAATGGGCTTTGAACGGTGGGGTGCGAAAAGCAAAATCACAAGGCCCATTTGCGTAGAAAGATTGGGGTGCATGGCATGAACTTTCGGTCAATATGTTGACTCAATGTGGTTCGTCTGATCAAAAGTCTTTCAAAGAATTATCATCCAATGGATCTTAGGGCGTGGACGCGTGATAACTATTGTGAACTGGCACTCACCTAATTCGCCGCGAAGGGAGCCTACCGGACGGTGACAAATGTCACCGCCGGAGTGGCTGGGAATCCCAAAAGCACATCCAACCTTATCTTCTTCCATCTCTTGGAATTGTAACGGTTCAATTAAGTAATTAACCACACTTTATTCCCTTTAATCTCTCAATATTCTCTTGAAATCCTCTTAATCCCTCTATTAATTATGTTCTTTATGATTAAAATTATAATAAAACAAAGGAGAAGAAACAAAAGGGCTGAAGAGACACTATGAACCCTAAGCCTCTTCTTCTTACTATCTCGCACTGCCCTTCTCCATGTCATCTCCCTCTTCTTTGTCCTGCCATCACCTTCATCACCCTCACAGACCGACCTTCTCTCCCTCTTCTTCTTTCCCTCTCTATTATTCATCTCTCTCCGCAAGAACAAGCACTAAACCCTAAGCCTTCTTACTCCTACGACGCAAATCCTCCAAGCAACACCATCCCGCCGCAAACCTCAATCTCCACCGGAGACAACGAGAAACAACAGTGGCGAATCTTCAATGACTTACATCAGAATCTTAACCTAACTTCTCCTCTCTACCATTCCTAAACCAAAGTCCACAAAAACTCAAGAAATTTCCAGAAGAAACAACGGAGGACGAATCAACTACGACGCAAAGCACGACGAATATCTACAATTTAAGCTATGTATGTCAAATTGGAGATCAAAAGGTGTGTACCTGCAATCGGTGAAGCAAATGGTATAATCGACGTAATCAACGGAGATGTAGTCGGCTGGTGAATACCCGAAAAGGCCTTTGAAGTGCGAGAAAGAAGAAGTTCCAAGGCTTACGTCGTGACTGGAAATTCTTCTTCTCCGTGCGATATTTCCGTAACCGTGGTGTATGTTAGATGACGTTGCGTGTGCTATCAAACAAGGTCGCAAAGATGGAGAAGGAGCTTGAAAGCGATGATGCGGCGATGGCGACGAGAACACTACATTCGCGGTAAGTTTCTCTTTGATTCTGAAGTTGATATTGACTTGCGGTTTATTGTTATCCTCATTTTCTTTTTTACTAACTCTTGAGACGAATTGATGGAGGTTTTGTGGAGCAGATTCCGATTGAAGAGATATAGACGAAGACTGAATGAAGATCGAAGGAAAATGGAGAAAAGTTTGTTTGAAAAATGGTGAAGAAATATTGGAGAAGAAGGAGAATCAGAGCTGTGAGAAGAAGGATGAATGAAGTGAAGTTATGAAGTAATGACATTCCGTCATTGCTTTGCTTACCGTTTTTCATCCCCAGCAGTTGTCCTCTGTTCGATGGTCGTCCTCCATCGCTTTCATTTGATACTCATATTGTACTGTCTTTTACAATTTATATCCCTTTTCTTCTTTTCCCCAGTGAGTGCAAATTTCAGACTGTCTTTGGTATTCACCCACAAGTTATCCTGTTTGTCTGTTAAGCCAGGCACTTACACCCTACACAGCTAACTCATGCTTGAATAGGGGAAGCTGTAAACACCCCAAATTTTCCCTCTCCTTTTTCTCATACCATGGTTTGTGATCTTTCATATTGCATTTGCATAAGCATACCATCTCACATTGCATAGTTATTTCACTGTATAAGTTGCATAGCTAGGGTTTGTGATCAGATGAATCCAAGAAGTGATCTGAGCTATCTAAAAGGCCTTGAAGCTTGTTAAGAGGGTCCATGTGTGTTCCATGATCATAATATGCTCCCCAAAGTGCATTAAATTCAATAGATCACAGAGCATTGCAAAGGCATAGAGGCAGACTGAAGATTTCCTGCACGGATGACCTAGAATTAGGGTTTTGGGTTTGAGGCCCTTAACCTCAAATTTTTTGGTCATTCTTGATTCTAATGGTCTTAATGTGTTATGAGGAGCATGTGTACCAAATTTGATGAAGAAATTCACTGTGGAAGTCATCTGATCAACTGGTAACTTGTTGTGCAAGAAAAGTCAGAATCTGGGCATCTGAGGCCCCCAACAATGGAACCAAAGGATCATTTTCATAAAATTGAGGTTCTATAATCTTTATTTGATCTTAGAAGTGGTTATAAGTTCACAAGATTGAAGAATTTCAAGCCGTTTTCAAACTTTCCATTTTTCGACATGACTTGTAATGGAAACTTTCTATTTTGGGAAAGATTTTCAACCTCCTCTTTTTTGATCAAAAATGCTTTAAATGAAAAATCCTTAAACATGAAAGTTGTATATTGGATCTTCCCATTTTCAAAAAGTACAAGAACTCCTCTTGATTCAACCTAGAACTCAAGATATGATCTTTCAAAGTTGGGAAAAATCCTATAATTTTCAAGTTCATGCCAAAGAGTATTTTTGCAAAATCAAGTTTTAAGACTTCTAATGACCTCTAATTGACCTCTAAGCTTCATTACATGATAATGCAACACATTTAGATCAGATTTGAGCCTTGCATCACAAGTTTTCGTGGCCAATTTCTCAAGAATGTACAAAGTTGTAAATGTGCAAAACCATTGCAATCTCACCACTCATTCACTTCTGATCACTCTAAACCATCCCATGGCCATCCTTGATGCAAGTTGAGGCAGGTCAAGCCCCCAAGCCAGCTCTGACCCGAGCCATACCTCATAGTACATAATCTTTACTTTTTGCAAAACCTCCCATACCAATCAGCCTATGCCACAACAACTCTCTGGCTAATCAACATTGTTTATATGGACATCAAGGAGTTCATTACACAACACACACATGCCATAATCAAGCCCTAAGCTCAGTTTCACAAAAAACCTAAAAAACATTCATCTCTTCTAATCTCATCACACAAGCATCAAACCTCAAATCTTCTTCCACCAATCATCTCCACACATCATAAGGATCACAAACCAACCATCAAAATGGCCTAAAAGCTCCCAAAACAAAAACACGATTTCTGCATTAGTAGAAATGAAACACTCAAACCATCCATCATAAACTTGTTCTAAGTGTTCCAGAAGCATCAAGGTGATCATTGGAGTGGATTGGCATCAAGGAAAGGTCCAGAAAGCTCAGATTGAGAAAGCTTCAACTCAGGTAACCATCAAGAACAAATTTTCCAGAACTTGCGTTTTAAGTTATAGATTGATTCTATGTGATGTACTGATCATGGTGATATGTTTACTTTTGAAAATGGTTGAGTTTTAAGCATTTCATAGCCTTTTGAAAGTTTTGTATAATTTTCCGTTTTGCTTCGATTCATGAATTTGATGAAATATAAATGGAATTTATTGCTGGATTCTTGTTCTTTGATGTCTAATGAGTGATTCTGGAGAGTTTGAGGTGTTTCCATGGCATTTTGAGAGAGATAGGATGAGTGAGCTGCCAGAGAAGATGACCGGAGGTCTTCTCCGGCCACCTGAGAGTCATTAAACCCTAATCTGTAATTAAATGCCAGTTTGAATGTGGGTCGTAGGATGAGTGTTTCCCACGTGTGTTGGATGGCTCAGATTGCCTCATTAAACCCTAATCCCTTTTTAATTTATTTAATTAGGATTAATTAAGTTAATTTTTCCAGATTTGATCCTAGCCTTCCATTTGCGCGCCAGTCAGCCCCAGTTCAAATCTCAACCTTAGATCCTGATCACTTTGCATTTTCTTTATATTTATTTGCATTTCTTTTCCATATTTATTTTAAAATAGCAAAAACAATTTTAAAAATCTCAAACTTTGCATTTTCATTTTAAATCTTTTTCTTAACCCAAAAAAAAAATTATTTTTATTTTTGCATTAAAAAAGTATTTCTAAAACATTTAAATGTTTTATTTAATTAATTAATTGATTTTAATTAATTAAAAATACATTTAGGTTTTTAAAAATCACCAAAAAATTCATGAAGAATTCTTAGACATTTAGAAACATTTTCAAACTCACCATACAAATTTCTTTTTAGGTTTGATCACATTTTCACAATTATATTTGAATTAGGGTTCTTAAAAATCACATTTTCTAACCCTAACTTGAAAAAATCATTTCTGCCTAACCATGATGAGTTTGAACTTGATTATTTTTTCATTGTTTCACATATTACATCTAGCATCTAGGATATTTATCTCATAATTTTACATTGCATTTTCAATTTTATTTTCATTTTATCCTTAGATGTATCCAAAAACCCTAGTTAAATTAGGAAATCCATAACTTTAACTAGGTTTAGCTTCTGACCTTCTCCTTTGGTGAGTGATCTTGTATATGTTTAGGGTTTGTTTTAGTTCAATTTCAATTTTTTATCATAATGTATGCTTCTGTTTTGGTCATATGCATCTCATGTTGCCTTAAAACCCTAATTTCTCATGTTCATTTGCATTCATCTTTGCATCTCATCATCATATGAACTTGCCATGAAATTTCAATCACTTGTATGACATCTTAGACATCTTAGGACATGCTTGAACATTTCTTGATCATCTCTTCATTCATTTGCTATGTTTTGCATTCATTACATTTCATGAACATCCATGGGTTTTCAAGTTTCTTTCATGCTTCCATTGCATCTCATCCTTGTATGAACATTCATAAGCATTATGTATGACTTTGCATCATCTCATAACACATTTTCCTTGCATATACACTTCTGGTTTTGGTCTTTTCATCTTTAATTATTTCATTTCCTTTTGCTTTGCATCTTATGCATTCATACTAACCTTTCAGGGGCTTATGGTAAGTTGTTTGGGATGTCGATTTGCCTCCACATCCTACCTTCTTCTTATCTTTTCATATGCATTATTTACTTGTCTTTGAAGTGAACTTGCTTCACTTATTGCTCTCTCATTCTTACTTTCTTTCTTTTAAGTTACTTATCTTCTTCAGGAAGTAAGTAACTTATTCTTTCTCTCCTTCTCTTTTCATCTGCTTCTTCTTCCTTTGTGGCCTCTTGAAGAACTTTATTTAAGCCTCACAAACCATAGGGTATCCAAGCATGATAATCTTTAGAGTTGTATATAGTCTCTCCTAGCTTTTTACCTTTGAGTCTCCTTGAGTCTCTCTTCTCATCTCATAATCAGAGGCTAAACACTTAAAGCTTTAGGACTTTGAATTAGGGTTATGCCTGCATCCTTATCTTAGGATGGAGTGTATAACTTTAATCCTTAGTGTTAAACCGTTAATTTATTTACACCTCTTAATCAAAACACTTAATAATGATCAAGACATAAGCTTGTAACTTGGGCCTTACATTAGGGTTCTATCTCTTCCTTTTGGTTAAGAGGGACTAACCCTAATGTTTAATGGACAAGTCCCCCTCAAGTTGTATTACAAACTTAAAATCTACTTCTTAATCTCTTCTTTATTAAAATCCACTTTAATAAAGGCTTGTTATATAATGAATTTAATCCATAACCATGGATTAAGTTGAGGAGTCTTCCTCAGCTTAAGTGTTCTCATCTATTATCCTTCTCTTATGATGGTGTAATGAGTTCACTAATACCTGATTAGAGATTAAACTCATTACTTAACACTAAACAAAAACCCAAAAAAAAAATCTTAATAATTACCAAGTAGGTTAATGATCTTAATCCTACATCATCATGATAATTAAGTTGATATGCTTATCTCATACTTAAGTAGGCTCATTATCCCTAATCAGGGAGGATATAATGAGTTTACAAACCCTTGATTTAGGCTTAAGCTCATTATCCTATGCAAAACACCAAAAACAATAAAATAAACTGAAAAACACAAAAACAAACAATAATCGTCTCCTTCGGGATTCTTTTCTCACCACCTTCACTCTGAAAACGAGAACTCGCTTCTCCCGTCTAATGCAAGACAGTTAGAACTCGAGCCAGACGAGTCACACACTTGAGCATAGACAAGTAAGAAGTTCACAACAAATCCTCCAGTCTCTTTGAGTCGAACTACGGTGTTCTGACTTCCTCATTGCACGAGAGGATACGTAGGCATAACTTAACGGTTATCGAACAAAAGTCTCTGTGTCTTCCCCTTCTTTCAGCTTTCTTTTTCTAAGCCTCAGTCTTAAGCATCTCACTCTCTTTTTGCACTGACACATTGTACATTCTCCCTAGCTTTTATACACAGTTAGGACATACACTATCCCCCTTTTAAACACAATCAAGTAAGTGTGGATCCCGTCGAGTACGACGGACGATCTGGGTGCTAATACCTTCCCAGGTCGTAACCAACCCCCTTTCTCAGTTTCTCTAGTTCGCAACCGTCTTATCCATACCCTTCCAGGTTTATGCAGCATTACCTTTCCTTCGGGATAAAAATGCCTAGCTGGCGACTCTATTCAAACTCAACCTCCAACATCGCTGACAGTCTGTGTCTGCACCGGGGACGTAAGTCTTTTCGGGAGAGACAACTGGACGACTCTGCTGGGGACTCCTTTGCAACAAGGGCTTCTGGTTTTTTTGTGGGTTTCTCCTAACGCTTGTTTGTTTATGTTTATGGGGGTGTTATGTGCTATGTGTGCTTTTGTTTATTGCTTTATTTTTTTTGCTTTCTGTACAACTTAATTTACTACATTTATTTACCGCTTTCATTTACTATTTTATGCATTTCATTATCATATCATATCTGTGATGTTTTTTTGGTTTACCTTGGTGGGAGGGGTATTCCAGTGAGAAAGGTCCAACACAAAGGTCTGAGTGACAGACATAGGATTAGAGTGGCTTCATATTCTTTCCTATTCCATTTCGGTCTGGTGCGGGAATATGAAACACAATTCAGACATGGGTTTCTTCTTGAGAACTCTGTGCTACGGATTTCATGTAGTATTAGGGCTATCTGGGAAGCCTGCTAAGTCTGGATGACCTTTTTAGATGACCTTCAGCATCTGAGGTGATTTAGAGGAGGATTCTTTATGATTAGAGTAAACATTGTACCCCCGGGTTAGAAGTGTTTACACTTCTCATAATAAATATGAAAATGAGGATCCTTGTTCTAGAACAATACCTGTGAGTGGGTGGGGTTGTTTACAGGTTTGCAGGAACCCTTTGGTCTCAACATACCCTGTTACTGATATTGTTTTTAAGGTTACACTATTTTGGACTGATCTTATGAAACCCTGGACTTGTGACTCTTTATTTGAGTCCCCCACCTGGTTACTGGTTCTCAGACCTTCATCCGGACTTCTGAACACTCATGGACCCTATCAAAACAACTGACAATCCAGCACCTGATCACAAACCCTTTCATATCATTCAGCATACATTAGTTTGCATCATTTAACATTTGTCTATTTGTTTTACAGGGTATCCACATCTTCTTTGGTTTGGTTTTGACCGTTATTCTGCTCAGATATCTTCTCCAACACTTCATCAGTTACCTTCTTCAGTTGTCTTCATCAGTTATTTTCTTCAGCTATCTTCATCAGCCCATTGTTAGTATGGATTCAACCAGGAAGAGCAACATTACATACCATTTCTTTGAGTACCCCCTGGAAGGCATCAGGCAGATTCAGGCCCTTATCACCCCTGATCATGTTCTTTTATTCAGAGAGCATTATGGTGGTATTATGGACATGATCATGGACTTGGATGCATCACAGAGGAGCATGCTTCACACCTGTCTCAAGTTCTATGACCCTCCTCTTCGATGTTTCACTTTTCCAGACTTTCAGATATGTGCTTTGTTGGAAGATTTTTCCATATTGTTGGGTGTCCCTATCAGAAGAGGAATTCCTTTCAACCCTGAGATGACTGCTCCTAAGACTGAAGACATAGCCAAGGCTCTACATTTGGAAGCCACCATCATTGATCAGCATTTAACCACCAAGGCTGGAAGCCCAGACCTTCATTTGGACTTCTTAATCACCCAGGCCACCATCCATGCTGCAACAGGGAAGTGGGAAACTGTCTGTGCTCTCCTAGCCCTCGGTATATATGGTATCATCTTGTTTGCAGATGAGCCTAAGTTTGTAAGAAAGAATGTTATCCATATCTTTGTGCTCAAGAATCCAGTTACTACCTTGCTAGGGGATTTCTACTACTCGGCACATCAGAGAAATGAGAAACAGAGGGGAAGACTGGTCAGATGTTTTGCACCTCTCTTCTACAATTGGTTATTAGACACATGTCGAAGATGAAAGCTTTCCTGAATCCACATCAGTCAAGGAATTGGGCTAAGAGAATGATTGCCCTCACTTCAGAAGACATCAGGTGGTGTACTCATAACACTAAGGGCAGGGACATAATTACAAGTTGTGGGCAGTATCCTAATGTACCTCTTATTGGAATGAAGGGTTGCATCAACTACAACCCTTTTCTTTTCAAGAGACAGTTAGGGTGTGCCTTAGTACATCCACCTCGGGAGCAGGACTTAGCAGAGACTCTTTACTGTGTTGCTCAGAATAATCATGCCATCATCCGACAAGCAGCCTGGGCTTGGGATAACTTACAGACTAAAGGAATTGCCATTTTGGGGAAGTGAAACAACATAGCTTCAGCTCAATACATTGTTTAGTCTCGCATCAGAGGACAGATCACCCGCATGCCATTCACCCTGGGAGATATGCCAGGGCCATCAGTAGTTGAGCCTGTAGCTACAATCAGTTTGGAAGAGTCTGAGAAACTGAAAGAGAGGAATACCCAACTTTCTAAAGCTCTGAAGAAGACCCTTTAGGAAAGGAATGACGGTCGTCTGGATGTTGAGAGATTAGAGAAGCTCTGAATCGAGCATGTGACTAAGATAGAGAAGACAAAGAACTTCATCAGAAAAGCCCAAGCAGGGGAATTGGTATTGAAGAATGCTTGCAAAGAAGCTAAGATTCAGAAGGCCAAAACTGATTATTACCTGGAAGAGAGTCATGCTAGATGGATCAGGATCATTGAAGCTCGTTTGTAAGAAGATCAGAAGACACAGGCTAAGATAGAGCAGCTAGAAGCCAATGAGAAGAAGAGTTAGGAAGCCTTGTTAGCAGCACAGAAGCAAATCTCGGAGTTGAAACTCCGGGCGGGGTTGAAGAGATCAAAGGACCAAAACAAGTACCAGAAGTTGACAAGTGCCATTGCAACTAGAAACCTTCTTATCAGGACCATCACAGAGCATCCAGTTGGACCAGTGACTGATGCTCTCCTGAAGGAAGTCAAGGAGGATGAAATTGGGCTGGATGTTTGATTTCCTTTACTTGTATTTTATTTGGGTTTTACTTTAATTCTCCATGGTGATTTTGTTGTATTTCTTAACTTAATTGTATTTTGACCCACCATGGGAACTTGTTGTAATCATAAACTATGTATTTTGGCATTTTGTAATGTTATAGTTTGTGTGTTACCTGGATCTTCTTTTTCATTTCTCTTCAACATCATCATTCCCAGAGGTCTGGAAGGTCAAAACCAAAGAGCCAAACCAGATACCCTTGGAAGACAAATAAACATATTGCATTGCATGCTAACCTCATTCTCTGTGTTTTTGCAGGTGTTTTTGTTTATGTGTTCTCACTTTTCTGTCTGTTTCAGGAAAAATTGCTCGTAGGAGGGTTTTCCCCATCAACAGAGTCCACAGGTATCCTACAAGACACAACCTTCCGAGAGTTCAGATGGACCAAGTTCAACAAGATTTGACTGACGTTAGAACTCAGATGGCTAATGAGATAACTGAGACGAGGGCTCAGATGAACCAATTCATGGCAGTAATGTCTGGGTTGGCTCAGAGCCAAGAAAGATTGAGAGAGTCAGTCGAGCGGAAAACTCCAGAAGAGAATCGTCCATGCACTGGAGGAACTAGTAACAACGATCACTAGCAGCCGCGAACAAATCCGCCAGAGTTTGGGCCCCACCTCAATCCTAAAGTCAATGTTATTGGAAATACCCAAGGAAATGCAGGAGGTCGTGTTCTACAAGAAGATCCTCAGGATGAACATATCACAATAATTGGTGCTGGGGATGAAGCCTATGATCGTCGTTTGGACGAAATAGCGGAGAAGCTAAGATCCTTAGAATCCCAAAACTCTTTGGGATTTGATGTAATGGATATGGGATTAGTAGAAGGAGTAAGGATTCCTCACAAATTCAAGCCTCCATGCTTTGAGAAGTACAATGGTACCTCTTGTCCTCGTACCGACCTTCAATCCTTTCTGGGAAGATTAAAAGCTTATACCATGGATGAGAAGCTATGGATGTTTTATTTTGAAGATAGTTTGATCGGGGCATCCCGTGAGTGGTATTCTCACCTATCCAGAGCTACTATCAGGAATTGGAAGGACTTAGATGAAGCTTTCATACGCCAGTATCAGTACAACCTGGATATGGCTCCCAATAGGACCCTCCAGATGGGTATGTCTCAATCCTCAAGAGAAAGTTTCCGGGAATATGCTCAAAGGTTGAGACAACTTTCTGCTGCTGTCCAGCCACCTATGTCAGAAAGAGAAATGGCTGACATGTTTATGAATACATTGCAAGGTACCTATATTGATAGACTTGCTACTTTCTCTTCCACCAGTTTTGCTGATGTAGTTATAGCTGGTAAGAGAATTGAGATTCTTTTGAAGATGGGGGAAATTTTAGACAATGGTGCTAGCTCCAGCAATGCAAGGAAACCCCTCTCGAGACCTCGAAGGACAGGTGAGACCAACTCAGTTCATATGGGCAGAGGTAGGCCTCAATACATGCAAAGATCAGTAGCCGCTGTTACCATTCCCACTCCAGCACCTCAACAAAAGTATCCTCAACAACCACAACACTTCCCACTACAACAACTTCCTCAATAGAGATCTTACAACAACAACAATCAGCAACAACATCCGTTTCAACAAAGGACTTCACAAATCAACAGGGTTATCGATCCCATCCTGATGCCCTATGCAATACTACTTCCACAGTTACTGAAGCTCAATCTGATCGAATTGAGGACTCTGGCTCCACCAGATCCCCAAAATCTCCCAAGAAACTATGATGTCAACACCAGATGCGCCTTCCACTCCAATGCACCTAGCCATACAATAGAGAAATGCAGGGCCTTACACATGAAGGTTCAAGATTTGATTGATTCTAAGGCAGTCAACTTTGCACCCCCTCCAAGTGTTACCAAGAATCCTATGCATAGCCATGGTGGGCCTAGGATAAATTCCATTGAGGAGGACAACCAGTAAGCCTAATTGACAATGTTGCAGATATTCAAACACCTCTGGACGAGGTTAAAGCCCAGCTTTCGAAGTGCCAAGTGTTTCCAGGTTGTGAGGCCCATTGCGAAGCTTGCAAGATTTCTACCAATGGTTGTGAAAATTTGAAGACCGGTATCAACAGTCTTATCAGAGAAGGCATCCTACAGATCACTTCAACAGTTCCAACTCCTACAACTCCAACAAACATCTTTCCTACAACATCAGCAAACACCATTCCAAAGGATTCTTCTACAACATCAGCGAACATTATCTCAACAGAGTCTTCTACAACAACAACAACCATCAATGACGACATCTCAATGGTCACCATTTATTATGATCCGACAACAGTTCATGTCCCAGATTCTTTCAACAACTTTCAGCAACATAAACAGTCTCATCAACAACTTCCTGCAAATACATCACCTATCGGACCCCCTGTCACAATCTATTATGATACACAAACTGTCACAACTCCTTCTTTCGCAGCAATCATTCCGGTCACCATCACAGTACCCGGACCAGTTCCACATGACAGCAGCAGTGTCGTGCCTTGGCATTACGGCTCAGATCTTTATTGTAACGGAAAGGAAGTCACTCTTGACTCTTCAACTTCTACACCACAGATTGATAATGTCGGGGGAGGCGGAGGCTTCACTCGAAGCGGACGTCTCTTCGCATCATAGTTCCCAAGAGTTAACGCTGAAGCTGAAGTTGCTGCCAAAGCTAAAGGCAAGAGTGTGGTGCCTGAAGAACCAATTGCCAAGGAAACTTAGAAGACATCCTTTGATCAGGATGTGGACGAGTTCATGAGAATTATCAAGAAGAGTGACTACAAGGTTGTGGACCAGTTCCATCAGACACCCTCCAAAATCTCCATTTTATCTCTGCTCATGTGTTCCGAAGCTCACTGGAATGCACTACTTAAAGTCTTGCACGCAACTTACGTGCCTGAAGAGATTACAGTTAATCAGCTAGAGACGGTGGTTTCAAATGTCAATACTAACCATGGGCTAGGTTTCACCGATGCTGATCTAACTACGGAGGGCCGTAACCACAATAAGGATTTACATATCACCTTAGAGTGTAAAGGTGTTGTACTTTCACATGTTTTGTTCGACACTGGGTCTTCTCTCAATGTCCTTCCGAAGAAAACCTTGGTCAAGATGGAATACAATGGTCTTGCACTTCGCCCAAGCTACCTGGTTGTGAGAGCCTTTGACGGTTCTAAGAGATTGGTTCTCGGAGAAATTGAGCTGCCTGTGGTAATTGGCCCACAGATTTTCAAAACTACCTTCTATGTGATGGACATTCAGCCTGCCTACAGTTGTCTGTTTGGTCGACCCTGGATTCATGCCGCTGGCGCCGTAACATCGACCCTTCACCAAAAGTTAAAATACGAATGGGAAGGCCAAATTATCACCATCTGTAGAGAGGAGGACATCTTTGTTAGTCACTTGGCTACCTATAAGTACATTGAGATGGATGGGGAGATCCATGAAACAATGAGTCAGGGTTTTGAAGCTCTCAATGTCAATGAAGCAATAGCTGAAGTATCTGGTACTTCAATTGCTTCTTACAAACAAGCACGGAAGGTTGTTGAAGACGGGAATGCCCAAGGTTGGGGCAAGCTGCTGCAAGTTCAGATCAAGGAAGACAAGTTTGGTTTGGGTTAAAGACCATCCCGACAGGTCCAAGAGGAGGCTGCTGAAGCTCCCAAGTTCGTAAGTGGGGGAATGTTGACCCGGATGCAATCACCAATGTGGAAGACGAGGCTGAAAGCGACTACAACCTGGAAAGCTAGATTCTTCCAAGAGTCCCAGGACAACAAGTCCTCAACCGGTCTTCCCAGGAAATTATAAGGGTTACGGCTGCAGAGTAATTATTATTTCCTGTTTAAGCATGCATTAAGTCCTACATCTTTCCCAAGGTGTCAGGACTCATTTTGTAATAGGGCCATATATGTATTTTGTGCAAATGAATGATTAATGAACAATGGACATCTTTTGCAAACGATCTTTTTCGCTCACTGTCTTTCATTTTTGTTATTTTCGCACAAAACAATAAATGTCAATGTTTTCTTAATAAACTTCATTCACTTTTTCTAAATAAGATAAAAGCAATCACTAAAATGAACAAATCTCAACCCTTGCAGAGATAATCCTCCAGATTGCACCAACAACGACACTGTTATGACCTCGTATGACTTCGACAATCCGATTAATCAAGCAGATGAAGGGGTTGATGAAGATTATGATTTGCCTGAAGAGTTAGCCAGGTTGTTGAGACAAGAGGAAAAAGTGATTGCTCCTCATCAGGAGGAAGTTGAAACTGTCAATCTTGGTACCGAGGAAGATGTGAAAGAAGTAAAGATCGGGGCCCGTCTGCAAGCTCCAGTGAAAGAATAGCTCATCAGTATGCTTCGAGAGTATACGGATATTGTCATGCACAGACTGCCACTAAAAGAAGATTGTCCGCCAGTTAAACAGAAGTTACGCCGTACTCGCCCGGATATGGCCATGAAAATCAAAGAGGAAGTACAAAAGCAGCGGGACGCCGGTTTTCTTGTTGTGACTACTTACCCGCCGTGGGTTGCTAACATTGTACCCGTACCTAAGAAGGATGGCAAGGTGCGTATGTGTGTTGATTATCGAGATCTGAACAGAGCCAGCCCAAAGGATGATTTCCCATTACCTCACATTGATGTATTGGTGGATAACACAGCTCAGTTCTCGATATTTTTTTTATGGATGGAATTTCTAGATACAATCAGATTAAGATGTCACCTGAAGACATGGAGAAGAAAACTTTCATCACACCCTGGGGCACGTTCTGTTACAAATTAATGCCATTCGGTCTGAAGAACGCTGGTGCAACATATCAACGGGCTATGGTAACATTATTCCATGATATGATCCATAAAGAAATCGAGTGCTATGTGGATGATATGATTGCCAAGTCCCAAATAGAGGAAGAACATTTGGTGAATCTATCAAATTTGTTCAAGCGTCTGAGGAAGTATCAGTTAAGGTTGAACCCCAACAAATGCACATTCGGGGTACGTTCCGGTAAGCTGCTGGGTTTTATTGTAAGGGAAAAGGGAATTGAGGTTGATCCCGATAAAGTCAAAGCTATTTAGGAAATGCCTACACCTAAGACTGAGAAAGAAGTTCGAGGGTTCTTAGGTAGATTGAACTACATCTCAAGGTTCATATCTTATCTCACTGCAACCTGCGAACCCTTGTTCAAGTTGTTAAGAAAAGAGAAAACAGTTAGGTGGAACGATGACTGTCAGAGAGCTTTTGACAAGATCAAAGAATATCTGCAAGAACCTCCAATTCTCATGCCTCCAGTCGAAGGAAGACCTCTAATCATGTACCTGACAGTATTAGAAGAGTCGATGGGGTGTATGTTGGGCCAACATGACGAGTCTGGTCGAAAAGAGTATGCAATACACTACCTAAGCAAAAAGTTTACCGACTATTAACAACGTTATTCACTGCTCGAGAAAACTTGATATGCTTTAGCGTGGGCTGCTCGCCGACTAAGACATTATATGTTGACTCATACTACCTTGTTGGTCTTAAAGATGGACCCCGTCAAGTACATATTTGAGAAGCCAGCACTTACCGGAAGGGTTGCAAGATGGCAAATGATTCTAACAGAATATGGCATTCAGTACACCTCTCAGAAAGCCATCAAAGATTTGATTTCCAGCATATGAGATTTGATTTCCCTGATGAAGACATCATGTTTTTGAAAGCAAAATATTGTGAAGAGCCTATTCACACTGAAGGGACTGACCCAGAAAAAGCATGGACTATGATGTTTGACGGGGCAGTTAATTGCAACGCATATCATTCTTGCATCATTCTGCATATCATTGCATCGCATTTGAAAAAATAAATAAATCATCGTCTTTTGCATGAGGTGAGTGGTCGATCGAGGCTTGCCAAACATTGGAGTTCAAGAGAAAAATAATATCCCAAAAAATATCCAAACCACTTCAAGGCTAACCAACCAAAATGGAAGAATTCATCGTTCCCTCCCTTTTCTTTCCCTTTTTCTTCCACTTTCTTTCCACATTTCCTTTCATTATTTCCCTCTTATTTTTCCACTTCAATTCCACTCCATTTCCCTTGGATGTTTCTACTATGTTCCACCATCTTCTAGAGTGTTCCAAGGAATATTCCAAGGAATATTCCTTTTCCAACCCTAACCCTAACTAACTACCAAGCCATAATTTTGGATCCCAAGCCTAATTTTTGAGCCCCAAACCTAATTTCATTCCCAAACCTAGCTCCAAGCCTAGCCTCTATATATTCATTAATCATTTCAATGCAAAGGGTTCCCACAATTTTCCAATTTTTTCACTCTTTCACAATCACTTTTTCTCTCTCACTTTTCCTCCATTTCCCTTTTCACCAAAGCTTTTTGAAGAAGCTCTTCAAGTTTCACATTGAAACTTGAAGATCTTGAAGCTTAAGCCTCCAACCTCCATTGATTGTGGATTGTAGAAGAAGAAGCTAGTGATTTTTGTGAGGATTTCAGCTTATCGGAAGTACACAAAGGTTCAAGCATCAACGCATTTATTTTGCGAATCCGCAGTTTTCTTGGTTTTCTCTTCGATCAAGCTCCGATTCTTGCAACATTCACTAAAGCACTTCTCTGCTTCGTAGGTTGGTGATCTAAATCACTTCTTCTTTAAGTTATTCTCTTCCTTCCTAGTGCCTCTAATGTTCATACATGTTTAGGTACTGATTTTAGGGAATTTTTGGGTCCATTTCCAGTAGCTCATTCCCCCATTTCGAGTTGTTTCGACGCGTTTCCGTTCATGTTACGTATTATTCATTTTTGTGTTCTTTTATGTATAGCTTGAGTTCTTGCATTTTGTTGCCATGTTTGTGCATTATTTGGCATGTGAATAATCATGTTGCATTCTATTTTTACATGTTTCACATTGCATTAAATCATTTTGCATTTCCATTATATCAATGTATGTGTCATAATCATGTATGTATGTGCATTTGGTTGCATTTCTTTGCATGCTTGATCATATTATTTACATCAATTCAATTCTGAATTTTGCATTGAGCTTGGCATTCTTGTTGATCCATCATATTGCATATTCATAATAAATGATCATCATGATCTTATGCCATATTCATGTGCCATATTTTGCATAATCAACCATGTGATGCATTCTTACATAATCCTTCAAATATGCTCATGTTCATTCAATTATGTATGATGATCCATGTTCAAATGCATGTTCATGATCAAGTTGGTGCATTATTCATTGAGTTTGTGCATTAAGAAATGAAAATAATCAAATCTGGATTTTGCATTTCATAGCTGTTTTTGCATATAGGTGCTGTAAAATACATGTTGTTTGTTTGTTTGTATGCTGTATGTGACCTTTTACACCTACTTTTTCATGCTGCATGCTGGCTGTAGAAAGCTGCTTGGTATCATGCATTATTTTCATGGCTGTTTGTGTATTAGGGGCTGTAGTACGTGCTGTATTTTTGTCTTAGCATTTTTTAGTCCTATAGAATTAAGAAAGTCATTAGGATTTAATTGTTGTGTGTTTGCTTTATTATTTTTAATAAAATGCAACATTAATCTTTGTTTTGTAGAGGGGAAGATTGAGGTAAGTTTCCTTCACCCTATCTTTTATTTTTTATGCATTTCTTTTATGCATTTTAATTTTTTTTTTCCTTCCATATTTGTGTTTGGTAGGATTTCCCCCCTTTGTTAGGACCAACTTATCTTCCTTAGGAATTAAGTTGCATCCTTTTTCTTCTTTCTTTTCCTTTTGCTCCTTAGGATTAGAAAACCTCACTAACCATTAGGATCTCCCTTTTGTATATAATAAATAACTTAGGGTTGGTCTTAGTCCCCCTTAGTTTTTGTCCTTTTCTGATTTGAGTCTTCTTCTCTCATCTTCAAACAAAATCTAAAAGAAACTTAATAAAAGATTGAAATAGTCTCTTGCGCATAACCTTATTCCATGGGGCACTCATATTCATTCCATCTTGGAATATTATGGGCTTGTCTAGCATGATGTACAAGTCTAATCATGAGACTATCTTCACAAACGATAAACTCAAAACACTTCTTCTAAAAGACAATCAACAAAGACATCGCGTCTTCTCTTCTCATCTCTTAATCTTTGCGGACGAATGCGACTTGCCTCGACAGTTAAAACAGTGATACGGTAAACACCCTCGAGTCAGAGCCGGTAACACCTGAGCTAGAGTTATGGCAACGTCATCCTAAAAAACAAAAACAAATAGTTCCCGCCTTAGTTAGGCGAACTACGTCGACTCTGATCCTCATTATCCCGATGAGGTACGTAGGCAGCGGGGTAGGGCGCGTTCGAGCACATTCTTTATTTTCCCTACATTTCCCCATTCTTTTCTTGCCATTCTCTTTTCTTATTCCTTTCTCATTTCCATTCTCCTTTCATTCCGTTCCATTCAGCAATTTTATTCAGCAGCAATTATATTTTTCTCACCCTTTGAAACAAAACAAGCAAGCGTGGATCCCGTCGGGTACGACGACAATCTGGGGTGCTAATACCTTCCTAGGTCGTAACCGACTCCCGAACCCAGATCTTTGGTTCGTAGGACCTTGTCCTTTCCTTCTTCCTTAGGTTTGTGCAGCATTACATTTCCCGTTCCTTCGGGATAAAAATTCCTGGCTGGCGACTCTACCCTTTCCGCACCACTTTCGCGTTTGTACTAGGATGAAAATCCCGGGAGCGACAGCTGGCGACTCTGCTGGGGAACGAACCCAGAATCTCTGGTTTTCCTTGTAGAGTCAATCCTAGCGCCTGTTTGTTTTTGCTTTCTTTGGGTGTTTATATGTGTGTGTTGTTTTGCTTATTTACTGTTTTCATTTACAATTTACTTTACCGCATTTATTTACTGCTTTCAGTATTTATTTTCCATGCATCATATTATACTGGATTGTCTGGCTGTTTGGCTTTCATTTTTTTTTGCGGGATGGGAGTTACTATGAAATAAGCCAAATACCCGGCTTGAGTGCACTATAGGATTAGCGTGGACATACATTGTACTCCCATGGTATCTCACCATGATGAGTGGTGATGTGTTCCACACCCAGATTGCGACCGTCTTGGAACTATTCTGTGTGAGGATTACCCCACTTCAGGGTACGACCTTGATAGTTATGTGCATCTGGGGACCGATCTTCGAGGACCTTAATGGGAACACCCCTCTCCAGTGATGACAGTGGCAGACCACATTTGTTGGCAAACCCACTCGCATCCGAGGGTCCATTAGGAACTCGCATAGGATGGCCTGGTTCTCTCATAGGAATCCAGTTAAGGAAAAATGTTCGTATGACGATAGTATTGTACCCTTCGGGATGAATGTACTATTGTTTCTCGATTCAGTGCTTGAAACTGGGGACTTATGAGGGATGCTTATTTTCCCCGTACTCAGCTGAGACCTCCCTGGTTAGTACATAATGCCAAACCGATTCCCTGATTTGGTCATGAGCCATTTCTCGGAAATGGAGAACGTATTATTGCTATCCGGCTTTGAGAGTCCGTGATGTTGACTCGGAGTAGCATACCCGTGAGATGGGAGGGGTTTACAGGTTTGCAGGAACCCTGAAACTTCCAACATACCCACTTTTCCAGCATTGTTCAGTATTATGATCAGGTTCTACATGGTCCTTTGGTTTTGAAATCTGGGATTTCGGTGGTACTGTTATTATGACTCTTCACTAGCACATGACTGTCTTCTCAACACCAACGTCAAACCAGTGATAGCCAGACCTTTGATCACATGCCAGTGCATTGCATAACATCCTCGACATGCTTGCATCACTAACACATGCTTACTCATTTGCAGGGTCGCATGTCGCATCCTCATGAATATACCATACGCATTTACTGCATGATTTGCATATTTTGCATTTTTAAAGGTCATTCGGACTTCCTAACTTATTCAACTTCAGGCAATATAGTTGGTCAATGCGTTCACCGGTATCCAACAAAAAGAAACCGAGTGAGAATGGCTGAACGAATGCAGACTGATCTCAATGAGCTCCGACAGAGGATTGATCAGTTCATGGACATGATGACCGACATTGCCCAGAATCAAGAGCGTCTCGGGTTGATGGTTGAGCAACCCCATGGGAATGCTAATGCTGGAACACCGACTGAGAATGTGGATCCTAACGCTGCCCGTAACGGAGGGCCAAATCTAAATGGGACTGCAGCCCGTAATAAAGACACACAGGAAGACTAGTTCACTCTACTGGATGCTGATATAAGTAATATGAATGAGGTCAAAAATCGAAGGTATGAAGAGCTGGCGGAGAAGATTAAGGCCATGGAATGTCAGAATTACCTGGGCATCAATGTAACCAATCTTGTGTTAGTGCCAGGAGTCAGAATCCCTCATAAGTTCAAGGCACCATCGTTTGACAAGTACAACGGCAACATGTGCCATAGAACTCACATTCATGCATACTTTGGAAGAATCTAGGCTCACACTGATGACTAGAAACTTTGGATGCATTTCTTCCAAGATAGTCTATCTGGAGCTTCATTGAGCTGGTTCATGAAGCTGAGCAGGGTCTCTATCTAATGCTGGAAAGATTTAGCTGAAGCTTTTCTCAAGCAGTATCAATACAATATTGATATGGCTCCAAACCGCACTCATTTGCAGAATTTGTCTCAAGGACCCAAGGAAAGTTTTAAGCAGTATGCCCAGAGGTGGCGTGAGCTGGCCGCACAGGTTCAACCTCCATTGCTCGATCGGGAAATGGCCGATATGTTTATGGGAACCTTGCAAGTTGTTTACTTGGATCATCTGGCCGCCTGTCCGTCCATTGGTTTTTTCTGATATTGTCATCGCTGGAGAAAGGATAGAAAATTTCTTGAAATTAGGAAAGATCCAGGATGCAAGCAGTGCTAGTTCTTCTGGTGTGTAGAAACCTTTTGGAAATGGCCAAAGACGAAGAGAAGGCGAGACCAATGCCGTGTATAGGGGCCGAGACAGAGGTCGTTCTCAAGGTTACTACCAAACAGTTGCAATGACTATTACGCCACAGGTTCAACCACAACCTCAAGGTCAGCAATATCAGGCACCAAGACCAAATCAGGAAAGAACAAGGGCAAGAAACCGCAGACTTGATCCCCTCCCATGCCCATATGTTGTATTTCTTCCAGAGCTGCTAAAGTTGAACATGGTCGAGCTTCGAACCATGAGAGCTCCTTCTCTTGATAACCTACCTCCAAATTTTGATGCAAATGCCAGATGCGAATTCCATTCGGGTGCCCAGGGGCACAGTATTGAGAAATGTTGGGCTTTTCAGAACAAGGTACAAGACCTAATTGACTCCAAGGCGATCAACTTTGCGCCTCATCCAAATGTACTCCAGAATCCAATGCCTAATCACAACGGAACCGGTGTCACGGTTGTTTTACCAGATGGTCCACGGTAAGCTGGAATCTTCAAGAAGAAAATAAAGCCATCAGTATTCAGATACTCTCAGCAATGGCAACTATTTGTTTGTTTTCCTTCAATGAATTTTCATCCCTATTGAGGGGAACTACGTCGCTCTGATTCTTCATTGGTCATGGGTCAATGGAGATACGTAGGCAGAAGATCGTCAAGTCTTTCCGAGCAACCTTATGGGGCGACTTTACTCCCCAGATTCACTCTTTCCTTCAGACATCTTGTGTCATAGTTAGAATAACTAGAAGAAGAGGTATGATTGCCATGGTTGAGTATACGGCTGCAAGTTGAAGATTACAAGTCTGTGAAAGAGCTATTGATCACTGAAAGTATCCAAGACTGATAGGTCCAGACGGAGTCAAGCCTCCTCAACGACGGCAATATTCATCTTCTTTACTGCATTTCCATTTGTAGTTTCTTTTATGTGTTAAACATTTGTCAACATGTATGAAATTTGTTTGCTTTTGAATGTTAACAATAATAAAACTCACATGTTTTTCTTGAAGTAATTCATCCGCATTCACTTATAATTTTGCATATGTACATCGCAATACCAATTGTCGTGCTTAAATTCTATGAAGGAGGATGACGAAACAAAAACGCAAAAATCTCTAATTGTGTGCTCTCGAATAAGACCATGTTAACGATGTACATGCTTTGTTTCAAATCCCTAAACACAGGAGATATAAGGGAGATAAAACCTCGCTAACCCCCTTGAGCCTTGAAGTAGGAGTTTCTTTTCGCATGAAAAAACCCTTACGTGTAACCCAGGGGAAGGGTAGATGTCAGCTCGTCAGACCAAGCGTTCAGGCTTTCATAAATGAGTGTATTTGAAGATCCATTACACTCTACTATGCTAATCCAGAGGTCCAAAGACCCGAAACCACAATGGTTATCCAAGTCAAAAGGTCCAAAGATTGAAAACCACAATGGTTATCCTTCGTCGACCAAAGAATGAGGCAGTCACAACCCTCGCAAAGCAATCAAGACGAATAGTGTCACACGACTTGTTCAAAAAGCAAAATAAAAAGAAATGAAAAAGCCCGCTAAGTAGAAACTTGAAAACAAGCGACTTATGCAAAAGTTAGGGCATCCCGCTGGATTTCACAATCAAAGATTCACAAGAATCAGTCCAGGAAAAAGTTAGGGATAAGCAAAATAACGCAAAAGCGAAAGACGGAAAGGATTACGCAAGAAAGATCCTCAAATGAGAACAAAGTCACGTGGCACAGACACAAAAGACAAAGGGGTGACTGTCTCCAAACAATAACCTAATTGGTGCTTGAACCGATAGCAGCAAGGGTTCCTCAACCGACACGAAACCCTTATGAAAGATGAATGCTTGCGAAAATTAGTTGAACATAGGAATGGAGAACATCACAAAAAATGGGTGGGCACAAATAATTTCGAGCCTATATCCTTTGTTTCTATAACAGTGAACCAGACCACGATACAACCATCAAAAGGCCTAACTGAAACAGAGTTATTTTGAGAGCATACTACCATGAGGCCGCGTTCCTGACTCCTATGCGTTGTGCTAAAAGGTACTGGTTGGTATTGCATGTACATAATTTCATTCAAAAATAATGTCGCATCTTAACCAGTGATTCATTCACAAAGGTTTGCGACACCTTTTCAAAACTTCAAGATTAACATGTGTGTTGCATTAGAATTTCCATTCTCAGAATAAGCATTTTCTGCTTGCATACATTTGTTTGGCATCATAAAAAGCTCGCATGTGGAAATTCATTCCAGAAACTTAAGCTTGCCCAGTTGAGAAGTCTAAAGCTCCTGAAGACAGTCACGTCGAGGTGCACTTTTCCGAGAAAGCTCCTTTGAGTAAGGACTTTCCCAACCAGTCATGGTAAGCGCTAACCAATCTGGGGCAGTTATGTCAAGCAATGTCCTCAAGAGTCTGCCAAACTGGGGAAATCAATTCGAGATTCAGATCTCTCCTAGAGCAATTAGTCGAGGACTTATACTGGGGCAAGTCACCCAAATCGCACGAGGATTCATTCTTTCCCGAAGATAGATAATCAGAAGTTCAGAATACCGGGGCAATTATACTCCTGAAGAGTTTAAAGACACCAAGTCTTTTGTAAAATCCTCTTAAGGTAAAACCCGAATCAAATCAAATGATCCTTAGCACGAGACCAATTGAAATCTTTCCTCCTCAGCAGGATGCGGTTCAGTTTCGTAATCCCCAACAGACGCATGGAAGTTATCCCCAGTAAAGTCGTCAAACTTCTCTTCAGCATGTTTCCTTGATCTTATTTCCCAGCAGATCTCAAACCAAATCCTTCTCTTCCCCAGCAGAGCAATAAGGATCATCCCTAGCAAGAGTCGTCTTCCCGTAGTGAAGCACTTCTTATAAGAATCCAGAAATTCCTGGCAGTTAGCTGAACGGTTCCCTTCCCCACAGAGGTTTGGAAAATTCAGATAGACGAGAGAGTTCTCCTCAACAAAGCCTTGACAGGTTTTCTCCCAGCTAAGTCGAAAATTTGTCGATTCCCCAGCAAAATTTGTGAGGTGAGATTCAATCCCCAGCAGTTGAGGCATCCCCAAGCAGGGTCTTCAAATCTAAAGTCCAATTTATTTTTGGCAAGGTGATAAGTCGAGACAGACTAGTCACACTCTTCTCCAACAAGAATATCGACAATCATATGTATTCCCCACAGAGTCAGCAAGGGTTTGTTATTTCCGTGTAAGGAATTCCCTTTGTACCTATCCCCTAGTGTCATGGGGCATCATGTCATACAATTCAGCATGTGTGTATTAAATCCAAGGTTGATATCCAAAGTCCACCCGCAGTGTGGCAACTTATCCAAAGTCCACCCGCAGCGTGGCAATTTATCCAAAGTCCAACCGCAGATTGGCCAAAGTCCATCCTCTGGGTGGCAAATTCTCAAAGTCCACCCGCAGCGTGGGAATTTATTCAAAGTCCAACCGTAGATTGGCCAAAGTCCATCCTCTGGGTGGCAAATTCTTAAGGTCCAGCCGCAGACTGGCCAAAGTCCATCCTCCGGGTGGCGAATTCCCAAAGTCCATCCTCCGGGTGGAGAATTATCGAAGTCTCCCGTAGTGAGTCAAAGTCACCCGTAGCGGGCAGCAGCCCCCGTAGTGTGGCAAAACATTGAAGTCTCCCGTAGTGAGCAGAAATCTCCTGTAGTGAGCCAAAGTCTCCCGTAGCGAGCAGCAGCCCCCGTAGTGTGGCGAGTTTCCCAAAGTCTCCCGTAGTGAGCAAAAGTCTCTTGTAGTGAGCCAAAGTCTCCCGTAGCGAGTAACGGCCCCCATAGTGTGGCAAAACACAAAAGTCTGCCGTAGTGAGCAAAGGTCTCCCGTAGTGAGCAGAGGTCTCCCGTAGCTGAGCAATGTGCCCCCGTAGTGTGGCGAATCACCAAAAGTCTCCCGTAGCTGAGCAATGTGCCCCCGTAGTGTGGCAAATTTTACAAAATTCTCCCGTAGCTGAACAATGTGTCCCCGTAGTGTGGCATAGTATCCCCGCAGAGCGAGCAAAAGTCCATTCTCAAGGAAGCAAGGTATCAAAAGTCTCCTATAGTGAGAAGAGCTCCCCTGTAGTGTGGCCGAAATAAAAGTCTCCCGTAGCGAGCAGTGACACTCATAGTGTGGCAAAGCATTCAGAAGACCACCCGTTGTGTGGCATGTTATTATTAGCCTAACAAAAGTCCACCCGTAGCGTGGCAAATCAACAATCTACCAGTGTTGTTCCAAAATATTCACCGATTCACTACTCTTCACATCCGAGTTCTCCACAAGCAGAGTTCAGATGGTTGGGTTTATTTCCCTTTTCTCTTCCACCGAGTGCAAATTTTCTGGTTGTTTTTAGTATTCAATCCCTGCATACTTCAAACGTCTGAAAGCGACTGCTATTATCCATTCATGTCTACAGTGATTGAATAGGGGCAACTGTAACACCCAAAAAATTTCCCTCTTATTTATTATCAACCTCGAGCAATTTACGCTTCATTCTTGCATCATTCCGCATATCATTGCATCACATTTGAAAAAAATAAATATATCATCGTCTTTTGCATGAGGTGAGTGGTCGATCGAGGCTTGCCAAACATTGGAGTTCAAGAGAAAAATAATATCCCAAACAATATCCAAACCACTTCCAAGCTAACCAACCAAAAGGGAAGAATTCACCGTTCCCTCCCTTTTCTTTCCCTTTTCCTTCCACTTTCTTTCCACATATCCTTTCATTATTTCCCTCTTATTTTTCCACTTCAATTCCACTCCATTTCCCTTGGATGTTTCTACCATGTTCTACCATCTTCTAGAGTGTTCCAAGGAATATTACAAGGAATATTCTTTTTCCAACCCTAACCCTAACTAACTACCAAACCATAATTTTGGATCCCAAGCCTAATTTTTGGGCCCCAAACCTAATTCCATTCCCAAACCTAGCTCAAAGCCTAGCCTCTATATATTCATTAATCATTTCAATGCAAAGGGTTCCCACAATTTTCCAATTTTTTCACTCTTTCACAATCACTTTTTCTCTCTCACTTTTCCTCCATTTCCCTTTTCACCAAAGCTTTTTGAAGAAGCTCTTCAAGTTTCACATTGAAACTTGAAGATCTTGAAGCTTAAGCCTCCAACCTCCATTGATTGTGGATTGTAGAAGAAGAAGCTAGTGATTTTTGTGAGGATTTCGGCTTATCGGAAGTACACGAAGGTTCAAGCATCAAGAACACATTTATTTTGCGAATCCGCGGTTTTCTTGGTTTTCTCTTCGATCAAGCTCCGATTCTTGCAACATTCACCGAAGCACTTCTCCGCTTCGTAGGTTGGTGATCTAAATCACTTCTTCTTTAAGTTATTCTCTTCATCTTGCCATTTCGGCATTCTTTAATTGCTTTTCGTTTTGATTGCGATCGATTATGTATTGCTTGCGATTTGTGATTGTTATTGGATTAGGATTTAAGGTGTTGATAGTTATAGGTTCTATCATGTGTAAATAAACCCCAATTAAGTAGAAATTAGTGTTATCATGTTCCTAGGAATGTTAGGGATCATTAGAAGTAAGATTGTGGCCAAAAGCACTTATTTCAAAAGCATTTTTCACTTTCTGTTCAGCGTTAACCGGTTAACGCATTTGGTTAACCGGTTAACGCATGCGTTTTTGGCTAAAATGCTATATTTTTCTGCTTGTTAACGGGCTAACCAATATGGTTAACCGGTTAACGCTGTTCATTTTTGGATTTTTAGCTTATTTTCTTGCTCAATCTTGCTTCCTAGTGCCTCTAATGTTCATACATGTTTAGGTACTGATTTTAGGGAATTTTTGGGTCCATTTCCAGTAGCTCATTCCCCCATTTCGAGTCGTTTCAACGCGTTTCCGTTCATGTTACGTACTATATGTTTTTGTGTTCTTTTGTGTATAGCTTGAGTTCTTGCATTTTGTTGCCATGTTTGTGCATTATTTGGCATGTGAATAATCATGTTGCATTCTGTTTTTACATGCTTCACATTGCATTAAATCATTTTGCATTTCCATTATATCAATGTATGTGGCATAATCATGTATGTATGTGCATTTGGTTTCATTTGTTTGCATGCTTGATCATATTATTTACATCAATTCAATTCTGAATTTTGCATTGAGCTTGGCATTCTTGTTGATCCATCATATTGCATATTCATAATCAATGATCATCGTGTTCTTATGCCATATTCATGTGCCATATTTTGCATGCTTGTTGCAAAATCACCCATGTGATGCATTCTTGCATAATCCTTCAAAAATGCTCATGTTCATTCAATTATGTATGATGATCCATGTTCAAATGCATGTTCATGATCAAGTTGGTGCATTATTCATTGAATTTGTGCATTAAGAAATGAAAATAATCAAATCTGGATTTTGCATTTCATAGCTGTTTTTGCATATAGGTGCTGTAAAATACATGTTGTTTGTTTGTTTGTATGTTGTATGTGACCTTTTACACCTACTTTTTCATGCTGCATGCTGGCCGTAAAAAGCCGCTTGGTATCATGCATTGTTTTCATGGCTGTTTGTGTATTAGGGGCTGTAGTAGGTGTTGTATTTTTGTCTTAGCATTTTTTAGTCCTCTAGAATTAAGAAAGTCATTAGGATTTAATTGTTGTGTGTTTGCTTTATTATTTTTAATAAAATGCAACATTAATCTTTGTTTTGTAGAGGGGAAGATTGAGATAAGTTTCATTCACCCTATCTTTTATTTTTTATGCATTTTAATTCATTTTTTCCTTCCATATTTGTGTTTGGTAGGATTTCCCCCCTTTGTTAGGACCAACTTATCATCCTTAGGAAGTAAGTTGCATCCTTTTTCTTCTTTCTTTTCCTTTTGCTCCTTAGGATTAGAAAACCTCACTAACCATTAGGATCTCCCTTTTATATATAATAAATAACTTAGGGTTGGTCTTAGTCCCCCTTAGTTTTTGTCCTTTTCCGATTTGAGTCTTCTTCTCTCATCTTTAAACAAAATCTAAAAGATACTTAATAAAAGATTGAAATAGTCTCTTGCGCATAGCCTTATTCCATGGGGAAGTCATATTCATTCCATCTTGGAATAGTATGGGCTTGTCTAGCATGATGTACAAGTCTAATCATGAGACTATCTTCACAAACGATAAGCTCAAAACACTTCTTCTAAAAGACAATCAACAAAGACATCGCGTCTTCTCTTCTCATGTCCTAATCTTTGCGGACGAATGCGACTTGCCTCGACAGTTCAAATAGCGATACGGTAAACACCCTCGAGTCAGAGCCGGTAACGCATGAGCTAGAGCTATGGCAACGTCATCCTAAAAAACACAAACAAATAGTTCCCGCCTTAGTTAGGCGAACTACGTCGACTCTTATCCTCATTATCCCGATGAGGTACGTAGGCAGCGGGGTAGGGCCCGTTCGAGCACATTCTTTATTTTCCCTACATTTCCCCATTCTTTTCTTGCCATTCTCTTTTCTTATTCCTTTCTCATTTCCATTCTCCTTTCATTTCGTTCCAGTCAGCAGTTTTATTCAGCAACAATTATATTTTTCTCACCCTTTGAAACAAAACAAGCAAGCGTGGATCCCGTCGGGTACGGCGGACGATCTGGGGTGCTAATACCTTCCCAGGTTGTAACCGACTCCCGAACCCAGATCTTTGGTTCGCAGGACCTTGTCCTTTCCTTCTTCCCCAGGTTTGTGTAGCATTACCTTTCCCGTTCCTTCGGGATAAAAATGCCTGGCTGGCGACTCTACCCTTTCCGCGCCACTTTCGCGTTTGTACTAGGATGAAAATCCCGGGAGCGACAGTTGGTGCAGTGCTTATTACCCCCAAGGGATTCCACATGCCTTTCTCAGCAAAACTCACCTTTGCCTGCACTTACAACAAAGCAAAATACGAAGCTTGTATCATGGGACTTGAGGAAGCCATTGACCTCAGGATCAAAGCTTTGAATGTATTCGGAGATTTAGCTTTGGTAATCAACCAGACCAACGACAAATGGTACACTCATCAAGAGTATCTGATTCCCTACCGTGACTATACAAGGAGATTGTTGACCTTCTTCACGACAATTAAGCTTGAATACATCCCTCGAGATGAGAATCAGTTTGCAGACGCCTTGGCTACCATTTCATCCATGATCAAAGTACAAGCTACCAATTATGTACCTCAGATCCTAGTATCCAGAATGGACAGACCGACATATGTATTCTCTGTGGACATTGTCACTGATAACAAGCCTTGGTACCATGACATCAAATGCTTCTTGGAGACTCAGACATACCCACCTGGGGCATTATCAAACGATAAGAAGACATTAAGAAGTCTAGCCGACAGTTTCTTCCTCAATACTGATGGCTTGTTGTACAAGCGAAACTTCGACATGGTCTTGCTCAGATGTGTTGACAAGAAGGAAGAAGACCTACTGATGCACGAAGTACATGAAGGTTCTTTCGGTACCCATGCCAGAGGACATGCAATGGAAAAGAAATTGTTAAGATCGGGTTACTATTGGATCACAATGGATGCAGACTGTTGTGCCTATGCCAGAAAATGCCACAAATGCCAGATCTATGCAAATAAAGTGCATGTGCCTCTGAATCCTTTGAATGTAATGTCTTCACCTTGGCCCTTCACCATGTGGGGCATTGATATGATTGGAAAGATTGAACCGACTGCTTTAAATGGTCACAGATTCATTCTGGTAGCCATTGATTACTTCACCAAATGGGTTGAAGCAGCTTCGTATGCAAATGTCACCAGGCAAGTGGTAGCTCGATTTTTGAAACGGGATATTATCTGTCGATATGGAGTTCCCAAGCGAATCATTACTGATAATGGTTCCAATTTGAACAACAAGATGATGGCAGAACTTTGTCGGGACTTCAAAGTTCAACATCACAACTCTTCTCCTTACATGCCAAAAATGAATGGCGCTGTTGAGATCGCTAACAAGAATATCAAGAAGATTGTGTAGAAGATGGTAGTCACCTACAAAAACTGGCACGAAATGCTACCATTTGCCTTGCATGGGTACCGAACCTCTTTAAGAACATCCAATGGGGCAACACCTTATCAGCTTGTGTATGGTATGGAAGTTGTCCTACCTGTTGAAGTTGAACTACCCTCCTTACGGGTAATGATGGATGTGAAACTGGATGAAGCATAATGGGTCCGATCTCGATATAATCAACTGAGTCTTATTGAGGAAAAGAGATTAACAGCCATCTGTCATGGCAGTTATATCAGAAGCGAATGAAGAAAGCCTTTGATCAGAAAGTCAGACCTCGGGAATACCAAGTGGGAGAGCTTGTTCTGAAAATACTTCTTCCTCCTCATACAGACCACAAGGGCAAATGGACGCCAAACTATGAAGGCCCATTCATAGTAAAGAAATTTTTCTCTGGTGGAGCACTGATGCTCACTACTATGGATGGCAAGGATTTCTTATCTCATGTGAATTCAGATGCAGTTAAAAAATACTTCGCATAAAAGACCCGTTGGACATAAAAACAGAGTGTAAGTCCATGCAAAAATAGGGCATCCCGACGAGTCGAAAAACAGAATAAAAGACTCAGGAAAAAATAAGGGAAAAATAAAAAAAATATGTACACCCGCTGAGTTGAAAATCCACATCGGACAGCTCAGGCAAAAATGGGTATCTCGGTGGATTGAAAACCCGAAAGGGCGATCCACGCAAAATCAGGGAATAAGCGAAAAAACTACATTTTGAATTCGTCTGTATCACTCACAACATGGCAAGCTTCGAAAGGATAAAGCATCGGTCAGAATCAACCTTCTTCAGAAAGCAAGATAAGAAGAACGTCAAGATCATACAGGTCATAGCAAAGGAAGCTCACCGGAGCGTTAACTTCAACATTGCCAACACTTTTATTTTCTCAATTTACAGCAATCTCCTCCTTTCAGGGATTCGCTTCTTCACTGTACTTACCTATTCAGGGTACACAAATCAATAAAATCAGAATATTCAGTCACACTTCATTTTTGTACATTTTTGTTTTCATTTACAAAATGTCCAAAGTTCATAATACAACACTTGCATGAAAACATATAAGCCATTTTCAATATGCGCTTGCAGGAAATATGTTGCTCTCAGACAAATATAACTCCTATGATGGAATCCGATTGAGGATACCTCAGGACACTTGTGCGTTTCTGTTTAACAGGTTGCAGGTACTCAAGACAAATGATCTTTCATAACATAGGGTATATCAGACATTATATCCTCATCCAAGTCAGCAATCACCTCATCAGCAAGGTTACTTGACATAAGTATTCCCCCACGAAGTTGTTATCCCCTTAGAGGATCCTTCAAGAAACTCATTTAATCCCCAGCGTGTCGCTTGGACGAAGGAGTTACAACAGATTACCTCCCAGAAGTTCTCTTCTCCCCAAGCAGAATCTCCCGAGCAATGCTTAAACTGTTGTTCCCCATTAGAGTTGCCAGGATTTTCTAATCCTCAGCAGAGTTAGAAGAATCGCTTTCCCGCAGAGTTGCCAGTTTCTCCCCAGTAGAGTTGCCAGGGTTTTCTGTTCCCCATCGGAGTTTCCGAAACCTCCTCATCTCCAGCATGAATCTCTTCAACAAAAGCTTCCCCGGCCGGGATCCTCACAGATTTCTCCCCACAGATCAGCCAATAATCTCTTCCCCCAGCGGAGTTCTCCCTCCCAATAGATCGCCCTGAGATCTTTCTTCCAGCAGGATCCGGATCTTGGATCGGTCCTCTCATTTTGTATAATCACAGCATTCGCATCATTTTTCCCCAAAATAAGCGTAGCATTACGGCAAAAATCTAACATTTGCATGATCATAAGCCAGGTTCGGGCCAATCACCTGCAAACATCAAAATCATTCACCAGCAATACACAAAACGTATCCCCCGCAGACAAAACCAGAATACTTTTTGCACTCTCAATAAAGATACTTGTTCATACTTGTACATATTCTTTTTGACACTCGCACGTGTCGTACTTCCCCAGCAAGTCCAACACTCGTCTGTATCCCTTGCTCAATCTTTTTGACGCTCGTCCGTGTCTTGCACATATTTCCCCAGCAGGTCAAAAACTTGTAGATACTTATACATAATCCCCCGATACTCGTCCGTATCTTGTATATATCACCTCCTCGGCAGATCAACACTCGTCCGTGTTCCTTGCTTAACCGATTGATACTCGTCCGTATCATCATCCTTAAGCATGTGTCAGGATTTGTTTCTATCGATACTCATCTGTATCGTGGTCCTAAGGATGCTCATCCGCATCTTTAGTCTATACACATTGTCAAACACTTATACCCTTTTATTTCAAAGCGTAAACACTCGTCCATGTTTACCATCCCCCCAGTAAGTCACCAACAAAAACAATCTCTTCTATCCGGCATTCGTCCTATGTCGTGATATTTTCGGCAACCGTCCCCTGCTAGGTGATCATCCTTCACCTTTTGATGACTGTCCCTTATCATTTATCCGATGGTCGTCCCCATTGTTGATCCTCTTATCCGACATTCGTCCTATGTCGTGGTATTTTCAGCAGCCGTCCCCTGCCAGGTGAACGTCCTTCACCTTTGGATGATCGACCCTCATCCTTTCCCTAGTGGAATCCCATTGTTGGAACTTTCTATCTGGCATTCATCCTATGTCGCGGTATATTTTTAGCAGCCGTCCCCTGCTAGGTGATTGTCCTTCACCTTATAATGACCGTCCCTCATCATGTTTATCCGATGGTCGTCCCCATCGTCGACTTTTGTTATTCGGCATTCGTCCTATGTCGAGATAATCCCCAAGAGCAGTCGTACCCTACTAGGTGATCGTCCTTCATCTCTTGATGATCGTCTTTCATCATGCTTATCCAATGGCTGTCCCCATCGTTGATCTTTTCTATCCGGCATTCGTCCTATGTCGTGATATTTTCAGCAGTCGTCCCCTGCTAGGTGATCGTCCTTCACCTTTTGATGACGTCCCTCATCATTATTTTATTTATTCTTTTACCCGATGGTCGTCCCCGTCGCGGTTTATTTACCCTTTAACTTGATGGCCGTCCTCGACAGTGTTTTCCTCATTTCTTTAATCCCCAGAGACTTTTATTTCTTTACCCGATGGTCGTCCCCATCATGGTCTCTTTATTTCCCAGCATGATGGTCGTCCCCGTCATTGCTTTTCTTACCGTTTTTCATCCCCAACACTCATCCTCTTCTCGATGGTCATCCTTCATCGCTTTCATTTGATACTCATATTATACTGTCTTTTACAATTTATATCCCTTTTCTTCTTTTCCCCAGTGAGTGCAAATTTTGGACTGTCTTTGGTATTCAACCACAAGTTATCCTGTTTGTCTGTTAAGTCAGGCACTTACACCCTACACAGCTAACTCGTGCTTGAATAGGGGCAGCTATAAACACCCCAAATTTTCCCTCTCCTTTTTCTCACACCATGGCTTGTGATCTTTCATATTGCATTTACATAAGCATACCAACTCACATTGCATAGTTATTTCACTATATAAGTTGCATAGCTAGGGTTTGTGATCCGATGAATCCAAGAAGTGATCTGAGCTATCTCAAAGGCCTTGAAGCTTGTCAATAAGGTCCATGTGTGTTTCATGATCATAATATGCTCCCCAAAGTTCATTAAAGTCAAGATATCACAGAGCATTGCAAAGGCATAGAGGCAGACTAAAGATTTCCTACACAAATGACCTAAAATTAGGGTTTTGGGTTTGAGGCTCTTAACCTCAACTTTTTTTTTCATTTTTGATTCTAATGGTCTTAATGTGTTATGAGGAGCATGTGTACCAAATTTGATGAAGAAATTCACTGTGGAAGTCATTTGATCAACTGGTAACTTGTTGTGCAAGAAAAGTCAGAATCAGGGCATCTGAGGCCCCTAACAATGGAACCAAAGGATCATTTTCATCAAATTAAGGTTCTATAATCTTTATTTGATCTTATAAGTGGTTATAAGTTCACAATATTGAAGAATTTCAAGCCATTTGCAAACTTTCCATTTTTGGACATGACTTGTAATGGAAACTTTCTATTTTGGGAAAGATTTTCAACCTCCTCTTTCTTGATCAAAACTGCTTCAAATGAAAAATTCATAAACATGAAAGTTGTAGATTGGATCTTCCCATTTTCAAAAAGTACAAGAACTCCTCTTGATTCATCCTAGAACTCAAGATATGATCTTTCAAAGTTGGGAAAAATCCTATAATTTTCAAGTTCATGCCAAAGAGGGATTTTTGCAAAATCAAGTTTCAAGACTTCTAATGACCTATAATTGACCTCTAAGCTTCATTACATGATAATGCAACACATTTAGATCAGATTTGAGCCTTGCATCACAATTTTTCATGGCCAATTTCTAAAGAATGTACAAAGTTGTAAATGTGCAAAACTATTGCAATCTCACTACTCATTCACTTCTGATCACTCTAAACCATCCCATGGCCATCCTTGATGCAAGCTATAACGCCTCGAAAATCTAAATTTAGTTATTTAATCATTTATTTAATTAATTTAGAAAAAATTGGAGAGTTTGGATTAATTAGAGAATTTTGGAGAAAAAGAGTATTTTTATATAATAAGGATAAATAGTGTTTTATTATACTATTTTATTATTATTATTAAAAATATATTAAAGAAAAGGGTAAGGTGGTCCTTTTGTGAAAATTATGAGGGTAAAGTGGGAAAAGACTTAACTGGGATATGTTTTGGTAAAAAGGAATACACAATTAGTTTCTAACATTATCGTGTTTTTGGGAGAAGAAGTGCTCTGAAGGAAAAAGGGAGAGAAAGAAGAAGTTCAGAGTCAGGAGGCTGTGGAGAACCCCAGAGAAGAGTGTAAAGCGAAGAAATCCTCTTAGGTATGGGGAGTTTTCATAATCTATTGTAATTGCATAAGAATTTGGATTATGAATAGATTAGAATTGTGTGAGTTTATGAGTTTTAGGGGTTTTTGATTTAGGTGGGGTTTATAAGAGAAATCTTGATGAATTAGAGCGATTAGAATGAGTTATAATCGTATATTTGTTTGCATAATTGTTGTCTGGATGTTGTTGAGGTTTAATTGATGTTTTTGAATGGTTTTTGAGTGTTTTGATGTGAAACCCGTAATGGGGTTTGGGAGTTTTTGGGTGTTGGAACAGTCTGCAATTGTATAGCAGGGGACTGCTGGAAAACGTGCGTTAACCGGTTAACCATTGTAATTTTGGGAATTTCTGGAAATTTCGTTGGCGTTAACCGGTTAACGCTATGGGTTAACCGGTTAACACTGTTTGAGGAAAAAAATTAATTCTTTAAAAAATTCAAAACTTTCAAACCGTAAGTCCGATTCGCATTTCGTTTGAAGTGTCGGTACGAGCATAAACTAAACTTTATTTTGATGAATAAAAATGAGAAAAATGCAAAAGTTTTTATAAAGGAATTTATGAAATAACCTTGAAATTGCCCCATAATTTACCGGGTATGGGTCAATTCTTGAAGTGTCAGAGTGGTTATAGAACCAGTGTTCTGGGTGTAATGTCATGATGATATATATGATTTATTTGATGATTGTTTTGCTGATTGAAATGAATGATGCGAATTATTTTGATGAATTTTACGATGTTGCGCATCATTGCATTTCATAACATTCACGATGGGGCTTCGGCCTATTTATTTGCTTCAATCCCATTGTGTGGATTGAAGTGTCTCGATGATTTACGATGTGCTCCTTTGTGGAGGGTTAATGGTCATATATCCATCTCATGATGAAAATGGTACCACATGCATATTGCATATCAGGATGTTAGAATTGCATATTTTGGATGAATTTCATGATTGTGTTGGTGTTGCTTAATTTCATGATCGTGTTGTTGTTGTTGCTGAATTTTATAGTTGATGATGTCATGATATGTCGTACTAATTTATTTATGATTCTATATTCTTCTACGTTTATGATATATTATGATTACTCACCCTGCCTTCTTGGAAATGTTGCCTCCTTCGTGGGTAACTTGCAGATGTCGAAGAATAGTCCTGCAGTGCAATAGGAGTAATTCATGAGTCTCGGATCATGCTTTAGTGTTCCTTAGAAGTGGTTCTGGTCTATGTGTCCTGCTCTGTGTCATGTAACACTGGTATGGGTTTTCTTTTGTTAAACTGTTTTCAGTTATGTTGTTATTTGGATAAATGTTTTCTATTTTATGATGTTAAATTCAGGATGGTGAAAATTATGTTTATGAAGTTTGAATTATGATGTATAAATTCCGCTGTGAAATGATTTATGATACTCTTGATGTTGATTAACCCGTGTTACGGGACAGGACACTATTTGTGTTGAATTATGATGATATGTGATACCCTTTTTAGATGATTACTCTGATTTAGTTAAATATTTTGTTTTGGGGTAGAAGGGTGTTACATTAGTGGTATCAGAGCAGGTCGGTCTGTCCGGCCAAGTCTTGTTGTTGTCAGTCAGTTATCAAGTCGTTATTTACTTAATGATTATTCTCTTCTGATGTGGTAAGTGTTGTGCAGAATGGCCGGAAACAACACGCGTGCTCTCGCTGATGCTATTGCAGCTCTTGCTCAGAATGCTGCTCGAAACAATGCGCATGATGAGTTTCGTGCATTGGAGAAATTCCAGAGGAATAATCCACCTGTGTTTGAATGAACTCATGACCCGGCGAGCGCACAGAAGTGGCTCAAGGCAATTGAGAAGATTTTCAGAGTGATGGCGTGTGCTGACGCGCAGAAAGTTCAATTCATAACTCATATGTTGTCTGAGGAAGCTGAAGACTAGTGGGATAATACTCGCCAGCGTCTAGAGGATGAGGGTGTTGTGGTGACTTGGACTGTTTTTAAGGCGGAGTTCCTTAAGAAGTATTTTCCGGAAGATGCTCGTGGTAAGTTGGAGGTTGAATTCCTTGAACTGAAGCAAGGAAACATGACAGTGGTAGAGTATGCTGCCAAATTTGAAAGGCTGGTGAAGTTTTGTCCTCACTACAACAGGGCCGATGCTGAACTTTCCAAGTGCCTAAGTTTGAGAATGGGCTGACACCTGAAATTAAGTAGGGAATTGGATGCCAAAAAATTCGCAAGTATACAGAATTGGTCGATAAGAGCCGTATTTATGATGAGGACAGCCGAGCTCGATCAGCTCACTATAGACAACTGAGCGAGAAGAAAGACAAGGGTCAGTATAGAGGGAAACCTTATGTGATTACTGGTGATAAAGGGAAGCAAAAGGCATCTGATGAGAAAAAGCAAAGTAGGGGAGCTGCTAATGTACCTGTTAAGTGTTACAAGTGTGGAGAGGCAGGTCATAAGGCCGATGCGTGTACCACCAGAGTTATGAAATGTTACCGTTGTGGCAAGCTTGGGCATAAGATGAGTGATTGTCCTAATGAGGGTCCAACCTGTTATAATTGCGATGAGCAGGGGCATATCAGCGCCCAGTGCCAAAAACCAAAGAAGAATGTTGCTACTGCTCAGAATGCTGGAAGAGTTTTTGCATTAGCTGGTTCAGAAGCTCCAAAGAAGGACAACTTGATCAGAGGTACCTGTTTTATTAATAATACTGAGTTGATTTCTATTATTGACACTGGAGCTACACATTCATTTATTTCTCTTGAGTGTGCTAATAGATTGGGTTTAGAGTTGTCTAATATGAACAGTAATATGATAATAGAGACTCCTGCTAATGGTTCTGTGACTACCATGCTTGTTTGTTTGAAGTGTCCTTTGACAATTTTCGAGAAGAATTTTGTAATGGATTTGGTGTGCCTACCATTACACTAAATCGATGTTATCCTTGGTATGAACTGGTTGGAATTCAATTATGTTCATATTAACTGTTATAGTAAGACAATGAAGTTCCCTGAGTTGAGCGAGCATGGTGAGTTGATGTTTTTATCTGCTAAGCAAGTGGATGAACTTGTATTAGATGAAGCTTTGATGTTTGCAGTGTCTGCGTCATTGCAAGTTGACGATAAGAATGTCAGTGCAGAGTTGCCTGTGGTATGTGAATTTCAAGATGTGTTTCCTGGTGATATAAGTGATTTACCACCGGAACATGAAATTGATTTTTCTGTGGACTTAGTACCGGGTACGAGTCCTATCTCGATGGCTCCTTATAGAATGTCGGCTTCAGAGTTGAATGAGTTGAAGAAACAATTAGAAGAATTGTTAGAGAAGAGGTTCATTAGACCCAGTGTTTCTCCTTGGGGTGCTCCGGTGTTGCTCGTTAAGAAGAAGGATGGTAGTATGAGATTGTGTGTCGATTACCGACAGTTGAATAAAGTGACTATCAAGAATAAGTATCCACTTCCAAGGATCGATGATTTGATGGATTAGCTAGTAGGTGCTTGTGTCTTTAGTAAAATTGATCTGAGGTCTGTTTATCATCAGATTCGAGTTAAAGCTGATGATATTCCGAAGACAGCTTTCAGGACGAGATATGGGCATTACGAGTATACGGTGATGCCGTTTGGGGTTTCTAATGCGCCTGGTGTGTTTATGGAATATATGAATAGGATCTTTCATGAGTATCTTGATAAGTTCGTGGTGGTTTTCATAGATGATATCTTGGTATATTCTAAATAAGAAGAGGAACATGCCGAGCATTTGAGGGTTGTGTTGCAAGTGTTGAGAGAAGAGAAATTGTTTGTTAAATTATCTAAGTGTGAGTTCTGGTTAAAGGAAGTGAATTTCCTCGGCCATGTGATTTCAAGTGGTGTAATTTTGGTGGATCCTTCAAAGATTGATGCGGTATTGCAGTGGGAGACTCCGAAGTCAGCTACAGAAATTCGTAGTTTTCTTGGGTTGGCTGGTTACTATCGTAAGTTCATTGAAGGTTTTTCTAAGATAGCTTTACCGTTGACGCAATTGACTAGGAAGGGTCAAGCGTATGTGTGGGATGTTTCTTATGAAGAGAGTTTCATAGAACTGAAGAAAAGATTAACGACCGCGCAAGTGTTGGTCTTACCGAATCCAGATGAGTCCTTTGTAGTTTATTGTGATGCTTCTAAGATGGGTCTTGGTGGATTTTTGATGCAGGATAATAAGGTGGTTGCTTATGCTTCTAGATAGTTAAGAGTTCATGAGAGGAACTATCCTACTCACGACTTAGAGTTAGCAGCTGTGGTGTTTGTGCTTAAGATTTGGAGGCACTACTTATTTGGTTCGAAATTTGAAGTATTCAGTGATCACAAAAGTTTAAGGTACTTGTTTGATCAGAAAGAGTTAAATATGAGACAGAGGCGGTGGCTTGAATTATTGAAAGATTTTGATTTTGATTTGAATTGCCATCCAGGTAAGGCAAATGTTGTGGCTGATGCTTTGAGTAGGAAGTCGTTGCATATTTCAATGCTTATGGTGAAAGAATTGGAAATGATCGAGCAATTCAGAGACATGAGCTTGTTGTGTGAAACTACTACTGATAGTGTGAAATTGGGAATGTTAAAGCTGACCAGTGAGATTTTGGAAGAGATTCGTAAGGGTCAGAAATCTGATTTGAAATTAGTTGATCAATTGATGTTGGTTGATCAAGGTAATGCATGTGACTTTTGAGTTGATGAAGATGGAGTTTTAAGATTCCGAGATAGAGTATGTGTTCCGGATATTATAGGAATTAAAAAGAGTATTTTAGAAGAGGGGCACAAGAGTCGACTGAGTATTCATCCTGGTGCTACGAAGATGTATCAGGATTTTTGCAGGTTGTTTTGGTGGCCGGGTATGAAAAGAGACATTGCTGAATTTGTATATGCTTGTTTGACATGTCAGAAGTCAAAGATAGAACATCAGAGACCTTCAGGTATGATGCAACCATTGAATCTTCCTGAGTGGAAATGGGATAGTATTTCCATGGATTTCGTGACTGGGTTACCTAAGACTGCTAGAGGTAATGATTGGATTTGGGTAGTTGTTGACCGGTTAACTAAGTCGGCACATTTCTTGCCGATGAAGATTAATCATTCCATGCAAAGGTTAGCTGAGATTTATATTGAGGAAATTGTGAAGTTGCATGGTGTACCTTCAAGTATTGTATCGGATAGAGATCCGCGGTTTACGTCGAGGTTTTGGAAGAGTTTGCAGGATGCCTTGAGTACTAAGTTGAGGATGAGTTCTGCTTATCACCTGCAAACGGATGGTCAGACAGAAAGAACAATCCAATATTTAGAAGATTTGCTGAGAGCTTGTGTATTAGATCAAGGAGGGTCTTGGGATGGTCATTTGTCGTTAGTCGAGTTCACGTATAATAACAGTTTTCATGCTAGTATCGGAATGGCTCCATATGAGGCGTTGTATGGTAGACGTTGTCGTACGCCATTATGTTTGTATGAGTCAGGAGAGAGTTTGGTGCTTGGGCCAGAGATTGTACAAGAAACAACTGAAAAGATAAAAATGATTCAGGAAAGGATGAAAACGTCGCAGAGTCGTCAAAAGAGTTATCACGATAAGAGAAGGAAAGCACTTGAGTTCCAAGAGGGAGATCACCTGTTCTTAAGAGTTACTCCTATGACTGGTGTGGGAAGAGCTTTGAAGTCTAGAAAGCTCACTCCACGTTTCTTCGGTCCGTATAAGATTATGCAGAGGATAGGGGAAGTGGCCTATCGAGTGGCTTTACCTCCCTCTCTTGCGAATTTACATGACGTATTCCATGTATCATAAATTTAATTATTTAATCATTTATTTAATTAATTTAAAAAAAATTGGAGAGTTTGGATTAATTAGAGAATTTTGGAGAAAAAGAGTATTTTTATATAATAAGGATAAATAGTGTTTTATTATACTATTTTATTATTATTATTAAAAATATATTAAAGAAAAGGGTAAGGTGGTCCTTTTGTGAAAATTATGAGGGTAAAGTGGGAAAAGACTTAACTGGGATATGTTTTGGTAAAAAGGAATACACGATTAGTTTCTAACATTATCGTGTTTTTGGGAGAAGAAATGCTCTGAAGGAAAAAGGGAGAGAAAGAAGAAGCTCAGAGTCAGGAGGCTGTGGAGAACCCCAGAGAAGAGTGTAAAGCGAAGAAATCCTCTAAGGTATGGGGAGTTTTCATAATCTATTGTAATTGCATAAGAATTTGGATTATGAATAGATTAGAATTGTGTGAGTTTATGAGTTTTAGGGGTTTTTGATTTAGGTGGGGTTTATAAGAGAAATCTTGATGAATTAGAGCGATTAGAATGAGTTATAATCGTATATTTGTTTGCATAATTGTTGTCTGGATGTTGTTGAGGTTTAATTGATGTTTTTGAATGGTTTTTGAGTGTTTTGATGTGAAACCCGTAATGGGGTTTGGGAGTTTTTGGGTGTTGGAACAGTATGCAATTGTATAGCAGGGGACTGCTGGAAAACGTGCGTTAACCAGTTAACGTTATGGGTTAACCGGTTAACCATTGAAATTTTGGGAATTTCTGGAAATTTCGTCGGCGTTAACTAATTAACGTTATGGGTTAACCGGTTAACACTGTTTGAGAAAAAAATTTAATTCTTTAAAAAATTCATAACTTTCAAACCGTAAGTCCGATTCGCATTCTGTTTGAAGCATCGGTACGAGCATAAACTGAACTTTATTTTGATGAATAAAAATGATAAAAATGCAAAAGTTTTTATAAAGGAATTTAAGAAATAACCTTGAAATTGCCCCATAATTTACCGGGTATGGGTCAATTCTTGAAGTGTCAGAGTGGTTATAGAACCAGTGTTCTGGGTGTAATGTCATGATGATATATATGATTTATTTGATGATTGTTTTGCTGATTGAAATGAATGATGCGAATTATTTTGATGAATTTTACGATGTAGCGCATCATTGCATTTCATAACATTCACGATGGGGCTTCGGCCTATTTATTTGCTTCAATCCCATTGTGTGGATTGAGGTGTCTCGATGATTTACGATGTGCTCCTTTGTGGAGGGTTGATGGTCATGTATCCATCTCATGATGAAAATGGTACCACATGCATATTGCATATCAGGATGTTAGAATTGCATATTTTGGATGAATTTCATGATTGTGTTGGTGTTGCTTAATTTCATGAACGTGTTGTTGTTGTTGCTGAATTTTATAGTTGATGATGTCATGATATGTCGTACTAATTTATTTATGATTCTATATTCTTGTGCGTTTATGATATATTATGATTACTCACCCTGCCTGCTTGGAAATGTTGCCTCCTTCGTGGGTAACTTGCAGATGTCGAAGAATAGTCCTGCAGTGCAATATGAGTAATTCATGAGTCTCGGAGCATGCTTTAGTGTTCCTTAGAAGTGGTTCTGGTCTATGTGTCCTGCTCTGTGTCATGTAACACTGGTATGGGTTTTCTTTTGTTAAACTGTTTTCAGTTATGTTGTTATTTGGATAAATGTTTTCTATTTTGTGATACCCTTTTTAGATGATTACTCTGATATTAGTTAAATATTTTGTTTTGGGGTAGAAGGGTGTTACACAAGCTGAGGCAGGGAAAGCCCCCAATACAACTCTGACCCGAGCCCATATCTCATAGTACACAATCTTGAGTTTTTTGCAAAACCTCCCATACCAATCAGCCTGTGCCACAACAACTCTCTGGCCAATCAACATTGTTTATGTGGACATCAAGGAGTTCATTACACAACACACACAGACCTGAATCAAGCCCTAATCTCAGTTTCACAAAAAACCTAAAAGACATTCATCTCTTCGAATCTCATCACACAAGCATCAAACCTCAAATCTTCTTCCACCAATCATCTCCACACATCATAAGGATCACAAACCAACAATCAAAATGTCCTAAAAGATCCCAAAACAAAAACACGATTTCTGCCTTAGCAGAACTGAAACACGCAAACCAGCCATCATAAACTTGTTCAAAGTTTTCCAGAAGCATCAAGGTGATCATTGGAGTGGATTGGCATCAAGGAAAGGTCAAGAAAGCTCAGATTAAGAAAGCTTCGACTCAGGTAACCATCAAGAACAAATTTTCCAGAACTTGCATTTTAAGTTATAGATTGATTCTATGTGATGTACTGATCATGGTGATATGTTTACTTTTGAAAATGGTTGAGTTTTAAGCATTTCATAGCCTTCTGAAAGTTTTGTATAATTTTTCGTTTTGCTTCGATTCATGAATTTGATGAAATATAAATGGAATTTGTTGCTGGATTCTTGTTCTTTGATGTCTAATGAGTGATTCTGGAGAGTTTGAGGTGTTTCCATGGCATTTTGAGAGAGATATGATGAGTGAGCTGCCGGAGAAGATGACCGGAGGTCTTCTCTGGCCACCTGAGAGTCATTAAACCTTAATTTGTAATTAAATGCCAGTTTGAATGTGGGCCGTAGGATGAGTGTTTCCCGCTTGTGTTGGATGGCTCAGATTGCCTCATTAAACCCTAATCCCTTTTTAATTTATTTAATTAGGATTAATTAAGTTAATTTTTCCAGATTTGATCATAGCCTTCCATTTGCGCACCAGTCAACCCCAGTTCAAATTTCAACCTTAGATACTGATTACTTTGCATTTTCTTTATATTTATTTGCATTTCTTTTCCATATTTATTTTAAAATAGCAAAAACAATTTTAAAAATCTAAAACTTTGCATTTTCAGTTTAAATCTTTTTCTTAACCCAAAAACATTTTTTATTTTAATTTTTGCATTAAAAAAGTATTTTTAAAACATTTAAATGTTTTATTTAATTAATTAATTGATTTTAATTAATTAAAAATACATTTAGGTTTCTAAAAATCACCAAAAAAATTCATGAAGAATTCTTAGACATTTAGAAACATTTTCAAACTCACCATACAAATTTCTTTTTAGGTTTGATCACATTTTCACAATTATCTTTGAATTAGGGTTCTTAAAAATCACAATTTCTAACCCTAACTTGAAAAAATCATTTCTGCTTAACCATGATGATTTTGAACTTGATTCTTTTTGTATTGTTTCACATATTGCATCTAGCATCTAGGATATTTATCTCATAATTTTGCATTGCATTTTCAATTTGATTTGCATATTTTCCTTAGAAGTATCCAAAAACCCTAATTAACTTAGGAAATCCATAACTTTAACTAGGTTTAACTTCTGACCTTCTCCTTTGGTGAGTGATCTTGTATATGTTTAGGGTTTGTTTGAGTTCAATTTCAAATTTTTATCATGATGTATGCTTCTGTTTTGGTCATATGCATCTCATGTTGCCTTAAAACCCTAATTTCTCATGTTCATTTGCATTCATCTTTGCATCTCATCATCATATGAACTTGCCATGACATTTCAAGCACTTGTATGACATCTTAGACATATTAAGACATTCTTGAACATTGGTTGATCATTTCTTCATTCATTTTCTATGTTTTGCATTCATTACATTTCTTGAACATCCATGGGTTTTCAAGTTTCTTTCATGCTTCCATTGCATCTCATCCTTGTATGAACATTCATAAGCATTATGTATGACTTTGCATCATCTCATAACACATTTTCCTTGCATATACACTTCTGGTTTTGGTCTTTGCATCTTTATTCATTTCATTTCCTTTTGCTTTGCATCTTATGCATTCATACTAACCTTTTAGGGGCTTATGGTAAGTTGTTTGGGATGTGGATTTGCCTTCACATCCTACCTTCTTCTTATCTTTTCATATGCATTCTTTAATTGTCTTTGAAATGAAATTTCTTCACTTATTGCTCTCTCATTCTTACTTTCTTTCTTTTAAGTTACTTATCTTCTTCAGGAAGTAAGTAACTTATTCTTTCTCTCCTTCTCTTTTCATCTGCTTCTTCTTCCTTGGTGGCCTCTTGAAGACCTTTCTTTAAGTCCACAAACCATAGGGTATCTAAGCATGATAATCTTTAGAGTTGTATATAGTCTCCCCTAGCTTTTTACCTTTGAGTCTCCTTGAGTCTCTCTTCTCATCTCATAATCAGAGGCTAAACACTTAAAGCTTTAGGACTTTTAATTAGGGTTATGCATGCATCCTTATCTTAGGATGGAGTGTATAAATTTAATCCTTAGTGTTAAACCTTTAATTTGTTTACACCACTTAATCAAAACACTTAATAATGATCAAGACATAAGTTTGTAACTTGGGCCTTACATTAGGGTTTTATCTCTTCCTTTTGGTTAAGAGGGACTAACCCTAGTGTTTAATGGACAATTCCCCCTCAAGTTGTCTTACAAACTTAAAATCTACTTCTTAATCTCATCTTTATTAAAATCCACTTTAATAAAGGCTTGTTATATAATGAATTTAATCCCTAACCATGGATTAAGTTGAGGAGTATTCCTCATCTTAAGTGTTCTCATCTATTATCCTTCTCTTAGGATGGTTTAATGAGTTCACTAATCCCTGATTAGAGATTAAACTCATTACTTAACACTAAACAAAAACCCAAAAAATAATCTTAATAATTACCAAGTAGGTTAATGATCTTAATCCTACATCATCATGGTAATTAAGTTGAGATGCTTATCTCATACTTAAGTAGGCTCATTATCCCTAATCAGGGAGGATATAATGAGTTTACAAACCCTTGATTTAGGCTTAAGCTCATTATCCTATGCAAAACACCAAAAACAATAAAAAAAACTGAAAACACAAAAACAAACAATAATTGTCTCCTCCAGGATTCTTTTCTCACCACCTTCACTCTGAAAACGAGAACTCACTTCTCCCGTCTAATGCAAGACAGTTAGCATTCGAGCCAGACGAGTCACTCACTTGAGCATATACAAGTAAGCAGTTCACAACAAATCATCCAGTCTCTTTGAGTCGAACTACGGTGTTCTGACCTCCTCATAGCACGAGAGGATACATAGGCATAACTTAACGGTTATCGAACAAAAGTCTATGTGTCTTCCCCTTCTTTCAACTTTCTTTTTCTAAGCCTCAGCCTTGAGCATCTCACTCTCTTTTTGCACTGACACATTGTACATTCTCCCTAGCTTTTATACACAGTCAGCACATACACTATCCCCCTTTTAAACACAATCAAGTAAGCGTGGATCCTGTCGAGTACGACGGACGATCTGGGTGCTAATACCTTCCCAAGTCATAACCAACCCCCTTTCTCAGTTTCTCTGGTTCGCAACCGTCTTATCCATACCCTTCCAGGTTTATGCAGCATTACCTTTCCTTCGAGATAAAAATTCCTAGTTGGCGACTATATTCAACCTCAACCTCCAACATCGCCGACAGTCCACGTCCGCACCGGGGACGTAAGTCTTTTCGGGAGCGACAGGTTAATGTGCATAAGTTAGGTGTGGACTATTAATGAAAATTCTGTGATTAATTGGTGTTAAAAATTGTTTGGCAGTGTTAAATCGCAGTAGAGGATGAGTTTTATCTTAGGGATTTTCTGCAGAAATCGTAGTTCCCGCTTAGTGAGACCTAGCTCTCTTAGCAAGGTCTTGAAAATTTTCACCTCTTCCATGCAGTGGCGAGCTCACTTAGCGAGGGGTGGTGTCCGCTTAGCGAGGTATGAGAGTGAAAAAGATGATTTTTTCTTGTTGAAATTAATTGGACACGTGTATCCTTATGTTGTTGTAATGTTGTTATGTGTTTAAGATGAGTTTAGAAAGTGTGTTAATACAATATGGTATTGTTATAGCTTATGTTTTACGATAACTGGGGACTCGTGAAAGTATCTACCCTATTCAAGATTTGGAATTGGATGTGGTTGTAGTTGCGTTGGATTTTTGGAGGTATTATTTTATGGATCTAGATTCGAAGTATTCAGTAATCACAAAAGTATAGAATACTGATTTGGTCGGAATTCTCGATGAGTTAAGTCAAAATTATTTTCTTATGTCTGCCTTGATGGTCGGAAGTTTGATGTGAACTTGGTGTCGCTCCCACCTGATGACACATGGCCAAGAGGGGTACAGACGTGAACAGTCGGCGAAAGGAGAGAACACAAGGGTGAACTGAAAAGAGTCGCCAGCTAGGCATTTTTATCCCGAAGGAAAGGTAATGATGCATAGACCTAAGAAAAGATGGATAAGACGGTTGCGAACCAGAGAAACTGAGAAAGGGGGTTGGTTACAACCTGGGAAGGTATTAGCACCCAGATTGTCCGTCGTACTCGACGGGATCCACGCTTGAAAGATTTGTGTTTAAAGGAGTAGTGTCAGTGCTATATTGTGTGCAAAACCTGGAAAAGAATGCAAGTGTCAGTGTAAAAGAAATGTGAAGTGAAATAAAAGAGTGTCAGTGTAAGAAAAGAGTATGAAGCTCAAGATTATGAGGCTTAAAGAATAATGTTGGAAAAGGGGGAATATACAGAGACTTTTGTTCGATAAGTGTTAAGTTATGCCTACATATCCTCTCGTGCAATGAGGAAGTCAGAACACCGTAGTTCGACTCAAAGAGACTGAAAGGTAAATTGACTTGTGAACAACTTACTTGTCTATGCTCAAGTGTATGACCTGTCTGGCTCAGGTGCAAACTGTCTTGCATTAGAGGGAAGAAACAAGTTCTCGCTTGTGAGTGAAGATGATGAGAAAAGAATCCCGAAGGAGACGATTATTGTTTGTTTTTGTGTTTTCAATATTTTATTTCTTTTTGAAGTTTGTCATAAGTTAATGAGCTTAAGCCTAAACCAAGGGTTAGTAAACTCATCACATCTTTCCTCTGATTAGGGGTAATGAGAATACCTTAAGTATGAAGTGAACACCTCACACTTAATCACCATGATGTAGGATTAAGATCATTAACCTACTTATAATTATTTAGATGTTTTTGGAGTTTTTTTGTTTAGTGTTGAGTAATGAGTTTAAGCCATAATCAAGGATTTAATGGACCCATTACACCATCCTAATAGAAGGATGATAGATGAGAACATTTAAGCTGAGAAAGGCTCCTCAACTTAATCCATGATTAGGGATTAACCTCATGACAAAACAAAACCTTTATTAAAGTGGATTTAGTTAATGGTAAGATTAAGAAGTGAATTTTATGGTTTGTAAGACAACTTGAGGGGGACTTGTCCATTAACACTAGGGTTAGTCCTTCTTAACCAATTAAGGAAGAATTAGAACCCTAATGCAAGGCCCAAGTTAAAAGCTTGATGTCTTAGTGATTATTAGGTGAATTGATTAAAGGGTTTAAACACATTAAGGGTTGAACACTTAGGATTAAAGTTATACACTCCATCCTAATAGAAGGATACATGCATAACCTTAATCACAAAGCCTTAAAACCTTTAAGGTTTAGTCCTTGATTAAGAGATGAGAAGAGAAGTAACAAAGATAACACAAAGGTAAAACTAATGAGGGGACTAATAAAACCCTAATTGTTATCATGCTTGGGTATTCCTAGGGTTTATGAAGCTTGCAAGAAGATCTTCAAGAGAGCCACCAAGGAAGAAGCAAGATGGAAGGAAAAGAAGCAACAAGAAGCAAGGCAACTTACTTCACTTAAGAAGATAAGTTGCTTGAAGAAATAAAGAGGAGAAAGAGCATGAATGAACAAGATCACTCTAATACAAAATTAAAATGCAGAAATGAATGCATAAAAGAGATGAGAAGAGATTATGAGAAGTGAAGGCAAATTCACTTCTCAAGCACTTACCACCTGAAAAGTTAGCAACAAGAAATTAAATGAAATGAAAATGAGATGAAATGAAAAGATGAAAGCCAAAGTCATAAGAAAGTTCATGATTTAAATGATTCTAAGAGATGATACAAATGGATGTCAAGAGATGAGGATGATCATACAAGTAATGAAGATGCAAATGGGACATGAAAGTAAGCATGAAAGTTCATGAAAAGTTATGACATCAAATGAAAGCAAAAGCATGGCAAATGGATGATGCAATGATCAAACATGAGTCTAATGTGTCCTAAGGTGTCTTATATGTCATGTGGATGCACAAAATGTCATGGCAAGTTCATGTATGCAAGCATATGAGGGATGAATGCAAATGAAGGCAAAGATTAGGGTTTATGTACAACATGCAATGCAAAATTCAAAATCAGAAGCAAATGACAAGATAAAAAATTTAAAATGGGATCAAAGGTACCCTAAACCCACATGATATCACACCCCAAAGGAGGAGACCTAACTCTTAACCCTAAGGAAGTTATGATTTTCCTAAATTTGCTAGGGTTTCAAGGTACCTCACAAGGAAAAATGCAAACAAAATCAAAAATGAAAGATAAATTCATGCCAATTTTATCCTAGAAACTACATGATATGTGGGATGCAATGCAAAAAGAATCACTATCAAACCCTTCATGGTTAGGCAGAAAAGATTTTTCTAAGTTAGGGTCAAAATATTGATTTTTTAAGAACCCTAAATCCATAGAAAATGTCAAAATGGATCAAGAACCAAAAATAAATTTGTATGAATGGTTTGATAATGTCTCTAAATGTGTCAAGATGCCATGTGATTTTCTTGGTGATTTTTGGAAACTTAAATGATATTTTAATTAATTAATTTCCATTAATTAATTAAAATAAACATTTAAATATTTTAAAAATGATTTTTTAATGCAAAAAATAAAAATAAAAATGTTTTCTGGTTGAGAAAAATATTTGAATTAAAAATGCAAAAGGAAAATATTTTTAGGATTTTTTAGGTATTTTAAATAAAATATGCAAAACAAATGGTAAAAAATGAAATAAAAACTGAATTAAATGAAAGTCAACTGATCCAAGGGTTCACGTTCAAAGCTGGAAATGGATGGAAGACCACGCGCGCAATCTAAGGGCTAGAATTCAAACTGAGTAAATCCTATTTAATTAATTAATTAATCCTGATTAAATTAGAATTAGGGTTTAATGAACAATCTGGGCCATCCAAAACGCGCGCGCAGACAAGATCCAATGGCTTACATTTAAACTCACCCCTAAACCCTAATTAGGCATTAATGACTTTCAGGTGGCCGGAAATGACCTCCGGTCATCTTCTCCGGCCACACCCTTCCCTGAGAATTTCAATCTCACTCCCTAGGCCATTTATGGAGCTCTAAAGCTCCAGATTCGTTCCTCTCACTCCCCTAAACCTAAATCCACCCTCAAACAAAATTTATTTTCAGCCATTAACAAGATTCGAAGCCAAGAACAAAAATTGCCAAACTTTCAGACAGACCATACATCCTCATTTCTTCACCATTTTCAATAATTCAAAGTTCATTACACTCAGGGGATCAAACTCAACCAATTAAGAACTTAAAATAGAGGTTCTGGAAAATTGTTTTCACATGGCTACCTGAGATGAAGCTTTCAACCCTAGAGCTTTCAGGCTGCTTCTTTGCTTCAGAACCCCTCCAATGATCTCCCTAAAGAAGCTTTGATGCTTGGTTGAAGTTTTTTTGTGGCTGATTCGTGAGTTTGATGATGTTCAGTTCAAGGATGGTGAAAATCTTATTTTTGATATGGGGTGTTTAAAGGCAAAATGAAGGGTGGGAAATGATCAGTGATGAATGTGGAGTTGAATGGTGGAAAAAGTTTTGAGTTTTGATGGCTGAGTTGTGTGTTTCGAAGAGAAATGCATAAGAGGGGATTTTGGTGAATGCTGAGTTATGGGAGGATTCAGGTTATGTTCATGTGTAAAGTGGCTTGCTTAAGGTCCACATAACATGTTCTGATTGGGCAGAGAGTTGTTGTGGAGCAGTATGATTGGTATGGCTCATGTTGCAAAAAGTCAAGAAAGTTGTACTTGGAGGTATGGGCAAGTGGCAGGCTGGGATTTGGGCATGTCCTAGTTCAGCTGAGATCAAGGAATGTTTGTGAATCAGATTTGATGAGTTGTGGCAAGTGGATGAGAGGTCTTGTACCATTTTGCAAATTCATGAAGTTTTGGCCCCTTTTGATTTTCTTCATGGGCAAGGCATGAAACTTGGGATTTCTTTGGGCAATTCTGAATTATAGGTCATGTATGATGTTTGTGTAATGGTTAGAAGTCAATTAGAGATTACAAATTGCCTTGGTATGAGTTCTTGCAAGTTTCCTTCTTTGGTACATAAGTGAAATTTTGTGATTTTCCCCAACTTTGCAAGGCCATAACTTGAGTTCTATGATGAATTAGATCAAGTTCTTGTACTTTTTGAAAAGGGAGTGATCCAATCTACAACTTTCATGACCAAGAATTTTTCATTTGAAGCATTTTTGAATCAAAAAGAGGAGTTTGAAAAACTTTCCCAAAATGGCAAGTTTGCATTATAAGTCACTTTCCCAAAATGGCAACTTTGCAAATGGCTTGAAATTCTTCAATTTTGTGAACTTCTAACTTCTTCTAAGATAAAATAAAGATCATATACACCCAAAATGATGGAGAATACCCTTTGGTTGGATGATTGAGGGCCTCAGATGCCCTGATTTTGCACTGACTTGTTCAAGAAGTCATCTACTGGTCAGATGCCTTCCCCATTGAATTTCTTCATGAAAATTGGTGTGCATGATCCTTATATCATATAGAGACCAATAGAAACAAGAATGACCAAAAACTTTGTAGTTATGGCCTCTGAAATCAAAACCCTAATTTTAGGTCATCTGTGTAGTTAAACCTGGCTCTGCTTCCATGCCTTTCTCAGTTCTTGTGATTTTCTGGCTTTCTTGATCTTGGGAGGATATAATATGATGCTTGAACATATATGGACCCTCTTGAGATGATTGGAGACCCTTGGGGTGGCTCAGATAGCTCAGGGATTGCTCAGATCACAAACCCTAAATGCAGATGACTTTGAACAAATGCAGTGAAGCAAAAATGCAATATGAGATGATATGATTGAACTTATGTGTCGCTCCCACCAAATGACACCTGGTCAGGAGGGGTACAGACGCGAACGGTCGGCGAAAGGGAAGGAATGAATAGAGTCGCCAGCTAGGCATTTTTATCCCGAAGGAAAGGTAATGCTGCATAAACCTAAGAAAAGATGGATAAGACGGTCGCGAACCAGAGAAACTGAGAAAGGGGGTTGGTTACAACCTGGGAAGGTATTAGCACCCAGATCGTCCGTCGTACTCGACGGGATCCACGCTTGAAATATTTGTGTTTTAAAAGGGGTAGTGTCAGTGCTATTTGTGTATCAAAGCTGGGAAGAATGCAAGTGTCAGTGTAAAAGAGAAGTGAAGTGTATAAGTGAAGTGTCAGTGTAAGAACAAGAATGAAATGCTCAAGACCATGAGGCTTAAAGAATGAGGCTGAAAAGGGGGGAATATACATAGACTTTTGTTCGATAACTATTAAGTTATGCCTACGTATCCTCTCGTGCAATGAGGAAGTCAGAACACCGTAGTTCGACTCAAAGAGATTGAAAGGTAAATTGACCTGTGAACTGCTTACTTGTCTATGCTCAAGTGTATGACCTATCTGGCTCAGGTGCAAACTGTCTTGCATTAGACGGAAGAAGCAAGTTCTCGTTTGTGAGTGAATGAGATGAGAAAAGAATCCCGGAGGAGACGATTATTGTTTGTTTTTGTGTTTTCAGTCTTTTATTGCTTTTTGAAGTTAGTCATAAGTTAATGAGCTCAAGCCTAAACCCATGGGTTAGTAAACTCATCACATCCTCCCTCTGATTAGGGGTAATGAGAATACCTTAAGTGTGAAGTCAGCATCTCACACTTAATCACCATGATGTAGGATTAAGATCATTAACCTACTTGTGATTATTTAGATGTTTTTGTTATTTTTGTTTAGTGTTAAGTAATGAGATTAAGCCATAATCAAGGATTTAATGGACTCATTACACCATCCTAATAGAAGGATAATAGATGAGAACATTTAGGCTGAGAAAGACTCCTCAACTTAATCCATGATTAGGGATTAAACTCATGACAAAACAAAGCCTTTATTAAATGGATTTTAGTTAATAGTGAAATGAAGAAGTGATTTTTTATGAATTGGTAAGACCACTTGAGGGGGACTTGTCCATTAACACTAGGGTTAGTCCTTCTTAACCAATTAAGGAAGAATTAGAACCCTAATGCAAGGCCCAAGTTACAAGCTTAATGTCTTGATGATTATTAGATGGGTTGATTAAAGGATTTAAACACATTAAGGGTTTAACACTTAGGATTAAAGTTATACACTCCATCCTAATAGAAGGATGTAGGCATAAGCTTAATCTCTAAGCCTTAAAGCCTTTAGGGTTTAGTCCCTGATTATGTGATGAGAAGAGGAGACTCAAAGATGACACAAAGGTAAAAGCTAAATGGGGGACTAATCAAACCCTAATTATTATCATGCTTGGTCATTCCTAGGGTTAATGAGGTTTGCAAGAAGATCTTCAGAGAAATCACCAAGAAGCAGATGAAAGGAGCAATAAGCAAAGAGAAGCAAAACAACTTGCTTCACTTAAGAAGACAAGTGGCTTGAAGAAATAAAGTAAGATGAACATGAATGACCAAGCTCAATCCAATACACATACAAAATGCAGCAAAGAAGTTATGAAAGAGATGAAAAGAGATCATGAGAAGTGAAGGCAAATTCACTTCTCAAGCAACTCACCACCTGAAAAGTTAGCATAAGAAAATGCAGTGCAAATGAGATGCAATGTCATGATGCAAACAAAAAAAAACAGAAGCAAGAACATGATGTTAGTGATGCTAGGAGATGATACACACATGAGACAAGACATGGGAATGATCAAACAAACATAATGATGCAAATGAGGCATGCATTGAACCATGAACATACATAAAAAGTTATGAAATGCAATGGACATACAACATGGCAAATGAAAGATGCAATGATCAAACATGATTCTAATATGTCCTAAGATGTATTATGAATCATGTGGATGCACAAAATGTCATGGCAAGTCATTGGATGCAAGCAAATGAAAGATGGATGCAAAGGAAGGCACAAACTAGGGTTATATGCATCATGCAAAGAAAAAATCCAAAACCAGAAGCAAATGACATGATAAAAAATTGAAAATGCAATCAAAGACACCCTAAACCTATACAAACTCACTTCCCAAAGGAGGGGATCCAACCCTTAAACTAATGAAAGTTATGAATTTCCTAAGATTGATAGGGTTTTAAGGTACCTTGACAAGAAAAATGCTAAACAAATTGAAAATGCAAGATCAATTCAAATCAAATTTATCCTATAAACTACATGCTATGAAGAGTGCAATGCAAGAAGAATCATCATTCAACTCTCAAAGGTTAGGCAGAAAGAAATTTTTGAAGTTTGAAACAAAATATTTCCTTAAAATGAAATTAAATCCAATGAAAACGATCAAAAGGCACCAAGAACAAAAAAGAAATTTGGTTTGAGAGTTGAACAATGCTTCTAAATGTTCAAAATGTTATGTGAATTTTTTTGTGATTTTTAAATACCTAAATGTATTTTTAATTAATTAATTTCCATTAATTAATTAAAAATAAACATTTAAATGATTTAAAAATAATTTTCAATGCAAAAAATAAAATAAAAATCATTTTCTGATTCAGAAAAATATTTGAAACAAAAATGCAAAGGGAAATATTTTTAGGATTTTTCTAACTATTTTAAAATAAATATGAAAGATAAATGAATAAAAATGAAATAAAAAAGAAATTAAATGGAAAGTATGCAGGATCTAAGGCTGAGATTCAAACTAAACACGCGGGAGCTGACTTGCGCGCAAATGGGTGGTCCAGATTGCTTCTGACTAATTAATTTTAATTAAACTAATTAATTGAAGATTAGGGTTTAATGAGAGATCCAGGCCCTCCATTCGCGCGGGAGTCAACAAAAGTCCGCAAGATCAAAGGTCCACATTTAAACTTGGCTAAACCTAATTATCAAACCCTAATCACTTTCAGGTCACCGGAGAAGAGCTCCAGTCGTCTTCTCCGGTGACACCCTTCCCTGAAAGCTTCAAAATCACTCCCTAGGTTATTTCTGGAGCTCTAAAGTTCCAGATCACTTCCTCTCACATCCCTTAACTCATCCCTGCCCTCAAAAACAATTTATTTCTCACCATTAACAAGATTCGAAAGGAAGAACAAAAATGGCAGAAATTTCAGTCAATCAATACAAGCTCATTTCTACACCATTTTCAAAATTTCAAAGTCCAGTATGATCAGGAGAGCATGCTTTATCATTTAGAAACTAAAAATAAGAGTTCTGGAAAAATGTTTCAAGGAGGTACCTGAGCTTGAGCTTTCTCAGTTTGGGACTTTTAGGCCTTCTCTCTTTGTGCAAACCACTCCCCTTGAACTCCTGATGAAGTTTTGATGCTTGGAAGGAATTTCTTTTGGCTGGTTTGGGAGTTTGCAAGCCAACTGGTCAGAAATCGTGTTTGGTTAATGGGGTGTTTTTGGCTGTTTCAATGGTTGGTTTGTGGTCAGTGAGTCACTTTGAGATCAATGGTGAAGTTGGTTTGAAGATTGGTTGAGTGAGCTGAGAGATTCGAAAGGTTTTGCAAGTTGGGGAATTTTTGATAACTTTTGCAATCTGAGGTTTCAGCTTGTGTTGTGTGTTGTGTTATGTCTCTTTTGGTCCACTTATCACTCTTGGATAGGTCAGAGGAGTTGGTGTGGCCTAGCTTGATTGGTATGGCCCTTTTGCATAAAGTCAATGTTTTGTGTAAGGGAGGTATGGGTCATTGGTAGGCCAAGGACAAAGGGGTGTCCTGCGCAGCAAGGAATGAGGAGAGCCATGGGATCAGTCTTGAAGCCAATTAGCAAGTGGATTAGGGTTTGTATGATGTTTTGCAACTTTGTCCAATTTTGGCCCTTTTGAAGTTTCTTGATCCATAAGTCATGAAAATGGGCAAACCTTTGGTGCATTCTGACTTTTAGGCAATGGTTTATGTTTGTACAAAGATTAGAAGTCACTTTGAGGTCTCATTTTACCTTGGCAAGGGGTTTTGCAACTTTGCCTCTTTGGTACATAACTTGAAATTATGTGATTTTGTCCAACTTTGACAAGCCATAACTTTCGATCCAAAATGAATTAGAATGAGTTCTTGTACTTTTTGAAAAGGGAATGATCCATTCTACAACTTTCATGACCAAAGTTTTCTCATTTGAAGCATTTTTGAATCAAAAAGAAAGGGTTGAAAAAGTTTCCCAAAATGGCAAGTTTCCATTACAAGTCATTTTCCCAAAAAGGCAACTTTGCAAATGGCTTGAAATTCTCCAATCTTGTGAACTTCTAACATCTTCTATGATCAAATAAAGATCAAACACATTAAAAATGATGAATAACAACCTTTGGTTGGGTCATTGGGGGCCTCAGTTGCCCAGATTTTACACTGACTTGCTCAAGAAGTCAACCCTTGGCTAGATGCCTTCCCCATGGAATTACTTCATGAAAATTGATATGCATGATCCTCATAACATATAGAGACCAATAGAAATAAGAATGACCAAAAAAATTGGAGTTATGGCCTTTGAAACCAAAACCCTAATTTTAGGTCATCTGTGCAGTTAAACCTGGCTCTGCTTCCATGCCAATCTCAATTCTTGTGATTCTTTGACTTCTTTGATCTTGTGAGGATATAATATGATGCTTGAAAATACATGGACCCCTTTGAAGTGATTGATGACCTTTGAAATGGCTCAGGGATGGCTCAGATCACAAACCCTAGATGCAGATGACTTAGAAACAATGCAGTGAAGTAAAAATGCAATATGAGATGCTATGATTGAACTTATGCATATGAAGAGATCACAAGCCATGGTGTGAATGGGTGAGGGAAAATTTGGGGTGTTTACAGCTGCCCCTATTCAAACATGAGTTAGCTGTGTAGGATGTAAGCAACGACTTAACAGGCAAACAAGATAACTTGTGGTTGAATACCGAAAGACAGTCCAAAATTTGCACTCACAGAATAAAGCATGTATATAAAGTGCGGGCAACGGAGGACGACCGTCGAGCAGAGGACGACTGCTGGGGAAAGAGCAATGACGGGGACGGCCGACATGCTGGGGATATGAGAGATCGTGATGGGGCACGACCATCTAGCAAAGCTGTAAGATTCTCTGGGGATTATAGGTAAATGAAATAAATGATGAGGTACGGTCATCAAAGGTGAAGGACGATCACCTAGCAGGGGACGGTTGCTCTGTTGGGGATAAGATGAGGGACGGTCATCCAAGGTGAAGGACGATCACCTGGCAAGGTACGGTTGCCCAAAGTATCGCGACATAGGACGAATGTCGGATAAAAAAGGTCGACGATGGGGACGGCCATCGGATAAGCATGATGAAGGACGATCACCAAGAGGTGAAGGACGATCACCTAGCAGGGGACGGCTGCTCTAAAAATATCGCGACATAGGACGAATGTCGGATATGAAGGGGTTCTAATGAATAGAGACTCCACTGGGAATGATGAAGGACGATCATCAAAAGGGTGAAGGACGATCACCTAGCAGGGTACGGCTGCCAAAAGGTATCATGACATAGGACGAATGTCAGATAGAAAGGAAATAGTCCAACAAGTTTTGTTGGGGACTTCGCTGGGGAAAAGTAAACACGGACGAGTGTCTACATCCAAGAAATGAGAGGTATGAGTGTTTGATACGGTGTATAGATTAAAGGTGCGGACGAGCATCCGTAGGATTATGATACGGACGGGTATCAGGTAGAAACAAACACTGACACATGTTCAGAGATGATGATACGAACGAGTATCAAATAGTTAACAAAGAACAAAGACGAGTGTCGAATCTAAAGGGACTCTTCTGGGGCATAATAGGCACATACGAGTGTCTAAATTCTAAAAAAAAAGGTAAAAGTATCTGACATTTTGTATGGAATAAAGATGCGGACGAGCATCCCTAAGACTATGATACAGACAAGTATCAGTAGAAACAAACGCTGACACATGTTCAGAGATGATGATACGGACGAGTATCAACTAGTTAACAAAGAACACGGGTGAGTGTCGAATCTGAGGGGATTTGAGTGGTGTACACAAGATACAGACGGGTATCTGTATGAGTAAAAAGTATGAGTAAGACACGGACGAGTGTCTATCTGAAAAAGTGCATTATAAACAAATATATGATCTACAAAGTATTTAGATAACTATGTTGGGGAAGGTGACACGGACGGGTGTCAAGGAATTGGTATGTATATGTATTTGTACGGTGAGTGCAAAGGGGACGCTTTGGCTTTCTGCTGGGGGTGTGACACGGACGGGTGTCAAGGAGTACCTATATCTCTAGGAGAAATGCCTTGGCTCTCTGCCAGGGAATCTGGGGAGTTTTCTGTATATCTTTGATGGATTGTCAGTATTCACAAGTGTTTGATTCAGAATATGGCTTATGATTATGCAATATGTTTGATTTTTGCCGTAATGCTCCGTATTAGACGGAATGCTACGCTCTGTGGGGAGAATATGATGCGAATGCTATGATTATGCAAGAACACCGATCCGGGATTCGGATCCCTTTGTGGAGATCTCCGGCTGATCTACTTGAAGGATATCCCAGCTGAGGATGAGATCATTGGTAGACATGTCATGTACGACTCTGCATGGGGGAAGTAGGTCATTGATAAACCTATCCCGGTAATGAGGGACCCAGCTGGGGTTTGTAGAAGCTTTCTTCACTCTGTTGTGATTTCTTCACGCGTTGCTCTTCCGGGTAGAGGTTGACACTCTGTGGGGAGATGGTTCCCTGGCTTTTGCATTTGGCTGAGGAGGAAGTAATAAATAGTAACTCAGTTGGGGAGAAAGCACTTACGGTGCTAAGACTGAGTAGATACTGGTTTGCTAGCTTGCTGGGGTGAAGCTTTCATGCCCCATGTTGTGCCTTGAATACCTGCAAATCCTGACAAGACAGAGAAACGCACAAGTAATCCCGAGGTATCCCTTACCGGATTCCATCCTAAGAGTTTAGACACTCCCGGAAGTAAGTATATTTCCTGCAAGCACGTATTTAAAAGAAGCATCTGTATTTATGCAATCAGTATCTTAAAGACATCGGACATTTTCGCAAATGAAAATAAAATGTATGAGACGAAACATGACTGAAAATCTGATTTTATTAATTCGTGTGCCCTGAATTGGATAGATACAGTCAAAGATACAAATCCCCCAAAATGAGGAGATTGTTACAAATTGAGAAACAAAAGATGTTGGCAATGTTGATGACGCTTCAAGGAGCCTCCCTTTGCTATGACTCCTATGACATTTGACATTCTTTTCGTCTTGCTTTCTGAAGAAGGCTGATTCTGAAAGAAGCTTGATCCTTTCGAAGCTTACCAAGTTGTAAGTGATACAGGCGAATTCAGAATACAGTTGTTCGCTTATTCCCTTATTTTGCATGGATCGCCCTTTCGGGTTTTCAATCCATCGGGGTACCCTTTTTTGCCTGAGTTGTCCAATGCGGATTTTCAACTCAGCGGGTGTACATTTTGTTATTTTTCCCTTATTTTTGCCCGAGTCTTTTATTCTGTTTTTGACTCGCCGGGATGCCCTATTTTTGCCTGGACTTACATTCTGGTTTTATGTCCAGCGGGTCATTTCATGCGAAGTATTTTTTAACTGCATCTGAATTCACAGGGGACGGGAAATCTTCGCCATCCATAGTACTGAGCATCAGTGCTCCACCAGAGAAAACTTTCTTCACTACAAACGACCCTTCATAGTTCGGAGTCCACTTGCCCCTGTGGTCTGTATGAGGAGGGAGGAGTCTTTTCAGCACAAGATCTCCTACTTGGTACTCTCGGAGCCTGATTTTCTGATCGAAGGCTTTCTTCATTCTTTTCTGATATAACTGCCCATGACAGATTGCAGCCAATCTCTTCTCTTCAATCAAATTCAGTTGTTCGTATCGGGACCGGACCCATTCTGCTTCATTCAACTTAACATCCATTAGTACCCGCAGGGAGGGTAATTCAACTTCAACAGGTAGGACTGCTTCCATACCATATACAAGCTGATACGGTGTTGCCCCAGTAGATGTTTTGATTGATGTACGGTACCCATGCAAGGCAAACGGTAGCATCTTGTGCCAGTCTTTATAGGTGACTACCATCTTTTGCACAATCTTCTTGATATTTTTATTAGCTGCCTCAACAGCGCCATTCATCTTTGGCCTGTAAGGAGAAGAATTGTGGTGTTGGATCTTGAAGTCCCGGCACAGCTCTGCCATCATTTTGTTGTTTAAGTTGGAACCATTGTCAGTAATGATTCGCTCGGGAACTCCATACCGATAGATGATGTCTCTCTTCAGAAATCGAGCTACCACTTGCCTTGTAACATTTTCATAGGAAGCTGCTTCAACCCACTTGGTAAAATAGTCAATGGCTACCAGGATGAATCTGTGGCCATTTGAAGCAGTCGGTTCAATCTTGCCAATCATATCAATGCCCCACATAGCAAAGGGCCAGGGTGAAGACATCACATTCAAAGGATTGGGAGGCACATGCACCTTATCCGCATAAATCTGGCATTTATGACATTTTCTGGCGTAGGCACAACAGTCGGCGTCTATTGTGATCCAGTAATAGCCCGATCTTAGTAACTTCTTGGCCATGGCATGCCCTCCTGCATGGGTACCAAAGGATCCTTCGTGCACTTCGTGCATCAACAAGTCTACTTCTGTTCTATCAACGCACCTGAGAAGTACCATATCAAAGTTTCTCTTGTATAGGGAACCGTCAGTATTCAGGAAGAAACTACCAGCTAGCCTTCTTAAGGTCTTCTTATCATTGGGAGATGCCCCGGGTGGGTATGTTTGATCCTCCAAGAAGCATTTAATGTCATGGAACCAAGGCTTATCATCTTTGACAGCGTCTGCTGCAAATACATATGCTGGTCTGTCAAGTCTGGACACTGAAATCCGAGGTACAAAGTTGGCAGCTTGAACTTTGATCATGGATGAAATGGTAGCCAGAGCATCTACAAATTGATTCTCGTCCCGAGGGACATACTCAAGCTTGACCGTTGTGAAGAAGGTCAATAACCTCCTTGTATAATCCCTGTAAGGTATCAGATGATCCTGGTGTGTGTACCATTTGCCGTTGGTTTGATTAACTACCAGAGCTGAATCTCCGAACACAGTCAAAGTCTTGATCCTGAGGTCAATGGCTTCCTCAAGACCCATAATACAAGCTTCGTATTCAGCTTCGTTGTTAGTGCAGTTGAAGGTGAGCTTTGCCGAGAAAGGCATGTGAACTCCCTTAGGCGTAATGAGTACTGCACCAACACCACGACCATTCATGTTAACTGCCCCATAAAACATCACAGTCCATTCTTCTTCCGGGTCAGGCCCTTCAGTGTGAACGGGCTCCTCATGATCTTTTGCTTTAATGAACATGATGTCTTCATCAGGGAAGTCAAATCTCATAGGCTGGTAATCATCAATAGGTTGCCCAGCAAGATAATCAGACAATACACTGCCTTTGATGGCTTTCTGAGATGTGTACTGAATGTCATATTTTGTGAGGATCATTTGCCATCTTGCAACCCGTCCGGTGAGTGCTGGCTTCTCAAAAATGTACTTAACTGGATCCATCTTTGAGATCAATAAAATGGTGTGGGTCAACATATACTGCCTTAGTCGGCGAGCAGCCCACGCTAAAGCACATCAAGTTTTCTCGAGCAGTGAATAAAGTTGTTCACAGTCGGTAAACTTTTTGCTTAGGTAGTATATTACATACTCTTTTCGACCAGACTCGTCATGCTGGCCCAGCACACACCCCATTGACTCTTCTAATACTGTCAGGTACATGATTAGAGGTCTTCCTTCGACTGGAGGCATAAGGATTGGAGGCTCTTGTAGATATTCCTTGATCTTGTCAAAAGCCCTCTGGCAGTCTTCATTCCACCTGACCGTTTGTTCTTTTCTTAACAGCTTGAACAAGGGTTCACAGGTTGCAGTAAGGTGAGATATGAACCTTGAAATGTAGTTCAATCTACCTAGAAACCCTCGAACTTCTTTTTCTGTCTTCGGTGCAGGCATTTCTTGAATGGCTTTGACTTTATCAGGGTCAACTTCAATCCCTTTCTCGCTTACAATAAATCCCAGCAGCTTACCGGATCGCACCCCGAATGTGCACTTGTTGGGGTTTAACTTCAATTGGTACATCCTCAGACGCTTGAACAGCTTCAACAGATTTACCAGGTGGTCTTCTTCTGTGAGGGACTTGGCAATCATGTCATCCACATAACATTCAATTTCTTTATGGATCATGTCGTGGAATAATGTTACCATAGCCCGTTGATAAGTTGCACCAGCATTCTTCAGTCCGAATGGCATCACCTTATAACAGAACGTGCCCCAGGGTGTGATGAAAGTTGTCTTCTCCATGTCTTCAGGTGACATCTTGATCTGATTATATCCTGAAAATCCGTCCATGAAGGAGAACACCGAGAACTGAGCCGTATTATCAACCAATACATCAAAGTGAGGTAAAGGGAAGTCATCTTTCGGGCTGGCTCTATTCAGATCCCGGTAATCCACACACATCCTCACCTTGCCATCCTTCTTAGGAACAGGTACAATATTAGCGACCCACGGCGGATAGCTAGTTACAGCAAGGAAACCGGCGTCCCACTTCTTTTGTACCTCTTCTTTAATCTTCATTGCCATATCTGGGCGAGTACGGCGCAACTTCTGTTTTACCGGTGGGCAGTCTTCTTTTAAAGGCAGCTTGTGCATGACAATATCGGTATCCAACCCTGGAATATCCTGATAAGACCAAGCGAAGACATCCACATACTCCCGAAGCATATCAATCAGTTGTCCCTTCACTGAGTCTTGTAGGCAGGCCCCGATCTTAACCTCTTTCATGTCTTCTTCCGTACCAAGATTAATCGTTTCGACCTGGTCCTGATGGGGAGCGATAACCTTCTCCTCTTGCCTTAACAACCTGGCTAGCTCTTCAGGAAGCTCATAATCTTCTTCAACCCCTTCGTCAGCTTGATTGATTGGATTGTCAAAGTCATACGAAGCCATAGCAGTGTTGTTGTCGGTGCAGTCCGAAAGGCACTCTCTGCAAGGGTTTAGATTGTTCATTTTAGTGATCGATTTTAATCTTGTTTAGAAAAAGTGAAATGAAGTTATCATTTTGGAAAACATTGCCATTTTATTTTTGTACAAAAAGAAAAATGGAAAACAGTGAGCGGAAAAGGAAAAGACTCATTTGCAAAAGATGTCCGATATTCATTGATTAATCTGTTTGCACAAAATTACAAGATGGCCCGATTACAAAATAAGTCTTGTCATCTTGGGCAAGATGCAAGACTTGATGCATGCTTAAAAATACAGGAAATAATAATTACTCTGCAGGAGTAACCCTTATAATTTCCTGGGAAGACCAGTTAAGGACTTGGCTCCCTGGGATCCTTGGACGTATCCAGCTCTCCAGGTTGCGGTCGCTTTCTTCCTCGTCTTCCAAGTTGTTCACTGCATCAGGGGTGAGCATTCTCCCACTGACAAAACTGGGCTTCTTGGCAGCCTCTGATTGATCTTGTTGAGTTGGTCTGTAACCCAACCCAAACCTGTCCTCCTTCTTCTCCACGGGCAGCAGCTTGCCCCAGCCCCAGGCAGTACCCTCTTCAACAACCTTCCTGGCTTGCTGATAAGATGTCATGGAGGTTCCTAGTACAGCAGATGCTTCATTGATGTTCAGGGCCTCAAACCCTTGGCTCATAGTTTCATGGATTTCTCCATCCATCTCAATGTACTTGTACGTAGCCAGATGGCTAACAAAGATGTCTTCTTCACCACAAATGGTGATGATCTGGCCTTCCCACTCGAATTTCAGCTTCTGGTGAAGGGTAGACGTAACAGCGCCAGCGGCATGGATCCAGGGTCTACCCAACAAACAGCTGTAGGTCGGCTGAATGTCCATCACATAGAAGGTAATTTTGAAGGTTTGCGGGCCAATCATCACAGGCAGATCAATCTCTCCAAGCACTGATCTCTTAGAGCCATCAAATGCTCTCACCACCAAATTACTCGGACGCAGTGCCAAGCCATCGTACTCCAGCTTCACTAAGGCTTTCCTTGGTAGAACATTGAGCGAAGACCCAGTGTCCACCAGTACATGAGATAGAACAGCACCCTTGCATTCCAAGGTGATGTGTAAAGCCTTGTTGTGGTTACGCCCCTCAGTTGTTAAGTCAGCATTGGTGAAGCCCAGTCCATGACTGGTGTTGACATTTGCCACCACAGTTTCTAGCTGATTAACAGTGATCTCCTCTGGCACGTATGCTGCGTGCAAGACTTTCAGTAATGCATTCCAGTGAGCTTCAGAACACATCAACAGGGATAATATGGAGATCTTTGAGGGACTTTGGTGAAGCTGATCCACCACCTTGTAATCACTTCTCTTTATGATTCTCATAAACTCGTCTACATCTTGCTCAAAAGATGTCTTCTGAGTTTCCTTGATAATTGGTTCTTCAGATATCACACTCTTTCCCTTTGCTTTGGCAGCAGCTTCTGCTTCGGCATTAGGTCTTTGCAATTGTGAGGCAAAAAGGCGTCCGCTTCTGGTGAAGCCTCCACCTCCCCCAACATTATCAATCTGTGGAGAAGAGGTTGAAGAATCCAAAGTGATTTTCTCCCCGTTGCAGTAGAGATCAGAGCCATAATGCCAAGGTATGGCATTACTGCTTTCATATGGAACGGGTCCAGGCACCGTGATGGTAACTGGACTGACTGCTGCAGAGGAGGGTACTGAGATGGTGTGCGGATCGTAGTAAATGGTGACTGGTGTCCTGGAAGAAGGTGCCACTGTTTTTTGTTGGAAGTTGTTGTTTGGAGGAACATCTGATGGATCATAGTAAATGGTGACTGCTGAGATATCTTCATTAATTTCTGTTGGCGTTGTAGAAGATTCTGCTGAATAAATGGATGCTGATGTTGTAGAAGAAATGGTTGTTGACATTTGATTTGTTGAAGTGATGGATGAAGCCATTGTTGATGATATTGATGAATTGGTCGGAATGATTGTTGTTGCGGTTGTAGAAAAATCAGGAATTGTTGTCAAAGGAATTGCTGGATTTGTAGGCGCCGTTGTTGAGATCTGAAGTATACCACTTTTGATAAGACCATCTATGCCGCTTCTCAAATTATCACACCCGTTGACCGAAATGTTGCAATACCCACAACCGAGCTCACACCCGGGGAACATCTGACATTCTAGGAGCTGAGCTTTAATTTCGACCAGAGGTGTCCGAATCTGTCCAACACTGGTGATTAAGAAAGATGGCTTGTCTTCCTCAATGGCATTAATTCTTGGTCCTCCATGATTGGGCATGGGATTCTTGGTGACACTTGGAGGGTGTGCAAAGTTGAGGGCTTTAGAATCCACCAGATCTTGTACCTTCATTTGTAAAGCCCTGGACTTCTCCGTATTGTGGCCAGGTGCATTGGAATGGAAAGCACATCTGGCGTTGATATCATAATTTCTTGGGAGATTAGAGGGATCTGGTGGTGCCAATGTCCTTAATTCAACCAGGTTGAGTTTCAGGAGTTGTGGCAATAAGGCAGCATAAGGCATAGGGATAGGGTCAATCACCCTATTTGCCTGCGACGGTCTTTGCTGAAAGGGTCTTTGTTGATTGCTGTTATTGTTGTTGTTGTTGTTATAGGCTCTCTGTGGCGGATACTGGACTTGCTGTTGGTAATGTGGTTGTGGTTGTTGATATGCTGGTTGCTGAGGAATCGGAGCTGGAATAGTGACAGCTGCTACTGATTTGTGGACATACTGAGATCTGCCCCTGTTGGCCTGAATGGCATTTGTCTCACCGGTTCTTCTAGGTCCCACAAAAGGCTTCCTGGGATTACTGGACGAACTTGCACCATTATCAGAAATCTTACCCATCTTCAGAAGGCTTTCAATTCTTTCTCCAGCTATAACTACGTTTGCGAAGCTGGTGGAAGAAAAGGTAGATAGCCTATCAATATATGTCCCTTGCAGGGTATTCATAAACATGTCGGCCATTTCTCTTTCCGACATGGGTGGCTGGACAGCGGCAGCAAGCTGTCTCCACCTCTGGGCATATTCCCTGAAGCTTTCTCTGGAGGACTGAGACATTCCCATCAAGAGGGTCCTGTTAGGAGCCATGTCCAGATTGTATTGGTACTACCTGATGAAGGCTTCAGCTAGGTCCTTCCAGCATCTGATAGTAGCTCTGGTCAAGTGTGAATACCACTCCCTTGAAGCCCCAGTCAAACTGTCTTCAAAGTAAAACATCCACAGTTTTTCATCCATGGTGTATGCTTTAAGTCTTCCCAGGAAGGACTGTAAGTGAGTTCGTGGACAGGAAGTTCCATTGTATTTTTCAAAGCAAGGGGGTTTGAACTTGTGAGGGATCCTTACCCCATCCACTAACCCCATATCCATGACATCAAAACCTAGGGAATTTTGAGACTCCGGAGATCTCAACTTCTCAGCAATTTCATCAAACCTCCTATCATAGACTTCATCCCCAGCTCCCATCATAGTAAACTGCTCTTCTTAGGGGTCTTCTTGCAAGATTCTTCCCCCAGTAGTATTTCCTTGTACATTACCCGGGATGTTGACATCCGGATGTAGATGAGGCCCATATACTTGTGGATTAACATGAGGCTGACCCCTTTCATTGTTACTTGTTCCTCCAGTTCCCAGATGGGGTTCTTCCAGGGTTTGTCTTTCTACCAATGCCCTCAACCTTTCTTGACTTTGGGCCAAGCCATTCATTACTTCCATGAATTGGGTCATTTGGTTTCTCATCTCCAGCCTTTCATTAGCCATCTGAGTTCTGACCTCTGTCAGATCTTGTTGTACTTGATCCATTTGGATACCAGGAAGATTTTTGCGAGTAGGATACCGGTGCGGACGGTTGAGAGGGAACACCCGGCGGCGAGCAATAATTCCTGAACCACAATAGAGTTAGTAACAATCAAAACAAAAACCTACAAAACAAAACAACAGTTAGCATACAATGCAGTATGCTTATTTGCTTTCCAGGGTATCCGACTTGGTTCTTGGTTTTGACCTTTCCAGACCCTGAGGAAGATACTTTGATGTTGCTTGAGAAAAGAAACTGACAAACACATTACAAACGGTGGATCATACATAGTTTGTTTTTACAACATATGCCCCTGAAGGGTCAAAATACAACATAAAAAGAAAAGTACATGAAATGGAAATAACAACAAGCAAAGAAGTCAAACATCTAATCCAAACTCATCCTCCTTAACCTCCTTCAAAAGTGCTTCAGTTACGGGACCAGCCGGGTGCTCTGTAATGTTTCTGATAAGAAGGTTTCTGGTGGCAATAGCAGTGGTCAGCTTCTTGTGCCTGTCCTGGTCCTTTGACCTCTTCAAACCAGCCCTAAGCTTCAACTCTGAAATCTCCTTCTGGGCTGCCAGTAAAGCTTCCTGTTGTTTCTTTTCATTGGCCTCCAACTGCTCAATCCTGGCTTGAGTTCTCTTATCTTCTTGAGTACGAGCTTCAGTGATCCTGACCCACCTAGCTTGACTTTCTTGCAGATAGAGATCAGTCATAGCCTTCTGAAACTGGGCCTCTTTACAGGCATTCTTCAATATTCGCTCCCCAGCTCTTGATTTCTTGATGTAGTCCTCTGCTTTCTTGATCTTGGCTAGATGTTCCACCTTAAGTTTTTCCAACCTCTCAATGTCTAGACGACCATCACTCCTCTCCCAGAGGGTCTTCTTCAGAGCTTGAGACAGATTCTCATTCCTTTCCTTCAGCTTCTCAAATTCTTCCAGGCTGACAGTGGCTGGAGGTGGTACTGTGGATGGTCCAGGTGTATCCTCAATGGTGAAAGGCATCCCAGAAATCTGGGCCCTAGCATGGGACCATTCATAGTATTGAGCTGAAGCCACATTATTGCACCTCCCAAGAATGGCCATCCCTTTGGTCTGGATGTTGTCCCAAGCCCAGGATGCTTGTCTGACAACAGTTAGATTAGGTTTTATCTCACAATACAGGGTCTCAGCCAGGTCTTGCACTCTAGGAGGGTGAACCAAAGCATATCCCAATTGTCTCTTAAACAGCAAAGGATTGTAGTTGATGCAACCCTTCACTCCTACTAGAGATACATTGGGGTACTGCCCACAGCTAGTTATTATGTCCCTTCCTTTGGTGCTCTGGGTACACCATCTGATGTCATCTGAAGTCAAAGCAATAAGTCTTTTAGCCCAATTCTTCTGTTGGTGAGGATTCAGGAAGGCATCTGTCTTAGGTAAGTGTTTGAGCAGCCAGGTATGAAATAGGGGAGCACAACATCTCACCAATTTTCCTCTTTGCTTTTCATTCCTCTGATGAATGGAATAATAGAAATCTCCCAGCAAGGTGGGTACTGGGTTCCTCAGAAGGAAAAGATGAATGGCATTCTTGCTGATAAACTTGGGCTCATCTGCAAATAGTATAACCCCATATATACTGAGGGCTAATAATGCACAAACTGCCCTCCATTCTCCCAAGGAGGCCTTCAGGATGGCCTGAGAAGTAAGAAAGTCCAGGTGCAAACCAGGGATCCCAGCCTTTGTTGTCATGTTCTGCTCAATCAAAATAGGTTCCAGGTACAGTGGTTTTGCCACTTCTCCATTGCTGGGAGAAGTCATCTCTGGGTTGAAAGGGACATCACCCCTGACAGGTACTCCAATCAATGATGAGAACTCCTCTAGCAGAGGTCCTAGCTGAAAGTTCTGGAAAGTGAAGCATCTCAAAGGAGGGTCATAAAACTGCAAGCAAGTGTGAATTAAACTCCTCTGAGAAGGGTCCAGGTCCATAACCATATCAAGGATGCCTCCATAATGCTCTCTGAATAATGGGATGTGGTCTGGAGTGATAAGTTCCTGGACCTGCCTGATGCCAGTCAGCACAGGCTCAAAGAAATGGTATGAAATGTTGCTCTTCTTGGGTGCCATGACTGCTGGTGAAGAGCTGAAAACAAGTGCTGATGATGAAGACTGATACTGGAAATGAGCCACTGATAGGCTGAGGCTGATGATAAGAGTAGCTGAAGCAGGCAACTGATGAAGATAGTTGAAGCAGATAACTGATGAGCAGAGGTCTATGCAGATGAAGGGGTCAAAACCAAGCCAGATACAATATGGATACCCTGAAAAACAAATAAACAAATGTTAAATGATGCAAATGATGAGTATGCAAATGATATGCAAGGGTTTGTGATCAAGCTGGATTTGATTAACTGCCTTGGTATAAGCCCATGTATGTCTAAGAAGTCCAGATGGAGGTTCAGAAATCCAGTAACCAAGGTGGGGGACTCAAATAAACAGTCACATGTCCAGGGTTCAAATCACAAGAACTTTCCCAAAATGAGGTACTCTTAAACCAAATAGTAACAGGGTATGATGTGGTCAATGGCACCTGCAAACCTGTAAACAGCCCAACCCCCTCATAGGTAGTGTTCTAAAACAAGGATTCTCAGACTTGGGTCAGTTATGAGAAGTGTAAACACTTCTAACCCGGAGGTACAGTGTTTACAATAACCATAAAAGATCCTCCTCTAATTCACCTCAGCTTCTGAAGGTCATAATAAAGGTCATCCAGACTTAGCAGGCTTCCCAGATAGCCCTAGCACTACAGGAAATCTGTAGCACAGAGTTCTCAAGAAGAAACCCATATCTGAACCGTGTTTCATATTCCCGCACCAGACCGAAATGGAATGGGAAAGAACATGAACCACTCTAGCCTAGGTGTCACTCAGGTCCCAGGTATAGGACCTTAAACTCTCAGTAGAACCCTACCCACCAAAACAAAAAACCAGATCCAGACAGATGACAATATGACAGTATGATGTATAAAGCCGTAAAGAAAGCAATAAATAACTGTACATAAAGCAGTAAATAAAACAAACAAATATATAAACACAATTAGCACATAACACCCCAGTAAACACAAATCAAACAAGCGCTAGGAGGAACCCACAAAAAGAACCAGAAGCCCTGGTTACAGTATAAGGATTCCCCAGCAGAGTCGCCAAGCTGTCGCTCCCACCAAATGACACCTGGTCAAGAGGGGTACAGACGCGAACGGTCGGCGAAAGGGAAGGAATGAATAGAGTCGCAAGCTAGGCATTTTTATCCCGAAGGAAAGGTAATGATGCATAAACCTAAGAAAAGATGGATAAGACGGTCGCGAACCAGAGAAACTGAGAAAGGGGGTTGGTTACAACCTGGGAAGGTATTAGCACCCAGATCGTCCGTCGTACTCGACGAGATCCACGCTTGAAAGATTTGTGTTTTAAAAGGGGTAGTGTCAGTGCTATTTGTGTATCAAAGCTGGGAAGAATGCAAGTGTCAGTGTAAAAGAGAAGTGAAGTGTATAAGTGAAGTGTCAGTGTAAGAACAAGAATGAAATGCTCAAGACCATGAGGCTTAAAGAATGAGGCTGAAAAGGGGGGAATATACAGAGACTTTTGTTCGATAACTATTAAGTTATGCCTACATATCCTCTCGTGCAATGAGGAAGTCAGAACACCGTAGTTCGACTCAAAGAGACTGAAAGGTAAATTGACCTGTGAATTGCTTACTTGTCTATGCTCAAGTGTATGACCTGTCTGGCTCAGGTGCAAAATGTCTTGCATTAGACGGAAGAAGCAAGTTCTCTTTTGTAAGTGAATGAGATGAGAAAAGAATCCCGGAGGAGACGATTATTGTTTGTGTTTGTGTTTTCAGTCTTTTATTTCTTTTTGAAGTTTGTCATAAGTTAATGAGCTCAAGCCTAAACCCATGGGTTAGTAAACTCATCACATCCTCCCTCTGATTAGGGGTAATGAGAATACCTTAAGTGTGAAGTCAGCATCTCACACTTAATCACCATGATGTAGGATTAAGATCATTAACCTACTTGTGATTATTTAGATGTTTTTGTTATTTTTGTTTAGTGTTAAGTAATGATATTAAGCCATAATCAAGGATTTAATGGACTCATTACACCATCCTAATAGAAGGATAATAGATGAGAACATTTAGGCTGAGAAAGACTCCTCAACTTAATCCATGATTAGGGATTAAACTCATGACAAAACAAAGCCTTTATTAAATGGATTTTAGTTAATGGTGAAATGAAGAAGTGATTTTTAATGAATTGGTAAGACCACTTGAGGGGGACTTGTCCATTAACACTAGGGTTAGTCCTTCTTAACCAATTAAGGAAGAATTAGAACCCTAATGCAAGGCCCAAGTTACAAGCTTAATGTCTTGATGATTATTAGATGGATTGATTAAAGGATTTAAACACATTAAGGGTTTAACACTTAGGATTAAAGTTATACACTCCATCCTAATAGAAGGATGTAGGCATAAGCTTAATCTCAAAGCCTTAAAGCCTTTAGGGTTTAGTCCCTGATTATGTGATGAGAAGAGGAGACTCAAAGATGACACAAAGGTAAAAGCTAAATGGGGGACTAATCAAACCCTAATTATTATCATGCTTGGTCATTCCTAGGGTTAATGAGGTTTGCAAGAAGATCTTCAGAGAAATCACCAAGAAGCAGATGAAAGGAGCAATAAGCAAAGAGAAGCAAAACAACTTGCTTCACTTAAGAAGACAAGTGGCTTGAAGAAAGAAAGTAAGATGAACATGAATGAGCAAGCTCAATCCAATACACATACAAAATGCAGCAAAGAAGTTATGAAAGAGATGAAAAAAGATCATGAGAAGTGAAGGCAAATTCACTTCTCAAGCAACTCACCACCTGAAAAGTTAGCATAAGAAAATGCAGTGCAAATGAGATGCAATGTCATGATGCAAACCAAAAAAAACAGAAGCAAGAACATGATGTTAGTGATGCTAGGAGATGATACACACATGAGACAAGACATGGGAATGATCAAACAAACATAATGATGCAAATGAGGCATGCATTGAACCATGAACATACATAAAAAGTTATGAAATGCAATGGACATACAACATGGAAAATGAAAGATGCAATGATCAAACATGATTCTAATATGTCCTAAGATGTATTATGAATCATGTGGATGCACAAAATGTCATGGCAAGTCATTGGATGCAAGCAAATGAAAGATGGATGCAAAGGAAGGCACAAACTAGGGTTATATGCATCATGCAAAGAAAAAATCCAAAACTAGAAGCAAATGACATGATAAAAAATTGAAAATGCAATCAAAGACACCCTAAACCTATACAAACTCACTGCCCAAAGGAGGGGATCCAACCCTTAAACTAATGAAAGTTATGAATTTCCTAAGATTGCTAGGGTTTTAAGGTACCTTGACAAGAAAAATGCTAAACAAAATGAAAATGCAAGATCAATTCAAATCAAATTTATCCTATAAACTACATGCTATGAAGAGTGCAATGCAAGAAGAATCATCATTCAACTCTCAAAGGTTAGGCAGAAAGAAATTTTTGAAGTTTGAAACAAAATATTGCCTTAAAATGAAATTAAATCCAATGAAAATGATCAAAAGGCACCAAGAACAAAAAATAAATTTTGTTTGAGAGTTGAACAATGCTTCTAAATGTTTATAAATGCTATGTGATTTTTTTTGTGATTTTTAAATACCTAAATGTATTTTTAATTAATTAATTTCCATTAATTAATTAAAAATAAACATTTAAATGATTTAAAAATAATTTTCAATGCAAAAAATAAAATAAAAATCATTTTCTGATTAAGAAAAATATTTGAAACAAAAATGCAAAGGGAAATATTTTTAGGATTTTTCTAACTATTTTAAAATAAATATGAAAGATAAATGAATAAAAATGAAATAAAAAAGAAATTAAATGGAAAGTATGCAGGATCTAAGGCTGAGATTCAAACTAAACACGCGGGAGCTGACTTGCGCGCAAATGGGTGGTCCAGATTGCTTCTGACTAATTAATTTTAATTAAACTAATTAATTGAAGATTAGAGTTTAATGAGAGATCCAGGCCCTCCATTCGCGCGGGAGTCAACAAAAGTCCGCAAGATCAAAGGTCCACATTTAAACTTGGCTAAACCTAATTATCAAACCCTAATCACTTTCAGGTCACCGGAGAAGAGCTCCGGTCGTCTTCTCCGGTGACACCCTTCCCTGAAAGTTTCAAAATCACTCCCTAGGTTATTTCTGGAGCTCTAAAGCTCCAGATCACTTCCTCTCACCTCCCTAAACTCATCCCTGCCCTCAAAAACAATTTATTTCTCACCATTAACAAGATTCGAAAGGAAGAACAAAAATGGCAGAAATTTCAGTCAATCAATACAAGCTCATTTCTACACCATTTTCAAAATTTCAAAGTCCAGTATGATCAGGAGAGCATGCTTTATCATTTAGAAACTAAAAATAAGAGTTCTGGAAAAATGTTTCAAGGAGGTACCTGAGCTTGAGCTTTCTCAGTTTGGGACTTTTAGGCCTTCTCTCTTTGTGCAAACCACTCCCCTTGAACTCCTGATGAAGTTTTGATGCTTGGAAGGAATTTCTTTTGGCTGGTTTGGGAGTTTGCAAGCCAACTGGTCAGAAATCGTGTTTGGTTTATGGGGTGTTTTTGGCTGTTTCAGTGGTTGGTTTGTGGTCAGTGAGTCACTTTGAGATCAATGGTGAAGTTGGTTTGAAGATTGGATGAGTGAGCTGAGAGATTCGAAAGGTTTTGCAAGTTGGGGAATTTTTGATAACTTTTGCAATCTGAGGTTTCAGCTTGTGTTGTGTGTTGTGTTATGTCTCTTTTGGTCCACTTATCACTCTTGGATAGGTCAGAGGAGTTGGTGTGGCCTAGCTTGATTGGTATGGCCCTTTTGCATAAAGTCAATGTTTTTTGTAAGAGAGGTATGGGTCATTGGTAGTCCAAGGACAAAGGGGTGTCCTGCGCAACAAGGAATGAGGAGAGCCATGAGATCAGTCTTGAAGCCAATTAGCAAGTGGATTAGGGTTTGTATGATGTTTTGCAACATTGTCCAATTTTGGCCCTTTTGAAGTTTCTTGATCCATAAGTCATGAAAATGGGCAAACCTTTGGTGCATTATGACTTTTAGGCAATGGTTTATGTTTGTACAAAGATTAGAAGTCACTTTGAGGTCTCATTTTACCTTGGCAAGGGGTTTTGCAACTTTGCCTCTTTGGTACATAACTTGAAATTATGTGATTTTGTCCAACTTTGACAAGCCATAACTTTTGATCCAAAATGAATTAGAATGAGTTCTTGTACTTTTTGAAAAGGGAATGATCCATTCTACAACTTTCATGACCAAAGTTTTCTCATTTGAAGCATTTTTGAATCAAAAAGAAAGGGTTGAAAAAGTTTCCCAAAATGGCAAGTTTCCATTACAAGTCATTTTCCCAAAAAGGCAACTTTGCAAATGGCTTGAAATTCTCCAATCTTGTGAACTTCTAACATCTTCTATGATCAAATAAAGATCAAACACATTCGAAATGATGAAGAACAACCTTTGGTTGGGTCATTGGGGGCCTCAGATGCCCTGATTTTACACTGACTTGCTCAAGAAGTCAACCCTTGGCTAGATGCCTTCCCCATGGAATTACTTCATGAAAATTGATATGCATGATCCTCATAACATATAGAGACCAATAGAAACAAGAATGACCAAAAAAATTGGAGTTATGGCCTTTGAAACCAAAACCCTAATTTTAGGTCATCTGTGCAGTTAAACCTGGCTCTGCTTCCATGCCAATCTCAATTCTTGTGATTCTTTGACTTCTTTGATCTTGTGAGGATATAATATGATGCTTGAACATACATGGACCCCTTTGAAGTGATTGATGACCTTTGAAATGGCTCAGGGATGGCTCAAATCACAAACCCTAGATGCAGATGACTTAGAAACAATGCAGTGAAGTAAAAATGCAATATGAGATGCTATGATTGAACTTATGCATATGAAGAGATCACAAGCCATGGTGTGAATGGGTGAGGGAAAATTTGGGGTGTTTACATTATGCAAATGAAAAGAATCACAAGCCATGGTGAAATGAGTGAGGGCAAATTTGGGGTGTTTACAGCTGCCCCTATTCAAACATGAGTTAGCTGTACAAGATGTAAGCGACGGCTTAACAGACAAACAAGATAACTTGTGGTTGAATACCAAAGACAGTCCAAGATTTGCACTCACTAGATGAAAAAGAAAAGGGATATAGATTGTAAAAGGAAGAAAAGTATGATTATAAAGTGCGGGCGATGGAGGACGAATGTCGAACAGGGGGCGACTGCTGGGGATAGAGCAATGACGGGGACGACCGACATGCTGGGGAAATAAGGAAATCATGATGGGTACGGCCATCAAGTAAAGAAACGAGACTCTCTGGGGACTGAAGGTAAAGTCAATGATGGGGACGACCATCAGGTTTGAAAAGCGAAGTAAACAAAGACGGGGACGGCCATCGGATAAAATGATGAAGGACGATCATCAAAAGGTGAAGGACGATCACCTAGCAGGGGACGACTGCTATGTTGGGGATAAGGATGAGAGACGGTCATCCAAGGTGAAGGACGATCACCTGGCAGGGTACGGCTACCAAAAGTATCATGACATAGGACGAATGTCAGATAGAAAGAGTCGACGATGGGGACGACCATCGGATAAGCATGATGAAGGACGATCATCAAGAGGTGAAGGACGATCACCTAGTAGGGTACGGCTGCTCTCGGGGTTTATCATGACCGAGGACGAATGTCAGATAAAAAGAGTCGACGATGGGGACGACCATCGGATAAGCATTATGAAGGACGATCATCAAGAGGTGAAGGACGATCACCTAGCAGGGTACGGCTGCTAAAATATCACGACATAGGAAGAATGTCAGATAAGAAAGGGTTCCAATAATGGAGACTCCACTGGGGATGATGAAGGACAATCATAGAAAGGTGAAGGATGATCACCTGGCAGGGTACGGCTGCCGGAAGTATCATGACATAGGACGAATGTCAGACAGAAAGGGAATAACTTATTGGGATTTGCTGGGGACTCTTCTGGGGAAGGGTAGACACAGGCGAGTGTCTAAATTCAAGAAAGATAAGGTATAAGTGTTTGACGCTGTGTATAGATTAAAGATGCGGACGAGCATCCTTAAGACTACGATACGGACGAGTATCGGTAGAAACAAACGTTGACGCATGTTCAGAGATGATGGTACGGATGAGTACCAACTGGTTAACAAAGAACACAGACGAGTGTTGAATCTGAGGAGAGATATGTGGTGTATACGAGATACGGACAAGTATCTGTATGAGTAAAAAGTATGAGTGAGACACAGACGAGTGTTCAACTTGCTGGGGAGAGTATGATACAGACGAGTATCATAAAAGGAAGTGTGTAAAAAGATATTTTGAAGATCTGTGGGGATAAGATGACATGGACGGGTGTTGATGAGAGTGTATTATAAACAAGTGTTTTGCTTACAATGAGTGTTTAGGAAACCATGCTAGGGGATGGTGACACGGACGAGTGTCCAAAGAGTGTATAGATATGTATCTGTCTGTAGAGAATGTTCGAGCGACTTTACTGGGGAATGATGACACTGACAAGTGCCAAAGGAGCATATATCTGTATTTTGAGAGTGCAAAGGGGACACTTTGGTTTTCTGCCAGGGAAAATTGAGGTATTTTGTATATTGTTGATGTGGTATTGTTGATATTTACAGGTGACTGATTCGAACCTGAGTTGTGATTATGCAATATGTTTTATTTTTGCCGTAATGCTCCGTATTAGACGGAATGCTACGCTTTGAGGGGAAATATGATGTGAATTCTATGATTATGCAAATATACCGATCCGGGATTCGGATCCCGGTATGATGAAGATCTCTGGCTGATCTGCTTTGAAAGAATATCCCAGCTGGGGGAAAAGATCATTGGTAGATCTGATAAGATGTATGACTTCTTGGGGAAACAATTCACTGATAGACCTATCTTAATGATGAGGAGTCCAACTGGGACTCATGGAAGCTTTCATCACTTTGTTGTGAGATCCTCAGGATATTGCTCTCCTGGATAGAGGCTGGAGCTCTGCGGGGAGATATTTCCCTGTCTTAACACTTGGCTGGGGAGGAATGATCACTGAACGATCTTCCTAGAGATTTATGTAGAGGATCCTACTGAGGATGATGAAATTTGCTGGGGAAAGGAGCCCCTTCTGATGTTGTTCTGTTTGGGGAGGATCTTTCATGCCCCATGTTGCGCTTTGAATACCTGTAATCCTGTTATGACAAAGAAACGTACAAGTGCCTCGAGGTGTCCCTTACTGGATTCCATTATAGGAATTTAGACACTCCTAGGAGTAAGAAACATATTTCCTGCAAGCATGTAATTTAGAAAAGATGCATCTGTATTTATGCAACCATTATATTAAGGACATCGGACATTTTTGCAAATGACAAATAAAATGTACGAGACAAAGTGTAAATGAAAATCTGACTTTATTAATTTGTGTGCCCTGAATTGGCAAGTACAGTCAAAGAAACAGATCCCCTGAAATGAGGAGATTGTTACAAAATTGAGAAATAAAAAGGTGCTGGCAATGTTGATGACGCTTCAGTGTGCTTCCCTTTTGCTATGACTTGTATGACATTGACGTTCTTCTCATCTTGCTCTTGAAGAAGGCTGATTCTGACCGATACTCGAATCTTTCGAAGCTTGCCATGTTGTAAGTGATACAGACGAATTCAGAATGCAGTTGTTCACTTATTCCCTTATTTTTGCGTGGATCACCCTTTCGGGTTTTCAATCCACCGGGATACCCATTTTTGCCTGAGCTGTCCAATGCGGCTTTTCAACTCAGCGGGTGTACATTTTTTATTTATTTTCCCTTATTTTTTCCCGAGTCTTTTATTCTATTTTTAACTCGCCGGGATGCCCTATTTTTTCCTGGACTTACATTCTGTTTTTATGTCCAGCGGGTCATTTTATGCGAAGTATTTTTTAACTACATCTGAATTCACAGGGGATAAGAAATCTTCACCATCCATAGTACTGAGCATCAGTGCTCCACCAGAGAAGACTTTCTTTACTATGAACAGACCATCATAATTCGGAGTCCATTTGCCCCTGTGGTCTGTATGAGGAGGAAGGAGTCTTTTCAGCACAAGATCTCCTACTTGGTATTCTCGAAGCCTGACTTTCTAATCAAAGGCTTTCTTCATTCTCTTCTGATATAACTGCCCATGACAGATTGCAGCTAATCTCTTCTCTTCAATCAGATTCAGTTGTTCGTACCGGGATCGGACCCATTCTGCTTCATTCAATTTGACATCCATTAGTACCCGTAAGGAGGGTAATTCAACTTCAACAGGTAGGACTGCCTCCATACCATACACAAGCTAATACGGTGTTGCCCCAGTGGATGTTCTGATTGACGTACGGTACCCATGCAAGGCAAATGGTAGCATTTCATGCCAGTCTTTATTGGTGACCACCATCTTCTGCACAATCTTCTTGATATTCTTGTTAGCCGCCTTTACAGCGCCATTCATCTTTGGCCTATAAGGAGAAGAATTGTGGTGTTGGATCTTGAAGTCTCGGCATAGCTCTGCCATCATTTTGTTGTTCAAGTTGGAACCATTATCAGTAATGATTCGCTCGGGCACTCCATATCGGCAGATGATGTCTCTCTTTAGGAATTGGGCTACCACTTGTCTGGTGACGTTGGCATACGAAGCTGCTTCAACCCACTTGGTAAAATAGTCAATGGCAACCAGGATGAATCTGTGGCCATTTGAAGCAGTCGGTTCAATCTTCCCAATCATATCAATGCCCCACATGGAAAAGGGCCAAGGTGAAGACATCACATTCAAAGGTTTGGGAGGCACATGCACTTTATCTGCATAAATCTGGCATTTGTGGCACTTCTTGGCATAGGCACAATATTCTGCATCCATTGTGATCCAGTAGTAACCTGACCGTAGTAATTTCTTAGCCATTGCATGTCCTCCAGCATGGGTACCAAAAGATCCTTCGTGCACCTCGTGCATCAACAAGTCTGCCTCTGTCTTATCAACACATCTGAGGAGTACCATATCAAAGTTTCTCTTGTACAAGGAACCATCAGCATTCAGGAAGAAACTACCAGCCAGCCTTCTTAATGTTTTCTTGTCATTGGATGATGCCCCTGATGGGTATGTTTGATCCTCCAAGAAGCATTTGATGTCATGGAACCAAGGCTTATCATCTTTAGCAAGGTCTGCAGAGAATACATATGCTGGTCTATCGAGTCTGGATACTGGAATCCGAGGCACAAAGTTGGCATCTTGAACTTTGATCATGGATGAAATGGTAGCCAGAGCATCTGCAAACTGGTTTTCATCTCGAGGGATATACTCAAGCTTGACCATTGTGAAGAATGTGAGTAACCTCCTTGTATAATCCTGGTATGGGATCAGATGCTCCTGGTGAGTGTACCATTTGCCGTTGGTTTGATTAATTACCAGAGCTGAATCTCCGAACACAGTTAAAGTCTTGAGCCTGAGGTCAATGGCTTCCTCAAGACCCATGATGCAAGCTTCGTATTCAGCTTCGTTGTTAGTGCAGTTAAAAGTGAGCTTTGCCGAGAAAGGCATGTGAACTCCCTTAGGTGTAATGAGTACTGCACTAACACCATGACCATTCATATTAACAGCCCCATCAAACATCATAGTCCATTCTTCTTCTGGGTCAGGCCCTTCAGTGTGAATAGGCTCTTCATGATCTTTTGCTTTTATGAACATGATGTCTTCATCAGGGAAGTCAAATCTCATTGGCTGGTAATCATCAATGGGTTGCTCAGCAAGATAATCAGACAATACACTGCCTTTGATGGCTTTCTGATATGTGTACTGAATGTCATATTCTGTGAGAATCATTTTCCATCTTGCAACCCGTCCAGTAAGTGCTGGCTTCTCAAAAATGTACTTGACTGGATCCATCTTTGAGATCAATAAAGTAGTTTGGGTCAACATATACTGCCTTAGTCGGCGAGCAGCCCACGCTAAAGCACATCAAGTTTTCTCGAGCAGTGAATAATGTTGTTCACAGTCGGTAAACTTTTTGCTTAGGTAGTATATTGCATATTCTTTTCGACCAGACTCGTCATGCTGGCCCAGCACACACCCCATTGACTCTTCTAATTCTGTCAGGTACATGATTAGAGGTCTTCCTTCAACTTGAGGCATAAGGATCGGAGGCTCTTGTAAGTACTCCTTGATTTTGTCAAAAGCCCTTTGGCAGTCTTCATTCCACCTGACCGTTTGTTCTTTTCTTAACAACTTGAACAAGGGCTCACAAGTTGCTGTAAGGTGAGATATGAACCTCGAAATGTAGTTCAATCTACCTAGAAACCCCCGAACCTCTTTTTCAGCCTTCGGTGCAGGCATTTCTTGAATGGCTTTAACTTTATCAGGGTCAACTTTAATCCCTTTCTCACTCACAATAAATCCCAGCAGCTTACCGGATCGCACCCCGAATGTGCACTTGTTGGGGTTTAACTTCAATTGGTATTTCCTCAGACGCTTGAATAGCTTCAACAGATTCACCAGGTGGTCTTCTTCTGTGAGGGACTTGGCAATCATGTCATCCACATAACATTCAATTTCTCTGTGGATCATGTCATGGAATAACGTTACCATAGCCCGCTGATAAGTGGCACCGACATTCTTCAGTCCGAATGGCATTACCTTATAACAGAATGTGCCCCAGGGTGTGATGAAAGTTGTCTTCTCCATGTCTTCAGGTGACATCTTGATCTGATTATATCCTGAAAATCCATCCATGAAGGAGAACACTGAGAACTGAGCCGTGTTGTCGACCAATACATCAATGTGAGGTAATGGGAAGTCATCTTTCGGGTTGGCTCTGTTCAGATCCCGGTAATCCACACACATCCTCACCTTGCCATCCTTCTTAGGCACAGGTACAATGTTAGCAACCCATGACGGGTAACTAGTCACAGCAAGGAAACCGGCGTTCCACTGTTTTTGTACCTCTTCTTTTATCTTCATTGCCATATCCGGGCGAGTACGGCGCAACTTTTGTTTTACTGGCGGACAGTCTTCTTTCAGAGGCAGCTTGTGCATAACAATGTCGGTGTCCAACCCTGGCATATCCTGATAAGACCAAGCAAAAACATCCATATACTCCCGAAGCATGTCAATAAGTTTCTCTTTCACTGAATCTTGCAGGCAGGCCCCGATTTTAACTTCTTTCAAGTCTTCTTCTGTACCAAGATTAACCGTCTCAACTTCCTCCTAATGAGGAGTGATAACCTTTTCCTCTTGTCTAAACAACCTGGCTAGTTCTTCAGGTAGCTCATAATCTTCTTCAACCCCTTCATCGGCTTGATTAATCGGATTGTCAAAGTCATACGAAGTCATAGCGGTGTTGTTGTCGGTGCAGTATGGAGGGCACTCTCTGCAAGGGTTTAGATTTGTTCATTTTAGTGATCAGTTTTATCTTGTGAAAATGAAGTTATTATTTTAAAAAACATTGCCATTTTATTTTTGTACAAAAAATGAAAAATGAAAAACAGTGAGCGGAAAAGAAAAGACTCATTTGCAAAAGATGTCCTGATATTCATTAATTGATCGTTTGCACAAAATACAAGATGGCCCGATTACAAAATGAGCCCTGACATCTTGGGCAAGATGCAGGACTTGATGCATGCTTAAAGACAGAAAATAATAATTACTCTGCAGGAGTAACTCTTATAATTTCCTGGGAAGACCAGTTTGAGACATGGTTCCCCGGGATCCTTGGACGTATCCAGCTTTCCAGGTTGCGCTCGTCTTCTGACTCATCTTCCAAACTGTTCACAACATCCGGGGTGAGCATCCCCCCACTGACAAACTTGGGCTCAATTGCAGCCTCTGGTTGATCTTGTCGAGTTGGTCTGTAACCCAACCCGAATCGGTCTTCTTTCTTTTCAACTGGCAGCAGCTTGCCCCAGCCTTGAGCGGTACCTTCCTCAACAACCTTTCGGGCTTGTTGATATGATGTGATGGAGATCCCAGACACAACAGATGTTTCATTGATATTAAGGGCCTCAAACCCTTGACTCATGGTCTCATGGATCTCCCCATCCATTTCAATGTATTTGAAAGTAGCCAGCTGGCTAACGAAGATATCCTCTTCCCCACAAATGGTAATGACTTGGCCCTCCCACTCAAATTTTAACTTCTGGTGAAGGGTTGACGTCACGGCGCCAGCGGCGTGTATCCATGGTCTACCCAATAGACAGCTGTAGGCAGGCTGTATATCCATCACAAAGAAGGTCGTTTTGAAAACCTGTGGGCCAATCATTATTGGCAACTCTATCTCTCCCAGAACTGATCTTTTAGAACCGTTAAAGGCTCTCACTACCAAGTTGCTTGGACGTAGTGCCAATCCATCATACTCCAGCTTCACAAGGGCTTTCTTGGGTAGGACATTGAGTAATGACCCTGTGTCCACCAATACGTGGGAAATAACTGCACCCTTACACTCCAAGGTAATGTGCAAAGCCTTATTGTGATTGTGACCTTCCGTTGTCAGATCAGCGTTGGTAAATCCTAGTCCGTGACTAGCGTTGACATTTCCAACCACAGCCTCTAACTGATTGACAGTAATCTCCTCCAGCACATAAGCTGCGTGCAGGACTTTTAATAGTGCGTTCTGATGAGCCTCGGAGCACATTAGCAATGATAGTATGGAGATTTTGGAAGGTGTCTGGTGAAGCTGGTCCACCACCTTATAATCACTCTTTTTGATTATCCACATGAATTCATCAACCTCTTGATCAAAAGGAGCCTTCAAAGTTTCTTTAGCAACTGGTTCTTCTTGCACCACATTCTTCCTTTTTGCCTTAGCAGCAGCTTCTGCTTCAGCAATGGGTCTTGGTATTTGTGAGGCAAAGAGACGTCCGCTTCTAGTGAAGCCTCCACCTCCCCCACATTGTCTATCTGAGGTGAAGAAGTTGATGATTCTAAAGTGATTTTCTGCCCCTCGCAGTATAGATCTGAGCCATAGTGCCAAGGGATGGCATTATTGCTTTCGTAAGGAACTAGCCCAGGCACTGTGATAGTGACCAGACTGATAGCAGCTGCAAAGGGGACCACAATGGTGTGTGGATCATAATATATGGTAACCGGAGCTCTGACAGGAGTAGCATTTTGTTGTGAGTTGTTGGAAGGAACATTTACGGGATCGTAGTATATCGTAACCGTTGAGACGCTTTCATTAATTGTTGCTGGTGTTGTAGACGGAGTTGGTGTTGAAGTTGTAGCAGGAACTGTGACTGAATCTGTATCCGTTGAAGTGATTGATTGAATATTTGTCGGAGTTGTAGCAGAATCTGTTGGAACAAGGGTTGCTGATGTTGTAGGAGTATCTGTGATTGTTGATGAAGGAATTGTTGGAGTTGTAGTCGCTGTTGTCGTAATCTGAAGGATGCCATCTCTAATGAGGCCATCTATGCCGTTTCTCAGTCTCTCACATCCATTAACGGCAATCTTTCAATATTCACAGTCGGCCTCACATCCGGGGAACACTTGGCATTCTAACAGCTGAGCTTTGATTTCAACCAAGGGTGTTCGGATTTGTGCAACACTGTTAATTAATGTGGATGGTTTTCCCTCCTCGATAGCATTAATCCTAGGCCCGTTATGACTAGGCATTGGATTTCTTGTGACGTTCGGAGGAGGCGCAAAATTGAGAGCTTTTGAGTCCACCAAATCCTGGACTTTCATCTGTAGGGCCCTGCACCTTTCAGTATTATGCCCCGGTGCGTTTGAGTGGAATGCACACCTGGCATTTGCATCATAGTTCTTTGGCAAATTAAGAGGATCTGGAGGTGCCAACGTCCTTAACTCAACTAGGTTGAGCTTTAGGAGTTGCGGCAAGAGTGCAGCATACGGCATTGGGATTGGGTCAATTACCCTGTTTGCTTGTGATGGTCTCTGTTGAAAGGGACGCTGCTGTTGGGTGCTATTGTTGTTTTTGTACGACCTTTGTTGCGGATAATGAGCTTGTTGTTGATACTGTGGTTGTTGTTGTTGAGGATATGATGATTGTTGTGGAATTGGAGCTGGGATGGTAACAACTGCTACTGATCGGTGAGCATATTGAGGCCTGCCCCTGCTTGTATGGATGCAATTTGTCTCACCTGCCCTTCGGGGTCCCGCAAAAGGTTTTCTGGGATTACTGGAGGAACCTGCACCACTGTCGGAGATTTTACCCATCTTCAAGAGACTTTCAATCCTCTCACCAGCTATGACCACATCAGCAAAAATGGTAGAGGAGAAAGCGGTTAGTCTATCAATATAAGTCCCTTGCAATGTATTCATGAACATATCAGCCATTTCCCTTTCTGACATGGGTTGTTGGACAGCAGCAGCAAGCTGTCTCCATCTTTGAGCATAATCCCGGAAGCTCTCTCTAGAAGACTGAGACATGCCCATTAGAAGAGTTCTATTGGGAGCCATGTCCAGGTTGTACTGATATTGACGGATGAAATCCTTGGCCAAATCCTTCCAACATCTTATGGTGGCCCTAGACAAATGCGAATACCATTCCCTCGAAGCTCCAGTCAGACTGTCCTTAAAGTAGAACATCCATAACTTTTCATCCATGGTATAAGCTTTGAGCCTTCCCAAGAAAGACTGCAGATGAGTGCGAGGACAAGAGGTACCATTGTACTTTTCAAAGCATGGGGGTTTAAATTAATGGGGAATCCTCACCCCATCCACTAATCCCATATCCATCACATCGAAGCCCAAAGACTTCTGAGATTCCAAAGATCTTAGCTTTTCAGCAATCTCGTCCAATCTTTTGTCATATACCTCATCTCCAGCCCCAATGATAGTAAATTGTTCTCCCTGGGGATCCTCCTGCAGGATTTGGCCCTCAGTAGCATTACTTTGACCATTCCCCAGGATGTTAACTTCTGGATTCAGATGGGGTCCATTCTCCGGTGGGTTAATACGAGGCTGGCCCCGTTCATTGTTGCTAGTTCCCCCTGTTCCAAGATGAGGTTCCTCAGGAGTTTGTCTTTCCACCAGCTCTCTTAACCTTTCTTGACTCTAGGCCAGGCCAGTCATTACTGCCATAAACTGAGACATCTAATTTCTCATCTTTACTCTCTCACTGGCCATCTGATTTCTGACCTCGGTCAGATCCTGCTGTACTTGTTCCATTTGAATGCCGGGAAGATTGTTACGAGTCGGGTACCGGTGCGTGCGGTTGACAGGGAACACACGGCGACGAGCAATGTTTCCTGAGATCACAACAAAGTTTGAAACAAAAACAACAAAACCTACAAAACAAAACAAAGTTAGTATGCAATGCATTATGCTTATTTGTTTTCCAAGGTATCTGGTTTGCTTCTTGGTTTTGACCTTTCCAGACCTCGAGGAAGATGCTTGATGTTGTTGAGAGAAAGACCAAATGAAAATAAACTAAAATATATTACAAATGGTGAACAATACATAGTCTGTTTTACAATACATGCCCATGGAGGGTCAAAATACAACAAAAGGAAAAGTACATCAAATGGAAACAAACAACAAGCAAAGAATCAGACATCTAGTCCAAACTCATCTTCTCTGACTTCCTTCAGGAGTGCCTCAGTCACTGGTCCAGCGGGGTGCTCTGTAATGGTCCTAATGAGGAGGTTCCTGGTAGCAATGGCAGTAGTCAGCTTCTTATGCCTGTCTTGGTCCTTTGATCTCTTCAATCCTGCTATGAGCTTCAACTCTGATATCTCCTTCTGAGCTGCCAACAAAGCTTCCTACTGCTTCTTCTCATTGGCCTCTAGTTGTTCAATCTTGGCTTAAGTCTTCTGGTATTCTTGTGTACGGGCTTCGGTGATCCTGACCCACCTAGCCTGGCTCTCTTGCAGATAGTGCTCAGCCCTAGCTTTTTGAATCTTGGCCTCTTTGCAGGCATTCTTCAATATTTGTTCCCCAGCCCTTGCTTTCCTTATGTAGTCTTCTTTCTTCTCAATTTTGGAAAGGTGTTCAACCCTGAGCTTTTCCAATCTCTCAATGTCCAGACGACCATCACTTCTTTCCCAAAGGGTCTTCTTTAGGGCTTGAGATAGCTGCTCATTCCTTTCTTTCAACTTTTCAAATTCCTCCAGGCTAACTGTTGCTGCAGGTTGTACTGTGGATGGCCCAGGTATGTCTTCCTAGGTGAAAGGCATTCTGGTAATCTGAGCTCTAGTACGGGACCAGTCTGAGTACTTGGCTGAAGCAACATTGTTACATCTTCCAAGAATAGATACCCCTTTTGTCTGGATGTTGTCCCAAGCCCAGGATGCTTGTCTGACAACAGCTGAATTAGGTTGTACTTCACAATATAGGGTCTCAGCTAAATCCTGTCCTCTGAGAGGGTGAACCAAGGCATAACCCAATTGTCTCTTAAACAGTAAAGGATTGTAGTTGATGCAACCCTTCACTCCTATCAGAGGCACATTTGGGTATTGTCCACAGCTGGTGATAATGTCCTTGCCTTTGGTGCTCTGGGTGCACCATCTGATATCATCTGAAGTCAAGGCAATGAACCTCTTCGCCCAATTCTTCTGTTGGTGGGGATTCAAGAAAGCATCTGATCTAGGCAGGTGTCTGAGCAGCCAGGTGTAAAAAAAAAGAGCACAACATCTTACCAACTTCCCCCTTTGTTTCTCATTCCTCTGATGGATGGAATAGTAGAAATATCCTAGCAGTGTAGGTACTGGGTTCTTCAGAAGAAACAGATGGATGGCATTTCTGCTGACAAATTTGGGCTCATCTGCAAACAGTATAGCCCCGTATATGCTGAGGGCTAACAGTGCACAGACTGCCCTCCACTCTCCCGATGAAGCCTTCAGGATGGCCTGAGAAATCAAGAAGTCCAAATGCAAACCAGGAATTCCAGCTTTTGTTGTCATACTTTGCTCAATAAGGGCAGGCTCCAAGTACAGTGCCCTTGCTATCTCTTCATTTCTAGGAGAAGTCATCTCTGGGTTGAAAGGGATTCCACCTCTAATAGGTACTTCAATCAATGAAGAAAACTCTTCCAGTAGAGGCCCTAGTTGAAAGTCTGGAAAGGTGAAACATCTCAAAGGAGGGTCATAAAACTGCAAATAGGTGTGGATCATGCTCCTCTGAGAAGGGTCAAGGTCTGTAACCATATCCAGGATACCTCCATAGTGCTCTCTAAACAGTGGGATATGGTCAGGTGTGATGAGTGACTGGACCTGCCTGATTCCAGTCAACACAGGCTCAAAAAAGTGGTAGGATATGTTGCTTTTCCTGGGAGTAGCCATGAGTGCTGCTGAAGAAACTGAAGATAAGTGCTGATGAAGATCACAGACTGAGATGCTGAAAATGGACCACTGACAAACTGGTGCTGGTGAGGATGGAGATAACTGAAGCAGATAACTGATGAAGACAGCTGAAGCAGAGGTCTATGCAGAAGAAGGGGTCAAAACCAAAACCAAGATACAGTGAAATGGATACCCTGAAAATCAAATAAACAAATGTTAAATGATGCAATGGTGATATATTCAAATGATATGCAAGGGTTTATGATCAAGCTGGATCTGATTATCTGTCTTGATATAAGGACCATGTATGTTCAAAAGTCCAGATGGAGGCTCAGAAATCCAGTAACCAGGGTGGGGGACTCAAATAAAGAGTCACATGTCCAGGGTTAATCACAAGAACTGTCCAAAGTGGAGTACTCTCAAACAAAACAGTGACAGGGTATGATCTGGCCAAGGGTTCCTGCAAACCTGTAAACAACCCAACCCCCTCACAGGTAATGTTCTAGAACAAGGATCCTCAGACTTGGATCAGTTATGAGAAGTGTAAACACTTCTAACCCGGAGGTACAGTGTTTACAATAACCATAAAGGATCCTCCTCTAATTCACCTCAGCTTCTGAAGGTCATAATAAAGGTCATTCAGTCTTAGCAGGCTTCCCAGATAGCCCTAGCACTACAGGAAATCTGTAGCACAGAGTTCTCAAGAAGAAACCCACATCTGAACCGTGTTTCATATTCCCGCACCAGACCGAAACGGAATGGGAAAGAACATGAACCACTCTAGCCTGGGTGTCACTCAGGTCCCAGGTATAGGACCTTAAACTCTCAATGGAACCCCACCCATCAAAACAGCAAACCAGATCCAACAATGACAGTATGACAGCATGATGTATAAAACTGTAAAGAAAACAATAAATAAAACTGTACATAAAGCAATAAATAAAGCAAAATAAATGAACACACATAGCACATAACACCCCAGTAAACACAAATCAAACAAGCGCTAGGAGGAACCCACAAAAAGAACCAGAAGCCCTGGTTACAGTATAAGGGTCCCCAGCAGAGTCGCCAAGTTGTCGCTCCCGCCTGATGACACAAGGTCAAGAGGGGTACAAACGCGAACGATCGGCGAAAGGAGAGAACACAAGGGTGAACTGAAAAGAGTAGCCAGCTAGGCATTTTTATCCCGAAGGAAAGGTAATGCTGCATAGACCTAAGAAAAGATGGATAAGACGGTTGCGAACCAGAGAAAATGAGAAAGGGGGTTGGTTACAACCTGGGAAGGTATTAGCACCCAGATTGTCCGTCGTACTCGACGGGATCCACGCTTGAAAGATTTGTGTTTAAAGGAGTAGTGTCAGTGCTATATTGTATGCAAAAGCTGGAAAAGAATGCGAGTGTCAGTGTAAAAGAAATGTGAAGTGAAATAAAAGAGTGTCAGTGTAAGAAAAGAGTATGAAGCTCAAGATTATGAGGCTTAAAGAATAATGCTAGAAAAGGGGGAATATACAGAGACTTTTGTTCGATAACTGTTAAGTTATACCTACGTATCCTCTCGTGCAATGAGGAAGTCAGAACACCGTAGTTCGACTCAAAGAGACTGAAAGGTAAATTGACTTGTGAACTGCTTACTTGTCTATGCTCAAGTGTATGACCTGTCTGGCTCAGGTGCAAACTGTCTTGCATTAGACGGAAGAAGCAAGTTCTCGCTTGTGAGTGAAGATGATGAGAAAATAATCCCGAAGGAGACGATTATTGTTTGTTTTTGTGTTTTCAATCTTTTATTGCTTTTTGAAGTTTGTCATAAGTTAATGAGCTTAAGCCTAAACCAAGGGTTAGTAAACTCATCACATCTTCCCTCTGATTAGGGGTAATGAGAATACCTTAAGTATGAAGTGAACACCTCACACTTAATCACCATGATGTAGGATTAAGATCATTAACCTACTTATAATTATTTAGATGTTTTTGGAGTTTTTTTGTTTAGTGTTGAGTAATGATTTTAAGCCATAATCAAGGATTTAATGGACCCATTACACCATCCTAATAGAAGGATGATAGATGAGAACATTTAAGCTGAGAAAGGCTCCTCAACTTAATCCATGATTAGGGATTAACCTCATGAAAAAACAAAACCTTTATTAAAGTGGATTTTAGTTAATGGTAAGATTAAGAAGTGAATTTTATGGTTTGTAAGACAACTTGAGGGGGACTTTTCCATTAACACTAGGGTTAGTCCTTCTTAACCAATTAAGGAAGAATTAGAACCCTAATGCAAGGCCCAAGTTACAAGCTTGATGTCTTAGTGATTATTAGGTGAATTGATTAAAGGGTTTAAACACATTAAGGGTTTAACACTTAGGATTAAAGTTATACACTCCATCCTAATAGAAGGATACAGGCATAACCTTAATCACAAAGCCTTAAAACCTTTAAGGTTTAGTCCTTGATTAAGAGATGAGAAGAGAAGACAAAAAGATGACACAAAGGTAAAACTAATGGGGGGACTAATCAAACCCTAATTGTTATCATGCTTGGGTATTCCTAGGGTTTATGAAGCTTGCAAGAAGATCTTCAAGAGAGCCACCAAGGAAGAAGCAAGATGGAAGGAAAAGAAGCAGCAAGAAGCAAGGCAACTTACTTCACTTAAGAAGATAAGTTGCTTGAAGAAAGAAAGAGGAGAAAGAGCATGAATGAACAAGCTCACTCTAATACAAAATTAAAATGCAGCAATGAATTCATAAAAGAGATGAGAAGAGATTATGAGAAGTGAAGGCAAATTCACTTCTCAAACACTTACCACCTGAAAAGTTAGCAACAAGAAATGAAATGAAATGAAAATGAGATGAAATGCAAAGATGAAAGCCAAAGTCAGAAGCAAGTTCATGATGTAAATGATGCTAAGAGATGATACAAATGGATTTCAAGAGATCATGATGATCATACAAGTAATGAAGATGCAAATGGGACATGAAAGTAAGCATGAAAGTTCATGAAAATTTATGACATCAAATGAAAGCAAAAGCATGGTAAATGGATGATGCAATGATCAAACATGAGTCTAATATGTCCTAAGGTGTCTTATATGTCATGTGGATGCACAAAATGTCATGGCAAGTTCATGTATGCAAGCATATGAGGGATGAATACAAATGAAGGCAAAGATTAGGGTTTATGTACAACATGCAATGCAAAATTCAAAATCAGAAGCAAATGACAAGATAAAAAATTGAAAATGGGATCAAAGGTACCCTAAACCCACATGATATCACACCCCAAAGGAGGAGACCTAACTCTTAACCCTAAGGAAGTTATGATTTTCCTAAGTTTGCTAGGGTTTTAAGGTACCTCACAAGGAAAAATGCAAAACAAATCAAAAATTAAAGATAAATTCATGCCAATTTTATCCTAGAAACTACATGATATGTGGGATGCAATGCAAAAAGAATCACTATCAAACCCTTCATGGTTAGGCAGAAAAGATTTTTCTAAGTTAGGGTCAAAATATTGATTTTTTAAGAACCCTAAATCCAAAGAAAATGTCAAAATGGATCAAAAACCAAAAAGAAATTTGTATGAATGGTTTGATAATGTCTCTAAATGTGTCAAGATGCCATGTGATTTTTTTGGTGATTTTTGGAAACTTAAATGATATTTTAATTAATTAATTTCCATTAATTAATTAAAATAAACATTTAAATATTTTAAAAATGATTTTTTAATGCAAAAAATAAAAATAAAAATGTTTTCTGGTTGAGAAAAATATTTGAATTACAAATGCAAAAGGAAAATATTTTTAGGACTTTCTAGGTATTTTAAATAAAATATGCAAAACAAATGGTAAAAAATGAAATTAAAACTGAATTAAATGAAAGTCAACTGATCCAAGGGTTCACGTTCAAAGCTGGAAATGGAGGGAAGACCACGCGCGCAATCTAAGGGCTAGAATTCAAACTGAGTAAATCCTATTTAATTAATTAATTAATCCTGATTAAATTAGAATTAGGGTTTAATGAACAATCTGGGCCATCCAAAATGCGCGCGCAGACAAGATCCAAGGGCTTACATTTAAACTCACCCCTAAACCCTAACTAGGCATTAATGACTTTCAGGTGGCCGGAAATGACCTCCGGTCATCTTCTCCGGCCACACCCTTCCCTGAGAATTTCAATCTCACTCCCTAGGCCATTTCTGGAGCTCTAAAGCTCCAGATTCGTTCCTCTCACTCCCCTAAACCTAAATCCACCCTCAAACAGAATTTATTTTCAGCCATTAACAAGATTCGAAGCCAAGAACAAAAATTGCAAAACTTTCAGACAGACCATACATCCTCATTTCTTCACCATTTTCAATAATTCAAAGTTCATTACACTCAGGGGATCAAACTCAACCATTTAAGAACTTAAAATAGAGGTTCTGGAAAAATGTTTTCACATGGCTACCTGAGATGAAGCTTTCAAGCCTAGAGCTTTCAGGCTGCTTCTTTGCTTCAGAACCCCTCCAATGATCTCCTTGAAGAAGCTTTGATGCTTGGTTGGAGTTTTTTTGTGGCTGATTCGTGAGTTTGATGATGTTCAGTTCAAGGATGGTGAAAATCGTATTTTTGATATGGGGTGTTTAAAGGCAAAATGAAGGGTGGGAAATGATCAGTGATGAATGTGGAGTTGAATGGTGGAAAAAGTTTTGAGTTTTGATGGCTGAGTTGTGTGTTTTGAAGAGAAATGCATAAGAGCGGATTTTGGTGAATTTTGAGTTATGGGAGGATTCAGGTTATGTTCATGTGTGAAGTGGCTTGCTTGAGGTCCACATAACATGTTCTGATTGGGCAGAGAGTTGTTGTGGAGCAGTGTGATTGGTATGGCTCATGTTGCAAAAAGTCAAGAAAGTTGTACTTGGAGGTATGGGCAAGTGGCAGATTGGGATTTGGGCATGTTCTGGTTCAGCTGAGATCAAGGAATGTTTGTGAATCAGATTTGATGAGCTGTGGCAAGTGGATGAGAGGTCTTGTACCATTTTGCAAATTCATGAAGTTTTGGCCCCTTTTGGATTTCTTCATGGGCAAGGCATGAAACTTGGGATTTCTTTGGGCAATTCTGAATTATAGGTCATGTATGATGCTTGTGTAATGGTTAGAAGTCAATTAGAGATCACAAATTGCCTTGGTATGAGTTTTTGCAAGTTTCCCTCTTTGGTACATAAGTGAAATTTTGTGATTTTTTTCCAACTTTGCAAGGCCATAACTTGAGTTCTATGATGAATTAGATCAAGTTCTTGTACTTTTTGAAAAGGGAATGATCCAATCTACAACTTTCATGACCAAGAATTTTTCATTTGAAGCATTTTTGAATCAAAAAGAGGAGGTTCAAAAACTTTCCCAAAATGGCAAGTTTGCATTATAAGTCACTTTCCCAAAATGGCAACTTTGCAAATGGCTTGAAATTCTTCAATTTTGTGAACTTATAAGAACTTATAACTTCTTCTAAGATCAAATAAAGATCATATACACCCAAAATGATGGAGAAGATCCTTTGGTTGGAAGATTGAGGGCCTCAGATGCCCTGACTTTGTACTGACTTGTTCAAGAAGTCATCTACTGGTCAGATGCCTTCCCCATTGAATTTCTTCATGAAAATTGGTGTGCATGATCCTTATATCATATAGAGACCAATAGAAACAAGAATGACCAAAAAATTTGTAGTTATGGACTCAGAAACCAAAACCCTAATTTTAGGTCATCTGTGCAGTTAAACCTGGCTCTGCTTCCATGCCTTTCTCAGTTCTTGTGATTTTCTGGCTTTCTTGATCTTGGGAGGATATAATATGATGCTTGAACATATATGGACCCTCTTGAGATGATTGGAGACCCTTGGGGTGGCTCAGATAGCTCAGGGATTGCTCAGATCACAAACCCTAGATGCAGATGACTTTGAACAAATGCAGTGAAGCAAAAATGCAATATGAGATGATATGATTGAACTTATGCAAATGAAAAGAATCACAAGCCATGGTGAAATGAGTGAGGGCAAATTTGGGGTGTTTACACTTGGCAGATTTGATAGTTGTGAATACTCAGAGTGCGCAGCGAAAGCATGGTGTAATGCAGTTTGTTCTTATGAGGGTAGCAACGATGTTGGTAGTTTGGTTATGTTTATGTTGTTTTATAGGATTTTGTGTTCTCATATTTGTTGTTGCATTGTTACCTATGGTGACGGTAACAATCAAGTCGTGTTCTAATTCATAGTGAAACATGTGTGTTCTTAACTTGTTTATTTTTTGTGTCTTGAGTTGGTGGTCGAGTGAAATGCCTGAGCATTACATCTTTTTGTTGTCATTGATAAGTTGTATCATTGAATTTTGTTATTCTTGGTGTTTCCATTCGTGGCAGGATAGTTGATTAGTTGGATGTGAGAGCATATCTGGAGTAGTTTGTATTGAGTAAATTTTCGAGGACGGAAATATTCTAAGTGGGGGAGAGTTGTAACGCCCTGTTTTTTATTTTGATTATTATTTGTGAATAATTGTGAATTGTTATGAACGACTATGTGTTTGTTGTGCGTTCATTAGGTTTTATGTATTGTGGTGAAGGATAGTGGTCTTAAGAGGTGAGTTATGGGGGTGTATGACTAATAAAATAGAGATTGGTGTGTGGGGAGTAAGACTAATTAGATTATATTAGTTAGTAATTATTTAATTATAATAATAGTTGGATATTGATTTAATTAAGTATGTGATGAAAAATATTATTATTGTTATTATTTCATTAGTTAGAATAAGTAATAATAATAATATTATAATGAGAATAATAATAATAATAATAATAATAATAATAATAGAAATAGTAGTGTGAATATATGAAAGACTTAGTGGTAATTTAAAGTGAGTAAGTAAGGGCTTAAGTGGAAGTTCATATAAATACTATAAGGGTTATAGTAGGAAAAGAAGAAAATTAGAGAGAAGAGGCTCATTTGGAATCAATCGTGAAAAAGAAAAGAGCAGAAGAGAAAATGGGAAGAGCTAGGGCAAGAGGAAGGAAGAGGGAGAACCCATTGAAGATAAGGAAAAATTATCACTATAAGGTAAAAGTAGGATTTCTTTAATCCCTCAAGGGTTAGATGATGTAGGTATGTGGGTAGAAATCATTAGGTTAATGCCATGGATTGTTGTTTGTGGGTTAATTGGAATTGCTAGGGGAAATCTTTACCTAAATGTTTGGAATTTACTAAATTGTTGTATTGAAATTGTTGTAATTGTTGTGGATAATGTATGTGTGATAGATAGGGGTTTTAATGACTTAAACTTGGGTTATTGGGGTTGAAAAGACAGTTTAAGGGTGTATAATCGTAGTGGGAGAAGTGTTGTCATCGCAGGAATTCTTGGAAAATTCGCTGAGCTTGCTTAGCTAGCTCCCGCTCGCTTAGCGAGGGCTCTTTGGGGAACAATTTTTGAAAACTTCAAAAATTCATAACTTTTGACTCGTAAGTCTGCTTTTTGTCGCCGTTCGAACCGTTGAAAAGCTGGTTTCATGTACTTTATGTTAAAATTATTTTTATTGATAGATTTCCAACTATTCGAAGTGCCATACACATTTGCGTGTATGTCCCTATACGTTGAATTGTAAAATGCGGGAGTTAGTCATATGAATGTGCATTGTAGTTGTTGCTTATGATGTTACATGATGTTCTTGTTGAGCTGTCGTGGCATAACTTGTAAACGCATTAGCTGTTGTATATGTGATAGTGTGATGATGTCGTTGAGTTGTTATAGCATGCTATCTTAGAGACATGTATTGGTGAGTTATATGCATGTTTTGTAATCGTTTGATGTGATAAAGTGCAATGCATGATTAAATGATGCAAAGATGTGTAGAAGTTATAGTTGCATAGCGATGTATGTTTTAATAAATGCATGTTGAGTGTTGAGTGGTATTGATATGGTGATGAAATGCTATATGTGTGCATTTAGTTGTTGTTACATGATGTAGTTGTTGTTATATGTTGTTGTAGGTGTTATTATATGGTGGTGTTGTTATATGTTGTTGTTGATGATGCTGCATGAGGTAGTTGTTGTAAATATTGCATATTGTCATTGATGGAGCATGGCAAGTGTATAGTTGGGGATGGTGTACCAAGGTAGAGTAACAATATCCATCCGAATTCCAAAGGGAGTCGTTGTTGGTGCGGTCATGAAATAGGGATCGCACATGGCGATGAAACATGGGTCGTGAGTGTGATCATGAAATAGGAATCATACTGGACCATGAAATAGGGGTTGAGAGTTCCGACGAGAACTAGATCATGAAACATGGATCGTTATATGGTACCACATGCATTAATTCTAGTTGGGTCTCATTTGCATTCTCTTATTGGTTGCGTTGTGTGATACCTTATATGATTATCGATGATTGCCAGTATATAAGTTAAGGCGTGTGATTCTTGTTGAATGTTAAAACATGATGGAAATCTTGATGATGTATGCCTTGTATTTATATCATCTTTCTCTTTTGTTGATTTAAGACTCTCACGTCTTCTGTTGTAATGTTGCCTTCATGTGGGTAATGTGCAGGTATTTAGGAGTAGCTAGAGTTCATGGTCAGTGAAGTCAAAGTACTTCACTTTAGTGGCGTCTGCTCTGATATGTAACATCGAGAGTCGGGAACTTTTATGCATATTTTTATTTGTTAAATAATTATTAGTTGTTTATAATTCGAAAACTAGTTTGATTAATTGAAACAATTATATGTTGTTGATCACAATGAATAATTTCTGTTGTGTAATAAAGATTTGTTTTTGGATTAAAATAATAATAAATATTATTATATGTTACATTTATTATTTATGAGCATGTATACATTGAAAGTAATACCCTTTATTCCGAGTTGTTTCATTTTACTCTGATTTTTTGATTAAATCATTCGGGGGAATTTTGGGTGTTTCAGTTAACAGGCCATGTGAAGTGACAATTCAAGGTTAACAGGCCTAGGATCCGAATCCATTTTGTATGCCAAGTAAATACATGGATCCATGACTCGTGTAGACTTCTAGACATAGAAGAGGACACGAATAAGGGATACCTTGGTGGTTTCCGGATTAGTGATACTTTTCGAGTTACTGAATTCAAGACATGTTTTCATATGAGTGTGAGATTGTGAACTCAAGGTCTAGGTTTTTCCCCGACTTGAGTAGATTTTGTTAGAACCTTGTAGAGCCGAGAGAATCCATAAGATATGGAACTCACTAAGATGTTGATATCTCACCACACTATTGTTGTTTCTTTTCAGGTTTCTTTTGCAGGTTTGGTTTACAAGTGAAGCTTTGCTCTGGATGTTTCAAGTGAAGCATAGACTTAGTTTTCCGCTGTGTATTTATCTTTTGTACAATGATGGATATTGTATTGATCTTAGTATTTTTATTTTTGTATAATTTCCATGTCTTGTACCATAGTTTGTATATTTTTTTAGAATTGGTCAAGAATGTGAATTGTGCTATTAGGCACTTATGATGGTGTCACTACCAAACAAACACTTGTAGGATATTATTCTAGGTATATATTATACAGGGTGTTACACCAAACTTGTGTGATTTTAACCTACAAACATGATGTTGGTAATTAATTTCATTTATTTTAAGTGTGGTGTAAGAAATTTATGATGAACACTAAAGAACCCTAATTTGCAAAAACTAACATGAAATCTCATACCAAGTGTTTTTGATGCAATTGTTTTAGGGGAATTAATAGAAAAATGATAACAAAAATTTGACAAGATTATTGTGCGAGAAAATATGCATGCATTATGAGATGACCATGTTTAGGCTTACTTGAGTGTCATAGCAGCAAGAGCAATTTGATTTTTGAGCTGGAGGTGTTACAGAGATGTTGTGATGATTTGAAAAACTTCCTTAGATGATGTTGAGTAGATCACAAGCTTTGAATCACTTTGAAACTCCTTGGATCAAGTTATGGTATCCTGGTTGCATGATGGATGTATAATGGCTTGGTTGAAGGATGATTTTAGGCTAGAGGTGTTCCAGAGGTTGTTTAAGTGTTTGGACGCCTCATATACATCATATGTGATGTGTTTGAGCAATTGGTTTGAGTTGATAGTAGCCACAACTCAAAACCCGATGGTGTTTGCTCAAAATGTCGAGTTTTGAGTCTTTTGAAAGAATGAAGAGAAAGCAATGAATTGTAATGCTTTGGAGTGATTTTTATGATTAATGAGAATCTTTATTTATAAGGGAAGAGACTTGCCGAAGTGGTTTTCCTCTTGGTTAAGGGATAAGGCTTGGGATCTTAGTCATAGCTATGCATCATTACTTGCTACTCAAGACACTCAATTGCTATCTCAAATAGATCAGGCTAGCCTTGGCCAAATTCACATTCGTCGGACATTTTAATCTTTGTTTATGAATGAAAATTGGCTGAAGTTCATAAGATTTTAGGATATCCCTTTTTGAAGCATTTTCGCCTTTGGATCAAGTGATAGGTGTTGAAATTCATGAATTAAAAATGGAAGCTTCTTGGTTCTAATCATGAATTTGCAGGTTGGCTTAGGTTTGTAATGATGATTAAGTTGCTCTTGACCAGTTGATCTTATCCTTGACTCATAAAAATCTCAATCTCAAGTTTTGTCAAAAATTTGTTTTTGCAAAAAAGTTGTGACATGGTGTGTTTGGCAAGATATTTATTCATGCTCAAGTTAGATCTTTTCATTCCAATTGGTTCTTTGAATTGTTGGTATGATTTGTTACAACATTGATGTTTTCATGAAGTTCTGAATCAACTTGGAACTATGTGTAAAAAGCCTCCAAGTTTTGATGTTTTAACTGTTTTTTTAACTTAGAAAGATTTTATCTAAGTATTGAAACATTAAAATTTTGTAGTATGTGATGAAATCTTTCATTTGAGCTTTGTTTCAGAAAAATATGATGTTTGGATCACAAGTTATGATGCTTGGAAGTACGGTACATGCATATTTTTTCTCATAACTTAGAAACATTTTCAAAATTTCTAAGTTAGCCCCTTTTACAAATTATCTTCAAACTCTTGATTATTTGTGATAAAATTCATTCATGGACCATATATTATTTTAATATAGCTCATTGGGATCATTTTAGGTCATAATGTCAAACTTTGACTTTTTTGTCCAGATGAAAATTCCACTAGGTACCCCTGATTTTTTATTTATTGATTGGGCATCATCTGAGGTATTTTAAACTTGTGAATGGACATCCAAGGTTTATGTGAGATATTTAAACCATTTCCTATGGTATTGGATCATGTTCAGATGAAAATTTTAACTTTAAGTTCCCCGATCAGTCAAAACCATGGGCATTATGAAACCCTAATTCTTTTATTCTTGATTTTTGCATCTCTTGATCTTGATTCACACTTGTATATCTATTAGGGTTATTTTGAGCTTCTTGAATGAAATGTGGAGGTCTTGGCTCATTTTCCCATTAAAAGATTCCTCTGGAGGTCATAGTCGATCGAAAACCCTAATTTGTGATATCGAGTCCTCAGGGCTCAGATCACTGAAAATTTGTGCAATCTTTGCAGGAATCTTAAGCATTTGAGATTCTTTGATCCTTTGTGGAGGTTTCAAAGGTTGAAAATTTTAGGAATTTATGATTGATCCTTTGCCCTAATCCTCTGAGGGACTCAGGAATATTATTTCACTAAGGGGAGGTGACCCGGTAAACTTCAACACTGTTCATCGAGCTAATGGGTGTGTGGGTATCTTAGGGTCAAAATTTAGGGTATGACAGTAGGTTCTACATCATTGTACATAAATAATTGGAATTTCTTCTACGTGAACACACGTGAGAGTTGCTTCATTGCTAGCTTCTAGAGACAAAATCTGAAGAACAATTACTAGTGTGGTTGAACATAGACTCTGAATTGAAGGCCTCAACATTTAGACGAGTGATTACACTTGGTTATTGTATATTAGCTTCTGGTACCATTCAGATACGGTGGTAAAGCTTTGGTTGTTAGTACTAATGTAAAACATGTTGTATTGTCTTATTAGCATGTCAGCTAGAGCCTACTTTGTGCAAGATTCAAGAAAAGCTTTATTGTTCTATAAATGAATGCTCTTAACAACTCTATTAATACAAATACGCTTGAAGACTCAAAGGTTAAACGTGTTACCCACTAGATTCATAATCTAGTGAGTATCCATCTTCAACGGCTCTTGTACTATGGAGGAAAAGCAAAGTCACTTGGTCATGTTATCTGTAACAACCCAAATTTGCCCTCTTCTTTTTAGCATTATCATCATATCATAATCATCATCAGCATGTCATATCCTTAGCATTTTGCATAGAAAGATGAAGCATAGTACTCACATGTTCTAGCATAAGGCATATGATCAATCATCCGTGAAATTCGAAGCACTACAAGTCAAAGTCAAGAGCATGGTGACCTGCCAAGAAGTTAGAATGAGGTATTTTAAACTTGTGAATGGACATCCAAGGTTTGCAGGAACCCTTGGCCTCATCATACCTTGTTATTAGAGTTGTTAAGGTTGTATTATTTGGACAGTTCTTGTGATTACCCTGGACTTGTGACTCTTTATTTGAGTCCCCCACCTGGTTACTGTATTTCTAAGCCTCCATCCGGACTTATGAATATACATGTACTTTTACCAAGGCAGATAAACAGATCCAGCTCTTGATCACAAACCCTTTGCATATCATTTGCATACATCATTTTTGCATCATTTAACATTTTCTTATTTGTTTTACAGGGTATCCATCATTTTATCTTTGGTTTGGTTTTGACCCTTCTGCTGCTCAGGCTGCTTCAGTCATTTTCTCCAGCTATCTTCATCAGAGACCCACCTCCAGCTTTTCATTCAGTGACCTTCAACAGTAGTTACTCTCAGCTTCTTCACCAGCATCCATGGACACTTCAAGAAAGAGAAACATCACATACCACTTCTTTGAGCCCACCCTGACTGGCATCCGACAGGTCCAGACCCTCATTACTCCTGATTATATCCCACTATTCAGAGAGCATTATGGAGGCATATTGGACATGGTCATGGATTTAGATACATCTCATAGGAGCATGATCCATACTTGCTTGCAGTTTTATGATCCTCCACTCAGATGCTTCACATTTCCTGATTTCCAGTTGGGACCTTTGCTAGAAGAGTTTTCCTTGTTGTTAGGAGTTCCTATCAAGAAAGGGATTCCTTTCAACCCTGAGATGGTTGCTCCAAGAAATGAAGACACAGCCAGGGCATTGCATTTGGAGCCTGCCCTCATTGATCAGAACATGACAACCAAGGCTGGAGTTCCAGGCCTCCACCTAGACTTCTTGATCTCCCAGGCCACCCTGCACGTTGTAATAGGAGAATGGAAGGTTGTCTGTGCACTTTTAGCCCTTAGCATATATGGGGTTATTTTGTTTGCAGATGAGCCAAAGTTTGTGAGCAATAATGCCATTCACTTGTTCTTATTGAGGAACCCAGTTCCTACCTTGCTTGGGGACTTCTACTACTCAGTACACCAGAGGAATGAGAAGCAAAGAGGAAGACTGGTCAGATGTTGTGCCCCTCTTTATTACTCTTAGCTGCTAAGACATTTGCCAAAGTCAGACACCTTCCTAAACCCCCATCAGCAAAAGAATTGGGCGAAGATATTTATTGCTTTGACATCAGAAGACATCAGATGGTGCACTCAGAGCACCAAAGGCAAGGACATCATTACTAGTTGTGGGCAGTATCCTAATGTGCCTTTGATTGGAGTAAAATGTTGCATCAACTACAACCCTTTACTTTTTAAGAGACAATTAGGATATGCTTTGGTTCATCCTCCGAGGGGACAAGATTTGGCTGAGATCCTCTACTGTGAAATCCAGCCCAACTCTGCTGTTGTCAGGCAAGCTGCTTGGGCTCGGGATAACATCCAGACTAAGGGAACTGCCATCCTTGGCAAGTGCAACAACATTGCTTCAGCACAGTATTCTGATTGGTCTCGTACCAGAGCTCAGATCACCCGGATGCCATTTACTTTAGAAGATATACCTGGACCTTCTACAGTACAACCTGCAGCTACTGTCAGTATGAAAGAGTTTGAAAAGCTAAAAGAGAGGAACACTCAGCTAGCTGAAGCCTTAAAGAAGACTCTCTGGGAGAGAAATGACAGTCGTCTAGATAATAAGAGATTGGAAAGGCTCAGGGTTGAGCATTTGACCAAGATTGAGAAGACGGACGACTACATCAGAAAAGCAAGGGTAGGGGAGTTGGTACTGAAGAATGCTTGCAAGGAAGCAAAGACTTAGAAGGCTAGGGAAGAGCATTATCTGGAGGAGATCCAGGCTAGGTGGATCAGGATCACTGAAGCCCGTGCACAAGAAGATCAAAGGACTCATGCTAAGATAGAGCTGCTAGAGGCTAGTGAGAAGAAGCATCAAGAGGCTTTATTGGCAGCTCAGAAGGAGATATCTGAATTAAAACTCCGGGCGGGGTTGAAGAGGTCAAAGGATCAGGACAAGCATAAGAAGTTAACCAGTGCCATAGCTACCAGGAACTTCCTCATCAGGACTATTACAGAGCATCCATTGGGTCCAGTGACTGAGGCCGTCCTGAAGGAAGTCGGGGAGGATGATTTTTGGATTAGATGTTTGACTTTTTGCTTGTACTTTTTTCTTTTGTTGTACTTTTCTCTTGTTGTTGTATTTTGACCCACCATGGGGATGTATTGTAATCAAACTATGTATTTTCACTCTTTGTAATACATCAGTTTGTATTATTTTTTGGTGGGCTTTATCTATCTCTACAACATCATCAGCATTTCCTCGAGGTCTGGAAAGGTCAAAACCAAAGAACCAAACCGGATACCCTTGGAAGACAAATAGGCATACTGCATTGCATACTAACATTTTCTTTGTTTTGTAGGTTTTTGTTTATTGTTGTTTCTCACTTTGTTGTGGTTTCAGGAAACATTGCTCGCAGAAGAGTGTTCCCTGTCAACAGAATACACCGGTACCCGACAAGAAACAACCTTCCGGGACTCCAGATGGATCAAGTTTAGCGAGACTTGAATGAAGTGAGGACCCAAATGGCTAATGAGAGGGTTAAGATGAGGAATCAGATGACCCAATTAATGACTGTAATGACTGGTTTAGCTCAAAGCCAAGAAAGACTGAGGGAGTTGGTTGAAAGGCAGACTACTGAAGAACACCATCCAAGTATAGGAGGTACCAGTAACAACGATCACGTGCAGCCTCACACTGATCCACCAGAGTTTGGGCCTCATATAAACCCAGAAATCAATGCCATAAGGAATACTCAGGGTAACACTACTAGAGGAAGGGTCTTGCAAGAGGATCCTCCAGAAGAGTAGTTTACAGTTGTTGGGGCTGGGGACGAAGTTTACGACCGTAGGCTGGATGAAATTGCAGAGAAGTTGAGGTCTCTTGAATCCCAGAATTCCCTAGGGTTTGATGTAATGGACATGGGACTGGTGGAAGGGGTGAGAATTCCTCACAAGTTCAAACCCCCGTGTTTCGAAAGGTATAATGGCACATCCTGCCCACGCACCCACCTTCAATCATTCTTGGGAAGGTTTAAAGCATACACCATGGAAGAAAAGCTGTGGATGTTTTACTTCGAGGATAGTCTAACAGGGGCATCCCGAGAATGGTATTCCCACCTGACTAGAGCCACGGTGAGGAGCTGGAAAGACTTGGCTGAAGCTTTTATCCGTCAGTATCAGTACAACTTGGACATGGCTCCAAACAGGACCCTTCTAATGGGGATGTCTCAATCTTCCCGTGAGAGCTTCAGGGAATATGCCCAAAGGTGGAGGCAACTTGCTGCTGCAGTTCAACCACCCATGTCTGAAAGAGAGATGGAAGGCATGTTCATGAATACTCTTCAAGGAACCTACATTGACAGATTGGCTACTTTTTCTTCTACCAGCTTTGTAGATGTGGTGATAGCTGGGGAAAGAATAGAGAGCCTATTGAAAATGGGAAAGATCTCCGATAACGGTGCCAGTTCTAGCAGTACAAGAAAGCCATTTTCTGGGCCCCGTAGATCTGGTGAGACAAACACTATGCACATGGGAAGAGGGAGACCCCAATACTTGCCCAAAACAGTTGCTGCTGTTACTATCCCTGCTCCACCTCCTCAGTATACTCAACAACCGCAACACTTTCCGCAACAACAACAGTTTCCGCAACAGAGATCATACAACAACAACAACAAGAACAATCAACAACAACGCCCGTTTCAACAGCGGTCATCTCAGGTCAACCGGGTGATTGACCCCATTCCAATGTCGTATGCCACACTATTGCCACAACTCCTAAAGCTCAATCTTGTTGAGTTGAGGACATTGGCTCCACCTGATCCTCAAAACCTTCCAAGAAACTATGATGTAAATGCTAGGTGTGCTTTTCACTCTAACGCACCTGGTCACTCTACGGAAAAATACAGAGCTCTGCATATGAAGGTTCAGGATCTGGTAGATTCAAAGGCCCTGAACTTTGCACCTCCTCCCAATGTAATGAAAAATCCTATGCCAAGCCACAATGGGCCAAGGATTAATGTTGTAGAGGATGGATCACCCCTAAGTTTGATAGAAGACATTGCAGGAAATCAGACACCTCTGGCAGAGGTTAAAGCCCAGCTTTTAAAGTGCCAAGTGTTTCCAGGTTGTGAGGCCTGTTGTGAATTATGCAAACTTTCTGAGAATGGGTGTGCCAGCTTGAGGAGTGGAATTAATGGCTTGATCAAAGAGGGCATTCTGTAAATTACAACCACAACTTCTACAACACTAGCAACCCGTTTGTCAACAACAAGTGAATATTCTACAAATGCAACAACCATCTTTTCAAGTGTTTCTTCTACAACTGCAACAACTATTGTTCCAACTGATTCAGCTACAACTTCAGCAATCATTCAATCTGTCACTTCAAGACACAACAATTCATTTGCACAGGCTACTACAACTTCCACAACCAACAATGATGTTTCCACTGTCACAATCTATTATGACCCGACAACGGTCCCGACTTCCAACAACTTTCAACAATCTCAACAGTCTCAACAAAGCTTCAATTCACCTTCACCAACATCCACCAGAGGTCCTGTTACTATTTTCTACGAGCCACAGATTATTACAGTTCCAACATCTGCTGCAGTAAGCGCAGTCACTATCACGGTGCCCGGGCCAATCCCATATGACAAAGACAGTGCTATACCATGGCATTATGGTGCTGATCTATACTGCAATGGAGAGAAAGTCCTTCTTGATTCTCTAGTTCTCACTCCCCAAGTGGATAATGTTGGGGGAGGTGGAGGCTTCACCCGAAGCGGAAGAGTGCGATACCGGAAGAATCTGCACCCAAGGAAACTCATAAATCATCCTTCGATCAAGATGTGGATGAGTTTATGAGAATTATCAAAAGAAGTGACTATAAAGTTGTGGACCAGCTCCACCAGACCCCTTCAAAGATCTCAATCCTATCTCTGTTGTTGTGTTCCAAAGCCCATCGGGATGCACTACTCAAAGTTCTGCACGGTGCCTACGTACCAGAAGAGATCACTGTAAATCAGTTGGAAACAGTGGTATCAAATGTCAATACTAGCCATGGGATAGGGTTCACTGATACTGATTTAACTTCAGAAGGACGTCTCCACAACAAGACCTTGCATATAACCTTGGAGTGCAAAGGAGCTGTCTTATCTCATGTGCTTGTAGACACTGGGTCCTCACTCAATGTCTTACCCAAGAAAGCCCTTGTCAAACTCGAGTATGATGGGATAGCTCTCCTGCCGAGTAATCTTGTGGTCAGGGCTTTTGATGGCTCTAAAAGATCTGTTCTGGGAGAGGTGGAGTTGCCAGTGATAATCGGTCCACAAGTCTTTAAGACCATTTTCTATGTGATGGACATACAGCCGGCATACAACTGTTTGTTAGGTCGACCCTGGATCCACGTCGCAGGCGCGGTAAATATATTGAGATGACTACTTACAAATATATTTGTTAGACAGCTGGATACTTACAAATATATTGAGATGGATGGTGAAATCCATGAGGCGATGAGCCAAGGGTTTGAGGCCCTAAATGTTAATGAGGCTACTGGAGTATTGGTTGCATCTCAAGAAGACAGAATGGGTACTTCAATCATCTCTTATTAGCAAGTCCGGAAGGTTGTTGAAGAAGGTACTGCTCAAGGTTGGGGCAAGTTGCTGCCAGTGGAAAAGAAGGAAGATAGATTCGGTTTGGGTTACAGACCATTCCGACAAGATCAATCAGAGGCTGCCAAAAAGCCCAAATTTGTCAGTGGGGGGATGCTCACCCCAGATGCTGTTAACAACCTGGAAGACGAGGCGGAAGGCGACTGCAACCTGGAGAGCTGGATACGTCCAAGGATTCCGGGGAACCAAGTCCTTAACTGGTCTTCCCAGGAAATTATAAGGGTTACTCCTGCAGAGTAATTATTATTTCCTGTCCTTTTAGCATGCATCAAGTCCTGCATCTTGCCCAAGGTGTCAGGACTCATTTTGTAATAGGGCCATATTGTAATTTTGTGCAAATGATTAATCAATGAATATCGAACATCTTTTGCAAACGAGTCTCTTTTTTTCACTCACTGTCTTCTCATTTTTCACTTTTGTACAAAACAATAAAATGGCAATGTTTTCAAAATAAATAACATCATTTTCACTTTTTCTAAACTAGATTAAAACTGGTCACTAAAATGAACCAATCTCAAACCTTGCAGAGATTATCCTCCAGATTGCACCGACAACAGCACCGCTATGACCTTGTATGACTTCGACAATCCGATTAATCAAGCTGATGAAAGGGTTGAAGAAGACTATGAGTTACCTAAAGAGTTAGCCAGGTTGTTGAGACAGGAAGAGAAAGTGATCACTCCTCATCAGGAGGAGGTTGAAACAGTAAATCTTGGTACCGAAGAAGACTTGAAAGAAGTGAAGATTGGGGCCGGTTTGCAAGCTTCATTAAAAGAACAACTTATTGACATGCTTCAAGAACGTCGACGTCTTTGCTTGGTCTTATCAAGACATGCCAGGTCTGGATACTGATATTGTTATGCACAAGTTGCCTTTGAAAGAAGATTATCCTCCAGTGAAGCAGAAGCTACGCCGTACTCGTCCATATATGGCAATGAAGATCAAAGAAGAAGTACAAAAACAGTAGGACACCAGATTCCTTGCTGTAACTAGTTATCCGCCGTGGGTTGCTAATATTGTACCAGTGCCTAAGAAGGATGGCAAAGTACGGATGTGTGTGGATTACCGGGATCTGAACAGAGCTAGCCCGAAGGATGACTTCCCTTTACCTCACATTGATGTATTGGTCGACAACACAGCTCAATTCTTGGTGTTTTCCTTCATGGATGGCTTTTCAGGGTATAATCAGATCAGAATGTCACCCGAAGATATGGAGAAGACTACCTTCATCACACCTTGGGGCACATTTTGTTACAAGGTAATGCCTTTTGTATTGAAGAATGTCGGTGCGACTTATCAAAGGGCTATGGTGACATTATTCCACGACATGATCCACAAATAAATTGAATTCTACGTGGATGACATGATTGCCAAGTCCCTCACTGAAGAAGACCATTTGGTAAATCTGCTGAAGTTGTTCAAGCGTCTGAGAAAATATCAGTTGAAGCTAAACCCCAACAAATGCACATTCGAGGTGCGTTCCGGTAAGTTGCTGGGATTCATTGTAAGTGAAAAAGGAATTGAAGTTGATCCTGACAAAGTCAAAGCCATTTAGGAGATGCTTGCACCTAGGACTGAAAAGGAAGTTCGAGGGTTCTTAGGTAGATTGAACTACATATCAAGGTCCATATCTCACCTTACTGCAACCTGTGATCCCCTGTTCAAATTGTTAAGAAAGGAACAAACGGTCAGGTGGAACGAAGATTGTCATAAGGCTTTTGACAAAATCAAGGAGTACTTACAAGAACCTCCGATTCTTATGCCTCCAGTTGAAGGAAGACCTCTAATAATGTACCTCACAATATTAGAAGGATCAATGGGGTGTGTTTTGGGCCAGCATGACGAGTCTGGTCGAAATGAGTATGCAATATACTACCTAAGCAAAAAGTTTACCGACTGTGAACAACATTATTCACTGCTCGAAAAAACTTGTTGTGCTTTAGCGTGGGCTGCTCGCCGACTAAGACAGTATATGTTGACTCACACTACTTTGTTGATCTCCAAAATGGATCCAGTCAAGTACATATTTGAGAAGCCAGTACTTACCGGAAGGGTTGCAAGATGGCAAATGATTCTGACAGAGTATGACATTCAGTACACATCTCAAAAGGCCATCAAGGGCAGTGTATTGTCTGACTATCTGGCTGAGCAACCCATTGACGATTACCAACCAATGAGATTTGACTTCCCTGATGAAGACATCATGTTCCTGAAAGCAAAAGATCATGAAGAGCCTGTTCACATTGAAGGGCCTGACCCGGAAGAAGAATGGACAATGATGTTTGATGGGGCTGTCAATATGAACGGTCAGGGAGTTGGTGCAGTGCTCATTACACCTAAAGGAGTTCATATGCCTTTCTCGGCAAAGCTCACCTTTGCATGCACTAACAACGAAGCTGAATACGAAGCCTGTATCATGGGTCTTGAGGAAGCCATTGACCTCAGGATCAAGACTTTAACTGTATTCTGGGATTCAGCTTTGGTAATCAATCAGACCAACAGAAAATGGTACACTCACCAGGAGCATCTGATTCCATACCGTGACTATATGAGGAGATTATTAACTTTCTTCACAATAGTCAAACTTGAGTATATCCCTCGAGACGAAAATCAGTTCGCAGATGCTCTAGCTACCATTTCCTCCATGATCAAGGTTCAAACTGCCAATTCGGTGCCTCGGATTCCGGTATCCAAACTAGACCGACCAGCATACGTATTCTCCATGGACATTGCTAAAGATGACAAGCATTGGTTCCATGACATCAAATGCTTCTCAGAGGATCAAACATACCCACCTGGGGCATCATCCAATGATAAGAAGACATTAAGAAGGTTGGCTGGTAGTTTCTTCCTTAATGCCGATGGTTCATTATACAAGAGAAACTTTGACATGGTGCTTCTCAGATGTGTTGACAGGAAAGAAGCAGATTTGTTGATGCACGAGGTGCATGAAGGATCTTTCGGTACCCATGCTGGAGAACATGCAATGGCTAAGAAGTTGTTGAGATCAGGTTACTACTGGATCACAATGGATGCAGATTGTTGTGCCTATGCCAGAAAGTGCCACAGATGCCAGATCTACGCAGATAAGGTGCATGTGCCTCCAAACCCGTTGAACGTGATGTATTAACCTTGGCCCTTTTCCATGTTAGGTATCGACATGATTGGAAAGATTGAACCGACTGCTTCAAATGGCCACAGATTCATCTTGGTAGCCATTGATTATTTCACCAAATGGGTTGAAGCAGCTTCGTATGCGAATGTCACCAGACAAGTGGTAGCCAGATTTCTGAAAAGAGACATCACCTGTCGATATGGAGTACCCGAGCGAATCATTACTGAAAATGGTTCCAATTTGAACAACAAAATGATGGCAGAACTGTGTCGGGAATTCAAAATCCAACATCACAACTCTTCTCCTTACAGGCCAAAGATGAATGGCGCTGTTGAGGCAGCTAATAAAAACATCAAGAAGATTGTGCAAAAGATGGTGGTTACTTACAAAGATTGGCATGAAATGCTACCATTTGCTTTGCATGGGTACCGAACCTCAATCAGAACATCCACTGGGGCAACACCGTATCAACTTGTGTATGGTATGAAGGCAGTCCTACCTGTTGAAGTTGAGCTACCCTCCTTACGGGTACTGATGGATGTAAAGTTGAATGAAGTAGAATGGGTCCGTTCTCGGTACAATCAACTGAATCTGATCGAAGAAAAGAGATTAGCTGCAATCTGTCATGGGCAGCTATATCAAAAAAGGATGAAGAAAGCCTTCGATCAGAAAGTCAGGCTTCGGGAATACCAAGTGGGAGATCTGGTGCTGAAAAGACTTCTTCCTCCTCATACAGACCACAAGGGCAAGTGGACTCCAAACTACGACGGTCCATTCATAGTAAAGAAATTTTTCTCGGGAGGAGCACTTATGCTCACTACTATGGATGGTGAAGATTTCTTATCCCCTGTGAATTCAGATGCAGTTAAAAAATACTTCGCATAAAATGACCCGCTGGACATAAAAACAGAATGTAAGTCCAGGAAAAAATAGGGCATCCCAGCGAGTCAAAAACAGAATAAAAGACTCGGAAAAAAATAAGGTAAAAATTAAAAAAAATGTGTGTACACCCGCTGGGTTGAAAAGCCGCATTGGACAGCTCAGGCAAAAATGGGTATCCCGGTGGATTAAAACCCGAAAGGGCGATCCACGCAAAATCAGGGAATAAGCGAATAACTGCATTCTAAATTCGTTTGTATCCTCACAACATGGCAAACTTCAAAAGGTTAAAGCATCGGTTAGAATCAGCCTTCTTCAGAAAGCAAGATGAGAAGAACGTCAAAGTCATACGGGTCATAGTAAGGGAAGCTCACTGGAGCTTCGTCAACATTGCCAACACTTTTACTTTTCTCAATTTTATAGAAATCTTCTCATTCTAGGGGATCTATTCCTTTGACAGTATTTGCCAATTCAGGGCACCCAAATTAATAAAATCAGAGTTTTCAGTCACACTTCGTCTTATACATTTTTGTTTCGTTTGCAAAATTTCCAATATCCATGATATAATATTTGCATAAAATAGATGTGCCTTTATTATTAAATACTTGCAGGAAATGTATTTACTCTCAGGAATATCTAACTCCTATGACGGAATCCGATAAGGGATACCTCGGGATACTTGTGCGTTTCTTTGTCTTAACAGATTGCAGGTATTCAAAATACGCAGTATGGGGCATGCCAAGCACACTTCCCCAACACATCTTCTTCAAGCAGCCTCTGAAATGCTTTCTCCCCAGCTGAGTTGTCAAAGTCTCCTCATCCCCAGCCGGTATCCCTACAGATATCTTTAGGAAGATCATTCAGTGATCTTTCCTCCCCCAAGCAGAGTACCAGGTCTCTCAAAGGTATAAGAGCCATCTCCCTGCAACCTCTCCCAGGAGAGCAAGGCCTGAAATTCTCACACAACAAAGTGACAGAAGTCTCCTCACCCCAGCTGGGTTGTCTCCTTACCGGATAGATCTATCAGTGATCTTTTTTCCCCAAGCAGAGCTATACATTTTATCAGATCTACCAATGATCTCTTCCCCGGCTGGGATTCTCCTTCAAGTAGATCAGCCAGAGATCTCCAAAACAGCGGGATCCGAATTCCGGATCGGTATCTTATGCATTATCATATCATTCGCATCATATTTCCACACAAAGCGTAGCAATCTGTCTAATACGGAGCATTACGGAAAAACTCAAACATTTGCATGATCACAAGTCAGGTTCGAACCAATCACCTGTAAATACCAACAGTACCTCAGCAGCAATATACAAAATACATCTCAATCTCCCCACAGAAAGCCAAAGCGTCCCCTTTGCACTTTCCAACACAAATACCTGTTTATATATACTCTTTCGACACTCGTCAGTGTCACATCATCCCCCACAGATAAGCCACAACACCCTCTTTGAATTCCTATACACTCTCTTGACACCCGTCCGTGTCACCACTCCCCAGCACAGTTGCCTAAACACTTGATCGCAAACCAAACACTTGTTTATAATACATTCTCATCGACACCTGTCCGTGTCATCCTATCCCCACAGGTCGCCAGAATACCTTTTACACATAAGTTCATAACTTATACACTTTCTCTTCTGACACTCGTCCGTGCCACTTTTCCCCAGCAAGTTGAACACTCGTCCGTGTCTTGCTCAAACTTCACAATACTTGTTTATATAGATACTCGTCTGTATCTTGTATATTCCCCACAGATTTGACACTCATCTGTGTTCTTTGTTAACCAGTTGGTACTCGTCTGTGTCATCATCTCTGAACACGCGTCAGCGTTTGTTTCTACCGATACTCGTCCGTATCATAGTCTTAAGGATGCTCGTCTGCATCTTTAATCTATACACAGCGTCAAAACACTTATACCTTTTATTTCTTAAGTGTAAGCACTCGTCCGTGTTTACCATTCCCCAACAAAGCAACTTTTCTTCTATCCGACATTCATCCTATGTCGTGATACTTTCGGCAGCCGTACCCTACCAGGTGATCGTCCTTCACCTCCGGATGACCGTCCCTCATCCTTCCCCCAGCGGAGTATCCATTATTGGAACCCTTTTCTATCCGAAATTCATCCTATGTCGTGATATTTGGCAGCCGTCCCCTGCTAGGTGATCGTCCTTCACCTCCTGATGATCGTCCTTCATCACTTTTATCCGATGGTTTTCCCCATCGTTGATCTTGTTATCTGACATTCGTCCTATGTCATGATAAACCCCGAGAGCAGCCGTACCCTGCTAGGTGATCGTCCTTCACCTCTTGATGATCTTCCTTCATCATGCTTATCTGATGGACGTCCCCATCGTCGATCTTTTCTATCCGACATTTGTCTTATGTCGTGGTAAAGAGCAGTCGTCCCCTGCTAGGTGATCGTCCTTCACCTTTGATGACCGTCCCTCATCATTTATTCTTTAACCCGATGGCCGTCCCCATCGTTGTTTACTTTTACTTTCCAAGCCTGATGGCCGTCCCTATCACTTCCTTTATCTTTAATCCCCAGAGAACCTTGTTACTTTGCTTGATGGTCGTCCCCATCATGATCTCTTTATTTCCCCAGCATGTCGGCCGTCCCCGTCATTGCTTTATCCCCCAGCAGTCGTCCTCTGCTCGATGGTCTTCCCCCATCGCTTTCATTTTATAATCATAATATACTTTCTTTTATAATTTATATCCCTTTTCTTCTTCTCCCCAGTGAGTGCAAATTTTGGACTGTCTTTGGTATTCAACCACAAGTTATCTTGTTTGTCTATTAAGCCAGACGCTTACATCCAGCACAACTAACTCATGTTTGAATAGGGGTAGCTGTAAACACCCCAAATTTTCCCTCACTAAGTTCATACCATGGCTTGTGATCCTTCATCTTTGCATTAGTTTAGACATATCACATCATATTGCATTTTTGTTTCACTGCATAGTTCAAGTTCATCTGCATCTAGGGTTTGTGATCTGAGCAATCCAAGGATCCATCTGAGCCACTCCAAAGGTTTCCAATCATTCCAAGAGGGTCCATGTATGTTCAATCATCATATTATACCCCTCAAAGATCAAGGAAGTCAAGAAATCACAAGAACTGGAAAAGCATGGAAGCAGAGCTAGGGTTTCACTACACAGATGACCTGAAATTAGGATTTTGGTTTTAGAGGTCATAACTCCAAATTTTTTGGTCATTCTTATTTCTAATAGTCTCAATATGTTATAAGGATCATGTGTACCAAGTTTGATGAAGAAATTCATTGTGGAAGTCATCTGTTCACTGGGTAACTTCTTGAACAAGTCAGAGCAAAATCAGGGCATCTGAGGCCCCCAACAATGGAACCAAAGTGGATTTTTCATCAAATTGAAGTTATATGATCTTTATTTGATCATTGAAGTGCTTGGAAGTTCACAAAATTGAAGAAAATTGAGCTAAACCAAAAGTTGCCAAAAATGGAAATGACTTGTAATGGAAACTTTCCATTTTGGGAAAGTATTTCAACCTCCTCTTTCTCAACCAAAAATGCTTCAAATGAAAAATTGTTGGTCATGAAATTTGTAGATTGGGTCATTCCTTTTTCAAAAAGTACAAGAACAAGTTCTAATTCATTATGGAGCTCAAGTTATGGCTTGGCAAAGTAGGCAAAAATCACATAATTTTCACTTTCATGCCAAAGAGGGTTTTGTGCAAATTCACATACCAAGCCATTTTGTGACCTCTAATACACTTCTATGCATCATACAAACATAGTGCATTACCTAAGGATCAGAATTGGCCCAAGAATCATCTCATTCTATGCCTTGCACATGAAGAAATCACAAAGGGGCCAAACTTCCTCAAAATTGCAAAATGATACACAACCATGCTTCCACTTGCTGAATCACCACAAAACACATTCCATGGTTCCCCTTGATCTTTGTTGAGCCAGGACAAGCCAAAAGCCAGCTGCAACATGAGCCCATACCTCAAGTACAAGTTTTGTTAACTTTTTGCAAGTGAGCCCATACCAATCACCATAGGCCACAACAACTCTTCTGACCTATCAAAGCTTGTTATGTGGATCAAACACAGCTTATAACACACAACATGCCAGCCTAACACCTCAGAATCACTAAGTTCCAAAAAATCACCCCAAGAGAAAAAGCTTTCGAAACTCACAGCACACACACTCAAACTTTAAGCTTCATTCATCAATCAACTCAGCATCATAAGAGGATCATTTCCCACCCTTCATTGCAACCTAAAAGCACCCCTACACAAAACAAGATTTTTGGCCAGTTGAAGTGCAACCACACAATCCAGCCATTATAAACTCCTTCCAAGCATCAAAGCTTCATTAGGAGGTCAAGAGGAGTGGTTTTGCACAAGAGATGAGGTCCAAAAGCTCCAAACTGAGAAAGCTCAAGCTCAGGTAACATCTTCAAACTTTTTTCCAGAAATGCAATTTTAAGTTCTTAGATTGTTCTTTATGCTTTGCTGATCACCATGATATATTTATTTTTGAAAATGGTTGCGAAATGAGCATGTACTGGCTGTCTGAAAGTTTCACCATTTTTGTGTTCTTCTTCGAATCTTGAATTTGAGCCATGAGAAATTTGTTTTGAGGGTAGATTTAGGTTTAGGAAGGTGAGAGGAGTTGATATGGAGCTTTAGAGCTCCAGAAATGGCCTAGGGAAGAAGTTGGTGTTAGGGTGTTGACGGGCAAGATGACCGGAACACTGTTCCGGTCACCTGAAACGGATTAGGGTTAATTTTAGGGTTTAGTGAGCTAGGCGTGTTCTGGGCCCTTGGATCAGGATTAATTTGAAATGGGTTGGCAGGATTAGTTCAGATTAGGTTTAATTGTGTTTAATTAATTAATTAAATAAGATTAAGTAAGTTTGAATTCTGACCATTAAGATGCGCGCGTGGTCTTCCCTCTATCACCCCAGTTTAAATCATGTCCATCAGATCAACATACTTTCATTTAATTTAATTTTTATTTCATTTTTTATCATTTTTCTTGCATAATTAATTTAAAATACTTAGAAAATCCCAAAAATATTTTTCTTCTGCATTTTGATTTCATATATTTTTCTTCGCCTAAAAACATTTTTATTTTTATTTTTTGCATTAAAAAATCATTTTATAAATATTTAAATGTTTATTTTAATTAATTAATTAAAATACCATTTAGGTTTCTGAAAATTCCAAAAAATTTTACATTGCATCTTAGGACATTTAGAAACATTGTCAAACCATTCATACAAATTTCTTTTTGGTTTTGATTCAACTTTGACATTTTTCTTGAATTTAGGGTTCATCAAAATCCCTTTTTGGAACCCTAACTTCAAGAATTCTTTTCTGCCTAACCATGAAGGGTTTGACATTGGTTCTTTTTGCATTGATATTCACATAGCATGTAGTATGTAGCATATTTTTGTCACAAATTTATCTTGCATTTTCCATTTGATTTTCATTTTCCCTCTTAAGGTACCCTAAAACCCTAGTTTACTTAGAAAAATCTCAACTTTCTTTAGGTTAAGAGTTAGACCTTCTCCTTTGGGGTGTGATATCATATGGAGTTAGGGTTCCTTTGAGTTCATTTGCCATTTTTTATCTTATAATTTGCTTCTGTTTTTTACTTTTGCACCTCATGTTGCCTTACAACCCTAATTTCTCATGTTCATTTGCATTCATCTTGCATATGCATCCATACATGAACTTGCCATGACTTTTCTTGCATTCACATGTAATCTTAGACATCTTAGGATACATTAGAATCATGCTTGATCATTTATTCATACATTTTCCATGCTTTGCATCCATTTCATTTCATAAGCTTTCATGAAATTTCAAACTTCAAAGCATGCTTCCTTTGCATTCCATCTCTTGTATGAACATTCATAGCACTTGTTTTGCTTTTGCATCATCTCATAGCATCATTTGCATTGTGTGTTTGCTTCTGGTTTTGGTTTTGCCTTTGCATACATTTCATTTTCATGTCATTTCTTTCCTTAATGCTAACATTTTCAGGTGGTAAGTAACTTGAGAAGTGAATTTGCTTTCACTTTTCATCTCTCTTCTCATCCCTCTTATGCATCATTGCTGAATTTTTCTTTGCTTTATAGTGAGTTTGCTCATTAATTTTATTCATTCACTTTCTTTCCCCAAGTTACTTATCTTCTTCAATGAAGTAAGTAACTTATTTCTTTTGCTTCTCCTCCTTTCATCTGCTTCTTCCATTGGTGGCTTCTCTGAAGATCTCTTGCAAGCCTTACAAACAATAGGAACACCCAAGCATGACAATAATTAGAGTTTTGATTAGTCCCCCTTTAGCTTTTACCTTTGTGTCTCTCTTCTCATCTCATCATTAGAGGCTAAACCTTTAAGGTGTTAAGACTTTGTGATTAAGGTTATGCCTGCATCCTTCTCTTAGGATGGAGCGTATAACTTTAATCCTAAGTGTTAAACCATTAATTTGTTTAAACCTCTTAATCAATCCATCTTAATAATCACTAAGACAATAGCTTGTAACTTGGGCCTTGCATTAGGGTTCTAATTCTTCCTTTATTGGTTAAGAAGGACTAACCCTAGTGTTAATGGACAAGTCCCCCTCAAGTTGTCTTATAAATCATAAAACTCACTTCTTAATCTCATCATTAATTAAAATCCACTTTAATAAAGGCTTGTTTTGTCATGAGGTTAATCCCTAATCATGGATTAAGTTGAGGTATCTTCCTCAGCTTAAGTGTGCTCATCTATTATCCTTCTATTAGGATGGTGTAATGGGTTCACTAATCCTTGATTATGGCTTAAACTCATTACTTAACACTAAACAAAAACTCAAAAAGCATCTAAATAATCACAAGTAGGTTAATGATCTTAATCCTACATCATTATGGTAATTAAGTTTGAGATGCTTATCTCGTATTTAAGGTATTCTCATTATCCCTAATCAAAGGGAGGATATGATGAGTTTACTAACCCTTGGTTTAGGATTAAGCTCATTAACTTATGACAAACACAAACAAAAAAGCAATAAAAGATTGAAAACACAAAAACAAACAATAATCGTCTCCTTCGGGATTCTTTTCTCATCACACTCATTCATAACCGAGAACTTGCTTCTTCCGTCTAATGCAAGATAGTTAGCACTCGAGCCAGACGAGTCATACACTTGAGCATAAGCAAGAAAGCAGTTCACAGTCAATTTATCTTTCAGTCTCTTTGAGTCGAACTACGGTGTTCTGACTTCCTCATTGCACGAGAGGATACGTAGGCATAACTTAATTGTTATCTAACAAAAGTCTCTTTGTCACCCCCCTCTTTCAGCATTCTTTTCCTAAGCCTCAGTTCCCGAGCAATTCACTTTTGCACTGACACTTGTACATTCTTTTCCAGCCTTTTCACATAGATAGCACAAATATCTACCCCTTTAAACACAAATCTTTTAAGCGTGGATCCCGTCGAGTACGACGGACAATCTGGGTGCTAATACCTTCCCAGGTTGTAACCAACCCCCTTTCTCAGTTTCTCTGGTTCGCAACTGTCTTGTCCATATCTTTTCCTAGGTCTATGCATCATTACCTTTCCTTCGGGATAAAAATGCCTAGCTGGCGACTCTATTCACTTCACCTTCATTTCTCCCCTCGCCGACCGTTCGCGTCTGTACCCTATCTGACCAAGTGTCTTTTAGTGGGAGCGACACTAAGTGAAGGTGAGCACGCGATGAGAGGTGTTGCATGTTTATTTAATTATGTTTTACTTGATCCGCATGTGCGTTTTGAGATGTGTAACATCCTGTGTGTGAATGTTGCCAAAAATCTATGATTAAATTTTAATTATGTGTTGGAGAAATAAGGTGTTACATTAGCATGTGGCATTCGACTACCAATTTATGGTATTCAGTTATTATACCAAGAAAAGGAGAATTTGGGATATTGTTTTACCTTGGTAGTTTTTCTCCAACAGCAGAAGTCTTGCTTCCTAAAGATTTGAGTAGAGATCTTATAGTTGAAGAAAAGACCTCCAATAGTTTGCTGATGAAATAACAACAAGAATGAGTTTTTGAAAGGCAAATACAAAATGCAAAGAAAGCAGAAGATGCGGCTTAGCTAGCTTGCTCTAGTCCCGTACGATAAGGATGAGAAAAAGACTCGTATACGCCAAGCATTTTTTTCTCAAATTTTGGATTACTTATACTTAAGCGCCTTGTACTTGAATTTTGACAAAAGGCATTTTCTCTACCCCCTCTTACCCTGAAAACACATAGAGTCACCTTATGTTCTTGAACTGATAACCATCGTTTAGTCAACTACCACGCCTAAAAATTTGAAAATTGTAATGCTTTTAAGTGCATTTTGGCTCATGTATTCATGCTATATCAATTATAAACATGTAATTTAGACATATACCATGTAAAACATATAGTAAAAACATAGAAAACATATATTAATTAGTTAGTTGTATACATGTTCTTCTTTATTTGATGAACATGTAGATGAAAAAAATTAGGATCATTTTATCCGACGTTGTGTCTCTATTGAATGTTCATGCTTAGATATCATTTTCATCCAAGATTCCTAGTTATCTTATTAATTTATATAAGTATTATTTTTCTAATGGTTTTGTAATTATGGCAGCCAATTGATCATGGATGTTCACAAATGTGGTTTTTATATCTTCTTTAAGAATATGGTCTCTTAAGATATGATGTCAGATATCTATGTGCTTTGTTCTTGAATGCACTACTAGTTTTTTAGTTAAATTTATACACTTGTGTTATCATGCCTTAGTGGAATGCATCCTAGGTTTAAAGCATAATCACATAGTTGTTTCTTTAATCAAAGTATTTGCACCCAACAACTTCCTATAGAAAAATATTATGCTTCTGTTATACTTAGTGAAACACATGCTTGATTCTTATGATACCATGAAACTAGTGTATTTACATAATATGTGCATGTCCCACTTGTGCTTTTTCTAACAGTTTTGTATCCGGGATAATATGTATTAGAATATCTGACCAAATCACATAGGCTACCTTTTGGATACCATAGACCTACATGTATGGCTCGTTTAAGATATTTCATGAATCTTTTAACATAAGAGAGATGTGATTATTTTGGACAATATTAATATCCAGACGATAAATAGTTAGATAAAGTATTGAACTAATCATACTTTGATATTTTATAATGTCAATTATAGTACCATATTCATCTTGATCAACATAAGTTCTTTAACTAATTGGAGTTGAAATTTCTTTGCATATGTCCATGTCAAACTTCTTTAAAAATTCTTTGCACTACTTAGATTTATTTATGAGTATTTCATTCTTTGCTCGTTTGATTTGTAAACTAATGAAATATTTAGGCTTATCCATCATGGACGTTTTAAACTCCCCTTACAACATGCTTGAGAATTCTTCATATAAGAATTAATTGGGGAATATAAGATGTTGTAATCCACATAGATTTTGACTAATAAAGTGTGGTTGTTGACCTTCTCGATAAAATATGTTGTGTCTGCTTTTCCTTTGTTGAATCCTTTTTTACATAGAAAGTTGCTTAATCTATCATACCAAGCTATTTGCGCTTGCTACAAGTCATAAAGTGACTTCTTTAATTTGTACACATGAGAGGTATTCTTGAAATCTTGAAAGCCTAGAGTTAGACTTACATAAACTTCCTCTTGAATATATTCATTCTAGAATGCCCTTTTGGCATACATTTGGAATAACTGAAAATTTGAAGAACATGCACATGCAAGAACAGTCTAATAGCCTCTAATCATACGCAACATGACAAATTTTTTCATTAAAATCAATACCTCATTCTTGGTTATAGCCTTGGACTACTAATTTAGCCTTATTTCTAACAATTATACCATTTTTATCTAGTTCATTTTTAAACACTCATTTAGTGTCAATGATATGTTTACCATTAGGTCTAGGAAAAAGTTCAAAAATTTTAATTATTTAAAATTTATCCAATTCCTTTTGCATAGCAACACACATTGCTTATCATATAAGGTTTTATTTATTTTAGAAGGTTCGAATTGTAAAACAAAATTCATATTTAAATAAACATCTTTAAGATTGAATATATTAGATACTCCCTTACTTATGTCTCTAATTATGTTGTTAATAGAATGATCTCAATGAGTCCTTCATTCTTTAAGAAGGTCATTATGATATTGTTTTTGTTATACCACTTCATCTTATATTCATGTTTGTTGTTCATCATTGTTATTGATAGTTTTTTGTGTATCATCAATATCATTTTCATTAATATTAAACAAATATTCTCTTTGGAGGGGTTAGATTCATCAAAGAAAACATATATAGATTCTTCAATTACATTATCTTTATGAACTAAAAACAATGTCCAACTAAATATTGAATAATCATCAACAATAACTAATGCATAATAATTAACACCAAAGTTTCTAGTCCTTGAGGGACCAAATAAATCAATGTGAATCAATTGAAGAGGTTTTGATGTAGAGACAATATTCTTAGTCTTGAGAGAGATTTTAGTTTGCTTACCCTTTTGACATGCATCACATAATTTATCCTTGATAAAGTTCATTTTTGGTAAACCAAAGATCATGCTTTACTAGTTTATTTAAATTATCCAAATGAATATGTGCAATTATCTTGTGCCAATGTCAATGTCATGCATCATTATTATTGTTAACAATAAGACAATCTTTTAAGAGATAAATCGTCCATAGATATCATAAAAATATTGTTGATTCTTTATCTAATTAGCTTGATTTCATGAGTGATTTCATCTTCAATAATAATTGCAAGTTTTAATAATTTTTTTTTTAGACATCTATCATATAATTGACTTGTGTTTAAAAGGATATGCTTTAAACCAACCACATATAAAACGTCATCAATAGTGGTAAAGGGTGGCATTCCTATTTTTCCAATAGCAAGAATCTTCACTTTGTTATTATTTTCATAAGTGAGAAATCCTTTAGATTTTAAAGTTAAAGATTAAAATTTTGATTTGTCTTTTTTATGTGTTTAGAGCATTCACTGTCAAGATACCACGTATTGGTGGTGGCTTTTAAATATTGTTGTAAGTATTATTAGACTTTACAAAAATACTCTTACTTGAACCAAATTTGTCATATTTAGAATGATAAACCACCTATATTAATTATTAATCGCGACATTTAGAACTATCTTAAGTATATATATTAAAGCTATATTAATTATCTAATTTATCATCAAATTTTTGTGCTAAAATAACATCTCTCCTTTAAAGTATAGAAATAGTCTAAGAGATACCATTACAACTCACCTCTCATCTGTCCATAATTCCATTGTACTTTGGGTTAAGAGCAATAATTCCATTGTATTTTAGGTCACGAGCAACATACAAGTGAGAGAAACAACATATATTCATCTAAAATATTAAGGTGATAGATGTACTGATCATCTTACTTATAAAGTGATCAAGCTCCACTTTTTTCAGCAATGTGAGACTTTCAACTCACACTTGTACACAACAATTTCCCTGTCAAGTGTGAGTTCATCCACTATGCTCTTCCTCAAGTTGAAGTTTTTTCATCTACATACACTTGTAACTTCGTTGCGGACACTACAACAAAGCACGCCGCCTGACCACCACATTATCACGAAGACTTTCGATAAAAGGAGTCAGTCCTTTAATTGAATCATTGGCTCTGATATACTTGTTGAGTCATCATGAAAAACATCTACATTGAATCAAGAGTAACACACAAATAAAAAAACATAATATATTTACTAAAAATCTTAAGGTGATAGATATTCGAGTTCTCTCACACATAAATTGATACACAACACTTCATTTGAATAACATTCTTTCCCTTTTATAGTAAAATTGCATCGATGGGTTTAATTGATTCCTTCACCTTCTAAGAAAAAAAGAACAGAACAATTATTTTCAACGTGACCCACAACAGTGATCCATTCTAGTGTATCAAAATCATCCAACCTCAAATATTTCCGGTTTATAATTAAGGGGCATACACGTTTCATATAATCAACATTATATTAAACTATAATCTTCACAAATATACTTGTTTTCTAATATATATATATATACACTAATCATCAACAATAATAAAATATGAATTTGAGATATTATGAATTATGATATTAAATTTAAGAATTAATCTAGCACATTAAATAAAAAACATATATTCAAATAAGAAAATAAGAAAAATATTTCATGATAAAGAGTAATATTTAGTTAATATTTTGATTCTAAATTATCAAACTGGAATTAATCTATATTGAGGTGTGAATTGTATGATACACTAGAATGGATCACAGTTGCACATCACATGAACGAAAGAGAAGAAACAAGGAAGAATTGGCATGAGAGTATGTCTAATGATAATGAGAACTAATAGAATTAGAGTCGAAAATAAGTCGAGTCGAGTCGAATTTGTCTTGAGTTTCACTCGATTTGTTTAAAATTGTTTCAACTCAAATCTTAGTTTGAGTTAAATATGAATTTTTTTAAAACTCAAACTCGACTTGTTATAATTTCACAAATAGTTCGATTCATCTCGTTAGATGCATCTCATTAGATTCAATCCACTTGGTTTACGAACTTAAAAATTATTTTTAAATCTATTTATATATATATATATATATTTGAAATTTGAAGTCAAAATTTTTTTTATAAACAAAATATTAAAATAAAATAAAAGTTATCGGATTGAAATTTAACTTTGTATCAAAAATCTACTAATTCATAAATTACACAACTTTCAAGAGATACATTTGAAACTATAATTCAAAAAATACTAAATTGAAGTTTAAATGTGTTTCAAAAATTCTCAACTTCATCTAGATATTTAGGAACCATACAAATTTAATGAAATAGTACTCCAAATATTACTAGAAATCGATATATTTTCATCATTGAATGATTACACCACTTGCAGCCTTCATTGCACATGTTATTTTAGCAAATATCATTATGACTCCAACAAGGATGATTCTAAATGCATTTGTCAAATTTACTGCCATAACTAGTACATAAGGGACATATTTAGGATTAAGATTTGGAGTAATTCTTAAAACAAATTTTAAAGACAATATAATCCTTCTCATGTATAATCGAGTTGACTCATGAACCTAACGAGTCAAACTATGTATAGTTCAAGTTCAACTCATTTAGTTAACGAAGTTAGTTTTTCACTCATATTCAACTCATTTGGTTCATGAACTTGGTTCAACGATTTAATTGTCGAACCGAGTTTCAAACTATTTTCGAGTTGGTTCGGTTCATTGTCAGTCCTAAATAGAATGTTTATTTTTTTAAATGTCTAAAGTAAAAAAGGACACCCTTATCATTTTTCCTTTTTTTTCCTAGTGATTGAGGACCTCAGTGGATTGATGAAAAAGGCCATGAGCTTAGTTTTTTTCTCAGTTTAAAGTTGGCTCCTCTAATTTGGAGATCATTCACCCTTAATATGTCAATGATATCTTAATATTAGGTGATCCCTTAATGAAGAATTTGTGGGCTATCAAAATGGTTTAAGGGCGTTCGAGCTAGCTTTGGTGTTAGATGAGAATATAGATACAAAGAGATTTGGAAAGGGGGTTTGAATAGACCATTTTTTCTTAAAACTAATCAAAAACATTTTAATCCCATAAAAAGCGTGAAAACAAAACACAACAACAAGAGAGTTTGGAATCATCTCAATGAATTAAACTAAGTGAAATAATACAAAATATTACTAAGGGATTGATTGCTTCAAATGTAAGTCAATCATAAGTCAATCACAAGTCAATCACTTTGAACCCAACCATCTTTGCATTCCAGCTTTCTTTGAGTGGTGGTCGTAACACTATGAAGAGAAGTGTTTTTGTGTTTCTTTGTTTACTCAGCTGATTAATTAGGTTTTTCTTGATGTGCAGGAGAAGACCAAGAAAGGTAAGTCTACCCACATCAAAGAGATCCAGGAATTCCATAAATATTTTGAAACTATCTATCGACTAGATGATCTTAGTCGAACCACGCGTGAAGCTGCTATTACGTTGAAGGCATTTTTTTAAGAAAATGGAGAATTTCAAAATCCCTCCGTACGTTCCTCTAGAGTGAAGTTACAAATGGTTTTCGAATTATTTCCTCCCAAATTTCCTCGACTACCATCTGGTAATTTTGGAGTGGCTCTTTCCCCTCCATTTCAAGATATGTTCATTTGCAGAGACTCCATAAAGATCCTTCAACAATAATCATAACCCAAAGCTCAGTGGGTGGTTGTAACCAAGCATACGCTAGACAGTTTCAAAGGATCACTTCATATCAGTATCAAAGATGTTTGCATCAAATCCGAAATATATAAAGGTGTGGAATGGGGTCTCGACTTCGATTTACCTTCCTTAATTCGTCACTTTACTTTTAATAACTTTACTTATTTTTAGCTACAATGAATGCACCAAAAAAGACAGACAACAAAGTAACAGTCGAAGCGACAATTGAAGGAAGCAGTTAAGCTTATAAGGTAAATCACTTGCTAACTTTACTTCTTACTGCATGTGATTATTTTTCCTTAATGTTTTGAATTTTCAGATTGCTCGAAATCCTCCATCTACCCCCTAAAATAAAAAGACGAAGAGGGCAACCAATCAAGTTATGCTTGAGTATGACGATGAAGATCAATCCCCTCTAGAAAAATAACTCAAGAAGAGGAAGAAAAAGAAGATTACTGAAACCCTTGGTCAACCTGTGAAGAAAATGTCCAAAGTTTCGATAAAAGCAGCCACAACTAGCAGTGCTTTGGAAGCTACTCCCAAGGTAGTGCCAAAAGTCCTTCTGAATCAGATGGAAAGTGATAATTAAAGCCCTAAATTTGATGAACTCGAGGTGACTTTCTTTATTTGAAGTTTCTTACTTCGGCTCTTAGTTTTCATATATTTATTGATTGTACTTCTTATTAATTTTCAGGATGGCACTACGGTTTCAGAACCAAAGGCCAAATCCCTTTCTACTCACACCCTTCACAACAGCGCAGGGGAGCCCACATACCATCCTCAGTCTAAGAAAGATTCAGGAAAAGGTTCAATGAGAGAGATTAATCATCCTGTTTCCAACGACCCAGAGGCTTCATCCTTAAAGTCAGGTAGCCATCAATCTCAAACCAACAACTATAATCGTGAAGATGACGAAGTTCCTAAAGTCCAAATGGAGATCGAATATAATGTTAAGCTACCAGAGAATGACCCTGTTGAGAGTGAATCTGATGATGGTTCACTTGAATCTGAAGGTCTCGAACGAGGAGATCTGGGGATGCTAACCTAGATAAAGATGAACTTATGGATGATGATGAAGAGGGGAAAAAAGTCAGATAACATGTTAGTCTATTCCGACGATCATAAAGATGCCAAATCCGGAGATACAATAGAAAACAAAGACGGGGGAAGAGTGAGGAGAAAAAAGATGAGAGGAATCAAACTCAAACTAAACCCAAGAGTAAGCCAACTGATGACACACTCATGCAGCTCAAAGAAAAAGCCTTCGACAGTGATCTCTTTCGTCTTCAAGAAACGGATCTCACAGCCGCTTTTATCTCTGAAGGCTCTAATTCAAAGAGTAACTCTTCTTGAGGATTCACCTGAAGTCTCTAGTTTTATAATGGATTTGGGTCCTATGATTGACCAAATTCATGTTTATCAAAGCTTTCTTCCTCGCATAAAAAATGATATTGAAGAAACTACTAGACATAAGGCATTTTCTTGGGATGAAGCAAATGCGTCGAATGATAATATTGCGGCATTGGAAAAACAAAACGAAGATAACAGATCTAAAGTTGAAAAGTATGATAAAGACGTCAAATCTTGGGAGGTACAAATCCAAGAGCTGAAGGAAAAGACTCAAAGTGCCAAGAAGGATAAAGTTGAACTCCTCAATTTTAATGGTAATGCAGTCGATGAGGAGTTGGTAGCTGGGTTTGAATTTTTCGAACAGACTCACAAGTTTGAAAAAGACCTCGTTATTCATTGATCCAACTAGTCCTTACGTGAGAGGCGCTTAGAGCTTAAAAGGAAGAAATGCCTTGAGATGAAGGCCAAACTTCCTTTCTAGGCTGATTTATGCAATGACTTTAAGCCTCCGAGGCTGATTTATGTAATGACTTTAAGCCATTTTTGGCATATTCAATATATCCATTTTGGCTTCGATAAATCTTGCACATATTACTCTTTAGTAATTTTTATTTCTTGAAGTATAGGTTTATATTTTTTCAAATATTTAACATTCACTTTCAAGATTCTCTTATCTTGATCTAACTCTTCAATCTCATAAGCTCCATTGGAAAAGACTTGTAAAACTTGAAAATGACCTTCCCATTTAGGGGACCACTTTCCCAAAATTCTACTCTTTCAATCCATATATAGGATTACCTTCCAAGCCAAATCACCAAGAGAAAAGGTCTTAACCTTAACTCTCTTATTATAAGACTTTTCTACCCTTTATTTTACCTCTTTAGCAATTTTAAGGCATTAAGTCTTTCTTCATCCAAATCCACCCATTCATCCAACATCATATTCCAATAAGATTCAGAGGGAATCTTATGATGTCTCTAGATTCTTATTGACTATAAATAAATCTCCACTAGCAATACAACATCATGGCCAAAATTTAGTCGAAAATGGGTGGTATTATTTGCCTCTTTGGGAGACGGTCGACATGCTCAGAGAACCTAGTCTAATATCCTGTGTGAATTTTTAGGCTTCTTTCTAGCCCGAGCATAGTAAGGCATAGATGTTAACAGTTTGAAACTTATTTCTTTAGCAATCTCTTTCATCTTTTGACCAATAAAAACTGATCCTTGATATGTTGTAATAGTTTCTAGGATTTCAAACATGTAAATGACGTGTTTTCTAATAAGTTCGATCACATCCTCCTATCCAACATTAGGTAAAGGCATTGCTTCAATCCACTTTATAAAGTAGTCAATACCAACCAAAATGTATTTTTGATTCTTAGATGATTCTAGTTGAATCTCTTCAACTAAATTCAAAGCCTAACCCCTAAAGTGCCATGGTTTAACTATGGAGTGTAATTCGCCTGCAGGAACATGTTGTATGCCAGCATGAACTTGGCATTCTTGACAACCCTTGGCGAATTTGATGCAATCTTTTAACATAGTAGGTCAATACATTCCTTTTCAAAATAATAGCCATTTCATTTTATGGCCTACCTGATGTGCCCCACATGCTCCACTATGGACATTCGAAAGGGCTAAATAAGCCTCAGCTTGACTAAGGCATTTCAATAGAACTCCTTCAGGAGTCTTTATAAACAATCAATTCCCCAAAAGAATATAACTCAAAGCTTGATACCTGATCTTTTGTTTTGTGGACACTATATGATTTTGCAAGTACTCCATTATTAGTTTCCTCAAGTCTCCGTATGTCAAGTTATCCAATGTTTAAATTTCAAAGTTTTCTTATCAGCGTATCCTAGCTTTGTTACTTCCAAGCCAGATGGGGATAATCTTGTTGAAACTACTCTTCCTCTAACTTCAATTGCATCTTGGAATTTCTCTTTCGAAACTTTGTACCTTGAAGAAACTTGAGCCAAGTCGTTGGCTACTTGATTCTCCAGTCGAGGGATGTATTTAATACTAACAACTTCTAACTTATTCTCCAGTAATCGATTGGCTATTATGAAGTACATAATTAGATTCTCTTTGACATATTTGTACTCCTTTGTAATTTTCTTGATGACTAACTCTGAGTCTCCCATTATTTTGACTCGATTTTCCCCCAATTCCAACAATATTTTGAGTCTGGCTATTAATGCCTCATATTTTGCCTCGTTGTTCGAACAAAGACCTTTGACTTTATACTAGAATTTTGTTGGAATTTTATTAGGAGAAATAATCAGGACTCCTACGCCTGTTCCATCTTTATGACTAGATCTATCAAAGTACAATTTCCAAGATTCTAGTTCAAGATAATTTGAAGCATTTTCGGTAACATAGTGGTCGGCTATGAAGTTCTCTACCACTTGACCCTTAACAACCTTTAAAGTTTTATAAGTTAAAGATTACTAAGTTAACGCTAATGCCCATTTTCCAATTCGATATGAAGAATGGGTTTAGATAGCATGCGCTTAATAATGTCAAAAATGATATGAAACATAAACATCAATTGGTTTTATATAATGCTTCTATTTTGTACAAGAGAAAAATAAGCATAAACATAATTTTTCATCCATGTTATACCCAGTTTCTGCATCGTTAAAACTTTACTAAGGTAATAAATGGCTCTTTCGATACCATTACATCCTCTTGAGCCAACATGTCCCCTAAGGTCTTATCAGATGTAGATATGTACAATCTCATACTTCTACTCATACAAGGTAGTGACAAGATTGGAAGATGACTCACGTAGTCCTTGATCTTGTCGAAGGCTTATTGTTATGCTTGCCTCTATTCGAATCCATCCTTATTGAGACGTGTAACACCCCAAAATTTCCCCTCTCATTTTTCATGTCATCTAGCATATCATTTTCATACATTGCATTGCATTCATATTATAGAAAGATGAAGTATACATTCATTGGTGGAAGCATAAGGTGTATGACCAGTGATTTGAAAATTTGTTATCATTCAAAGCCAAAGAACAAGAGCCAAGGGTATCCCAACAAGCCTCAAGGTTCCCCCATGTCTCATATCACTCCAAATGATCCCTCAATCCATTGGAAGAGGTGGATTGATCATGGAATTGCACCAATGCATCACTTCCTAGCAAGATTGGTCCTAAATTAGGGTTTGAGATTCAAGGGGTTTCCTGATGAGATTTTGGTCCAAATTTGATTTCAATGTTTTCTATATGATATCAAGTATCTAAGGATAAGATATTGTTCATTGGATCATTTCATAAGGTTTCCAATTGGTAAATTATTTTAAAATTAAGAAATTGGGGAAAAGTCAACAATTGAGAGAAAAAGTCAACCATTGATTTTTGAGGTCAAGATCATGCTCCTCAAGTTCATAGACTTTTATTTGGTCAAGAAATTTAAAGAATATCATCAATCATCAAGAATCAAAGCTCATGGCAAAAGTTACTAAAAATGAAAATTTAAAGAATATCATCAATCATCAAGTTCATAGACTTGTAATTAGAAGTTTCTATTTTTGGAAGCTTTATACCTCAGATTCAACTTGACGTTTCATCACCAAAAAGGCTTCAAATGGATTTTTATCAAACATGAAAGTTGAAGATTATCCTTTTCCCTTTCCAAAAAGTACAAGATCATCTTCATAGAATTCTTGGTTCAAATGTTATGATCAAGAGAGTTCAAGTTGATTTTTAGGGTTTTCCATGCATCCCATTTTTCCAACTTTTGCAAAAAGACTCAAAATGACTTGTATTGGCTTCTAATTGCCAAAATCAGATCACAACATCCAAATACACCTAAGTTGGCACAATTTTAGCTTTTGAATCAAAGGATTTCATGACATATTCATCACATATTCCATAAATGGCCAAAATTCAAAAGCTATTCAAACACAAAAACCATTCAACTCCAAGGCTCAAATCTAATCCCAATGCAATCAGTGCACCAAATGAAAATGATTTATGACCATAATTTATCACATGCACGTGGGAATGCTCATGCACACTTGAATTCGCAAACTTGCAAAATCACACATAACTTATTAACCATGGTTCCACTGGATTCTAAACCATAGTCAGGCCTATTTGCATCCATATATAAGCCTTTAACTCATGCAGTTAGGGCTAGAGTTTCTTCATTCACCAGATTTCAAATTTTCACTCTCAAACTTCTCCTCTTCGAAACTCAATTCTCCTGAGGTTTTTGTGAGATTTTGTTGCACATTCTTGATCAACAAGCTCCAAGGAACAAGAATCAAGCACCATTAGAAGCTCATACTGAAGATTACACTAGGTTCAGTTTTGGAATCTTGAACTTCAAATCTCCAGATCTTGCTTTATTCAAGGCTCTAATTGCATTTATTTTGCAATTAGTGATCAAAAGGAGTGGATATGCAGCTTCCTACTGGATTTCTAGGAGTATTTCTTCTTATTTCAACCTTCAGGTGAGTCAAATTTCATCCTCCTATTTCTTGTTTTTATGATGTGCATTGTGATCTGGATGTTTTGCTGATCATTCTGATGTAGTTTTTGTGTGAATTGGACGTGTGACATGGCTTCATTTTAGATCTGAAAATTTTAAGTTCAAACTTTCTTGCTTCAATTTGACTTATTTGTGCATGATCTTGAAAAATGAACATGATATTTGAGATCAACATGTGATTTAAAGTAGAAATATGGTCTTATTTTGGATTTCTGGAAAAAAAATTGGTTGAGGCTACCGGAGAAGAGGACCGAAGCTAGGGCTCTAGCGTCTGAATTTGTTTCAGGTGATCTGAAGTATTTTTGAGGAAGATGAAATCTGGATCGTTTGCTTCTTGAATCCAATGACTTACAGTGTGACAACGCATTAAATTTGTGTGTGCATCTCACATGTTTGTTGTTTATAATTTTGAATATGATGTGTTTAATGTGTGGCTCCATGTGTTAGTTACCATGTGCATTGAATCCTGGCCTTCCATCTTGCCTACCTTTGATTGCTTTGACTTGATTGCGTGCATTGGATCCATTTTGTGGATCAGATCATAGTCAAATTTGTTGATTGACCACACCATAAACTTCATTGACTTCGATGATTGGACCTAGGCCTTGACATGCTATCTGAACCCACTCCCTAAGCCTAATGTTTATTTTACACATGTTGATTGCTAATGTTGCACCCTCCCCATTGTTTCTTCATGTTTTTATTTCTTTTTTGCATATTTTTACATTTTTAATTTTTAAAATTACTTCCATGCATTAACAAATTATCAAAAAATTCATGGATTTTCAAATTGAATTTAAATAATTTTTGCATATTTTTGTTTATGATTTTCTTAAATTTTTATCATATTTTGCATATTTTATTTTATTTTATTTTGAAATTGTTTCTTCCTTTTATAGTTGAACTTTGATGAATTGTTATACATAGGTCATGAAATATTTTTAACTCATTCTTTTTACCATGATTCATTAACATCTTGAAATGTCTAAAACGATTTTTCTTTTATTTTTAAAATAATTTTAGCCTGAATTTTGATCTTCATTTTGTGCATTGTTCATCTTTGATCTTATGTGACTTTGAGCTTTTGTTTGAGCTAGTTTCATTTTGATTTTTGGTGTGATCTTTTGACATTTTATTTGCCTTTGTCTTAGTTCACTTGAGATGCATTTTCATAATTTTTGAATGTGGTTTGATATTTGTTTGATAGCTTGTGTTTAAAGTCATTGTTTGTGAACTTTTTCTTTCTTCTTAACCCTAATCCATTAGGAGGCACTTGTGTCATTGCTTGAGGTTGCTTGTTCGATATTATAGGTCATGCTTAGACATTTATAGGTCATTTATTGCATATTATAGGTCATTTTGGTTTGAGTTTTCATTTTGTTTGTGTTTATGCATCCTTGTTTGAACTTTGACCTAACTTCTCACTTCATCTCTTCTTATGCTCAACATGTTTCTTGTATGCATCAAGTATGCTCATTCATTCATCCTATGAGCATCTCATCTTATGTATGCTACTGACTTCATGCTAATATTCATTAAATCTTTTATATCATCTTACATTTATGACTTCTATCTCAAGTAATTGTCATTTGATTCTTATGTGACATCTTTTGCTTATTTGTTTGAATTGTCTATACATCATATGCATTCATACTTATGAAGTTGTGCATTTTGTGAACTTGTTTGCTTCTTTGGTTTCTTATTTGACCTAGTTTGGATTTCTTTAGGTACCTTAAGCTTCTTAGAGATTTGTTTTGGTTAGGTTCTGACCTTGTAGGGTTCTCATCCCTTAGGATCCCTTCCTATGGTCTCTTTGATTTTTTGGTTTCTCTTTCACTTATGAGCAATTGTGTTTCATTTCACTAACTTTTCAGGGGCCATGGTAAGTCATAAGAGTGTGGATGTGCAACCACATTCTAACTTCTTCCCTCATCTTTTTAATCTTTCAAATTGTGTTTGATTAAGCATTTAAATATGTTTTGCTTGTACAATATTCTCTCATCCCTATTAGAAACAACTTAACTTCCATCTTGGAAATAAGTTACTTTCTTCCTTCTTCTTCTTCTCTCATTCTCCTTTCCGTTAGGATAGAGTTATTAAACCTCACTAACCATAGGACATCCTAATATGATAACATAGGATTGGTCTTAGTCCCCTTAGAGTTTTCCTTTGCTCTCTTTGAGTCTCTTTCTCATCTCAAAACAAAAGGCTAAAAAACACCTAATAAAGGTTGAACTTCTTCATGTGCCAAGAGACTTTGCCATGGGATAATTGCATGAGGATGCTTCACAAATAAAACCTAAAAAACACTTCTTCATTTCAAAACCACAAAAACACTTAATAAATAAAATAGGCTAGTGTGCTTGAGCCTCAATCCTTGGATTTAAGTTTGGGGATCTTCTCCATAATTAGGCGTGCTTCTTCTTCATTACTACTTGGAGTGATGTAAGAAGTACACATTGTAGCGGTAAAAACATGAGTGTAAGTTATTAGTTAACTTAACTCAAAGTAAACAGAGTCGCCACCGCGCTTTTATTTTATTCCAAAAGGAAAAGAAAAAAAGAGCGAATAAATCCTAATGAATCTAAAAGAAAAAAGAGCTAAAAGAAACAAGCAAAGAACCGGGTAAGGGGATAGGTTACACAATGGGAAGGTTTTACGCACCCAAAATGTCTGTGGTACTCCACAGGAGCCCTTTGAAAAATTTACTACTTTTGGTTTGAAAATGGTTTGTAAAGTGAGAGTGGAGGGATGAGAAAAGAATTATTTTTAATATTTTTGTATTTGGAGAGGTTTACCACCTCATGCCTACGTACCCACAAAGTGCAATGCGAGATCAAAACCTCGTAGTTCGTGGTACAAAGAGTGAAAAGGGTTGGTTATAATTGACTTTTATTATGTGAAGAGAATTTGTCATCTTCAAGTGGATAGCCAAACAAACTACCATGAGAATGAAGGCATGGACACACACATCATTATGGGGAGGGCGCTAACTCAGATAAAATCGACGAGTATGCCACTAAACCCCCACGAATGACAAGAGACTCAATTACATCAAACTACAACCATGGAGATTGGAAGACTTACACCTGACTAAAGAATAATGACTCATAATCGACACTCTTTTAAAGAAAACAAACAAAAGTGCACAAAGGCTCAAAATAACATGAATGAGTTTAATTCTTTTTATTTTTTGAATTAAGGTCAAAATGGTTAGTTTCATTGGTTTTAAACGAAAAGAAAAAAAAAGTAAAAGCCATTTGACAAAGGTCAAGGTTTTGTTTATTAAAGAAGTGATGATTTTAAAAAGGAATCCTTTGAAAAAGAGAGAAGATTTTGAAAATTAAAGAAGAGGTAGAAATGAAGGGACTGGCCTAAAAAAAGAAAATAAGGAGATAAAGAAAGAAAGATCTAACCAAACATGATGACACTTCCAATTACGAGCATAGGAGTTCCATCCTTATAAGCTAGAAAATGACCAAATAAAGGCAAGTACCAACGTCATGAAGATCAAGGCAAATGAGAGGTGTCCTAAAATCTAAGTCCAAAACTTCATTCCAATGCCAATGATAGTAACCAATAGTCCAAAGATTAAGATTACAAGTTTTTTTTAGAGGTTTAATCCTTTATTAATGTTTTTGTGTCCAAATGGACAAAAGATAAATCAACATAACAAAAATAAGAGCAAATAATAAACATGATAATGGATGAATAAACCATAATAAAATAAAAGCAATAAAAGTGCAAGAATTTAAATGTTAGCAGCAAAAGAAATTAAAGTGCAAGAATCTAAAATATTAATATTAATATTAATAATAGTATAATAATATTTACATAAAAGTGGTATGGTGAACTTAATCAACCACATCCAAAAGAGTAAACAAAATCGAAAAGCAACCGGATCCGCTTAGCATCTTACACTATAGCAATTATTCAAGGCAAACCGAATCAAATTCAATGAAATTTGAAAGGAGATTGGGAGACCCAACGCACCGACGTATCAAACATTCATAAGTCTTGATTCTTAATGCAATATGATCAAACGCTTTGGGATTATGCAACCAACAAGAGGTCCGGTCCACGAAAGCGCAAGTATCCAATTAGATTTTTTTTATTCCGAATTCGGGACATATTTAGGTCTATGTTAAGCAATCTCCGAGTAATTTACGAAGTAATTACCCTACAAAAGAGTTCGGCCACCACCAATTAAGGTGAACAATGTTATTGCTAATGCATGCGAGATAAATGATATGTAAATTGCCATCCGAACACAATACTGCACAAAACTAAAGATGAATACCAAATTGAGTCACACTCATGGTATTATTCCATCCTTAAGTTCAATCACTCTTCTTGGTGGATTCAAGCATGAAAATGTATCACTAATGCAAAGTACCTTAAATGAATTAATAATTCACTTAAAGGTAGTTTTGAACTAATGAACATTAACTACTCTAATCTACACCCAAAGTTCATTGAAATTATAGAGAAATCGCTCCCAAAAGTGCTTAAAACAAGCCAAAAAAACAATTATGACTTTTGTTAACCAGTTAACCAGAATGCACTGGAAATGGTTAACAGGTTAACGCAACCAGTTTTCAAATCCTGCATAGTTTAAAACTGGTTAACCGGTTAACCAAATTACACTGAAAATGGTTAACCGGTTAACACTGAACCAGTAGCAGAAAAATTGCAGAAATACATCATGATCCATTTTTAAAACCTTTTTCAAACACTTGGTGATCATGATCTGAATTTGCATGAATTTTAAAACCAAAATACAGTGAAATACCTGCAATCAAACAAAAAATTAAGATCCAAAGGATCTAGAATCAAATGCACCAAAGATCTACATCTTGAATGTTGATGATGAATATGGGTTTGTGGAAAGAGTGAATTACCAAAAACACTTCTTCAAATTGGACCAAATCAAGCTAGATTTACTGCAATTGATGAACAAGAAAGGAATAGGATAAAGGTTTAGCTCAAGTTAATCAAGAATTCAATGTGAATTATTGATAATTTCAAAAGAAAGAAAAAGAGCTTTAGTAAAATTTTGGTTTTGGGGAAGTATTTTGCAAGAGATTTGTTGTCTCTCCAAAGTTTGGGGAATGATTGAAATTATGGTCCTATTTAAAGGCCTTAGGTATGGGAAATTGGTGGAATGGAGATTGATTTGGTAATTAAAATTAGGTTTGGTAATTGGAAATTTGGTGGGAAATGGAAAAGAGTGGTGATGAGGGAGGGTTTATGGTAGGAAATGATCAAAGTGATGTAGAGAAATCAGAGGGCAATGGATCTAGAATAATCCAATGAGATCAATGATCAAAGGGTGCTGAATTTGAATAAAAATTCAAATTTCGCATTGGTTAACCGGTTAACCAATTTACACTGGAAATGGTTAACCGGTTAACCAAGCATAAATTTGAATTTTTTATTCAAACAGGATTGCTTGGTTGTTGTGGCCCGATTCTTTTGTACGTCGAATAAGGCATGGAAATAAACACACGAACCTTGTAATTCCTTGAATGAATCAATTAACTTGGGAAATCCTTGATCAGATGGTTCCTCTTCCTGAAATTTGACTTGTGGATCAACTTTGACTTTTTTCTGTGAAATTTTACTCGAGTTGCAGGACTGCTATTTGTTTTGGCATTTTTAATGGTTCCTCTTCCTGAAAATGTTAGTGAAAGGAAACAAAATATTTTTGGATTTTGATTAATGGTTAATAAACATAAACAAATAAAGCAAATTAAAGGCAACGGTGATCCCCTGTGAGACATAAATCTACACCCGAGAAAAACCGAGTAACCAGTGCGATCTTGTTTGTATGCAAGATGCAGATGAAATGCAAAGAAAACTTAGGGAAAAAAGTAGGGTGTTACAGCTTCCCCTATTTAAGTTTCTTAAATCTGGAGATATGAAGATTGACATCTCGTCTCTACAAGATGGGAGGGACTTAAATACAGAAAAACCCAATTTTTGTCCTAAGAGAACATGATATGAATATGATATGATATGCAAACCCACGATCTCTGTGGGGAAAAATATGATCACCAGAGGAAAGCAAAAGCTTGGGAACACAAAAAAAAATCCCGTAGGGGAAAACCACAGACACCAAAAGAGTTACCGGGAAAATAAATTACTGGATAGTTGACTCAACTTGGGGAAAACATGATATAATCAGGGTAAAAAGTTCAAGGAGGAAGAGTAAAAGCTCTGCCAAGGAATATCAACCAAACAAAGTATTCGAGTCCAAAAATAGAGGAATACCGAGTTGGAAAAGAATCATCAACTACCGGTTTACTGGGTAGGAAATATGAAAACAATGGACTCAACTATCGATTTACTGGATAGGAGCAAAACACAGAGAGATAACCTCTACTACCTGTTTACTAGGTAGAAATATCTATAGATGTTAAAAGAATTCTCAACTACCGGATTTACTAGGTAGGAGTACAAGCAAAGAGAAACAACCTCTATTACCTTTTTACTAGGTAGAAAGAAGAATTCTCAACTACCGGATTTACTGGGTAGGATAACAAGAAAAAAGGCTTAATTAATTTGGTAATCTTACCCACTATCGAATAACTGATAGCTTAATTTCAAAGTAATATACTCAAGCTGGGGAAAATATTGCCCATTATCAAACAATGATAGCTTAATACCAAAGCAATAAAAACTCACCAAAAGGACCAAAGTTCAATCCAAGAACAAATTGGAGAGAAAAAGTCAAACAAAACTCATCCCGAGGAGGAAATATCTCAACTGGGGAAATTCCATCCAGATAATAAACTGGGGAGGAAACTGAATCAAAATCATCCACAAGAAACAAACTCAGTGGGGAATTTAGAAAGGATAAATGCAAGAATGCAAGCAAATGATGATATGCTTATGCGTATGAATATGCTGACAAAACAAACATAAAGATAAGCAACGGGTGACATAAACACCACAACAACCGGATACTCGACTAATCCCAGGGAAACAAAGTTGGGGAATCCTGCTGGAAATTCAATTTGAAATCATGCAGGGAACATCAAAAACCATGAAAAGAATAAAATCCTATTACAAGGCTTAACTCATACTGAGGAAACATCTTCTAAGGATCTAATCCACAAAGCAATCTTCAAAAATTCGTGAAGGATAACATAAGAAATTCTACTCTGAGAGGATAACATGTTGGAGAAACACCAACAACACAAAATCTTCCACTCTTTGGGGAAAGAGGGAAATGTTCCCGTTAAACTCTAATGGAGACAAATATCTTCATAACTCTGTTTGGGGAAACAAGGTGAATATCTACCAGTGATGTAAATAAAGCATAGCCTATTGGAGTATCAAACATCAAGCATCAACTCTACATAGGGATACCACCCTGCTGAGGAAAGATAATAATCTGTCGGGGATGGGGAAAAGCTTCTACGATCCTTGTTAGGGACAAAAGAATTCTTGATAAAAATCAAACTCTGCAAGGAATAGCCATCATACCACTCCTGCTCCGCTTGGGGAAAGAGTGCAAGACTTGTTGAAGATCATATAGGAACTTGCTTGATACTATCACACGCAGACCTACTGGGGATCTGTGGGAAATATTTATGGAGATCATTCATCACCGAAAATTCGGACTTGCCGACCCACATGGGGATACTAGAAGCTAACATCACAACCAAAACCAATTACGAGGGATTTTAAATAAATACCCACCATCAGGTGAAAGAAAACCTCTAAACTAACTGCTATATCGGTACTTTTGCTAGGGAATGCAACCAACTAAAGTTGAGGAACAAGAACTCGGCTGAGGATTTCAAATGCTTCTCAAGTCAAAGATAAACTTCTGAAGAAGAGACAAAAACTCAGTTGGGGATTCTTAAGAACATCCCTTCCAACAATTCTTCTGGGGAAGACGTTGGAACTCAAACTAAGAACATTTACAATCCCATTCATGCTTTCCACTTGGGGAGCAAAACATGTCAAGACTATTCAGGAATTCCTTAACAACACAATCAGATCAAACCCTGCTTTGGGAGAGGTGAGTAGCACATATCTAGACTTTACCATCCCTGGAATCACTATTGATATCCTTTCTTTGTTCACATATCAAAAGAAAAATATTTTTATAATCTTCAAAGATTAAATTTATTAAATTTGTTTCAAAAATCATCATCAACAATAAATTGAAATTTTGTAAACATAAACAATACAAAGAGTTGCAAACAATTGGATAAAAGCTCAAATTCATTGATATAATGGTAGTTAGCAAATGGCATGACTCCATGGATCATTACATGTTTGAAAAATGGTAAATACATGGAAAAGGGATACATTGAAATACAATGATCACTATTCTCCCTATCAACTTTGAATTCCACTGTGTCTGAAACTTCAGTCAAGGATGAGTGAATAAGAATATTTGATGGGCCATTCTTCTAAGGGGTAGAATCTGAAATCCTCGGTTGCTACAAGTGATCCAGTCTTTCGATGCATTTACTTTCCATGATCCCTAAATTTTGCCTAGATTTCCGTTTCGGGTTTTCAATCTACCGGGATAATTAATTTAGTTTATATCTCTAATTTTTGCCTGGACCGCCCTTTCGGGTTTTCAATCCACCGAGACGCTCATTTTTGCATGAGTCACCCTTTTGGGTTTTCAGCTTAGCGAGCTGTTCTTTTATTTTTTTTAGGAAAAGTATTTCTTGACTGCATCCACATACACAGGACGAGTGATCTCCTCACCATCCATAGTTGCAAGAATTAATGAACCGCCAAAGAAGTCTTTCTTAACAACATATGGACCATCATATTTCGGAGTCCACTTGCCCCAAGAATCTGTAATGAAAGACTGGATCTTTTTTAGCACGAGGTCGCCTTCTCTGAATACATGAGGTTTGACCTTCTTGTCAAAAGATTTCTTCTTTCTTTGCTGGTACAACCGACCAAGACACAAAGTTGTTATTCTCTTTTCATCATTCAAATTCAACTAATCAAATCTACTCTGACACCATTCAGCCTCAGTCAACTTGGCCTCCATCAGAACTCTCATTGATGGGATCTCAACCTCGATGGGAAGCACTGCTTCTATACCATAAACAAGTGAGAAAGGGATCGCCCTTCTTAAAGTGCAGACAAATGTACGATACCCATGCCAAGAAAAAGGGAGCATTTCATGCCAGTCCTTATATATCACAACCATCTTCTGAATGATCTTCTTAATGTTCTTATTCTCAGCTTCAACAACGCCATTCATCTTCGGTCTATAAGGAGAATAATTATGGTGTTGAATCTTGAATTCTTCAAAAAGCTCTTTCATCATCTTATTATTCAAGTTCAAACCATTATCAGTAATGATTCTATTTGGAACACCATATCTACAGATAATGTTATTCTTGATAAACCGAACCACAACTTGCTTGGTCACATTAGCATATGGTGAAGTAGTCAATTGCCACAAGAATAAAATGATGTCCATTCGAAGCCCTGGGATCAATCATACCAATCATATCAATTCTCCACATAGAGAAAGGCCAGGAGGAAGAAATTACATTGAGATGAGTTGGTGGCACATGAATCTTATCAGTATACACTTGGCACTTATGGCACTTTTTCACATACTTGCAACAATCAGATTCCATTGTGAGCCAATAGTAACCTGCTCTCAACATCTTTTTAGCCATTGCATGCCCATTAGCATAAGTACCAAAAGATCCTTCATGAATTTATTTCATTAACATGTCTGCTTCGTGTCTATCCACGCATCTGAGCAAGATCATGTCAAAATTCCTCTCAAGGTCCTCTTATCTTTATCGGATGCCCCAAGTGGGTATTCTTGACTCTAGAGAAAACATTTAATATCATGATACCAAGGCTTGTCATCATGGACCACTTCAACTGCAAACACATGAGCTGGTCTTTCAAGCCGCATCACCCTGATCATGGGAATGTCATTCCACTGGTGCACCTTTATCATAGAAGCTATAGTTGCCAAAGCATCTGCCATCTGATTTTCATCACGAGGCACATAATGAAACTCAACTTTAATGAAGAAAGTTGATATCCTCCTGGTATAATCTCCATAAGGGATCAAGTGAGTTTAATGATTTACCCACTTACCCTTTATCTGATTGATTATCAAGGCAAAATCTCCATACACATCAAGATGCTTAATCCTCAGATCAATAGCTTCCTCAAGACCCATAATACAGGCTTCACACTCAGCTTCATTATTGGTACAACGTGTAAACACCCCAAATTTGCCCTCTTTTTTTTTCTCACACCTTGGCTTGTGATCCTTCATATTGCATTGCATAAGCATACCATCTCCCACTACATAGTTATTTCACTGCATAAGTTGCATAACTAGGGTTTGTGATCAAATGAATCTTAGAAGTGGTTTGAGCTATCTCATAGGCCGTGAGGCATGCAAAGAGGGTCCATGAGTTTTCTATGAACATATTATACCTCCAAGTTTGTTTTAAAGTCACAAAATCTCAGAGGATTGCACAGCTACCCAGGCAGGCTCATGGCTCCTACATAGATGACCAGAAATTAGGGTTTTGGGTTTGAGGCCCTTACACTTAAAATTTTTGGCCATTCTTGATTCTATTGGTCTATATGTGTTATAAGGAGCATGTGTATCAAATTTAAAGCAAAAATTCCTTGTGGAAGTCATTTGATCAAATGGTAACTTGTTGTGCAAGAAAAGTCAGAATCAGGGCATCTGAGGCCACCAACAAGGGTTCCAAAGGGTCATCATCATCAATTTGAGGTTATATGATCTTTATTTGATATTAGGAATGCTTGTAAGTTCAAAAGATTGAAGAATTTTGAGCCATTTGCAAAGTTCCCATTTTTGGACATGACTTGTAATGTAAACTTTCCATTTTGGGAAAGATTTTCAACCTCCTCTTTCTTGATCAAAAATGTTTCAAATGAATTTTCTTCAAACATGAAAGTTATAGATTGGATCTTCCCATTTTCAAAAAGTACAAGAACTCCTCTTGATTCATCCTAGAACTCAAGTTATGATGTATCAAAGTTGGCAAAAATCACATAATTTTCAAGTTCATGCCAAAGAGGGAAATGTGCAATTTTGATTTCCAAGCCTTCCCATGACCTCTAATGCACTTCTACACATCATAGAAACATAATGCAACTTTCCTTGACTAGAATTATGCCAAGGACCAAGGGTTTTCATGACTTGTTCTTCAATAATTCACAAAGTTGGAAATTTGCAAAATCACTTCAAACTTGTGTTCCAAGCATCACATCTCACCACATTTGATCCAAAGGCCATCCTTGAAGCCAGCTGAACACAATCCAGCCAGAAAATCAGTTCTGCCATGGCACATACCTCTAATACACAAATCTTGTTTTTTTTTGCATTTCAAGCCATGCCAATCCCACAGTGCCACAACAACTCTTCTGACCAATGACATTGTTTATAGAAACCCTAAGAAGCATAAAACACAACACAACAAGCCTTGAACAAACACACAAGCTCAGATTGCAAAAATCCTCTCAAAACTTCATTTCTTCGAAACTCATTGCACGGCCATCGAACATCACATTTTCTTTCACCATTCAACTCCTTATCACTCAAAGAACAAAACCCACCCACCACCATTACCTGAAACAGCCTTAAACACAAACACGATTTCTGCTATATCAGAACTGTATCTCACAAACTAGCCAAAATAAACTCCATCCAAGCATCTCAATAGCTTCAGGAGGTCCAAAGGAGTTGGTTTGCACAGAGGGAAGGCCTTGAAAGTTCTAGTTTGAAGAACTCCAACTCAGGTATCCCTCAAGAACAATTTTTCCAGAACCTTAATTTCTTGTTAAAATGTGAATCTACATGTTATGCTGGTCATGTTGATGTGTTTAAAACTGAGAATGGGTGAAAAATAAGCATGTTGTGATGTTCTTAAAGTTTGACCTAAATAATGTTTGGTTTCGATTCAGCTTGTTCATGCAATATAAATGGTTTTTGTTTATGAATTTGTGTTCTATGATGTTTGAGGTTTGATTCTGGGTAGGTTTTATGAGTTTTAGTGTCCTGTAGAAGAAGATGGGGTTTGTGGTTGGCCGGAGAAGATGACCAGAGCACTGTTCCGGTCATCTGAGGGTAATTAGGGTTAGGGTGCCCAGATTGAACCACAACCCTAGGATCCTGATTAGTTTAGTGAGCGAACAGTCTAGATCATGTCATTAACCCTAATTTCATTTAATTATGTTAATCCTAATTAATTAAATCAGAGTGAATACTGACCCTTAGATCACACGTGTAATGGAAGTTTGAATCTGGACCCTTAGATCCCCATACCCCAAGTCACGCTGACTTGCAATCTCAGCCTTTGATCCAGTTCCTACGCAATCTGAGCCATCCCCTGTAATTACTTTACATTTTTATTTTATTTATTTCATTTTTGTTTCCTTTATTTATTTAAAATAGCAAATCATTTTATAAAAATATGATTTTTTGCATTTTGTCTTCAAATAATTTTCAGAAACCAAAAACATTTTTATTTTTAATTTTTGCATTAAAAATCTATTTTTAAATCATTTAATTGTATTATTTAATTAATTAATTAATTTTAATTAATTAAAAATACTTTTAGGTATTTAAAAATCACCAAAAAAATCATGAAGCATTGTTACACATTTAGAACAATTTACAAACTCATCTTACAAATTTCTTTTAGGGTTTGATAATGTTTTGACAATTAACCATGAATTAGGGTTTCCAAATTTCCAATTTTTATAACCCTAACTTCAAAAATCCATTTCTGATCAACCAAGATGAGTTTGCACATGGTTTTTTTTGCATTATTTCATACTTTGCATGTAGTATCTAGGGAATTTAACTCATATTTTTGCATTTCATTTTCTATTTGTTTGGCATTTTTCATGAAGAAGTGTCCAAAACCCTAGCCTAACTTAGAAAAACCATAACCTGACTTTGGTATAGCTTCTGACCTCCATCTTTGAGGAGTGATCTCATGTGTGTTTAAGGTTCATTTGGTTGCATTTTCAAATTTTTATCATGTGTTATCCTTCTGTTGTGGACATGTACATCTCATACTTTCTTAAAACCCTAATTTACCATGTTCATTTGCATTCATCTTTGCATACCTTCTGTCGCTCCCCGGATTTCCATCCTGGTACAAACGCGAAAGTGGTGCGAAAAAAGAATAGAGTCGCCAGCCATGCATTTTTATCCCGAAGAAAGGGAATGGTAATGCTGCACAAACCAGAAGAAAGAAAAGGAAGGACACGGGTCCTGCGAACCAAAGAGACTGAGCTCGGGAGTCGGTTACGACCTGGGAAGGTATTAGCACCCAGATCGTCCGCCGTACCCGACGGGATCCACGCTTGCAAAAGAAACTATTTCAAAGGGTGAGGGTATGAAAACTGCAACAGAGAAATGAAAATGGAATGAAACTGGAACTGGAAAAGAATTGAATAAGAGAACAAAGAGAAAAAATGTAGGGAAAATAAAGATTGTGCTCGAACGGGCCCTACCCCGCTGCCTACGTACCTCATCAGGATAATGAGGATCAGAGACGCCGTAATTCCCCTAACTAGGGGTAACAAGGAAAATTGCTTGTTAATTAAGGCTTGAACTTCCTATGCCATTGCTCAGGTGTTGCAGACTCGGACGACGAGTGCGTAACCGTCTTGCAAAGTGACAAGTAGGAGCAAGTTCGCGTAAGGAGCGAAGGAGATGAGAAAAGAATTACCGAAGGAAAGACGCTTATTGTTTGTTTGTGTCTTTTATGAAGCTTTTACGAGTGTGTCACAAGGAAGTGAACTCAAGCTCTCTTCAATGGAATGTGCACTTGTCACTACATTCCAAGATGGAATAATAGAACAAGCACACTCAAGTAAGGAGAAGATCCCCAAAACTTGAACCCAAAGATTAGGGCCTAGGCTCACTAACTTGCTTACTTATTAAGTGTTTTTGGTATTTACAGATGAAGAAGTGTTTTTTATGCTTTTCTTTATGAAGAAGATACCTTGATCAGACTTGTGCATCACAAGGTAAACTTGTATTATCCCAAGATAGGAAGACTACAAGCATACCTCATGGGATAAGGCTATGGATCAAGACATCACTTCAAACTTATTAAGATGTTTTTTAAGAGTTATGAGATGAGAAGAGAAGAAGAACCAAAAGGATCATAAAGGTAAAAGTCTAAAGGGGGACTAAATAATCCTAAGTGTTAACATGCATGGATGTCCTAAGGGTTAGTGAGGTTTCTATCCTAATGAAGAAGGAAATAAGAAGAGAAGAAGAAGATAGAAGAAGGGATGAGAAAGGCCTAAGCCCAACAACAAAGAGTTAGCTCAATAAACACAAGAAGAAAAGATGAGATTTGGAGATGTGGAACTCAATTCCCACACCTCACACTTACCAAGCCCCTGAAAGGTTAGTAAAGCATACAAATGAAACACAATGAACAAGATAACATGCTAACATCACACAATCAGAAGTGAAATGGTATGAACTTATGCACAATGCAAATGCAATTCAAAGAAATGAGACATGAAGCTTATAAGACAAAATGATGCAACATGAACACATATGAAGACAAATGCACACTTATGAAAGATGCAAAGCAAAATGCACAAGATATAGACACAAAGCTCACAACCAGAACCAAAACAAGATGAAGAAGGGCTTAAGAAGCCAACAAGATGAATAGAAAAGAGGTACAAGACCAAACAATACCAAATGGAAGTGAAAGAAACAATAAGATGAAGTGAAAGCACTTAAGGAAACAAATGACTTAAAGAAGAAGCAAACACAAAAATTCAGAAGACACAAACCCTATCCTAGGACCAGGAAGGTACCCACACCCCCAAGAAACCCCAAATGAGAAGAAGAAGTTGGCACAAGTGCCCTTCTAGGCTTATAAGAGACCTAAAGTTTCAAAGGAAGCAAAATGGGACAAGGTTCAAACCAAAATTCAAAACAAATCAACCAACCATCTAAAAATTCCACAATAGAAACCAAAATATCTTCAAACATGTTATAACAATGTGCCAAAAGGATTTGGAAATATTCAGAAGCAAACTAGGTTTAATGGAGGCAAGAACACAAGTTAGGGTTACAAACTTACATCACAAGTCACAGGATCAAAACTCAAGAAATAAGTTTCTAAAAAACCAGAGAAAAATCACATGAAAAATACAATGTCTTAAGAATCCAGAGCAAGAAGAATGGGATCAAAACTCAAAATATTGAAGAGTATAGAAAATAGACAAGGCAAAGTGGTCAAAAAAAGATTCAAAATAAGTCAATGGAAACAAAGAATTAATTCAGACACGTGGCAATGGAAAAAAAATAAAATAAAAATACGATAAAATAAAAGAGATATTAATTGAGATTCATGATTTTTTTGGTATTTTTTAAGTGAAGGGAAGTATTTTTAATAAATTGAAAGCTAAACTGAATAAAAGAAATAAAAGAGAAAAAGAAATTAAATGGAAATTGGAGCAGGGGTGTGATAAGTAAGGAATTTGAACTGAAAATGATTGGGCCTAAGTTGGTTGGGGGTGCGAAAAGCATCTGAAAAGCCCAATATGTGCGCTGGCTTAAGGTCTTAGTGTGGAATTTAGTGGAATTAAATGGAAAAAGGCTAGAAAAAATGAGGAACGCGTGATTGATCAAGCGGCTGTGGCTGACCTCTCATTAATTGAGGTGGACAAAAGCTTGTTTCTGAGTGGTGAGACGCATGGTTGTTGATGTGGGTTGACATACACAATGAATTAAATGAAATAACAAAAATAACAAAGAGACGGAAGAAGCCCTAGGGCTACGTGGCCTCATGATGGACACTGGATAAGGAGATCTGACGGCTTAGACTTCATCTTCTTCGATACAAACCCTAAATACACAATTCCAGTTTCTGGTGACCGGAGCTAGGGCTCCGGCACCGGAATTCATCACAGAATGAATAAACAGTCATAACAAAACACCAAATGCTCCAGATCAAACAATTAACATGCACTGAACACGAAAATGACCTCAAAAACTCTTAAAACTCCATGAATCTAAGGGATCAAAGAAAATAAAGATTGACCTTCAAAAATGAAATGCATATAACTTTCACTACAATGCACCAAATTCAAATCTAAAAGTTGCATCATGCTCAGCAAACATCAAAGAACACAAAACACCTCATTAATTCCATTTTTAGATCATGAGATTTCATGCCATACCCGAGGTGAAGAGCTTGGTATAATGAGATATAAGACCAAAGAATGGAAGCAATGCACTCTTCTTACTCCCTAGATGCAAAATAAATGCATCTAAGGTCTTGAAACAAGATGGATCTAAGGATTCAGAACAAGTTGCTTCTCAATGGTACCTTTCTATTTTTGTGTCTTAAGCTCAAATGAATGGTAGAATCTTGATCTATATCACTCACTGATCAAGAATGTGGAAGACGTTTGTGAATACTGTGAGAGAATGAAGAGATATTTGAGAAAATGCAAAGTTGCATTAAGTTTGAGAGTGAGAGAATGAGAGAGATCTGGGGCTTGCTAAACCCTAATTCTTCTCTTTGTGACCTCACAAGGCAATGCTGAAAGAATGAATTCAAATGCACGAATGAGTCATGAGTTTTGAGTGATTTTGCATTTTGTGCAACATGTGAGATAAGCATGCTATGCTCATGCTCTCTTGGGCCTCTCAGCACATGGGCAATTCATTTCCCACCCTTGATTCAAATCCAATCACTCCTGGCCTTTAGATTCAAGCATCACACTTGTTTCATGACTTTTGCCAATTTTGCACTTTTTGAGTGATTTTCTTGTTGTGCACGAAAATGAACAATTATTTGGAGAAAGTTGGTCATAATACAATGCATTTTAAGTTTTAAACATAATTGGACCATTACCAAGTCACACAATTCAGATTTGAAGCCTTTTGCATTTCATGGCATACTTGAAAAGTGAAATTTGCCCTAAAATGCCCAAATTTTCGAAGAGCCCATAGGGAGTTCTAGGAATCCTATGAAAATGTACTTGTACTTTTTGAAAATGGGAGCCCTTAATCTTCAACTTTCATGTTTGAATTTGGTCCATTTGAAGAATTTTTGATCATGTTAAGGCCATTTGAAAATTAGGGCAAAAGTTGCCAACTTTGGAAAATTCCATAAACCAACTTTGTACCATTTTTGCAAAACCCTTCAAATCTCCATGATTATTGAACTTTAGGAATTCCAAACCTCTTATAACATTGTAAGGACCCCTCTTGGCCAAAAAATTTGGGTTGGACCCCTTGAAATTGCACAGTTGACTTTTTATGGGCACTATTGACTTTTTCCTTCATCTGCAAGCAACTGAGGCATTGACTGACTTCCACATGGAATTTTCTCATAAAAATTGACACCTAGGATACTCTTAACATGTAGAAGACTTTTCCCAAATTAAATGGCCAAAGTTGTGTGATCTTGGTGCTTGAATCACAAACCCTAATTTGGGTGCCTTGTATAGGAGCTTTGCCTTGTCCTGAGATCTCTAATGATCATGCAATCTTCTGAGCTTTTGCCAATGGACTTGATCTTGTAAATGGAGTGTAGAATCACCATAGGACTTGTATACAACCATTGGTACCCATGTCATGGCTTGAAATGCTTCAAGGACCTCCACAGATGACCATATGCTTGATGCTAGGACATGAAGGATGTTATGCCTCATCTTTCCATGCTAAGATGCTAAGAAAATGACATGTTCATGATGAATATGATGTGATATGATGCTTAAAAAGAAGAGGGAAAATTTGGGGTGTTACAGCTGCCCCTATTCAATCATCAGTTAATCTGAAAAGGACGATAGTACGGGCTATCGACCATTCAAGATAAACTGTGGTTGAATACCAAGAAGACCAGAAATTTGCACTCTGACGAAGAATGCAGCACTGGGAAATAAACCCAACCATATGATGCTCTGGGGATATGAAAGGGAGGAAAAGCAGACGAGCTTCTTCCAAGTTGAAACCGATATCTGGAGTAAGAACACTTTGACAGACGAGTCTTCAAACAATCCTGTGACGCCAGGAACTGGACATACGAGTCCTCAAATACTGCAAGAACATGATCTGAGACAGACGAGTCTTCAAACAATCCTGTTACGCCAGGAGCTGGACATACGAGTCCTTAAACACTACAAGAGCATAATCTGAGATAGACGAGTCTCCTTCGGATTTATCTGTTACGCCAGGACCGGTAATGCACTAAAGTCTGTGGGATAGACATGCAATCAAGGTAGACGAACCTTCTTCATATATTATCCGCGGATATATGGTATAAGACAAACGAGTCTTCTTCGAGCAAACCTGTTACGCCAGGTGCAACAACCATAATTGATGCTTGAGACAGACGAGCCTCCTTCGGATTTACCTGTTACGCCAGGACCGGTAACCATTTTGACATTTATTCCCACTGTCAGGATTTTAAACCTCTTCAATACAGACGAGTATTGGATGATCATCAAGATAACACAGACGAGTGTCATAAGTCAATGATACAGACGAGTATCAAACGATGATCTGAGAAACACAGACGAGCGCTTCAGGCAATGATACAGACGAGTATCAGCCATTGGTACAGACGAATACCAGAAATTCAAACACAGACGATCCTTTGAAGTAGTCACAGAAATACCAGGATAAACAGCAGATCCACACATACAAATGTAACCTAACACAAACGAGTGATGAGGATGATACAGACGAGTATCCAAACAAGCAGACGAGCTTCAAACATATACTAGAACACCATAACACAGACGAGTGCTGGGGATGATACAGACGAGTATCCACAAATATCAGGCATACCAAACACAGACAAGTGTTGGAAAGTTGCAGACGAAGCAACAACTGAAATTACATATCAAGTACAGACAAATGCTAGAAATTGCAGACGAGCAACAACATATGAGATCTCACAGCACAGACGAGTGCTGGAAATTGCAGACGAGCAACCACAAAGAGATAACCACAACACAGACGAGTGTTGAGAATTGCAGACGAGCAATCACAAAGATTATATACCAAAAACAGACGAGTGTTGGGAAGTTGCAGACGAGCAACAGCAAATATATTACATCTCAAAGCACAGACGAGTGCTGGAAATTGCCGACGAGCAACCACAACAGAGAGTACACACCAAGCACATACGAGTGTTGGAAAATTGCAGACGAGTAAAAGCATAGGAGACATCACAACACAGACGAGCGCTGAGAATTGAAGACGAGAAATATCAAGGTAATCATAGACCACTGCTGGGAAGAGCAAACGAGCAATACCAAAGATAACATAGACGAGTGTTGAAAGATGCAGACGAGCATCAATAGAGCGATACTATATCACTGCCGGGGAGAACTCTGTTTAGAGATAACACAGACGAGTGTTGAGAAACGCAGACGAGCGGTAGACAATGCTTGATTGGCCACAAGAATTACAACTCTGCAAGGGAAGACAAGTCAAGAGGTCTGGATACCCAACTCTGACGGAGGTGATGAATACCTGACTGTATCATCCAATTAACCAAAAGTATGGCAACTTTGCTGGGGAATATTTCACTGACGGAAGTGAAGGTCAACTATGAACTCTGTGGGGATAGGATCATCTTCAGACTTGGCTGGAAAAGAAGCTTGAATCATACTCTAGCTGGGGAGAGCATCTGCTGATTCAAAGCTCTGGCTGGGAAATACTCTTGCTGAGGATAGAATTCTGATAATTCCAACTCTGGTGATGTCAGGCTTTCAGATACCTGCTGGGCATACTCCACTGGGGAAGAATGGACTGCTACTTCACTGGGGAAGAAAAAACTGCTTGGTCTGCTGTGTAACACCCTAATTTTTGCCCTAAGACTGTTTCGCATATCATCTGCATTTTGCATATCAAACAAGATCGCACAGGTTTCGAGTCTCTCCTCAGATAGGGTCTATGCTTCACAGGGGATCACCATTATTTTTTACTGTTTTATATTTGTTTATATTTACTGACTTCTAACCAAAATTCCAAAAAATATGTTGCAGTGTTCTTCTTCTTCTCTGTGTTGTAGGTTTTCAAAGACAGAGCAATGATTTTAACTCATATGCATTTTTTCAGTCTCAATGCGATTTCAGATGGATGTTTGACCTAATCTGGTCAAACTATTAAAAGATTGTGATGATTGCCAGTTGTACGTGCCAGTAATTCATTCATCAGGCAATGCGTTTTCAAAGTACAAAGTTGGTTTGTGTGACAGTTTGTTTCTTGCGCGGAGTTTGGTTGGTTCATTAGTTGTCAGGCAGTGTTTTGTGCGAAGTTTGGTTTGAACCTTCAGTGTTTATCAGTTCATCGGTTCATTAACTCATCAGCGATTCATCTGAGGATTTATTTTCCTCAGTTTGATTTCAAATCATCAAGGCATGAATCAGACAGTTTTCAGATGACAGTTGTGGCTCGAGTTGCAATTTATCCAGCTGTTCAGTGGGTCGGTGTTGACTGTGTTCAGAGGCTTGTGAAAAGATCAGGAGTTGGTCGTGGGTTTTAAAAATCATCATTTCATACCTTTTATTCTTTTTCGATCAAACCATTTTTTTTATCCATTTATTCATCCATATGCCTTTTTCCATTACTCCAAATTTAGTCCATTAATCATTTTTTCGATTTCTGACTATTTCATTCTTTCATTCCAATTGCTATTATCTTTCTATTCATCTTTTCATTTATTTTTCATTCATTTTTGTCCAATTTAATTCAAATATTTTTTTATTATTTCTACCTTTACCAAAAACCCCTAAAATCACTTTATCATATTATCCATTTTTTTTTTATGACCAAAAATAAATAAATAGAAAACACCCACCAATTTCCTTTTTAGCCCATTTTTTTTAATTCATATCACAGTCATTTTTTTATTATTACAAAATCCAAATATATGTCAATACATCACATTTTTTCATTAGCTCACATGCCTTACATCAACAAAAAAAAACCAAACTGGCCCACACTTTTCCAGCCGTACCGCAGGCCTATACACAAGCCTCTTGCAAGCTGAACACAGCCAATGCAATGTCCTCCTGGCCCACCAACACCTCACATTTCCTACCAAGCTAATTTCCGTACGCACACAGCCCAAGTTTCTAGCCTTCACTTCACACGCCGCAAACAACACTCCAAGCAAGCCAATGTCCCATCACGTGAAAACCGTACAACTCTTCAATACGCCGAAGCCTCCCACAACAACTTTCCCAGCTGCAAAACACCACACGCACGCAGCAGCTTACCAAGCCTTAGCCTCATTTCAGCCACATTCCCCACACATTTCCTCAGCTTTTCCTCTAGGCCCCACAGCAAAACCGTACACAACTCTTGCCTAGCCACACGAAAGCTGGCCCCACAGCAATTTGCCAAGCCAAGCCTCATTCAAACTTCAATCCGCAGCCGTATTTCACTTCGCATCCCTCAGCTTCCACAATCCTTGCCCAGCTTACAACATCAATAAATAACAGCACCAACAAAACATCAGCCAAACATAACAACTTCACACTTTCAACCATCAGCCTTCACATGAGCCAAGACTATCAAAACTAAGCCGTATCCGTCAACAAATTCCGCATATCCTCACGCCAAGCCGCATCAAAATAACAACAAGTCATAAGCTGCACAAAACACAATAAAATTCCAATTCACGCCGCACGGACCACGCACCTGCATAACTCAGCCCAAAACGCATCAAGTTGAAGCATAAAACGCAAAAAGGAAAACGCAAAAGCCAGCAAGAGCACGAGAAACCTGTGATCAAAACGCAACGCAGAAATTTCAATGAAACGGCAACGGAATAAATTCTAATTTTCATCCTTCTCACGCTATAAATACAAGTCTCCTCTTCATCAAATCTCAAGCTTCGAGAGCCTCTCGGAAACGCTGCCCAAATCCATTTCAATTTCAAACCCCTTTCCATCTTCAACCTCCCAAAATCCTTAATCCCAAAATTAATTCCCAAATCACCAAAACCAAAACCTAACCGAATTGAGAAGAGGAGAAAGGTCGAGGTGAAAGAGAAGAAGAAAGAGGATTGAAAACGGAATCGCGTGAGAGAGGAGATTCGATTTGTTGTTTCGTGAAGGTGAGACGGCCGCCGTGTTCACAATTTTTTTTTGATGCCCTGTTTTCCGCCATTTTCGATTGAGAGAGGAAGAAGCTTGTTTTGATTTTTCTGATTTTTCTTTTCTCATTTTTATGTTGACTTACTTATTTAATTTTTTTTTCTTTAATAAATTGAACATGTGAATGGTGCTTGGGCTTGCACCATGGATCTATTGATCCGTTTCTATTTACACCACCCGCGGATTCTCCTTTCATACTCCCTTTCTTTTCATTTTTTTTTATTCTTTTTATTTTTCTTAAATTGATTCTTGGATTTTCTTTTTAAAATGATTTTGATAATAAGAATTTTGTTTAGAAACTATATTTTGAAAAATGTTTTAGAAAAAGATTTTAAAAATGTTTTAAAGGGATTTTGGAAAAATATTTAGAAAAAGAATTAGAGGAAATATTTTTTTAGGAAAAACAATTTAGAGAAAGTTTTTTTAAAAAGAGTTTAGAAAAATGATTTAAAAAATATTTTCTATTCTTTTATTGGATCCATTTTGGATCCATTATTTTTTCATCTCCTTTTAATTTTGGTCGATGACAATCTTCCGATTTGGGATTGTTGATTTCCGATTAAGTTTAATCTTCATTATTTCAAATCTATGGATGAATGATCATTTGGATCATTCTCCATACTTTGAGATCGTGATAGGTTGCTTTTCGAGAAAACTCAACGATAATCTCGATTAAGATTAGACCTTCCTTCTTCTTTTAGTGTGACATGTTTTCGGAGAACGATCCATTATGTCGTTTCTCTAACATGTATTAACACGAATATTTTCCACTTTAATTAGTGGTGGCCGGCCTCATTTGTAGGGTAATTACTTCGTAAATTACTCGGCGATTGCTTAATATAGACCTAAAGTTGTCCCGATTCGATTAAAGATCCACTTGGATCCGTTTGCCTCAATTTTATTTTCATTGTTGTGGTTGTGCTTGATTAAGTTCATCATACCACCTTATATTGTAAATAATATTATAATGTGAATATAATTGTTTAAATTTAATCTCTCGCACCTTATCCTTTTATTTTAATCTCTTGCTCCCTTATCTCCTTATTATGTTTTGCCATATTATATCATATATCATTGTTTATATTCATATTGTGCTTGTTTATATTCATATTGTGCTTGTTTTTATTTTGTCCATTTGGACATCAAAATACTTAATAAAGGATTAAACTCTTAAAAAACTTGTGACTTCTAACTTTGGACTTATGGTTACTATCCCGAACTTTTGGAGATTGGACTTAGACCTTCTAGGATTCCCTTTGCTCAAGTTGGAGTGGTTAGAAATCTTGGCCTCAAATGATGTCATTAACTTTTGAAGATGGAAGTCCGAACTTTGAAGATTTGTACATATTGGTTTGGTAACTTCTTTCCTTAGCTTTTAATTCAAGCATTAGGACTAGTCTCTTCATCTCCTCCCATTTCTTTAATTTTCAAAACTTCTTCCTATTTCAAAACTTTCTTGTTTTTCTAAACTTCAAACATTTTCATAAACAAACCTTGACTTAGGTCAAGCGATTTTTAATCTTTTCCTTTTATTTTCTTAATCAAATATTAAGTCATGTAAATATATTAAAACCATTTTTGTACATACTTTAAAAAATACAAATCCATTCAATTGTTTTTGTGCCTTGTGCACCTTTCTTCTTTTCCATATGTTTAGATATGATTCATCCCTTTTAGCGGAATTATTCTCTAAGGGATGACGACTTATCTCTACATCTTAAAATCAATTCAATCTACTTATTCTTTTCAAACTTAGTACCACGAACTACGAGGTTTTGATCTCGCATTGCACTTTGTGGGTACGTAGGCATAAGGCTTTAAAACCTTATCAAACACAAAATCATTAAAAAATATTCTTCTCCTCATCTCTTCCATCATTTTAAACAAACCAATTTCAGACCAAAAGCGATAAGTATTTCAAAGGGCTCCCGTGGAGTACCACGGATGAGTCGGGTGCCTAAAACCTTCCCGGTTCATAACCAATCCCCTTACCCAATCTTTGTTTATTTCTTTTAGCCTTTGCTTTTAGAATCCTAGGTTTTTATTCGTTCTTTTACCTTTTTTCCTTTCGGAAATAAAGAAAAGCGCGGTGGCGACTCTGTGTTAATCGAGTTAAGTTAATCAATAGCTTACACTCACGATTTTACCGCTACAGAAAAGTGGCGACTCTGCTAGGGAGTAATCTCTAAGCGGATTTAGCCTACTTTGATTTATTTATTGCTTTGGTTTGAATTGTTTGTTATTTGTTTGTTCCGTTTTGGTTTTGGTGATCCTCTGTGTGAGATAGATTCTAACCCGGATCTGAGTGACACTTATGATAGGACGGTGATATTCGAAGCGATATGTGATGGAGTAGTCCAAAGCAATATCAATTTGATAATCTCCACTCGGTTAGGCTCTCTTGGACTATCAATGTCATGACGAGTAATCGTACGTGGCATTATTTTCCGACCTTGAGCTGATCATACTGAGGACCTTAGAACCCTTAACCAATCTAAGCCAATTTAGGAACATAGTGCGGAAACTATCTGAGTGTAAACTTAAGATGGTTGTCACGCGATACTACACTCGGACGAGGTCTATTTTAAGAATGTTATCGGTTGGGGAGTAATCCAACGTACCGATGATATTCTAAAGATGGCTGTTAACTCCGGGAACCTCTGTTAGCACCCTTCTGGTTTTTTGCAGGTACAATGAAGACAAACCTTAGTACATACCTGTTTGGGTTGGTGTTCTGTTACCATGACTCCATGCTCGTGATTCGAACCTTTGAACCTGTGTGCTTTGCGTGATCTTGTTTGTGATTGTTGCATCTACATATTCATCATGATTATCTTCACAACCATTTTTCAAGGAAGACAATTCCGATTGTTGCAAATGTTGAAAAAAATAAATGTTCACTTTTTGTCAAGATATTTCATGACCATATTCTCGATGTTGACCATGTTTGCAATGATCGAGTTGTTTTTCTGAAAATGGAAGTGAACCTTGCATATCATTGCATCCTCGTATATTCTTGTGTTCATCCGAGTTGTGTGGGAACTCATCCCGGTTGTTTCTTTCCTCAGTTGTCTGTTGATCCGTCAAGCTGACTCCTCACCACAGATACGGTACTAGAGCTGCTAACAGATTGAGAGTTATTAGATTGAGAATGGAAAATCAAGCCCAACATAACAAGAAAGTTAGGGAAGACCTTGATGAGTTGAAAAGCAATGTGAGTCAGATCATGGAGATGCTACAAGCTTTGATCATCAGGGAAACTCAACCTCAGAGTATTGTCATGCCTCAAGTCAATGTTTCTGCTGGTGAAACAAGTGTTGTTGGGATGACTCGTCGCAGACAACAACACCATGAACAATCATACCCTACTGCAGTCGCTCTGATGATCAATGGTCCATCTATTCAAAGGAATGTTGGCCAGAACCAGAATCGTAATGCTAGGAGTAAGCCAAACTTTGATCCTATTCCTGTGCCGTATGCAGACTTGCTTCCGTCTTTAATTGCAAAGAATCTTGTTCAGACTCGTCCACCACCTCCGGTTCCAGAGATTATTCCATGGTGGTATAAGCCAGAAGCTCGTTGTGCTTTTCATCAAGGTGCCCCGGGGCATGATGTTGAGAATTTTTACCCGCTGAAGTTCGAAGTACAGAAATTGATGAGGAACAATGTTCTGTATTTCAATGATGATAATCCTAATGTGCAGAAGAATCCGTTGCCGAAGCATGGTAATGTGTCTGTGAACATGGTTGATGGTTGTCCTGGTAAGGCGTCTGATGAAGACAAAGAAATGTTTGATTTCGTTACGCATGGAAAGATTTGCCAGAACCAGAATCGTAATGCTAGGAGTAGGCCAAACTTTGATCCTATTCCAATGACTTATGCTGAGTTGTATCCTTACTTGGTTCAGAATGATTGGATTACTACTAGGCCTGCGCCTCCTGTTCCAAATCCTCTTCCGGTTGGTTATAGATCAGATCTTCGTTGTGAGTTTCATCAAGGTGGAACTGGTCATGACCTAGAACACTGTTTTGCATTGAAGGCTAAAGTAAAAGAGCTTGTTAGAAATGGGATGATCACTTTTGAGGACACTAATCCTAATGTTGTCACTAACCCTTTTCCGAATCATGAGAAATGAATCTTCTAGAGGAATTCAACTGTCGGATTTTCTTCAAGGCCAGAATCTCAGACAGGACAGCTCATCCTTTGTTGCTGATGGATCATTAGGCCATTGTTTCTTTATGTTTGCAATTTTTTTCTTCAATCATATTAAGTTGTTTGCTTTTAAGCTTGTTTGTACTTTCATGTTGGTTTTAATGAAATGAGCATTGCTTTGTTTTGATTTCATTTATTATTTGCATCTTTATGCTTTACATTTCAAGTTCATTTATCTTGTCTCAAGCTTTCATAATGATTGGAGGGAGGATGACGAAAACGAGATACCCATAACTGTTGTTGGTATGCTTTCAATTGAGATTTGGTTGATGATATACAGGCATTGTTTCAAATCCTAAACACTGGAGAAATAAGGAAGTTAATCCTTTGTTAACCCCTTTGAGCCTTGAAGTTGGAGTTTATTTCTATTCGAAAAAACCCTTAATTTTAACCCGGGGATGGGTAGTTCTCAATTAATTCGAATGTGCATTCAAGTACAAGAGAATCGTTCAAGACACCTTTCAACAAAGGTTGCAATATCAAGTTTCCTTCGCACACATCAAGAAGTGTTGAAGATGTGTTTCAATTCAAAAGCCAATGATGGTTCATCGTAATCATTAAGCCATGCAGTCATTATCTTTCAAAAAAAAATGATAGTGAAAAATTATTATAAAAAAAAAAATCAAAGCCCGCTAAGTCAAAACCTATGAAGGAGACTTAGGCAAAAACTAGGGGCATCCCGCTAGCTGTAAGTTCAAATAACACAGTTCAGGAAAAAATTAGGGATAATAAAAAGAAATACTTATCAAGAGGTCATCAAAATCCTCAGCAAAAGCAAGTTGAGTGGACCAAAGTCCTCACTAGAAATAACAAAAGGAAAGATGTGACTGTTATCTCAAAATCCTTTGGCTTATGAACCATCTTCATCTGTGCAATCCTAAATGTCCAGGAACTTGAATGCATAGGCTGAATTAATTAAATGTAGGACTGGAGTTCATTACGAAGAGGGGTTGGGTATAAATAAACTTTGAGCCTATATCCTTTGTTTCATAAACCGTGAACCAGACCACGTTACAACCTTCAAAAGTCCTAATTGAATCCAGGTTTCTTTTGAAAAGCATATTACAACGAGGTTGCGTAAACTGACTCCCAAGTTCTTTACCAATCATTTATTTTCTTACCTTTTCTTTATCTTCAATGTTGTTTCAACCGCTGTGTTTTGACAATATTTTTTTTTAATTACTTTACATCAATAAATTCCATTCCAAAAATGATTCTTGATTTCAAACTTTGCATTGAACTTTGCATTAAAATCACCAGGTTTGTACAAACATTTTTTATTTGCAAATAAACTTTCCCCATCAAGGAATTTTCAAACAGTTGAGAAACTTGGTTGGTGATCTTATCAGGGGCAATTTCTCCTCAGGTCCTATGGTTCAAGAGTTGTTGATCAGTACAAGTTATTCTCAGATATGGTTCTCTACAAGATTCATCTCTGGGTTATCTTCTTAACAATCATTTCAAGAACTGAAGCCATGATCAGTTTATTCTTTCAACAGTTATTCCAAAGATCTGAGTATTTTCTCCGGAAGCAATCAGGAATTGAATCCATTATCAGTTTACCTTTATCAGTCATTGAACTTGGGGCAACTTTCTTCAAGAATCTCCAAGCCACTTTGCATGATTTCTCTCAAAAGATTTTCAACTTGATGCAGTTTACTGGTGGGACAGAGATTTGTTCAGCAGTAGCATTTCTAATTTCCAAGGAATGGCATGAGATGCTCCCTTTTTCTTTGCATGGGTATCGTACATCTGTCCGCACTTCAACAGGGGCAACCCCTTTCTCACTTGTTTATGGTATAGAAGTAGTGCTCCCTGTCGAAGTTGAGATCCCATCAATGAGAGTTCTGATGGAAGCCAAGTTGACTGAGGCTGAATGGTGTCAAAGTAAATTTGATCAGTTGAATTTGATTGAAGAAAAGAGAATTACAGCTTTGTGTCATGGTCGGTTGTACCAGCAAAAAATGAAGAAAGCTTTTGATAAGAAGGTCAAACCTCGTGTATTCAGAGAAGGCGACCTCGTGCTCAAAAAGATTCAGTCTCTCCTTAAAGATTCTCGGGGCAAGTGGACTCCGAACTATGATGGACCATATGTTGTTAAGAAAGCCTTCTCTGGCGGTTCATTAATTCTTGCAACTATGGATGGTGAGGAGATCACTCGCCCTGTGAATGCGGATGCAGTCAAGAAATACTTCGCCTAAAAAATAAAAGAACAACTCGCTAAGTTGAAAACCCGAAAGGGCGGCTTAGGCAAAAATGAGCGTCTCGGTGGATTGAAAACCCGAAAGGGCGGTCCAGGCAAAAATTAGAGACAAAAACAGAAATAATTATCCCGGTAGATTGAAAACCCGAAAGGGCAATCTAGGCAAAAGTTAGGGATCATGGCAAGTAACTGCGTCGACAGACTGAATCACTTGTAGTGACCGAGGATTTCAGATTCCTATCCCTCAGAAGAATTATTCATCAAAGATTCTTATTCACTCATCCGTGACTGAAGTTTTGGACACAGTGGAGTTCAAAGTTGATAGGGAGAATAGTGATCATTGTATCTCAATGTAGCCCTTTCCATGTATTTACCATTTTTCAAACTTGTAATGATCCATGGAGTCAAGCCATTTGCTGTAAATTTAATCTTTGAAGATTTCAAAAACATTTTTTTGATATATGAACAAAGAAAGGTTATCAACAGTGATTCCAAGAATGGTAAAGTCTGGATGTGTGTAACTCGTCTCTCCCAAAGCAGGGTTTGATTCGGTTGTTCCTGGATAGTCTTGACAAATTTATGTTAATGATGTTTTGTTCCTCAACCATGATGTTGAATGGAGATTGTATGTATTCCCCAGAAGATTTGTTGGAAGGGATGTTCAGAATCCCTAGTTGAGTGTTGATCTTTTCCTCAGCATGTTATCTTTGAATTGAGAAGTATTGGGAATCCCCAGCTGAGCTCATGTTCCTCAGCTTGATTTGTTTGCATCCTTGAATATAGAAGTATTGATATAGCAGTCAGTTTAGAGGTTTTCTTTTACCCTATGTTGGGTATTGATTTAAAATCCCTCCTAACTGTACTTTGGCTATGATGTTAACTTCTGATATCCCCATATGGATCCCCAGTAGGTCTGCATGTTTTGATTTCCAGCAGGTTCCTATGTGATTTTTAGCAAGTCTGGCACTCTATCCCCAGGTGAAGCAGGAGTGATATGACAGTTATTCCTCGGAAGATTGATTTTTATCAAGATATTTCCATCCTCAGCAGATTATTACCTTTCCTCAGCAGGATGATATTCCTAGCAGATGTTGTATTATCATGATTTAAGCCTGGTAGTAGGATTTCATTCCTTTGATGGCTTGTGATATTCCCCTGTAGATTTCAAGTTGAATCTCCAGCATGTTTCCCTGCACTGTTACCTTGGGATTAGCCGAGTATCCGGTTGTTGTGGTGTTTATGTCACCCGTTTCTTATCTTTATGTCTGTTTTGTCAGCATATTCATAAGCATATTCATACGCATAAGCATGGCATTGTTTGCTTGCATTCTTGCGTTTATCATTGTTATCTACTCTTTGGTGTGAATTTTCCCCACAGAGTGTGTGTGTCGTGTTTCTCTCAAGTTTAGAGTGTCGACCATTAAGCAGAAAGAGTTAATCCTTTCTAATTCCCCACTGAGTTTGTTTCTCGTGGATGATGTTGATTCAGTTTCCTCCCCAGTTTATTATCTGGATGGATTTTCCCCAGTTGAGATATTTCCTCCTCGGGATGAGTCTTATTTGACCGTTTCTTTCCAATTTGTTCTTGGATTGAACTTTGGTCCCCTTTTGTGGATATATTTGCTTTGGAATTAAGCTATCATTGTTTGATAGTGGGCAACATTTTCTCCAGCTTGCGTATATTTGCTCTGGATTTAGCTATCAGTAATCGATAGTGGATAATATTACCAAATTAATCAAGTTCTTTCACTTGTGCTCCTACCCAGTAAATCAGGTAGTCGAGAATTTGTTCTACCCAGTAAATCCGGTAGTCAAGTTATTTTCTTACCCAGTAAAAAGGTAATGTAATCAGATATTTTCATATTACCCAGTAAAAAGGTAATTTGATTGAGTTTCTACCCAGTAAATCCGGTAGCCGATATTTCTTCTTCTTACCCAGTAAAAAGGTAATAGAAGTTGTTTCTCTTTGATTGAGTTCCTACCCAGTAAATCAGGTAGTGGATCATACTCCTATCCAGTAAATCGATAGTCGAGTCCTTTTATATCTCCTATCCAGTAAATCGATAGTCGAGTCCTTTATATTCTCTACCCAGTAAATCAGGTAGTTGAGATTTGTTCTACCCAGTAAATCCGGTAGTCAAGTTATTTTCTTAACCAGTAAAAAGGTAATCAGATATTTTCATATTACCCAGTAAAAAGGTAATCTGATTGAGCTTGTACCCAGTAAATCCGGTAGCCAATATTTTTCTTCTTACCCAGTAAAAAGGTAATAGAAGCTGTTTCACTTTGATTGAGTTCCTACCCAGTAAATCAGGTAGTTGACCATACTCCTATCCAGTAAATCGATAGTCGAGTCCCTTATACTCCTGCCCAGTAAATCAGGTAGTCGAGAAGTTTTCTTACCCAGTAAAAAGGTAATTGAGTTTATTCCTCCGTATTTTGCTCCTATCCAGTAAATCGATAGTCGAGTCCTTTATATTGCCTACCCAGTAAATCAGGTAGTCGTGATTTGTTCTACCCAGTAAATCCGGTAGTCAAGTTATTTTTCCTCTTACCCAGTAAAAAGGTGATAAGATCAGATATTTTTTTCTCTTACCCAGTAAAAAGGTAATTTGATTGAGTTCCTACCCAGTAAATCAGGTAGTGGATCATATTCCTACCCAGTGAATCAGGTAGTGGATCATACTCCTATCCAGTAAATCGATAGTCGAGTCCTTTATTTTGCTCCTACCCAGTAAATCAGGTAGTTGAGAGTTTCTTGCCCAGTAAAAAGGTAATTGAGGATATCCCTTCGATGTTTGCTCCTATCCAGTAAATCGATAGTTGAGTCTGTTATATTTCCTACCCAGTAAATCAGGTAGTTGAGGATTTCTTTTCCAACACAGTATTTCTCCATTTCTTGGATTCAAATATTTGTTTGGTTGATATTCCTGGAAAGGTGTTTATTTTTCTTGGTTGGATGTTGTTCTTGATTATTTCATATCTTTTCCCAAGTGGAATCTGTTATCCAGTGATTTATTTTCCTGGTAACTCTTTGGTTGTCTGTTGTTTCCCCAGCGGGATTTTCTTCTGTGTCCCCAAGTTGTGCTTTTCTCTGGTGTTCATTATTTTCCCCACAGAGATCTTGGGTTTGCATATCATATTCATATCATATCATTTGTTCTCTTAGGACAAAAATTGGGTTTTCTGTATTTAAGTCTCTCCCATCTTGTAGAGACGAAGATGTCAATCTTCATATCTCCGGATTGAAGAAACTTAAATAGGGGCAGCTGTAACACCCTAATTTTTGCCCTAAGACTGTTTCGCATATCATCTGCATTTTGCATATCAAACAAGATCGCACAGGTTTCGAGTCTCTCCTCAGATAGGGTCTATGCTTCATAGGGGATCACCATTATTTTTTACTGTTTTATATTTGTTTATATTTACTGACTTCTAACCAAAATTCCAAAAAATATGTTGCAGTGTTCTTCTTCTTCTCTGTGTTGTAGGTTTTCAAAGACAGAGCAATGATTTTAACTCAGATGCGTTTGTTCAGTCTCAATGCGATTTCAGATGGATGTTTGACCTAATCTGGTCAAACTATTAAAAGATTGTGATGACTGCCAGTTGTACGTGCCAGTAATTCATTCATCAGGCAATGCGTTTTCAAAGTACAAAGTTGGTTTGTGTGACAGTTTGTTTCTTGCGCGGAGTTTGGTTGGTTCATTAGTTGTCAGGCAGTGTTTTGTGCGAAGTTTGGTTTGAACCTTCAGTGTTTATCAGTTCATCGGTTCATTAACTCATCAGCGATTCATCTGAGGATTTATTTTCCTCAGTTTGATTTCAAATCATCAAGGCATGAATCAGACAGTTTTCAGATGACAGTTGTGGCTCGAGTTGCAATTTATCCAGCTGTTCAGTGGGTCGGTGTTGACTGTGTTCAGAGGCTTGTGAAAAGATCAGGAGTTGGTCGTGGGTTTTAAAAATCATCATTTCATACCTTTTATTCTTTTTCGATCAAACCATTTTTTTTATCCATTTATTCATCCATATGCCTTTTTCCATTACTCCAAATTTAGTCCATTAATCATTTTTTCGATTTCTGACTATTTCATTCTTTCATTCCAATTGCTATTATCTTTCTATTCATCTTTTCATTTATTTTTCATTCATTTTTGTCCAATTTAATTCAAATATTTTTTTATTATTTCTACCTTTACCAAAAACCCCTAAAATCACTTTATCATATTATCCATTTTTTTTTATGACCAAAAATAAATAAATAGAAAACACCCACCAATTTCCTTTTTAGCCCATTTTTTTTAATTCATATCACAGTCATTTTTTTATTATTACAAAATCCAAATATATGTCAATACATCACATTTTTTCATTAGCTCACATGCCTTACATCAACAAAAAAAAACCAAACTGGCCCACACTTTTCCAGCCGTACCGCAGGCCTATACACAAGCCTCTTGCAAGCTGAACACAGCCAATGCAATGTCCTCCTGGCCCACCAACACCTCACATTTCCTACCAAGCTAATTTCCGTACGCACACAACCCAAGTTTCTAGCCTTCACTTCACACGCCGCAAACAACACTCCAAGCAAGCCAATGTCCCATCACGTGAAAACCGTACAACTCTTCAATACGCCGAAGCCTCCCACAACAATTTTCCCAGCTGCAAAACACCACACGCACGCAGCAGCTTACCAAGCCTTAGCCTCATTTCAGCCACATTCCCCACACATTTCCTCAGCTTTTCCTCTAGGCCCCACAGCAAAACCGTACACAACTCTTGCCTAGCCACACGAAAGCTGGCCCCACAGCAATTTGCCAAGCCAAGCCTCATTCAAACTTCAATCCGCAGCCGTATTTCACTTCGCATCCCTCAGCTTCCACAATCCTTGCCCAGCTTACAACATCAATAAATAACAGCACCAACAAAACATCAGCCAAACATAACAACTTCACACTTTCAACCATCAGCCTTCACATGAGCCAAGACTATCAAAACTAAGCCGTATCCGTCAACAGATTCCGCATATCCTCACGCCAAGCCGCATCAAAATAACAACAAGTCATCAGCTGCACAAAACACAATAAAATTCCAATTCACGCCGCACGGACCTCGCACCTGCATAACTCAGCCCAAAACGCATCAAGTTGAAGCATAAAACGCAAAAAGGAAAACGCAAAAGCCAGCAAGAGCACGAGAAACCTGTGATCAAAACGCAACGCAGAAATTTCAATGAAACGGCAACGAAATAAATTCTAATTTTCATCCTTCTCACGCTATAAATACAAGTCTCCTCTTCATCAAATCTCAAGCTTCGAGAGCCTCTCGGAATTGCTGCCCAAATCCATTTCAATTTCAAACCCCTTTCCATCTTCAACCTCCCAAAATCCTTAATCCCAAAATTAATTCCCAAATCACCAAAACCAAAACCTAACCGAATTGAGAAGAGGAGAAAGGTCGAGGTGAAAGAGAAGAAGAAAGAGGATTGAAAACGGAATCGCGTGAGAGAGGAGATTCGATTTGTTGTTTCGTGAAGGTGAGACGGCCGCCGTGTTCACAATTTTTTTTAATGCCCTGTTTTCCGCCATTTTCGATTGAGAGAGGAAGAAGCTTGTTTTGATTTTTCTGATTTTTCTTTTCTCATTTTTATGTTGACTTACTTATTTAATTTTTTTTTCTTTAATAAATTGAACATGTGAATGGTGCTTGGGCTTGCACCATGGATCTATTGATCCGTTTCTGTTTACACCACCCGCGGATTCTCCTTTCATACTCCCTTTCTTTTCATTTTTTTTTATTCTTTTTATTTTTCTTAAATTGATTCTTGGATTTTCTTTTTAAAATGATTTTGATAATAAGAATTTTGTTTAGAAACTATATTTTGAAAAATGTTTTAGAAAAAGATTTTAAAAATGTTTTAAAGGGATTTTGGAAAAATATTTAGAAAAAGAATTAGAGGAAATATTTTTTTAGGAAAAACAATTTAGAGAAAGTTTTTTTAAAAAGAGTTTAGAAAAATGATTTAAAAAATATTTTCTATTCTTTTATTGGATCCATTTTGGATCCATTATTTTTTCATCTCCTTTTAATTTTGGTCGATGACAATCTTCCGATTTGGGATTGTTGATTTCCGATTAAGTTTAACCTTCATTATTTCAAATCTATGGATGAATGATCATTTGGATCATTCTCCATACTTTGAGATTGTGATAGGTTGCTTTTCGAGAAAACTCAACGATAATCTCGATTAAGATTAGACCTTCCTTCTTCTTTTAGTGTGGCATGTTTTCGGAGAACGATCCATTATGTCGTTTCTCTAACATGTATTAACACGAATATTTTCCACTTTAATTAGTGGTGGCCAGCCTCATTTGTAGGGTAATTACTTCGTAAATTACTCGGAGATTGCTTAACATAGACCTAAAGTTGTCCCGATTCGATTAAAGATCCACTTGGATCCGTTTGCCTCAATTTTATTTTCATTGTTGTGGTTGTGCTTGATTAAGTTCATCATACCACCTTATATTGTAAATAATATTATAATGTGAATATAATTGTTTAAATTTAATCTCTCGCACCTTATCCTTTTATTTTAATCTCTTGCTCCCTTATCTCCTTATTATGTTTTGCCATATTATATCATATATCATTGTTTATATTCATATTGTGCTTGTTTATATTCATATTGTGCTTGTTTTTATTTTGTCCATTTGGACATCAAAATACTTAATAAAGGATTAAACTCTTAAAAAACTTGTGACTTCTAACTTTGGACTTATGGTTACTATCCCGAACTTTTGGAGATTGGACTTAGACCTTCTAGGATTCCCTTTGCTCAAGTTGGAGTGGTTAGAAATCTTGGCCTCAAATGATGTCATTAACTTTTGAAGATGGAAGTCCGAACTTTGAAGATTTGTACATATTGGTTTGGTAACTTCTTTCCTTAGCTTTTAATTCAAGCATTAGGACTAGTCTCTTCATCTCCTCCCATTTCTTTAATTTTCAAAACTTCTTCCTATTTCAAAACTTTCTTGTTTTTCTAAACTTCAAACATTTTCATAAACAAACCTTGACTTAGGTCAAGCGATTTTTAATCTTTTCCTTTTATTTTCTTAATCAAATATTAAGTCATGTAAATATATTAAAACCATTTTTGTACATACTTTAAAAAATACAAATCCATTCAATTGTTTTTGTGCCTTGTGCACCTTTCTTCTTTTCCATATGTTTAGATATGATTCATCCCTTTTAGCGGAATTATTCGCTAAGGGATGACGACTTATCTCTACATCTTAAAATCAATTCAATCCACTTATTCTTTTCAAACTTAGTACTACGAACTACGAGGTTTTGATCTCGCATTGCACTTTGTGGGTACGTAGGCATAAGGCTTTAAAACCTTATCAAACACAAAATCATTAAAAAATATTCTTCTCCTCATCTCTTCCATCATTTTAAACAAACCAATTTCAGACCAAAAGCGATAAGTATTTCAAAGGGCTCCCGTGGAGTACCACGGATGAGTCGGGTGCCTAAAACCTTCCCGGTTCATAACCAATCCCCTTACCCAATCTTTGTTTATTTCTTTTAGCCTTTGCTTTTAGAATCCTAGGTTTTTATTCGTTCTTTTACCTTTTTTCCTTTCGGAAATAAAGAAAAGCGCGATGGCGACTCTGTGTTAATCGAGTTAAGTTAATCAATAGCTTACACTCACGATTTTACCGCTACATGCTGCCAAGGCTTAGCTGGAAAAAAATCTCTGCTGGAGATGTCAGGCTTTCAGATACCTGCAGGGGGAAGAAATATCTGCTTGAGGAGATACTCTATTAGGGAAGAGTAAATTGCCTGGGAGAATGTGACGCCATCCTGCAACCTGCAACAACAGAAAACACAAGTGTGCCTCGGGGATTTGCATGGAATGATCTGTTCATCCATTGTCACCCGACACTCAAAGAGGTTTACAGTTTCCCTGCATGTCAGTTTTCTTTCAAAATTATCACCATGTTTAGATGCAATGCTATTTTTTACCGAAAATTCAGGACATTTTGCAAACAAAAATAAACACACACAACTTTTTGACTGAATATTCTTTTTATTGAATGGCCTCTGAATAGGCAAAGATTTACATCAGGAAGCAACCACCTGGAAAAAGGTAGCCACTATAAAAATTGAGAAAAGAAACTATCCTAATTGCAATGTACACGGCATTTCAAGGAGTTCCATTTCTGCTATGACCAGCATGTCTTCAAGACTCTCCATTCTGCTTTGGCTTTCTGAGAGGATGAGGGGACTGTTTCCTATCCTTCTGATATTGTCAAGTTGTACGAAACGATGACGTGGTTCAGATTACTCGGATCGCAGTTGTTCGCTTATTCCCTTGTTTTGCGTAGATCGCCCTTTCGGGTTTTCAATCCACCGGGATACCCTTTTTTGCTTGAGCCGTCCAATGTAGCTTTTCAACTCAGCGGGTGTACATTTTTTTATATTTATTTCCCTAACTTTTGCTCGAGCTTTTTATTCTGTTTTTAGCTCACCGGGATGCCCTTTTCTTGCCTGGACTATAATTTTGTTTTTGTGTCCAGCGGGTCTCTTTATGCGAAGTATTTTTTAACTGCGTCCGAGTTAACAGGGGACTGGAAGTCATCTCCATCCATAGTGGTGAGCATCAGTGCTCCTCTTGAGAAGACTTTCTTCACTATGAATGGTCCTTCGTAGTTTGGGGTCCACTTGCCCCTGTGATCTGAATCTGGAGGAACAATCCTCTTCAACACAAGCTCTCCCACTTGATATTCTCGAGTATGTACTCGTTGGTCGAATGCACGCTTCATTCTCCTTTGTTAAAGTTGACCATGACAGATAGCCGCTAATATCTTTTCCTCAATTAGACATAGCTGATTATAATGAGCACGCACCCATTCAGCCTCATCAAGCTTTACATCCATCATCACACGCAATGAAGGAATCTCTACTTCAACAGGCAGGACTGCTTCCATACCATACACCAGGGAGAAGGGGGTTGCCCCCGTTGACGTCCTGATTGATGTTCGGTACCCATGCAAAGCAAATGGTAACATTTCATGCCAATCTTTGTAGGTGACAACCATTTTCTACACAATCTTCTTGATATTCTTGTTAGCTGCCTCTACCGCACCATTCATCTTTGGTCGGTAAGGAGAAGAATTGTGATGCTGTATCTTGAAGTCCCGACACAAGTCTGCCATCATCTTGTTGTTGAGATTATAACCATTATCAGTAATGATCCTTTCGGGCACTCCGTATCTGCATATGATATCCCTCTTCAGAAATCTTTCCACCACTTGACGAGTGACGTTGGCATAAGATGCTGCTTCTACCCATTTGGTGAAGTAATCAATCGCGACCAAGATGAAGTGATGACCATTCGAAGCAGTTGTCTCTATCTTCCCGATCATGTTAATGCCCCACATAGAAAAGGTCCAAGGAGATGACATGACGTTGAGCGGGCTAGGAGGAACATGCACTTTGTCTGCATATATTTGGCATTTGTGGCATTTACGAGCGAATGAACAACAGTCTGCATCCATTGTCATCCAGTAATACCCTGATCTCAACAATTTCTTTGCCATAGCATGCCCTCCTGCATGGGTACCAAAATATCCCTCGTGGACTTCCTGCATTAACAGGCTTGCTTTGTATCTATCCACGCATCTGAGCAAGATCATGTCAAAGTTTCTCTTGTACAAAACTCCGTCTATATTCAAGAAGAAGCTAGTAGCAAGTCGCCTCAAGGTCTTCTTGTCATTGGAAGATGCCCCAGTTGGGTATTCTTGCTTTTCCAGGAATAGCTTGATATCACAATACCAAGGTTTCTCGTCAGACACGGCGTCTACAGAGAAGGCATGAGCTGGAGCGTCAAGCCTGGAGATGTCAATCCTGGGCACATAATTCCAACACAAGACTTTGATTGACGAAGAGAGAGTGGCCAATGCGTCGGCAAACTGATTTTCATCACGTGGTATGTATTGAAGCTTAACTGTCGTGAAGAACGTCAATAGTTTTATAGCATAATCCCTGTATGGAATTAGATGCTCTTGATGCGTATACCACTTGCCGGTAACTTGGTTAATGACGAGGGATGAATCTCCGAATATATCAAGGTTCTTAATCTGAAGATTAATTGCCTCCTCTATTCCCATTATACATGCCTCATATTCCGCTTCATTGTTGGTGCAGCCAAAAGTAATTCTGGCAGCGAAGGGTAAATGAACACCTTCAGGAGTGATAAGTACGACACCAACTCTACGACCATTGATATTGACTGCCCCATCAAACATCAACTTCCATTTAGATTCAGGGTCTGGTCCCTCCTCCGGAAGTGGTTCCTCATAATCGTTTTCTTTGAGGTACATGATGTCCTCATCAGGGAAATCAAACTTCATTGGCTGATAATCATCTTCAAGAGGTTGTTGTGCAAGGTAATCCGACAATACACTTCCCTTGATGGCTTTCTGAGAAGTATACTGGATGTCGTATTCAGTTAAAATCATCTGCCACCTAGCAACCCTTCCGGTCAACGCTGGTTTCTCAAAGATGTACTTGACATGATCCATTTTGGAAATGAGCAGTGTGGTATGAGTCAACATGTACTGCCTCAGTCGGCGAGCAGCCCATACCAAAGCGCAACAAGTTTTCTCAAGCAGTGAGTAACGAGATTCACAGTCGGTAAACTTTTTGCTAAGGTAATAAATAGCGTACTCTTTTCGACCAGACTCGTCATGTTGGCCTAGAACACACCCCATTGACCCTTCTAGCACGGTCAAGTACATGATTAAAGGTCTTCCTTCCACTGGAGGCATTAGAATTGGAGGCTCCTGCAAATATTCTTTTATTTTGTCGAAAGCTCTTTGGCAGTCATCGTTCCACCTGACCGTTTGCTCTTTTCTTAGCAATTTGAATATTGGTTCGCACGTGGCAGTTAGATGGGATATGAACCGAGAAATGTAGTTCAACCTCCCTAAAAACCCTCGCACTTCTTTTTCTGTCTTCGGTGCAGGCATATCTTGAATAGCTTTTACTTTAGCAGGACCTACCTCAATTCCTTTTTTACTAACAATGAAACCCAGCAGTTTCCTGGAACGCACTCCGAAAGTGCACTTGTTTGGATTCAACCTCAGCTTGTACTTGATCAGTCTATCAAACAACATCTTCAGGTTGACCAGATGCTCTTCTTCGTCTCGGGACTTAGCAATCATATCGTCCACATAACATTCAATCTCCTTGTGTATCATGTCATGGAACAATGTGACCATCGCCCGTTGATAAGTTGCCCCGGCGTTCTTCAAACCAAAGGGCATGACCTTATAGCATAATGTACCCCACGGGGTAATGAACGTTGTCTTCTCCATGTCTTTCGGCGCCATCTTAATCTGGTTATATCCGGAGAAGCCATCCATGAAGGAAAACACCGAGAATTGAGCAGTATTGTCCACCAACACATCAATGTGTGGCAACGGAAAATCATCTTTTGGGCTCGCTCTATTCAAATCCCAGTAGTCAACGCACATCTGGACCTTGCCGTCCTTCTTAGGTACAGGTACAATGTTAGCTACCCAAGGTGGGTAACTAGTTACAACAAGGAAACCGACATCCCATTGCTTCTGAACCTCCTCTTTAATCTTCATTGCCATGTCAGGACGGGTTCTTCTCAATTTCTGTTTCACAGGAGGACAGTCCTCTCTCAGAGGCAGCTTATGCACAACGATGTCAGTATCCAACCCTGGCATATCTTGATATGACCAAGCAAAGATATCCACATACTCTTTCAGCATACTGATCAGCTCTTTCTTGACGTCGGCCTGCAGACTGGCCCCAATTTTGATTTCTTTCTTTGCATCTTCACTGTCAACGTTGATGATCTCAATTTCTTCTTGATGAGGCTGAATAACCCGTTCCTCTTGTTTCAACAATCTGACCAATTCTTCAGGGAGGTCACAGTCTTCCTCAACCCCTTCATCAGCTTGGTAGACAGGATTGTCAAAGTCATACGTAGTCATAGCAGGAACGTTATCAGTGGAATCCAGATGATCAACACTACACAGATGATGTGCTTATTCGGAATCTGCTTATTTTGAAAAAGAGACGCTAACACAAAAGCAAAAAGGAAAACACATTGCCATTTTTATATTTTTGTGAAAAAGTTTAAAAACAAAGAAAGAGAACACAATTTGTCTGAAAATGTCCTTTTATTTCATAGCAAAATAAGATGCAATACAAAACATGGTGGCCCAATACAATGGATCCTAGCATCTTGGGCAGAATGCTGGATTTGACAATGCAGTATGCTAATAAAAGGAAACAAAATAATTACTCTGAGAGCCAGGTGACTTGAACAATGTCCTCAGCAGACCAATTTGTTAGCTCCTCGCCGGGCGCACACGGGTGGATCCAGTTGTCCCAGCCACCATCACTGTCCCCATCTTGGCTCGCTGTACAGATCTGATTGCGGTCGAGCAACCCAGCGCTTGTAAATGTGATAGCCTTACCACTTAGAGTAGATCCACCAGGCTGATACCCTAAGCCAAACTTATCATCCTTCTTTTCTAGCTCCAACAGCATGCCCCAGCCTTGGGCACTGCCTGATTGAACAACTTCTTTTCCCTCTCTGTAAGAATGGATGGATGTACCCTCTTTCTCACTGCTCTTCTCCACGGGAGTCAAGATGCTGACGTTGACTGCTTCGAAAGCTTGACATAAGGTTTCATGGATTTCTCCATCCATCTCTACATACTTGAACGTTGACAAGTGGCTTACGAAGATGTCCTCCTCTCCACAGACTGTGATAACCTGGCCGTCAACCACGTATTTGAGCTTCTGATGTAGGGTTGAAGGAACAGCTCCAGCAGCATGTATCCATGGGCGTCCCAACAGGGAGCTATACGCAGGCTGGATGTCCATGACGTAGAAAACACTTTTAAAGACTTGAGAACCTATCTTGACGGGCAACTCAACTTCTCCAAAAATTGATCTTCTCGAACCATCAAAAGCCTTGACAATCAAATCACTTGGTCTCAGGACAATCCCATCAAAATTAAGCTTCATTAGTACCTTCTTCGGAAGCATATTCAGGGAAGAGCCTGTGTCTACAAGAACATGCGACAACACAACACCCTTGCACTCCATAGTGATATGTAGTGCTTTGTTGTGGTTTCTGCGCTCCGACGTGAGGTCTCTGTCTGTAAAGCCTAGGCCATGGCTAGCATTGACACTTCTTACAACAGCTTCAAGTTGGTTGACAATGATTTCCTAAGGAACATAGGCCATTTGAAGTACTTTCAATAAGGCCTCTCTGTGTGCAGGAGAACACATCAGCAGTGATAAGATGGATATCTTGGAAGGTGTCTGGTTCAGTTGATCAACCACCTTATAGTCACTCTTTTTGATAATCCGCATGAATTCCTCAACCTCTTTTTCAAATGTTCCCTGCCCAACAACAAGAGTAGTTGATTCATCATTCACAGCTTGCTTTCCTTTGGCTTTGGATGAAGCCTCAGTCTCAGGATCCCCTCTCAGCACAGGGGGAGCAAATAGCCGACCACTTCTGGTGAAACTCCCAACTCCTCTGACATTCTCTACAGTCGGGTCAGTAGCAACAACCTTGCTCTCAATCTTCTGTCCAGCTACATATACATCTGAGCCATAATGCCAGGGAATGGCCTTATCGTCTGTGTACGGAACAGGCCCAGGTACGGTGATAGTCACGGGACTAATCTGAGGAGCATAAATTGTTACAGGCTCTCTCTTGACAGGCATGTCAGCCTCATCATAGAAAATGGTAATTGTTGACACATCATCAGCTTCATCATTACCCACTTTGTTGAACTGTAAGGATCCATCATCAATCAAACCCTGCAAACCCATCTTCAGTTTCTCACAGCCATTCTCAGCATTCATACAATCTTCACAATCAAAACAACAACCAGGAAACACTTGACCATTCAGCAATCTCTCTTTCACTACCCTCAAAGGAGTCTTCACTTCCTCAATACTCAGCACAAGACTCAACTCTTTACCCCTCTCAACAGCATTGATTCTTGCCCCTCCGTGATTCGGAATAGGGTTCGAATTAACATTCGGCAGTGGCGCAAAGTTGATTGCTTTAGAATCTATAAGATCTTGAACCTTGTGATGCAAAGCTCTGCACTTCTCGGTTGAGTGCCCGGGTGCTCCAGAGTGGAAAGCGCATCGTGCATTAACATCATAACCAACTGGAAGCTCTCCAGGAGGTGGTGGTGTCAAAGTTCTCAGTTGAGTCAGGTTCAAATCTAGCAGTCTTGGAAGCAAAGCAGCATAAGTCATAGGGATGGCCTCAATCACCCTATTAGCCGGGCGAGTTTGCCTTGGCTGATACGGTCTCTGCTGATAGTTTGTTCTGGGTTGTTGTTGTTGCTGATGTTGTTGTGGAGGAAGTTGCATCTGTTGCACAGGAGCAGAAGGAATTGTGACGGCTGCCACATGCTCATACGGTCTTCTATAACCACGGCCTCGGCCTCGGCCAAATACAACATTTGTCTCACCTTCTCTTCTTCTAGGAAGTCCACTGAAAGCTTTCCTCGCTCCATTCGAGCTGCTAGCACTTGGATCTTGTATTTTCCCCATCTTCAGCAAGGTTTCAACCCTCTCTCCAGCAATAACAATGTCATTGAATTTAGTGGCAGAACTGGACGCCAACCTTTCAAGAAACACACCCTGCAAAGTACCCATAAACATGTCAGCCATTTCGTTCTCAAGCAGCGGTGGTTGCACTCTGGCAGCGAGCTGGCTCCACCTCTGAGCATATTCTTTGAAACCTTCCTTAGCAGTCTGAGCCATGTGCTGCAATTGCGTGCGGTTTGGAGCCATGTCCATATTATATTGATATTGTCTCACAAAAGCTTCTGCTAGATCTTTCCAACTCTTGATATTGACTCTGCTAAGCTTCATGTACCATTCCAGCGAAGCTCCAACCAAGTTGTCTTGAAAATAATACATCCAGAGTTTCTCATCATCCGTGTGAGCGGCAATTCTCCCAACGAAAGATTGAAGATGGGTCTTCGGGCATGCAGTGCCATTGTATTTCTCAAAGGTTGGTACTTTGAACTTGTATAGGATCCTGACCCCAGGAACCAAGCCCAAATCTGTTATGTCAAATCCCAAAGAACTCTGGGATTGAATAGCTTTTTGATTTACTCAGCCATTTCCTCAAACCTCTTGTTCATCTCAGCTCCTTGACCCTCAGCTTCGTCCAGGAGAGTGAACTGTTCATCCTGGTTATCCATTTGAATATTATTCAACCCATCATTGATTATTGTCACCCCTGGCTGCGTTACAGGAGCTTCAACCTGACGTGCGCCCGCACCGGTACGATTATCAGCAGCAGCAGTGTTGTTCCTGGGTTGACTGTTCTCTATCATCTCCCGCAGACGCTCTTGGTTCTGACCCATGCCTGCCATCAAGGTCATAAAGTTATCCATTCTCAGTCTCAGATCTGCCAAGTCAGCTTGCATCTGGTCCATGACTCGCTCTCTGTTAATCTTTGTTGGATACCTGTGTGCAACTGGTTGTTCCCTAACTTTCCGGGGAGCTATAGTGCCTGAAACACAAAACATGTTAGTAACTGAGACACTACCTGCAAAACAAACAGGTTATATGCAATGAAATGTAACTGTTCATGTTCCCAATTTTAAGCATTTGCATGCCCCAGTTCTGGCATCTATTCTCAGACAGTCACTTTTAGTGTTTAACTTTCAAGCTTTCTCTTTGATGAGTGTTCAAACATTAGTAGTATCAGACAAACGAGTCTTGCACATTCAAAATGATAACTTGCACATTAATATTGTATATGAACAAACCACTGCCGGCTAAAAGTCAGAATACAAACAGAAATATTCCCCGAAGGGTTACAAGCCAGTACATAAGACAAAAGAAATAAAAACAAGACTCCTACAACAAGCCTGTAGGTAGTCGAAAAAATAAACTAAGCTAAAGACCCAGGCTCTGCCACTTCTGCTCTGCTCTTCTTGACCCCTGCTCTCAGCTTGAGCTCTTCAATCTCTCTCCTTGCTTCCTCCAGAGCTAACTGACTTTGTGCTAGCTGTTGGGTCTTTTCCCTCCGGATGGTATGGACTTGCTCCACCTCTTCCTTCTTGAAGGCCATCTGAACTTCAAAGAACTCTTCTTTCTCTCTGAATTTCTTATGCTTTTCCTCCCTTTGACCTTGCAGCCAAACAATGGATTGTCGAGCGTCCTTGAGAGTCTTTAAAGTCTTCTTGCGTTCAGCTTCTCTTTTAGCTTCCATTAGACCCAACCTGTGGAAATGTGCTTCTCTGCCAGCAAAATCCTTCTCTTTGGCTTCTAGAGAGGCTTGGAGCTTCTGCAACTTGTCTTCAGCTTCATTCTTGGCCCTGTTAGCATGGTGGTACAGGTCTACCATCTCAGTATTCTCCACTCTGACCTCATGCAGCTGAGCTTCTAGCTTCTTGTACTCTTCAAGGGAGACAATACTGCTTTGACTTGGCACTTCTCTGGGATAAAGTGGAGCCTCAACTGAGAAAGGCATGAGAACTGCTTCTATATGTATTTGCAACCATGCAGCATATGGTGGATATGTCCTAGGATCAACTCTGCCGAAGTCTTTCTTACCCTTTCTTATCCTGTGAGCCCAGGCTTGGACTGCTTGTTGAACTAACTCTTTGTTCCCTTCAGTAGGAAAGTACAAGGATTCAACAAACTCTTCCATCTGAGGAGCATCTTTCAAAGGGTAGCCAAACTGTTTTCTGGCTAATGTTGGATAGTAACTGATGACACCTTTCCTTCCCAGCAAAGGAACTCCAGCAAATCTTCCGCAACTGGCCATCAACTCTTTACCTAGCAGATCCCTGTCATATCCCCAGGAAATATCTTCTGCAGTCAACCCCATCAGTCTTCTGGACCATCTCCACTCTTCTCTCATCTCCTTGAAGGCACTTGACTTAGGCAACTGTCTAGCAAACCACTCAGCAAACAAAAGAGCACAGCAAACTACTAGACCACCCATACCCTTCTCATTTCTGTAATGAACACTGTAGTAGAAGTCACCCAAAAGAGTAGGCACTGGATTGCCTTTTGCAAAGATTGAGATCACCTCTAAGCTGACAAACTCCTTCTCTCCAGGGAACAAACTGGACCCATATGCCATCAATGCAAGCAAAGCCCCAAAGTCATTCCACTTAGCCTCTGTAGCATATCTCTCTGCCTTTGGGATGATCACACTCCAGGGGAGTCCTTTACCTTCACTCTCTTGCAGAGCCTTCCTGACAGAAGCAGCTGGCAACCTACAAACCTTGGCTATGTCTTCATCTTTAAGAACAACCTCTGACCCATAGAATGGCAATGTCTCTCTGACTGGAACATTCATCATGCTGGTGATCTCTTCCAATGTCGGAGCTAAGATGTAACCTGGAAAAACAAAACAACGCAGCAGAGGATCATAAAATTGCAACAGGGTATGCAAACTGTCTTTCTGGTCTGCAGTGGGCTTGTCCACAAACTTCAGTATCTGGCCATATCTTTTCTTGAAATTGCCCAAGACTTGGTCATTCATTAGACCTGCTAACTTCTGAACACTTCTAACTTCAGGCTGAAGAAAGGTATAATGAACATTCTTTTTCCTTGGAACTCTTCTGATTTCTGCCATGGAGATAAGATTACCAGAACTGGGACCTGATTAAGAACAATGACCTGAAAAATGGGAAACATAAACAGTTAATGAAAAGAATGATGCAAATGCAATGCAGGCATATGATCAATTGGGACCATTTGAACTGGACACTGACAAGGGCCCCTCTGAATAACTGGCAAACCAAAAGTCCACTGAATCACACCTCTCTGATAATCACAACTCTCTAATAGAATATCTCAGAACCACAACACCAAGAAATCCAGAACAAGAAAACCAGTACCAAGAAAAACAGAACTCCAGAACCAGAACTCCAGAACCATAGAACCATAGGACCAAAGATCATAATTACAGGACCACAGATCATAACAAGGACCACTGAATAGATGAGTGTATGTTGAGGCCATGGGTTCCTGCACACCTGTAAACCCCTTCCCAATCTCACTGGTAATAGGCTCCGGGTCAGACATCACGGACTCTCAAAGCCGAATAGCAATAATACTGTCACCATCTCCGAGAAATGGCTCATGACCAAATCAGGGAATCGGTTTGGCATTATATACTACGCGGGGAGGCCTCAGTTGAGTCCGGGAAACAAGGTCATCCTATGTGATCCCCAGGTGGGCCCTCGGATGCGAATGGGTTTGCCACAAAATGTGGGCTGCCACTGTCATCACTAAAGAGGGATGATTCCACAAGGTTCTCAATGATCGGTCCCCAGCTGCACATAACTATCAGGGTTATGTAATGAGAGAGGAAGATCCCCAAATCAAGAAATTTCCAAGACAATCGCAACCTGGGTGTGGAACTCACTACTACCCCCATGACAAGATCTCATGAGGCCAAAGTGGAACCACTCTAAGTCCTATGGTGCTCTCGACCCGGGTACTTGGCTCATCTCTCAAGAACAAGTAACACCCATCCCACCAAACAGAAAACCAGTCCAGACAGTCCAGTATATATACATGATGCAGAAAATAAAGACTGAAAACTGTAAATAAAGCTGTAAATAAAGTTGTAAATAAACAACAATAAAATACAACAAGCCACAGCAAACAAACATCACCCAAAGAAATAGAAACACACAAGCGTTAGGAGAGACTCACAGGGGAACCAGAGATTCTGGGTTCGTTCCCCAGCAGAGTCTCCAGCTGTCGCTCCCCGGATTTCCATCCTGGTACAAACACGAAAGTGGCACGGAAAAAGAATAGAGTCGCCAGCCAGACATTTTTATCCCGAAGAAAGGGAATGGTAATGCTGCACAAACCAGAAGAAAGAAAAGGAAGGACACGGGTCCTGCGAACCAAAGAGACTGAGCTCGGGAGTCGGTTACGACCTGGGAAGGTATTAGCACCCAGATCGTCCGTCGTACCCGACGGGATCCACGCTTGCAAAAGAAACTATTTCAAAGGGTGAGGGTATGAAAACTGCAACAGAGAGATGAAAATGGAAAGAAACTGGAACTGGAAAAGAACTGAATAAGAGAACAAAGAGAAAAAATGTAGGGAAAATAAAGATTGTGCCCGAACGGGCCCTACCCCGCTGCCTACGTACCTCATCAAGATAATGAGGATCAGAGACGCCGTAGTTCCCCTAACTAGGGGTAACAAGGAAAATTTCTTGTGAATTAAGGCTTGAACTGCCTATGCCATTGCTTAGGTGTTGCAGACTCGGACGACGAGTGCGTAACCGTCTTACAAAGTGACAAGTAGGAGCAAGTTCGCGTAAGGAGCGAAGGAGATGAGAAAAGAATTCCCGAAGGAAAGACGCTTATTGTTTGTTTGTGTATTTTATGAAGCTTTTACGAGTGTGTCACAAGGAAGTGAACTCAAGCTCTCTTCAATGGAATGTGCACTTGTCACTACATTCCAAGATGGAATAATAGAACAAGCACACTCAAGTAAGGAGAAGATCCCCAAAACTTGAACCCAAAGATTAGGGCCTAGGCTCACTAACTTGCTTACTTATTAAGTGTTTTTGGTATTTACAGATGAAGAAGTGTTTTTATGCTTTTCTTTATGAAGAAGATACCTTGATCAGGCTTGTGCATCACAAGGTAAACTTGTACTATCCCAAGATGGGAAGACTACAAGCATACCTCATAGGATAAGGCTATGGATCAAGACATCACTTCAAACTTATTAAGATTTTTTTTAAGAGTTATGAGATGAGAAGAGAAGAAGAACCAAAAGGATCATAAAGGTAAAAGTCTAAAGGGGGACTAAATAATCCTAAGTGTTAACATGCATGGATGTCCTAAGGGTTAGTGAGGTTTCTATCCTAATGAAGAAGGAAAGAAGAAGAGAAGAAGAAGATAGAAGAAGGGATGAGAAATGCCTAAGCCCAACAACAAAGAGTTAGCTAAATAAACACAAGAAGAAAAGATGATATTTGGAGATGTGGAACTCAATTCCCACACCTCACACTTACCAAGCCCCTGAAAGGTTAGTAAAGCATACAAATGAAACACAATGAACAAGATAACATGCTAACATCACACAATCAGAAGTGAAATGGTATGAACTTATGCACAATGCAAATGCAACTCAAAGAAATGAGACATGAAGCTTATAAGACAAAATGATGCAACATGAACACATATGAAGACAAATGCACACTTATGAAAGATGCAAAGCAAAATTCACAAGATATGTACACAAAGCTCACAACCAGAACCAAAACAAGATGAAGAAGGGCTTAGGAAGCCAACAAGATGAAGAGAAAAGAGGTACAAGACCAAACAATACCAAATGGAAGTGAAAGAAATAATAAGATGAAGTGAAAGCACTTAAGGAAACAAATGACTTAAAGAAGAAGCAAACACAAAAATTCAGAAGACATAAACCCTATCCTAGGACCAGGAAGGTACCCACACCCCCAAGAAACCCCAAATGAGAAGAAGAAGTTGGCAGAAGTGCCCTTCTAGGCTTATAAGAGACCTAAAGGTTCAAAGGAAGCAAAATGGGACAAGGTTCAAAACAAAATTCAAAACAAATCAACCAACCATCTAAAAATTCCACAATTGAAACCAAATGATCTTCAAACATGTTATAACAATGTGCCAAAAGGATTTGGAAATATTCAGAAGCAAACTAGGTTTAATGGAGGCAAGAACACAAGTTAGGGTTACAAACTTACATCACAAGTCACAAGATCAAAACTCAAATAAGTTTCTAAAAAATCAGAGAAAAATCACATAAAAAATACAATGTCTTAAGAATCCAGAGTAAGAAGAATGGGATCAAAACTCAAAATAGACAAGGCAGATTGGTCAAAAAATGATTCAAAATAAGTCAATGGAAACAAAGAATTAATTCAGACACGTGGCAATGGAAAAAAAATAAAATAAAAATATGATAAAATAAAAGAGACATTAAATGAGACTCATGATTTTTTTGGGATTTTTTAAGTGAAGGGAAGTATATTTAATAAATTGAAAGCTAAACTGAATAAAAGAAATAAAAGAGAAAAAGAAATTAAATGGAAATTGGAGCACGAGTGTGATAAGTAAGGAATTTGAACTGAAAATGATTGGGCCTAAGTTGGTTGGGGGTGTGAAAAGTATCTGAAAAGCCCAATATATGCGCTGGCTTATGGGCTTAGTGTGGAATTTAGTGGAATTAAATGGAAAAAGGCTGGAAAAATTGAGGAACGCGTGATTGATCAAGCGGCTGTGGCTGACCTCTCATTAATTGAGGTGGACAAAAGCTTGTTTCTGAGTGGTGAGACGCATGGTTGTTGCTGTGGGTTGACATACACAATGAATTAAATGAAATAACAGAAATAACAAAGAGACGGAAGAAGCCTTAGGGCTATGTGGCCTCATGATGGACGCTGGATGAGGAGATCTGACGGCTTAGACTTCATCTTCTTCGATACAAACCCTAAATATACAATTCCAGTTTCCGGTGACCGGAGCTAGGGATCCGACACCGGAATTCATCACAGAATGAATAAACAACCATAACAAAACACCAAATGCTCCAAATCAAACAATTAACATGTACTGAACACGAAAATGACCTAAAAAACTCTTAAAACTCCATGAATCTAAGGGATCGAAGAAAATAAAGATTGACCTTCAAAACTGAAATGCATATAAATTTCACTACAATGCACCAAATTCAAATCTAAAAGTTGCATCATGCTCAGAAAACATCAAAGAACACAAAACACCTCATTAATTCCATTTTTAGATCATGAGATTTCATTCCATACCTGAGGTGAAGAGCTTGGTATAATGAGATATAAGACCAAAGAATGGAAGCAATGCACTCCTCTTACTCCCTAGATGAAAAATAAATGCATCTAAGGTCTTGAAACAAGTTGGATCTAAGGTTTCAGAACAAGTTGCTTCTCAATGGCACCTTTCTATTTCTGTGTCTTAAGCTCAAATGAATGGTAGAATCTTAATCTATATCACTCACTGATCAAGAATGTGGAAGAAGTTTGTGAATAATGTGAGAGAATGAAGAGATATTTGAGAAAATGCAAAGTTGCATGAAGTTTGAGAGTGAGAGAATGAGAGAGATTTGAGGCTTGCTAAACCCTAATTCTTCTCTTTGTGACCTCACAAGGCAATGCTGAAAGAATGAATTCAAATGCACGAATGAGTCATGAGTTTTGAGTGATTTTGAATTTTGTGCAACATGTGAGATAAGCATGCTATGCTCATGCTCTCTTGGGCCTCTTAGCACATGGGCAATTCATTTCCCACCCTTGATTCAAATCCAATCACTCCTGGCCTTTAGATTCAAGCATCACACTTGTTTCATGACTTTTGCCAATTTTGCACTTTTTGAGTGATTTTCTTGTTGTGCACGAAAATGAACAATTCTTTGGAGAAAATTGGTCATAATACAATGAATTTTAAGTTTGAAACACAATTGGACCATTACCAAGTCACACAATTCAGATTTGAAGCCTTTAGCATTTCATGGCATACTTGAAAAGTGAAATTTGCCCTAAAATGCCCAAATTTTCGAAGAGCCCATAGGGAGTTCTAGGAATCCTATGAAAATGTACTTATACTTTTTGAAAATGGGAGCCCTTACTCTTCAAATTTCATGTTTGACTTTGGTCCATTTGAAGAATTTTTGATCATGTTAAGGCCATTTGAAAATTAGGGCAAAAGTTGCCAAATTTGGAAAATTCCATATACCAACTTTGTACCATTTTTGCAAAACCCTTCAAATCTCCATGATTCTTGAACTTTACGCATTCAAAACCTCTTATAACATTGTAAGGACCCCTCTTGGCCAAAAAATTTGGGTTGGACCCCTTGAAATTGCACAGTTGACTTTTTATGGGCACTGTTGACTTTTTCCTTCATCTGCAAGCAACTGAGGCATTGATTGACTTCCACATGGAATTTTCTCATGAAAATTGACACCTAGGATCCTCTTAACATGTAGAATACTTTGCCCAAATGAAATGGCCAAATTTGTGAGATCTTGGTGCTTGAATCACAAACCCTAATTTGGGTGCCTTGTATAGGAGCTTTGCCTTGTCCTGAGATCTCTGATGATCATGCAATCTTCTGAGCTTTTGCCAATGGACTTGATCTTGTAAATGGAGTGTATACTCACCATAGGACTTGTATAAAACCATTGGGACCCTTGTCATGGCTTGAAATGCTTCAAGGACCTCCACAAATGACCATATGCTTGATGCTAGGACATGAAGGATGTTATGCCTCATCTTTCCATGCTAAGATGCTAAGAAAATGAAATGTTCATGATGAATATGATGTGATATGATGCTTAAAAATAAGAGGGCAAATTTGGGGTGTTACACCTTAATCATGTAAACTTGTCATGACATCTCATGCATTTGTATGTCATATTAGATATCTTAGGACATGTATGAACTTTGGTTGATCATTGTTGCATCCATTTGGTATGTTTTTGCATTCATTACTCCTTATGTGTATTCATGTGATTTCAAGCTTCTAACATGCTTTCCCTTGCATCACATCTCTTGTATGATCATGCATAACACATTTGCATTGTGTTTGCACTTCTAGTCTTGATCATTGCATCTTCATTTGCCTTATTTCCTTTTGTTTCATATCTTATGCATTCATACTAACATTTCAGGGGCTTCAGGTAAGTTGTTTAGGATGTGGATTTGCCTCCACATAAAACTTATTATTATCTATCCATTTTCATCTTTATTTGTCTTTTAAGTGAGTTTGACTCACTTATGCTCTCTCTTGCTCCCTTGCTTTCTCTTAGGTTACTTAACTTCTTTAGGAAGTAAGTAACATATTCTCCATTCTCTTCTCTTTTCATCTGCTTCTTCTTCCTTGGTGGCCATCTGAAGATCTTTCTCTAAGCCTCACAAACCATAGGAATATCCAAGCATGATAACTTTAGGGTTGTACATAGTCTCCCCTAGTTTTATCTTTGAGTCTCCTTGAGTCTCTGCTCCTCATCTCATAATCAAGGCTAAATAGTTAAAGTTTTAAGACTTTGAATTAGGGTTATGCATGTATCCTTATCTTAGGATGGAGTGTATAACTTTAATACTTAGTGTTAAACCTTTAAGTTGTTTACACCTCCTAATAAAAACACCTAATAATCATTAAGTCTTAGGCTTGTAACCTGGGCCTTATATTAGGGTTACATCTCTGCATGTGGGTTCAGAGGGACTAACCCTAGTGTTCAATGGACAAGTCCCCCTCAGGTTTAGTCTTACAAACATAAAATCCATTTCTTAATCCCACCTTTAATTAAAACCCACTTTAATAAAGGCTTGTTATATAATGATTTTAATCCCTAACCATGGATTAAGTTGAGGTATCTTCCTCATATTAAGTGTTCTGATCTATTATCCTTCTCTTAGGAGGGTGTAATGAGTTCACTAATCCCTGATTAGAGATTAAACTCATTACTTAACACAAAACAAAATCCAAAAACACTTAATAATCACAAGTAGGTTAATGATCTTAATCCTGCATCATTAGGGTAATTAAAATGAGATTTTCATCTCAAGTTTAAGTAGACTCATTATCCCTAATCAGGGGTGATATAATGAGTTTACGACCTTTGATTAAGGCTTAAGCTCATTGTCCTATGCAAAACACCAAAAACAATAAAAAAACTGAAAACACAAAAAACAAACAATAAATGTCTCCTCCGGGATTCTTTTTTCATCACATTCACTCTAAAAACGAGAACTCGCTTCTCCCGTCTAAAACAAGACAGTTAGCACTCGAGCCAGACGAGTCATACACTTGAGCATAAATAAGCAAGCAGTTCACAACAAAAACACCAAGTATCTTTGAGTCGAACTATGGTGTTCTGACTTCCTCATTGCACGAGAGAATACACGTAGGCATAACTTAACAGTTATCGAACAAAAGTCTCTTTGTCCCCATTCTCTCATCCTCCCAGTTCTTTTTCCTCAGCCTCAGTTTTGAGCACTCACTTTCTTCTTGCACTGACACTCTGTACATCCATTCCTCCCTAGCTTTTTATACACTATTTAGCACATACACTATCCCATTTTAGACACAATCAGGTATGCGTGGATCCTGTCGAGTACGACGGACGATCTAGGTGCTAATACCTTCCCAGGTCGTAACATACCCCCTTACTCAGTCTCTTTAGTTCACAACCGTCTTATCCATATCTTTCTAGGTTTATGCAGCATTACCTTTCCTTCGGGATAAAAATTCCTACATGGAGACTCTATTCAACCTCAACCTCCAACATCACTGACAGTTCGCGTTTGCACCGGGATGAAAATCCGGGGAGCGACAGCTTGGCGAATCTGCTGGGGACTTTGCAACCAGGGCTTCTGGTTCTCTTGTGGGTTTCTCCTAGCGCTTGTTTTTTTGTGTTTATTGGGGGTGTTATGTGCTTTTTGTGTTTATGTTTTTGCTTTATTTATTTCTTCTTATAGAACCTTATTTATTGCATTTACTTTATCACTTTCATTTATTGCTTTCTGCATTTCATTTATTATTATCATATCATTGTGCTGGATTTCTAGTTTGCTTTGGTGGGAGGGTGTAAACACCCCAAATTTTCCCTCACCCATTCACACCATGGCTTGTTATCTTTTCATATGCATAAGTTCAATCACATCATCTCATATTGCATTTTTGATTCACTGCATTGATTCTAAGTCATCTGCATCTAGGGTTTGTGATCTGAGCAACCCAAGAGCCATTTGAGCCACTCCAAAGGTCATCAATCACTTAAAAGGGGTCCATGTATGTTCAAGCATCATATTGTATCCTCACAAAGTCAAGAATGTCAAAGAATCACAAGAACTGAGAATGGCAGGGAAGCAGAGCCAGGTTTAACTGCACAGATGACCTAGAATTAGGGTTTTGGTTTCAAAGGCCATAACTCCAATTTTTTTTGTCATTCTTGTTTCTATTGGTCTCTATATGGTATAGGGATCATGCATATCAATTTTCATGAAGAGATTCCATGGGGAAGGCATCTAATCAAGAGTTGACTTCTTGAGCAAGTCAGTGCGAAATCAGGGCATCTGAGGCCCCCAATGACCCAACCAAAGGGTGTTCTTCATCATTTTGAATGTGTATGATCTTTATTTGATCATATAAGATGTTAGAAGTTCACAAAAATGAAGAATTTCAAGCCATTTGCAAAGTTGCCTTTTTGGGAAAATGACTTGTAATGGAAACTTTCCATTTTGGGAAAGTTTTTCAACCCTTTCTTTTTTATTCAAAAATGCTTCAAATGAGAAAACTCTGGTCATGAAAGTTGTAGAATGGATCATTCCCTTTTCAAAAAGTACAAGAACTCATTCTAATTCATTTTGGATCAAAAGTTATGGCTTGTTAAAGTTGGGAAAAATCACATAATTTCAAGTTTTCCACCAAAGAGGCATTTTGCAAAATGGTATGATCAAGCATTCTAAAGACTTCAAATGTGAACAAACTCATTACAACATGATCATGTGACTTCTAAAAATCAGAATTGGCCCAAGAATTATGCCTTTTGATGCTTTGATCCTCATGAATTTCAAAAGGGGCCAAACTTTGTGAAAATTGCAAAACATCTCATAAGCTTTGATCCACTTGCTGATTTGTCTCATAACCAATTCCATGGACATCCTTAATCTCATCTGAGCCAAGACAAGCCAAAAGGCTAGCTATACCATTGCCCATACCTCAAGTACAAGTCAAGTTGACATTTTGGCAACTTGCCCATACCAATCACAGCAGGCCACCAACAACTTTCTGCCCAATCCAGACTTTACAAACACACTCCAAGGCTTCATTTGCATAACACACACAAGCCTGAAAGAGATCATAAGCCATAGTTCAAGAAACTCACCTCTTATGCACTTTCCTTCGAATCTGATCACACAATTATCAAACACAAAAACAAACTTCACCAAATCACTCACCATGATCCTCTGATCATTTCCCACCCCTCACTTGCCCCTGAAACCACTGCAATCAAAAATACGATTTTCACATTCCCTTGGCCTGAGCTTCTGCCAACTCTCCCTGGAGGCCATATAAACTCCAGCTAAGTGTCAAAAGCTTCAAAGGAGGATCATTGGAGCTTGTTTGAACCAAAGAAGCAGCCAGAAAGTCCCTGTTTCGAAAGCTCAATCTCAGGTAGCATGATGAACAAATTTTCCAGAACTTTAATTTCTTGTTAGAATGTTGTTATATATGTTGCCCTGATCATGGGGATCTATTTATTTTTGAAAATGAGCCAGAAACAAGCATGTTATGATGTTCTGAAAGTTTGCCCGTAAAAATGTTTTTGCTTGTTTCCTTTGATTCAGTGAAAATAAATGTTGTTTGGTTTAGGGTTTATGCTTAGTGATGTTCATAGGTTGATTATGGAGAGTTTTGTGAGGTTTCAATGCGTATTAAGAGAGATTGAGATTTTGGCTTGCCGGAGAAGATGACCGGAACACTGTTCCGGTCATCTGAAAGTGATTAGGGCATTGAATTAGGGTTTAATCATAATTAGGCCAGTTTGAATGTGGGCCGTCCATTAGCGCGCGTAGTCAATTCCCGCCCCTGTGAGTTTGAATCTCATCCATTGGATTGGCTGACTTTCTTATTTATCATTTAAAATTCATTTTATTTTCATTTGTTTTAATTTATTTTGTACGAATTAATTAAAATAACAAAAAATGTTTAAAAATTATGAAAATTTTTGTCAAGGTTTTCATTAATTTTCAGGACACAAAAATATTTTTATTTTTATTTTTTGCATTAAAAAGTACTTTTAAATCATTTAAAAGATTATTTTTAATTAGTTAATAAAAATTAATTAATTAAAAATACTTTTAGGTATTTAAAAATCACAAAAAAATTCACATAGCATTTGAAAACATTTAGAAACATTGTCCAACTCTCAAACCAAATTTCTTTTTTGATCCTGATGCCTTTTGATAATTTTCTTTGGAATTAATTTCATTTCAAGGCAATATTTTGTTTCAAACTTCAAAAATTCATTTCTGCCTAACCATTGAGAGTTGGACAATGATTCTTTTTGCATTGCATCTTGCATAACATGTAGTTTATAGGATAAAATTGGCATGAATTGATCTTGCATTTCCAATTTGTTTTGCATTTTTCTTGACAAGGTACCTCAAAACCCTAGTAATCTTAGAAAATTCATAACTCTCACTAGGTTAAGAGTTGGATCCCCTCCTTTGGGCAGTGAGTTTGTATAGGTTTAGGTTTCCTTTGATTGCATTTTCAAATTTTTATCATGCCATTTGCTTCTGGTTTTGGATTTTTGCTTTGTGTGTTGATCATAAACCCTAATTTATGCCTTCCTTTGCATCCATCTTCCATTTGCTTGCATACCATGACTTGCCATGACATTTTGTGCCTTAATTTGATTCATAATACATCTTAAGGCATGTTAGAATCATGTTTGATCATTGCATCTTTCATTTGCCATGTTGTATGTCATTTGCATTTCATAACTTTTCATGAACCTTCATGGTTCAAAGCATGCCTCACTTGCATCCTTATGTTTGTTTGATCATTCTCTTGCCTTGCCTCATGTTTGTATCACCTCTTAGCATCATTAGCATCATGTATTTGCTTCTGAATTTGTCTTGCATCATGCCATTTCATCTCATTTGCATTACATTTCATTTCTTTCACTAACTTTTCAGGTGGTAAGTTACTTTGAGAAGTGAATTTGCCTTCACTTATCATGTTCTCTTTTCATCTCTTTCATACTTCCCTTGCTGCAATTTGTATGTGTTTGGGTTTGAGCTTGCTCATTCTTGTTCATCTTGCTTTCTTCCTTCAAGCAACTTGTCTTCTTAAGTGAAGCAAGTTGTTTTGCTTCTTCCTCCTTTCATCTGCTTCCTTCCTGGTGGTTTCTCTGAAGATCTTTTTGTAAACCTCATTAACCCTAGGAATACCCAAGCATGATCATAATTAGGGTTTGATTAGTCCCCCCATTAGTTTTTGCCTTTGTGTCATCTTTGAGTCTTCTCTCCTCATCTCATAATCAAGGACTAAACCTTAAAGGTTCTAAGGCTTTGTGATTAAGCTTATGCCTGCATCCTTCTATTAGGATGGAGTGTATAACTTTAATCCTAAGTGTTAAACCCTTAATGTGTTTAAACCCTTTAATAAATTCATCTAATAATCATCAAGACATTTAGCTTGTAACTTGGGCCTTGCATTAGGGTTCTAATTCTTCCTTAATTGGTTAAGAAGGACTAACCCTAGTGTTAATGGACAAGTCCCCCTCAAGTTTTCTTACAAACCATAAAATTCACTTCATAATCTTATCATTAACTAAAATCCACTTTAATAAAGGCTTTGTTTTGTCATGAGGTTAATCCCTAATCATGGATTAAGTTGAGGTATCTTCCTCATCTTAAATGTTCTCATCTATTATCCTTCTATTAGGATGGTGTAATGAGTCCATTAAATCCTTGATTATGGCTTAAACTCATTACTTAACACTAAACAAAAACTCCAAAAAAACATCTAAATAATCGCAAGTAGGTTAATGATCTTAATCCTACATCATGGTGATTAAGTGTGAGATGCTGACTTCACACTTAAGGTATTCTCATTACCCCTAATCAGAGGGAGGATGTGATGAGTTTACTAACCCTTGGTTTAGGATTAAGCTCATTTTCTTATGACAAACTTTCAAAAGCAATAAAATATTGAAAACTCAAAAACAAACAATAATCGTCTCCTCCGGGATTCTTTTCTCACCTCATTCACTCACAAACGAGAACTCGCTTCTTCCGTCTAATGCAAGACAGTTTGCACCTGATCCAGACAGGTCATACACTTGAGCATAGGCAAGTAAGCAGTTCTCAAGTCAATTCACCTTTCAGTCTTTTTGGGTCGAACTACGGTGTTCTGACTTCCTCATTGCACGAGAGGATACGTAGGCATAACTTAACAGTTATCGAACAAAAGTCTCTGTATATTCCCCCTCTTTCCAGCCTTATTCTTTAAGCCTCATGGTCTTGAGCATTTCATTCTTGTTCTTACACTGACACTCCACTTATACACTTCACACATCTTTTACACTGACACTTGCATTCTTTCCAGCTTTGATACACAGATTGCACTGACACTACCCCTTTAAAACACAAATCTTTTAAGCGTGGATCCCGTCGAGTACGACGGACAATCTGGGTGCTAATACCTTCCCAGGTTGTAACCAACCCCCTTTCTCAGTCTCTCTGGTTCGCAACCGTCTTATCCATACCTTTCTAGGTCTATGCAGCATTACCTTTCCTCCAGGATAAAAATGCCTAGCTGGCGACTCTTTCCCTTGAGTTCACTCCTGTGTGTTCTCATCCCTCTTTCGCCGACCGTTCGCGTCTGTACCCCTTCTGACCTGGGTGTCATTTGGTGGGAGCGACAAAGGGGTATTCCAGTGAGAAATGTCCAACACAAAGGCCTGAGTTACACATAGGATTATAGTGGTTTTTTATTCTTTCCCATTCCATTTCGGCCGGGTGCGGGAATATGAAAACACGGTTCAAACATGGGTTTCCTTTTGAGAACTCTGTGCTACGGATTTCCTGTAGTGCTAAGGCTATCTGGGAATCCTGCTAAGTCTGGATGACCTTTTTAGATGACCTTCAGCATCTGAGGTGAATTAGAGGAGGATCCTTTATGACTAGGGTAAACATTGTACCTTTGGGTTATAAGTGTTTACATTTCTCATAATAGATCCGAACTTGAGGATCTTTGTTCTAGAACAATACCTGTGAGTGGGTTGGTTTGTTTACAGGTTTGTAGGAACCCTTGACCTCAACATACCTTGCTACTGGAATTTGTTCTTAAGGTTGTACTATTTTGGACTAGTTCTTTGAAACCCTGGATTATTGACTCTTTATTTGAGTCCCCTACCTGGTTACTAGTCCTCATATCTCCATCCAAAACTATGAACACTCAAGGATCCCACCAAAGGCAACTGATAATCCAACACATGATCACAAACCTTTGCATATCATAAGCATACATCATATTACATCATTTAACATTTGTCTATTTGTTTTACAAGGTATCCATCTTTTCTTGGTTTAGTTTTGACCGTTCTTCTGCTCAGCTTATCTGCTTCAACACTTCTTCCACTATCTTCTTCAGTTATCCTCTTCAGTTATCTCCTCCAACACACATCTTCAACATGGATTCAACCAAGAAAAGCAACATCACCTACCACTTCTTTGAGTATCCTCTAGCAGGCATCAGGCAGATACAGGCCCTTATCACCCCTGATCATGTTCCCTTATTCAGAGAGCATTATGGTGGAATCCTGGACATGATCATGGACTTGGACACATTGCAGAGGAACATGATTCACACCTGTCTTCAGTTTTATGACCCTCCCCTTCGTTGTTTCAATTTCCTAGATTTTCAGATAGGTCCTTTACTGGAAGAATACTCTATGCTATTGAGTGTCCCTATCAGAAGAAGAATTCCTTTCAATCCTGAAATGACTCATCCAAAGAATGAAGACATAGCCAAATCACTACATCTGGAAGTAACTACCATTGATGAACACATGACTTCCAAAGCTGGAATCCTAGGCCTTCATCTGGATTTCTTGATCACTCAGGCTACAAACCAAGCTGCAGTAGGGAATTGGGAAACTGTGTGTGCTCTCCTGGCTCTCAACATTTATGGTATCATTTTGTTTGCAGACGAGCCTAAGTTTGTAAGCGAAAATTCCATCCACATCTTCATGCTAAAGAACCCGATTCCCACCTTATTGGGAGACTTCTACTACTCAGTTCATCAGAGGAATGAGAAACAGAGAGGAAGACTGGTAAGGTGTTGTGCCCCTCTTTTCTACAGTTGGTTGATGACGCATATGCCGAAGACAAAAGCTTTCCTAAACCCACGTTAGTCAAGGAATTGTGCTAAGAAGATGATTTCCCTTACTACAAAAGATATCAGATGGTGTACTCAGAACACCAAGGGCTGAGACATAATAACAAGTTGTGGGCAATACCCAAATGTGCCACCTATTGGAGTAAAGGGTTGCATCAACTACAATCCTTTACTTTTCAAAAGACAGTTGGGGTATGCCTTGGTACATCAACCTAGGGAGCAAGACCTAACATAATCTCTTTATGTGCTCTTCAAAACAACCATGCCATCGTCCGACAAGCAGCCTGGGCTTGGGACAATATACAGACTAAAGGAACCGCCATCCTTGGAAAGTGTAATAACATAGCTTCTGCTCAGTATACTGAATAGTCACGCATCAGAGGATAGATTACTCGCATGCCATTCACCCTAGAAGATGTGCCAGGGCCATAAGCAATTGAGCCCATAACTATAGTAAGCCTGAAAGAGTTTGAAAAGTTGAAGGAAATAAATACCCAGCTGGCTGAAGCTCTGAAGAAGACCCTTTGGGAAAGGAACGATGGTCGTCTAGACATTGAGAGGTTAGAGAAGCTGCACATCGAGCATGTAACTAAGATTGAGAAGATTGAAGACTTAATCAGGAAAGTCTGAGAAGGAGAACTTGTGTTGAAGAATGCATGTAAGGAAGCAAAGATTCAAAGGGCAAGAGCTGAGCATTATCTGGAGGAGAGTCGGAATAGCTGGGTCAGGATAATCGAGGCTCGTCTGAAAGAAGACCAGAAGATGCAAGCCAGGTAGAGCAGTTAGAGTCTAATGAGAAAAGAATCCAAGAAGCACTTCTAGCAGCTTTGAAGGAGATCTCAGAGTTAAAACCGGGCGGGGTTAAAGAGATCCAAAGAACAAGATAAGTATCAGAAGATGACGAATGCCATTGCAACCAGAAACCTTCTCATCAGAACCATTACAGAGAACCCAGTCGGACCGGTAACTGATGCTCTCCTGAAGGAAGTCAAGGAGGATGATTTTGGACTGGATGTCTAATTTTCATTACTTATATCTATTTGACTGTACTTTAGCTCACCATGGTGATTTTGTTTGTTGTATTCTTAAACTTGATTGTATTATGATTCACCATGGGAGTTTTTGTTGTATTCATGAACTATTTATATTTTGGCATTGCCACTTGTATTTTTATGGTTATGTATTGGATTTTCTTATGGACTTCGTTTGCTTCAACATCTTTATCTCCTCCAAGGGGTCTGGAAGGTCAAAGCCAAAAAAGCCAAACCGGATACCCTCTGAAGACAAATAGACATATTGCATTGCATGCTAACCCCATATCCTTTGTTTTGCAGGTGTTTTGTTATTGTTTTCTCACTATGCTAATTGTTTCAGGAAATATTGCTCGCAGGATGGTCTTTCCCGTCAATCACATCAAAATATATCCGACCCGTAACAACCTTCCGAGTCTACAAATGGATCAGCTACAACAGGAACTGACAAATGTGAGGACTTAAATGAAAGATGTGAGGACATAAGTGAGGATCCAAATGAATCAATTTATGGTTATGATGACTGGACTGGCACAGACCCAGGAAAGGTTGAGGGAGTTAGTCGAGCGGCAAACCCCGGAAGATAACCACGCAGGCACTAGAGGTACTAGTAACAATGAACGCGGACAACCACAAACGACTCTAGTAGTGTTTGGACCTGACAACAATCCTGAAGCTAATATCCTTGGGAATGGCCAAAGAAACACTGGAGATTGTATTCTGCAGGAAGATCCTCAAGATGAGCAGTTTACAGTGTTAGGTGCTGGGGAAGATGAAGCTTATGACCGTCGGTTGGACGAAATATCTGAAAAGTTAAGATCCTTGGAATCCCAGAACTCCTTGGGATTTGATGTAATGGACATGGGCTTAGTGGAAGGGGTAATGATTCCCCACAAGTTCAAACCTCCATGCTTTGAAAAGTATAACGGAACTTTTGTCCTCGCACTCTTTTTCTTCCTGTACAACTTTGTTTATGGAATTTACTTTATCGCTTTCATTTATTGCTTTCTGCATTTCATTTATTATTATCATATCATTGTGCTGGATTTTTGGTTTGCTTTGGTGGATGGGGTATTCAAGTGAGAAAGGCTCAACACAAAGGCTTGAGTGACACATAGGATTAGAGTAGTTTTGTATTCTTTCCCATTCCTTTTAGGTCTGGTGCGGGAATATGAAAACACAGTTCAGACATGGGTTTCCTTTTGAGAACTCTGTGCTACGTATTTTCTGTAGTGCTAAGGCTATCTGGGAAGCCTGCTAAGTCTGGATGACCTTTTTAGATGACCTTCAGCATCTGAGGTGAATTAGAGGAGGATCCTTTATGATTAAGGTAAACACTATACCTCCAGGTTAGAAGTGTTTACACTTCTCATAATAGATCCGAACCTGAGGATCCTTGTTCTAGAACAATACCTGTGAGTGGGTTGGGATGTTTACAGGTTTGCAAGAACCCTTGACCTCAACATACCTTGCTATTGGAATTTGTTCTTAAGGTTGTACTATTTTGGACTAGTTCTTTGAAACCCTGGATTATTGACTCTTTATTTGAGTCCCCCACCTGGTTATTGGTTCTCAGACCTCCATCCGAAACTCTGAACACTCAAGGATCCTGTCAAAAGGGAACTGATAATCCAGCACATGATCACAAACCTTTGCATATCATAAGCATACATCATATTGCATCATTTAACATTTGTCTATTTATTTTAAAGGGTATCCATCTTCCCTTGGTTTGGTTTTGATCGTTCTTCTGCTTAACTTATCTGCTTCAACACTTCTTCAGTTATCTTCTTCAGTTATCTTCTTCAGTTATCTTCTTCAGTTATCTTCTTCAGTTATCTCCTTCAGCACACATCTTCAATATGGATTCAACCAGGAAAAGCAACATCACCTACCACTTCTTTGAGTATCCTCTAGCAGGCTTCAGATACAGACCCTTATAGCCCCTGATCATGTTCCCTTATTCAGAGAGCATTATGGTGGAATCTTGGACATGATCATGGACTTGGACACATTGCAGAGGAGCATGATTCACACCTGTCTTCAGTTTTATGACCCTCCTCTCCGTAGTTTCATTTACCCAAACTTCCAGATAGGTCCGTTTCTAGAAGAATACTCCATGTTGTTGGATATCCCCATCCGAAGAGGAATTCCTTTCAATCCTGAAATGACTCCTCCAAAGAATGAAGACATAGCCAAAGCACTACATATGGAAGTAACCACCTTTGATGAACACATGACTTCCAATGCGGGAATCCCAAGCTTTCATCTGGATTTCTTGATTACTCAGGCAACAAAGTAAGCTGTAGTAGGGAATTGGGAAACTGCGTGTGCTCTCCTGGCTCTCAGCATTTATGGTATCATTTTGTTTGTAGACGAGCCTAAGTTTGTAAGCAAATATACCGTCCACATCTTCATGCTAAAGAACCCAGTTCCCACCTTATTGGGAAACTTCTACTACTCAGTTCATCAGAGGAATTAGAAACAAAGAGGAAGACTGGTAAGGTGTTGTTCCCCTCTCTTCCACAGTTGGTTGATGAAGCATATGCCGAAGACGGAAGCTTTCCTAAACCCACGTCAGTCAAGGAATTAGGCTAAGAGGATGATTGCCCTTACTTCAGAAGATATCAGATGGTGTACTCATAACACCAAGGGCCAAAACATAATAACAAGCTGTGGGCAATACCCAAATGTATCATTTATTGGAGTAAAGGGTTGCATCAATTATAATCCTTTACATTTCAAAAGACAGTTGGGGTATGCCTTGGTACATCCACCTAGGGAGCAAGACCTAGCAGAATCTCTTTATTGTGATGTTCAGAAATACCATGCCACCGTCCGACAAACAGCCTGGGCTTGGGACAATATACAAACTAAAGGAACTGCCATTATGAGAAAGTGTAATAACATAGTCTCTGCTCAGTACACTGAATGGTCACACATCAGAGGACAGATTACTCGTATTCCATTCACCCTGGAAGATGTGCCAGGGCCATCGGAAGTTGAGCCCATAGCCACAGTCAGTCTGTAAGAATTTAAGAAGATGAAAGAAAGGAATGCCCAGCTGGCTGAAGCTTTGAAGAAGACCTTTTGGGAAAGGAACGATGGTCGTCTAGACATTGAGAGGTTAGAGAAGCTGCACGTCGAGCATGTAACCAAAATTGAGAAGAATGAAGACTTCATCAGGAAAGCCCGAGCAGGAGAAATTGTGTTGAAGAATGCATGTAAGGAAGCAAAAATTCAGAGGGCAAGAGCTGAGCATTATCTGGAGAAGAGTCGGGATAGGTGGGTTAGGATAACTGAGGCTCGTCTGAAAGAAGACCAGAAGATGCAAGCCAAGATAGATCAGTTAGAGTCTAATGAGAAAAGAAGCCAATAAACACAACTAGCAGCTCAGAAGGAGATCTCAGAGTTGAAACTCCGGGCGGGGTTAAAGAGATCCAAAAAAAAAAGACAAGCATCAGAAGATGACAAATGCCATTGCAACCAGAAACCTTCTCATCAGAACCATTATAGAGCACCCAGTTGGACCGGTAACTGATGCTCTCCTGAAGGAAGTCAGGGAGGATGCTTTTGGACTGGATGTCTGATTTTCTTTACATATATCTATTTGATTGTACTTTAGCTCACCATGGTGATTTTGTTTGTTGTATTCTTGAATTTAATTGTATTTGGATTCACCATGGGAGTTTGTTTGGTTATAATTCATGAACTATTTATATTTTGGCATTGCCACTTGTATTTTTATGGTTATGTGTTGGATTTTCTTATGGACTTCGTTTGCTTCAACATCTTCATCTCCCAGAGGTCTGGAAGGTCAAAACCAAGAACCAAACCGGATACCCTCTGAAGACAAATAGACATATTGCATTGCATGCTAACCTCATATACTTTGTTTTGCAGGTGTTTTGTTGTTGTTTTCTCACTTTGTTGATTGTTTAAGGAAATATTGCTCGCAGAAGGGTCTTTTCCGTCAACCGAGTCCACAGATATCCAATTCGACACAACCTTCAGAATCTACAAATGGATCAACTACAACAGGAACTGACAAATGTGAGGACTCAAATGACAGATGTGAGGACCAAAGTGAGGACCCAAATGAATCAATTTATGGTTGTGATGACTGGACTGCACAGACTCAGGAAAGATTGAGGGAGTTGGTTGAGCGGCAAACCCCGTAAGATAACCACGCAGGCACTGGAGGTACTAGTAACAATGAGCGGGAGCACCCGTGAACGACTCCAGTAGTGTTTGGACCTGACAACAATCCTTAAGCGAATATCCTTGGGAATAGACAAAGGAAAACTGGAGATCGTATTCTACAGGAAGATCCTCAAGATGAGCAGTTTACAGTATTAGGTGCTGGGGCAGATGAAGCTTATGACCGTCGGCTGGACGAGATATTCAAAAAGTTAAGATCCTTGGAATCCTAGAATTCCTTGGGATTTGATGTAATGGACATGGGCCTAGTTGAGGGGGTAAGGATTCCCCACAAGTTCAAATCTCCATGCTTTGAAAAGTATAATGGTACCTCTTGTCCTCGTACCTTTTTGCAATCTTTTCTGGGAAGATTGAAAGCATATACCATGGATGAGAAACTGTGGATGTTTTACTTTGAAGATAGTTTAACCGGGGCATCCAGAGAGTGGTACTCACACTTGTCAAAGGCCACTGTTAGAAATTGGAAAGACTTAACTGAAGCCTTTGTGCGCTAGTATCAATACAACTTGGATATGGCACCTAATAGGACCCTCTTGATGGGTAAGTCTCAGTCCTCGAGAGAAAGTTTTCGCGAATACACTCAAAGGTGGAGACAACTCGCTGCTGCTGTCCAGCCACCTATGTCTGAAAGGGAAATGGCTGATATGTTTATGAATACCTTGTAAGGGACCTGCATTGATAGAGTTGTTGCCTTCTCTTCTACTAGTTTTGCTGATGTGATTATAACAGGAGAGAGAATTGAAAGCCTACTGAAGATGGGTAAGATTTATGACAATGGTGCTAGCTCCAGCAATGCAAAGAAACACTTCTCAGGACCTAGAAGGGCAGGGGAGACTAATGCCATGCATGTTAGTAGAGGTAGACCCCAGTACTTGCAAATATCAGTGGCTGCTGTCACCATTCCTACTCCAGCACTTCAGTAACAACAGTTCCCGCAACAGCAGCAAAGATCTTATAATAACAACAACCAACAACAACATCCTTTCCAGCAAAGGCCTTATCAGATTAATAGGGTGATCGACCCTATCCCAATGCCCTATGTAGTATTACTCCCACAACTATTGAAGCTTAGCCTGACTGAACTGAGGACTTTGGCTCCACCAGATCCTCTGAATCTTCCGAGGAATTATGATGTCAATGCCTGATGTGCTTTTCACTCCAATGCGTCTGGTCATTCAATAGAGAAGTGTAGGGCCCTGCACATGAAAGTCCAAGATTTGATTGACTCCAAAGCTTTGAATTTTGCACCTCCACCAAATGTCACAAGGAATCCAATACCAAATCATGGTGAACCAAAGATCAATGCCATTGAGGAGGACCAACCAACAATTCTGATTGATGACATTGCAAGTATTCAAACGCCACTGGCTGAAGTAAAACCTCAGCTATTGAAGTGCCAAGTATTTCCGGGTTGTGAGGCCCGTTGTGAAGCTTGCAAAGTTTCTACTAATGGTTGTGCAAATCTAAAGGATGGTATTAGCAATCTTATCAGAGAAAGCATCCTGCAAATCACATCAACAGTCCCATCCTCCACAAAGGCAACAAAAATCTCTCCTACAACACCAGCAAACATTATCTCAACAAAATCTTCTACAACACCAGCAGAAGTCATTCCAACAGAATCAACAACAACAACAACAGCAAACACCAGTGACGACATCTCAACGGTTACCATCTATTATAATCCAGCAACCATCCATGTTCTGGATTCTCTCAACAACAACTTTCAGCAACACCCTCATCAACATCAACAACTTCTTGCACCTGCACAATCTTCAGTCATATTCCCTGGTACCATATACTATGATCCACAGACTATCACAACTCCTTCTTCTGCTGCAATTAGTCCGGTGACCATCACGGTGCCTTGGCCAATTCCATATGACAGTAACAGTGTCGTGCCTTGGCACTACGACTCATATCTTTACCGCCACGGAAGGAAAGTCAACCTTGACTCTTCAACTTCTACACCACAAGTTGACAATGTCAGGGGAGGCAGAGGCTTCACTCGGAGCGGACGTCTCTTCGCTTCACAGTTTCCAAGAATTAATGCTGAAGCAAAAACTACTGCCAAAGCAAAAGGCAAAAATGTGGTGCCAGAAGAACCAACTGCAAAAGAAATTCAGAAGACGTCCTTTGATCAAGATGTGGACGAATTTATGAGGATTATCAAGAGAAGTGACTACAAAGTTGTGGATCAGCTCCACCAGACACCCTCCAATATCTCCATATTATCTCTGCTCATGTGTTCTGAGGCTCACCAGAATGCGCTACTCAAGGTCTTGCACAAAGCTTATGTGCCTGAAGAGATCACGGTCAATCAGTTAGAAACGGTGGTCGCAAATGTCAATACTAGTCATGGATAGGTTTCACCAATGCTTAATTGACTACGGAAGGGCGTAACCACAACAAATCTTTGCATATCACTTTGGAATGTAAAGGTGATGTACTTTCTCATGTCCTTGTTGATACCGGATCATCACTCAATGTGTTACCAAAGAAATCTTTAGTCAAGCTGGAGTATGATGGTCTTGCACTCCGTCCGAGCAACCTAGTTGTCAGAGCTTTTGATGGTTCTAAGAGATTTATTCTCAGAGAGATTGAGCTGCCCGTGGTAATTGGCCCACAAGTTTTCAAAACTACCTTCGATGTGATGGACATACAGCCTGCCTACAGCTGTTTGTTGGGTCGACCGTAGATTCATGCCGTTAGCGCGGTAACGTCAACCCTTCACCAGAAGTTAAAATATGAGTGTGAAGGCCAAATTATCACCATCCATGGAGAAGAAGACATCTTTGTCAGTTCCCTGACTACATACAAGTACATAAAAATGGATGGGGAGATCCATGAAACCATGAGTCATGGTTTTGAAGCCTTGAACATCAACGAAGCTACAACTGAAGTGTTTTGCTGCATCCCAAGAGGAAAGGATGGGCACCTCAATTGCTTCCTACAAACAAGCTCGGAAGGTTGTGGAAGAAGGGAATGCCCAAGGCTGGGGCAAGCTGCTGAAGGTTCAGATGAAAGAAGACAAATTCGATTTGGGTTACAGACCATCCCGATAAGTTCCAGAGGAGGCTGCTGAGGCTCCCAAGTTTATAAGTGGGGGAATATTGACTATAAACACCCCAAATTTTCCCTCTCTTTTTTCTCACACCTTGGATTGTGATCTTTCATATTGCATTGCATAAGCATCACATCTCACATTGCATATTTTTTCCTTTAGCCATTCATTGCATAAGCTTCATAGCTAGGGTTTATGGTCAGATGAATCTTAGAAGAGGTTTGAGATATCTCAGAGGCCATGAAGCATGCCAAGAGGATCCATGAGTGTTCTATGATCATATTATGCCTCCAAGGGTTCTTGAAAGTCAAAAGATCACAAGAGATTGTAGAGCCACCCAGGCAGGCTCAGGGCTCCTACACAGATGACCAGAAATTAGGGTTTTGGGTTTGAGGCCCTTACACTCAAATTTTTTGGCCATTCTTGATTCTATTGGTCTATATATATTATAAGGAGCATGTGTATCAAATTTGAAGCAAAAATTCCTTGTGGAAGTCATTTGATCAAATGGTAACTTGTTGTGCAAGAAAAGTCAGAATCATGGAATTTGAGGCCACCATCAAGGGTTCCAAAGGGTCATATTCATCAATTTGAGGTCCTATGATCTTTATTTGATCTTAGGAATGCTTATAAGTTCACAAGATTGACGAATTTTGAGCCATTTGAAAATTTTCTATTTTTGGGCATGACTTGTAATGAAAATTTTCCATTTTGGGAAAGATCTCCAACCTCCTCTTTCTTGATAAAAAAATTCTTCAAATGAATTTTCCTCAAACATGAAAGTTGTATATTTGATCTTCCCATTTTCAAAAAGTACGAGAACTCCTCTTGATTTATCCTAGAACTCAAGTTATGGCAAGTCAAAGTTGGGGAAAATCTTGTAATTTTCAAGTTCATGCCAAAGAGGGAAATTTGCAAAATGGTATTTCATGCCTTTATGTGACCTCTAATCCACTCAAACACATCATGCCATGATCAAACAACTTCTAAAGATCAGAATTGGGCCAAGAACCTAAGGTTTTCATGCCTTGCTTCTCAAGAAATCACAAAGTTGTGAAATTGCAAAAACCATTCAAACTCTTGAATCAAGCCATACAACTCATCAATTTCGATCCAAGGGTGCTCCTTGAACTCAGCTGAGGCAGCCCAAGACCTCAAATCACTTCTTCCATGGCCCATGCTTCAAGTACACCATTTTTGACTTTTTGGCCAATGGAGCCATACCATTTCCACAGTGCACAACCACTCCTTTGACCTATCTCAATATTTTATGAATTTCCTAAGGATCATAACACATAACACTTGAAGCCTTGAAGAAATCCAACACTCAGATTGCACAAAAATTGTCAAAAACTTCCCTTCTTCGATTCTCACAAACCAGCCATCAAACTTCAAAAATCTCTTCATCAATCAATCACACATTACCTAAGGATCATTTCCCACCCATCACCATGGCTTGAAACACAACATACCAAGACCTCATTTTTTGCCATATCAGAACTGGAACCCTCAAATCTGCCACTACAAGCTTCATCCAAGCACTCCATTAGCTACAGGGGGACCAAAGGATCCACTTTGCACCAAAGGGAGGCTTTGAAAGCTCAAATTCGAAAAGCTTCAGTTCAGGTATCCATCAAGAACAATTTTTCCAGAACCTTGATTTCTTGTTATGAATGATTCTACATGCTTTGCTGATCATTCTGATATGTTTGGATTTGAAAATGGTGTAGAAATGAGCATGTATTGTATCTCTGAAAGTTTGCCCGTGAAAATGTTTTTGATTCGATTTGCATGATTCTTGTGATATAAATGATGTTTGATGATTGATTTTAGTTGTATGATGTTTGGGGATCATTTATTGGCAAGTTTTGTGAGCTTTAGTGGGCTATAGAAGAAGTTAGGGTTGGGGATGGCCGGAGAAGATGATCGGAGCTTATCTCTGGTCACCTGAAAGTCATTAGGGTTTTGTTTTCTAGTTTGAATCTCAGCCCTTGGATGTTGATTAGTTTAGCGTATGGACGATCCAAATCATTTCATTAACCCTAATCTTAATTAATTAAATAAATTTTGATTAATTAACTCAGGATAAATCATGGCCCTTGGATCACGCACGTAAGCCCAGTTTGAATTTAGGCCTTAGGATCTCCATACTCTTGGTCAAGCAGACTTCCAATCCTGGCCATTGATCCCTCTCTCACGCAATCTGAACCACCCCCTTTTAATTACTTTGCATTTTAATTCATTTTTATTTCATTTTATTTATTTATTTAAAATAGTAAAACATTTTATAAAATTCCAATTTTTTGCATTTTCACTTTAAATAATTTTCAAACCCCAAAAACATTTATATTTTTAACTTTTGCATTAAAAAATATTTTAAAATCATTTAATTGTATTATTTAATTAATTAATTCATTTTAATTAATTAAAAATACTTTTAAGTATTTAAAAATCACCAAAAAATCATGAAGTATTCTTACACATTTAGAACAATTTACAAACTCATCTTATAAATTTCTTTTAGAGTTTGATCACATTTTGACAATTAACCGTGAATTAGGGTTTATAAATTTCTTATTTTTCTAACCCTAACTTCAAAAATTCATTTCTGATCAACCAATATGAGTTTGTGAATGGTTCTTTTTGCATTCTTTCATACTTGGCATGTAGTATCTAGGGTATTTACCTCATATTTTTGCAGTGCATTTTCCATTTGTTTGACATTTTTCATGAAGAGGTACCCAAAACCCTAGCCTAACTTAGAAAAACCATAACTTGACTTTGGTATAGCTTCTTACTTCCATCTTTGGGGTGTGATCTTATGTGGGTTTAGGGTTCACTTGGTTACAATTTCAATTTTTTCTCATCTGTTTTGCTTCTATTTTGATTATATGCATCTCATACTTTCTTAAAACCCTAATTTGTCATGTTCATTTGCATTCATCTTTGCATACCATCATCATATGAACTTGTCATGACATCTCATGCATTTGTATGTAATATTAGACACCTTAGGACATGTGTGAATGTTGGTTGATCATTTTTTCATTCATTTCGTATGCTTTGCATCCATTACATCTTATGTATGTTCATGTGATCTTAAACTTCTAACATGCTTGTTTTTGCATCCATCACTTATATGATCATACATATGCATTGTATATGACTTTGCATCTCTCTATAACACATTTGCATCATGTATTCACTTCTGGTTGGCATCATTGCATCTTCATCTTTGCATCATTTCATCTTGTTTCACCTTATGCATACATACTAATCTTTTCAGGAGCCTCAGGTAAGTTGTTCAGGATGTGGATTTGCCTCCACATCCAATCTCTTCTTATCTCTTAATTTGCATCTTTACATGTCTTTAAAGTGTGTTTGACTCATTTTTGCTCTCTCTCTTGCTTCATTTTTTTCTCTTAGGTTACTTAACTTCTTCAGGAAGTAAGTAACCTATTCTTCTTCCTCTTATCTTTTTATCTGCTTCTTCTTCCTTGGTGGCCATCTGAAGACTTTCTGAAGATCTTTCTCTAAACCTCACAAACCATAGGAATATCCAAGCATGATAACTTTAGGGTTGTACATAGTCCCCCCTAGATTTTTATCTTTGAGTCTCCTTGAGTCTCTACTTCTCATCTCATAATCAAGGCTAAAAAGTTAAAGTTTTGGGGCTCTGTATTAGGGTTGTGCCTGTATCTTTATCTTAGGATGGAGTGTATAATTTTAATACTTAGTGTTAAACGTTTAAGTTGTTTACACCTTCTAATCAAAACACCTAATAATCATTAAGTCTTAAGCTTGTAACTTGGGCCTTATATTAGGGTTACATCTCTGCCTGTTGGTTCAGAGGGACTAACCCTAGTGTTCAATGGACAAGTCCCCCTCAAGTTTAGTCTTACAAACATAAAATCCATTTCTTAATCTCTCCTTTAATTAAAATCCACTTTAATAAAGGCTTGTTATATAATGATTTTAATCCCTAACCATGGATTAAGTTGAGGAGTCTTCCTCATCTTAAGTGTTCTCATCTATTATCCTTCTCTTAGGATGGTGTAATGAGTTCACTAATTTTCGATTAGAGATTAAACTCATTAATTAACACAAAACAAAAATAAAAAAACACTTAATAATCACAAGTAGGTTAATGATCTTAATCCTGCATCATTAGGGTAATTAAGTTGAGATTTTCATCTCATACCTAAGTAGGCTCATTATCCCTAATCAGGGGTGATATAATGAGTTTACGACCCTTGATTCAGGCTTAAGCTCATTATCTTATGCAAAACATAAAAAAAACAATAAAAAACTGAAAAAGCAAAACAAATAATAAACGTCTCCTCCGGGATTCTTTTCTCATCATATTCACTCTGAAAACGAGAACTCGCTTATTCCGTCTAATGCAAGACAGTTAGCACTCGAGCCAGACGAGTCATACATTTGAACATAGACAAGCAAGCAGTTCACACCAAAATATCTAGTCTCTTTGAGTCGAACTACGGTGTTCTGACTTCCTCATTGCACGAGAGGATACGTAGGCATAACTTAACAGTTATCGAACAAAAGTCTCTTTGTCTTCCCCCTCTCCTCTTTCTAGCTTTCTTTTCTTAGCCTCAGTTTTGAGCACTCACTTTCTTCTTGCACTGACACTCTGTACATCCATTCCTCCCTAGCTTTTTATACACTGTTTAGCACATACACTATCCCCTTTAAGACACAATCAGGTATGTGTGGATCCTGTCAAGTACGACGGACGATCTAGGTGCTAATACCTTCCCATGTCGTAACCTACCCCCTTACTCAATCTCTTTGGTTCGCAACCGTATTATCCATATCTTTCTAGGTTTATGCAGCATTACCATTCCTTTGGGATAAAAATGCCTACATGGCGACTCTATTCAACCTCAACCTCCAACATCACCGACGGTTCGCGTTTGCACCAGGACGAATGTCCGAGGAGTGACAACTTGGCGACTCTGCTGGGGAACTTTGCAACCAGGGCTTCTGGTTCTCTTGTGGGTTTCTCCTAGCGCTTGTTTTTTTTTTATCGGGGGTGTTATATGCTATTTGTGTTTATTTGTTTTTCCTTATTTGTTGCTTCATGTACAACTCTATTTATTGCATTTACTTTATCGCTTTCATTTATTGCTTTCTACATTTCATTTATAATTATCATATCATTATGCTGGATTCTTCGTTTGCTTTGGTGGGTGGGGTATTCCAGTGAGAAAGGCTCAACACAAAGGTCTGAGTGACACATAGGATTAGAGTGGTTTTATATTCTTTCCCATTCCATTTCGGTCTGGTGCAGGAATATGAAAACACAGTTCATACATGGGTTTCCTTTTGAGAACTCTGTGCTACGGATTTCCTGTAGTGCTAGGGCTATCTGGGAAGCCTGCCAAGTTTGGATGACCTTTTTAGACGACCTTCAGCATCTGAGGTGAATTAGAGGAGGATCCTTTATGATTAGGGTAAACACTGTACCTCCGAGTTAGAAGTGTTTACACTTCTCATAATAGATCCGAATCTGAGGATCCTTGTTCTAGAACAGTACCTGTGAGTGGGTTGGGTTGTTTACAGGTTTGCAGGAGCCCTTGACCTCAACATACCTTGCTACTGGATTTTGTTATTAAGGTTGTACTATTTTAGACTAGTTCTTTGAAATCTTGGATTATTGACTCTTTATTTGAGTCCCCCACCTGGTTACTGGTTCTTAGACTTCCATCTGAAACTATAGATACTCATGGATCCTATCAAAGGCAACTGATAATCCAGCACATAATCATAAACCCTTGCATATCATAAGCATACATCATATCGCATCATTTAACATTTGTCTATTTGTTTTACAGGGTATCCATCTTCCTTTGGTTTGGTTTTGACCGTTCTTCTGCTCAGCTATCTTTTTCACCAATCCTTTAGTTATCATCTTCAGTTATCTCCTTCAGCACACATTCAACATCGATTCAACCAGGAAAAGCAACATCACCTACCATTTCTATGAATATCCTATAGCAGGCATCAGGCAGATACATGCTCTTATCACCCCTGATCATGTTCCCTTATTCAGAGAGCATTATGGTGGGATCCTGGACATGATCATGGATTTGGACACATTGCAGAGAAGCATGATTTATACCTGCCTTCAGTTCTATGACCCTCCTCTCCGTTGCTTCACTTTCCCAGATTTTCAGATTGGTCCTTTACTGGAAGAATACTCTGTGTTATTGGGTGTCCCTATCATAAGAGGAATCCCTTTCAATCCTGAAATGACTCCTCCAAGGAATGAAGACATAGCCAAGGCATTACATCTAGAAGTAACCACCATTGATGAACATATGACTTCCAAGGCTGGAATCCCAGGCCTCCGTCTGGATTTCTGGGTTACTCAAGCTACAAAGCAAGCTGTAGTAGGGAATTGGGAAACTGTGTGTACTTTCCTAACCCTCAGCATTTATGGTAACATCTTGTTTGCAGACGAGCCTAAGTTTGTAAGCAAGAATGCCATCCACATCTTCATGCTAAAGAACCCAGTTCCTACCATATTGGGAGACTTTTACTACTCAATTCATCAGAGGAATGACAAATAGAGAGGAAGACTGGTAAGATGTTGTGCACCTCTTTTCTACAGTTGGTTGATGAAGCACATGCCAAAAACGGAAGCTTTCCTAAATCCACATCAGTCAAGGAATTAGGCTAAGAGGATCATTTCCATTACTCCAGAATATATCAGATGGTGTACTCAGGGCACCAAGGGCCGAGACATAATAACAAGCTGTGGGCAATACCCAAATGTGCCACTTATTGGAGTAAAGGGTTGCATCAATTACAATTCTTTACTTTTCAAGAGACAGTTGGGATATGCCTTGATAGATCCACCTAGGGAGTAGGACGTAGCATAGTCTCTTTATTGTGCTATTCTGAACAATCACGCCATTGTCCGAAAAGCAGCCTGGGCTTGGGACAATATACAGACTAAGGGAACTACTATTCTGGGGAAGTGAAACAACATAGCCTCTGCTCAGTACACTGAATGGTCACGCATCAGAGGGAAGATTACCCGTATGCCATTCACCCTGGAAGATGCGCCAGGGCCATCAGCAGTTGAGCCCACAACTACAGTAAGCCTGGAAGTATTTGAGAGGATGAAAGAAAGAAACTCCTAGCTAGCTGAAGCTTTAAAGAAGACCCTTTGGGAAAGGAATGATGGTCGTTTGGACATTGAGAGGTTAGAGAAGCTACGCATCGAGCATGTAACCAAAATTGAGAAGATTGAAGACTTCATCAAGAAAGCCCGAGCAGGAGAACTTATATTGAAGAATGCATGTAAGGAAGAAAAGATTCAAAGGGAAAGAGCTGAGCATTATCTGGAGGAAAGTCAAGATAGATGGGTCAAGATAACTGAGGCTCGTCTGAAAGAATATCAAAAGATGCAAGCCAAGATAGAGCAGTTAGAAGCTAATAAGAAGAGAAGCCAAGAAGCACTGCTAGTAGCTTAGAAGGAAATCTCAGAGTTGAAACTCCGGGCGGGGTTAAAGAGATCCAAAGAACAAGATAAGTATCAGAAGATGACAAATGCCATTGCAACCAGAAACCTTCTCATCCGAACCATCACAGAGCACCCAGTTGGACCGGTGATTGATGCTCTTCTGAAGGAAGTTAGGGAGGATGCATATGGATTAGATGTTTGATCTTCTCTTTGTATTTGTTTTTGTACTTTAATTCACCATGGTGATTTTGTTTGTTGTATTCTTAAATTTGTTGTATTTTGATTCACCATGAGAGTTTGTTTGGTTGTAAGTCATGAACTATTTGTACTTTGGCATTGTCACTTGTATTTTTATGGTTATGTATTGAATTTTATTTTTCTTCAACATCTTCTTCTCAAGAGAGGTCTGGAAGGTCAAAACCAAGAACCAAACTGGATACCCTCTAAAGACAAATAGACATATTGCATTGCATGTTAATCTCATATCCTTTGTTTTGCAGGAGATTTTGTTGTTGCCTTCTCACTTTGTTGATTATTTCAGGAAATATTGCTCGCAGGAGGGTCTTTCCCGTCAATTGCATCCACGAATATCCAACTCGACATAACCTTCTGAGTCTACAAATGGACCAGCAACAGCAGGAACTGACAGATGTGAGGACTCAGATAACTGATGTAAGGACATAAGTGAGGACTCAGATGAATCAATTCATGGCTGTGATGACTGGGCTGGCACAGACCCAAGAAACATTGAGGGAGTTAGTCGAGCGGCAAACTCCAGAAGATAACCATGCAGGCACTGGGGGTACAAGTAACAATGCACGCGATCAGCCGTAAACGACTCAGGTGATGTTTGGACCTCACAACATTCCTGAAGTTAATATCCTTGGGAATGGACAAAGGAACACTAGAGATCGTATTCTGCAAGAAGATCCTCAGGATGAGCAGTTTACAGTGTTAGGGGGCTGGGGTAGATGAAGCTTATGATCGTCGTCTGGACGAGATATCTGATAAGCTGAGGTCTTTGGAGTCCCAGAACTCCTTGGGATTTGATGTAATGGACATGGGCCTGGTTGAGGGGGTAAGGATTCCCCACAAATTCAAGCCCCCGTGTTTTGAGAAGTACAATGGAACTTCCTTTCCTCGCACTCATTTGCAGTCCTTTCTGGGAAGATTGAAGGCATACACTATGGATGAGAAGCAATGGATGTTTTACTTTGAAGATAGCTTGACCGGGGCACCCAGAGAATGGTATTCACACTTATCTAGGGCCACCGTCAGAAATTGGAAAGATTTGGCTGAAGCTTTTGTGCGCCAGTATCAATACAAATTGGACATGGCACCCAACAAGACACTCTCCTAATGGGAATGTCACAATCTTCAAGGGAAAGTTTCCGTGAGTACACTCAGAGATGGAGACAGCTTGCTTTCGCTGTCCATCCACCTATTTCTAAAAGGGAGATGGCTGATATGTTCATGAATACCTTGCAAGGGACCTACATTGATAGACTTGCTGCTTTCTCTTCCACTAGTTTTGTTGACGTGGTCATAGCGGTGAGAGAGAATTGAAAGTTTGCTGAAGATGGGTAAGATTTCTGACAACGGTGCTAGCTCCAGCAATGCAAAGAAACCCTTCTCAGGACCTCGAAGGATAGGAGAAACTAATGCAGTGCATGTTGGTAGAGGTAGACCTCAGTACTTGCAAAGATCAGTGGCTGCTGTCACCTTTCCTACTCCAGTACCTCAGCAACAGTTTCCTCAACAGCAACAACAGTATCCTCCACAGCAACAAAGATCTTACAACAACAACAACCAACAACAACGTCCTTTCCAACAAAGGCCTTCTCAGGTTAACAAGGTGATCGATCCCATCCCGATGCCCTATGCAGCCTTACTCCCGCAACTATTGAAGCTTAACCTGACTGAACTAATGACTTTGCCTCCACCAGATCCTTTGAATCTTCCAAGGAATTATGATGTCAATGCCAGGTGTGCTTTTCACTCCAATGCACCTGGTCATTCAACAGAGAAGTGCAGGGCCCTGCACATGAAATTCCAAGATCTGATTGACTCCAAAGCTTTGAATTTTGCACCTCAACCAAATGTCACAAAGAATCCAATACCGAATCATGGTTGGCCGAGGATTAATGCTATTGAGGAGGACCAACCAACAATTCTGATTGAGGACATTGCAAGTATTCAAACACCACTGGCCGAAGTAAAAGCTCAGTTATTGAAGTGCCAAGTGTTTCCGGGTTGTGAGGCCCATTGTGGAGCCTGCAAAGTTTCTGCCAATGGCTGTGCAAATCTGAAGAATGGTATCAGCAATCTTATCAGAGAAGGCACCCTGCAAATCACATCAACAGTTCCATCTTCTAAAACTACAGCAAAAATCTCTTCTACAACTCCAGCAAATATTAACCCAACAGAATCGTATACAACACCAGCAAAAGTCATTTCAACGGAAACGGCTACAACAACAACAAACACCTGTGACGACATCTCAACGGTTACCATTTACTATAATCCAACAACCATTCATGTTCCGGAATCTCTCAACAATAACTTTTAGCAACACTCACATCAACAACTTCCTACACCCACACCATCTTCAATCAGACCTCCTGTCACCATCTACTATGATCCGCAGACTATCACAACTCCTTCTTCTGCTGCAATTAGTCTGGTGACCATCACGGTGCCTGGACCAGTTCCTTATGATAACAACAGTGTTGTGCCTTGGAATTATGGTTCGGATCTTTACTGTCATGGAAAGAAGATCACCCTTGACTCCTCGATACCTGCACCACAAATTGACAATGTTGGGGGAGGCATCAGCTTCACTCGAAGCAGACGTCTCTTCGCTTCACAGTTTCCCAGAGTTAATGCTTAAGAAGAAGCTGCTGCCAAACCAAAAGGCAAAAATGTGGTGCCAGAAGAACCTGCTGCAAAAGAAACTCAGAAGACACCTTTCGATCAGGATGTAGACGAATTTATGAGGATCATCAAAAGAAGTGATTACAAAGTTGTTGATCAACTCCACCAAACACCCTCCAAGATCTCCATACTATCCCTGCTCATGGGTTCCGAGGCTCACCAGAATGCACTACTTAAAGTCTTGCATGCAGCTTATGTGCCTGAAGAGATCACGGTCAATCAGTTAGAAATAGTGGTCGCAAATGTCAATACTAGTCATGGACTAGGATTCACCAATGCTGACTGGACTACGGAGGGGCGTAATCACAACAAAGCTTTGCATATCACTCTGGAATGTAAAGGTGATGTGTTGTCTCATGTCCTTGTTGATACCGGATCATCACTCAATGTGCTACCAAAGAAGGCTTTAGTCAAGCTGGAGTATGATGGTCTTGCACTTCGTCCGAGTAACCTAGTTGTCAGAGCTTTTGATGGTTCTAAGAGATCGGTTCTCGGAGAAATTGAGCTGCCAGTGGTAATTGGCCCGCAAGTTTTCAAAACTATCTTCTACATGATGGACATACAGCCTGCCTAGATCTGTTTGTTGGGTCGACCCTGGATTCATGTCGCAGGCGCAGTAACATCGACCCTTCACCAGAAGTTAAAATATGAGCGGGAAGGCCAAATTATCACCATCTATGGAGAATAAGACATCTTTGTTAGTCACCTGGCTACATACATGTACATAGAGATGGATGGAGAGATCCATTAAACCATGAGTCAGGGTTTCGAAGCTTTGAATATCAACGAAGCTACAACTGAGGTGTTTGCTGCATCCCAAGAGGAAAGGACGGGCACCTCAATTGCTTCTTACAAACATGCTCGAAAGGTTGTGGAAGAAGGGAATGCTCAAGGCTGGGGCAAGCTGCTGAAGGTGGAGATGAAAGATGACAAATTCGGTTTGGGTTACAGACCATCCCGACAAGTTCCAGAGGAGGTTGCTGAAGCTCCCAAGTTCATAAGTGGGGGAATGCTGACCCCAGATGCTGTAAACACTTTGGAAGACGAGGTTGAGAGCGACTACAACCTGGAAAGTTGGATCCGTCCAAGAGTCCCAGGCCAACAAGTCCTAAACTGGTCTTCCCAGGAATTTATAAGGGTTACTGCTGCAGAGTAATTATTATTTCCTGTTTTAAGCATGCCTCAAAGTCCTGTATCTTGCCCAAGATGTTTTGGACTCATTTTGTAATAGGGCCATATGTATTTTGTGCAAATTGAATATTAATGAACAATGGACATCTTTTTGCAAATGATCTTTTTCGCTCCCTGTCTTTTCATTTTTGTTATTTTCGCACAAAACAATAAATGGCAATGTTTCTCTCAATAAAAAATTCATTCACTTTTTCTAAATAAGATAAAATCAATCACTAAAATGAACCAAATCTCAACCCTTGCAGAGATAGCCCTCCAGATTGCACCGACAACGACACTGCTACGACCCTGTTTGACTTCGACAATCTGATTAATCAAGCAGATGAAGGGGTTGAAGAAGACTATGATTTACCTGAAAAGCTGGCCAGGTTATTAAGATAAGAGGAAAAGGTGATTGCTCCTCATCAGGAGGAGGTTGAGACTGTTAATCTTGGTACCGAGGAAGATGTGAAAGAGGTGAAGATTGGGGCCAGTCTGCAAGCTCCAGTAAATGAACAACTTATCAGTATGCTGCGAGAATATGTCGATGTGTTCGCTTGGTCCTATCAAGATATGTCGGGTTTGGTAACAGATATTGTCATGCACAAGCTGCCATTGAAAGAGGATTGTCCGCCAGTTAAACAAAAATTGCGCCGTACTCGCCCAGACATGGCCATGAAAATCAAAGAAGAATTGCAAAAGCAGTGGGATGTCGGTTTTCTTGTTGTAATTAGGTACCCGCCTTGGGTTGCTAACATTGTACCTGTACCTTAGAAGGATGGCAAGGTGCGTATGTGTGTTGATTACCGGGATCTGAATAGAGCAAGCCCGAAAGATGACTTCCCATTACCTCACATTGATGTATTGGTGGATAATACAACTCAGTTCTCGGTATTTTCCTTTATGGACGGATTTTCTGGATACAATCAGATCAAGATGTCACCTAAAGACATGGAGAAGACAACCTTCATCACACCATGGGGCACATTCTGCTACAAAGTAATGTCGTTTAGTTTGAAGAACGCCGGTGCAACCTATCAACGGGCTATGGGAACATTATTCCACGACATGATCCATAAAGAAATTGAGTGTTGCGTGGATGACATGATTGCCAAGTCCCAAACAGAGGAAAAGCATTTGGTAAATCTGTTGAAGCTGTTCAAGCGTCTGAGGAAGTATCAGTTAAGGTTAAACCCCAACAAATGCACATTTGGGGTACGTTCTGGTAAGCTGCTGGGTTTTATTGTAATCGGAAAAATAATTGAGGTTGATCCCGACAAAGTCAAAGCAATTCAGGAAATGCCTGCACCTAAGACTAAGAAAGAAGTTTGAGGGTTCTTGGGTAGATTAAACTACATTTCAAGGTTCATATCTCATCTCACTGCAACCTGCGAGCCTTTGTTCAAACTGTTGAGAAAGGAACAAACAGTCAGGTGGAACGATAATTGTCAGAAAGCTTTTGACAAGATTAAAGAGTATCTACAAGAACCTCCAATTCTCATGCCTCTAGTTGAAGGAAGACCTCTAATAATGTACCTGACAGTATTAGATGAATCGATGGGGTGTGTGTTGGGTCAGCATAACGAGTCTGGTCAAAAAGAGTATGCAATATACTACCTAAGCAAAAAGTTTACCAACTGTGAACAATGTTATTCACTGCTCGAGAAAACTTGTTGTGCTTTAGCGTGGGCTGCTCGCCGACTAAGATAGTATATGTAGACTCATACTACCTTGTTGATCTCAAAGATGGACCCTGTCTAGTACATCTTTGAGAAGCCATCACTTACCGAAAGGGTTGCAAGGTGGCAAATGATTCTGACAGAATATGATATTCAGTACACCTCTCAAAAAGCCATCAAAGGCAGTGTATTGTCTGACTATCTGGCCGAGCAACCCATTGATGACTACCAGCCTATGAGATTTGATTTCCCTGATGAAGACATCATGTTCTTAAAGTCAAAAGATTGTGAAGAGCCTATTCAAACTGAAGGGCCTGATCCAGAAGAAGAATGAACTATGATGTTCGATGGGGCAGTTAATTGTAACGGTCGTGGAGTTGGTGCAATGCTTATTACACCCAAAGGAGTTCTTATGCCTTTCTCATCAAGGCTCACCTTTTCCTGAACTAACAACGAAGCAGAGTATGAAGCTTGCATCATGGGTCTTGGGGAAGCCATTGACCTCAGGATCAAAACCTTGAATGTATTCAGAGATTCAACTTTGGTGATCAACCAAACTAATGGCAAGTGGTGTAAACACCCCAATTTTGCCCTCACTCAGTTCACCATGGCTTGTAATTCTTTCATATGCATAAGATCAATCATATCATCTCATATTACATTTTTGTTTCACTGCATTGGTTTAAAGTCATCTGCATCTAGGGTTTGTGATCTGAGCAATCCAAGATTCATCTGAGCCACTCCAAAGATTCATCTGAGCCACTCCAAGCATCATATTATATCCTCCCAAGATCAAGGAAGTCAAAGAATCACAAGAATTGAGGGAAGCATGGAAGCAGAGCCAAGCTTAACTGCACAGATGACCTAAAATTAGGGTTTTGGTTTCAAAGGCCATAACTCCAATTTTTTTGGTCATCCTTGTTTCTATGGGTCTCTATATGATATAAGGATAATGCATACCAATTTTCATGGAGAAATTCAATGGGGAAGGCATCTGATCAATAGATGACTTCTTGAGCAAGTCAGTGCAAAATCAGGGCATCTGAGGCCCCCAATCATCCAACCAGAGGGTCTTCTCCATCATTTTGGGTGTATATGATCTTTATTTGATCTTAGAAGAAGTTGGAAGTTCACAAAATTGAAGAATTTCAAGCCATCACTACGCCAAAAATGCTTTTTAACAGCGCATCTTAGACAGGGCTTTTAAGAGAAAGCGCTGTCTAAGGTTAAAATTAAAATAAAACACGGAAAATGTTCCAAAAAATAATGAAAGCGCTGTCTAAGGGGGGGTCTTAGACAGTGCTTTTTAAAAGCGCTGTCTAAGACCCCCCCTTAGACAGCGCTTATAGAAAGCGCTTTCAAATATTCACCTTAGTCAGCGCTTTTGATAAAGCGCTGTTTAAAGTTTTTAAATTTAAAAAAAAATAAAACCATAAGCGCTGTCTAAGGGGGGGGGGTTAGAAAGCGCTTTTGGAAAGCGCTGTCTAAGGCATACCTTAGAAAGCGCTTTTCCCAAAAGCGCTGTCTAAGGTCTTATTAAAATTAAAATTCAGACTTCTATTTTCGTTCTCTGTTCTTTCTGTTTTCCCTCCTAACAGCGAAAGCGAACCCTAACAGCGAAAGTGAAATCGCATACATTGTTTCAGTCATTGAAAGTGTTTGAATCGTTCGTTCTTGATTGTGGTATGTTCTTCATTTCTTCACTTTTTCATTCAATCGGTTTCAGTTCTTCTTCATTCATTCACTGCGGTTTCATTTCGTCATTTCTTCAGTTCTTCGTTTCAGGCATTGCAAGAGTTGAATCGTTCATTTCTGAAAGTGTTTGAAGAATCTCATTACGGTATGTGTTTCAGTTTTGATTTTTTTAGGGAAATATCAGTTTTGATGTTTTAAGGGAAAAATCAGTATTTTTCATAACTCCGCGTGTTTCCCTGATTTAGCAAGCTTTTTGTTCTGGTTGTGGTTGGTTAGGGAAAAATCAGTACTTTTCATAACTCAGTTTTGATGTTTTTAGGGAAAAATCAGTATTTTTGTTCTGGTTGTGGTTGTTTGGTTTGGGTACATTCCATAACTCTGCGTGTTTCCCTGATTTAGCAAGCTTTTTGTTTCACTTAGGATGATTCTAATTAGTTTATCAAGAAGAGTGCAAATCATAAGACTTTGTTTTTTGTTTCACTTAGGATGATAAGTTTCATACTGAAATTATGGATGATATATATATATATATATATATATATATATATATATATATATATTAAAGTAGTTCCTCATGGATGGTGGAAAGACTTCATTAATTTAGTCTTTCTTTGAATTGATGAAAAGATTCGAGTGAGATAATATGAGATGGAAAATAGTGATATTCTATTGTTTACTTTAGTTATTCAAAGATACTACCTTAGTTATGTATTTTTGTCTGGATTGATTGTTTACTTTAATAAGTAGGAAAACCATGGATAAAACATGGATCTGTGCCGATCGAATGACCAAAGAGTACGAGAGTGGGGTTGCGGAATTCGTTAAGTATGTTGTTCAACACGCTGAAAACCCCAGACGAATGCATTGTCCTTGCTTGCGTTGTTGTTATATTGGTAAGGTTGACGCACATGGATTGAAATCGCATTTGCTGAGGCATGGAATTGATCAAAGTTATCAGTGTTGGATATTTCATGGTGAGAAAATTAACGGGAATGTTGAATCGAGTGGAAAAAGTAATACGACCTATGCTTCATACGACAAATACACGGAAACATATGATTGTGATCGAGTTGAAGAGATTGTAGAAGCACTGGAAGAAGATCTTCATGATTGTCCTGAAATGTTTGAGAGGATGGTAAGCGATGCAGAGAAACCGTTGTACAAAGGTTGCACTAAATTCTCAAGACTTTCTGCGGTATTAAAGTTGTACAACTTAAAGGCGGGCAATGGATGGTCGGATAAAAGTTTCACAGAGTTGTTGGCCCTTATGAGAGAAATGCTACCGGATGATAATGTTCTTCCTAATTGAACCTATGAGGCAAAAAAAATGTTGTGCTCTATTGGCATGAGCTATGATAAGATACATGCTTGTCCTAACGATTGCATTTTGTTTCGTAACGAATATGCAACGTTAACTGAGTGCCCTAAATGCGGTTTGTCTCGATATAAGAAAAGATTATCTCCCGCAAAAGTCTTATGGTATTTTCCGATAATTCCGAGATTTAGGCGCATGTTTCGTAGTGAAACCGATGCAAGACATCTTACTTGGCATGCAGATGAAAGAATTACTGATGGAAAGTATCGGCATCCGGCTGATTCACCACAGTGGTCGAAGATTGATAATGATTATCCTGAGTTTGGATCAGAAGCAAGAAACCTTCGATTGGCATTATCTACTGATGGAATGAACCCACATGGTCTTCAAAGTATTTCACATACCACATGGCCTGTGATTCTTATGATTTATAACCTACCTCCGTGGCTATGTATGAAGCGTAAGTACATGATGTTATCTATGTTAATCTCTGGGCCTAAACAACCAGGTAATGACATAGACGTATACTTGACACCTCTGATCGAAGATTTAAAGATTTTGTGGGAGAACGGTGTGGAGGTTTATGATGGATATAGGAAAGAAAGTTTCAATTTGAGGGCGATGTTGTTTGGCACAATTAATGATTTTCCAGCATACGGAAATCTATCTGGGTATAGCATTAAAGGTCAACGTGCGTGTCCTGTTTGTGAAGACGGAACCGATACGATTCGATTGGAACTTTGCCAGAAGAATGTGTTTCTCGGTCATCGTAGATTCTTACATTCTAAACATCACTACCGTGGGTGGAGAAAAGCATTCAATGGAGACACCGAACATCGTAGAGCTCCACCCGCATTGTCAGGTGAACAAGTTTTTGAAAAGGTGAAAGATGTGCGTACTGAGTTTGGCAAGCCTTTTGCACATAAGATTGTGAAAGGTGGGTGGAAGAAAAGGTCGATATTTTTTGAATTGCCATATTGGAAGTCTTTGTACGTGAGACATTTTCTCGATGTTATGCATATTGAAAAAAACGTATTTGAAAGTGTTATCGGTACATTACTCAATATAAAAGGCAAGTCTAAGGATGACCTTAAAGCAAGGGAGGACATGTTAAAAATGGGAATGAGAACTGAATTAGCACCCGTGAAGAAAGGAAGAAGAACATATCTACCAAAAGACAAGACCCGGTTTTTCAAAGAATAAGTGCTACAAATCGGGAAAGAGCATCAAGTCCCGCATATCCGTACCGAAAAGGACGTGTCGGATATGGACGTTTAGAACAATCCATGGTAAGTATTTTTAAATTGCGATAACAAATTTGTTCATCATATATTAGTTTTATCTGATCAAATTGTATGACTTAATGTGTAGCTGCAAAAGGAGGAAAGTTCAGAAACATCTCTTCCTGCACATGTTTTGTGGAAGGAAGCCCGTGTGGGCAAATCTGGAGTTCCTCAAGAAGAAGTTTTACACGTATACCAGAAATGTGTAAGTATAACGTTTTTTCATTATTTGAATAACATTTTTATACACAAATATTTGACAAGTGTACGGTATTCATCTGATTTTTCAGGAGGAGCTATCTCAGTCTTTATCTCCCGATGATACTAGGAGCATACTTGGTCGGGCATTAGATGTCCCTGAGTATTCTGGTCGGGTGAGGGGTAAGGGATTTGGAGCCACTCCGACCTCCCTGAGTATTAAAAAAGGAAAGGCTCCTAGTAATCGGGAGCTTCATGCAAGAATGGAAGCCATGCAAGCTGAGCTTGATGCATTGAGGAGAGAAAGAGAGGCTAGCGCCTCAACAGTATACAGAGATGCTTCGGACAAAGACAATATCAACTGTACCTTTCAGCCGAACATTCCAGAGGTAATTACATATAATTGTCTTAAATTGAACTATTTGCTTAAATTATGTATTTGACATATATACACATTAACGATTTCTTGTTATTATTGGTTTTAGGGCATTTCCCATTGTCAGCTGTATTTGTCGTCACCATACTATCGGATGGTTGGCAAGGGAAAAGTGCATAACGTTAGAGGAGTATTACTCCACACTAGAGAGCTCCCTGCTGGATGTTTGAAGATATCAGTTGATATTGCAGTTGAGCCGAATGCAGCATTACCATATCCTAGCGATGATTCGGATGCAACAACGGTGCACGAAGCAGTAGGTTCGTTTGTTGCATGGCCGACAAACCTCATATGCGTAGGATATGAGGTATGATTAAAACTTATGTTAACTTCCTTGGTATATTCAAAGTTTAAAATTTATGCTTAAAATTTTACTTACATATTTTCCTATGTTAAATAGACTCCCACAAAATCCAAATCAAAAGATAGTGCGATTCCACGGCATACCGAGTCCACGGTTTCAAGAAAAGAGGTAATATACAATTATATGACATATATTCATGGAAGTTGTTACATTCTTAATTTGATCTAACTATTTATATGACATGTAGCTTCAAGAAAATGAGGCTAGCAATGCCTCCGCACAACAAAAAAAGGAGGTTAGCAACGCCTCCGCACGGGTACAAAGTTCTGGTGCTAAGAAGTCCGTAGCTAGGAAAAAACCTACCACCAAGTATAGGTCGTGCCTCAGGACATTTCTAGAGATGACCGATATACCGACCGGAGGTGTTCGGACTGTACATATGGAGGTAGGGATTTTCGGCTTTGATTACGAACAAATGATTGGTAATGAGGACTTCATGCAAGTTTTTGGTCGTGAAGAAATCGGCGTCAACGTTGTCAATACATATGTTAGGTAAATCTGGACTACTTTGTTTTATTAATTAAACAACTTATGTTAATGATGTTTACTTTATGTTAATGATGTTTTTATATTAGGTTTTTGTATGACAAATTGATGCGCTCCCCAATGGTTTGGACGTGTCATTCGGATTCTTAGCACCCGCGACCGTCAACTATAGTTTAATGTTAAGTAGACCGGATACCGTGACGGAGTACGTTCTTCGGATCCTCATGGACAATAAAGATGCGGAGAAGTTGTTTTTTATACCGTTTAATACCGGGTTAGCATTTCATTCTAAATTCATCTATTATAATTATTTTCCAAGTTACCAATCATCTATTTAAATAGGATTTACCCAGTTTGAATTGTAGCCACTAGATTACGCGCGCAGTCAATTCCCGCCCCCTAGGTTTGAATCCTGGCCCTCAGATCAACATACTTCTCATTTAAATCAATTTAATTTTCATTTTATTTGCATTTTCTTTATCATTTTATTAAAAATAGCAAAACTCATCTAAATTTTTTTTTTTGCATCATGGTTCTAAATATTTTTCTCATTCTGAAAATAATTTATTTTATTTTTTGCATAAAATTTGTATTTTTAAAATATTTAAATGTTTATTTTAATTAATTAATGGAAATTAATTAATTAAAATACCATTTAAGTTTCTAAAAATCACCAAAAAAAATCACATTGCATCTTGACACATTTAGAGACATTATCAAAACATTCATACAAATTACTTTTTGGTTTTTGATCCATTTTGACATTTTTCTTTTGATTTAGGGTTCTTAAAAATCAATATTTTGACCCTAACTTAGAAAAATCTTTTATGCCTGACCATGAAGAGTTTGATAATGGTTCTTCTTACATTGCATTCCACATATCATGTAGTTTCTAGGGTAAAATTGGCATGAATTTATCTTTCATTTTCAATTTGTTTTGCATTTTTCCTTGTGAGGTACCTTAAAACCTTAGCAAACTTAGAAAAATCATAAGTCCTCTAGGGTTTAGCTTCTGACCTTCCCCTTTGGGCAGTGAACTTGTATATGTTTAGGGTACCTTTGATCCCATTTTCAATTTTTTATCTCATGTTTTGCTTCTGATTTTGAATTTTGCATTGCATCTTATACATAAACCCTAATTTTTTGTCTTCATTTGCATTCATTCTTCATATGCTTGTACATGAACTTGTCATGACATTTTGTGCATCCACATGACATATAAGACATCTTAGGACATATTGAAATCATGTTTGATCATTGCATCATCCATTTGCCATGTTTTGCTTTCACTTCATTTCATGTGCATCCATGAACTTTCATGCCTCTCATATGCTTCATTTGCATTCTCATTTCTTGAATGATCATTCACATCTCATGACATACATTTGCATCATCTCTTAGCATCATCTCTCTTATGCATCTTTGCTGCATTTTGCTTATGAATTAGAGTGAGCTTGCTCATTCATGCTCCTTCCCCTCTTTCTTTCTTCAAGCAACTTATCTTCTTAAGTGAAGTAAGTTGTCTTGCTTCTTGCTGCTTCTTTTCCTTCCATCCTGCTTCTTCCTTGGTGGCTCTTCTTGAAGATCTCTTGCAAGCCTCATAAACCCTAGGAATACCCAAGCATGATAACATTTAGGGTTTGACTAGTCCCCCATTAGTTTTACCTTTGGGTTATTTTTGTGTCTTCTCTTCTCATCTCTTAATCAAGGACTAAACCTTAAAGGTTTTAAGGCTTTGTGATTAGGGTTATGCCTACATCCTTCTATTAGGATGGAGTGTATAATTTTAATTCTAAGTGTTAAACCCTTAATGTGTTTAAATCCTTTAATCAATTCATCTAATAATCACTAAGACATCAAACTTGTAACTTGGGCCTTACATTAGGGTTCCAATTCTTCCTTAATTGGTTAAGAATGACTCACCCTAGTGTTAATGGAAAAGTCCCCCTCAAGTTGTCTTACAAATCATAAAATCCACTTCTTAATCTTACCATTTACTAAAATCCACTTTAATAAAGGCTTTGTTTTGTCATGAGGTTAATCCCTAATCATGGATTAAGTTGAGGAGCCTTCCTCAGCTTAAATGTTCTCATCTATTATCTTTCTATTAGGATGGTGTAATGGGTCCATTAAATCTTTGATTATGGCTTAAACTCATTACTTAACACCAAAAAAAAACTCCAAAAACATCTAAATAAATGCAAGTAGGTTAATGATCTTAATCCTACATCATGGTAATTAAGTGTGAGGTGTTTACTTCATACTTAAGGTATTCTCATTACCCCTAATCAGAGGGAAGATGTGATGAGTTTACTAACCCTTGGTTTAGGCTTAAGCTCATTTTCTTATGACAAACTCAAAAAGCAATAAAAAATTGTAAACACCAAAAAACAAACAATAATCGTCTCCTTCGGGATTCTTTTCTCATCTCATTCACTCACAAACGAGAACTTGCTTCTTCCGTCTAATGCAAGACAGTTTGCACCTGAGCCAGACAGGTCATACACTTGAGCATAGACAAGTAAGCAGTTCATCAGTCAATTTATCTTTCAGTCTCTTTGAGTCGAACTACGGTGTTCTGACTTCCTCATTGCACGAGAGGATACGTAGGCATAACTTAACGGTTATCAAACAAAAGTCTCTATATATTCCCCCTCTTTCAGCATTATTCTTTAAGCCTCATAGTCTTGAGCTTTACATTCTTTCCTTACACTAACACTTCTTTATTTCACTTCACATTTCTTTTACACTGACACTTGCATTCTTTTCCAGCTTTTGCACACAAAATAGCATTGACACTACCCTTTTAATCACAAATCTTTTAAGCGTGGATCCCGTCGAGTACGAAGGACAATCTGGGTGCTAATACCTTCCCAGGTTGTAACCAACCCCCTTTCTCAGTTTCTCTGGTTCGCAACCGTCTTATCCATATCTTTCTAGGTTTATGCAGCATTACCTTTCCTTCGGGATAAAAATGCCTAGCTGGCGACTCTTTTCTTTTCAGTTTACCCTTTTCATTTCTTTCTCTTTCGCCGACCGTTCGCGTCTGTACCCCTTCTGACCAGGTGTCATTTGGTGGGAGCGACAACTTGGCGACTCTGATGGGGACCCTTATACTGCAACCAGGGCTTCTGGTTCTTTTTGTGGGTTCCTCCTAGCGCTTGTTTGATTTGTGTTTACTGGGGTGTTATGTGCTATGTGTGCTTATTTATTTTGCTTTATTTACTGCTTTATGTACAACTTTATTTATTGCTTTCTTTACAGTCTTATGCATATTTCATACTGTCATTTGCTGGATCTGGTTTACTGTTTTGGTGGGTGGAGTTCCATTGAGAGTTTAAGGTCCTATACCTGGGACCTGAGTGACACCTAGGCTAGAGTGGTTCATGTTCTTTCCCATTCCATTTCGGTCTGGTGCGGGAATATGAAACACGATTTAGATGTGGGTTTCTTCTTGAGAACTCTGTGCTACAGATTTCCTGTAGTACTAGGGCTATCTAGGAAGCCTGTTAAGTCTGGATGACCTTTATTATGACCTTCAGAAACTGAGGTGAATTAGAGGAGGATCTTTTATGGTTATTGTAAACACTGTACCTCCGGGTTAGAAGTGTTTACACTTCTCATAACTGATCCATGTCTTAGGATCCTTGTTCTAGAACATTACCTGTGAGGGGGTTGGGCTGTTTACAGGTTTGCAGGAACCCTTGGCCACATCATACCCTGTTACTGTATTGTTTAAGAATACTCCACTTTGGACAGTTCTTGTGATTAACCCTGGACATGTGACTCTTTATTTGAGTCCCCCACCCTGATTACTGGATTTCTGAGCCTTCATCTGGACTTTTGAATATACATGGACTTTATATCAGGGCAGATAATCAGATCCAGCTTGGTCACAAACCCTTGCATATCATTTGCATATATCATCATTGCATCATTTGACATTTGTTTATTTGCTTTTCAGGGTATCCACTTCACTGTATCTTGGTTTTGGTTTTGACTCCTTCTTCTGCATAGACCTTTGCTTCAGCTATCTTCATCAGTTATCTGCTTCAGTTATCTCCAGCACCAGTCTGTCAGTGGTTCACCTTCAGCATATCAGTCTGTGAATCTTCATCAGCACTTATCTTCAGCTTCTTCAACAAGCACTTATGGCTACTCCCAGGAAAAGCAACATATCCTACCACTTCTTTGAGCCTGTGTTGACTGGTATCAGGCAGGTCCAGTCACTTATCACCCCTGACCACATCCCATTGTTTAGAGAGCATTATGGAGGTATCCTGGATATGGTTATGGACCTTGATCCTTCTCAGAGGAGCATGATCCACACATGCTTGCAGTTCTATGACCCTCCATTGAGATGCTTCACCTTTCCAGACTTTCAGCTAGGGCCTCTGCTGGAAGAGTTTTCTTTATTGATTGGAGTACCTATCAGAGGTGGAATCCCTCTCAACCCAGAGATGGCTGCTCCTAGAAATGAAGAGATAGCAAGGGCACTGCACTTGGAGTCTTCCCTGATTGAGCAAAGTATGACAACAAAGGCTGGGATTCCTGGTTTGCATTTGGACTTCTTGATCTCTCAGGCCATCCTAAAGGCTTCATTGGGAGAGTGGAGAGAAGTCTGTGCATTGTTAGCCCTCAGCATATATGGGGCTATACTGTTTGCAGATGAGCCCAAATTTGTCAGCAAGAATGCTATCCACTTGTTCATGCTGAAGAACCCAGTACCTACACTGCTAGGAGACTCTTACTACTCCATTCATCAGAGGAATGAGAAACAAAGGGGGAAGTTGGTAAGATGTTGTGCTCCTTTGTTTTACACCTGGCTACTCAGACACCTGCCTAAGTCAGATGCTTTCTTAAATCCCCACCAGCAGAAGAATTGGTCTAAGAATTGCTTTGACCTCAGATGATATTAGATGGTGCATCCAGAGCACCAAAGGCAAGGACATTATCACCAGCTGTGGACAATACCCAAATGTGCCTCTGATAGGAGTAAAGAGTTGCATCAACTACAATCCTTTACTGTTTAAGAGACAACTGGGTTATGCCTTGGTTCACCCTCCCAGAGGAAAAAATTTAGCTGAAACCCTGTATTGTGAAGTGCAACCTAATTCAGCTGTTGTCAGACAAGCATCCTGGGCTTGGGACAACTTCCAGACAAAAGGAGTGGCTATTCTTGGAAGGTGTAATAATGTTGCTTCAGCTCAGTACTATGACTGGTCCCGTACTAGAGCTCAGATTACCAGAATGCCTTTCATCTTGGAAGATATACCTGGGCCATCCACAGTACAACCTGCAGCAACAGTAAGCCTGGAGGAATTTGAAAAGTTGAAGGAAAGGAATGAGCAGCTATCTCAAGCCTGGAAGAAGACCCTTTGGGAAAGGAGTGATGGTCGTCTGGACATTGAGAGATTGGAAAAGCTCAGGGTGGAGCATCTTGCCAAAATTGAGAAGACAGAGGATTACATCAGGAAAGCAAGAGCTGGGAACAAATATTGAAGAATTCCTGTAAGGAGGCCAAAATTCAGAAGGCTAGGGCTGAGCACTATCTGCAAGAGAGTTAGGCTAGGTGGGTCAGGATCACTGAAGCCCGTTTACAAGAAGACCAGAAGACTCAAGCCAAGATTGAACAGCTAGAGGCCAGTGAAAAGAAGCAGTAGGAGCTTTGTTGGCAGCTCAGAGGGAGATTTCAGAGTTGAAGCTCAGAGCAAGATTGAAGAGGTCAAAGGACCAAGACAAGCATAAGAAGCTGACCACTTCCATTGCTACTAGGAACCTCCTCATTAGGACCATTACAGAGCACCCAGCTGGTCCAGTGACTGAGGCCCTCCTGAAGGAGGTCAGAGAAGATGAATTTGGGCTGAATGTCTGATTCTTTACTTGTTGTTTGTTTCCATTTAATGTACTTTTCCTTTTATTGTATTTTGACCCTCCATGGGCATGTGTTGTAAAAATAAACTATGTATTGTTCACCATTTGTAATATATTTTAGTTTGTTTCCATTTGGGTTTTCTCTCAAACAACATCAAACATCTTCCTCGAGGTCTGGAAAGGTCAAAACCAAGAACCAAACCGGATACCTTGGAAAAAAAATAAGCATACTGCATTGCATGCTAACTTTGTTTTTGTTTTGTAGGCTTTGTTATTATTGTTTCTAACTTTGTTGTGATCTCAGGAAACATTGCTCATTGCCGAGTGTTCCCTGTCAACCGCGCACACCGGTACCCAACTCGTAACAACCTTCCCGGCATTTAAATGGAACAAGTACAGCAGGATCTGACTGAGGTCTGAAATCAGATGACCAATGAGAGATTGGAGATGAGAAATCAGATGTCTCAGTTCATGGTAGTGATGACTGGCCTAGCCCAGAGCCAGGAGAGGTTAAGAGAGCTGGTGGAGAGGCAAACTCCTGAAGAGCCTCATCTTGGGACAGGAGGAACTAGCAACAATGAAGGAGGCCAGCCTCGTATTAACCCACCCGAGTTTGGACCTCACCTAAATCCAGAAGTTAATATCCTAAGGAATGGTCAAGGTAATGCTACTGGGGGTCCAATCCTGCAGGAAGATCCCTAGGGAGAACAGTTTAATGTTATAGGGGCTGGAGATGAGGTATATGACAGAAGATTGGACGAGATTGCTGAAAAGTTAAGATCTTTGGAATCTCAAAATTCTTTGGGCTTCGACGTGATGGACATGGGATTAGTAGATGGGGTGAGAATTCCCCACAAATTCAAGCCCCCATGTTTTGAAAAGTACAATGGTACCTCCTGTCCTCGCACTCATCTGCAGTCTTTCTTGGGAAGGCTCAAAGCTTATACTATGGATGAAAAGTTGTGGATGTTCTACTTTAAAGACAGTCTGACTGGGGCTTCGAGAGAGTGGTATTCACACTTGTCTAGGGCCACCATAAGATGCTGGAAGGATTTGGCTGAGGCTTTCATCCGTCAATATCAATACAACCTGGACATGGCTCCCAACAGGACCCTTCTAATGGGAATGTCTCAATCTTCTAGAGAGAGCTTCCGGGAGTACGCCCAAAGGTGGAGACAGCTTGTTGCTGCTGTCCAACCACCCATGTCAGAAAGGGAAATGGCTGACATGTTCATGAATACATTACTAGGGACCTATATTGATAGACTGGCTGCTTTTTCCTCTACCAGTTTTGCTGATGTGGTCATAGCTGGCGAAAGGATTGAAAGTCTCTTGAAGATGGGCAAAATTTCCGACAATTGTGCAAGTTCCTCCAGCAACCCCAGAAAACCTTTTGCGGGACCCCGAAGGACAGGTGAAACAAATTCCATTCATACAAGCAGGGGTAGGCCTCAATATGCTCACCGGTCAGTAGCAGCTGTTACCATCCCAGCTCCGATTCCACAACAATCATATCCTCAACAACAACAATCGCAGTATCAACAACAAGTTCATTATCTGTAACAAAGGTCGTACAACAACAGCAACAGCAACCAACAACAACGTCCCTTTCAACAAAGACCATCACAGGAAAATAGGGTAATTGACCTAATTCCAATGCCGTATGCTGCACTCTTGCCACAACTCCTAAAGCTCAACCTAGTTGAGTTAAGGACGTTGGCACCTCCAGATCCTCTCAATATGCCAAAGAACTATGATGCAAATGCCAGGTGCGCATTCCACTCAAACGCACCGGGGCATAATACTGAAAAATGCAGGGCCCTACAGATGAAAGTCCAGGATCTGGTGGACTCAAAAGCTCTCAATTTTGCAACTCCTTCGAACGTTACAAGAAATCCAATGCCTAGTCACAACGGGCCTAGGATTAATGCTATTGAGGAGGGCAAACCATCCACATTAATCAACAGTGTTGCACAAATCCGAACACCCTTGGTTGAAATCAAAGCTCAGCCGTTAGAATGCCAAGTGTTCCCCGGATGTGAGGTCGGCTGTGGATATTGCAACATTGCCGTTAATGGATGTGAGAAACTGAGAAACGGCATAGATGGTCTCATTAGAGATGGAATTCTTCAGATTACGACAACAACGACTACAACTTCAACAATTCCTTCATCAACAATCATAGATACTCCTACAACGTCAGCAACCATTGTTCTAACAGATTCTACTACAAATCCAACAATTACTCAATCAATAACTTCAAAAGATGCAAGTTCAGTCACAATTCCTTCTACAACGACAACACCCATTATTCCATCAGTTCTTGCTACAACTTTAACACTTGTCCAGTCAACAGTACCGTCTACAACATCAGAAACAGTTAATGTAAGTGTCTCAGCAGTTACGATATACTACGATCCCACAAATGTTCCTTCCAACAACTCACAACAAATTGCTACTCCTGTCAAAACTCCAGTTACCATATACTATGATCCACACACCATTGTGGTCCCTTCAGCAGCTGCTATCAGTCCGGTCACTATCACCGTGCCTGGGCCAGTTCCTTACGAAAGAAATAATGCCATCCCTTGGCATTATGGCTCAGATCTATACTGCGAGGGGCAGAAAATCACTTTAGAATCATCAACTTCTTCACCTCAGATAGACAATGTGGGGGGAGGCGGAGGATTCACTAGAAGCGGACGTCTCTTTGCCTCGCAAATACCAAGACCCCTTGTTGAAGCAGAAGCTGCTGCTAAGGCAAAGGGGAAGAGCGTGGTGCAAGAAGAATCAGTTGCTAAAGAAACTTTGAAGACTCCTTTTGATCAAGAGGTTGATGAATTCATGCGGATTATCAAAAAGAGTGATTATAAGGTGGTGGACCAGCTTCACCAAACACCTTCCAAAATCTCCATACTATCATTACTAATGTGCTTCGAGGCTCATCGGAACACACTATTAAAAGTCCTGCACGCAGCTTATGTGCCGGAGGAGATTACTGTCAATCAGTTAGAGGCTGTGGTTGGAAACATAAACGCTAGTCATGGACTAGGATTTACCAACGCTGATCTAACAACGGAAGGGTGCAGTTCTTTCTCACGTGTTGGTGGACACAGGGTCATCCTTCAATGTCCTACCCAAGAAAGCCCTTGTGAAACTGGAGCATGATGGATTGGCACTACGCCCAAGCAACTTGGTAGTGAGAGCCTTTGACGGTTCTAAAAGATCAGTTCTGGGAGAGATAGAGTTACCAATAATGATTGGCCCATAGGTTTTCAAAACGACCTTCTTTGTGATGGATATACAGCCTGCCTACAGCTGTCTATTGGGTAGACCATGGATACACGCCACTGGCGCCGTGACGTCAACCCTTCACCAGAAGTTAAAATTCGAGTGGGAGGGCCAAGTTATTACCATTTGTGGGGAAGAGGATATCTTCGTTAGCCAGCTGGCTACTTTCAAATACATTGAAATGGATGGGGAGATCCATGAGACCATAAGTCAAGGGTTTGAGGCCCTTAATATTAATGAAACATCTGCTGTGTCTGGGACCTCCATCACATCATATCAATAAGCCCGGAAGGTTGTTGAGGAAGGTACCGCCCAAGGCTGGGGCAAGCTGCTGCCCGTGGAGAAGAAAGAGGACCGATTCGGGTTGGGTTACAGACCAACTCGACAAGATCAACCAGAGGCTGCAAAAGAGCCCAAGTTTGTCAGCGGGGGAATGCTCACCCCGGATGCTGTGAATAGTTTAGAAGATGAGTCAGAAGACGAGCGCAACTTGGAAAGCTAGATACGTCCAAGGATCCCGGGGAGCCATGTCTCAAACTGGTCTTCCCAGGAAATTATAAGAGTTACTCCCGCAGAGTAATTATTATTTCCTGTTTTTAAAGCATTCATCAAGTCCTGCGTCTTGCCCAAGATGTCAGGACTCATTTTGTAATCGGGCCATCTTGTATTTTGTGCAAAGATCAATTAATGAATATCAGGACATCTTTTGCAAATGAGTCTTTTCTTTTTCGCTCACTGTTTTTCATTTTTTATTTTTTGTACAAAAATAAAATGGCAATATTTTTCAAAATAATAACTTCATTTTCACTTTTTCTAAATCAAGATAAAACTGATCACTAAAATGAACAAATCTAAACCCTTGCAGAGAATACCCTCCAGACTGCACCGACAACAACACTGCTATGACTTCGTATGACTTTGACAATCCAATTAATCAAGTCGATGAAGTGGTTTAAGAAGATTATGAGCTACCTGAAGAGCTAGCTAGGTTGTTAAGACAAGAGGAGAAGGTTATCACTCCTCATCAGGAGGAAGTTGAGACAGTGAATCTTGGTACAGAAGAAGACTTGAAAGAAGTTAAAATCGGGGCCTGTCTGCAAAAGTCAGTAAAGGAGCAACTTATTGACATGCTTCGGGAGTATGTGGATGTTTTTGCTTGGTCTTATCAGGATATGCCAGGGTTGGACACCGACATTGTTATGCACAAGCTGCCTCTAAAAGAAGACTGCCCGCCAGTAAAACAGAAGTTGCGCCGTACTCGCCCAGATATGGCAATGAAAATAAAAGAAGAGGTACAAAAACAGTGGGACGCCGATTTCCTTGCTGTAACTAGCTATCCTCCGTGGGTTGCTAACATTGTACCTATGCCTAAAAAGGATGGAAAGGTAAGGATGTGTGTGGATTACCGGGATCTGAACAGAGCCAGCCCGAAAGATGACTTCCCTTTACCTCACATTGATGTATTGGTCGACAATACGGCTCAGTTCTCGGTATTCTCCTTCATGGATGGATTTTCAGGGTATAATCAAATCAAGATGTCACCTGAAGACATGGAGAAGACCATATTCATCACACCCTGGGGCACATTCTGTTATAAGGTAATGCCATTCGGACTGAAGAATGCTGGTGCCACTTATCAATGGGCTATGGTAACATTATTCCATGACATGATCCACAAAGAGATTGAATGTTATGTGGATAACATGATTGCCAAGTCCCTCACAGAAGAAGACCACCTGGTGAATCTGTTGAAGTTATTCAAGCGTCTGAGGAAGTACCAGTTAAAGTTAAACCCCAATAAGTGTACATTCGGGGTGCGATCCGGTAAGCTGCTGGGATTTATTGTAAGCGAGAAAGGGATTGAAGTTGACCCTGATAAAGTTAAAGCCATTCAAGAAATGCCTGCACCAAAGACTGAAAAAGAAGTTCGAGGGTTTCTAGGTAGATTGAACTACATTTCACGGTTCATATCTCATCTTACAGCAACCTGTGAGCCCTTGTTCAAGTTGTTAAGGAAAGAGCAAACAGTCAGGTGGAGTGAAGACTACCAAAGGGCTTTTGACAAAATCAAGGAATACTTACAAGAGCCTACAATCCTTATGCCTCCAGTTGAAGGAAGACCTCTAATAATGTATTTGACAGTATTATAAGAGTCAATGGGGTGTGTGCTGGGCCAGCATGACGAGTCTGGTCGAAAAGAGTATGCAATATACTACCTAAGCAAAAAGTTTACCGACTGTGAACAACGTTATTCACTTCTCGAGAAAACTTGTTGTGCTTTAGCGTGGGCTGCTCACCGACTAAGGCAGTATATGTTGACCCACACTACCTTATTGATCTCCAAGATGGATCCAGTTAAGTACATTTTTGAGAAGCCAGCACTTACCGGACGGGTTGCAAGATGGAAAATGATCCTCACATAATATGATATTCAGTACACCTCTCAGAAAGCCATCAAAGGCAGTGTATTGTCTGATTATCTTGCTGAGCAACCCATTGATGATTACCAGCCTATGAGATTTGACTTCCCTGATGAAGACATCATGTTCATAAAAGCAAAAGATCATGAAGAGCCTATTCACACTGAAGGGCCTGACCCAGAAGAAGAATGGACAATGATGTTTGATGGGGCAGTTAATATGAATGGTCGTGGTGTTGGTGCAGTACTCATTACACCTAAGGGAGTTCACATGCCTTTCTCGGTAAAACTCACCTTTAACTGCACTAACAACGAAGCTGAATATGAAGCTTGTATTATGGGTCTTGAGGAAGCCATTGACCTCAGGATCAAGACTTTAACTTTGTTCGGAGATTCAGCTCTGGTAATTAATCAAACCAACGACAAATGGTATACTCACCAGGAGCATCTGATTCCATATCGGGATTATACAAGGAGGTTACTCACATTCTTTACCACAGTGAAGCTTAAGTATATCCCTCGAGATGAAAATCAGTTTGCAGATGCCCTGGCTACCATTTCATCCATGATCAAAGTTCAAGCTGTCAACTTCGTGCCTCGGATTTCAGTATCCAGACTTGACAGACCAGCATATGTATTATCAGCAGACCTTGCTAAAGATGATAAGCCTTGGTTCTATGACATCAAATTCTTCTTGGAGGATCAAACATACCCACCTGGGGCATCATCCAATGACAAGAAGACATTAAGAAGGTTGGCTGGTAGTTTCTTTCTAAATACTGATGGTTCCATGTACAAGAGAAACTTTGATATGGTGCTTCTCAGATGTGTCTGTAAACACCCCAAATTTTCCCTCACTCATTTCACCATGGCTTGTGTTTCTTTTCATGCTGCATAAGTTCAATCATATCATCTCATATTGCATTTTTGCTTCACTGCATTGATTCAAAGTCATCTGCATCTAGGGTTTGTGATCTGAGCCATCCCTGAGCCATTTGAGCCACTCCAAAGGTCTTCAATCATATCAAGAGGGTCTATGTATGTTCAAGCATCATATTATATCCTCCCAAGGTCAAGGAAGTCAAAGAATCACAAGAACTGAGAAAGGCATGGAAGTAGAGCCAAGCTTAACTACACATATGTCCTGAAATTAGGGTTTTGGTTTCAGAGGCCATAACTCCAATTTTTTTGGTCATTCTTGTTTTTATGGGTCTCTATAAGTTATGAGGATCATGCATAACAATTTTCATGAAGAAATTCAAAGGGGAAGGCATCTGATCACAGGATGACTTCTTGAGCAAGTCAGTGCAAAATCAGGGCATCTGAGGCCCCCAATCACCCAACCAAAGGGGTTTCTCCATCATTTTGAATGTGTATGATCTTTATTTGATCTTAGAAGATGTTAGAAGTTCACAAAATTGAAGAATTTCAAGCCATTTGCAAAGTTGCCTTTTTGGGAAAGTGACTTGTAATGCAAACTTGCCATTTTGGGAAAGTTTTTCAACCTCCTCTTTTTGATTCAAAAATACTTCAAATGAAAAATCTTTGGTCATGAAAGTTGTAGATTGGATCCTCCCATTTTCAAAAAGTACAAGAACTCATTCTAATTCATCTTAGATCAAAATTTATGGCCTTGCAAAGTTGGACAAAATCACTAAAATTTCACTTTTACACCAAAGAGGGAAACTTGAAAATTCACATGCCAAGCATTTCTATGACTTCAAATTGACTTCTAAGCATCACATAAACATAACACATGACCTAAAATTCAGAATGGCCCAAAGAATCACTCATTTTCATGCCTTGATCATTAAGAAATCCAAAAGGGGCCAAAACTCCATGAATTTGCAAAATGACCCAAAGCTTCTCATCCACTTGTGCCAGCTGCCAAAAATGACTTCCATGGACCTCCTTGAAGCAAGCTGATTCGAACCATGCCCTTGTACCATGACTGAACCAGCCCATACCTTCACTTACACAAATGTTGACTTTATGCAACTTGAGCCATACCAATCAAACTGAGCCACACCAACTACTCTGACCAATCACAGCTTCACATACATGCCTCAAGGATCACATTTCACACAATCTTGGAGCAAAAAACCACAGCATTTTCCATAGTTCACAAAAACCTCCCTCTTTGCATTTTCATTCGAATCTCATCACACAAACATAAAACCTCAAAACCAACTTCACCATTCATTCAGAAAAGCTTCATAGAGCATAAACCACCCTTCATCTTGCCTTGAAAGCCCTTGAAACTCAAACACGATTTTCTGACCAGTTGATCACAAGCTCACAAACCAGCCATAAGAAACTCCAAACAAGCTTTGCAAACTCTTGAGGGAAGTCAGTAGAGGCGATTGGAAGCAAGGAACTGGCCAGAAAGCTCTAAAAGCAAAAGCTCCATCTCAGGTATCCTCTTGAAACTTTTTTTCCAGAACTTGTTTCTTTAGTTATAGAATGGTAGAGTATGCTCCACTGGTCACAATGAACCTTGAATGGTGAAAAATGGTTGAGTTTTGAGTGTGTATGCATGTTCTGAAATTTTGTTCAGTTTTAGGTTTTTGTTCGAATCTTGTTGGTGGTGAAAAATAAATGAAGTTTGATGTTTGATTCTTGTTCTATGGGGTTTGGGGATCATTTCTGGAGATTTGGGGGGTTTGATTTGGCCTAGGGAGCATTTTAGAGAAATCTCAGGGGAGAGGTGGCCGGAGAAGATGATCGGAGGTCATTTCCGGCCACCTGAAAGTCATTAATGCCTTAATCTGGATTAGGGCTTAGTTTGAATGTGAGCCTTTGATCTTGCCTTCCCGCGCGCGAATGAACGAACCAGATCCATCATTAAACCCTAATTCTGATTTATTAATTTAATTAATTAGGATTAAATTTGAATTTTTCCAGAATGAATCCTAGCCATTGAAACACGCGCGGGTCAACTCCCTCCAAAAACCTTTGAATCTCAGCCTCAGGATCCTCATACTTTTCCAATTAATTGATTTTATTTCATTTTATTTGTATTTTATTTCCACAAATTTTTAAAAATAGTAAAATGCATTAAAAAATTCTGAAAATTTTTATCAAATCTTTTATTAATTTTCAGAACCCAAAAATATTTTTATTTTTATTTTTTGCATCAAAAATTATTTTTAAATTATTTAAATGTTTATTTTTAATTAGTTAATGGAAATTAATTAATTAAAAATGCATTTAGGTATTTAAAAATCACCAAAAAATTCACATTGCATTTTGACATATTTAGAAACATTATCAAAGTCTCCAAAAAAATTTATTTTTGGTTCTTGATGTACTTTGACATTTTTCATTGGAATTAAAGTTATTTAAAGGCAATATTTTGGTCCTAACTTAGAAATATTCATTCTGCCTAACCATGAAGAGTTTGATGATGGTTCTTCTTGCATTGCATCCTTCACATCATGTAATTTCTAGGGAAAAATTGATTTGAATTTATCTTTCATTTTCAATTTGATATGCATTTTTCCTTTTGAAGTGTCTTGAAACCCTAGTTGACTTGAGAAAATCATAACTTCCATTAGGTTAGGACTTAGGTCCACTCCTTTGAGCAATGAACTTGTGTAGGGTTGGGGTTCCTTTGATCCCATTTTCAATTTTTTATCATGTCATTTGCTTCTGATTTTGAATTTTGTGTTGCATATTGTATGTAAACCCTAATTCTTGCCTTCATGTGCATCCATCTCTTATATGCTTGCATTCAAGAACTTACCATGACATTTTGTGCATACACATGACTTCTAAGACATCTTAGGATACATTAGACTCATGTTTGATCATTGCATCATTCATTTTCCATGTTATGCATTCCTTCCATTTCATAAACTTTCATGAACTTTTATGGTTCAAAGCATGCTTCATTTGCATCCTCATCCTTGTATGATCATCCATAACTCTTGACATGTGTTTGCATCATCTCTTAGCATCATTAACATCATGTTCATGCTTCTGAGTTTGGTTTGCATCATAGCATTTCATCTCATTTTCATTTCATTTCATCTTATTGTTATTATTTTTTCAGGTGGTAAGTGTTTGAGAAGTGAATTTGCCTTCACTTCTCATAATCTTTTCTCATCTCTCTTTTTGTATTCATTGCTGCATTTTGTATTTGTTTTAGAGTGAGCTTGCTCATTCATGTCTCCTCTTCACTTTCTTTCTTCAAGCAACTTGTCTACTTAAGTGAAGCAAGTTGTCTTGTTTCTTGCTGCTTCTCCTCTTTGCATCTGCTTCTTCCTTGGTGGCTTCTCTGAAGATCTTTCTCTCTCGCAAGCCTCATAAATCCCTAGGAATACCCAAGCATGATAACAATTAGGGTTTGATTAGTCCCCCATTTAGTTTTTCCTTTGTGTGATCTTTGAGTCTTCTCTTCTCATCTCTTAATCAAGGACTAAACCCTAAAGGTTTTAAGGCTTTGTGATTAAGCTTATGCATGCATCCTTCTATTAGGATGGAGTGTATAACTTTAATCCTAAGTGTTAAGCCCTTAATGTGTTTAAACCCTTTAATCAATGCACTTAATAATCACTAAGACATCAAGCTTGTAACTTGGGCCTTGCATTAGGGTTCTAATTCTTCCTTAATTGGTTAAGAAGGACTAACCCTAGTGTTAATGGACAAGTCCCCCTCAAGTTGTCTTACAAACCATAAAATCCGCTTCTTAATCTTATCATTAACTAAAATTCACTTTAATAAAGGCTTTGTTAGGTCATGAGGTTAATCCCTAATCATGGATTAAGTTGAGGAGCCTTCCTCAGCTTAAATGTTCTCATCTATTATCCTTCTATTAGGATGGTGTAATGAGTCCATTAAATCCTAGATTATGGCTTAAACTCATTACTTAACACTAAACAAAAACTCCCAAAACATCTAAATAAATTGCAAGTAGGTTAATGATCTTAATCCTACATCATGGTGATTAAATGTGAGGTGCTTACTTCATACTTAAGGTATTCTCAATACCCCTAATCAGAGGGAAGATGTGATGAGTTTACTAATCCTTGGTTTAGGCTTAAGCTCATTAACTTATGACAAATATTAAAAAGCAATAAAAGACTGAAAACACAAAAACAAACAATAATCGTCTCCTCCGGGATTATTTTCTCATCATCTTCACTCACAAAAGAGAACTCGCTTCTTCCGTCTAATGCAAGACAGTTTGCACCTGAGCCAGACAGGTCTTACACTTGAGCATAGACAAGCAAGAAGTTCATCAGTCAATTTATCTTTCAGTCTCTTTGAGTCGAACTACGGTGTTCTGACTTCCTCATTGCACGAGAGGATACGTAGGCATAACTTATTAAGTTATCGAACAAAAGTCTTTGTATATTCCCCCTCCTTCTAGAATTATTCTTTAAGTCTCATAGTCTTGAGCTTTGCACTCCTGTTCTTACATTGACACACCATATATTTCACTTCACTTTCTTCCAGTACTGACACTTGCATTCTTTCCAGCTTTGATACACAAATTGCACTGACACTACCCCTTTAAAACACAAATCTTTCAAGCGTGGATCCCGTCGAGTACGGCGGACAATCTGGGTGCTAATACCTTCCCAGGTTGTAACCAACCCCCTTTCTCAGTTTCTCTGGCTCGCAACCGTCTTAACCATCTTTTCTTAGGTCTATGCAGCATTACCTTTCCTCCGGGATAAAAATGCCTAGCTGGCGACTCTTTTCTTTCTGAGTTCACCCTTGTGTGTTCTCATCCCTCTCGCTGACTGTTCGCGTCTGTACCCCATTTGACTTAGCCTCATTTTGGTGGGAGCGACAGTGTCGATAAGACAGAGGTATATTTGTTCATGCACGATGTGCACGAAGGATCTTTTGGTATCCATGCGGGAGGGCATGCAATGGATAAAAAGTTGTTAAGATCAGGCTACTACTGGATCACAATGGATGCAGACTGTTGTGCCTATGCCAGGAAATGCCATAAATGCCAGATCTATGCAGATAAAGTGCATGTGCCTCCAAATCCTTTGAATGTGATGTATTCACCTTGGCCCTTTTCCATGTAGGGCATTGACATGATTGGCAAGATTGAACCCACTGCTTCAAATGGCCACAGATTCATCCTGGTATCCATTGAATATTTCACCAAGTGGGTTGAAGCAACTTCGTATGCAAATGTCACCAGGCAAGTGGTAGTCCGATTTCTGAAGAGAGACATCATCTATCGGTATGGAGTGCCCAAGCGAATCATTACTGATAATGGTTCCAACTTAAACAATAAAATGATGGTAGAGCTATGTCGGGACTTCAAAATCCAACACCATAATTCATCTCCTTACAGGCCAAAGATGAATGGCGCTGTGGAGGCAGCTAACAAGAATATCAAGAAGATTGTGCAGAAGATGGTGGTCACCTACAAAGACTGGCATGAAATGCTACCATTTGCCTTGCATGGGTACCGTACATCAATCAGAACATCCACTGGGGCAACACCATATCAGCTTGTATATGGTATGGAGGCAGTCCTACCTGTTGAAGTTGAAGTACCCTCCTTACGGGTACTAATGGATGTTGAGCTGAATGAAGCATAATGGGTCCGTTCCCGGTACGAACAGTTGAGTCTGATCGAAGAAAAGAGATTAGCTGCAATCTGTCATGGGCAGCTATATCAGTAAATAATGAAGAAATCCTTCGATCAGAAAGTCAGGCTTCGGGAATACCAAGTAGGAGATCTTGTGCTGAAAAGACTCCTTCCTCCTCATACAGACCACAGGGGAAAGTGGACTCCGAATTATGATGGTCCATTCATAGTAAAGAAAGTCTTATCTGGTGGAGCACTGATGCTCAGTACTATGGATGGTGAAGACTTACTGTCCCCTGTGAATTCAGATGCAGTTAAAAAATACTTCGCATAAAATGACCCGCTGGACATAAAAACAGAATGTGAGTCCAGGAAAAAATAGGGCATCCCAGCGAGTCAAAAACAGAATAAAAGACTCAGGCAAAAATAAGGGAAATAAATAAAAAAATGTACACCCGCTGAGTTGAAAAGCCATATTGGACAACTCAGGAAAAAATGGGTATCCCGGTGGATCGAAAACCCGAGAGGGCGATCCACGCAAAATAAGGGAATAAGCGAACAACTGCATTCTGAATTCGTCTGTATTACTTACAACTTGGCAAGCTTCATGGGGTTAAAGCATCGGTCAGAATCAGCCTTCTTCAGATAGCAAGGTGAGAAGAACGTCAATGTCATACAAGTCATAGCAAAAGGGAAGCGCACTGAAGCGTCATCAGCATTGCCAGCATCTTTTTTTTCACAATTTGTAACAATCTCCTCATTTCAGGGGATCTGTTTCTTTGACTGTACTAGCCAATTCAGGGCACACAAATTAATAAAATCAGATTTTCAGTCACCTTTCGTCTTGTACATTTTATTTCATTTGCAAAATGTCCGGTATCCTTGATATAATGATTGCATAAATACAGATGCGTCTTTCCTAAAATGGCATGCTTACAGGAAATATGTTTGCTTTTGGGAGTGTCTAAGTTCTTATGACGGAATCCGGTAGCAGGTACCTCGGGACACTTGTGCGTTTCTTTGTCTTAACAGGTTGCAGGTATTCAAATACGCAGCATGGGGTATGCCAAGCATCACTTCCCCAGCACATCTTCTCCAAGAAGCATCTGAAATGCTTTTCCCAACAGAGTGCCAAACCTCTCATCTCCAGCAGGTCTCCCCATAGAGTTCCAGCCTCTAACCAGAAGAGCAATGTCTGACGATCTCACAACAAAGTGACTAAAGCTTCCATATACCCCAGCTGGGCTCCTCACCACCAAAATTAGGTCTATAAGTGACTTATTCCCCAAACAAAGTCATATATATCAAATCTACCAGTGATCTCATGCCCAACTGGGACATTCCCTTCAAGCAGATCAGCCAGAGATCTCCACAAGCAACGGGATCCGAATCCCGGATCGGTATCTTTGCATAATCATAGCATTCGCATCATATTTTCCCCCAGAGCGTAACATTCCATCTAATATGGAGCATCACGGCAAAAATCAAACATATTGCAAAATCACAAGTCCGGTTCAAACCAGTCACTTGGAAATACCGACAATACCACATCAGTGATATACAAATACCTCTCAAATCCCCCATCAGAAAGCCAAAGCGTCCCCTTTGCACTCTCGAATACAGATATATGCTCCTTTGGCACTCGTCCGTGTCATCATTCCCCAGAAAGTCGCCCGAACGTTCTCTACAAACAAATATCTATACACTCTTTAGACACTCGTCTGTGTTTGTCATTCCTAGCAAATCCCCACTAAAAAGATAAATTACTTTCTTTTCTATCTAACATTCGTCCTATGTCATGATACTTTCGGCAGCCGTACCCTGCCAGGTGATCGTCCTTCACCCTTTGATGATCGTCCTTCATCATTCCCCCAGCGGAGTCTCCATTACTGGAACCCTTTCCTATCCGACATTCGTCCTATGTCGTGATTTTTTTAGCAGCCGTACCCGGCTAAGTAATCGTCCTTCACCTCTTGAAGATCTCCCTTCATCATTTTATCCGATGGCCGTCCCCCATCTTTGATTTTGTTATCTGACATTCGTCCTATGTCATGATAAACCCCGAGAGCAGCCATACCCTGCTAGGTGATCGTCCGGTCGTCCCCATCGTCGACTCTTTCTATCTGACATCCGTCCTATGTCATGATATTTTCGGCAACCGTACTTTGCCAGGTGATCGTCCTTCACCTTAGATGATCGTCCCTCATCTTATCCCCAACAGAGCAGCCGTCCCCTGCTAGGTGATCGTCCTTCACCTTTGATGACCGTCCCTCATCATTTTATTTCTTCAATCTGATGGTTGTCCCCATCATTGCCTTTACTCTTAATCCAGAGAATCTTGTTACTGTATTTGATGGTCGTCCCTATCATAATCTTTTCATTTCCCTAGCATGTCAGCCGTCCCCGTCATTGTTTCATCCCCAGCAATCGTCCCCTGCTCGACGGTTGTCCTCCGTCGTCCGCACTTTATAATCATATTTTACTTCCTTTTACAATCTATATCCCTTTTCTTCTTCACAACCAGTGAGTGCAAATTTTGGATTGTCTTTGGTATTCAACCATAAGTTATCTTGTTTGTCTGTTAAGTCAGGCGCTTACATCCTACACAGCTAACTCATGTTTGAATAGGGGCAGCTGTAAACACCCCAATTTTGCCCTCACTCAGTTCACCATGGCTTGTGATTATTTCATATTCATAAGATCAATCATATCATCTCATATTACATTTTTGTTTCACTGCATTGGTTTAAAGTCATCTGCATCTAGGGTTTGTGATCTGAGCAATCCAAGATTCATCTGAGCCACTCCAAAGGTCTTCAATCATCTCAAGAGGGTCTATGTATGTTCAAGCATCATATTATATCCTCCCAAGTTCAAGGAAGTCAAAGAATCACAAGAACTGAGGGAAGCATGGAAGCTGAGCCAAGCTTAACTACACAGATGACCTAAAATTAGGGTTTTGGTTTCAAAGGCCATAACTCCAATTTTTTTGGTCATCCTTATTTCTATGGGTCTCTATATGATATAAGGATCATGCATACCAATTTTCATGGAGAAATTCAATGGGGAAGGCATTTGATCAATAGATGACTTCTTGAGCAAGTTAGTGCAAAATCGGGGCATCTGAGGCTCCTAATCATCCAACCAGGGGGTCTTCTCCATCATTTTGGGTGTATATGATCTTTATTTGATCTTAGAAGAAGTTGGAAGTTCACAAAATTGAAGAATTTCAAGCCATTTGCAAAGTTGCCATTTTGGGAAAGTGACTTGTAATGCAAACTTGCCATTTTGGGAAAGTTTTTCAACCTCCTCTTTTTGATTCAAAAATGCTTCAAATGAAAAATTCTTGGTCATGAAAGTTGTAGATTGGATCATTCCCTTTCCAAAAAGTACAATAACTTGACCTAATTCATTTTTGAACTCAAGTTATGGCTTGTCAAAGTTGGGAAAAATCACATAAATTTCACTTTTACACCAAAGAGGGAAGTTTGCAAATCCACTTGCCAAAGCATTTTATGACTTCAAACACACTTCTAACCATTACACAAACATAGTACATGACCTATAATTCAGAATTGCCCAAAGAAATCTCAAGTTTCATGCCTTGATCATCAAGATTTTTCAAAGGGGCCAAAACATCACATAATTGCAAAACACCCCATAACTTTCTTCCCTCTTGCTGAATTGCCTCAAGAATGGATTTGTGGACATCCATGAAGTCAGCTGCGCATGGACATGCCCAAGGACCAACAGTATTCTTGCCCATACCTCAAGTACAAGTCATGGACATGGACATGACATTTTGGCAACTTGCCCATACCAATCACCATAGGCCACCACCCACTCTCTGACCTATCACAACTTGTTATGTGGATCAAACACAGCTCATAACACAAGACACACAAGCCTGAAACCTCAGATTGCCCAAGTTCTCAAAAACCACTCCAACTTGCAAAAGCTTTCGAAACTCAGCACTCAAGCTACAAACCTTAAAACAAACACCACAGAACAACTCACCATCAACCTCTGACCATTTCCCACCCCTCAACACAACCTGAAACCCCTTATATCAAAAACACGATTTCTCTCCCTCATTGAACTGAACTGCATCAATCTCACAAACTAGCCACAAAACACTCCAACCAAGCCTCAAAGCTTCTTCAAGGAGTTCATTGGAGGCATTTGGAAGCAAGAAAGCAGCCTGAAAGCTCCAGGGTTGAAAGCTTCACCTCAGGTAGCCATACGAATTTATTTTTCCAGAAGCTTTATTTTAAGTTCTCATTTGGTTAAGTTTGATTCCCTGAGTGCAATGAACCTTTTATTTTTGAAAATAGTTGAGAATTGAGGATGTATGGTCTTTCAGAAATTTCTGCAGTTTTTGTTCTTAGCTTCGATTCATGTTTTTGGTTGAAAATAAATGGAGTTTGTGGTTGGAATTAGGTCTAGGGAGATGAAAGGAACAAATCTGGAGCTTTAGAGCTCCAGAAATGACCTAGGGAGTGAGTTGAGATTTTTCAGGGAGGGATGTCACCGGAGAAGACGACCGGAGTTCTTCTCCGGTGACCTGAAAGTTATTAATGTTAATTAGGGTTTAGTGTTAAGTTTGAACCTGGAGCGTACGATTTTGCTTCCCGCGTGTGAACCAATGGACCAGATTGCTCCCTAATTCTTTTTTAATCAGGATTAATTAATTATTTAAATAGGATTTACCCAGTTTGAATTGTAGCCACTAGATTACGCGCGCAGTCAATTCCCGCCCCCTAGGTTTGAATCCTGGCCCTCAGATCAGCATACTTCTCATTTAAATCAATTTAATTTTCATTTTATTTGCATTTTCTTTATCATTTTCTTAAAAATAGCAAAACTCATCTAAAAAATTTTATTTTTTGCATCATGGTTCTTAATATTTTTCTCATTCTGGAAATAATTTTTATTTTATTTTTTGCATAAAATTTGTATTTTTAAAATATTTTAATGTTTATTTTAATTAATTAATGGAAATTAATTAATTAAAATACCATTTAAGTTTCTAAAAATCACCAAAAAAATCACATTGCATCTTAACACTTTTAGAGACATTATCAAACCATTCATACAAATTTCTTTTTGGTTGTTGATCCATTTTGACATTTTTCTTTTGATTTAGGGTTCTTAAAAATCAATATTTTGACCCTAACTTAGAAAAATCTTTTCTGCCTGACCATGAAGATTATAATAATGGTTCTTCTTGCATTGCATTCCACATATCATGTAGTTTCTAGGGTAAAATTGGCATGAATTTATCTTTCGTTTTCAATTTGTTTTGCATTTTTCCTTGTGAGGTACCTTAAAACCCTAGCAAACTTAGAAAAATCATAAGTCCTCTAGGGTTTAGCTTCTGACCTTCCCCTTTGGGCAGTGAACTTGTATAAGTTTATGGTACCTTTGATCCCATTTTCAATTTTTTATCTCATGTTTTGCTTCTGATTTTGAATTTTGCATTGCATCTTGTACATAAACCCTAATTTTTTGTCTTCATTTGCATTCATTCTTCATATGCTTGTACATGAACTTGTCATGACATTTTGTGCATCCAAATGACATATAAGACATCTTAGGACATATTGAAATCATGTTTGATCATTGCATCATCCATTTTCCATGTTTTGCTTTCACTTCATTTCATGTGCATCCATGAACTTTCATGCCTCTCATATGCTTCATTTGCATTCTCATTTCTTGTATGATCATTCACATCTCATGAAATACATTTGCATCATCTCTTAGCATCATTTGAATCTTGAACATGCTTCTGGTTTTGGTTTGCATCATTGCATACTTTTCATTTTCATTTCATTTTCTTTTCCTTTTACTAACTTTTTAGGTGGTAAGTTACTTTGAGAAGTGAATTTGCCTTCATTTCTCACATTTTCTTCTCATCTCTCTTATGCATCTTTGCTGAATTTTGCTTATGAATTAGAGTGAGCTTGCTCATTAATGCTCCTTCCCCTCTTTCTTTCTTCAAGCAACTTATCTTCTTAAGTGAAGTAAGTTGTCTTGCTTCTTGCTGCTTCTTTTCCTTCCATCCTGCTTCTTACTTGGTGGCTCTTCTTGAAGATCTCTTGCAAGCCTCATAAACCCTAGGAATACCCAAGCATGATAACATTTAGGGTTTGACTAGTCCCCCATTAGTTTTACCTTTGGGTCATCTTTGTGTCTTCTCTTCTCATCTCTTAATCAAGGACTAAACCTTAAAGGTTTTAAGGCTTTGTTATTAGGGTTATGCCTGCATCCTTCTATTAGGATGGAGTGTATAATTTTAATCCTAAATGTTAAACCCTTAATGTATTTAAATCCTTTAATAAATTCATCTAATAATCACTAAGACATCAAACTTGTAACTTGGGCCTTACATTAGGGTTCTAATTCTTCCTTAATTTCTTAAGAAGGACTAACCCTAGTGTTAATGGACAAGTCCCCCTCAAGTTGTCTTACAAATCATAAAATCCACTTCTTAATCTTACCATTAACTAAAATCCACTTTAATAAAGGCTTTTTTTTGTCATGAGGTTAATCCCTAATCATGGATTAAGTTGAGGAGCCTTCCTCAGCTTAAATGTTCTCATCTATTATCCTTCTATTAGGATGGTGTAATGGGTCCATTAAATCTTTGATTATGGCTTAAACTCATTACTTAACACCAAACAAAAAACTCCAAAAACATCTAAATAAATGTAAGTAGGTTAATGATCTTAATCCTACATCATGGTAATTAAGTGTGAGGTGTTTACTTCATACTTAAGGTATTCTCATTACCCCTAATCAGAGGGAAGATGTGATGAGTTTACTAACCCTTGGTTTAGGCTTAAGCTCATTTTCTTATGACAAACTCAAAAAGCAATAAAATATTGTAAACACCAAAAAATAAACAATAATCGTCTCCTTCGGGATTCTTTTCTCATCTCATTCACTCACAAACGAGAACTTGCTTCTTCCGTCTAATGCAAGACAGTTTGCACCTGAGCCAGACAGGTCATACACTTGAGCATAGACAAGTAAGCAGTTCATCAGTCAATTTATCTTTCAGTCTCTTTGAGTCGAACTACGGTGTTCTGACTTCCTCATTGCACGAGAGGATACGTAGGCATAACTTAACGGTTATCGAACAAAAGTCTCTGTATATTCCCCCTCTTTCAGCATTATTCTTTAAGCCTCATAGTCTTGAGCTTTACATTCTTTCCTTACACTGACACTTCTTTATTTCACTTCACATTTCTTTTACACTGATACTTGCATTCTTTTCCAGCTTTTGCACACAAAATAGCATTGACACTACCCCTTTAAACACAAATATTTTAAGCGTGGATCCCGTCGAGTACGGCGGACAATCTGGGTGCTAATACCTTCCCAGATTGTAACCAACCCCCTTTTTTCAGTGTCTCTGGTTCGCAACCGTCTTATCCATATCTTTCTAGGTTTATGCAGCATTACCTTTCCTTCGGGATAAAAATGCCTAGCTGGCGACTCTTTTCTTTTCAGTTCACCCTTTTCATTTCTTTCTCTTTCGCCGAGCGTCCGCGTCTGTACCCCTTCTGACCAGGTGTCATTTGGTGGGAGCGACAAGTGGTATAATCATCAAGAGCATCTGGTTCCCTACCGTGATTATACGAGGAAATTGTTGACTTTCTTCACAATAGTCAAGCTTTAATATATTCCTCAAGATGAGAATTAGTTTGCTGACGCCTTGGCCACTATTTCATCTATAATCAAAGTACAGACTGCTAACTATGTACCTCGGATTTTAGTATCCAGACTAGACCGACCGGCGTATGTATTTTTTGTGGACACTGTAACTGACAACAAACCTTGGTTCCATGACATCAAATGCTTCTTAGAGACTCAGACATACCCACCTGGGGCATCGTCTAATGATAAGAAGACATTGAGAAGGCTAGCCGACAGTTTCTTCCTCAATACTAATGGTTCCCTATACAAGCGAAACTTCAACATGGTATTGCTCAGATGTGTTGACAAGAAGGAAGCAGACCTACTAATGCACGAAGTACACGAGGATTCTTTCGGTACCCATGCCGGAGGAGATGCGATGGCAAAGAAGTTGTTAAGACCAGGTTACTATTGGATCACAATGGATGCAGACTGTTGTGCCTATGCCAGAAAGTGCTATAAATGCCAGATCTACGCAGACAAAGTGCATGTGCCTCCCAATCCTTTCAATATATTATCTTCACCCTGGCCCTTTGCCATGTGGGGCAGTGATATGATTGGAAAGATCGAGCCAACTGCTTCAAATGGTCACAAATTTATCCTGGTAGCCATTGATTACTTCACCAAATGGGTTGAAGCAGCTTCGTATGCAAATGTCACCAGACAAGTGGTAGCCCGATTTCTGAAAAGGGATATCATTTTTTGATATGGAGTTCCCGAGCGAATCATTACTGATAATGGTTCAAACCTTAACAACAAGATGATGGCAGAACTGTGCCGGAACTTCAAAATTCAACATCACAACTCTTCTCCTTACAGGCCAAAGATGAATGGTGATGTTGAAGCGGATAACAAGAACATTAAGAAGATTGTGCAAAAAATGGTAGTCACATACAAAGACTGGCATGAGATGTTACCATTCGCCTTGCATGGGTACCGAACTTCCATCAGAACATCTACTGGGGCAACACCTTATCAGCTAGTGTATGGTATGGAAGCAGTCCTACCTATTGAAGTTGAATTACCCTCCTTGTGGTTAATGATGGATTTAAACCTGGACGAAGCAGAATGGGTCCGATCTCGTTATAACCTGTCGCTCCCGGGATTTTCATCCTAGTACAAACGCGAAAAAGGCACGAAAAAGGTAGAGTCACCAGCCAGGCATTTTTATCCCGAAGAAACGGGAAAGGTAATGTTTCACAAACCTGAGGAAGAAGTAAAGGACATGGTCCTGCGAACCAAAGATCTGGGTTCGGGATTCGGTTACGACCTGGGAAGGTATTAGCACCCCAGACCGTCCACTATACCCGACGGGATCCACGCTTGTTTGTTTGTTTCAAAGGGTAAAAGAATATACTGCTGCTGAATAAAACTGCTGCTGGAACTGGAACGGAATGAGAAAGGGAATAGGATAAAGAGATTGGAAAAAAGAGGGAAATGTAGGGAAAATAAAGAATGTGCTTGAATGAGCCCTACCCCAATGCCTACGTACCTCATCGGGAAAATGAGGATCAGAGTCGACATAGTTCGCCTAACTAAGGCGGGAACTATGTTTCTATTTTTTAGGATGACGTTGCCATAGCTCTAGCTCAAGTGTTACCGACTCTGACTCGAGGGTGTTTACCGTATCGCTATTTGAACTGTCGAGGAAAGTCGCATTCATCCGCAAAGATTAGGAGATGAAAAGAGAAGACACAATGTCTTTGTTGATTGTCTTTTATGAGACGTGTTTTGAGTTTCTTGTTTGTGAAGATAATGTTGGACCCCAAAATTTGCCCTCCACAAGACAAGACTTTGTGTACTAAGAGGTCCACAAGGTTCACAAGACATCTCATGAGGTTCACAAGGTTCACAAAGTTCACAATTAGTCAGAAAATTTGACAATCCCCTCAGACAATGCATCCTCCTAAGCAATGCATCCTAAACTAGGGTTTTGACTTTAATCAGGCTAAATGGACTTCCAAGACTTCAAGTGAGTTTCATAACATCTTATATGTGTTTAATAATCCTCATGATAATTTTCAAGATTTTTCCCAAAGGTTTGCTCAGTCAGATGATCAGATAGGTTAAAATCAGTCAAAGCAGTTAAAAAGTCAAACTGAGGTCAACTGTGGTCAAACCAAAGTCAAACTTCATAATTTTTTGCCAACATCAAGTATATGAAGTAAAATTCATCATTTGATCAAGGGTTGATCATGATTCATCAAGAAGATTTTAGATCATCAAGAATCAGGAGTTTCTAAATTAGGGTTTCCTCAGGAAAAGTCAACTGAACTTTGACCAGCCATAACTTTCACATGCTTCATCAAGAATTTTCCATCCAAAGCTCATTTTGAAGGAAATTGAATTCTCTACAACTTTATGTCTCACAAGCCAAGCCCAAAAATGCTTCATTTGGAAGGTATGAGCTAAGACATTATAGGCCCTTTTGAAAGTCAACAAAAAGTCAACAACTTCAAAAGAGCATAACTTTAGAATGGTAAAAGATATGGAGATGAAACCAATGGGGTTGGTTAGAGGACTCTTTAAGATTTCAAAAATGTCCAAGAACACCCTCATAGCCTCAAAATTGAAGGATTTGTGCCCTTGCAAAGTTGGGAAATTTTAGGGAAGTTTATGAAGCAAATAAGGCCTAAAATCAATTTTTTGCTAAATGAGCCCACCAAATTGCCATCCCATCTTTATCAAAACACCAAACACGACCCAGCCCACTTATTTTTTGATTTTAATTTTTTTATTTCATATTTATTTGAATTTTATTCATTAAAATATCATTTAAATTAAAATCAAATATAAAATCAAATATTTAAAAGGGGATTTTGCTTCTAGAAAGTCATAAACATTATTTGGATTAGATTGATACACAAGTTATGAAGATTGTCTCAAAATAGCAAGTTAGATCAAATAATATTCAAAATTTATGACATATTTTTCTCAATATTCAAATGATCCAAAAATCCAAAGAACCATAACACTTTTTGACCTAATTTGATTCACTACATATAGAAGAACATAACACAAGTGGGAGACACGGATTGCAGCCTCTAAGAAGAACATTCAAACTTTCAAAATTTGGTAGAAAAACTCAAATTTGGATTCACCTTTGCAGGGCATTTAAAGGTATTCTAAAGACATAGAGAGGATCCTTGGACTCTCTGGATGCTATCCACATGATCACAAGCATCCATAACCTCATGAATGATGCAAACCGAATCGGTTTCATGTCAAAAATATTTTTTTTATATTTATAAGTTTTATGCATAATCATTTAAATTTGAGCTTGTAATATTGTTTGTTGAATGATGCACATGGATTCTGGATTGTTGGTTATGAGTTTCGATGCAGGTTTGGAGTTTCACCATGGTTAGGGTTTGAAGCTCGTTTTAGGGTTTTGCATAGGAGGAAATATAAATCCATTTAAAAACCATAGCTAGACCGTATACCTCACAAGGACCACATTAACCTGATCAATTTCATGAAATAATGAGCTTAGCTATGAGATGTGATTTTCGCAGGTTATGAATATTGAAAAATTCGAAGGTAAATGCATAGGTAATTTGGCAGGTGAATTCGCAGCAACCCAGGAAGAAGATGACCTCCTTGGCGCCATCTGGAAATTTAAAAATTGGTTTAATATTTTTATAATTGTTTCTATTTTATTTCAGTTGAGGCTGCTTGGTCTGGTGGTAAGCATGCGCGTTAAAGACCTTTAAGACCTAGGTTCGATCCTGGCTGAGGAAATTTTTTGTGCTTTATCATTTATTTTGGCAGGATTAAAATATAATGACTTGGAGCTATTCAATATCACAAGCGCATGGCTTGTCCCAGTGGTTATAGGCGCATTTTGGAAGCAGTTGTACCTGGGTTCGATCCCCAGGTTTCCCATCTTTTTTTTACAACTCATGATATTTTCCAGATTTATTATTTGTTTGATTTGATCCACAAAGAAGTCACATGGTGCGCACAGCTCAGTTGGTTATGGGACATCCTTGGCAGGTACAGGACCTGGGTTCAAATCCCAGGTCCTTTTTTTTTTTGTCAATTTCTTTGTTTTTTCTTCTTTTAATTTGTTTTCTTATATTTAATTCTATTTTATTTAAATTAGTAAATATAAATTATAAAAAAAATATTTTCTAAATACCATTAAAATACTTTTCTTCATATTCTTAAAAATATCATAATTTATTTTCTTAAATAATTTAAATTATTTATATTTATTTCATAATATGTATATATGTATAATTATCATATTTTTGTAAATAAATTGTTTTATTTTATAAATTAAATACAAAACCCTAATTTTCCTTATAAACCCTAATTATGTTATAAATATTAATTTATTTGTTTGTAAATTTTAATTATATGTATTTATTTTATAATTTGTTTATATTATTATTATATGTAGTTTTTTATATAAATAATGTAATTAGGATTAGATTAAGTAGTTAACCCTAATTTATTTATTTTAAACAATTAAAAATCCTAATTTTATTTTATGAGTTTAATTTTTAATTTTTATATGCTTACCTAATTATAATTAACAAATATTTTTATAATATGTATATAAAATTAAATAATTAGACTATTAGTCATATTTATTAGTATATAATAATTATTATTTATTTCTTTTTATTAAAATTCTCTTAAAAATAATTATTTATTTAATTTTGAACTTTTTATTTGTTTCTATATTATATTGTTATACTAACCTTCTTATATTTATTTTTTGTTATTACTAACCAATTTATTTATTTAATTATTATATGTTTATTTATTTTAATTATTTTAATTATTATAATGTAATTGTACACACTATGTAATAGTTGTAGAATTTTTTATTATTTATTTTAAATTGCCATGGTTAGTAAAATAGGGAGTGTAAACATGTTTGTATTTAAAATTGAATTTAGATCACTAATTTGTAAGATAAATACTTGAATTTGTACACGCACACACGTAAGTCGATCTTGGATCGCCATCTCACATTCTTAAGGATACCTCTCATGTTGCCTAAACAAAAAGGTCAAGTAAGGTGTAAAGCAAAGTCCCTTCTCTCATATCATCTAGTCCCTTAAAAGATAATAAGATCAAGTCCCTTCATGGTTGCCTTCGTAAATGATCTTGTCCCTTTCAAATAAAGATGATAAGTCCCTTCGAATTGCTAAATACACCTTACAGTTGCCTAATCACAGTTGTCCCTTCATTTGTCCCTAACATCCAAGGTAATGACTACCTATTCCTTAATAATAGGGATAGTCTTACCATTTAAAGGATATTTAAGAACAGAAAAGATTTAACTTAGGGTAGGTTCCTCTTATGTACTTGCTCATCTTTTCAAAACATTTCAAAAACACACTTCACATTTTCAAACAATTTTCAAAACAAAGTCTTTATATATATCCATACGAGGATTATTATAAAGTACTTAAGAAAATTTTTAATCACACACTACACTTCTCAAAACTGTTTAAAGTGAGCTAAGTAACTAAGAGCCCATGGATAACCATGGATGTAAAGGGTGCTAACACCTTTCCTTTACATAACCTACCCCCCGAACCCAAAAATCTTTTAAGGTCTTTCCTGTTCTTTTATGCCCTTTCCTTTGGATAAAATAAAAGTCGGTGGCGACTCTTGCTATCCGCAACATTTAACTAAAGTCAGTTCTCCCACCGTGTTACAGAACTGGCGACTCTGCTGGGGATTTAATAAAAGAGGGGTACCCTTAAGAATTAGATCACTTTAAAATTGTTTGCTTTGTTTGCTTTGTTTGCTTTGTTTGCTTTATACTTATCTGTTGGGTGCTCTTATGTGTGAAAGATCCTAACCCGGATCTAGTGTACCTTAGGTAAATGGCAATAGACCAAGGAAACTGTACGGCGTATACCGATATGGTTGATCTGGTGGCCATAGTTAGTGTGACTTCCTGGTTGGTGCTTATGTTCCTTAAGTCAAGTTGAGGATAATATGAGGCTGCCATATGTTGTCAATACACTAACTAACTTTTAAAACCCTAGTTATTCCATCTTGGCCTTTAGAAAAGTAGTGAGATAACCGGCATTAGACGGAAGAAGCAAGTTCTCTTTTGTGAGTGAAGATGATGAGAAAAGAATCCCGAAGGAGACGATTATTGTTTGTTTTTGATGTTTTCAGTCTTTTATTGCCTTTGGATATTTGTCATAAGAAAATGAGCTTAAGCCTAAACCAAGGGTTAGTAAACTCATCACATCTTCCCTCTGATTAGGGGTAATGAGAATACCTTAAGTGTGAAGTAAGCACCTCACACTTAATCACGATAATGTAGGATTAAGATCATTAACCTACTTATATTTATTTAGATGTTTTTGGTGTTTTTGTTAAGTGTTAAGTAATGAGTTTAAGCCATAATCAAGGATTTAATGGACTCATTACACCATCCTAATAGAAGGATAATATATGAGAACATTTAAGCTGAGAAAGGCTCCTCAACTTAATCCATGATTAGGGATTAACCTCATGACAAAACAAAACCTTTATTAAATGGATTTTAGTTAATGGTAAGATTAAGAAATGGATTTTATGGTTTGTAAGACAACTTGAGGAGGATTTGTTCATTAACACTAGGGTTAGTCCTTCTTAACCAATTAAGGAAGAATTAGAACCCTAATGCAAGGCCCAAGTTGCAAGCTTGATGTATTAGTGATTATTAGGTGGATTGATTAAAGGATTTAAACACATTAAGGGCTTAACACTTAGGATTAAAGTTATACACTCCATCCTAATAGAAGGAGGCAAGCATAATCTTAATCACAAAGCCTTAAAACCTTTAAGGTTTAGTCCTTGATTATGAGGTGAGAAGAGAAGACTCAAAGATGACACAAAGGCAAAACTAATGGGGGACTAATTAAACCCTAATTGTGATCATGTTTGGGGGTTCCTAGGGTTTATGAGGCTTGCAAAAGATCTTCAAGAAAAAGCCACCAAGGAAGAAGAAAGATGGAAGGAGGAGAAGCAGAAGGAAGCAAGACAACTTGCTTCACTTAAGAAGACAAGTTGCTTGAAGGAAGAAAATGAGAAGGAGGCATGAATGATCAAGCTCACTCCAATACACATAAATAATGCAGCAAAGAAAGCATAAAAGTGATGAGAAGAGATTGTGAGAAGTGAAGGCAAATTCACTTCTCAAAACAACTTACCACCTGAAAAGTTAGCAAAAGAAATGAAATGAAATGAAAATGAGATGAAATGCCATGAAACCAAAGTCATAAGCATAAACATGATGTTAATGATGCTAAGAGGTGATGCAAACACATGTCAAGAGTTGTGGATGATCATACAAGGATGAGGATGTAAATGAAGCATGCTTTGAACCATGGAAGTTCATGAAAGTTTATGAAATGGTATGAATGCATAACATGGAAAATGAATGATGCAATGATCAAACATGATTCTAATATGTCCTAAGATGTCTCATATGTCATGTTGATGCATAAAATGTCATGGCAAGTCCATGTATGCAAGCAAATGAAAGATGGATGCAAAGGAAGGCAAGAATTAGGGTTTATGCATAACATGCAACACAAAATTCAAAATCAGAAGCAAATGACATGATAAAAAATTGAAAATGGGATCAAAGGAACCCTAACCCTACACAAGTTCACTGCCCAAAGGAGGGGACCTAAGTTTTAACCTAATGGAAGTTATGATTTTCTCAAGTCAACTAGGGTTTCAAGGCACTTCAAAAGGAAAAATGCTCATTAAATTGAAAATGAAAGATAAATTCAAACCAATTTTACCCTAAAAACTACATGATATGAAGGATGCAATGCAAGAAGAACCATCATCAAACTCTTCATGGTTAGGCAGAATGAATTTTTCTAAGTTAGGACCAAAATATTGCCTTTAAATAACTTTAATTCCAATGAAAAATGTCAAAATAGGTCAAGAACCAAAAAGAAATTTGTTTGAAGAGTTTGATAATGTTTCTAAATGTTTTAAAATGCAATGTGAATTTTTTAGTGATTTTTAAATACCTAAATGCATTTTTAATTAATTAATCTTCATTAACTAATTAAAAATAAACATTTAAATGATTTAAAAATAATTTTTGATGCAAAAAATAAAAATAAAAATATTTTTGGGTTCTGAAAATTAATAAAAGGTTTGATAAAAAATTTCAGAATTTTTTAATGTATTTTACTATTTTTAAAAATTCGTGGAAATAAATACAATGAAAATGAAAATTAAATTGAATAAAAGGGGAAGTATGCAGATCCTAGGGCTGGTATTCAAATGGAAAACGCGTGAATTGACTTGCGCGCAAAGGGAGGGCTCAGATTGAAACTGGAAATTCAAATTTCCTTAATTATATTTAACTTAATTAATCCTGAATTAGGGCTAATACACGAAATCTGGACCATTGGTTGCGCGCGGGAAAAGAGATCCAAGGGTTCACATTTAAACGAAACCCTAATCACAATTAAAAGCCCTAATGACTTTCAGGTGGCCGAAAATGACCTCCGGTCATCTTCTCCGGCCACACTCTCCCCTGAAAAATGCTATCTCCCTCAAAACCTCACCCCAAGCCCCCTAAAGCTCCAGAATCACTCAACAGACATCAAGGAACAAGAATCCAGGCATGAAATCAATTTATTTTCAGAAACAAACATGAATCGAATCAATCTCTTTTTAGGTCAAAAATTTCAGAGATTCGGTTCATGCTCATTTCTTCACCATTTTCAAAGCTACAAAACTCAGAGTAATCAGGAGATCACGAGGAACAATTTTATAACTTAAAAAAGGATTTCTGGAAAAAAAGTTTGAGAGAGCTACCTGAGATGGAGCTTTCAACCCTAGAGCTTTCAGGCAGCTTTTTGGCTTCAAAACCCCTGCAATGATCTTCCTGAAGAAGCTTTGAGGCTTAGTTGGAGTGTTTTGTGGCTAGTTTGTGAGATTGATGCAGTTCAGTTCAAAGGGAGTGAAAAATCGTATTTCTGTTTGGGGTGGTTTCAGGGCCAAATGATGGTTGGGAAATGATCAGTGGATCATGGTGAGTTGAATGGTGAAAGAAACTTGAAGGTTTGATGGTTGAATCAAGAGATTCGAAGGCTTTTGCAAAATTGGGGATTTTGGAGTGTGCTGAGTTCTTGGAGTTTTAGGCTGTGTTGTTGTGTGCTTTTGCTTGGTTTTGATCCACATAAAGAAGTGTGATAGGTCAGAGAGTGGGTGTTGGCCTATGTTGATTGGTATGGGCAAGTTGCCAAAATGTCAAAAGTTGGTGTACTTGAGGTATGGGTCATGGCAGGCTAAGGACAATGGGGTGTCCTGCGCAGCAAGGATCAAGGGCAACCATGGAATTCAGATTGAGGCCAATTAGCAAGTGGATTGAAGCTTATGGGTGGTTTTGCAAATTTCATGAAGTTTGGCCTCTTTTGGATTCCTTAATGATCAAGGCATGAAAATGAGTGATTATTTGGGCCATTCTTATTTTTAGGTCATGTGTTGTGTTTATGTAATGCTTAGAAGTCATTTTGAAGTCATGGAAATGCTTGGCATGTGAATTTGCAAGTTTCCCTCTTTGGTGCAAAAGTGAAAATTTAGTGATTTTGCCCAACTTTGACAAGCCATAACTTTTGATCCAAAATGAATTAGAATGAGTTCTTGTACTTTTTGAAAATGGGAGGATCCAATCTACAACTTTCATGACCAAAGAGTTTTCATTTGAAGCATTTTTGAATCAAAAAGAGGAGGTTGAAAAACTTTTCCAAAATGGCAAGTTTGCATTACAAGTCACTTTCCCAAAAGGGCAATTTTGCAAATGGCTTGAGATTCTTCAATTTTGTGAACTTCTAACATCTTCTATGATCAAATAAAGATCATACATATTCAAAATGATGGAGAAACCCCTTTGGTTGGGTGATTGGGGGCCTCAGATGCCCTGATTTTGTACTGACTTGCTCAAGAAGTCATCTTGTGATCAGATGCCTTTCCCATTGAATTCCTTCATGAAAAATGGTATGAATGATCCTCATATCATATAGAGACCAATAGAAACAAAAATGACCAAAAGATTTGAAGTTATGGCCTCTGAAACAAAAACCCTAATTCTAGGTCATCTTGCAGTTAAAACTGGCTCTGCTTCCATGCCTTTCTCAGTTCTTGTGATTTTCTGACTTTCTTGATCTTGGGAGGATATAATATGATGCTTGAACATACATGGACCCCCTTGAGATGTTTGAAGACCTTTGGAGTTGCTCAGATAGCTCTGGGATTGCTTAGATCACAAACCTTAGATGCAAATGACTTTGAACCAATGCAGTGAAGCAAAAATGCAATATGAGATGATATGATTGAACTTATGCAAATGAAAAGAATCACAAGCCATGGTGAAATGAGTGAGGGCAAATTTGGGGTGTTTACAGCTGCCCCTATTCAAACATGAGTTAGCTGTGCAGGATGTAAGCGACGGCTTAACAGACAAACAAGACAACTTGTGGTTGAATACCAAAGACAGACCAAAATTTGCACTCACTGAATGAAGAAGAAAAGGGATATAGATTGTAAAAGAAAATAAAGTATGATTATAAAGTGCGGGCGACGGAGGACGACCGTCGAGCAGAGGACGACTGCTGGGGGTGAAGCAATGACAGGGACGACCGACATGCTGGGGAAAGTAATAAGACTCTCTGGGGATTGAAGGTAAATGATGGGGATGACCATCGGGTTGAAGAAAATAAATGATGAGGAACGGTCATCAAAGGTGAAGGACGATCACCTAGCAGGGGACGGCTTCTCTGTTGGGGATAAGATGAGGGACGGTCATCTAAGGTGAAGGACGATCACCTGGCAAGGTACGGTTGCCGAAAGTATCTCGACATAGGACGAATGCCGGATAGAAAAGGTCGACGATGGGGACGGCCATCAGATAAGCATGATGAAGGACGATCATCAAGAGGCGAAGGACGATCACCTAGCAGGGTACGGCTGCTCTCGGGGTTTATCATGACATATGACGAATGTCAGATAACAAGATCAACGATGGGGACGACCATCAGATAAAATGATGAAGGACGATCATCAGAAAGGTGAAGGACGATCACCTAGCAGGGGACGGCTGCTCAATAAATATCACGACATAGGACGGATGTCGGATAGGAAGGGGTTCTAATGAAATAGAGACTCCACTAGGGATGATGAAGGACGATCATCAAAAAGGTGAAGGACGATCACCTGGCAGGGTACGGCTGCCGGAAATATCATGACATAGGACGAATGTCAGATAGAAAGGAAATATTTTATCAAGATTTGCTGGGAATTCTTCTGGGGAATGGTAGACACAAACGAGTGTCTAATTTCAAGAAGGTAGGGCATAAGTATCTGACATGGTGTATAGATTAAAGATGCGGACGAGCATCCTTAAGGCTATGATACAGACGAGTATCAATGGAAACAAACGCTTGACGCATGTTCAGAGATGATGATACGGACGAGTACCAACTAGTTAACAAAGAACACGGACGAGTGTCGACTCTGAGGGGATTTAAGCGGTATATACGAGATACGGACGAGTATCTGAAATAAGCAAACATGAGTGAGACACACATATGAGTGTTCAACTTGCTGGGGAGAGCATGACACAGATGGGTGTCGGAAGAAGTGTATTATAAACAAGTATTTGATTTACAAAGTGTTTAGGCAACTATGTTGGGGAGGTGACACGTACGGGCATCAGGGAAGTGTGTAGATATATGTAAACATGTGTTTGTGAGTGCAAAGGGGACGCTTTGGCTTTCTGCTGGGGATATGACACAGACGAGTGTTAAGAAGCATCTGTAATGTATAAGTATCTATTTGTAGAGAACGCTCGGGCGACTTTACTGGGGAATGGTGACACGGACGAGTGCCAAAAGGAGCATGTATCTGTATTTGTGGGTGCAAAGAGGATGTTTCGGCTTTCTGCTGGGGGGCTTGGGAAATATTTTGTACATTGTTGGTGGAACATCGGTATTTACAAGCGTTTGATTCAGAACATGGCTTATGATTTATGCAATATGTTTGATTTTTGCCGTAATGCTCCGTATTAGACGGAATGCTACGCTCTGGGGGAAAATGATGTGAATGCTATGATTATGCAAAGATACCGATCCGGGATTCGGATCCTGTTGCTGTGGAGATCTCCGACTGATCGGTCCGAAGTGGATATCCCAGCTGGGGATGAGATCATTGGTAGATCTGACATATATATCTCTGTATGGGGGAATAGGTCACTGATAGACCCATCCTTGATGATGAGGTACCCAGCTGGGGTCTGTAGAAGCTTTCGTCACTTTGTTGTGAGATCTTCGAACATTGCTCTCCTGGATAGAGGTTGAAACTCTGCGGGGAGATGATTTCCTATCTGATATTTGGCTGAGGAGGAATGATGACTGGCAACTCAGCTAGGGATAAAGCATCTCTGGTGCTACTTAGGAGATAGTGATTTGGTAGCTTGTTGGGGAGAAGCTTTCATGCCCCCATGTGCCCTTTGACTACCTGCAATCCTGTTATGACAAAGAAAAGCACAAGTATCCCGAGGTGTCCCTTACTGGATTCCAACATAGGAATTTAGACACTCCCGGGAGCAAATATATTTCCTGTAAGCATGTAATTTAGAAAGGCGCATCTGTACTTATGCAATTAACATCTTACGGACATCGGACATTTTGCAAATGAAAATAAAATGTACGAGACGAAATATGACTGAAAATCTGATTTTATTAATTTATGTGCCCTGAATTGGCAAGATACAGTCAAAGAAACGGATCCCTTGAAATGAGGAAATCATTACAAATTGAGAAACAAAAAGGTGCTAGCAATGTTGATGACGCTTCAAGAAGCTTCCCTTTTGCTATGACTCGTATGACATTTGACGTTCTTCTCATCTTGCTTTCTGAAGAAGGCTGATTCTAAACGAAGCTTGACCCTTTCGGAGTTTACCATGTTGTAAGTAATACAGACAAATTCAGAATGCAGTTGTTCGCTTATTCCCTCATTTTGCGTAGATCGCCCTTTCGGGGTTTCAATCCACCGGGATACCCATTTTTGCCTGAGCTGTCCAATGCGGCTTTTCAACTCAGCAGGTGTACATCTTCTTTTTATTTATTTTTCCCTTATTTTTGCCCGAGTCTTTTATTCTGTTTTTGACTCGCCGGGATGCCCTATTTTTTCCTGGACTTCCATTCTGTTTTTATGTCCAGCGGGTCATTTTATGCGAAGTATCTTTTAACTGCATCTGAATTCACAGGGGACAGGAAATCTTCACCATCCATAGTACTGAGCATCAATGCTCCACCAGAGAAAACCTTCTTTACTACGAATGGACCATCATAATTTGGATTCCACTTGCCCCTGTGGTCTGTATGAGGAGGGAGGAGTCTTTTCAGCACAAGATCTCCTACTAGGTATTCTCGGAGCCTGACTTTCTGATCGAAGGCTTTCTTCATTCTTTTCTGATACAACTGCCCATGACAAATTGCAGCTAATCTCTTTTCTTCGATCAGATTCAGTTGTTCGTATCGGGATCGGACCCATTCTACTTCATTCAGTTTAACATCCATCAGTACCCGCAAGGAGGGTAATTCAACTTCAACAGGTAGGACTGCCTCCATACCATACACAAGCTGATACGGTGTTGCCCCAGTAGATGTTCTGATTGATGTACGGTACCCATGCAAGGCAAATGGTAGCATTTCATGCCAGTCTCTGTAGGTGACCACCATCTTCTGCACAATCTTCTTGATATTCTTGTTAGCTGCCTCCACAACGCCATTCATTTTTGGCCTATAAGGAGAAGAATTGTGTTGTTGGATCTTGAAGTCCCGGCACAGTTCTGCCATCATCTTATTGTTCAAATTGGAACCATTATCAGTAATGATTCGCTCGGGAACTCCATATCGACAGATGATATCTCTCTTCAGGAATCTGGCTACCACTTGCCTCGTAACGTTTGCGTAAGAAGCCGCTTCAACCCACTTGGAAAAATAATCAATGGCTACCAGGATGAATCTGTGGCCATTTGAAGCAGTCGGTTCGATCTTGCCAATCATATCAATGCCCCACATGGCAAAGTGCCAGGGTGAAGACATCACATTCAAAGGGTTGGGAGGCACATGCACTTTATCCGCATAAATTTGGCATTTATGGCATTTTCTGGCATAGGCACAACAGTCTGCATCCATTGTGATCCATTAATAGCCTGATCTCAGCAACTTTTTAGCCATTGCATGTCCTCCTGCATGGGTACCAAAAGATCCTTCGTGCACCTCGTGCATCAACAAGTCTGCCTCTGCCTTATCAACACATCTGAGGAGTACCATATCAAAGTTTCTCTTATACAGGGAACCATCAGTATTCAGGAAGAAACTACCTGCTAGCCTTCTTAATGTCTTCTTATCATTGGATGATGCCCCAGGTGGGTACGTTTGATCCTCCAAGAAGCATTTGATGTCATAGAACCAAGGCTTTTCATCTTTAGCAAGGTCTGCTGAGAATACATATGCTGGTCTATCAAGTCTGGATACTGAAATCCGAGGCACGCAGTTGACAGCTTGAACTTTGATCATGGAGGAAATGGTAGCCAGAGCATCTGCAAACTGATTTTCATCTCGAGGGATATACTCAAGGTTGACTGTTGTGAAGAAGGTCAACAACCTTCTTGTATAATCCCGATAAGGTATCAGATGATCTTGGTGGGTGTACCATTTGCTGTTGGTTTGATTAATTACCAGAGCTGAATCTCCGAACACAGTTAAAGTCTTGATCCTGAGGCCAATGGCTTCCTCAAGACCCATAATACAAGCTTCGTATTCAGCTTCGTTGTTAGTGCAGTTAAAGGTGAGTTTTGCTGAGAAAGGCATGTGAACTCCCTTAGGTGTAATGAGTACTGCACCAACACCACGACCGTTCATATTAACAGCCCCATCAAACATCATAGTCCATTCTTCTTCCGGGTCAGGCCCTTCAGTGTGAATAGGCTCTTCATGATCTTTTGCTTTTATGAACATGATGTCTTCATCGGGGAAGTCAAATCTCATAGGCTGGTAATCATCAATGGGTTGCTCAGCAAGATAATCAGACAATACACTGCCTTTGATGGCCTTCTAAGATGTGTACTGAATGTCATATTCTGTGAGGATCATTTGCCATCTTGCAACCCGTCCGGTAAGTGCTAGCTTCTCAAATATGTACTTGACTGGGTCCATCTTGGAGATCAACAAGGTAGTGTGGGTCAACATATACTTCCTTAGTCGGCGAGCAGCCCACGCTAAAGCACAACAAGTTTTCTCGAGCAGCGAATAACGTTGTTCACAGTCGGTAAACTTTTTGCTTAGGTAGTATATTGCATACTCTTTTCGACCAGACTCGTCATGCTGGCCCAGCACACACCCCATTGACTCTTCTAACATTGTCAGGTACTTGATTAGAGGTCTTCCTTAAACTGGAGGCATAAGGATTGGAGGCTCTTGTAAATATTCCTTGATTTTGTCAAAAGCCCTCTGGCAGTCTTCTTTCCACCTGACCGTTTGTTCTTTTCTTAACAGCTTGAACAAGGGCTCACAGGTTGCTGTAAGGTGAGATATGAACTGTGAAATGTAGTTCAATCTACCTAGAAACCCCCGAACTTCTTTTTCAGTCTTTGGTGCAGGCATTTCTTGAATGGCTTTGACTTTATCAGGGTCAACTTCAATCCCTTTCTCACTTACAATAAATCCCAGCAGCTTACCGGATCACACCCCGAATATGCATTTGTTGGGGTTCAACTTCAATTGGTACTTCCTCAGATGCTTGAATAACTTCAACAGATTCACCAGGTGGTCTTCTTCTGTGAGGGACTTGGCAATCATGTCATCCACATAACATTCAATTTCTTTATGGATCATGTCGTGGAATAATGTTACCATAGCCCGTTGATAAGTGGCACCAGCATTCTTCAGCCCGGATGACATCACCTTATAACAGAACGTGCCCCAGGGTGTGATGAAATTTGTCTTCTCCATGTCTTCAGGTGACATTTTGATCTGATTGTATCCTGAAAATCCGTCCATGAAGGAGAATACCGAGAACTGAGCCGTATTATCGACCAATACATCAATGTCAGGTAGAGGGAAGTCATCTTTCGGGCTGGCTCTGTTCAGGTCCCGGTAATCCACACACATTCTCACCTTGTCGTCTTTCTTAGGCACAGGTACAATATTAGCAACCCACAGCGGATAGCTAGTCACAGCAAGGAAACCGTCGTCCCACTGCTTTTGTACCTCTTCTTTTATCTTCATTGCCATATCTGGGCGGGTACGGCGCAACTTCTGTTTTACTGGTGGGCAGTCTTCTTTTAGAGGTAGCTTGTGCATGCAAATGTCGGTGTCCAACCCTGGCATATCCTGATAAGACCAAGCAAAAACATCCACATATTCCCGAAGCATGTCAATCAATTGCTCTTTCACTGAAACTTGCAGGCAGGCCCCGATCTTAACTTCTTTCACGTCTTCTTCTGTACCAAGATTAACCGTCTCGACCTCCTCCTGATGAGGAGTAATAGCCTTCTCCTCTTGTCTCAACAACCTGGCTAGCTCTTCAGGTAGCTCATAATCTTCTTCAACCCCTTCATCAGCTTGATTGATTGGATTGTCAAAGTCATACAACGTCATAGCAGTGTCGTTGTCGGTACAGTCTGGAGGGCACTCTCTGCAAGGGTTTAGATTGGTTTATTTTGGTGATCAGCTTTATCCTATTTAGGAAAAAGTGAAAATGAAATTATTATTTTGAAAAACATCGCCATTTTATTTTTGTACAAAAATAAAAATGAAAAACAGTGAGCGAAAAAGAAAAGACTCATTTGCAAAAGACGTCCTGATATTCATTAATTGATCTTTGCACAAAATACAAGATGGCCCGATTACAAAATGAGTCTTGACATCTTGGGCAAGATACAAGACTTGATGCATGCTTTAAAATACATGAAATAATAATTACTCTGTAGGAGTAACCCTTATAATTTCCTGGGAAGACCAGTTTGAGACATGGCTCCCCGGGGTCCTTGGACGTATCCAGCTTTCCAGGTTGCGCTCATCTTCCGACCCATCTTCCACGTTGTTCACAACATTTGGGGTGAGCATTCCCCCGTTGACAAACTTGGGCTCCTTGGCAGCCTCTAATTGATCTTGTTGAGTTGGTCTGTAACCCAACCCAAATCGGTCTTCTTTCTTCTCCACGGGCAGCAGTTTGCCCCAGCCTTGGGCGGTACCTTCCTCAACAACCTTCTGGGCTTGCTGGTACGATGTTATGGAAGTTCCCAGTACAGCAGATGCTTCATTAATGTTCAAGGCCCCAAACCCTTGGCTCATGGTTTCATGGATCTCCCCATCCATCTCAATGTACTTATACGTAGCCAGCTGGCTAACAAAGATGTCCTCCTCCCCACAGATGGTGATGATTTGGCCTTCCCACTCGAATTTTAACTTCTGGTGAAGGGTAGACGTAACATCGCCAGCGGCGTGGATCCAGGGTCTACCCAACAGACAACTGTAGGCCGGCTGTATGTCCATCACAAAGAAGGTAGTTTTGAAGGTCTTCGGGCCAATCAACACAGGCAGATCAATCTCCCCAAGCACTGATCTTTTAGAGCCATCAAATGCTCTCACCACCAAATTACTCGGACGCAATGCCAAGCCATCATACTCCAGCTTCACTAAGGCTTTCTTTGGTAGAACATTGAGTGATGACCCAGTGTCCACCAGTACATGAGATAGAACAACACCCTTGCATTCCAAGGTGATATGCAAAGCCTTGTTATGGTTGCGTCCCTCCGTTGTTAAGTCAGCATTGGTAAAGCCCAGTCCATGACTGGTGTTGACATTTGCAACCACGGTTTCTAGCTGATTAACAGTAATCTCCTCCGGCACGTACGTTGCGTGCAGGACTTTCAATAGTGCATTTCTGTGAGCTTCAGAACACATCAACATTGATAATATGGAGATTTTTGAGGGAGTTTGGCGAAGCTGGTCCACCACCTTGTAATCACTCCTTTTTATGATTCTCATGAACTCGTCTATATCTTGTTCGAAAGACGTCTTCTGAGTGTCTTTGGTAGTTGGCTCTTCAGATACCACACTCTTTCCTTTTGCTTTGGCAGCAGCTTCTGCTTCAACATTAGGTCTTTGTGTTTGTGATGCAAAAAGGCGTCCGCTTCTGGTGAAGCCTCCGCCTCCCCCAACATTATCAACTTGTGGAGAAGAGGTTGATGAATCCAGAGTGATTTTCTCCCCGTTGCAATAGAGATCAGAGCCATAATGCCAAGGTATGGCATTGCTGCTTTCATAGGGAACTGGTCCAGGCACCGTAATGGTGACCAGACTGATTGCTGCGGAGGAAGGTACTGTAATGGTGTGCGGATCATAGTAAATTGTGACTGGTGATCTGGCAGGAGGTGCCATGGCTTGTTGTTGGAAATTGCTGCTGGGAGGAACATTTGATGGGTCTTAGTAGATTGTAACTGTCGAGACATCTTCATTAATCCTTGCAGGCGTTGTAGAAGATTCTGCTAATAAGATGGATGCTGATGTTGTAGAAGAAACGGTTGTTGAAATTTGACTTGTTGAAGTGATGGACGGAGTAATTGCTGATGATATTGATGAATCGGTAGGAATGATTATTGCTGTTGTTGTAGAAGAATCGGGAATTGTTGTTAGAGGAATTGCTGGATTTGTAGGCGCCGTTGTTGAAATCTGAAGGATACCATCCTTAATAAGACCATCTATGCCGCTTCTCAGCCTTTCACACCCATTGACTGCAATGTTGCAATACCCACAGCCGAGCTCACACCTAGGGAACACTTGGCACTCTAAAAGCTGAGCTTTAATTTCGACCAAAGGTGTTCGAATTTGTGCAACACTGGTGATCAAGGTAGATGGTTTGTCTTCCTCAATGGCGTTAATCCTCGGACCGCCATGATTAGGCATAGGATTTCTGTTGACATTCGGAGGAGGTGCAAAGTTGAGGGCTTTAGAATCCACCAGATCTTGGACTTTCATTTGTAAGGCCCTGCATTTTTCAGTATTTTGACCAGGTGCATTGGAGTGGAAAGCACACCTGGCGTTGACATCATAATTCTTTGGGAGATTGAGGGGATCTGGTGGTGCCAACGTCCTTAACTCAACAAAGTTAAGCTTCAGGAGTTATGGCAATAAGGCAGCATAAGGCATAGGGATGGGGTCAATCACCCTGTTTGCCTGTGATGGTCTTTGTTGGAAAGGACGCTATTGTTAGTTGCTATTGTTGTTGTTGTAGGTTCTCTGTTGCGGATACTGAACTTGTTGTTGATAATGTGGTTGTTGCTGAGGGTATGCTGATTGCTGAGGAATCGGAGCTGGAATGGTAACTGCTGCTACTGACCGGTGTACATACTGAGGTCTGCCCCTGCTTGCATGAATGGAATTGGTCTCACCGGCTCTTCGGGGTCCCACAAAAGGCTTCCTGGGATATCTGGATGAACTTGCACCACTGTCAGAAATTTTGCCCATCTTTAATAGGCTTTCAATCCTTTCACCAGCTATGACGACATCAGCAAAGCTGGTAGAGGAAAAGGCAGCCAGTCTATCAATATATGTTCCTTGCAGAGTATTCATGAACATGTCAGCCATTTCTCTCTCTGACATGGGTGGTTGGAAAGCAGCAGCAAGTTGACTCCACCTTTGGGCATATTCCCTGAAGCTCTCTCGGGAAGATTGAGACATTCCCATCAAAAGGGTCCTGTTAGGAGCCATGTCCAGATTGTATTGATATTGCCTGATGAAGGCTTCAGCTAAGTCCTTCCAGCATCTAATGGTAGCTCTGGTCAAGTGTGAATACCACTCTCTTGAAGCCCCAGTCAGACTGTCTTCAAAGTAACACATCCACAGCTTCTCATCCATAGTATAAGCTTTAAGTCTTCCCAGGAAAGACTGCAGGTGAGTTCGTGGACAAGAGGTTCCATTGTACTTCTCAAAGCACGGGGGTTTGAATTTGTGGGGAATTCTCACCCCATCCACTAGCCCCATGTCCATTACATCGAAGCCCAAGGAATTCTGAGACTCCAAAGATCTCAACTTCTCAGCAATTTCATCTAACCTCCTATCATAGACTTCATCTCCTGCTCCCATAACAGTAAACTGCTCTTCTTGGGGATCCTCCTGCAAGATTCTCCCCCCAGTAGTATTACCCGACACATTCCTTGGGATGTTAGCTTCTGGATCCAGATGAGGCCCAAATACTGGTGGATCAATACGAGGCTGACCCCTTTCATTGTTGCTAGTTCCTCCTGTCCCAAGATGAGGCTCCTCAGGAGTTTTCCTTTCGACCAGTTCTCTTAATCTTTCTTGACTCTGGGCCAAGCCAGTCATCACAGCCATGAATTGAGACATCTGATTTCTCATTTCTACTATCTCATTAGCCATTTGATTCTTGACCTCAATCAAATCTTGCTGTACTTGATCCATTTGAATACCAGGAAGGTTGTTGCGAGTAGGGTACCGGTGCGTGCGGTTGACAGGGAACACTCGCCGACGAGCAATGTTTCCTGAGATCACAACAAAGTTAGAAACAAATAATAACAAGACCTACAAAACAAAACAAGGTTAGTATGCAATGCAGTATGCTTATTTGTTCTCCAAGGTATCCGGCTTGGTTCTTGGTTTTGACCTTTCCAGACCTCGAGGAAGATGCTTGATGTTGCTAAGAAAAGAAACCCAATGAAAGCAAACTAATATATTACAGATGATGAACAAATGCATAGTTTGTTTTACACCACATGCTCATGGAGGGTCAAAATACAAAAAGAGAAAAGTACATCAAATGGAAATGAACAACAAGCAAAGAAGTCAAACATCCAGTCCAAACTCATCCTCTCTGATTTCCTTCAGGAGTGCCTCAGTCACTGGACCAGCTGGGTGCTCTGTAAGGGTCCTAATGAGGAGGTTCCTTGTGGCAATGGCAGTGGTCAGCTTCTTGTGCCTGTCCTGGTCTTTTGATCTCTTCAATCCAGCTCTGAGCTTTAACTTTGAAATCTCCTTTTGGGCTGCCAACAAAGCTTCCTGCTGCTTCTTTTCATTGGCCTCTAACTATTCAATCTTGGCTTGAGTTTTCTGGTCTTCTTGTGTCCGGGCTTCAGTGATCCTGACCCATCTAGCCTGACTTTCTTGCAGATAGAGCTCAGTCCTAGCCTTCTGAATCTTGGCCTCTTTACAGGCATTCTTCAATATTTGTTCCCCTGCTCTTGCTTTCCTGATGTAGTCCTCTGTTTTCTCAATTTTGGCAAGATGCTCCACCCTAAGCTTCTCCAACCTCTCAATGTCCAAACGACCATCACTCCTTTCCCAAAGGGTCTTCTTCAAAGCTTGAGACAGATTCTCATTCCTTTCCTTCAGCTTCTCAAATTCTTCCAGGCTGACAGTTGCTGCTGGCTGTGCTGTAGATGGTCCATGTATATCCTCAATGGTGAAAGGCATTCCAGTAATCTGAGCTCTAGTACAGGATCAGTCATAGTACTGAGCTGAAGCAATATTATTACACCTTCCCAGAATTGCCATCCCTTTTGTCTGGATGTTGTCCTAAGCCCAGGATGCTTGCCTGACAACAGCTGAATTAGGCTTCACTTCACAGTACAGGGTCTCAGCTAAATCTTGCACTCTGGGAGGGTGAACCAAAGCATAGCCCAGTTGTCTCTTAAACAACAAAGGATTGTAGTTGATGCAACCCTTTACTCCTATCAGAGGCACATTTGGGTATTGTTCACAGCTGGTGATAATGTCTTTGCCTTTGGTGCTCTGAGTGCACCACCTAATATCATCTGAAGTCAAAGCAATGAGCCTCTTAGCCCAATTCTTCTGCTGGTGAGGATTCAAGAAGGCATCTGTCTTAGGTAGATGTCTGAGAAGCCAGGTGTGAAACAAAGGAGCACAACATCTCACCAACTTCCCCCTTTGTTTCTCATTCCTCTGATGGATGGAATAATAAAAATCTCCCAGCAATGTGGGTACTGGGTTCTTCAGGAGAAACAGATGGATGGCATTCTTGCTGACAAATTTGGGCTCATCTGCAAATAGTATAACCCCATATATGCTGAGGGCTAACAGTGCACAGACTGCCCTCCACTCTCCCAAGGAGGCCTTCAGGATGGCCTGAGAAATCAAGAAGTACAAGTGCAAACCAGGGATCCCAGCTTTTGTTGTCATGCTTTGCTCAATCAAGGCAGGCTCCAGGTACAATGCTTTTGCTACTTCTCCATTGCTGGGAAAAGTCATTTCTGGGTTGAAAGGGAGTCCACCCTTGATAGGTACTCCAATCAATGAGGAAAACTCTTCCAGTAGAGGCCCTAACTGAAAGTATGGGAAGGTGAAGCATCTCAAAGGAGGGTCATAAAACTGCAAGCAGGTGTGGATCATGCTCCTCTGAGAAGGGTCGAGGTCCAAAACCATATCCAGGATACCTCCATAGTGCTCTCTAAACAATGGGATGTGGTCAAGGGTGATAAGTGACTGGACTTGCCTGATGCCAGTCAGCACAGGCTCAAAGAAATGGTAGGATATGTTGCTCTTCCTGGGAGTAGTCATGAGTACTTCTGAAGATACTGAAGATAAATTCTGGTGAAGATTCATAGACTGATGCTGGAAATGAGCCACTGACAGGCTGAAGCTGGTGGTGATGGGGATAACTGAAGCAGATGACTGATGAAGACAGTTGAAGCAAAGGTCTATGCAGAAGAAGGGGTCAAAACCAAACCAGATATGATGTGGATACCCTGAAAAACAAATAAACAAATGTTAAATGATGCAATGATGATGTATGCAAATGATATGCAAGGGTTTGTGATCAAGCTGGATCTGACTATCTGTCTTGATATAAGTCCATGTATGTTCAAAGGTCCAGATGAAGGCTCAGAAATCCAGTACCAATGTGAGGGACTCAAATAAAGAGTCACATGTCCAGGGTTTATCACAAGAACTGTCCAAAGTGGAGTACTCTTAAACAAAACAGAAACAGGGTATGATGTGGCCAAGGGTACCTGCAAACCTGTAAACAGCCCAACCCCCTCACATGTAGTGTTCTAGAACAAGGATCCTCAGACTTGGATCAGTTATGAGAAGTGTAAATACTTCTAACCCGGAGGTACAGTGTTTACAATAACCATAAAAGATCCTCCTCTAATTCGCCTCAGCTTCTGAAGGTCATAATAAAGGTCATCCAGACTTAGCAGGCTTCCCAGATAGCCCTAGCACTACAGGAAATCTGTAGCACAGAGTTCTCAAGAAGAAACCCACATCTGAACCGTGTTTCATATTCCCGCACCAGACCGAAATGGAATGGGAAAGAACATGAACCACTCTAGCCTAGGTGTCACTCAGGTCCCAGGTATAGGACCTTGAACTCTCAATAGAACCCCACCCACCAAAACAGCAAACCAGATCCAGCAATGATAATTACAGTATGGAATATATAAAACTGTAAAGAAAAAGCAATAAATAAAGAAGTACATAAAGCAATAAATAAAGCAAATAAATAAACACAATTAGCACATAACACCCCAGTAAACATAAATCAAACAAGAGCTAGGAGGAACCCACAAAAAGAACCAGAAGCCCTGGTTACAGTATAAGGATCCCCAGCAGAGTCGCCAAGCTGTCGCTCCCACCAAAATGAGGCTGAGTCAAATGGGGTACAGACGCGAACGGTCGGCGAGAGGGATGAGAACACACAAGGGTGAACTCAGAAAGAAAAGAGTCGCCAGCTAGGCATTTTTATCCCGGAGGAAAGGTAATGCTGCATAAACCTGAGAAAAGATGGATAAGACGGTCGCGAACCAGAGAAACTGAGAAAGGGGGTTGGTTACAACCTGGGAAGGTATTAGCACCCAGATTGTCCGTCGTACTCGACGGGCTCCACGCTTAAAAGATTTGTGCTTAAAAGGGGTAGTGTCAGTGCAATCTGTGTATCAAAACTGGAAAGAATGCAAGTGTCAGTGTAAAAGAAATGTGAAGTGTATAAGAGAAGTGTCAGTGTAAGGACAAGAGTGAAATGCTCAAGATAATGAGGCTTAAAGAATAATGCTGGAAGGAGGGGGAATATACAGAGACTTTTGTTCGATAACTGTTAAGTTATACCTACGTATCCTCTCGTGCAATGAGGAAGTCATAACACCGTAGTTAGACTCAAAGAGACTGAAAGATAAATTGTCTATGCTCAAGTGTATGACCTGTCTGGCTCAGGTGCTAACTATCTTGCATTAGACGGAAGAAGCAAGTTCTCTTTTGTGAGTGAAGATGATGAGAAAAGAATCCCGAAGGAGACGATTATTGTTTGTTTTTGATGTTTTCAGTCTTTTATTGCCTTTGGATATTTGTCATAAGAAAATGAGGTTAAGCCTAAACCAAGGGTTAGTAAACTCATCACATCTTCCCTCTGATTAGGGGTAATGAGAATACCTTAAGTGTGAAGTAAGCACCTCACACTTAATCACCATAATGTAGGATTAAGATCATTAACCTACTTATATTTATTTAGATGTTTTTGATGTTTTTGTTTAGTGTTAAGTAATGAGTTTAAGCCATAATCAAGGATTTAATGGACTCATTACACCATCCTAATAGAAGGATAATAGATGAGAACATTTAAGCTGAGAAAGGCTCCTCAACTTAATCCATGATTAGGGATTAACCTCATGACAAAACAAAACCTTTATTAAATGGAATTTAGTTAATGGTAAGATTAAGAAATGTATTTTATGGTTTGTAAGACAACTTGAGGAGGACTTGTCCATTAACACTAGGGTTAGTCCTTCTTAACCAATTAAGGAAGAATTAGAACCCTAATGCAAGGCCCAAGTTACAAGTTTGATGTCTTAGTGATTATTAGGTGGATTGATTAAAGGATTTAAACACATTAAGGGTTTAAGACTTAGGATTAAAGTTATACACTCCATCCTAATAGAAGGAGGCAGGCATAATCTTAATCACAAAGCCTTAAAACCTTTAAGGTTTAGTCCTTGATTATGAGGTGAGAAGAGAAGACTCAAAGATGACACAAAGGCAAAACTAATGGGGGACTAATTAAACCCTAATTGTGATCATGCTTGGGGGTTCCTAGGGTTTATGAGGCTTGCAAGAGATCTTCAAGGAAAAGCCACCAAGGAAGAAGAAAGATGGAAGGAGGAGAAGCAGAAGGAAGCAAGACAACTTGCTTCACTTAAGAAGACAAGTTGCTTGAAGGAAGAAAATGAGAAGGAGGCATGAATGAGCAAGCTCACTCCAATACACATACATAATTCAGCAAAGAAAGCATAAAAGTGATGAGAAGAGATTGTGAGAAGTGAAGGCAAATTCACTTCTCAAAACAACTTACCACCTGAAAAGTTAGCAAAAGAAATGAAATGAAATGAAAATGAGATGAAATGCCATGAAACCAAAGTCAGAAGCATAAACATGATGTTAATGATGCTAAGAGGTGATGCAAACACATGTCAAGAGTTGTGGATGATCATACAAGGATGAGGATGTAAATGAAGCATGCTTTGAACCATGGAAGTTCATGAAAGTTTATGAAATGGTATGAATGCATAACATGACAAATGAATGATGCAATGATCAAACATGATTCTAATATGTCCTAAGATGTCTCATATGTCATGTTGATGCATAAAATGTCATGGAAAGTCCATGTATGCAAGCAAATGAAAGATGGGTGCAAAGGAAGGCAAGAATTAGGGTTTATGCATAACATGCAACACAAAATTCAAAATCAGAAGCAAATGACATGATAAAAAATTGAAAATGGGATCAAAGGAACCCTAACCCTACACAAGTTCACTTCCCAAAGGAGGGGACCTAAGTTTTAACCTAATGGAAGTTATGATTTTCTCAAGTCAACTAGGGTTTCAAGGCACTTCAAAAGGAAAAATGCTCATTAAATTGAAAATGAAAGATAAATTCAAACCAATTTTACCCTATAAACTACATGATATGAAGGATGCAATTCAAGAAGAACCATCATCAAACTCTTCATGGTTAGGCAGAATGAATTTTTCTAAGTTAGGACCAAAATATTGCCTTTAAATAACTTTAATTCCAATGAAAAATGTCAAAATAGGTCAAGAACCAAAAAGAAATTTGTTTGAAGAGTTTGATAATGTTTCTAAATGTTTTAAAATGAAATGTGAATTTTTTAGTGATTTTTAAATACCTAAATGCATTTTTAATTAATTAATCTTCATTAACTAATTAAAAATAAACATTTAAATGATTTAAAAATAATTTTTGATGCAAAAAATAAAAATAAAAATATTTTTGGGTTCTGAAAATTAATAAAAGGTTTGATAAAAAATTTCAGAATTTTTTAATGTATTTTACTATTTTTAAAAATTCGTGGAAATAAATACAATGAAAATGAAAATTAAATTGAATAAAAGGGGAAATATGCAGATCCTAGGGCTGGTATTCAAATGGAAAACGCGCGAATTGACTTGCGCGCAAAGGGAGGGCTCAGATTGAAACTGGAAATTCAAATTTCCTTAATTATATTTAACTTAATTAATCATGAATTAGGGCTAATACACGAAATCTGGACCATTGGTTGCGCGCGGGAAAAGAGATCCAAGGGTTCACATTTAAACGAAACCCTAATCACAATTAAAAGCCCTAATGACTTTCAGGTGGCCGGAAATGACCTCCGGTCATCTTCTCCGGCCACACTCTCCCCTGAAAAATGCTATCTCCCTCAAAACCTCACCCCAAGCCCCCTAAAGCTCCAGAATCACTCAACAAACATCAAGGAACAAGAATCCAGGCATGAAATCAATTTATTTTCAGAAACAAGCATGAATCGAATCAATCTCTTTTTAGGTCAAAAATTTCAGAGATTCGGTCCATGCTCATTTCTTCACCATTTTCAAAACTACAAAGCTCAGAGTAATCAGGAGATCATGAGGAACAATTTTATAACTTAAAAAAGGATTTATGGAAAAAAAGTTTGAGAGAGCTACCTGAGATGGAGCTTTCAACCCTAGAGCTTTCAGGAAGATTTTTGGCTTCAAAACCCCTCCAATGATCTTCCTGAAGAAGCTTTGAGGCTTAGTTGGAGTGTTTTGTGGCTAGTTTGTGAGATTGATGCAGTTCAGTTCAAAGGGAGTGAAAAATCGTATTTCTGTTTGGGGTGGTTTCAGGGCCAAATGATGGTTGGGAAATGATCAGTGGATCATGGTGAGTTGAATGGTGAAAGAAACTTGAAGGTTTGATGGTTGAATCAAGAGATTCGAAGGCTTTTGCAAAATTGGGGATTTTGGAGTGTGCTGAGTTCTTGGAGTTTTAGGCTGTGTTGTTGTGTGCTTTTCTTGGTTTTGATCCACATAAAGAAGTGTGATAGGTCAGAGAGTGGGTGCTGGCCTATGTTGATTGGTATGGGCAAGTTGCCAAAATGTCAAAAGTTGGTGTACTTGAGGCATGGGTCATGGCAGGCCAAGGACAATGGGGTGTCCTGTGCAGCAAGGATCAAGGGCAACCATGGAATTCAGATTGAGGCCAATTAGCAAGTGGCTTGACGCTTATGGGTGGTTTTGCAAATTTCATGAAGTTTGGCCTCTTTTGGATTCCTTAATGATCAAGGCATGAAAATGAGTGATTCTTTGGGCCATTCTGATTTTTAGGTCATGTGTTGTGTTTATTTAATGCTTAGAAGTCATTTTGAAGTCATGGAAATGCTTGGCATGTGAATTTGCAAGTTTCCCTCTTTGGTGCAAAAGTGAAAATTTAGTGATTTTGCCCAACTTTGACAAGCCATAACTTTTGATCCAAAATGAATTAGAATGAGTTCTTGTACTTTTTGAAAATGGGAGGATCCAATCTACAACTTTCATGACCAAAGATTTTTCATTTGAAGCATTTTTGAATCAAAAAGAGGAGGTTGAAAAACTTTCCCAAAATGGCAAGTTTGCATTACAAGTCACTTTCCCAAAAAGGCAATTTTGCAAATGGCTTAAGATTCTTCAATTTTGTGAACTTCTAACATCTTCTATGATCAAATAAAGATCATACACATTCAAAATGAAGGAGAAACCCCTTTGGTTGGGTGATTGGGGGCCTCAGATGCCCTGATTTTGTACTGACTTGCTCAAGAAGTCATCTTGTGATCAGATGCCTTTCCCATTGAATTCCTTCATGAAAAATGGTATGCATGATCCTCATATCATATAGAGACCAATAGAAAAATGGTATGCATGATCCTCATATCATATGGCCTTTGAAACCAAAACCCTAATTCTAGGTCATCTTGCAGTTAAAACTGGCTCTACTTCCATGCCTTTCTCAGTTCTTGTGATTTTCTGACTTTCTTGATCTTGGGAGGATATAATATGATGCTTGAACATACATGGACCCCCTTGAGATGTTTTAAGACCTTTGGAGTTGCTCAGATAGCTCAGGGATTGCTTAGATCACAAACCTTAGATGCAAATGACTTTGAACCAATGCAGTGAAGCAAAAATGCAATATGAGATGATATGATTGAACTTATGCAAATGAAAAGAATCACAATCCATGGTGAAATGAGTGAGGGAAAATTTGGGGTGTTTACAATATATATCCATACGAGGATCATTATAAAGTACTTAAGAAAATTTTTAATCACACACTACACTTCTCAAAACTGTTTAAAGTGAGCTAAGTAACTAAGAGCCCATGGATAACCATGGATGTAAAGGGTGCTAACACCTTTCCTTTACATAACCTACCCCCCGAACCCAAAAATCTTTTAAGGTCTTTCCTGTTCTTTTATGCCCTTTCCTTTGGATAAAATAAAAGTCGGTGGCGACTCTTGCTATCCGCAACATTTAACTAAAGTCAGTTCTCCCACCATGTTATAGATAGTCTCATGATTAGATTTGTACATCATGCTAGACAAGCCCACACTATTCCAAGATGGAATGAATATGAGGGCCCCATGGAATAAGGCTATGCACAAGAGACTATTTCAATCTTTTATTAAATGTCTTTTGGATTTTGTTTGAAGACGAGAGAAGAAGACTCAAATCGAAAAAGGACAAAAAAACTAAGGGGGACTAAGACCAACCCTAAGTTATTTATTATGCACAAAAGGGAGATCCTAATGGTTTATGAGGTTTTTCTATTCCTAAGGAAGAGAAGGAAAAGAAATAAGAAAAAAGATGCAACTTACTTCCTAAGGAAGATAAGTTGGTCCTAACAAAGGGGAATCCTACCAATCAAAAATATGGAAGGAAAAAGTGAATTAAATGCATAAAGGAAATGCATAAAAAATAAAAGGATAAGGTGTAAGGAAACATACCTTTCCCTCCCTACAAAACAAGGATTAGTGTGCATTTTATTAAAAATAATAAGGCAAACTCACACCAATGAAATCCTAATAAGTCTAGGACTCAATCTAAACTCTATCTTAATTCTAGAAGAACTAAAAACACTGCTAAAACAAAAATTCAGCACCTACTACAGCCTCTAAAGTAACAACCAGCTATGAAAACAATGCACAACACAAGGCAACTTTCTACAGCCAGCATACAACATGAAAAGATAGGTGTAAAAAGTCACATACAACATGCAAACATAACAAACAACATGTATTTTACAACAGCTATATGCAAAGTCAGCTATAAAATGTAAAATGCAGATTTGATTATTTTCATTTTATAATGCACAAACTTAATGAAAAATGTACCAATCAATCATGGATATGCATTTGAACATAGATCATCATGCACAAATGAGTGACATAATTATTTTGGGAGGATTATGCAAGAATGCACCACATGATTGATTATGCAACAAGTATGCAAAATATGGCACATGAACATGGGATATGAACATAATGAGCATCGATCATGAATATGCAACATGATAGATCAACAAGAATGCCAAGCTCAATGCAAAATTCAGAATTGAACTGATGTGAATGATATGATCAAACATGTAATCAAATGCAACCAAATTCACATACATACATGGTTATGTTAAATGCAACATATACATTGATACAATGAGATGCAAATGAGTTAACGAAACATGCGAAAGATGCAAAAACAAAATGCAACATGATTATTTACATGCCAAATGATGCATAGACATAGCAACAAAATGCAATGAGTCAAATTATATACAAATGAAAACATAAACGCATAATATGCAACATGAACAGAAACACGTCGAAACGACTCGAAATGGGGGAATGAGATGTCAAAACCAACCTAGAAAATTCCCTAAAATTAGTACCTAAACATGCATGAACATTAGAGGCACAAAGAAGCAAGAATAAGCAAGAAAATAAGCCAAAATTCTGAATTTCAACAGCGTTAACCGGTTAACCAAATGGTTAACCCGTTAACGGACCCCAGACATCACTAAAAAAGGCCAAAAACTCATGCGTTAACCGGTTAACGCTGAACAGTAAGTGAAAAATTGTTTTGAAATAAGTGCTTTTGGCCACAATCTTACTTCTAAACAACCCTAACACCCATCTAATCATGCTAACACGAATTTCTACTCAATTAGGGCTTATTAACACATGCTAGAACCTATAACAAGCTACAACCTAACTTCTAATCCATTAAACTCCACAAATCGCAAGCAAGACGTAACGAAAACATAATCAACCACAAGTAATACGAAAAGTACTTAAAGAATGCCTAAATGGCGAGATGGAGAGAATAACTTAAAGCTAGCATGGTTTTAGATTACCAACCTACGAAGCGGAGAAGTGCTTCGGTAAATGTTGTGAGAATCGGAGCTTGATCGAAGAGAAAACCAAGAAAACCGCGAATCCACAAAATAAATGCGTTCTTGATGCTTGAGCCTTCTTGCACTTCCGATAAGTCGAAATCTTCATAAAAATCAGTAGCTTCTTCTTCTACAATCCACAATTCAATGGAGGTTGGAGGCTAAGCTTTAAGATCTTTAAGTTTCAATGTGAAACTTGAAGAGCTTCTTCAAAAAGCTTTGGTGAAAAGGGAAATGGAGGAAAAGTGAGAGAGAAAAGTGATTCTAGAAATTGTGAGAAAGTGAAAAAATTGGGAACAAAAACTTGGGAACCTTTTGCATTGAAGTGATTAATGATTATATAGAGGCTTGGCTTGGAGCTAGGTTTGGGAATGAAATTAGGTTTAGGAATGGAGTTAGGTTTGTAGTTAGTTAGGGTTAGGGTTGGAGAGGGAATATTCCTTGGAATATTCCATGGAATACTCTAGAAGGTTGTAGAACATGGTAGAAGCATCCAAGGGAAAAGGAGTGGAATTGAAGTGGAAAAATAAGAGGGGAAAGAATGAAAGGAAATATGGAAGGAAAGTGGAAGGAAAACGGAAGGAAAATGAAGGGAAAGGTGAAATCTCCCTTTTTTTGTTGGTTAGCTTGGAAGTGGTTTGGATTATTTTTGGGATATTATTTTTCTCTTGAACTCCAATGTTTGGCAAGCCTCGATCGACCACACACCTCATGCATATGCAAAGGATGATGATTTATTTATTTATTTTTCAAATGCGATGCAATGATATACGGAATGATGCGGGAATGAAGCGTAAATAGCTCGAGGTTGATAATAAATAAGAGGGCAAATTTTGGGGTGTTACAACTGCCCCTATTCAATCACTGTAGACTTGAATGGATGATAGTAGTTGCTCTTAGACGTTTAAAGTATGTAGGGATTGAATACTAACAACAACTGGAAAATTTGCACTCGGTGGAAGAAGAAAAGGGAAATAAACCCAACCATTTGAACTGTGCTTGGGGAGAACTCTAATGTGAAGAGTAGTGAACTGGTGAATGTTTTGGAATAACACTGGGAGATTGTTGATTTGCCACGCTACGGGTGGAATTTTGCTGGGCTATTAATGACATGCCACACAACAGGTGGTTTTCCGAATGCTTCGCCATACTGCAGGGGATTTCAATACTTTGCCACTCTACGGGGATACATTGCTCAGCTACGGGAGACTTTGGAAATCTTACCACTCTACGGGGCTACATTGCTCAGCTACGGGAGACTTTGAAAATTCGCCACACTATAGGGGCACATTGCTCAGCTACGGGAGACTTCTGCTCACTACGGGAGACTTCAATGTTTTTCCACACTACGGGGGCTGCTACTCGCTACGGGAGACTTTGGCTCACTATAGGAGAATTCAATTTCTTGCCACACTACAGGGGCTGTTGCTCGCTATGGGAGACTTTTTCTCACTACATGAGACTTCAATTTCTTGCCACACTACGGGGGGTGCTGCTCGCTACGGGAGACTTTAATGTTTTGCCACACTACGGGGGCTACTGCTCGCTACGGGAGACTTTAAGAATTCGCCACCAGAAGGATGGACTTTGGCCAGTCTGCGGCTAGACTTTAAGAATTTGCCACCCAGAGGATGGACTTTGGCCAATCTGCGGTTGGACTTTGGATAAATTTCCACGCTGCGGGTGGACTTTGGATATCAACCTTGGATTGAGCATGCATATGTTGAACTGCATGACATAATGCCCCTTGGTACTGGGGGATAGATACAAAGGGAATTCCTGACGCAGAAATAACAAATCTTTACTGACTCTGTGGGGAATACAGATGGTTGCCGATATTTCTGCTGGAGAAGGGTTTGACTAGCCTGTCTCGACTTATTACCTTTGCCAAAAATAAATTGGACTTTAGATTTGAAGACCCTGCTAGGGGATGCCTCAATTGCTGGGGATTGAATCTCACGCCACGGATTTTGCTGGGGAATCAACAACTTTTAGACTTAGCTGGGGGAAGACCTGTCAAGGCTCTACTGAGGAGAACTCTTTTGTCTACCTGAATTTTCCAAACCTCTGTGGGGAAGGGAACCGTTCAGCTAACTGCCGAGAATTTCTGGATTCTTGTAAGAAGTTCTTCACTACGGGAAGACGACTATTGCTAGGGATGATCCTTATTGCTCTGCTGGGGAAGAGAAGGATTTGGTTTGAGATCAGCTGGGAAATAAGATCAAGGAAACTTGCTGAAGAAAAGTTTGACGACTTTACTGGGGATAACTTCCATGCGTCTGTTGGGGATAATGAAACAGAACCGCATCCTGATGAGGAGGAAAGATTTCAAGTGGTATCGTGCTAGGGATCATTTTCTTTGATTCGGGCTTTACCTTAAGAGGATTTTACAAAAGACTTGGTGTCTTTAAACTCTTCAGGAGTATAATGGCCCAGGTATTCTGAACTTCTGATTATTTGTCTCCGGGAAAGAATGAATCCTCATGAGATTGGGTGGCTTGCCCCAGTATGAGTCTTTGACTAATTGCTCTGGGAGAGATTTGAATCTCGAGGTGATTTCCCCAGATTGGTTGGCTCTTACCATGACTGGTTGGGAAAGTCCTTACTCAATGGAGCTTTCTCGAAAAAGTGCACCTCGACGTGACTGTCTTTCAGAAGTTTTAGACTTCTCAACTTGGCAAGCTTAAGCTTCTAGACTGAATTTCCGCTTGTGAGCTTCTATGATGCCAAATAAATGTATGCAGACAGAAAATGTTTATTCTGAGAATGGAAATTCTAATGCAACACACATGTTAATCTTGAAGATTTGAAAAGGTGTCACAAACCTTTGTGAATGAATCACTGGTTAATATGTGACATTATTTTTGAATGAAAGTATGTACATGCAATACCAACAAGTATATTTTAGCACAACTTATAGGAGTCAGGAACACGGCCTCGCGGTAGTACGCTCTCAAAATAACCCTACTTCAGTTAGGACTTTTGAGGGTTGTATCGTGGTCTGGTTCACGGTTTGTAGCAACAAAGGATATATGCTCGAAATTATTTGTGCCCACCCCTCTTCATGATGTTCTCCATTCCTATGTTCAGCTAATTTTTGCAAGCACTCACCTTTCATAAGGGTTTTGTGATAGTTGAGGAACCATTGCTACTAACAGTTTAAGCACCAATCAGGTTGTTATTTGGAGTCAATCACCCCTTTTCCTTTCGTGCCTGTGCCACATGACTTTGTTCTTGCTTAAGGATCTTCCTTGTGTAATCCCTTTCATCTTTCGCTTTTGCGTTATTTTACTTATCCCTAACTTTTTCCTGGACTGATTCTTGTGAATCTTTGATTATGAAGTCCAGCGGGATGCCCTAACTTTTGCCTAAGTCGCTTGTTTTCAAGTTTCGACTTAGTGGGATTTTCATTTATTTCTTTTTTTTGAACAAATCGTGTGACATTGTTTGTCTTGATTGCTTTGTGAGGGTTATGACTTCCTCATTCTTTGGTTGGTGAAGGATAACCATTATGGCTTCCAATCTCTGGACCTCTTGATTTGGATAACCATTGTGGTTTCTGGTCTTTGGACCTATTGATTAGCGTAGTGGAATGTAATGGATCCTCAAATACACTCCTTTATGAAAACCTGAACGCTTGGTCTGACTAGATGACATCTACCCTGCCCATGTGTTACATGTGAGGGTTTTTTCGAGAAGAAACTCCTACTTCAAGGCTCAAGAGGGTTAGCGAGGGTCTATCTCCCTTATATCTCCAGTGTTTAGGGATTTGAAACAAAGCCTGTACATCATCAACAGGGTCTTATTCGAGAGCACGCAATTAGATATTCTTGCATTTTTGTTTCGTAATTCTCCTTCATAGAGTTTAAGCACGACAATTGGTATTGCAATGTAAACATATACAGAATTATAAGTAAATGCGAATGAATTACTTCAAGAAAAATATGTGAGTTTTATTATTGATAACATTCAAAAGCAAACAACTTTCATACATGTATACAAATTTTTTGCAAATAAAAGGAACTACAAATGGAAATGCAGTAAAGAAGCTGAATATTGCCTTTGTTGAGGAGGCTTGATTCCGTCTGGACCTGTCAGTCTTTGATACTTTTAGTGATCAATAACTTTCTCACGGACTTGTAATGTTCAATTTGCAGTCGTATACCCAACCATGGCAATCATAGCTCTTCTTCTAGTTATACTGACTTTGACACGAGACTTCTGAAGGAAAGAGTGAAACTGGATAGTAAAATTGTCTTATAAGGTTGCTCGAAAAGACCTGACGATCTTCTGCCTACGTATCTCCATTGACCAATGACCAATGAAGAATCAGAGCGACGTAGTTCCCCTCAATAGGGAAGAAAATGCATTGAAGAAAAACAAACAAATAGTTTCCATTGCTAAGAGTATCTGAATACTGATGGCTTTGTTTGCTTTTTGAAGATTCCAGCTTAGCATGGACCATCTGGTAAAACAACCGTGACACCGGCTCCGTTGTGATTAGGCATTGGATTCTGGAGTACATTTGGGTGAGGCGCAAAATTGATCTCCTTGGAGTCAATTAGGTCTTGTACCTTGTTCTGAAAAGCCCAACATTTCTCAATACTGTGCCCCTGGGCACCCGAATGGAATTCGCATCTGGCATTTGCATCAAAGTTCTGAGGTAGATTATCAGGAGAAGGAGCTCTCATGGTACGAAGCTCGACCATGTTCAACTTTAGCAGCTCTGGAAGCAATACAACATATGGACATGGGATGGGATCAAGTCTACGGTTTCTCGCTCTTGTTCTTTCCTGATTTAGTCTTTGTGCCTGATATCGTTGACCTTGAGGTTGTGGTTGAACCTGTGGTGTAATAGTCACTGCAGCTGTTTGGTAGTAACCTTGAGAACGACCTTTGTCTCGGCCCCTATACACAACATTGGTCTCGCCTTCTCTTCGTCTTTGGCCATTGCCAAAAGGTTTCTTCACACCAGAAGAACCAGCATTGCTTGCATCCTGGATCTTTCCTAATTTCACGAAATTTTCTATCCTTTCTCCAGCGATGACAATATCAGCAAAACCGATGGACGGGCAAGTGGCCAGACGATCCAAGTATGCACCTTGAAAGGTGCCCATAAACATGTCTGCCATTTCCCGATCGAGCAATGGAGGTTGAACCTGTGCGGCCAACTCACGCCATCTCTGAGCATACTGCTTAAAACTTTCCTTGGGTCCTTGAGACAAATTCTGCAACTGAGTGCGGTTTGGAGCCATATCAATATTGTATTGATACTGCTTGAGAAAAGCTTCAGCTAAATCTTTCCAGCATCGGATAGAGACCTTGCTTAGCTTCATGTACCAGCTCAATGAAGCTCCAGATAGACTATCTTGGAAGAAATGCATCCAAAGTTTCTCGTCATCAGTGTAAGCCGAGATTCTTCCAAAGTATGCATGAATGTGAGTTCTAGGGCACGTGTTGCCGTTGTACTTGTCAAATGATGGAACCTTGAACTTAGGAGGGAATCTGACTCCTGGCACTAACCCAAGACTAGTTACATCGATGCCCAGGGAATTTTGACATTCCATGGCCTTAATCTTCTCAGCCAACTCTTCATACCTTCGATTGTTGACCTCATTCATATTACCCATATCAGCATCCAGTAGAGTGAACTGGTCTTCCTGAGTGTCTTCATTATGAGCCGCAGTCCCATTTAGATTTGGCCCTCCGTTACGGGCAGCGTTAGGATCCACATTCTCAGTCGGTGTTCCAGTATTAACATTCCCATGGGGTTACTCAACCATATACCTAAGACGCTCTTGATTCTGGGCAATGCCGATCATCATTTCCATGGAATGATCCATCCTCTGTCGGAGATCATTGAGATCAGGCTGCATTCGTTCAGCCATTCTCACTCGGTTTCGTTTTGTTGGATACTGATGAACACGTTGACCAGCTATATTGCCTGAAGTTGAATAAGTTAGGAAGTCCGAATAACCTGTAAAAATGCCAAATATGCAAATCATGCAGTAAATGCGTATGATATGTTCATGAGAATGCGACATGCGGCCCTGCAAATGAGTAAGCATGTGTTAGTGATGCAAGCATGCATAGGATGTTATGCAATTCACTGGCATGTGATCAAAGGTTTGGTGATCACTGGTCTGACGTTGGTGTTGAGAAGACAGTCATGCGCTATTGAAGAATCGTAATAACAGTACCACCAAAATCCCGGATTTCAAAACCAAAGGACCATGTAGAACTTGATCATAATACTGAACAATGTTGGCAAAGTGGGTATGTTGGAAGTTTCAGGGTTCCTGCAAACCTGTAAACCCCTCCCATCTCACGGGTATGCTACACCGAGTCAACATCATGGACTCTCAAAGCCGGATAACAATAATACATTCACCATTTCAGAGAAATGGCTCATGACCAAATCAGGGAATCGGTTTGGCATTATATACTACCCAGGGAGGTCTCAGCTGAGTATGGGGAAAACAAGAATTCCTCATAAGTCCTCAGCTTCAAGCACCGAATCGAGAAACAATAGTACATTCATCCTAAAGGGTACAATACTATCGTCATACGAACAATTTTCCTTGACTGGGTTCCTATGAGAGAACCAGGCCATCTTATGCGAGTTCCCTATGGGCCCTCGGATGCGAGTGGGTTTGCCAACAAATGTGGTCTGCCACTGTCATCACTGGAGAGGGATGTTTCCACAAAGGTTCTTAATGATCGGTCCCCTGACTGCACATAACTATCAAGGTACTGTATTGCCCCAGAAAGATCCCGACATCAATACATTCCCGAGAAGGTCGCAAGTCAAGGTGTGGAACTCACTACTACCAACATAGCAAGATGCCATGAAGCCAAAGTGGAACCACTCTAAGTCCTAGGGTGCACTCGAGCTCCGGTTACGAGCTCATCTCACAGTAACCCCATCCCACAGAAAAAAATGAAAGCCAAACAGTCCAGCATATGATGCATGATAAATACTGAAAGCAGTAAATAAATGCCGTAAAGTAAAGCTGTAAAGTAAAATTGTAAATGAAAACAGTAAAGCTAAACTAAAGCACACAGCACCAAACAGATAAACACCCAAAGAAACAAAAACAGACAAGCGATAAGATTGACTATACAAGGGAAACCAAAGATTCTGTATTCCCCAGCAGAGTCGCCAGTTGTCGCTCCCAGGATTTTCATCCTAGTACAAACGCGAAAGTGGCACGGAAAAGGTAGAGTCGCCAGCCAAGCATTTTCATCCCGAAGAAACGGGAAAGGTAATTCTGCACAAACCTGAGGAAGAAGGAAAGGACATGGTCCTGCGAACCAAAGATCTGGGTTCGGGAGTCGGTTACAACCTGGGAAGGTATTAGCACCCCAGACCGTCCGCCGTACCCGACGGGATCCACGATTGTTTGTTTGTTTCAAAGGGTAAAAGAATATATTGCTGCTGAATAAAACTGCTGCTGGAACTGGAACGCAATGAGAAAGGGAATTGGAAAAAGAGATCGGAAAAAAGAGGGAAATGTAGGGAAAATAAAGAATGTACTCGAATGGGCCCTATCCCACTATCTACGTACCTCATCGGGAAAATAAGGATCAGAGTCGACGTAGTTCTCCTAACTAAGGCGGGAACTATGCTTGTATTTTTTAGGATGATATTGCCATAGCTCTAGCTCAGGTGTTACCGGCTCTGACTCGAGGGTGTTTACCGTATCGCTGTTTGAACTGTCGAGGCAAGTCGCATTCGTCCGTAAAGATTAGGAGATGAGAAGAGAAGACACGATGTCTTTGTTGATTGTCTTTTATGAGAAGTGTTTTGAGTTTATTGTTTGTGAAGATAGTCTCATGATTAGACTTGTACATCATGCTAGACAAGCCCACACTATTCCAAGATGGAATGAATATGAGTGCCCCATGGAATAAGGCTATGCACAAGAGACTATTTCAATATTTTATTAAATGTCTTTTGGATTTTGTTTGAAGATGAGAGAAGAAGACTCAAATCGGAAAAAGACAAAAAAACTAAGGGGGACTAAGACCAACCCTAAGTTATTTATTATGCACAAAAGGGAGATCATAATGGTTTATGAGGTTTTTCTATTCCTAAGGAAGAAAAGGAAAAGAAAGAAGAAAAAGGATGCAACTTACTTCCTAAGGAAGATAAGTTAGTTCTAACAAAGGGGAATCCTACCAATCACAAATATGGAAGGAATAAGTGAATTAAATGCATAAAGGAAATGCATAAAAAATAAAAGGATAAGGTGTAAGGAAACATAACTTTCCCTCCCTACAAAACAAGGATTAGTGTGAATTTTATTAAAAATAATAATTCAAACTCACACTAATTAAATCCTAATAACTCTAGGACTCAATCTAAACTCTATCTTAATTCTAGAAGAACTAAAAAAACTGCTAAAACAAAAATTCAGCACCTACTACAGCCTCTAAAGTAACAACCAGCTATGAAAACAATGCACAACACAAGGCAACTTTCTACAACCAGCATACAACATGAAAAGATAGGTGTAAAAAGTCACATACAACATGCAAACATAACAAACAACATGTATTTTACAGCACCTATATGCAAAGTCAGCTATAAAATGTAAAATGCAGATTTGATTATTTTCATTTTTTAATGCACAAACTTAATGAAAAATATACCAATCAATCATGGATATGCATTTGAACATAGATCATCATACACAAATGAGTGACATAATTATTTTGGGAGGATTATGAAAGAATGCACCACATGATTGATTATGCAACAAGTATTCAAAATATGACACATGAACATGGCATATGAACATACTGAGCATCGATCATGAATATGCAACATGATAGATCAACAAGAATGCAAAGCTCAATGCAAAATTCAGAATTGAATTGATGTGAATGATATGATCAAACATGTAATCAAATGCAACCAAATGCACATACATACATGGTTATGTTAAATGCAACATATACATTGATACAATGAGATGCAAATGAGTTAACGAAACATGCGAAAGATGCAAAAACAAAATGCAACATGATTATTTACATGCCAAATGATGCATAGACATAGCAACAAAACGCAATGAGTCAAATTATACACAAATGAAAACATAAATGCATAATATGCAACATGAACGAAAATGCGTCGAAACGACTCGAAATGGGGGAATGAGATGTCGAAACCAACCTAGAAAATTTTCTAAAATTAGTACCTAAACATGCATGAACATTAGAGGCACAAAGAAGCAAGAATAAGCAAGAAAATAAGCCAAAATTCTGAATTTCAATAGCGTTAACCGGTTAACCAAATGGTTAACCCGTTAACGGACCCCATACAGCACTAAAAAAGGCCAAAAACACATGCATTAACCGGTTAACCAAATCGTTAACCGGTTAACGCTGAACAGAAAGTGAAAAATTGTTTTGAAATAAGTGCTTTTAGCCACAATATTACTTTTAAACAACCCTAACACCCATCTAATCATGCTAACACGAATTTCTACTCAATTAGGGCTTATTAACACATACTAGAACCTATAACAAGCTACAACCTAACTTCTAATCCATTAAACTCCACAAATCGCAAGCAAAACGTAACGAAAACATAATCAACCACAAATAATACGAAAAGCACTTAAAGAATGCCGAAATGGCGAGATGGAGAGAATAACTTAAAGCTAGCATGGTTTTAGATTACCAACCTACGAAGCGGAGAAGTGCTTTGGTAAATGTTGTGAGAATCGGAGCTTGATCGAAGAGAAAACCAAGAAAACCGTGAATCCGCAAAATAAATGTGTTCTTAATGATTGAGCCTTCTTGCACTTCCGATAAGTCGAAAGCTTCATAAAAATCAGTAGCTTCTTCTTCTACAATCCACAATTCAATGGAGGTTGGAGGCTAAGCTTTAAGATCTTCAAGTTTCAATGTGAAACTTGAAGAGCTTCTTCAAAAAGCTTTGGTGAAAAGGGAAATTGAGGAAAATTGAGAGAGAAAAGTGATTCTAGAAATTGTGAGAAAGTGAAAAAAATTGGGAACAAAAACATGGGAACCTTTTGCATTGAAGTGATTAATGATTATATAGAGGCTAGGCTTGGAGCTAGGTTTGGGAATGGAATTAGGTTTAGGAATGGATTTAGGTTTGTAGTTAGTTAGGGTTAGGGTTGGAGAGGGAATATTCCTTGGAATATTCCATGGAATACTCTAGAAGGTTGTAGAACATGGTAGAAGCATCCAAGGGAAAATGAGTGGAATTGAAGTGGAAATATAAGAGGGGAAATAATGAAAGGAAATGTGGAAGGAAAGTGGAAGGAAAACAGAAGGAAAATGGAGGGAAAGGTGAAATCTCCCTTTTTTAGGTTGGTTAGCTTGGAAGTGGTTTGGATTATTTTTGGGATATTATTTTTCTCTTGAACTCCAATGTTTGGCAAGCCTCGATCGACCACACACCTCATGCGTATGCCAAGGATGATGATTTATTTATTTATTTATTTTTCAAATGTGATGCAATGATATGCGGAATGATGCGGGAATGAAGCGTAAATCGCTCGAGGTTGATAATAAATAAGAGGGCAAATTTTGGGGTGTTACATAACCAACTAAGCCTGATTGAAGAAAAGAGATTAGCAGCTATCTGTCATGGTCAGTTATATCCGAAACGGATGAAGAAAGCCTTCGATCAAAAAGTCAGACCTCGGGAATATCAAGTGGGGGAGCTTGTACTGAAAAGAATCCTTCCTCCTCATACAGACCACAGGGGGAAGTGGACGCCAAACTATGAAAGTCCCTATGTGATAACTAAAGTCTTCTCAGGCGGAGCACTGATGCTCGCAACCATGGATGGTGAAGACTTCCCGTCTCCTGTGAATTCAGATGCAGTTAAAAAATACTTCGCATAAACGAACCGCTGGATATAAAAACAGAATGTAAGTCCAGGCAAGAATAGGGCATCCCGGCGAGTCAAAAAAATAATAAAAGACTCGGGCAAAAATAAGGGAAAATTGAAAAACAATGTACGCCTGCTGAGTTGAAAATCCACATCGGACAGCTCAGACAAAAATGGGTATCCCGGTGGATTGAAAACCCGAAAGGGCGATCCACGCAAAATCAGGGAATAAGCGAACAACTGCATTCTGAATTCGTCTATATCACTCACATAACATGGCAAGTTTCGAAAGGACAAAGCGTCTTTTAGAATCAACCTTCTTCAGAAAGCAAGATAAGAAGAGCGTTCAGGTCATACAGGTCATAGCGAAAGGAAGATTGAAGCATCAACATCAGCATTGCCAAATAGGACTTTTATTTTCTCAATTTTGTAGCAATCTCCTCATTTCAGGGATTATTTTCCTCATTGTACTCGCCTATTCAGGGCACACAAATAGATAAAGTCAAATATTCATTCACACTTTGTTTTGTACCTTTTTTATTTTTGCAAAATGTCCAAAGTTCGTAATACAACATTTACATAAAAACATATAAGCCATTTTCAATAAATGCTTGTAGGGAATATGTGCTTTTAAGGAAACCTAACTCCTATAACGGAATCCAGTTGAGGATACCTCAGGACACTTGTGCGTTTACTTTGTTTAATAGGTTGTAGGTACTCAAGGCGGACAACCTTTCACAGCATGGGGCATATCAGGCACTATATCCTCAGCCAAGCCGGAAATCACATCATCAGAAGGACTACTCGACGAAAGTATTCCCCCACGGAGCTTTTTATCCCCTCAGAGTATCACCCGCAAGCTGATCCTCCGACAGATTACTTCCCAGAAGTTCTCTCCTCCTCAAGCAGGATTTCCGAAGCGATGCCTGAATCGCTTTTCCCCAGCAAGTTATCAGATCTTCTCATCCCTAGCATTGGGCCCCCATAAAGTTCTTTCCCGAGAATTCTCCAGAAAGATCGTGCAGTGATCCCTTCTCCCTACAGATTTCAGATCTCATATCTTGTTTCTCTCATTTGCATAATCTTAGTATTCACATCATTATTCCCTAAACAAAGCATAGCATTCCATCTAATACGGAGTATTACGGCAAAAATCAAACATTTGCATGATCATAAGCCAGGTTCGATCCAGTCACCTACAAATACCAAAATCACTCCTCCAACAATACGCAAAAACTTATCCCCTACAGATAAAAGCCAAAATATCCTTTTGCACTTTCAATACAAATACCTGTACATACTTACACACGATCCTTCTGATACTTGTTCATATCCTACATATACACAATTCTTGGATACTCGTCTGTATCTTATGCATCTCCCCTACAAAATAACACTCGTCAGTGTTCTTTGTTCAAACAATTGATACTCTTCCATATCATTACTCCTTAAACACGCATCAGCGTTTGTTTCTATCGATACTCGTCCATATCGTGGTTCTAAGGATACTCGTCCGTATCTTTAATCTATACACACTGTCAAAACACTTACCATTTTATTTTTAGGGCATAAACACTCGTCTGTGTTTATCTATCCCCAGAAGTCGCCAACAAAACAAATTTCTATCCAACATTCGTCCTATATCGTGATATCTTTTAGGTGATCATCCTTCACCTTTTGATAACCGTACCTAATCATTCATCCGATGGCCATCCCCATCGTCGATCTTTTTATCCGGCATTCGTCCTATGTTGAGATAATCCCCAACAAAGCAGTCGTCCCCAACTAAGTGATCGTCCTTCACCTCTTGATGACCGTCCCTCATCATTTATTTTGATGATCGTCCCTCATCATGTTATCTGATGGCCGTCCCCATCGTTGATCTTTCTATCCGACGTTCTTCGTGATATTTTTCAGCAGCCGTCCCCTGCTAGGTGATCATCCTTCACCTTTTGATGACCGTACCTCATCATTCATCCGATGGCTGTCCCCATCGTCGATCTTTTTATCTGACATTCGTCTTATGTTGCGATAACTCACAACAGCCGTACCCTGCTCGGTGATCGTCCATCACCTTTTGACGACCGTCCCTCATCATTGATTTATTTATTCTTCACCCGATGGTCGTCCCCGTCGTGGTTTCTTTATTCTTCAGCCTGACGGTCGTCCCTGTTAGTACTTTTAAATCCCCATTAAAGTCGCTTTTCTTTATCCGATGGCCATCCCCGTCACAGATTCTTTGTTCCCCAGCATGATGGCCGTCCCCGTCAGTGCGTTTCTCATCACTTTTATCCCCACCAGTCGTCCTCTGCTCGATGGTCGTCCTCCGTCGCTACCATTTGATATTCAGTCTATACTGTCTATCACAATTTATATCCCTTTTCTTCTTATAATAAATAGTGCAAATTTTGGACTGTCTTGGTATTCAACCACAAGTTATCTTGTTTGTCTGTTAAGCCAGGCGCTTACATCTTACACAGCTAACTCATGCTTGAATAGGGGCAGCTGTAAACACCCCAAATTTTCCCTCTCTTTTTTTCTCACACCTTGGCTTGTGATCCTTCATATTGCATTGCATAAGCATCACATCTCACATTGCATATTTTTTCCTTTAGCCATTCATTGCATAAGCTGCATAGCTAGGGTTTGTGGTCAGATGAATCTTAGAAGAGGTTTGAGCTATCTCAGAGGACATGAAGCATTCCAAGAGGGTCCATGAGTGTTCTATGATTATATTATGCCTCCAAGGGGTTCTTGAAAGTCAAAAGATCACAAGAGATTGCAGAGCCACCCAGGCAGGCTCAGGGCTCCTACACAGATGACCAGAAATTAGGGTTTTGGGTTTGAGGCCCTTACGCTCAAAAATTTTGGCCATTCTTGATTCTATTGGTCTATATATGTTATAAGGAGCATGTGTATCAAATTTGAAGCAAAAATTCCTTGTGGAAGTCATCTGATCAAATGGTAACTTGTTGTGCAAGAAAAGTCAGAATCAGGGCATCTAAGGCCACCAACAAGGGTTCCAAAGAGTCATCTTCATCAATTTGAGGTCCTATGATCTTTATTTGAAATTAGGAATGCTTAGAAGTTCACAATATTGAAGAATTTTGAGCCATTTGAAAAGTTCCTATTTTTGGGCATGACTTGTAATGAAAACTTTCCATTTTGGGAAAGATCTTCAACCTCCTCTTTCTTGATCAAAAAGGCTTCAAATGAATTTTCATCAAACATGAAAGTTGTATATTTGATCTTCCCATTTCCAAAAAGTACAAGAACTCCTCTTGATTCATCCTAGAACTCAAGTTATTGCAAGTCAAAGTTGGGAAAAATCTTATAATTTTCAAGTTCATGCCAAAGAGGGAAATTTGCAAAATGGTATTTCAGGCCTTTATGTGACCTCTAATCCACTCAAATACATCATGCCATGATCAAACAACTTCGAAAGATCAAAATTGGGCCAAGAACCTAGGGTTTTCATGCCTTGCTTCTCAAGAAATCACAAAGTTGTGAAATTGCAAAAACCATTCAAACTCTTGAATCAAGCCATATAGCTCATCAATTTCGATCCAAGGGTGCTCCTTGAACTCAGTTGAGTCAGCCCAAGACCTCAAATCACTTCTTCCATGGCCCATGCTTCAAGTACACCATTTTTGACTTTTTGGCAAATGGAGCCATACCATCCCCACAGGGCACAACCACTCCTCTGACCTATCTCAATCTTTTATGCATTGCCTAAGGATCATAACACATAACACTTGAAGCTTTGAAAAAAGCCAACACTCAGATTGCACAAAAATTGTCAAAAACTTCCCTTCTTCGATTCTCTCAAACCAGCCATCAAAATTCAAAAATCTCTTCACCAATCAATCACACATTACCTAAGGATCATCTCCCACCCATCACCATGGCTTGAAACACAACATACTAAGACCTCATTTTCTGCCATATCAGAACTGGAACCCTCAAACCTGTCACTACAAGCTTCATCCAAGCACTCAATTAGCTTCAGGGGGACCAAAGGAGCCACTTTGCACCAAAGGAAGGCTTTGAAAGCTCAAATTCGAAAAGCTTCAGTTCAGGCATCCATCAAGAACAATTTTTCCAAAACCTTGATTTCTTGTTATAGAATGATTCTACATGCTTTGTTGATCATTCTGATATGTTTGGATTTGAAAATGGTGTAGAAATGAGCATGTATTGTATCTCTGAAAGTTTGCCCGTGAAAATGTTTTTGATTCGAATTGCATGATTCTTGTGATATAAATGATGTTTGATGATTGATTTTAGTTGTATGATGTTTAGGGATCATTTCTGGGAATGTTTTGTGAGCTTTAGTGGCCTATAGAAGAAGTTAGGGTTGGGGAAGGCCAGAGAAGATGACCGGAGCTTATCTCCGGTCACCTGAAAGTCATTAGGGTTTTGTTTGCCAGTTTGAATCTCAGCCCTTGGATGTTGATTAGTTTAGCATATGGACGATCCAGATCATTTCATTAAACCCTAATCTTAAATAAATAAGTCAATTTTGATTAATTAACTAAGGATAAATCATGGCCCTTGGATCACGCGCGTAAGCCCAGTTTGAATTTAGGCCTTAGGATCTCCATACTCTTGGTCAAGCAGACTTCCAATCTTGGCCATTGATCCCTCTCTCACGCAATCTGAACCACCCCTTTTAATTACTTTGCATTTTAATTCATTTTTATTTCATTTTATTTTCTTTATTTATTAAAAATAGTAAAACATTTTATAAAATTCCAATTTTTTGCATTTTCACTTTAAATAATTTTCAGAACTCAAATCATTTTTATTTTTAATTTTTGCATTAAAAAATATTTTTAAATCATTTAATTGTATTATTTAATTAATTAATTCATTTTAATTAATTAAAAATACTTTTAAGTATTTAAAAATCACCAAAAAAATCATGAAGCATTCTTACACATTTAGAACAATTTACAAACTCATATTACAAATTTCTTTTAGAGTTTGATCAGATTTTGACAATTAACCATGAATTAGGGTTTATAAATTTCTCATTTTTCTAACCCTAACTTTAAAAATTCATTTCTGATCAACCAATATGAGTTTGTGAATGGTTATTTTTGCATTCTTTTATACTTGGCATATAGTATCTAGGGTATTTACCTCATATTTTGCAGTGCATTTTCCATTTATTTGACATTTTTCATGAAGAGGTACCCAAAACCCTAGCCTAACTTAGAAAAACCATAACTTGACTTTGGTATAGCTTATGACTTCCATATTTGGGGTGTGATCTTATGTGGGTTTAGGGTTCACTTGGTTGCAATTTCAATTTTTTTATCATGTGTTTTGCTTCTGTTTTGATCATATGCATTTCATACTTTCTTAAAACCCTAATTTGTCATGTTCATTTGCATTCATCTTTGCATACCATCATCATATGAACTTGTCATGACATCTCATGCATTTGTATGTCATCTTAGACACATTAGGACATGTGTGAATGTTGGTTGATCATTGTTGCATTCATTTGGTATGTTTTGCATCCATTACATCTTATGTATGTCCATGTGATCTTAAGCTTCTAACATACTTGTTTTTGCATCCATCACCTGTATGATCATACATATGTATTGTATATGACTTTTCATCTCTCCATAACACATTTGCATCATGTATTCACTTCTGGTTGGAATCATTGCATCTTCATCTTTGAATCATTGCATCTTGTTTCACCTTATACATTCATACTAACTTTTTCAGGAGCCTCAGGTAAGTTGTTCAGGATGTGGATTTGCCTCCACATCTAATCTCTTCTTATCTCTTCATTTGCATCTTTACATGTCTTTGAAGAGAGTTTGACTCATTTGTGCTCTCTCTTGCTTCATTTCTTTCTCTTAGGTTACTTAACTTCTTTAGGAAGTAAGTAACCTATTCTTTTTCCTCTTATCTTTTCATCTACTTCTTCTTCCTTGGTGGCCATCTGAAGACTTTCTGAAGATTTTTCTCTAAGACTCACAAACCATAGGAATATCCAAGCATGATAACTTTAGGGTTGTACATAGTCCCCCCTAGATTTTTACCTTTGAGTCTCCTTGAGTCTCTGCTTCTCATCTCATAATCAAGGCTAAATAGTTAAAGTTTTGGGGCTCTGTATTAGGGTTGTGCCTGTATCCTTATCTTAGGGTGGAGTGTATAATTTTAATACTTAGTGTTAAACCTTTAAGTTGTTTACACCTTCTAATCAAAACACCTAATAATCATTAAGACTTAAGCTTGTAACTTGGACCTTATATTAGGGTTACATCTCTGCCTGTTGGTTCAGAGGGACTAACCCTAGTGTTCAATGGACAAGTCCCCCTCAGGTTTAGTCTTACAAACATAAAATCCATTACTTAATCTCACCTTTAATTAAAATCCACTTTAATAAAGGCTTGTTATATAATGATTTTAATCCCTAACCATGGATTAAGTTGAGGAGTCTTCCTCATCTTAAGTGTTCTGATCTATTATACTTCTCTTAGGATGGTGTAATGAGTTCACTAATCCCCGATTAGAGATTAAACTCATTACTTAACACAAAACAAAAATAAAAAAATACTTAATAATCACAAGTAGGTTAATGATCTTAATCCTGCATCATTAGGGTAATTAAGTTGAGATTTTCATCTCATACCTAAGTAGGCTCATTATCCCTAATCAGGGGGATATAATGAGTTTATGACCCTTGATTCAGGATTAAGCTCATTATATTATGCAAAACATAAAAAAAACAATAAAAAACTGAAAAGGAAAAACAAACAATAAACGTCTCCTCCGGGATTCTTTTCTCATCATATTCACTCTGAAAACGAGAACTCGCTTCTTCCGTCTAATGCAAGACAATTAACACTCGAGCCAGATGAGTCATACATTTGAGCATAGACAAGCAAGTAGTTCACACCAAAATATCCAGTCTCTTTGAGTCAAACTATGGTTTTCTGACTTCCTCGTTGCACGAGAGGATACGTAGGCATAACTTAACAGTTATCGAACAAAAGTCTCTTTGTCTTCCCCCTCTCCTCTTTCTAGCTTTCTTTTCTTAGCCTCAGTTTTGAGCACTCACTTCCTTTTTGCACTGACACTTTGTACATCCTTTTCTCTTTTAAACACAATCAAGTAAGCGTGGATCCCGTCGAGTACGACGGACGATCTGGGTGCTAATACCTTCCCAGGTCGTAACCAACCCCCTTAGTCAGTCTCTTTGGTTCGCAACCGTCTTATCCATATCTTTCCAGGTTTATGCAGCATTACCTTTCCTTTGGGATAAAAATGCCTAGCTGGCGACTCTATTCAACCACAACCTCCAACATCGTTGACGGTTCGCGTTTGCATCGGGACGAAAGTTCGGGGAGCGACACTGACCCCGGATGTTGTCAACATTTTGGAAGACGAGGTTGAGTGCGACTACAACCTGGAAAGTTGGATCCTTCCAAGAGTCCCGGGCTAAGAAGTCCTCAACTGGTCTTCCCAGGAAATTATAAGGGTTACTGCTGCAGAGTAATTATTATTTCCTGTTTTAAGCATGCATCAAAGTCTTGTATCTTTCCCAAGATGTCAAGACTCGTTTTGTAATAGGGCCATATGTATTTGTGCAAATTGAATATTAATGAACAATGGACATCTTTTTGCAAACAATCTTTTTCGCTCACTGTCTTTTCATTTTTGTTATTTTCGCACAAAACAATAAATGACAATGTTTCTCTCAATAAAAACTTCATTCACTTTTTCTAAATAAGATAAAATCAAATCACTAAAGTGAACCAAATCTCAACCCTTGCAGAGATAGCCCTCCAGATTGCATCGACAATGACACTGCTATGACCCTGTTTGACTTCGACAATCCGATTAATCAAGTAGATGAAGGGGTTGAAGAATACTATGATTTACCTGAAGAGCTAGCCAGGTTATTGAGACAAGAGGAAAAGATGATTGCTCCTCATCAGGAGGAGGTTGAGACTATTAATCTTGGTACCGAGGAAGATGTGAAAGAGGTGAAGATTGGAGCCAGTCTGCAAGCTCCAGTAAATGAACAACTTATCAGTATGCTACGAGAATATGTCGATGTGTTCGCTTGGTCCTATCAAGATATGCCGGGTTTGGATACATATATTGTCATGCACAAGCTGCCATTGAAAGAGGATTATCCACCAGTTAAACAGAAGTTGCGTCGTACTCGCCCGGACATGGTCATGAAAATCAAAGAAGAAGTACAAAAGCAGTGGGACGCCGGTTTTCTTGCTGTAACTAGTTACCCGCCTTGGGTTGCTAACATTGTACCCGTACCTAAGAAGGATGGCAAGGTGCATATGTGTGTCAATTACCGGGATCTGAATAGAGCAAGCCCGAAAGATGACTTCCCATTACCTCACATTGATCTATTGGTAGACAACACAACTCAGTTCTCGGTATTTTCCTTCATGGAAGGATTTTCTGGATACAATCAAATTAAGATGTCACTTGAAGACATGGAAAAGACAACCTTCATCACACCATGGGGCACGTTTTGCTACAAAGTAATGTCGTTTGGTCTGAAGAACGCCGATGCAACATATCAAAGGGCTATGGTAACATTATTCCATGATATGATCCATAAAGAAATCGAGTGCTACGTGGATGACATGATTGCCAAGTCCCTCACAGAGGAAGAGCATTTGGTAAATATATTGAAATTGTTCAAGCGTTTGAGGAAGTATCAGCTAAGGTTAAACCCCAACAAATGCACATTCGGGGTACGTTATGGTAAGCTGCTGGGTTTTATTGTAAGCGGAAAAGAAATTAAGGTTGATCCCGAGAAAGTCAAAGAAATTCAAGAAATGCCTGCACCTAAGATTGAGAAATAAGTTCGAGGGTTCTTAGGTAGATTGAACTACATTTCAAGGTTCATATCTCATCTCACTGCAACCTGCGAGCCCTTGTTCAAACTGCTAAGAAAGGAACAAACAGTCAAGTGGAACGACGATTGTCAGAGAGCTTTTGACAAGATCAAAGAGTATTTGCAAGAACCTCCAATTCTCATGCCTCCAGTTGAAGGAAGACCTCTAATAATGTATCCGACAGTATTAGATGAATCGATGGGGTGTGTATTGGGCCAGCATGACAAGTCTGATCGAAAAGAGTATGCAATATACTACCTAAGCAAAACGTTTACCGACTGTGAACAACGTTATTCACTGCTCGAGAAAACTTGATGTGCTTTAGTGTGGGCTGCTCGCCGACTAAGACATTATATGTTGACTCGTATTACCTTGTTGATCTCAAAGATGGACCCCTTCAAGTACATATTTGAGAAGCCAGCACTTACCGGAAGGGTTGCATGTTGGCAAATGATTCTAACAGAATATGATATTCAGTACACCTCTCAGAAAGACATCAAGGGCAGTGTATTGTCTGACTATCTGGATGAGCAACCCATTGATGACTACCATCCTATGAGATTTGATTTCCCTAATGAAGACATCATGTTCTTAATGTCAAAAGATTGTGAAGAGCCTATTCACACTGAAGGGCCTGATCCAGAAGAAGTATGGACTATGATGTTCGATGGGGAAGTTAGTTGTAACGGTCGTGGAGTTGGTGCAGTGCTTATTACACTCAAAGGAGTCCATCTGCCTTTCACAGAAAGGCTCACCTTTGCCTGCACAAACAAAGAAGCAGAATACAAAGCTTGTATCATGGGTCTTGAGTAAGCTATTGACCTCAGGATCAAAACCTTGAATGTATTCGAAGATTCACCTTTGGTGATCAACCAAACTAATGGCAAGTGGTATACTCATCAAGAGCATTTGTTTCCCTACCGTGACTATACGAGGAGATTGTTGACTTTCTTCACAACAGTCATGCTTGAATACATCCCTCAAGATGAGAATCAGTTTGCAGACGCCTTGGCCACTATTTCATCTATGATCAAAGTACAGACTGCTAACTATGTACCTCAGATTTTAGTATCCAGACTAGACCGACCGGGGTATGTATTCTCTGTGGACACTGTCATTCACAACAAACCTTGGTTCCACGAAATCAAATGCTTCTTGGAGACTCATAAATACCCACGTGGGGCATCGTCTAATGATAAGAAGACATTGAGAAGGCTAGCCAGCAGTTTCTTCCTCAATACTGTTGGCTCCTTATACAAGCGGAACTTCGACATGGTCTTGCTCAGATGTGTTGACAAGAAGGAAGCAGACCTACTAATGCACGAAGTACATGAAGGTTCTTTTGGTACCCATGAAGGGGGACTTGCAATGGCAAAGAAGTTGTTAAGATCAAGTTACTATTAGATCACAAAGGATGCACACTGTTGTGCCTATGCCAGAAAATGCCATAAATGCCAGATCTACGCAGACAAAGTGCATATGCCTCCCAATCCTTTGAATATATTGTCTTCACCCTGGACCTTCGCCATGTGGGGCATTAATATGATTGGAAAGATCGAGCCAACTGATTCAAATGGTCACAGATTCATCCTGGTAGCCATTGATTACTTCACCAAATGGGTTGAAGCAACTTTGTATGCAAATGTCACCAAGCAAGTGGTAACCCGATTTCTGAAAAGGGATATAATTTGTCAATATGGAGTTCCCGGGCGAATCATTACTGATAATGGTTCAAACCTTAATAACAAGATGATGGAAGAACTGTGCCGAGACTTTAAAATTCAACATCACAACTCTTCTCCTTACAGGCCAAAGATGAATGACGCTGTTGAGGCGGCTAACAAGAACATTAAGAAGATTGTGCAAAAGATGGTAGTCACATACAAATACTGGCACGAAATGTTACCATTGGTTTTACATGGGTACCGAACTTCCATCAGAACATCTACCGGGGCAACACCTTATCAACTTGTGTATGGTATGGAAGTCGTTCTACCTGTTGAAGTTGAATTGCCCTCCTTGCGGGTAATAATGGATGTGAAACTGGATGAAGCGGAATGGGTCCAATCTCGTTTTAATCAACTGAGCTTGATTGAAGAAAAGAGATCAGCAGCTATTTGTCATGGTCAGTTATATCAAAAACGGATGAAAAGAGCCTTCGATCAAAAGGTGAGACCTCAGGAATATCAAGTGGGAAAGCTTGTACTGAAAAGAATCCTTCCTCCTCATACAGACCACAGGGGCAAATGGACGCTAAACTGTGAAGGTCCCTATGTGATAACTAAAGTCTTCTCGGGCGGACCACTGATGCTCGCAACCATGGATGGTGAAGACTTCCCGTCTCCTGTGAATTCGGATGCAGTTAAAAAATACTTCGCATAAATGACCCGCTGGACATAAAAACAAAATGTACGTCCAGGCAAAAAAAGGCATCCCGGCGAGTCAAAAACAGAATAAAAGACTCGGGAAAAAATAATGGAAAAATTGAAAAAAATGTACACCCGCTGTTGGAAAGCCACATCGGACAGCTCAGGCAAAAAAGGGTATCCCGGTGGATTGAAAACCTGAAAGGGCGATCCATGCAAAATTTGGGAATAAGTGAACAATTGCATTCTGAATTCGTCTGTATCACTCACATAACATGGCAAGCTTCTAAAGGAAAAAGCGTTGGTCATAATCAACTTTCTTCAGAAAGCAAGATAAGAAGAGTGTTCAGGTCATACAAGTCATAGCAAAGGAAGCTCATTGGAGCGTCAACTTCAGCATTTTCCGAATAGGACTTTTATTTTTTCAATTTTATAGAAATCTCCTCATTTCAGGGACTAGCTTCCTCACTGTACTCGCCTGTTCAGGGCACACAAATCAATAAAGTCAAATATTCATTCACACTTTGTTTTGTACCTTTTTTTTGTTTTGTTTGCAAAATGTCCAAAGTTCGTAATACAACATTTGCATGAAAACATATAAGCCATTTTCAATAAATGCTTGCAGGAAATATGTGTTCTTAAGAAAACCTAACTCCAATGAAGGAATCTGGTTGAGGATACCTCAGGGCACTTGTGCGTTTCCTTTGTTTGACAGGTTGCGGGTACTCAAGGCGGACGACCTTTCACTGCATGGGGCATATTAGGCACTATATCCCCAGCCAAGCCGACAGTCATATCATCAGAAGGACTACTTGACGAAATTATTCCCCCACGGAGCTTTCTATCCCCTCAGAGTATCCCCCATGAAGCTGATCCTCCGACAGATTACTTCCCAGGAGTTCTCTCCTCCCCAAGCAGGATCTCCAAAGCAATGCTTAAATCACTTTTCCCCAACGAGTTGCCAGATCTTCTCATCCCCAACATTGGATCCCCACAGAGTTCTTCCCCTAGAGTTCTCCAGAAAGATCGTACAATGATCCTTTCTCCCCACAGATCGCCCAATGATCTGTTCTCCCAGCAGATCTCAGATCTCGGATCTCGCTTCTCTCATTTGCATAATCATAGCATTTGCATCATTCCTCCCCAAACAGAGCATATCATTCCGTCTAATACAGATAATTACGTCAAAAATCAAACATTTACATGATTATAAGCCAGGTTCGAGCCAGTCACCTGAAAAATACCAAAATCACTCCTCCAACAATACGCAAAAACTTATCCCCTGCAGACAAAAGCCAGAATATCGTTTTGCACTCTCAATACAAATACTTGTACATACTTATACATAATCCTTCTGATACTTGTCCATATCTTACGCATCTCCCCAGCAGATTAACACTCGTCTGTGTTCCTTTTTCAAATAGTTGATACTCGTCTGTATCTTTAATCTATACACACTTCCGAAACACTTATACCATTTTATTTTTAGGGCTTAAACACTCGTATGTGGTTATCTATCCCCATAAGTCGCCAACAAAACAACTTTCTATCCGACATTCATCCTATGTCGCGATAATCCTCAGCAGCCGTACCCTGCTAGGTGACCGTCCTTCACCTTTTGACGACCGTACCTCATCATTCATCCGATGGTCATCCCCATCGTCGATCTTTTTATCCAGAATTCCTCCTATGTCAAGATAATCCCCAACAGAGCAGTCGTCCCCTCTAGGTGATCGTCCTTCACCTTTTGATGACCGTCCCTCATCTGTTTATCCGATGGTCGTCCCCATCGTTGATCTTTTCTATCCAACATCCGTCCTATGTCGTGATATTTTTAGCATCCGTCCCCTGCTAGGTGATCTTCCTTCACCTCCTGATGATCGTTCCTCATCATTTATCCGATGGCCGTCCCCATCTTTGATCCTTTCTATCCGACATTCGTCCTATGTCGTGATATTTTTAGCAGCTGTCCCCTGCTAGGTGATCGTTCTTCACCTTTTTGATGACCGTCCTTCATCATTGTTCCAGTTATCCTTTACCCGATGGCCGTCCCCGTCGTGGTTTTCTTCTTTATCGTGATGATCGTCCTTCATCACTTTACCCGATGGCTGTCCCCGTCACGGATTCTCTATTCCCCAGCATGATGGTCGTCCACGTCAGTGCATTTCTCATCGTTTTTATCCCCAGCAGTCGTCCTCTGCTCGATGGTCGTCTCCCATCGCTATCATTTGATATTTAGTCTATACTGTCTATTACAATTTATATCCCTTTTCTTCTTATAATAAAGAGTGCAAATTTTGGACTGTCTTGGTATTCAACCACAAGTTATGTTGTTTGTCTTTTAAGACAGGCGCTTACATCCTACACAGCTAACACATGCTAGAATAGGGGCAGTTGTAAACACCCCAAATTTTCCCTCTTTATTTTTTCTCACACCTTGGCTTGTGATCCTTCATATTGCATTGCCTAAGCATACCATCTCCCATTGCATAGTTATTTCACTACATAAGTTTCATAACTAGGGTTTGTGATTAAATGAATCTTAGAAGTGGTTTGAGCTATCACAGAGGCCATGAAGCATTCCAAGAGGGTCCATGAGTTTTCTTTGCTCATATTATACCTCCAAGTTTGTTTTAAAGTCACAAAATCTCAGAGGATTGCACAGCTACCCAGGCAGGCTCAGGGCTCCTACACAGATGACCAAAAATTAGTGTTTTGGGTTTGAGGCCCTTACACTTAAAATGTTTGTCCATTATTAATTCTATTGGTCTATATGTGTTATAAGGAGCATGTGTATCAAATTTGAAGAAAAACTTCCTTGTGGAAGTCATCTGATCAAATGGTAACTTGTTGTGCAAGAAAAGTCAGAATCAGGGCATTTGAGGCCACCAACAAGGGTTCCAAAGGGTCATCATCATCAATTAGAGGTCCTATGATCTTTATTTGATCTTAGGAATGCTTGGAATTTCACAAGATTGAAGAATTTTGAGCCATTTTCAAAGTTGCCATTTTTGGACATGACTTGTAATGTAAACTTTCCATTTTGGGAAAGATTTTCAACCTCCTCTTTCTTGATCAAAAAGGTTTCAAATTAATTTTCTTCAAACATGAAAGTTATATATTGGATCTTCCCATTTTCAAAAAGTACAAGAACTCCTCTTGATTCATCATAGAACTCAAGTTATGATGGATCAAAGTTGGCAAAAATCACATACTTTTCAAGTTCATGCCAAAGAGGTAAATGTACAATTTTGATTTCCAAGCCTTCTCATGACCTCTAATGCACTTCTACACATCATAGAAACATAATGCAACTTGCCTTGACCAGAATTATGCCAAGGACCAAGGGTTTTCATGACTTGTTCTTCAAGAATTCACAAAGTTGGAAATTTGCAAAATCACTTCAAACTTGTGTTCCAAGCATCACATCTCACCACATTTGATCCAAAGGTCATCCTTGAAGCCATCTGAGCACAATCCAGCCAGAAAATCAGTTCTGCCATGGCCCATACCACTAGTACACAAATCTTGACTTTTTTGTATTTCAAGCTATGCCAATTCCACAGTGCCACAACAACTCTTCTGACCAATGGCATTGTTTATAGAAACCCGAAGAAGCATAAAACACAACACAACAAGCCTTGAACAAACACACAAGCTCGTTTTGCAAAAATCCTCTCAAAACTTCATTTCTTCGAAACTCATTGCACAACCATCGAACATCACATTGTCTTTCGCCATTCAACTCCTTACCACTCAAGGAACAAAACCCACCCATCACCATGACCTGAAACAGCCTTAAACACAAACACGATTTCTGCCATATCAAAATTGTATCTCATAAACTAGCCAAAATAAACTTCATCCAAGCATCTCAATAGCTTCAGGAGGTCCAAAAGAGTTGGTTTGCACAAATGGAATGCCTTGAAAGCTCTAGTTTGAAGAACTCCAACTCAGGTATCCCTCAAGAAAATTTTTTCCAGAACCTTAATTTCTTGTTAAAATGTGAATCTACATGTTATGCTGGTCATGTAGATGTGTTTAAAACTGAGAATGGGTGAAAAATAAGCATGTTGTGATGTTTTGAAAGTTTGACCTAAAAAATGTTTGGTTTCAATTCAGCTCGTTCATGCAATATAAATGGTTTTTGTTTATGAATTTGTGTTTTGTGATGTTTGGGGTTTGATTATGGGCAGGTTTTATGAGTTTTAGTGGCGTGTAGAAGAAGATGGGGTTTGGGGTTGGCCGGAGAAGATGACCGGAGCATTGTTCCGGTCATCTGAGGGTAATTAGGGTTAGGGTGCCCAGATTGAACCACAGTCCTAGGATCCTGATTAGTTTAGTGAGCGAACGGTCCAGATCATGTCATTAACCCTAATTTCATTTAATTATGTTAATCCTAATTAATTAAATCTGAGTGAATACTGGTCCTTAGATCACGCGCATAATGGAAGTTTGAATCTGGAACCTTAGATCCCCATACCCCAAGTCACGCTGACTTGCAATCTCAGCCTTTGATCCAGTTCCCACGCAATCTGAGCCATCCCTTGTAATTACTTTGCATTTTTATTTTATTTATTTCATTTTTGTTTCCTTTATTTATTTAAAATAGCAAATCATTTTATAAAAATATGATCTTTTGCATTTTGTCTTCAAATAATTTTTTAGAAACCAAAAACATTTTTATTTTCAATTTTTGCATTAAAAATCTATTTTAAATCATTTAATTGTATTGTTTAGTTAATTAATTCATTTTAATTAATTAAAAATACTTTTAGGTATTTAAAAATCACCAAAAAAATCATGAAGCATTCTTACATATTTAGAACAATTTACAAACTCATCTTACAAATTTCTTTTAGGGTTTGATCATATTTTGACAATTAACCATGAATTAGGGTTTCCAAATTTCCTATTTTTCTAACCCTAACTTCAAAAATCCATTTCTGATCAACCAAGATGAGTTTGCACATGGTTCTTTTTGCATTCTTTCATAATTTGCATGTAGTATCTAGGGAATTTAACTCATATTTTTGCATTGCATTTTCTATTTATTTGGCCTTTTTCATGAAGAAGTGTCCAAAACCCTAGGCTAACTTAGAAAAACCATAACTTGACTTTGGTATAGCTTCTGACCTCCATCTTTGAGGAGTGATCTCATGTGTGTTTAGGGTACATTTGGTTGCATTTTCAGATTTTTATCATGTGTTATCCTTTTGTTGTGGACATGTGCATCTCATACTTTCTTAAAACCTTAATTTGCCATGTTCATTTGCATTCATCTTTGCATACCTTCATCATGTGAACTTGTCATGACATCTCATGCATTTGTATGTCATCTTAGATATCTTAGGACATGTATAAATATTGGTTGATCATTTTTGCATCCATTTGGTATGTTTTTGCATTCATTACTCCTTATGCGTATTCATGTGATTTCAAGCTTCTAACATTCTTTCCCTTGCATCCCATCTCTTGTATGATCATGCATAAACATTGTACATGTCTTTGCACCATTTCATAACACATTTGCATTGTTTTTTCACTTCTGGTCTTGATCATTGCATCTTCATTTGCCTTATTTCCTTTTGTTTCATATCTTATGCATTAACACTAACTTTTCAGGGGCTTCAGGTAAGTTGTTTAGGATGTGGATTTGCCTCCACATCCAACTTCTTCTTATCTCTCCATTTGCATCTTTATTTGTCTTTGAAGTGATTTTGACTCACTTATGCTCTCTCTTGCTCCCTTTCTTTCTCTTAGGTTACTTAACTTCTTCAGGAAGTAAGTAACATATTCTATTTTCTCTTCTCTTTTCATCTGCTACTTCTTCCTTGGCGGCCATCTGAAGATCTTTCTCTAAGCCTCAAAAACCATAGGAATATCCAAGCATGATAACTTTAGGTTTGTACATAGTCTCCCCTATTTTTACCTTTGAGTCTCCTTGAGTCTCTTCTCCTCATCTCATAATCAAGGCTAAACAGTTAAAGTTTAAGACTCTGAATTAGGGTTATACTTGTATCCTTATCTTAGGATGGAATGTATAACTTTAATACTTAGTGTTAAACCTTTAAGTTGTTTACACCTCCTAATCAAAACACCTAATAATCATTAAGACTTAAGCTTGTAACTTGGGCCATATATTAGGGTTACATCTCTGCATATGGGTTCAGAGGGACTAACCCTAGTGTTCAATGGACAAGTCTCCCTCAGGTTTAGTCTTACAAACATAAAATCTATTTCTTAATCCCACCTTTAATTAAAATCCACTTTAATAAAGGCTTGTTATATAATTATTTTAATCCCTAACCATTGATTAAGTTGAGGTATCTTCCTCATCCTAAGTGTTCTCATCTATTATCCTTCTCTTAGGAGGGTGTAATGAGTTCACTAATCCCTGATTAGAGATTAAACTCATTACTTAACACAAAACAAAATCCAAAAACACTTAATAATCACAAGTAGGTTAATGATCTTAATCCTACATCATTAGGGTAATTACGTTGAGATTTTCATCTCATATTTAAGTAGACTCATTATCCCTAATCAGGGGTGATATAATGAGTTTACGACCCTTGATTAAGGCTTAAGCTCATTATCCTATGCAAAACACCAAAAACAATAAAAAACTGAAAACACAAAAAACAAACAATAAACGTCTCCTCCGGGATTCTTTTCTCATCACATTCACTCTGAAAACGAGAACTCGCTTCTCCCGTCTAATGCAAGACAGTTAGCACTCGAGCCAGACGAGTCATACACTTGAGCATATATAAGCAAGCAGTTCACAACAAAAACACTAAGTTTCTTAGAGTCGAACTACGCTGTTCTGACTTCCTCATTGCACGAGAGGATATGTAGGCATAACTTAACAGTTATCGAAAAAAAGTCTCTTTGTCCCCCCTCTCCTCCTCCCAGTTCTCTTTCCTCAGCCTCAGTTTTGAGCACTCACTTTCTTCTTGCACTGACACTCTGTACATCCATTCCTCCCTAGCTTTTTATACACTATTTAGCACATACATTATCCCTTTTTAGACACAATCAGGTATGCGTGGATCCCGTCGAGTACAACGGACGATTTGGGTGCTAATACCTTCCCACCTACCCCCTTACTCAGTCTCATTGGTTCGCAACCGTCTTATCCATATCTTTCTAGGTTTATGCAACATTACCTTTCCTTCGGGATAAAAATGCCTAGCTGGAGACTCTATTCAACCTCAACCTCCAACATCGTCGATAGTTCGCGTTTGCACCGGGATGAAAATTTGGGGAGCGACACAAGGGAAAGTCAACCTTTCAGCAAAAGGAATATGTGAACCATGGGGAGTAATGATCATTTCCCCAATTCCTCTTCCGTGTGCATTTACAGCACCATAAAAAACAAAACCCCATCGAGATCCAGGCTCCGGCCCTTCCTCAATCAAAGGATCATCACAATCTTTCATTTTCAAATACATCACATCCTCATCTGGAAAATCAAACTTGATAGGATGATAATCATCAATCAGTTAATGTGCCAAATGGTCAGCCAAGATACTACCTTTTATAGCTTTTTGAGCTCGGTACTCGATATCATATTCTGACAACAACATTTGCCAACGAGCAATCCTCCCAGTCAAAGCAGGCTTTTCAAAGATATACTTGATTGTATCCATTTTAGAGATCAACCAAGTTGTATGATTCAGCATATACTGGCGAAGACGCTTTGCATCCCAAGCTAAGGCACAACAAGTTTTTTCAAGCATGGAGTACGGAGACTCACAATCAGTGAATTTCTTACTCAAGTAGTAAATTGCATATTCTTTTCTTCCAGATTCATCTTGCTGACCAAGCACACAACCCATGGAATCTTCCAACACAGTCAAGTACACAATCAACGGTCTACCTTCCACCAGAGGAGACAAGATAGGAGGTTCAAGAAGATATTCTTTGATACTTTCAAACGCCTTCTGACAATCATCCGTCCAGACACTACCTTGGTCTTTCCGAAGCAACTTGAAGATCGGAGCACATGTTCCAGTCATGTGAGAGATAACCTTGAAATATAATTCAAACGGCCCAAGAATCCTCTTACTTGCTTTTCAGTTCTTGGAGCAGGCATTTCTCGAATAGCTTTCACTTTATCAGGATCAACTTCAATGCCTCTTTGACTGACAATGAAACCTAACAACTTTCCAGAATGTACACCAAACGTGCACTTGTTTGGATTCAAACAAAGCTTAAACTTCCTTAACCTCTGAAACAACTTCAGCAAATGTTCATCACGATCCTCTTTAGTCATCGACTTAGCGATCATATCATCAACATATGCCTCAATTTCTTTATGCATCATATCATGGAAAAGCATGGTCATTTCTCTTTGGTATGTCGCACCAACATTCTTTAATCCAAAGGGCATCACTCTATAGTAGAATGTTCCCCTTGGTGTAATAAATATGGTCTTTTCCATGTCCTTGGGTGCCATCTTTATTTGATTATAACCGGAAAATCTGTCTATAAAAGAGAACATATCAAACTTATTCGTATTATCTACCAACACATTAATGTGTGGCAATGGAAAATCATCTTTTGGACTGACATTATTCAAATCTCTGTAAACAACACAGATTCGGACTTTTCCGTCTTTCTTTGGAACAGGCACAATATTGGCCACCCATTGATGATAATTAGATGTCACAAGAAAACCTGCATCAATCTGCTTTTGAACCTCCTCTTTGATCTTTACTGCCATATCAGGATGAGTTCTTCTCAACTTTTGCTTCACAGGTGGACATTCAGGCTTCAGCGGCAATCTATACTCCACAATATTAGTATCAATACATGGCATGTCCTGATAAGACCAAACAAATACATCAACATATTCTCTAAGAAGCTCTACAATCCTCTTCTTAACCTCAGGACCAAGCAATGCTCCAATCTTAACTTCTTTCTTATCATCTTCAGAACCCAAGTTGACCATCTCTATAGACTCTCTATGAGGTTGAATAACTTTCTCTTTAACATCCTATTCCTCAGCTTCAAACACATGGAATTCAAAGTTGGGAGTGGTCATATGATCATTGTTTTCAATGGGTTTATCAATCAATCTGCACAATGATTTTATTTTTATTTTAGAGTATGAACAAAAGTGCAAACATTATGCAGATAAACAGTGGTTATTTTTATTTTTTGGTTTTTTTATGTTACCATTTTTCAGAATAAAGCAAAAAAGAAAAAAACACATATGGAAATAACAAAATAACATTTTATTGATGATGATAAAATTTGAAACAAAGTCCGAAAACATCACTTTCACCTTGGGCAGAGTGAAAGGATTTTTAAAAGAAAATAAAACAAATTACTTTGAAGCATGAACAATAGAAGGAACATCAACATCAATCCAGTTCTTGCAAATCTTTCCGTGCGTAACAAAGTTAGGCATTTCTTCATCTTCACCATCTTCAATGATGGCAACAGCGGAATGATCGTTGATAAACCCATCACTTTGGAATCCTTCCTGAATAGTCTTCGGGTCATTGAGAGCCATACCTGGTGCAAAACCAATACCAAATCCTTCTTTGTTATTAACAACATCAATAACTCGTCCCCAACCGTCAAATCGACCAGTTTCAAGCACTCGTTGAGCATCCTTGAGAGAAGACATAGGCATAACATTCTTCTTAGTAGCATTATCAACAACAGAAAGAGCCTGGAATGAAGTTCACACCTCTTCTTCAGCATCAACATAGGAGAAAGATGACAAATTGCTCACTAGTATCGCTTGTTCACCACAAATAGTCACTAATTTCCCATCTTTCACAAATTTCAGCTTCTGATGGAGAGTAGATGTCACAGCTCCTGCCTCATGAATCCATGGTCTTCCAAGGAGACAACTGTAAGCGGGATGTATATCCAGTACTTGAAAAGTAATTTGGAATATAAACGGTCTAATCAAAATTGGAAGATCAATTTCACCAATCACTGTCTTCTTCGATCCATCAAAAGCTTTCTTAATAATCCCACTATGCCTCATGGGAGCACCTTGGTACACCAGCCTTGACAAAGTCGACTTCGGCATCACGTTCAAAGAAGATCCGGTATCAACCAACACCTTAGACATAACATCTTCCTGACAGTTTACTGAAATATGCATAGCCAAGTTATGGTTTCTTCCTTCTTCAGGAAAGTCATCATCACAAAAACTCAGACTGTTGCACGATGTGATATTAGCCACAATACTATCAAACTGATCAACAATCACATCATGATCATCATAAGCTTGATCAAGAATCTTCTGCAAAGACTTCCTATGAGCCTTAGAGCACATCAAGAGTGATAAATCTGATATCTTCAACGGAGTATGCAACAACTGCTCAGTAACGTTGTACTCGTTCTTCTTTATCCATTTCAATGCCTCATCATCACTGGAATCACCAAATTGGCCTGATCGGGCAACAACATCCATAATTTTTTTACTCGCACTTGTATCTTCAGCTCTCTTCGGAGGATTCGAAGCATAAACTCTTCCACTTCGAGTAACCTTAGTCACATCAGCAATGCTAACCACAGACTTTGGAGAAGGAATAGGAACTTCTTTACCATTTTCTATCATTGTAGCATTATACTGATACAGAATAGCTTTATCAGACTCATACGACATTGGACCAGGCAAATTGATCATCAATGGAGTAACAACATATTTGCGGCTATCAAAATAAATAACCACATTCTCAGGAACAACCTTCTCAGGGATATTGAACTGAGGCACAATAACATTCACTTCATTGTCATATTCGTCTCTTTTCACTGTCACTTCAATCAACTTATCATCCATTATCTTTTGAATATCTCTCTTAACAATCACGCAACCACAAGGATTCACTGAACAAATACAACATTCAGCATAATCGTGATCAATATCGTAATATTCACTCAATAAAGCATGCATTTCAACTAAAGACCTTCGAATATGGCAGACCTCATAAATCTTGAACAAACCAGGACAACCATCAACCATGTTCACAGACGTATTACCATGATTCAGAAGCGGATTTGTCTTCACATTTGGATTAACATCATTGAAAGACAAAACATTGCTCTTTATTAATTTCTGAACTTCAAACTTCAATGGATAACAGTTCTCAATATCGTGCCCCAGGACACCTTGATGAAAAGCACAGTGAACCTCTGGCTTATACCACCATGGGATAGACTCTGGAACTGGAGGCGGAGAACGTGTTAGCACAAGATTCTTCTCAATCAGAGATGGAAGCAAATCCACATACAACATCATAATGGGATCAAAATTTGGGCTAAGCATGAACCTGTTGATTGCCACTTTGTTGCACAGAAGGTTTTTGATGACGAGACTGATACTTTGGAGCTACTGGCACATTAGTAGTCACATTAATCAATGGAGTTACATAAGCTACATGCGGATGATGACGATTCTCACGACCACACGGTCTTCTGTAACTTTCATGAGAAACATCATTAGTCTCACCTTCTTTCTTCTTACCAAAGTTGAACCTCTTAGAGCTTGAGCCATTACTACTCTCTTTTCTCAACCGTCCCTCACGGACACCTTCTTCTAGTCGTATCCCCATACTCACAATTTCAGTGAAATCAGAAGCAACACTTGCAATCATCTTCTCATAGTAGAAATAACCTAAAGTTTTCAAAAAGATCTTTGTCATTTCTTTCTCTTCCAGAGGAGGAACAATCTGAGTTGCTAGCTTGCGCCATCTCTGCGCATACCCTTTGAAAGTCTATTTGTCCTTCTGGGACATATCACAGAGCTGATCTATGTCCGGTGCCATATCGACATTATACTTGTATTTCCTAACAAAATCCTCTCCCAAATCATTGAAAGTCTGGATTTTGGCTGCTATCCAAACTCATGTACCATATCATGGCTGCACCAGTCAGACTATCCTGGAAATAATGAATCAGAAGCTGATCATTGTCTGTTTGAGCATACATCTTTCTAGCATACATAGTCAAATGACTCAGAGGACACGTGTTTCCCTTATACTTCTCGAACTCAGGCAACCTGAACTTGTACGGAACCTTAACATTAGGAACGAAACAGAGATCATAAGCATCTTTACCGAATAAATCTTTATGCCTCAAGGCCCTCATCTCTTTCTGTAACTCAACAAAACGGCCTTGAAACTCATCAAGTCTTTCAATCACACCAGCGCCTTCACTGGGTTCAACATGGTAAACCATTTCATCTTGGTGCAGAGTAGTGTGCATCACAGGAAATGCAGTAGTCATCATTGGCTGAAGAGTATTGAATGTAGCAGTCTTAGGAGGAGGAGGATGATAACCAACAGGAATGAAATCAGCCGGCATACCCCATGGTGTGCTAGGAGGCATGGCGTAGCGAAGAGAAATGACAGTTTCAGCAGGAATCGATGCAGTGGCAATCTCAGATATGACTATATGCTGAGTTGGAGAATTATGAATAGGGGGTGGCTGATTCTGAGTAGCCACCAAGCTTTCCATCATGGCAGTGACCCTTTCCAAGCTATCCTTCAGATATGAAACTTCTTCGCGTAGCTCACGATTCTCTTGTTGTAAGGCTTCTAACATATTTCTTCGATTGGCTCGAGTATCAACCTTGTAAGTCAGCTTGACATGAGAACTGAATGAAGACCAAGAAATAACATAAGATCCTTGTACAACACTTAAGAAACAAGACCAATGCGGGCATGATGCATGGTATGCATATGCGAATGCAAAGATTTCAAAGGACTATAAGATAAATTGCAATATTTATAAGGAAACGCTATTTGAAGTACTTAAAAACGCATTCTCATTAAAATTAAAGTAAGGATTACAAGTGAAGTACAATTCTCAACAATCCTAATACATGAGAGAAACGTAAACTAGGCCTAGGGGATCATATCTGAAGAAGATCTAAATCCTGGATGGTACTTCATGCGAATCCTTTTAATCTCTTTCTTGTATCGGTTCTCCATGTCTTCCTTATCCTTCACCAACTGGTCAACAATGGCTTTCCAAGCACCTGATTTAGGAGGAATGGTAGATGGAGTACTAGTGGAAAATAAATCCTCTCTTGGTCTCTTCGTAACACGCCGCTCAAGTAACTCAATGAGATCATCTTTCTCCTTCAGTTGCTCTTGCATCATCATCTTCTTAAGTAGCCATTCTTCTTTCTCTTTCTTCATCTTGTCCAACTCTTCTTGAAGAGAAACCTTCTCATCAATGGGAGGAAGAAAAGCGGACAATGGTAGTATAGGAAACAAAGGTTCCTCGGGTGGATAAGGCATCTAGAGCTTGGAAGCCCTAGATCGAACCCACTGGATGTAACACTCAGAGGGAGCAAGGTGTTATCTTCCCAATTGACCCTTCTCTTTCTGATGAACCGCATGCCAAGAATGAGCAATCCTTTTCTTCATTTCTACATGATCTACACCATTAAGAAAGAAGAAATTGGATAAGGAAAGGTTGCTTGGTATGTCCTTCAAGCAATATCCCAACTGTCGCCTAGAAGGAATAGGGTTGTAACTAATTTCCCCACGTGTACCAAGAAGAGGTACATTAGGAAACTCCCCACAACTGTCAATAAGCACTCCAGTATCATAATAGGAACAATACCAAGTCATATCCTTATGAGAAAGAGACATAATCCTTTGAGACCATATTCGCTTCTTTCTGTTATCCTTGAAGACGTTAGACTTTGGTAGGTGCAAAATAAACCACCTATAGAGAAGAGGCACACAACACACAATCTCTCCATCACCTTTGGAGGTCCTATAATGAAAGGCATGATACATATCTCCAAGTGAAGTAGGTGTCGGATTTCTCTTCAAAAAAATCTGAATAGCACTCTCGTCTACAATACCATCTATGTTAGGAAACAAGACAATCCCGTAAATGAACAAAGCAAGAATAGCCTCAAATGCATCTTTATGACCCAAATTGAGAGAAGTAGAAGTTTTCCCCATTAAGAAATTAGCATTAATACCACATACACTCCCTTTTGGAAGAAACTTCCCATTAAGATCGAACTCCTTGAGAAAAAGGGCTTTGGCGATGACTTTGGTCGTAAGCTCCTTCTCTAAACCACTAAAAAAGAAATTCCTTGTCCAAAATAGGTAAACCTATCTAATGAGAGTACTCCTCTAAGGTCGGCACAAGTTGATAATCAGGAAAGGTGAAACAATGATGCAACAGATCATAAAACTGAGCCAAGGTAGGGAGAATTCCTTATGGTACACCGGTATCCAAAATAAACAAGAGCTTTCCATAACATTTCTGGAACTCCTGGGTTTCAACCACTAAAGCTCCTAGCTTTCTTAGCTCTACTAGATTAAGATTCTTGAAACTATACTTATTTCTGTTCCTTCTTTCAACATTCATAACCATAGACATCTGAAATTTTGCAAAAGTACCTATGAGTCCTTTGAAATCTCAAGAACAATGCTCATGAATGCATGAGTGCATGTATGTAATAACCACAAACAAGATCACACAAAGCACACGGGTTTAGGTTCTGAGTCACGAGCATGAAGTCAAGGTAACATAACACCTTCCACAAAGGCAAGTACTAAGGTTTTGTCTTCATTGTACTTGCAGAAAACCAAAAGGGTGCTAACAGAGATGCCCGGGGTTAACAACCATCTTTAGAATATTATCGGTACGTTGGATTAGTCCCCAACCGATAACATTCTTAAAATAGACCTCGTCCGAGTGTAGTATCGCGTGAAAACAACCTTAGGTTTACACCCGGATAGTTTCCGCACTACGTTCCTAAATTGGCTTGGATGGGTTAAGGGTTCTAAGGTCCTCAGTATGATCATCTCAAGGTCAAAAAATAATGCCACGTATGATTACTCATCATGATATTGATAATCCAAGAGAGCCTAACCGAGTGGAGATTATCAAATTGATATAGCTTTGGACTACTCCATCGTGTATCGCTTCGAATATCGCCGTCCTATCATAAGTTCAACTCAGACCCGGGTTAGAATCTATCTCACTCACAGAGGATCACCAAAACCGAAACAGAACAAATAAATCAAACCAAAGCAGTAAATATGTAATACCCATATACAAAAGACATACATAAAGCATATTTTTCATATATAATATAAATAATTTGGTACTGAAATACAAATAAGTTCTTAGCAACACATTGTATAAATATAGCCACTACAACATAAGGTACTAAACAAGGCTATAAAATAGTACAAGATCTTCAACTACAAAAAGATCTAAGAACTAGATCCGAAGATCTCAAAAATCCACAGTAGAAGACTAAGCCATCAACTAGTAAGGAAAATCAAGTCTCCTCATCCTTACCCTTAGCGGAACCTGAAGTACCTGAAATAAAAACATCAACATGGGGTGAGATAAAACATCTCAGTTGGTTCCCTATCTTAGAGTTCTCTCGGCTCTAAGGGTCAAGCATAAATATTCTACGAGTACAAAGGTTCCTCTCAAACATAACCAAGTCGAAACGGAACAACCAAATAATACATCGTACAAGACTTCCCGTGGGACTCAGTGGAACATCCACCTCAAGTATGAACCACTAGACTTCTCATGGGACTCAATGAAATACCCATCTCAAGTTATCACTCGCTTCCCGTGGGAATCAATGTAATACCCACCTCAAGCTAACTCTCGCTTCCCGTGGGACTCAATGTAATACCCACCTCAAGCTAGCAAAGGGAAACACAATCAAGCACGATCCTAAATTCTTATTAGTCTACGACCTCCTAGGTGTCTCACAAGTCTCACCATTCCTTATCTTTAACTCACAATTCCATAATTATGGTTCGTTACCTTTTAATCAAATTGTCGGGTAAAAGTCGGGTGGAACCAACATTTCTTGATCTTAAAATATAGATTTCATCATTAGCTTCGAAACGATATGTGGAACGCCAAAAATGGATACCTGGATCATAAGTTACGAATTAAAAACCAAGGTTGGAACCTACAGGTCTCGCTGAGCGAGCTCCTTCTCGCTGAGCGAAAATCGCCCTGTAACTTTCGTTGAGCGAGGTATGCTTGCTGAGTGAGCTACACCAGTTCAGGAAGTTCTAGCCTTATGGGAAAACACTTCTCCCATACCAAATCTCCCCCAAACATCAACCATTGCAGAAAAACATAATCAAACGTGTTCATAAAAATCATATGAGTATTTTAGTTAAGTTTTAATCGAGTTTTAACCATTAAACTTCCGATTTTTCTTAGGTTTTCCAATCTAGCTCTAACCACAAAATCTCTAAAACTCAACAAAAATCAAAGATAAAAGTTTCTAACTAAGAACCCACCTCAAGAGATGAAGATTGGCGGAAATGTTGAGTTGTTTCGACGGACGGATGATCGAGAATGAGGAATTGAAGCTTTTGGGGTTTTCTCTCTTCTTCTTCTCTTCTCCTCTCCTTTCTTCTTTTCTTTTTTTTCTTACCAACTTCCTCTTTCTCTCATATTCTTTCTATATATATAAAAATATAAAACTTATATTTTTACCAATGGGTCAAAAATTAGAGAGTATCCAAAAATGTCTCTTAATCCGATATTTTATAAAACCTCTGAGTCAGCTAATATCAATTAATAAAATAATATCCCGCTGATTACTCTATTTGGTTCCATTAAAATTTCTTAGAGTATTCCGGAATAATATTATTACCAATTAATATTGTTCATAGCTATAAATGAAATACGGGGTATTACATCCTCCCCCCCCCCTTAAATAAAATTCGTCCACGAATTTAAAGGATTACCTGAACAGGTTAGGATATGATTCCCGCATTTCTGATTCCAACTCCCACGTAGCATCGCCCGAATGCGTCTCATCCCATTGCACCTTAACAAGTGGTATCTCTTTATTCCTTAACACTTTGGTTTCCCTCCCAAAAATACGGCTTGGTTGGGGCTCGAAGGTCAAATCCGCTTCTATCTTGATAGAATCCGGCATAATAGGCTGAAGAGGATCAGGAACGAACCTACTAAGTTGAGGTATATGAAAAACATCATGCATTTCGGATAGAGATGGCGGCAAGGCTAAACAGTAAGCAACTTCACGAATCTTTTCTAGAATCTGATATGGTCCTATGTATCTTGGGCTTAACTTACGCGACTTAAACGGTCCTTTTAACCTCAACCTCGGAGTGACTTTCAAGTATACATGATCACCTTCAACAAATTCCAAAGGTCTCCTTCGATTTTCAGCCTAGTTCTTCTGACGATCTTGGGCTTGCTTAATCTTTTCTCGGATCATACGAATCTTTTCCGTAGTCTCTTGAATAATTTTCGGTCCTAAGATCCTATATTCACCCACTTCCGACCAACACAACGGTGTTCTACACCTTCTTCCATATAAAGCCTCATACGGAGCCATACCGATGCTTGCATGGTAACTATTGTTGTACAAAAATTCGATCAACGACAAAAGTTCTTTCCAATTTCCTCTACTCTCTAAAACACATGCTCTCAACATATCCTCCATCGTTTGAATCGTACGTTCCGTCTGACCATCCGTTTGAGGATGATTAGAAGTACTCAAACACAGATTCATACCCATGGCTTGGTGGAACACCTTCCAAAATCTCGAAGTGAACTTCAGATCTCTATCTGATACAATACTGGACGGGACACCGTGCAATCTCACAATTTCAGCAATAAACAACCTTGCAAGCTAACTTGTCTTATATGTAGTCTTCACAGCTAAGAAATGTGCAAATTTCGTTAGTCGGTCCACAATCACCCAAACAGAGTTATAGCCACCCTGAGTACTTGGTAAAGCTACTGCAAAGTCCATAGAGATACTATCCCATTTCCAAATTGGGATGTCAAAAGGTTGTAACAATCCACCTGGCCTTTGGTGCTCAACATTCACTCGCTGACACACCACACATTCTGACACAAATACCGCAATGTCCTTTTTCATCCCGGACCACCAATACTCCCTCTTCAAATCTTGATACATCTTCGAAGAACCTGGATGTATCGTAAAAGAACCTTTATGTGCTTCTTCCAGAATCCTTCTCTTTAACACATCATCATCCGGAATGCAAATTCTTTGATTAAATAGGATGATCCCATCTAATGCTCTCACGAAACCCGGTTGGAGTAACAGTCCTTGCGACTTCTCATCCAAAACTTGCGCTTGTTGAATATCATTCCTCAAGGTAGAACTAATATTCAAGTTTCCCATGATTACACCATTCGGAGTCCAAACAAACTGAAGATTAAGATCCCGAAACTTTTTTAACAATGCATACTCCAATACCATCAATTCGACACTATGAATCACTTTTCTACTTAAGGAATCTGCCACTTTGTTCACTTTTCAGGGGTGATACTTCAATTCAAGATCATAATCCTTCAAATACTCCATCCACCTCCTCTGTCTCATATTCAGTTCCTTTTGATCAAAGAGATACTTCAAACTCTTATGGTCACTAAACATCTCAAAACGCACACCATACAAATAGTGCCGCCACACTTTTAAGGTAAACACCACGGCCGCTAATTCCAAATCATGCGTAGGATAATTCTTCTCATGAACTCTCAACTGTCTGGAAGGATACGCCACCACCTGACCTTCTTGCATGAGAACACCTCCTAAACCCATCTTTGAAGCATTGCAAAACACTTCATAATATTTGTTAGGATCGGGAATAACCAAGACTGGAGCAGTCGTCAATTTCTCCTTCAACCACACGAAACTTTGCTCACAACTGGAATCCCATTCATAAGCGAAGTCCTTCCTAGTAAGCTTAGTTAACGGTATTGCCATCTGAGAAAAACCTTTAATAAACCTTCTGTAGTAACCTGCCAAACCTAGGAAGCTTCTCACTTTGGTAACATTCTTCGGTCTCTCCCAATTAATCACAACTTCTATCTTGGACGAGTCTACAACTACACCTCCCTGGGATATAACATGTCCAAGGAACTTGACTTCTGACATCCAGAACTCACACTTACTAAATTTAGCAAAACGTTGCTTTTCCTGCAGTATCGATAAGATGATCCTTAGATGTTCTTCGTGCTCTTGCGGAGTACGAGAATAGATAAGAATATCATCGACAAAGATCACCACAAATTTATCCAAATAATTCTGAAATATCCAATTCATGTAGTCCATAAAAATAGCTCGAGCATTCGTCACACCGAAAGGCATCACTAAGAATTTGTAATGACCGTAACGGGTTCTGAACGCAGTCTTCGGAACATCAGAACTCTTCACACGAATCGGTGATAGCCCTGTAGAATCAGAATGTGCCTAAGAGGAGGGGGGGGTGAATTAGGTGTTATCAAAATTTTCTCGATTCTTTTTCTTAGATGGATGGATTGTGCTTTTATGGTTAAAGAACGAAAATTGAAAAGTAGAAAAGTAAAGAACACACAGAGGTTTATCCTGGTTCCCTTCACAATCCGAAGGTACATCCAGTCCCCTTTCAACACGAAAGAGATTTCCACTAGTTTTCTTTAGAACAGTACAACCTATCACATCTTCAATGGTGAGGCCTACTTTCTAGCAAACTATACAAACAAGTGTGCAAGAACAATCCTCTTGCCACACTTACCCTTATGTTCAAACAATCCTTGGAACACAAGTCACAAAATAGAAAGACACTTTCTATAATATTGTTTTGAGTGAGAGTACAATGAAATGATATCAATAAAATTGATCTTCTCCTAAAATTAATAATTCACTATAAATATTCAACATAAGTGTTCAAGACAAAATATGAAATTTATGAACTTATGAACACTTTTGAAAGATGAAAAGAATTTGAATAAAGTGAATTTGATTGTATGAAAATATTTGAAATTTTCTAGGAGGTGTTTATGAATTTGAAATTTTTAGAATTTATAATAGTTTAGACACCTATTCAAAAAAGTATGAAAATTTGAAAAGAATTTCATTTGAAAAGGTATAAAAACTTATGAAATAAAATCATGAAGAGGTATAACTTTAACAAAATATTTGAATTTGAAAGGAAACAATTTTTCAACATTTCTTCAGTGTTAACCGGTTAACCAAATAGGTTAATCGGTTAACGCCTATGAACGTTACCACAGAATTGAAAAATTGTTGTCGTTAACCGGTTAACCCATATGGTTAACCGGTTAACACTGTTAAAATACAGAAAAATATTTTTGTTAAAAGTGTTAAACCAGTTCCGATTTCTTTTTCAAAAAATATGCACATGCAATAAAATTATGAAGATTATGTTGAACACTTGTATATCATATTTAAGAGGTAATTATTGATATACCTAAGCCTTGAGACAAGTCTTGAAAGTGTAGCACAAAATCTTGAATCGATCGGAAACATTCCATTGATGATGCATAGCCATGGTCTTGATCGTTTGTTGTCATCTCGACTTTTTGCAATTTGGAATGAGCTTGGATAATGTTGACGTCATCAAAACAAAGAGCTTGAAGTATGCTTCTACAAGCCCGATCTCAGATCAATCTTCGAGAACATACAAGCTCCTTTCAATTGATCTAGAAGTTCGTCTATCCTTGGTAAGGGGTATTTATTCTTGATTGTGACCTTGTTCAACTTACGATAATCGATACATAGCCGCATACCACCATATTTCTTCTTTACCTATAACACTGGAGCTCCCCACGGTGAAACACTAGTGTAAACACCCCAAATTTGCCCTCACTAAGTTCACACCATGGCTTGTGATCTTTCATGTTTGCATTAGTATAAGCATACCATCTCATATTGCATTTTTGTTTAATCTGCATAGTTTAAGTTCATCTGCATCTAGGGTTTGTGATCTGAGAAATCCAAGGATTCATCTGAGCCACTCCAAAGGCCTCCAAGTATTCCAAGAGGGTCCATGTGTGTTCTATCATCATATTATATCCCTCAAAGTTCAAAGAAGTCAAGAAATCACAAGAACTGGCAAGGCATGGAAGCAGAGCTAGGGTTTTCACTGCACAGATGACCAAAATTAGGGTTTTGGTTTCAGAGGCCTCAACTCCAAATTTCTGGTCCATTCTTGTTTCTAATGTTCTTAAGATGTTATAAGGATCATATGTACCAAGTTTGATGAAGATATTCATTGTGGAAGACATCTTCTCCCCCTTTGTCATTAGCAAAAAGGAAGAGAGGATCAAGCAAAAATATGAAAAATACAACATAAGTTTCAGCAAGATGCAACTTAGTATGAGAGCATATATGAACACATACACATAACAAAAACATAATTGGATTAAAAACGGATAAGAGTACGAGAACATAATTGAAACAGAATCAAAATTGCCTAACAAATGTAGGACTTATAACAGAATTTTAAAAAACTAAAACAATAAAAACAACAAGACAAGCATGTTCATTCTTCTTCCGACATATCATCACTTTCATCTTCACCATCTTCACTACCGGCTTCACTTTCATCTTCCTCTTCGGGTTGGTTGTGAGAACCGATAATCAATTTCCGAAGACTTTTGAGAGTGCGTTGGGTTTCAAGGTGGTTTTGTTGAGCTTCTCGGTGGTGTGTCATGATGGTGGTGTAAAGGAAGTCATTGGTTATGCCACCTTCAGGAATAGGAAAGGATGGAGCGGAGGAACCATCGCTATATTCATAAGAACCATCGTTGCGTAACACAATTCCGGTATTCTTCACAATAGTAATCTCATTGATTTCATTCGCCGTAGCCTTCATGGCAATAAAAGGTTCCCTACCAATAACCAAGTCGGTTTGCTCAATGATCCGAGAAATGAGCCTAGCATACGGAAGTCTTGTCTTCAAAGAGAGTTGTTGCTTCAAGTGATACATCATAGTAAGCATCCAATTAATCTTTACTCTTTTCTTGATAGCAAATAGAACTTGTATCTCCAAGTCGTTGATTTGAGAGTGGTTTGAATCCTTGGGCAGCAACACATAGCAAATGATGTAGTGTAACAACCGATCATCAACGATCAAATTCTTCGCATAGCATAGAGTTCTTGAAGTGCGCTGTCCCGATGTCACAACATCCTTTGGAAAACGGCAGATTGAGTAATAATACTCCATTTTGTTGTAGTCGGACCAAATGTCATCAATGTGATTCACACCTTTGCGGAGAAACACACCGGAAAATGGAATGTTCAAGGATGCAGCCAAAGCACCTAAATCCTCCTTAATTTCACAATTCCGGACAAGAGTATGCAACTTATGTTTACCATGCCTATCCATGTTGAGAGAAAAATTATGCATAAAGGATTGGACCAAATCCAGGTAAATTTTCCCGTTGTCAGCAACAAAATCTAGCATTCCTTGAAATTCTAGCAATGTAGGAAATCTAAATGTTGGAGGTTTGAAGGATTTCAGAAGAACATATTTACCCTTAAGCAGTGGTCTGACTCTGACTTTGAAATCCAGCCTCCTCTTCTTGGTAGACTCCATTGTTTCAACAGCTGGAACTTCTTCTGACACAGACGCCGGTTCCTTTCCTTTCCTTTGGGGTGCCATGAACAATGATGGAGTTAGGGTTTATGGAGGAGATGATATTTGGTGAGTTTAATGTAGTTTGAAGAGTGTTATAAAGATGAAGAGATAGTGGGTTATAAATGAGGGTTTAAGTTGTTGAAAGTTGGAAGTTGGAAGAGGATGATAAATAGTGTTTTGGTAGTCAAAGAGTTGAAGAGTTTAAAACATGTGGAAGAAAAAGAACCAAAACATGCAATATGTGTACTAGAATAATATAATAAAACATAGTAAAACAAATAAAACAAAAACAGTTCAAACAGACAGAAGCTGAAACCTGCGCTGAAATTCAAGTTTTGGATGTGTTAACCGGTTAACGTAATAGGTTAACCGATTAACGGTTAAAAATTTTGAATTTTTTGAAAAATCAGCATGTTTTAGCCTAAAAATAATCAGTTTTTCATAAAAACAAATTCATAAAGTGTTAGCACTCATCAAGACGCAACTTTTGATCAAAATTTTTTTTGAAACCGATAATTTTCGGGTATACGAAAGTGAGAAAAATTAAAAACGACGAAATGGGAGTGCTAGCCTTTTATGAAAAAAAAAGTGAACAAGCATACATAAAATGCAATAAAAACATACAATAAGCAATTTTAAAGTAAAGGTTAGATGTCACCTTCATTGAGAATACCAAGTTCTCGTCGAATCTTGTAAAATTGCTCTTTAGCCAACGGTTTAGTGAATATATCGGCGAGTTGATTGTGTGTATCCACGAATGTAACATCGACATCTCCTTTAGTTGTTGTGATAGATCAATGTTTTCCTTCCCTTGAACAACTCATAAGGGGTCTTCTTGAGAATAGGTCGAATATTGACACGGTTACTTATAAAACAAGTCGTGCTAACCGCATCCACCCAAAAATATTTAGGAAGATTCGAGTCGCTAAGCATTGTTCTTGCAAGTTCCACTAGTGCCATATTCTTCCTTTCTACTACACTGTTTTGTTGAGGAGTCCTAGGTGCGGAAAAGTTATGAGAGATCCCATGCTCTTCACAAAAATCTTCAAATGAAGAATTTTGAAACTCGCCACCATGGTCGCTTCTTATGGAAACAATTGAGAGTGACTGACTTCTCATTTTGAATTTTCTTGGCATACTTCTTGAATGCTTTAAAGGCATCACTTTTCTGCACTAAAAACAAAGTCCAAGTATATCTAGAGAAATCATCAACAATAACTAGTGCAAAAACGTTACCTCCGAAGCTTTTTGTTCTTGATGGACCGAAAAGATCCATATGTAACAATTGGAGTGGTCTTGTAGTAGATATCACTTTCTTGGTCTTGAAGGATGTTTTGGTTTGCTTCCCTTTTTGACATGCGTCACAAAGCTTATCCTTGATAAACTTCATCTTTGGAAGACCAACAACTAGATCATGCTTTAATAGTTTATTCAAATGCTCCATGTTAATGTGAGCAATCCTCTTATGCCAAAGCCATGCATCGTTGTTGTTTGCCATTAAGCACTTCACCTTCAAGAGAGAGTCATCAAAAGAAATCATAAAAATGTTATTAAATCGTTTACCTTTTAGCAAGAGTTCATGAGTAAATTCATGTTCTATCAAACATTCCTCCTTTGTGAAGTTGATTCGGAACCCTTTGTCACACAATTGACTTATGCTAAGAAGGTTGTGTTTAAGGCCTTCCACATAAAGGACGTCTTCGATGATTGTATGAGGAGATGCACCAATGGTTCCAACTCCAAGAATTCTTCCTTTGTTATCATCACCGTAAGTCACGTATCCTTTGGCCTTAAGTGTTAGACTTGAAAATTTGTTGATGTCGCCCGTCATATGCTTTGAACAACCGCTATCGAGATACCATTGTGTAGAAGTTGTTTTCAAGCATACCTACAAAACAAAGTCAAGTTTTGTTAGGTACCCAAATTGCTTTGGGTCCTTGATAGTTAGTACCCTTTTCAACCCACACATAATGCCCTTTAGCAACACCAATGTTGCGCACATAGCAAGCATTAGGTGTATGGCCTTTGATTTCACAATAAAAGCAAATAGGTTGAAATTGACTTTTGAATTTAGGAACATATTTTTGTTTCTTAATAATCCTTTTCTTTTTATGACTTTGATGCATTGTTTTAGCATTGTTAGTCTTTTCCTTAACAATTTGCTCACTAGCTTTTACGAAAACGGTTTCACTTGTGCTTGGTTTGGAAAACTTAGAATATCCTAGGCCACTTTTATCATTTGGATATCTTTGGTGCCTAAGAATTTCCTCCAAGCCAATTTGACCTTTTTCATATCTTTCTAAAACTCTTTTTAGTTGAACAATTTGAAAGGACAATGACTCACAATTTTTACATGTAAGGCTTTGTTTTTCATCCTTTATCTTTTATTTTTCATCTTCAATGTATTTTTCAAAAGATTTATTTTATTCTTCTAAGGATAATATTTTCTTCTTTTGGGATGAAATATTTTTGTACAAAGTCTTACATTCCTTTAGAAGTTCATCTATGACTTCTTGTGCATCATTTTCATAAATTGAAAAGTTACTACTAACCTCGTCATTTTCTTCATCGGAGTGATGTGACGCCATTAACGCCATATTTGCACATTCGTCGCTTTCCGATTCCGATGAGGAACTCACTTCATTGTCATCCCACGCGACATAAGCCTTTTTATTCTTGAAGTCCTTCTTGCCTTTGAATCCTCCTTTCTTCGCAAGTCTTGGACAATATGGTTTTATGTGACCTTGCTTTCCACATTCATAGCATGTAATTACTTCTTCATGAAATGTTTATTCTTTTTAGGAAAAGAAGAATTATTATTTTTGTTAAAAAACTTACCAAGCTTCTTAACAAGAAGCATGAAGTTCTCATCTTCGGAGATTTCGTCATCTTTGTCCTCCTTCGTGTCAATCTTCAAAGCAATTCCTTTGGACTTTTTCTCTTGACTTTCATGCTTCTCGAGCCTTCCAAGTTCCAATTCGTGCTCTTGAAGTTTGCCGAATAGAGATGCGGATGTCATTGTTGAGAGACTCTTTTTCTCCGAAATCACGGTCACCTTCGGTTGCCATTCCCTTGTCAAAGACCTTAGAACTTTCAAGTTGAGATCATCGTTGGTGAAGGTCTTTCCAAGTGCAATCAAATGGTTGGTTAGATGAACAAATCTTTTTTGTAAAGCCACAATAGATTCTCTAGGCTGCATGCGGAACATTTCATATTCTTGACTTAAAGTGTTAAGCCTTGATCTTTTAACTTCTGTTGTTCCTTCATGTGTTTCTACCAAAGTATCCCAAATCTCCTTCGCCGATTTGCATTGTGATACACGAAAAAATTCGTCCATACTAAGAGCGCTTTGAAGTATGTTGACTGCTTTCTTCTCATTTAGGATCTTCTTTTTATCATCTTCATCATACATATTCTTCAACTTCGCCGTTCCAACACCGTTGATCACATTGACGGGATTATGCGAACCTTCTTCGATTTCTTCCCATATGCCTTCTCCTTGGGCTTCAAGATGTGCCCTCATTCTGGTTTTCCAAAAATCGAAGTATTCGCCAGAGAAGAGCGGAGGATTGTTGCTACTTCCACCATCTTTGAAAACGGGGTTCGAGTTTGCGGAAGCCATAAGGATCTTGTAGGAACAGGTTACCTAAACTTGCTCTGATACCAATTGTAGAATCAGAATGCGCCTAAGAGGGGGGGGGGGGTGAATTAGGTGTTATCAAAATTTTCTCGATTCTTTTTCTTAGATGGATGGATTGTGCTTTTATGGTTAATGAACGAAAATTGAAAAGCAGAAAAGTAAAGAACACACAGACGTTTATCCTGGTTCCCTTCACAATCCGAAGGTACATCCAGTCCCCTTTCAACACGAAAGATATTTCCACTAGTTTTCTTTAGAACAGTACAACCTATCACACCTTCAATGGTGAGACCTACTTTCTAGCAAACTATACAAACAAGTGTGCAAGAACAATCCTCTTGCCACACTTACCCTTATGTCCAAATAATCCTTGGAACACAAGTCACAAAATAGAAAGACACTTTCTATAATATTGTTTTGAGTGAGAGTACAATGAAATGATATCAATAAAATTGATCTTCTCCTAAAATCAAGAATTCACTATAAATATTCAACACAAGTGTTCAAGACAAAATATGAAATTTATGAACTTATGAACACTTTTGAAAGATGAAAAGAATTTGAATAAAGTGAATTTGATTGTATAAAAATATTTGAAATTTTCTAGGAGGTGTTTATGAATTTGAAATTTTTAGAATTTATAATAGTTTAGGAACCTATTCAAAAAGGTATGAAAATTTGAAAATAATTTCATTTGAAAAGGTATAAAAACTTATGAAATAAAATCATGAAGAGGTATAACTTTAACAAAATATTTGAATTTGAAAGGAAACAATTTTTCAACATTTCTTCAGTGTTAACCGGTTAACCAAATAGGTTAATCGGTTAACGCCTATGAACGTTACTACAGAATTGAAAAATTGTTGTCGTTAACCGGTTAACCCATATGGTTAACCGGTTAACACTGTTAAAATACAGAAAAATATTTCTGTTAAAAGTGTTAAACCAGTTCCGATTTCTTTTTCAAAAAATATGCACATGCAATAAAATTATGAAGATTATGTTGAACACTTGTATATCATATTTAAGAGGTAATTATTGATATACCTAAGCCTTGAGACAAGTCTTGAAAGTGTAGCACAAAATCTTGAATCGATCGGAAACATTCCATTGATGATGCATAGCCATGGTCTTGATCGTTTGTTGTCATCTCGACTTTTTGCAATCTGGAATAAGCTTGGATAATGTTGACGTCATCAAAACAATGAGCTTGAAGTATGCTTCTACAAGCCCGATCTCAGATCAATCTTCGAGAACATACAAGCTCCTTTCAATTGATCTAGAAGTTCGTCTATCCTTGGTAAGGGGTATTTATTCTTGATTGTGACCTTGTTCAACTTACGATAATCGATACATAGCTGCATACCACCATCTTTCTTCTTTACCTATAACACTGGATCTCCCCACGGTGAAACACTAGTGTAAACACCCAAAATTTGCCCTCACTAAGTTCACACCATGGCTTGTGATCTTTCATGTTTGCATTAGTATAAGCATACCATCTCATATTGCATTTTTGTTTAATCTGCATAGTTTAAGTTCATCTGCATCTAGGGTTTGTGATCTGAGCAATCCAAGGATTCATCTGAGCCACGCCAAAGGCCTCCAAGTATTCCAAGAGGGTCAATGTGTGTTCTATCATCATATTATATCCCTCAAAGTTCAAAGAAGTCAAGAAATCACAAGAACTGGCAAGGCATGGAAGCAGAGCTAGGGTTTTCACTGCACAGATGACCAAACTTAGGGTTTTGGTTTCAGAGGCCTCAACTCCAAATTTTTGGTCCATTCTTGTTTCTAATGTTCTTAAGATGTTATAAGGATCATATGTACCAAGTTTTATGAAGATATTCATTGTGGAAGTCATTTGTTCATTGGGTAACTTCTTGAGCAAGTTAGTGCAAAATCAGGGCATCTGAGGCCCCCAACAATGGAACCAAAGGGGTATTTTCATCAAATTGAAGTTATATGATATTTATTTGATCATTGAAGTGCTTGAAAGTTCATAAAATTGAAGAAATTTGAGCTAACCCAAAAATTGCCAAAAATGGAAATGACTTGTAATGGAAACTTTCCATTTTGGGAAAGTTCTTCAACCTCCTCTTTCTCAACCAAAAATGCTTCAAATGAATAATTGTTGGTCATGAAAGTTGTAGAATGGATCATTCCCTTTTCAAAAAGTACAAGAACTTGATCTAATTCTTCCTAGAACTCAAGATATGGCCTTGCAAAGTTGGCAAAAATCACATAATTTTCACTTTCATGCCAAAGAGGGATTTTTGCAATTTCACATGCCAAGCCATTTTGTGACCCTAATGCATCTCTAGGCATCATACAAACATAGTACAATGCATTGTGATCAGAATTGCCCAAGGAATCATTTGTTTTCATGCCTTGCATCACAAGATTTCTCAAAGGGGGCAAAAATGCAAAGTCTTGCAAAACCTATGAAATCTTTCCCTCCAAGCCATCCAGCTGCATAATTTAAATTCCATGGACCTCCTTGATTCATGCTGAGGCCAGATATGCCATGAAACAACTCCTGCCATAGCCCATACCTCAAGTACACATAATGTTGACTTTTTGCAAATGAACCCATACCAATCAGCTGCAGCCACAACAACTCTTTGGCCAATAGAGACATGTTATGTGGACCAAAAGCAAGCCAATTCACATAACCTTGGAGCTCAGAACCATACACACACCAAGTTACAAAAAATCACCTTCAAACTTGAGCTCTTTGAATCTCTCTGCTCACCCACTGAAACCTCAAACAAACTTCACCATTCAACTCACCATCATCCATAGACCATTTCCCAACCATTAAACTAGCTTCAAAGCCTCTCTACACAAAACACGATTCTGGTGCAGCAAGAGTTCATCCTCTCAATCCAGCCATTCTAAACTCATTCAAAGCCTTGTAACATCATCAGGGGATCAAGTGGAGGCTATTTGCATAAGAGAGAGGTCCAGAAGGTGCCAAACTGAAAAGCTTCATCTCAGGTATACCTCAAGAACAAATTTTCCATAACTTGTTTTTTATGTTATAGAAATGTTACCCATGCTTCACTGATCACACTGCACTTGTTGGTTTTGAAAATGGTTGAGTTTTAAGCTTGTATCGTGTTTCTGAAAGTTTGACCTAATTTTCTGTTCTTGCTTGATTCGTGTTTTTGATGCATGATAAATGAATTTTAGGGTTAGATTCTTGTTTAGGGTAGTGAGTTTATCATTTCTGAAGAGTTTGAGAGTCTGGGGTGGGGTTTAGAAGAAGCTCAGGGGAGGAGCTCGCCAGAGAAGACGACCGGAGGTCTTCTCCGACCACCTGAACTTGATTAGGGTTTAATCTGTGTAATTAAGGAACTTTGAATGTGAGCCCTTGGATTAGTCTTCGCGCGCGTATTTGGTCGACCCAGATTGCTTCACTTAGCCCTAATTCCATTTAATTAAATTAATTAATTAGGATTAAATTTAAATAGCCAGTTTGAATCTGGGCCCTTAGATCTGGCGCCAGTCAATTCCCTCCGTTTTATTTTAAACCTCAAGCACAGGATGCGCATACTTTTCATTTAATTTGATTTTCATTTCATTTTTATTCATTTTCCTTGCATATTTATTTTAAAATACCTAGAAAAATCACAAAAATCTCATTTTTTGCATTTCAGTCCCAAATATTTTTCTTCATCCTAAAATAATTTTTATTTTATTTTTTGCATTTAAAAAGCATTTTTAAAATATTTAAATGTTTATTTTAATTAATTTATGAAAATTAATTAATTAAAATATCATTTAGGTTTCTAAAAATCACCAAAAAATTCTCATTGCATCTTAGGACATTTAGAAACATTGTCAAACCATTCATACAAATTTCTTTTTGGTTTTGAACATACTTTGGCATTTTCTTTGAATTTAGGGTTCATAAAATCCCCCTTTTGGAACCCTAACTTTGAAAACTCTTTTCTGCCTAACCATGAAGGTTTTGATGATGAGTCTTTTTTGCATTGTTTTCCATATAACATGTAGTTTCTAGGATATTTTTTTCATGAATTTATCTTGCATTTTCAATTTGATTTGCATTTTTCCCTTAGAAGCACCCTAAAACCCTAGTTAACTTAGAAAAATCATAACTTTCTTTAGGTTAAGAGTTAGACCTTCTCCTTTGGGGTGTGATATAATATGGGGTTAGGGTTTGTTTGAGCTCATTTGCAAATTTTTATCATGTCATTTGTTTCTGTTTTGACCATTTGCATCTCATCCTTTCATGTAACCCTAGTTTTGCATCTTCATTTGCATCTTACATTGCATTGCATCCATATATGAACTTGCCATGACTTTTCATACATCCATATGTCATTTTAGACATCTTAAGACATGTTAGAATCATGTTTGATCATTTCTTCATTCATTTGTCATGATTTTCATTCATTTCATTTCATTAAACTTTCAGAACTTTCAAACTTCAAAGCATGCTTCATTTGCATTCATTCTCTTGTATGACCATTCATTTCACTTTGTATGTATTTGCATCATGTCATAGCATCATTTGCATCATGTGTATGCTTCTGGTTTTGGTTTTTACCTTTGCATATGCATCATTCCATCTCACTTCTTTCCTTATGCATATTATGCTAACATTTTCAGGTGGTAAGTTAATTTGAGAAGTGGATTTGCCTTCACTTCTCATTTCTCTTCATCTTCTTCATATGCATCTTTGCTTCATTTTTAATTGTCTTTGAGTGGGCTTGCTCATTTATGTTCATCTCTCACTTTCTTTCTTTAAGTTACTTATCTTCTTTAATGAAGTAAGTAACTTATTTCTTCTGCCTCTTCCTCCTTCCATCTGCTTCATCCCTTGGTGGCTTCTTTGAAGATCTTTCTCAAGCCTTACAAACCCTAGGAACATCCAAGCATGATAATAATTAGGGTTTTGACTAGTCCCCCTTAGCTTTTTACCTTTAAGTCTCCTTGAGTCTCTATTCTCATCCCATCATTGGAGACTAAACCTTTAAGGTTTTAGGACTTTGGAATTAGGGTTATGCCTGCATCCTTCTCTTAGGATGGAGTGTATAACTTTAATCCTAAGTGTTAAACCCTTAATTTGTTTAAACCTCTTAATTAATCCATCTAATAATCACTAAGACATTAACTTGTAACTTGGGCCTTACATTAGGGTTCTAATTCTTCCTTTATTGGTTAAGAAGGACTAACCCTAGTGTTTAATGGAAAATTCCTCCTCAAGTTGTCTTACTAATCATAAAACTCACTTCTTCATCTCATCCTTAATTAAAATCCACTTAATAAAGCTTTGTTTTGTCATGACTTTAATCCCTAATCATGGATTAAGTTGAGGTATCTTCCTCAGCTTAAGTGTGCTCATTTATTATCCTTCTATTAGGATGGTGTAATGAGTTCACTAATCCTTGATTATGGCTTAAACTCATTACTTAACCCTAAATAGAAACCCAAAAACATCTAAATAATTACAAATAGGTTAATGATGTTAATCCTACATCATCATGGTAATTAAGTTGAGATGCTTATCTCATACTTAAAGTATTCTCATTATCCCTAATCAGGGAGGATATAATGAGTTTGCAAGCCCTTGATTTAGGCTTAAGCTCATTAACTTATGACAAACACCAAAAACAATAACAAAACTGAAAACACAAAAACAAACAATAATCGTCTCCTTCGGGATTCTTTTCTCATCATCCTCATTCACAAACGAGAACTTGCTTCTTCCGTCTAATACAAGACAGTTAGCACTCGAGCCAGACGAGTCATACACTTGAGCATAAACAAGCAAGCAATTCACAGTCAATTTATCTTTCAGTCTCTTTGAGTCGAACTACGGTGTTCTGACTTCCTCATTGCATGAGAGGATACGTAGGCATAACTTAACAGTTATTGAACAAAAGTCTCTGTGTCTTCCCCCTCTTTCAGCATTCCCTTTTAAGCCTTAGTTCCTGAGCATTTCACTCACCTTTTGCACTGACACTTGTATATTCTTTTCCAGCTTTTGCACACAGATAGCACATACACCTACCCCTCTAAACACAATCTTTTAAGCGTGGATCCCGTCGAGTACGACGGAAAATCTGGGTGCTAATACCTTCCCAGTTTGTAACCAACCCCCTTTCCCAGTTTCTCTGGTTCGCAACTGTCTTATCCATATCCTTTTCTAGGTTTATGCAGTATTACCTTTCTTTCGGGATAAAAATGCCTAATTGGCGACTCTATTAAGTTCATTTCATTTTCATCCTTTCACCAACCGTTCGCGTCTGTACCCTATCTGACCGGGTGTCTTTTTGAGGGAGCGACAACTAGGCCTTACAAAATGCCTTGCCATCAAATCCTCCAATTGATCCTTCAACTCCTTCAACTCGAGCAGAGCCATCTGATAAGGGGAAACGGATATAGGAGCCGTTCCCGGTATCAGGTCGACTGAGAACTCAACTTCCCTCACCGGAGGTAAGGAAGTGACATCTTCAGGAAAAACATCGGGAAATTCACAAACTATCGGAATGTTCAAAACATGCTGGTCATTACTCTCCTCATTAGTAAGGACAAGAAAAACAGACTTCTCTTGTTCAAACAGAAAATTTACCATTCCAACCATACCTTCTAAGATCGTTGTCAAAACATCTTTCGGAGGCGCTTCAATGGAGGGAATGAGGATCAACTTTTCTTCACATCCAATAAACACAGAATTAGCAGACAACCAGTCCATTCCTAAGATAAAATCAATTTTATTAAGGGGCAAGCAAATGAGGTCAATCTGAAAGATTCTACCATCCATGGACAACGTACAGTTCTCACACTTAAGCTGCGTCTTGACAGTTTCATCCATAGCGGTAGTAACCACCATTGGAGGAGACAAAGGAAATAGTCGCAACCCAAGTCGCTTCGCACAACTAGTATATATAAAAGAATGCGTAGCTCCACAGTCAAATAAAATAAGACAAGGATGATTGTTAACAAGACAATTTACCCACAATCAAGGAATTGTCGCCCTTCGCCTTCCTAGCATCCATAGTATAAACTCTTGCTTGCACTTGGTCCTTCTTCTGGGGACAATCCTTAGAAAAATGTCCTTCTCTCTGACAAAGGAAACAAACCACGACACCTGGATTGCATCTACCAAAATGATTCTTATGGCATCGGGAGCAAGAAGGAGGAGCACTGGATCTAGGACTCGACACCTGTTTCCCCTTGAAGGGTTGAGGCCTCGGCCTAAAAGATTGACTAGCTCTCACCCTATCTCCTTGAACCTCTCTTCCAACACTTGCTTCTGTCTTCACTTTCATCAAACTATGTTCTGCAACATAGCATTGTCTCAACATCTCAGAGTAGGTAGTGGACCCCCTTTGAGAGACACTATGCGAGAGTTCGGCCCTTAGCCCAAACAAGAACTGGTCAATTTTCTACCTTTCATCAGGGGCATACATAGCCTGCCTAGAGTAGGCCTCCATGTTCTCAAACTTCTCAGCATAACTGGCCACAATCATGCTCCTTTGCCTCAATTGTTGAAATTCGAACTCCTTTTGTGTCCTCAAGGAACTCGGGAAATACTTATCCATAAAAACTGTCTTAAATTGCTGCCATACCCTCGGAATCCCTTGCACCATTATCAAATTGGAAGCACTCTCCCACCATCCAGCAGCAGGACCCTTTAGTAAATGTGACGCGAAAGTCACCTTGTCTTCTTCACTACAAATCACAATCTGGAATATCCTCTCTACTCCAGTCACCCATTCGTGAGCCTTAACCGAATCCAATCCGCTATGAAACTCTTGGGGGTTCATGAGGAAGAAGTTTTTAAATGTTCCTCCCACAGATCCAGGAGTAACCACGTGAGGGTGAAGGCCCCCACTCATCTGATGCATCATTTCTTGCATGAATTGGTGCTGCTGTTGCTGCATCTGTTGCATAAATTGGAACAAAGGAGCATTCCCATCGCTACCTGCTTGATTGCTACCGGGAGGAGTGACACTGGGTCGAGCACGAGTTCCACGTCTACCAGCCATAATTCCTAAATGTCATCAAAACATGATTAAGTTGATCAGGCTCAATACCATAAACATAACATTTAGTCCTATCGCAAGTCAACGTGTATGAACGGAAGGAAACACTTATACTATTTCAAGGCTAGGTCGAGGATACGACCTGCTCTGATACCAACTGTAATACCCATATACAAAAGACATACATAAAGTATATTTTTCATATATAATATTAATAATTCGGTACTGAAATACAAATAAGTTCTTAGCAACATATTGTATAAATATAGCCACTACAACATAAGGTACTAAACAAGGCTATAAAATAGTACAAGATGTTCAACTACAAAAAGATCTAAGAACTAGATCCGAAGATCTCAAAAATCCACAGCGGAAGACTAAGCCATCAACTAGTAAGGAAAATCAAGTCACCTTATCCTTACCCTTAGCGGAACCTGAAGTACCTGAAATAACAACATCAACATGGGGTGAGATAAAACATCTCAGTGGGTTCCCTATCTTAGAGTTCTCTCGGCTCTAAGGGTCAAGCATAAAAATTCTACGAGTACAAAGGTTCCTCTAAAAAATATCCAAGTCGAAACGGAACAACCCAACAATACATCGTACAAGACTTCCCGTGGGACTCAGTGGAACACCCACCTCAAGTATGAACCACTAGACTTCTCATAGGACTCAATGAAATACCCATCTCAAGTTATCACTCGCTTCCCGTGGGACTCAATGTAATACCCACCTCAAGCTAACTATCGTTTCCCGTGGGACTCAATGTAATACCCACCTCAAGCTAACTCTCGCTCCCCGTGGGACTCAATGTAATACCCACCTCAAGCCAACTCTCACTTCCCGTGGGACTCAATGTAATACCCACCTCAAGCTAGCAAAAGGAAACACAATCAAGCGCGATCCTAAATTCTTATTAGTCTACGAACTCCTATGTGTCTCACAAGTCTCACCATTCCTTATCTTTAACTCACAATTCCATAATTACGGTTCGTTACCTTTTAATCGAATAGTCGGGTAAAAGTCGGGTGTAACCAACATTTCTTGATCTCAAAATATAGATTTCATCATTAGCTTCGAAATGATATGTGGAATGCCAAAAACGGATACCCGGATCATAAGTTACGAATTAAAAACATAGGTTGTGTCGCTCCCACCAAATGACACCTGGTCAGAAGGGGTACAGACGCGAACGGTCGGCGAAAGGAGAAATGAATAGAGTCGCCAGCTAGGCATTTTTATCCCGAATGAAAGGTAATGCTGCATAAACCTAGAAAGATATGGATAAGACGGTTGCGAACCAGAGAGAATGAGAAAGGGGGTTGGTTACAACCTGGGAAGGTATTAGCACCCAGATTGTCCGTCGTACTCGACGGGATCCACGCTTAAAAGATTTGTGTTTTAAAGGGGTAGTGTCAGTGTAATTTGTGTATCAAAGCTGGAAAGAATGCAAGTGACAGTGTAAAAGAAGTGTGAAGTGTATAAGAGAAGTGTCAGTGTAAGAACAGGAGTGAAATGCTCACGATGATGAGGCTAAAAGAATAATGCTGGAAAGAGGGGATATATACAGAGACTTTTGTTCGATAACTGTTAAGTTATGCCTACGTATCCTCTCGTGCAATGAGGAAGTCAGAACACTGTAGTTCGACCCAAAGAGACTGAAAGGTAAATTGACCTGTGAACTGCTTACTTGTCTATGCTCAAGTGTATGACCTGTCTAGCTCAGGTGCAATCTGTCTTGCATTAGATGGAAGAAGCAAGTTCTCGTTTGTGAGTGAATGAGATGAGAAAAGAATCCCGGAGGAGACGATTATTGTTTGTTTTATGAGTTTTCAGTCTTTTATTGCTTTTTGAAGTTTGTCATAAGTTAATGAGCTTAAGCCTAAACCAATGGGTTAGTAAACTCATCACATCCTCCCTCTGATTAGGGGTAATGAGAATACCTTAAGTGTGAAGTCAGCATCTCACACTTAATTACCATGATGTAGGATTAAGATCATTAACCTACTTGTGATTATTTGGATGTTTTTTTTGTTGTTTTTGTTTAGTGTTAAGTAATGAGATTAAGCCATAATCAAGGATTAAACAGACTCATTACACCATCCTAATAGAAGGATAACAGATGAGAATGTTTAAGCTGAGGAAAGCTCCTCAACTTAATCCATGATTAGGGATTAACTTCATGACAAAACAAAGCCTTTATTAAGTGGATTTTAGTTAATGATAAGATGAAGAAGTGGTTTTTAGGGTTTGTAAGACAACTTGAGGGGGACTTGTCCATTAACACTAGGGTTAGTCCTTCTTAACCAATTAAGGAAGAATTAGAACCCTAATGCAAGGCCCAAGTTACAAGTTTGATGTCTTGGTGATTATTTAGTGAATTGATTAAAGGATTTAAACACATTAAGGGTTTAACACTTTGGATTAAAGTTATACACTCCATCCTAATAGAAGGATGCAGGCATAAGCTTAATCACAAAGCCTTAAAGCCTTTAGGGTTTAGTCACTGATTATGAGATGAGAAGAGAAGACTCAATGAGACACAAAGGTAAAAGCTAAATGGGGGGACTAATCAAAACCCTAATTATTGTCATGCTTGGTTGTTCCTAGGGTTTATGAGGTTTGCAAGAAAGATCTTCAGAGAAACCACCAGGAAGGAAGCAGATGAAAGGAGCAAAGAGAAGCAAAACAACTTGCTTCACTTAAGAAGTCAAGTTGCTTGAAGAAAGAAGGTAAGATGAACTAGAATGAGCAAGCTCAATCCAAAACACATACAAAATTCAGCAAGGGCAATGTGAAAGAGATGAAAAGAAATTATGAGAAGTGAAGGCAAATTCACTTCTCAAAGTAACTTACCACCTGAAAAGTTAGTGAAAGGAATGAAATGCAATGCAAATGAGATGAAATGGCATGATGCAAACCAAAACCAGAAGCATAAGTATGGTGCTAATGATGCTATGAGATGATGCAAACATGAAACAAGGCATGAGAATGATCTTACAAACATATGGATGCAAAAGAAGCATGCTTGGGACCATGAATGTTCATGAGAAGTTATGAAATACAAATGACATACAATATGGCAAATGAAAGATGCAATGATCACACATGATTCTAACATGTCCTAAGATGTGTCATGAACCAAATGGATGCACAAAATGTCATGGTAAGTCATGGTATGCAAGCAAATGAGAAATGGATGCAAAAGAAAGCATGAATTAGGGTTTATGATCAATGCACAAAACAAAAATCAAAACCAGAAGCAAAAATCATGATAAAAATTTGAAAATGCATTCAAAGGAACCCTAAACCTATACAAACCCTCTGCCCAAAGGAGGGGATCCAACTCTTAACCTAGTGAGGGTTATGAATTTCCTAAGATTTCTAGGGTTTTAAGATACCTTGTCAAGAAAAATGCCAAGCAAATTGAAAATGCAAAATCAAATCATGCCAATTTAATCCTATAAACTACATGTTATGCAAGATGCAATGCAAAAAGAATCATTGTCCAACTCTCAATGGCTAGGCAGAAATGAATTTTTGAAGTTTGAATCAAAATAATGCCTTGAAATGGATTTAATTCAAAAGAAAATAATCAAAAGGCATCAAGAACAAAAAATAAATTTGGTTTGAGAGTTGGACAATGTTTCTAAATGTTTTTAAATGTTTCATGAATTTTTTTTGTGATTTTTAAATACCTAAAAGTATTTTTTAATTAATTAATTCTCATTAATTAATTAAAAATAATCTTTTAAATGATTTAAAAAAAATTTTTAATGCAAAAAATAAAAATAAAAATGTTTTTGGTTTCTGAAAATTTATAAAATGCTTGATAAAAATTTTCAGAATTTTTCAAAGTGTTTTGCTATTTTTAAATAAATGTACAAAAGAAATGAAATGAAATGAAATAAAAAATAGAATAAAATGAGAAGTATGCGCATCCAAGGGACAAGATTGGTTCTGGGGATATTTTGTTTGACTACGCGCGCAATCTGATGGCCACAATTCAAACTGAGCTAATTTTCATTTTAAATTAATTAAACTGAATTAAATTAAGTTAATGAAGATTAGGGTTTCTAATGATGCATCCTAGCCACTCAATCACGCGCGAGTCAGCCCTGGTCAACCCATCCTACGCTCCACATTCAAACTCACATTAATGACACAGATTAACCCTAATCAACTTCAGGTGGCCGGAGAAGACTTCCGATCGTCTTCTCCGGCGAGACCTCTGACCTAACTCTCTCAAAACGTTACTAAAACATGCCAAAACCTCCAGATCAACTCAACTAAACATCCTAAACAACAATCCATCCACAAAATCCATTTCCTTTTCGTGAATCATGAAGAACAAACAGAAATCAAATTTTCGGGCAAAGTTTCAGACAAGCCATACATCCTCAAAACTGAATCATTTTCAAAAGTAAAAGGTTCAGTGAACTCAGGGAAGCATGTAGATCATTTTAGAAACAAGAAACAAGGGTTCTGGAAAAATGAATTTCCATGGCTACCTGAATCGAAGCTTTGATTTCTGGAACTTTCTGGCTGGCCCTTTGATCCAAAACACCTCTAATGGACCTCCTGAGAAGCTTGCAATACTTGTTTGGAGTTTAAAATGGCTGGTTTGAAAGATTGCTGAAGTTCTGTTCAAAGGGGGGCAGAAATCGTGTTTTGATTTCAGTGACTTTCAGGTTGTTTCAATGGTTGGTTTGTGATCAATGGAACATGTTGAGATCAATGGTGAAGTTTGTTTATGTATTTGAAGCTTTTGTGATGAGTTTCGAATAGTTTTGCATATGAGGTGAAAAATGAGAATGCTGTGTTCTTGGTGTTTTCAGGCTTGTGTCTGTTGTGCTTTTGCTTGCAAATGATCCACATAAAGAAGTGTGATAGGTCAGAGAGTGGGTGTTTGCCTATTGTGATTGGTATGGGCAAGTTGCCAAAATGTCAAACTTTGTGTAAGAGAAGCATGGGCTCATAGCTAGCCAAGGACAAATGGGGTGTCCTGCGCAGCAAGAAGTGTGGAGAGCCCTAGGATCAATTATGAAGTCAGCAAGCAAGTGGATTAGGGTTTGAGTGAGGTTTTGCAAATTGCTTCATCCTTGGCCCTTTTGAAATTTCTTGTTCCACAAGTCACAAAAATGGGCAAACTCTTGGTGAATTCTGATCTTTAGGCATTGGTTCATGTTTTTATGAATATTAGAAGTTCATTTGGTAGCACAATTTGCCTTGGCAGGTGATTTTGCAACTTTGCCTCTTTGGTAGAAAACTTCAAATTATGTGATTTTAGCCAACTTTGACAAGCCATAACTTTTGATCCAAAATGAATTAGGTCAAGTTCTTGTACTTTTTGAAAAGGGAATGATCCATTCTATAACTTTCATGACCAAAGTTTTTCCATTTGAAGCATTTTTGAATCAAAAAGCAAGGGTTGAAAAAGTTTCCCAAAATGGCAATTTTCCATTCTAAGTCATTTTCCCAAAAAGTCAACTTTGCAAATGGCTTGAAATTCTTCAAATTTGTGAACTTACAACATCTTCTATGATCAAATAAAGATCATACACAATCAAAATGATGAAGAACACCCTTTGGTTGGGTCATTGGGGGCCTCAGATGCCCTGATTTTGCACTGGCTTTCTCAAAAAGTCAACTCTTGATCAGATGACTTCCCCATGGAATTATTTCATGAAAATTGATATGCATGATCCCTATACCATATAGAGACCAATAGAAACAAGAATGACAAAAAAATTTAGAGTTATGGCCTCTGAAACCAAAACCCTAATTCTAGGTCATCTGTGTAGTTAAACCTGGCTCTGCTTCCATGCCATTCTCAGTTCTTGTGATTCTTTGATTTCTTTGACTTTGGGAGGATATAATATGATGCTTGAACATACATGGACCCCTTTGAAGTGATTGATGACCTTTGGAGTGGCTCAAGAAGCTCTTGGATTGTTCAGTTCACAAACCCTAGATGCAGATGACTTTGAAACAATGCAGTGAATCAAAATGCAATATGAGATGCTATGTTTGTGTTTATGCATATGAAATGATCACAAGCCATGGTGTGAATGGGTGAGGGAAAATTTGGGGTGTTTACAGCTGCCCCTATTCAAACATGAGTTAGCTGTGCAGGATGTAAGCAACGGCTTATCAGGCAAACAAGATAACTTGTGGTTGAATACCCAAGACAGTCCAAAATTTGCACTCACAGAATGAAGAAGAAAAGGGATATAGATTGTAAAAGAAAATAAAGTATAATATAAAGTGCGAGCGACGGAGGACGACCGTCGAGCAGAGGACGACTGCTGGGGAAAGAGAAATGACGGGGACGACCGACACGCTGGGGAAAATGCGGGAAATAAAGCAATGACGGGGACGGCCGACATGCTGGGGATATAAGAGATTATGATGGGGACGGCCATCAGGACTCTCTGGGGATTATAGGTAGAAATAAATGATGAGGTACGGTCATCAGGTTCATAAAGCAATGCAAACAACGATGGGGACGGCCATCGGGCTAAACTGATGAAGGACGATCATCAGGAAAAGGAAAAGGGACCACGACGGGGACGGCCATCGGGTTAAAGAATAAATGAAATAATGATGAGGGACGGTCATCAAAGGTGAAGGACGATCACCTAGAAGGGGACGGCTGCTCTGAGGGGGATAAGATGAGGGACGGTCATCTAAGGTGAAGGACGATCACCTGGCAGGGTACGGCTGCCGAAAGTATCGCGACATAGGACGAATGCCGGATAAAAAGTAGACGATGGGGACGGCCATCGGACGAGCATGATGAAGGACGATCATCAAGAGGTGAAGGACGATCACCTAGCAGGGGACGGCTGCTAAATATCACGACATAGGACGAATGCCGGATAAAAAAGATCAACGACGGGGACGGCCATCGGATGAGCATGATGAAGGACGTTCATCAAGAGGTGAAGGACGATCACCTAACAGGGTACGGCTGCTCTCAGGGTTTATCATGACATAGGACGAATGTCAAATAGAAAAGAAATTTTGCTTTGCTGGCGACCTACTGGGGAATAGTAAACACGGACGAGTGTTTATATCTAAGAAAATAAAAGGTATAAGTGTTTTGACGTTGTGTATAGATTAAAGATGCGGACGAGCATCCCTAAGACTACGATACGGACGAGTATCAGGTAGAAACAGATACTGACACGTGTTCAGAGATAACGATACGGACGAGTATCAACTGGTTAACAAGGAACATGGACGAGTGTTGAATCTGTGGGGACTCTTCTGGGGAATAGTAGACACAGACGAGTGTCTAAATTTAAGAAGATATAAGTGTTTGACATGTGTATGGATTAAAGATGCGGACGAGCATCCCTAAGACTATGATACGGACGAGTATCAGGTAGAAACAAACGCTTGACGCATGTTCTGAGATGATGGTACGGACGAGTACCAACTGGTTAACAAAGAACACGGACGAATGTCGAATCTGAGGGGTTTTGAGTGATATATACATGATACGAACGAGTATCTGTATGAGTGAAACAGGAGTAACAAGTATGAGGGGTGTAACGACAAGTGTTTAACTTACTGGGGAAAATGACACGGACGTGTGTCAAAAGGAGAAAAGTATAGTAAAAACAAGAATCGAAAGTGTTCAGGTAACTATGCTGGGGAAAGTGACACGGACGGGTGTCAAGGAATCTGTATGGATATATGTATCTGTGAATGCAAAGGGGACGCTTTGGTTTTCTGCTGGGGAGATGACACGGACGGGTGTCAAGAAGTATCTGTAATGTATAAGTGTTTGTTGGTAAAGAAAACTCGGGCGACTTTACTGGGGAATAATGACACGGACGGGTGCCAAAAGGGAGTGTATTTGTATTTGTGAGTGCAAAACAAATACTTTAGCCTTCTGCCGGGGATATGACACGAACGGGTGTCACGGAGTATTTGTATTTGTAAGGGAAATGCCTGGGCTCTCTGCCGGGGATTTGGGGAGTTTTTCGTATATCTTTGACGGATTGTCATTATTCACAAGTGTTCGATTCATACCATGGCTTATGATTATGAAATATGTTTGATTTTTGCCGTAATGCTCCGTATTAGACGGAATATTACGCTCTATGGGGAGAATATGATGCGAATGCTATGATTATGCAAAGATAACGATCCGGGATTCAGATCCCGCTGCTGTGGAGACCTCTGGCTGATCTGCTTGAAGTGGGTATCCCAGCTGGGGATAAGATCATTGGTAGATCTGGCATATATGACTATACTTGGGGAAGTAGGTCATTGATAAACCTATCTTGGTAATGAGGGACCCAGCTGGGGTTTGTAGAAGCTTTCGTCACTCTGTTGTGAGATCTTCAGGCGTTGCTCTTCTTGGATAGAGGCTGAAACTCTGTGGGGAGATGGTTTCCCGGCTTTTGCACCTGGCTGTGGAGGAATAGTAAATGGCAACTCGGCTGGGGAAGAAAACCATCTCCGGTGCTAATTGGGAGATAGACTGAGTGGATAGTGATCTGCCAGCTTGCTGGGTGAAGCTTTCATGCCCCACGTCGCGTTTTGAATACATGCAAACCTGCAAAGACAGAGAAACGCACAAGTAATCCCAAGGTATCCCTTACCGGATTCCGTCGTAAGAGTTTAGACACTCCCAGGAGTAAATATATTTCCTGCAAGCACGTATTCTTCAGAAGAGAAGGATCTGTATTTATGCAATCAGTGTCTAAAAACATCGGACATTTTGCAAATAAAAGAGTGCGAGACAAAGTGTGACTGAAAATCTGATTTTATTAATTCATGTGCCCTGAATTGGCAAGATACATTCAAAGAAACAGATCCCCTAGAATGAGGAGATTGTTACAAATTGAGAAACAACAGTTTGTTGGCAATGTTGACGACGCTTCAAGGAGCTTCCCTTTTGCTATGACTCGTATGACATTTGACATTCTTCTCGTCTTGCTTGCTGAAGAAGGTTGATTATGAAAGAAGCTTGATCCTTTCGAAGCTTACCAAGTTGCAAGTGATACCGACGAAGTCAGAATACAATTGTTCGCTTATTCCCTTATTTTGCATGGATCGCCCTTTCGGGTTTTCAATCCATCGGGATACCCATTTTTGCCTGAGTTGTCCAATGCGGCTTTTCAATTCAGTGGGTGTACATTTTTTGTTTATTTTCCCTTATTTTTGCCCGAGTTTTTTATTCTGTTTTTGACTCGCCGGGATGCCCTATTTTTGCCTGGACTTACATTCTGTTTTTATGTCCAGCGGGTCATTTTTATGCGAAGTATTTTTTAACTGCATCTGAATTCACAGGGGACGGGAAGTCTTCACCATCCATAGTGCTGAGCATTAGTGCTCCACCAGAGAAAACTTTCTTTAGTACGAATGGTCCTTCATAGTTCGGAGTCCACTTGCCCCTGTGGTCTGTATGAGGAGGGAGGAGTCTTTTCAGCACAAGATCTCCTACTTGGTACTCTCGGAGCCTGACTTTCTGATCGAAGGCTTTCTTCATTCTTTTCTGATACAGCTGCCCATGACAGATTGCAGCCAATCTCTTCTCTTCAATCAGATTCAGTTGTTCGTATCGGGATCGGACCCATTCTGCTTCGTTCAGCTTAACATCCATCAGTACTCGCAGGGAGGGTAATTCAACTTCAACAGGTAGGACTGCCTCCATACCATACACAAGCTGATACGGTGTTGCCTCAGTAGATGTTCTGATTGATGTGTGGTACCCATGCAAGGCGAACGATAGCATTTCATGCCAGTCTTTGTAGGTGACTACCATCTTCTGCACAATCTTCTTGATATTCTTATTAGCTGCCTCTACAGCGCCGCTCATCTTTGGCCTGTAAGGAGAAGAATTGTGATGTTGGATCTTGAAGTCCCGACATAGTTCTGCCATCATTTTGTTGTTTAAGTTGGAACCATTATCAGTAATGATTCGCTCGGGAACTCCATACCGACAGATGATGTCTCTCTTCAGAAATCGGGCTACCACTTGCCTTGTAACATTTGCATAGGAAGCTGCTTCAACCCACTTGGTAAAATAGTCAATAGCTACCAGGATGAATCTATGGCCGTTTGAAGCAGTCGGTTCAATCTTGCCAATCATATCAATGCCCCACATGGAAAAGGGTCAGGGTGAAGACATCACATTCAAAGGATTGGGAGGCACATGCACCTTATCCGCATAAATCTAGCACTTATGGCACTTTTTGGCGTAGGCACAACAGTCGGTGTCCATTGTGATCCAGTAATATCCTGATCTTAGCAACTTTTTAGCAATTGCATGTCCTCCAGCATGGGTACCAAAGGATCCTTCGTGCACCTCGTGCATCAACAAGTCTGCTTCTGTTCTATCAACGCATCTGAGGAGTACCATATCAAAGTTTCTCTTGTACAGGGAACCATCAGTATTCAGGAAGAAACTACCAGCTAGCCTTCTTAAAGTCTTCTTATCATTGGAAGATGCCCCAGGTGGGTATGTTTGATCCTCTAAGAAGCACTTAATGTCCTGGAACCAAGGCTTATCATCTTTGACAATGTCTGCTGCAAATACATATGCTGGTCTGTCAAGTCTGGACACTGAAATCCGAGGCACAAAGTTGGCAGCTTGAACTTTGATCATGGATGAAATGGTAGCCAGAGCATCTGCAAACTGATTCTCGTCCCGGGGAATATACTCAAGCTTGACCGTTGTAAAGAAAGTCAATAACCTCCTTGTATAATCTCTGTAAGGTATCAGATGATCCTGGTGGGTGTACCATTTGCCGTTGGTTTGATTAACTACCAGAGCTGAATCTCCGAATACAGTCAATGTCTTGATCCTGAGGTCAATGGCTTCCTCAAGACCCATAATGCAAGCTTCATATTCAGCTTCGTTGTTAGTGCAGTTAAAGGTGAGTTTTGCCGAGAAAGGCATGTGAACTCCCTTAGGTGTAATAAGTACTGCACCAACACCACGACCATTCATATTAACAGCCCCATCAAACATCATAGTCCATTCTTTTTCCGGGTCAGGCCCTTCAGTGTGAACAGGCTCTTCATGATCTTTTGCTTTTATGAACATGATGTTTTCATCAGGGAAGTCAAATCTCATAGGCTGGTAATCATCAATAGGTTGCTCAGCAAGATAATCAGACAATACACTTCCCTTGATGGCTTTCTGAGATTTGTACTGGATGTCATATTCTATGAGGATCATTTGCCATCTTGCAACCCGTCCGGTAAGTGCTGGCTTCTCAAAAATGTACTTAACTGGGTCCATCTTGGAGATCAATAAAGTAGTGTGGGTCAACATATATTGTCTCAGTCGGCGAGCAGCCCACGCTAAAGCATAGCAAGTTTTCTCGAGCAGTGAATAACGTTGTTCACAGTCGGTAAACTTTTTGCTTAGGTAGTAAATTGCATACTCTTTTCGACCAGACTCGTCATGCTGGCCCAGCACAAACCCCATTGACTCTTCTAATACTGTCAAGTACATTATCAGAGGTCTTCCTTCAACTGGAGGCATAAGGATCGGAGGCTCCTGTAAGTATTCCTTGATTTTGTCGAAAGCCCTCTGGCAGTCTTCGTTCCACCTGACTGTTTGCTCTTTTCTCAATAGCTTGAACAAGGGTTCACAGGTTGCTGTAAGGTGAGATATGAACCTTGAAATGTAGTTCAATCTACCTAGAAACCCCCGAACTTCTTTCTCAGTTTTCGGTGCAGGCATTTCTTGAATGGCTTTGACTTTATCAGGGTCAAATTCAATCCCTTTCTCGCTTACAATAAATCCCAGCAGCTTACCAGATCGCACCCCGAATGTGCACTTGTTGGGATTTAACTTCAGTTGGTATTTCCTCAGGCGCTTGAATAACTTCAACAGATTTACCAGGTGGTCTTCTTCTATGAGGGACTTGGCAATCATGTCATCCACATAACATTCGATTTCTTTATGGATCATATCGTGGAATAATGTTACCATAGCCCGTTGATAGGTTGCACCCGCATTCTTCAGTCCGAATGGCATCACCTTATAACAGAACGTGCCCCAGGGTGTGATGAAAGTTGTCTTCTCCATGTCTTCAGGTGACATCTTGATCTGATTGTATCCTGAAAATCCGTCCATGAAGGAGAACACCGAGAACTGAGCCGTATTGTCAACCAGTACATCAATGTGAGGTAATGGGAAGTCATCTTTCGGGCTGGCTCTGTTCAGATCCCGGTAGTCAACACACATTCTCACTTTGCCGTCTTTCTTAGGCACAGGTACTATATTAGTAACCCACGGTGGATAGCTAGTTACAGCAAGGAACCCGGCGTCCCACTGCTTTTGTACCTCTTCTTTTATCTTCATTGCCATATCTGGGCGAGTACGGCGCAGCTTCTGTTTTACTGGCGGGCAGTCTTCTTTTAATGGCAGCTTGTGCATGACGATATCGGTGTCCAACCCCGGCATATCCTGATAAGACCAAGCAAAGACATCCACGTACTCTCGGAGCATATCAATCAGTTGCTCTTTCACTGAATCTTGTAGGTAGGCCCCGATCTTAACCTCTTTCACGTCTTCTTCCGAACTAAGATTAATCGTTTCAATCTACTCCTGATGAGGAGTGATAAACTTCTCCTCTTGCCTTAACAACCTGGCTAGCTCTTCAGGAAGCTCATAATCTTCTTCAACCCCTTCATCAGCTTGATTGATTGGATTGTCAAAGTCATACGAAGTCATAGCTGTGTTGTTGTCGGTGTAGTCTGAAAGGCACTCTCTGCAAGGGTTTAGATTGTTCATTTTAGTGATTGATTTTAATCTTTGTTTAGAAAAAAAAGTGAAATGAAGTTTATCATTTTGGAAAACATTGCCATTTTATTTTTGTACAAAAAGAAAAATGAAAAACAGTGAGCGGAAAAGAAAAAAGACTCATTTGCAAAAGACGTCCGATATTCATTGATTGATCTGTTTGCACAAAATTACAAGATGGCCCGATTACAAAATGAGTCTCGTCATCTTGGGCAAGATGCAAGACTTGATGCATGCTTAAAAAATACAGGAAATAATAATTACTCTGCAGGAGTAACCCTTATAATTTCCTGGGAAGACCAGTTTGAGATACGGCTCCCCGGGATCCTTGGACGTATCCAGCTCTCCAGGTTGCGGTCGCTTTCATCCTCGTCTTCCAAGTTGTTTACTGCATCAGGGGTGAGCATCCCCCCACTGACAAAGCTGGGCTTCTTAGCAGCCTCTGATTGATCTTGTTGAGTTGGTTTGTAACCCAACCCAAATCTGTCCTCTTTCTTTTCCACGGGCAGCAACTTTCCCCAGCCTTGGGCAGTCCCTTCTTCAACAATCTTCCTGGCTTGCTGATAAGACGTCATGGAGGTTCCAAGTACAGCAGATGCTTCATTAATGTTCAGGGCCTCAAATCCCTGGCTCATGGTTTCATGGATTTCTCCATCCATCTCAATGTATTTGTACGTAGCCAGATGGCTAACAAAGATATCTTCTTCACCACAGATGGTGATGATCTGGCCTTCCCACTCGAATTTCAGCTTCTGGTGAAGGGTAGACGTAACTGCGCCAGCGGCATGGATCCAAGGTCTACCCAACAAACAGCTGTAGGCCGACTGAATGTCCATCACATAGAAGGTAATTTTAAAAGTTTGTGGGCCAATCATCACAGGCAGATCAATCTCTCCTAGCACTGATCTCTTAGAGCCATCAAATGCTCTCACCACCAAATTACTTGGACGCAATGCCAAGCCATCATACTCCAGCTTCACCAAGGCTTTCTTTGGTAAAACATTGAGTTAAGACCCAGTGTCTACCAGTACATGTGATAGAACACCACCCTTGCATTCTAGAGTGATGTGTAAAGCTTTGTTGTGGTTACGTCCCTCAGTTGTTAAATCAGCATTGGTAAAACCCAATCCATGGCTGGTATTGACATTCGCTACCATGGTCTCCAGCTGATTAACGGTGATCTCCTCTGGCACATATGCTGCATGCAAGACTTTTAGTAATGCATTCCGGTGAGCTTCGGAACACATCAGCAGGGATAATATGGAGATTTTTGAGGGAGTTTGGTGAAGCTGATCCACCACTTTGTAATCACTCCTCTTTATAATTCTCATTAACTCGTCTACATCTTGCTCAAAAGACGTCTTCTGAGTTTCCTTGAGAATGGGTTCTTCAGATATTACACTCTTTCCCTTTGCTTTGGCAGCAGCTTCTGCTTCAGCATTAGGTCTTTGTGCTTGTGAGGCAAAAAGGCGTCCGCTTCTGGTGAAGCCTCCGCCTCCCCCAACATTATCAATCTGTGGAGAAGAAGTCGAAGAGTCCAAAGTGATTTTCTCCCCATTGCAGTAAAGGTCAGAGCCATAATGCCAAGGTATGGCATTACTGCTTTCATATGGAACTAGTCCAGGTACCGTGATGGTAACCGGACTGACTGCAGCAGAGGAGGGTGCTGAAATAGTGTGCGGATCGTAGTAGATGGTGACTGGTGACCTGGCAGGAGGTGCCACTGTTTGTTGTTGAAAGTTGTTGTTTGGAGGAACATATAATGGATCATAATAAATGGTGACTGCTGAGATATCTGTTGGCGTTGTAGAAGATTTTGTTGATGTTGTAGAAGAGATGGTTGTTGATATCTGGTTTGTTGAAGTGATAGATGAAGCATTGGTTGATGAAATTGATGAATTGTTTGGAATGATTGTTGTTGCAGTTGTAGAAGACTCAGGAATTGTTGTCAAAGAGATTGCTGGATTTGTAGGTGCTGATGTTGTGATTTGAAGTATGCCACTCTGGATAAGACCATCTATGCCGCTTCTCAGGTTATCACACCCGTTGACCGAAATGTTGCAATAACTACAACCGAGCTCACACCCGGGGAACATCTGGCATTCTAGGAGCTGAGCTTTAATTTCTACCAGAGGTGTCCGAATCTGCCCAACACTGGTGATTAAGAAAGATGGCTTATCCTCCTCAATGGCATTAATTCTTGGTCCTCCATGGTTGGGCATGGGATTCTTGTTGACATTTGGCGGGGGTGCAAAGTTTAGAGCTTTAGAATCTACCAAATCTTGTACCTTCATTTGTAAAGCCCTGCATTTCTCTGTACTGTGTCCAGGTGCATTGGAGTGAAAAGCACATCTGGCGTTGGCGTCATAGTTTCTTGGAAGACTGGAGGGATCTGGTGGTGCCAATGTCCTTAACTCAACCAAGTTGAGCTTCAGGAGTTGTGGCAATAAAGCGGCATAAGGCATAGGGATGGGATCAATCACCCTATTGGCCTGAGATGGTCTCTGCTGAAAAGGTCTTTGTTGATTGTTGTTGTTGTTGTTGTAGTTCCTCTGAGGCGGATACTGAACTTGTTGCTGGTAGTGGGGTTGCTGTTGTGGTTGATATGCTGGTTGCTGAGGAATCGGAGCTGGAATAGTGACAGCTGCCACTGACCTATGAACATACTGAGGTCTGCCCCTGTTGGCATGAATAGCAATAGTCTCACCGGTTCTTCTAGGCCCCACAAAAGGTTTTCTGGGGTTGCTGGTCGAGCTCGCACCATTATCAGAAATCTTGCCCATCTTTAATAGGCTTTCAATCCTTTCTCCAGCTATGACCACGTCAGCGAAGCTGGTGGAAGAAAAGGCAGCTAGCCTGTCAATATATGTCCCTTGAAGGGTATTCATAAACATGTCGGCCATTTCCCTTTCCGACATGGGTGGTTGGACAGCAGCAGCAAGCTGTCTCCACCTCTGGGCGTATTCCCGGAAGCTTTCTCTGGATGATTGAGACATTCCCATCAGGAGGGTCCTGTTAGGAGCCATGTCCAAGTTGTACTGGTACTACCTGATGAAGGCCTCAGCTAGGTCCTTCCAGCATCTGATGGTTGCTCTGGTCAAGTGAGAGTACCATTCCCTTGAGGCTCCAGTTAAACTGTCTTCGAAATAAAACATCCACAGTTTTTCATCCATGGTGTATGCCTTCAGTCTCCCCAGAAAGGATTGCAAGTGAGTTCGTGGATAGGAAGTTCCATTGTACTTCTCGAAGCACGGGGGTTTAAACTTATGGGGAATCCTTACCCCATCCACTAAACCCATATCCATGACATCAAAACCCAGGGAATTTTGAGACTCCAGAGATCTCAATTTCTCAGCAATTTCATCGAGCCTTCTGTCATAGGCTTCATCCCCAGCTCCCATTACAGTGAATTGATCCTCTTGGGGGTCTTCCTGTAAGACTCTGCCTGCAGTAGCATTCCCTTGTACATTAGTCGGGATGTTGATCTCCGGATGAAGATGAGGCCCATACACTGGTGGATTAACATGAGGCTGGACCCTCTCGTTGTTACTCGTTCCTCCAGTTCCCAGATGGGGCTCTTCTTGGGTCTGCCTTTCTACCAATGCCCTTAATCTTTCTTGGCTTTGAGCCAAGCCATTCATCACTTCCATGAACTGGGTCATTTGGTTCCTCATCTCTAGCCTTTCGTTGGCCATCTGAGTCCTGACTTCTGTCAGATCTTGTTGTACTTGGTCCATCTGTATACCCGGAAGGTTGTTGCGAGTAAGATATATGTGCGGACGGTTGAGAGGGAACACCCGACGGCGAGCAATAATTCCTGAATCACAACAGAGTTAGTTACAGACAGAACAAAACCTACAAAACAAAACAAAAGTTAGTATGCAATGCAATATGCTTATTTGTTTCCAAGGTATCCGGCTTGGCATTTGGTTTTGACCTTTCCAGACCCCTGAGGAAGATGCTTTGATGTTGCTGGAGGAAAGAAACTCAAATGAAACAAACTAATATATTACAAATGGTGCATAGCACACAGTCTATTTTTACAACATATGCCCTCTGAGGGGTCAAAAATACAATATAAAAGAAAAGTACATGAAATGAAAGCAACAACAAGCAAAAAGTCAGACACCAAGACCAAACTCATCCTCCTTAACTTCCTTCAGAAGTGCTTCAGTTACAGGACCAGCCGGATGCTCTGTAATGCTTCTGATAAGAAGGTTCCTGGTGGCAATAGCAGTGGTCAGCTTCTTGTGCCTGTCTTGGTCCTTTGACCTCTTCACACCAGCCCTAAGCTTCAACTCTGAAATTTCCTTCTGGGCTGCTAGCAGAGCTTCCTGTTGCTTCTTTTCATTAGCCTCTAACTGCTCAATCTTGTCCTGGGTTCTCTTATCTTCCTGAGTGCGAGCTTTAGTGATCCTGACCCACCTAGCTTGACTTTCTTTTAGATAGAGATCAGTCCTAGCCTTCTGAAGTTGGGCCTCTTTACAGGCATTCTTCAGAATTTGCTCCCCAGCTCTTGATTTCTTGATGTAGTCCTCTGCTTTTTCAATCTTGGCTAGATGCTCCACCTTAAGCTTTTCCAACCTTTCAATGTCCAGACGACCATCACTCCTCTCCCAGAGGGTCCTCTTCAGGGCTTGAGACAGATTCTCATTCCTTTCCTTTAGTTTCTCAAACTCTTCCAGGCTGACAGTGGCTGGAAGAGGTGCTGTGGATGGTCCAGGTGAATCCTCAATGGTGAAAGGCATCCCAGAAATTTGGGCCCTAGCATGGGACCATTCATAATACTGAGCTGAGGCCACATTGTTGCATCTCCCAAGAATGGCCATCCCTTTGGTCTGGATGTTGTCCCAAGCCCAGGATGCTTGTCTGACAACAGCTAGATTAGGCTTTATCTCACAATACAGGGTTTCAGCCAAGTCTTGCACTTTAGGAGGGTGAAGCAGAGCATAGCCCAACTGTCTTTTGAATAGCAAAGGGTTGTAATTGATGCAACCCTTCACTCCTGTTAGAGGTACATTGGGGAACTGCCCACAACTAGTAATGATGTCCCTGCCTTTGGTACTCTGGGTGCACCACCTGATGTCATCTGAAGTCAAAGCAGTAAGTCTTCTAGCCCAATTCTTCTGTTGGTGAGGATTCAGGAATGCATCAGTCTTGGGAAAGTGTTTAAGCAGCCAGGTATGGAACAGGGGAGCACAGCATCTCACCAATCTTCCTCTTTGCTTCTCATTCCTTTGGTGAACAGAATAATAGAAATCTCCCAGCAAGGTGGGTACTGGGTTCCTCATAAGGAAAAGATGAATGGCATTCTTGCTGATAAACTTGGGCTCATCTGCAAATAATATCACCCCATATATGCTGAGGGCTAACAATGCACAGACTGCCTTCCATTCTCCCAAGGAGGCCTTCAGGATAGCCTGAGAAGTCAAGAAATCCAAGTGTAGACCAGAGATTCCTTCCTTTGTTGTCATGTTCTGCTCAATCAGAATAGGTTCCAGATACAGTGCTTTTGCCACTTCTTCATTGCTGGGAAAAGCCATTTCTGGGTTGAAGGGGACACCACCCCTGACAGGTACACCAATTAGTGATGAAAACTCCTCCAACAGAGGTCCCAACTGGAAATTCTGAAAAGTGAAGCATCTCAAAGGAGGATCATAGAACTGTAGGCAAGTGTGAATCAAACTTCTCTGAGAAGGGTCCAAATCCATAACCATATCAAGGATGCCTCCATAATGTTCTCTGAATAATGGTATATGGTCTGGAGTGATAAGTGCCTAGACCTGCCTGATGCCAGCCAGCACAGGCTCAAAGAAGTGATATGAAATGTTGCTCTTCTTGGGTGCCATGACTGCTGATGAAGAGCTGAAACAAATACTGATGATGGAGACTAACACTGGAGATGAGCCACTGATAGGCTGATACTGGTGATGCAGGTGACTGAAGCAGGTAGCTGATGAAGATAGCTGAAGCAGACAGCTGGTGAACAAGGGCCTATGCAGATGAAGGGGTCAAAACCAAGCCAAATGTGATGGATACCCTGAAAAACAAATAAGCAAATGTTAAATGATGCAATGATGGTGTATGCAAATGATATGCAAGGGTTTGTGATCAAGCTGGATCTGATTAACTGCCTTGATATAAGTCCATGTATGTCTAAGAAGTCCAGATGTGGGTCCAAAAGTCCAGTAACCAAGGTGGGGGACTCAAATAAAGAGTCACATGTCCAGGGTTAAAATAACAAGAACTGTTCCAAAATGGAGTACTCTCATTCAAAACAAAGTATCAGGGTATGCAGTGGTCAAGGGTACCTGTAAACCTGTAAACAGCCCAACCCCCTCACAGGTGATGTTCTAAAACAAGGATCCTCAGACTTGGATCAGTTATGAGAAGTGTAAACACTTCTAACCCAGAGGTACAGTGTTTACAATAACCATAAAATATCCTCCTCTAATTCACCTCAGTTTCTGAAGGTCATAGTAAAGGTCATCCAGACTTAGCAGGCTTCCCAGATAGCCCTAGCACTACAGGAGATCTGTAGCACAGAGTTCTCAAGAAGAAACCCATATCTGAACCGTGTTTCATATTCCCGCACCAGACCGAAATGGAATGGGAAAGAACATGAACCACTCTAGCCTAGGTGTCACTCAGGTCCCAGGTATAGGACCTTTAAACTCTCAATAGAACCCCACCCACCAAGGTAACAAAACCAGATCCATCTAGATGGCAATATGACAATATGATGTATAAAACTGTAAAGAAAGCAATAAATAACTGTACATAAAGCAAAAATAAATACAAATATACAAACACAATCAGCACATAACACCCCAATAAACACAAATCAAACAAGCGCTAGGAGGAACCCACAAAAAGAACCAGAAGCCCTGGTTACAGTATAAGGGTCCCCAGCAGAGTCGCCAAGCTGTCGCTCCCACCAAATGACACCTGGTCAGAAGGGGTACAGACGCGAACGGTCGGCGAAAGGAGAAATGAATAGAGTCGCCAGCTAGGCATTTTTATCCCGAAGGAAAGGTAATGCTGCATAAACCTAGAAAGATATGGATAAGACGTTTGCGAACCAGAGAGACTGAGAAAGGGGGTTGGTTACAACCTGGGAAGGTATTAGCACCCAGATTGTCCGTCATACTAGACGGGATCCACGCTTAAAAGATTTGTGTTTTAAAGGGTTAGTGTCAGTGTAATTTGTGTATCAAAGCTGGAAAGAATGCAAGTGCCAGTGTAAAAGAAGTGTGAAGTGTATAAGAGAAGTGTCAGTGTAAGAACAGGAGTGAAATGCTCAAGATGATGAGGCTAAAAGAATAATGCTGGAAAGAGGGGGAATATACAGAGACTTTTGTTCGATAACTGTTAAGTTATGCCTACGTATCCTCTCGTGCAATGAGGAAGTCAGAACACCGTAGTTCGACCCAAAGAGACTGAAAGGTAAATTGACCTGTGAACTGCTTACTTGTCTATGCTCAAGTGTATGACCTATCTGGCTCAGGTGCAAACTGTCTTGCATTAGACGGAAGAAGCAAGTTCTCGTTTGTGAGTGAATGAGATGAGAAAAGAATCCCGGAGGAGACGATTATTGTTTGTTTTATGAGTTTTCAGTCTTTTATTGCTTTTTGAAGTTTGTCATAAGTTAATGAGCTTAAGCCTAAACCAATGGGTTAGTAAACTCATCACATCCTCCCTCTGATTAGGGGTAATGAGAATACCTTAAGTGTGAAGTCAGCATCTCACACTTAATTACCATGATGTAGGATTAAGATCATTAAACTACTTGTGATTATTTGGATGTTTTTTTTGTTGTTTTTGTTTAGTGTTAAGTAATGAGATTAAGCCATAATCAAGGATTAAACAGACTCATTACACCATCCTAATAGAAGGATAACAGATGATAATGTTTAAGCTGAGGAAAGCTCCTCAACTTAATCCATGATTAGGGATTAACTTCATGACAAAACAAAGCCTTTATTAAGTGGATTTTAGTTAATGGTAAGATGAAGAAGTGGTTTTTAGGGTTTGTAAGACAACTTGAGGGGGACTTGTCCATTAACACTAAGGTTAGTCCTTCATAACCAATTAAGGAAGAATTAGAACCCTAATGCAAGGCCCAAGTTACAAGTTTGATGTCTTGGTGATTATTTAGTGAATTGATTAAAGGATTTAAACACATTAAGGGTTTAACACTTAGGATTAAAGTTATACACTCCATCCTAATAGAAGGATGTAGGCATAAGCTTAATCACAAAGCCTTAAAGCCTTTAGGGTTTAGTCCCTGATTATGAGATGAGAAGAGAAGACTCAATGAGACATAAAGGTAAAAGCTAAATGGGGGTACTAATCAAAACCCTAATTATTGTCATGCTTGGTTGTTCCTAGGGTTTATGAGGTTTGCAAGAAAGATCTTCAGAGAAACCACCAGGAAGGAAGCAGATGAAAGGAGCAAAGAGAAGCAAAACAACTTGCTTCACTTAAAAAGTCAAGTTGCTTGAAGAAAGAAGGTAAGATGAACTAGAATGAGCAAGCTCAATCCAAAACACATACAAAATGCAGCAAGGGCAATGTGAAAGAGATGAAAAGAAATTATGAGAAGTGAAGGCAAATTCACTTCTCAAAGTAACTTACCACCTGAAAAGTTAGTGAAAGGAATGAAATGCAATGCAAATGATATGAAATGGCATGATGCAAACCAAAACCAGAAGCATAAGTATGGTGCTAATGATGCTATGAGATGATGCAAACATGAAACAAGGCATGAGAATGATCTTACAAACATATGGATGCAAAAGAAGCATGCTTGGGACCATGAATGTTCATGAGAAGTTATGAAATGCAAATGACATACAATATGGAAAATGAAAGATGCAATGATCACACATGATTCTAACATGTCCTAATATGTGTCATGAACCAAATGGATGCACAAAATGTCATGGTAAGTCATGGTATGCAAGCAAATGAGAAATGGATGCAAAAGAAAGCATGAATTAGGGTTTATGATCAATGCACAAAACAAAAATCAAAACCAGAAGAAAACATCATGAGAAAAATTTGAAAATGCATTCAAAGGAACCCTAAACCTATACAAACCCTCTGCCCAAAGGAGGGGATCCAACTCTTAACCTAGTGAGGGTTATGAATTTCCTAAGATTGCTAGGGTTTTAAGATACCTTGTCAAGAAAAATGCCAAGCAAATTGAAAATGCAAAATCAAATCATGCCAATTTAATCCTATAAACTACATGTTATGCAAGATGCAATGCAAAAAGAATCATTGTCCAACTCTCAATGGCTAGGCAGAAATGAATTTTTGAAGTTTGAATCAAAATAATGCCTTGAAATGGATTTAATTCAAAAGAAAATAATCAAAAGGCATCAAGAACAAAAAATAAATTTGGTTTGAGAGTTGGACAATGTTTCTAAATGTTTTTAAATGTTTCATGAATTTTTTTTGTGATTTTTAAATACCTAAAAGTATTTTTTAATTAATTAATTCTCATTAATTAATTAAAAATAATCTTTTAAATGATTTAAAAATATTTTTTAATGCAAAAAATAAAAATAAAAATGTTTTTGGTTTCTGAAAATTAATAAAATGCTTGATAAAAATTTTCAGAATTTTTCAAAGTGTTTTGCTATTTTTAAATAAATGTACAAAAGAAATGAAATGAAATGAAATAAAAATAGAATAAAATGAGAAGTATGCGCATCCAAGGGACAGGATTGGTTCTGGGGATATTTTGTTTGACTACGCGCGCAATCTGATGGCCACAATTCAAACTGAGCTAATTTTCATTTTAAATTAATTAAACTGAATTAAATTAAGTTAATGAAGATTAGGGTTTCTAATGATGCATCCTAGCCACTCAATCACGCGCGAGTCAGCCCTGGTCAACCCATCCTACGCTCCACATTCAAACTCACATTAATGACACAGATTAACCCTAATCAACTTCAGGTGGCCGGAGAAGACTTTCGGTCGTCTTCTCCGGCGAGACCTCTGACCTAACTCTCTCAAAACGTTACTAAAACATGCCAAAACCTCCAGATCAACTCAACTAAACATCCTAAGCAACAATCCAGCCACAAAATCCATTTCTTTTTCGTGAATCATGAAGAACAAACAGAAATCAAATTTTCGGGCAAAGTTTCAGACAGGCCATACATCCTCAAAACTCAATCATTTTCAAAAGTAAAAGGTTCAGTGAACTCAGGGAAGCATGTAGATCATTTTAGAAACAAGAAATAAGGGTTCTGGAAAAATGAATTTCCATGGCTACCTGAATCGAAGCTTTGATTTCTGGAACTTTCTGGCTGGCCCTTTGATCCAAAACACCTCTAATGGACCTCCTGAGAAGCTTGCAATACTTGTTTGGAGTTTAAAATGGCTGGTTTGAAAGATTGCTGAAGTTCTGTTCAAAGGGGGGCAGAAATCGTGTTTTGATTTCAGTGACTTTCAGGCTGTTTCAATGGTTGGTTTGTGATCAATGGAACATGTTGAGATCAATGGTGAAGTTTGTTTATGTATTTGAAGCTTTTGTGATGAGTTTCGAATGGTTTTGCATATGAGGTGAAAAATGAGAATGTTGTGTTCTTGGTGTTTTCAGGCTTGTGTCTGTTGTGCTTTTGCTTGCAAATGATCCACATAAAGAAGTGTGATAGGTCAGAGAGTGGGTGCTGGCCTATTGTGATTGGTATGGGCAAGTTGCCAAAATGTCAAACTTTGTGTAAGAGAAGCATGGGCTCATAGCTAGCCAAGGACAAACGGGGTGTCCTGCGCAGCAAGAAATGTGGAGAGCCCTAGGATCAATTATGAAGTCAGCAAGCAAGTGGATTAGGGTTTGAGTGAGGTTTTGCAAATTGCTTCATCCTTGGCCCTTTTGAAATTTCTTGTTCCACAAGTCACAAAAATGAGCAAACTCTTGGTGAATTCTGATCTTTAGGCATTGGTTCATGTTTGTATGAAGATTAGAAGTTCATTTGGTAGCACAATTTTCCTTGGCAAGTGATTTTGCAACTTTGCCTCTTTGGTAGAAAACTTCAAATTATGTGATTTTAGCCAACTTTGACAAGCCATAACTTTTGATCCAAAATGAATTAGGTCAAGTTCTTGTACTTTTTGAAAAGGGAATGATCCATTCTATAACTTTCATGACCAAAGTTTTTCCATTTGAAGCATTTTTGAATCAAAAAGCAAGGGTTGAAAAAGTTTCCCAAAATGGCAATTTTCCATTATAAGTCATTTTCCCAAAAAGTCAACTTTGCAAATGGCTTGAAATTCTTCAAATTTGTGAACATCCAACATCTTCTATGATCAAATAAAGATCATACACAATCAAAATGATGAAGAACACCCTTTGGTTGGGTCATTGGGGGCCTCAGATGCCCTGATTTTGCACTGGCTTGCTCAAAAAGTCAACTCTTGATCAGATGACTTCCCCATGGAATTTTTTCATAAAAATTGATATGCATGATCCCTATACCATATAGAGACCAATAGAAACAAGAATGACCAAAAAAATTTGAGTTATGGCCTCTGAAACCAAAACCCTAATTCTAGGTCATCTGTGCAGTTAAACCTGGCTCTGCTTCCATGCCATTCTCAGTTCTTGTGATTCTTTTATTTCTTTGACTTTGGGAGGATATAATATGATGCTTGAACATACATGGACCCCTTTGAAGTGATTGATGACATTTGGAGTGGCTCAAGAAGCTCTTGGATTGTTCAGATCACAAACCCTAGATGCAGATGACTTTGAAACAATGCAGTGAATCAAAATGCAATATGAGATGCTATGTTTGTGTTTATGCATATGAAATGATCACAAGCCATGGTGTGAATGGGTGAGGGAAAATTTGGGGTGTTTACAGGTTGGAACCTACAGGTCTCGCTGAGCGAGCTCCTTCTCGCTGAGCGAAAATCGCCCTGGAACTTTCGTTGAGCGAGCTACACCAGCTCAGGAAGTTCTAGCCTTACGGGAAAACACTTCTCCCACACCAAATCTCTCCCAAACATCAACCATTGCAGAAAAACATAATCAAACATGTTCATAAACATCATATGAGTATTTTAGTTAAGTTTTAATCGAGTTTTAACCGTTAAACTTTCGATTTTTCTTAGATTTTCCAATCTAGCCCTAGCCACAAAATCTCTAAAACTCAACCAAAATCAAAGATAAAAGTTTCTAACTAAGAACCCACCTCAAGAGATGAAGATTGGCGGAAAGGTTGAGTTGATTCGACGGACGAATGATCGAGAATGAGGAATTGAAGCTTTTGGGGTTTTCTCTCTTCTTCTTCTCTTCTCCTCTCCTTTCTTCTTTTCTTCTTTTTCTTACCAACTTCCTCTTTCTCTCATATTCTTTATATATATATAAAAATATAAAACTTATATTTTTACCAATGGGTAAAAAATTAGAGAGTATCCAAAAATGTCTCTTAATCCGATATTTTATAAAACCTCTGAGTCAGCTAATATCAATTAATAAAATAATATCCCGCTGATTACTCTATTTGGTTCCATTAAAATCTCTTAGAGTATTCCGGAATAATAATATTACCAATTAATATTGTTCAGAGCTTTAAATAAATTACGAGATATTACAAAATAAATCAAAGTAGGCCGAACCCAGTTAGAGATTACTCCCCAATAGAGTCGCCACTTTTCTGTAGCGGTAAAAACATGAGTGTAAGCTATTAGTTAACTTAACTCAAAGTAAACAGATTCACCACCGCGCTTTTATTTTATTCCAAAAGGAAAAGGAATAAGAGCAAATAAATCCTAATGAATATAAAAGGAAAAAAAGAAGCTAAAAGAAACAAGCAAAGAACCGGGTAAGGGATAGATTACACAATGGGAAGGTTTTACGCACCCAAAATATCTGTGGTACTCCACGGGAGCCCTTTGAAAAATTTAATGCTTTTGGTTTGAAAATGGTTTGTAAAATGTGAGTGGAGGGATGGGAAAAGAATTATTTTTAATATTTTTGTGTTTGGAGAGGTTTACCACCTCATGCCTACGTACCCACAAAGTGTAATGCGAGATCAAAACCTCGTAGTTCATGGTACAAAGAGTGAAAATGGTTGGTTATAATTGATTTTTATTAAGTGAAGATAATTTTTCATCTTCAAGTGGATATCCAAATAAACTACCATGAGAATGAAGGCATGGACTCATACATCATTATGGGGAGGGTGCTAACTCGGATAAAATCGACGATTATGTCACTAAACCCCCACGAATGACAAGAGACTCAATTACATCAAATTACTACCATGGAGATTGGAAGACTTACACCCGACTAAAGAATAATGACTCATAATCGACACCCTTTTAAAGAAAACAAACAAAAATGCACAAAGGCACAAAATAACTTGAATGAGTTTGATTCTTTTTATTTTTTGAATTAATGTCAAAATGGTTAGATTAATTGGTTTTAAAAGAAACGAAAAAAGAGTAAAAGCCACTTGACAAAGGTCAAGGTTTTGTTTATTAAAGAAGTGATGATTTTAAAAAGGAATCCTTTGAAAAAGAGAGAAGATTTTGAAAATTAAAGAAGGGGTGGAGATTAAGGGACTATCCTAAAAAAAGAAAATAAGGAGATAAAGGAAGAAAGATCTAACCAAACTTGATGACACTTCCAATTATGAGCATATGAGTTACATCCTTATAAGCTAGAAAATGGCCAAATAAAGGCAAGTACCAACTTCATGAAGATCAAGGCAAAGGAGAGGTGTTCTAAAATCTAAGTCCAAAACTTCATTCCAATCCCAAGGATAGTAACCAATAGTCCAAAGATTAAGATCACAAGTTTTTTTAGAGGTTTAATCCTTTATTAATGTTTTTGTGTCCAAATGGGTAATAGAAAAATCAGCATAACAAAAATAAGAGCAAATAATAAACATGATAATGGATGAATAAACCATAATAAAATAAAAGCAATAAAAATGCAAGAATTTAAATGTTAGCAGCAAAAGAAATTAAAGTGCAAGAATCTAAAATATTAATAGTAATAATAGTATAATAATATTTACATAAAAGTGGTATGATTAACTTAATCAACCACAACCAAAAGAGTAAACAAAATCGAAAGGCAACAGGATCCACTTAGCATCTTACACTATAGCGATTAATCAAGGCAACCCAAATCAAATTCAATGAAATTTTAAAGGTGATTGGGAGACCCAAAGCACCTATGCATCAAACATTCATAAGTCTTGATTCTTAATGCAATATGATCAAACGCTTTGGGATTACGCGACCAACAATAGGTCCGGTCCACGAAAGTGCAAGTATCCAATTAGATTTTTTTATTCCGAATTCGGTACTCATTTAGATCTATGTTAAGCAATCGCCGAGTAATTTACGAAGTAATTACCCTACAAATGAGGCTGGCCACCACCAATTAAGGTGAACAATGTTAGTGCTAATGCATGTGAGATAAACGATATGTAAATCGCCATCCGAACACAATACCGCACAAAACTAAAGATGAATACCAAATTGAGTCACACTCATAGTATTATTCCATCCTTAAGTTCAATCACTCTTCTTGGTGGATTCAAGCATGAAAATGTATCACTAATGCAAAGTACCTTAAATGAATTAATAATTCACTTAAAGGTAGTTTTGAACTAATGAACATTAACTACTCTAATCTACACCCGAAGTTCATTGAAATTAAAGAATATCGCTCCCAAAAGTGCTTCCCAAGGTAAAAATAAAAAATAGGAAGAAGAAGAAAGAGAAACAAAAAAAGGAGCTTAAAACAAGCCAAAAAAACAATTCTGACTTGTGTTAACCGGTTAACCAGAATGCACAGGAAATGGTTAACCAGTTAATGCAACCAGTTTTCAAATCCTGTGCAGTTTAAAACTAGTTAACCGGCTAACCAAATTACACTGAAAATGGTTAACCGGTTAACACTGAACCAGTAGCAGAAAAATTGCAGAAATTCAGCATGATCCATTTTTAAAACCTTTTTCAAACACTTGGTGATCATGATCTAAATTTGCACAAATTTTAAAACTGAAATATAGTGAAATCCATGCAATCAAACAACAAACTAAGATCCAAAGGATCTAGAATTAAAGGCACCAAAAATATACATCTTGAATGTTGATGATGAATATGGGTTTGTGGAAAGAGTGAATTACCAAAAGCATTTCTTCAAATTAGACCAAATCAAGCTAGATCTACTGCAATTGATGAACAAGAAAGGAATAGGATGAATGTTTAGCTCAAGTTAATCAAGAATTCAATGTGAATTCTTGATAACTTCAAAAGAAAGAAAAAGAGCTTTAGTGAAATTTTGGTTTTGGGGGAGTATTTTGCAAGAGATTTGTTGGCTCTCCAAAGCTTGGTGAATAAATGAAATTATGGTACTGTTTAAAGGCCATAGATGTGGGAATTTGATGGAATGAAGCTTGCTTTGGTAATTAAAATTAGGTTTGGTAATTGAAAATTTGGTGGGAAATGGAAAAGAGTGGTGATGAGTGAGGGTTTATGGTAGGAAATGATCAAAGTGATGTAGAGAAATCAGAGGGCAGTGGATCTAGAATAATCCAATGAGATCAATGATCAAAGGGTGATGAATTTGAGTAAAAAATTCAAATTTCACATTGGTTAACCGGTTAACCAATTTACACTGGAAATGGTTAACCGGTTAACCAATTTACACTGGAAATGGTTAACCGGTTAACCAAGCATAAATTTGATTTTTTTATTCAAACATGATTGCTTGGTTGTTGTGGCCCGATTCTTTTGTATGTCGAAGAAGGCAAGGAAATAAACATGTGAACCTTGGAATTCCTGGAATGAATAAATTAACTTGGGAAATCCTTGATCATATGAATTTGAATTATTTGCGAATCAACTTCGACTTTTGTCTATGAAATTTTACTCGAGTTACAGGACTGCTATTTTTTTGGCATTTTCAATGGTTCCTCTTCCTGAAAATGTTAGTGAAAGGAAACAAATTTTTTTGGATTTTGATTAATGGTAAGTAAATATTAAAAAATAAAGCAAATTAAAGGCAACATTGATCCCCTGTGAGACATAAACCTACACCCGAGAAAAACCGAGCAACCAGTGCGATCTTGTTTGTATGAAAGATGCAGATGAAATGTGAAGAAAACTTAGGGCAAAAATTAGGATGTTACACACACTCCATTTAATGAGACTTGAATACACTCTCCTATGCAAACTTTCAAATAAAAAGTTTTTTCAAAAACATCAAACAAACAATAAGCGTCTTTCCTTTGGTAATTCTCTTTTCACCTCCCTCATTCTAAATGAAAGAACTTGCTCCTACTTGTCTTTTGCAAGACGGTAAACGCACTCGTTCCAGATGAGCCTGCAACACTTGAGCTAAGACATAAGCAGATCCCTTCTAAAAAAACAAGAAAGCTATGTCAGTCTTATTGAGTCGAACTACGGTGTTCTGACTTTCCTATTACACAAAGGGAATACGTAGGTACAAGCGAAGACACTTGGCAAACACAATCCTTCAGTCTCTTTCCTCATTCTTCGTGCCATTTCATTTCCTTATCCTTTCATCTCATTCTTCCTTATTTCTTTTCATTTATTTCCAGTAGAAGTTGCAGCAGTAGAAGATACCCATACCCTTTGAAACAGTGCTAGCAAGCGTGCATCCCGTCAGGTACGAAGGACGATTTGGGGTGCCAATACCTTCCCTTTTGTAACCGACTCCCTACCCTTTCTATTTGTTTCGTGAGACCCCGCTTTCTCCTTCTTCCAAGTTTGTGCAGCATTACCCTTCCTTTGGGATAAAAATGCCTGGCTGGCGACTCTTCCTTTTCTGCACCACTTTCGCGTCTGTACCATAATGGAAATCTCGGGAGCGACAAGATGAAACAGTGGTGAGAATGCTTGATTTTTTCCGCTGAGGTTCGATATGAATCTCCTCAAGAAATTAATCTTGCCCAACAATGATTGTAATTCCTTCTTCGTTGATGGAGTTTTTGCATCCATAATGGCCTTGGTCTTATTTTAGTTAATATATATTCCCTTTATGTGGACTACAAAGCCTAAGAAGTCTACCGCTTGCACACAGAAAGTACATTTGAGAGGATTCATTTTCAGACCATGCCTTCTTATCCTTTCGAATGATTATCAAAGATGGTAAAGATGGTTCTTCCTTGAAATAGACTTAACAAAATTATCATCAATATATATTTGCATAAAAGTATCTATATAGTCATGGAAGATTGAATTAATTGCTCTTTGATAAGTACCCCCACCCCCCAACATTTTGTCGCTCCTGGGATTTTCATCTTGGTACAAACGTGAAAATAACACAGAAAAGAAAGAGTCGCCAGCCAGACATTTTTATCCCGAAGGACTGGTTATGTTGCACAAACTGGAAAAAAAGGAGAAAGCGGGGTCTTGTGAACCAAAGAGAAAGGGTAAGGAAGTTGTTTAAGAAATGGGAAGGTATTAGCACCCCAGATCATTTATCGTACCCGACGGGATCCACTCTTGCTAGAACTATTTCAAAGGGTGAAAGATAAACTGCTGTTGAAATGAAACTACAACTGGAACTGAATAAGAGAAAGAAAAGGTATGAGAAAAATGTAGGGAAAATAAAGAGAGTGCTCGAATGGGCCCTACCCCACTACTTACGTATTTCATGGGAATGAGAATTAGAGTCGACGTAGTTCCCCTAACTAGGGAGGGAAACTGTTTGTTTGTATTTTTATGGCTTGAACTGCTTATGTCTATGCTTATGGGTTGTTGGCTCATCTAGAACGAGTGCGTTTACTGTCTTGCAAAGAGACAAGTAGGTGCATGTTCTTCTATTATGAGTGAGTGGGATAAGAAAAGAATTCCCGAAGGAAAGACGTTTGTTGTTGGTTTGAATGCTTTTAGAAGCTTTTATTTGAATTTGTATAGGAGAGTGTATCAAAGTCCCATTCAAAAGAGTATGCACTTCTTTCATCATCCCAAAATGGAATAGATAAGAAGCCCACCTAGGTTAGGAGAAACCTCCAAACACAGTTCCAAAGACTATGGCTCAAACACACTAGCATATGGTATTTATTAAGTGTTTTTGTTCTTTTTTAATTAAGAAGTGTTTTTTGAGTTTTCTTTGTGAAGCATCCTCATGCTAGGACTTATTCATCATGATAGATACCCTACACCTAATCCCCATATGGAATGTGTGCAAGTATCCCATGGCAAATTCCCTTGGCACATGAGAAAACTTTAACCTTTATTAAATGTTTTGAGTTGATTTTGAGATGAGAAAGAGAAAGCACCAAAAGGACCTCAAAGGTAAAATGTCTAAGGGAGACTAGACCTAATGAAGTTATCATAATTGGATATCCTAGGTTAGTGAGGTATGAGATCTCTACCCTAAAGAAGAAGGAAGAAGAGAAGAAGAAAAGAAGAAAAGAAAAGAAGAGAAGAAAGGAGAAATGGTTAGAAAACAACTTACTTCCAAGATGGAAGTTAAGTTGCTTCTAAAGGGGATGAGAAGAAATTATTAAAAACAAAGCATATTGAATGCTTGCACAAACACAAGTATGAAAATTAAAATATAAAGGAGAGATTGGAATGTGAAAGCACATCCACATCTTTCAACTTACCAAACCCCCTACAAGGTTAGTAAAAGAAGCATGGAAGTTCAAAAGAGGTAAGATGAAAGCCAAACATGAAAAACACACCAATGAAAGAGAAACAAAGTATCAATACCTTAAAAGTCAGAACCCAAAAAACACATTTAAATTCCTAATTCAACCTAAAAGATCATACCAAAATGCATGAGTTAGTTCATGGCATAATGAGAGATAAGGAGAGAAATGCAAACACGTATTCATGTTATAGACAAGTGAGGTAAAGATGAAAGTATAAGTTGCAAAGATGATATTAAATGGTCAAAGTCATAATCATATGCATAATATGACATGTTAAAGATGCACAAATGATCATGGCAAAGATTCATGGCAATCAAGTTCATACAACTTAGCAAACATCTAAGAGGAAGTCAAATTAGGAAATGGATGTTTCATACTTGAAATGGAATGAAAATGATGCAAAATGTCATACAAGTATGGAGGCTTGGGTATGAAGTCAATGGCATCTCATGTATGAAATTCAGATGAGATGGCAAGATGATAATGTTTGAGGCACACAAGTGTCGCTCCCACCAAATGACACAGGGTCAGAAGGGGTACAGACGCAAACGGTCGGCGAAAGGAGAACATGAAGATGAACTGAAAAGAGTCGCCAACTAGGCATTTTTATCCCGAAGGAAAGGTAATGCTGCATAAACCTAAGAAAAGATGGATAAGACGGTCACGAACCAGAGAAACTGAGAAAGGGGGTTGGTTACAACCTGGGAAGGTATTAGCACCCAGATTATCTGTCGTACTCGACGGGATCCACACTTAAAAGATTTGTGTTCAAAGGGGTAGTGTCTGTGCTATCTGTATGCAAAAGCTGGAAAAGAATGTACAGGTGTCGGTGCAAAAGAGATGTGAAGTGAATTGCTCAGGAATGAGGAAGTCAGACTTTTGTTCGATAATAGTTAAGTTATACCTACGTATCCTCTCGTGCAATGAGGAAGTCAGAACACCGTAGTTCTACTCAAAGAGACTGAAAGACAAATTGACTGATGAACTGCTTACTTGTCTATGCTCAAGTGTATGACCTGTCTGGCTCATGTGCTAACTGTCTTGCATTAGACGGAAGAAGCGAGTTCTCGTTTGTCAGTGAATGAGTTGAGAAAAGAATCCTGAAGGAGACGATTATTGTTTGTTTTGTGTTTTCAATCTTTTATTGATATTTGTGTTTGTCATAAGTTAATGAGCTTAAGCCTAAACCAAAGGTTAGTAAACTCATCACATCTTCCCTCTGATTAGGGGTAATGAGAATACCTTAAGTATGAAGTAAGCACCTCACACTTAATTACCATGATGTAGGACTAAGATCATTAACCTACTTGTGATTATTTAGATGTTTTTTTGGAGTTTTTGTTTAGTGTTAAGTGATGAATTTAAGCCATAATCAAGGATTTAATGAACTCATTACACCATCCTAATAGAAGGGGACTTGTCCATTAACACTAGGTTTAGTCCTTCTTAACCAATTAAGGAAGAATTAGAACCCTAATGCAAGGCCCGAGTTACAAGCATATTGCCTAGGTGATTATTAGGTGGATTGATTAAGAGGTTTAAACACATTAAAGGTTTAAAACTTAGGATTAAAGTTATACACTCCATCCTAAGAGAAGGATGCAGGCATAACCTTAATCACAAAGCCTTAAAACCTTAAAGGTTTAGTCTCTGATTATGAGATGAGGAGAGAGATACAAAGGATGACACAAAGGTAAAACTAATGGGGGACTAATCAAAACCCTAATTTTTATCATTCTTGGGTGTTCCTAGGGTTTATAAGGGTTGCAAGAGATCTTCAAGAAATGCATCCAAGGAAGAAACAGGAGAAAAGAAGGAGAAGCAGAAGAAACAAGCTAACTTACTTCACTTAAGAAGATAAGTTACTTGAAGAAAGAAAGTGAAGGAGGAACATGAATGAGCAAGCTCACTCTAAAGAAAAAGCAAAATGCAACAAGGATGCATAAGATGGAATGAGAAAGGAAATGAGAAGTGAAGGCAAATTCACTTCTCAAAGTACTTACCACCTGAAATGGTTAGCATAAAGGAATGAAATGAAACAAAGAATGAAATGCATGCAAGGGTGCAAACCAAAACCAGAAGCATGTTCATGATGTAAATGATTCTAAGAGATGATGAAAAGACATACCAAATGCTATGGATGATCATACAAGAGATGAGAATGCAAATGAAGCATGTAAGAAGCATGAAAGCATATGAAAGTTCATGGAATGTAATGAATGCATAACATGGCAAATGGATGAAGAAATGATCAAGCATGATTATAATGTGTCCTATGATGTCTTAGAAGTCATGTGAATGTATGAAATGTCATGACAAGTTCTTGAATGAATGCATATGCAAGATGTATGCAAATGAAGATGAGAAATTAGGGTTTTCATGCAACATGAGATGCAAAAGTCAAAAACAGAAGCAAATCATAAGATAAAAAATTGAAAATGCAATCAAAGGGACCCTAACCCCATATGACATCACACCCCAAAGGAGGAGACCTAACTCTTAACCTAATGAAAGTTATGATTTTTCTAAGTTATCTAGGGTTTTAAGGCACCTAAAGGGAAAAAATGCAAATCAAATAAAAAATGCAGAATAAATTTGTGACAAAATTATGTTAGATACTACATGCTAAATGAAGATCAATGCAAAAAGAATCAATGACATACCATTCTTGGTTAGGAAGAAAAGAATTCTTGAAATTAGGGTTCAAAAATAAGAATTTTATGAACCCGAAATTCAAGAAAATTGTCAAAGATTGTTTAAAACCAAAAATAAATTTGTATGTATGGTATGACAATGTTTCTAAATGTCCTAAGATGCAATGTGAATATTTTTGGGATTTTTAGAAACCTAAATGATATTTTAATTAATTAATTTCCATTAGTTAATTAAAATAAACATTTAAATGTTTTAAAAATGATTTTTAGATGCAAAAAATAAAAATAAAAATATTTTTGGGTTAAGAAAATTATTTGAATGCAAAATGCAGAAGAAAATATTTTTTTGAGATTTTCTAGCTATTTTAAATTAATGCTGCAAAATAAAATGAGAAAAATACAATAAAAATTAAAATAAACAGAAGTAAGTAAATCTAAGGGCTTGGATTGGTTCTGAGGAATTCAAGGTTGCTGCGAGCGCAATCTGATGGCTATTATTCAAATTCAACTAATCTCAATTAATTAATTAAATAATCCAGATTAAAGGTTAATGAAATGATCCTAGGCGTCCATCACACGCGGGAAAGCAAAATCTAAGGGTCCACGTTCAAATACTTCCCTAACCCTAATTAAGCCTTTAATTACTTTCAGGTCACCGGGGAAGAGCTCCGGTCGTCTTCTCCGGCAGCCTCTTCCCCTGAAAATCTCAAACTTCCACCCAGGTCATTTCTGGAGCTCTAAAGCTCCAAATCAACTCCCCTCATCTCCCTGGACTCAAATCCACTCTCAAAAAAAATTTATAATTGCTCATAAACAAGATTCGAAGGAAAGATTAAAAATGGCAAAACTTTCAGAACATGCATACAGGTTCATTTCTCAACCATTCTTAAAAATAAACACATCATGGTGATCAACAAAGCATGAAGATCAATCTAAACACTTAAAATAACACTTCTGGAAAAAAGTTTGAAGAAGTTACCTGAGCTTGAGCTTCCTCAATTTGGAGCTTTCTGGTCACTTCTCTTGTGCAAGATGACTCCAATGACCTTCCTACAGAAGCTTTGATGCTTGGAAGAAGTTTCTTTTGGCTGGTTTATGAGATTGCACTTCAACTGGCCAAGAATCGTGTTTTGTGTATGGGTTGTTTTTGGCTGTTTTAATGGTTGGTTTGTGTTCAGTTTATGATTCTAAGATGAATGGTGAAATTGGTTTGGAGTTTGAGTGAGTGAGCTGAGAGATTTGAAGGTTTTTGCAAGTGGGAGTGATTTTGTAAATGTTGATTTCTTGGAGGTTTCAGCTTGTGTGTCTTATGAAAAATGACCCTTGGAGCATGCTTGTAAAGTCTGGATTGGACAGAGAGTGGGTGGTGGACTGTGGTGATTGGTATGGGCTTCTTGCCAAAAAGTCAAAAGTTTTGTACTTGAGGTATGGGCAATGGTGTAGCTGGCTCATTGGCTTGTCTATGCGCAACATGGATCAAGGATGTCCATAGAATCCATTTGGAGGCAATTCAACAAGTGGATGGACGTTTATGAGGTGTTTTGCAAATTCATGAAGTTTTGGCCCTTTTGTAATTTCTTGATGTTCAAGGCATGGAATGATGCAATTCTTTGGGAAATTCCGATCTTTATGCAATGTAATATGATGTTATGATACATAGAAGTGTGTTTGGAGTCACAAAATACCTTGGCAAGTGGTTTTGCAAGAATCCCTCTTTGGTGCATTCTTGAAAATTATGTGATTTTTGCCAACTTTGGCAAGCCATATCTTGGGTTCCAAAATGAATTAGGTCTTGTTCTTGTACTTTTTGAAAAGGGAATGATCCAATCTATAACTTTCATGACCAACAATTTTTCATTTGAAGCATTTTTGGTTGAGAAAGAGGAGGTTGAAAAACTTTCCCAAAATGGAAAGTTTACATTACAAGTCATTTCCATTTTTGGCAACTTTTGGTTTAGCTCACTTTTCTTCAATTTTGTGAACTTCCAAGCACTTAAATGATCAAATAAAGATCATATAACTTCAATTTGATGAAAAATCCACTTTGGTTCCATGTTGGGGGGCCTCAGATGTCCTGATTTTGCTCTGACTTGCTCAAGAAGTTACCCAGTGATCAGATGACTTCCACAGTGAATTTCTTCATCAAACTTGGTATGCATGATCCTTATAACATATTGAGACTAATAGAAACAAGAATGACCAAAATATTTGGAGATATGGCCTCTGAAACCAAAACCCTAATTTCAGGTCATCTGTGCAGTTAAACCCTGACTCTACTTCCATGCTTTGCCAGTTCTTATGATTCTTTGACTTCCTTGATCTTTGAGGGACATAATATGATGTTTGAACATACATGGACCCTCTTGGAATGATTGAAGACCTTTGGACTGGCTCAGATGGATCCTTGGATTGCTCAGATCACAAACCCTAGATGCAGATGAACTTGAACTAATGCAGTGAAACAAAAATACAATATGATATGGTATGTTTAAACTAATGCAAATATGAAAGATCACAAGCCATGGTGTGAATCTAGTGAGGGAAAATTTGGGGTGTTTACAGCTGCCCCTATTCAAACATGAGTTAGCTGTGCAGGATGTAAGCGCCTGGTTTAACAGACAAACAAGATAACTTGTGGTTGAATACCAAAGACAGTCCAAAATTTGCACTCACTGGGGAGAAGAAGAAAAGGGATATAAATAGTAAAAGAAAGTGTAGTATAATTGTAAAGTGAAGGCGATGGAGGACGACCATCGAGCAGAGGACGACTGTTGGGGGATAAAGCAATGACGGGGACGACCGACATGCTGGGGAAATAAAGGGATCATGATGGGGACGACCATCAAGATTTTCTGGGAATTAAAATAAAGGCAATGATGGGGAGGACCATCAGGTTTGCAAAGAATAAATAAAATAATGATGAGGGACGGTCATCAAAGGTGAAGGACGATCACCTAGCAGGGGACGACTGCTCTTTACCACAACATAAGACGAATGTCAGATATAAAAGTTCGATGATGGGGACGGCCATCAGATAAGCATGATGAAGGACGATCATCAAGAGGTGAAGGACGATCACCTAGCAGGGTACGGCTGCTCTCAGGATTTATCATGACATATGACGAATGTCAGATAACAAGATCAACGATGGGGACGGCCATCAGATAAACTGATGAAGGAAGATCATAAAAAGGTGAAGGATGATCACCTAGCAGGGGACGACTGCTCTGTTGGGGATAAGGATGAGGGACGGTCATCCAATGGTGAAGGACGATCACCTGGCAGGGTACGGCTGCCGAAAGTATCACGACATAGGACGGATGTTGGATAAAAAAGGGTTCCAATGATGGAGACTCCGCTGGGGGAAGGGATGAGGGACGGTCATCCAAAGGTGAAGGACAATCACCTGGCAGGGTATGGCTGCTGAAAGTATCACGACATGGGACGAATGTCGGATAGAAGAAAAGTTACTTTGCTGGGGAATAGTAAACACGGATGAGTACTTACACTTAAGAAATAAAAGGTATAAGTGTTTTGACGTTGTGTATAGATTAATAATGCGGACGAGCATCCTTAGGACCATGATACGGACGCGTATCGATAGAAACAAACGTTGAAGCATGTTCATAGATGATGGTACGGACGAGTACCAACTGGTTAACAAAGAACACGGACGAGTGTCGAATCTGTGGGGGAATGATAATATATAAGCAAGATACGGACGAGTATCAGAGACTTCTATATAAGTATGAGTGAATATTGAAGTATAAGCAAGACACAGACGAGTGTTCAACTTGTTGGGGAAAGGTGACACGGACGAGTGTCAGAAGAGAAAGTGTATAAGTTATGAACAATCATTGGTATATGAGAGTGTAAAAGGTGTTTCAGCGACCTGCGGGGATAGGGTGACACGGACGGGTGTCGACAAGAGTGTATTATGAATAAGTGATTGGTTTGCAACTAGTGATTGGGCAACCGTGTTGGGGAATGGTGACACGGACGGGTGTCAACAAGGGTATGAACAGTTTTCTGGATGCAAAGAGGATGTTTTTGCTCATATCTGCGGGGGAATGATATGACACGGATGTAAACACCCCAAATTTTCCCTCACTCATTTCATCATGGCTTTTGATTCTTTTCATTTGCATAAGTTAAATCATATCATCTCATATTACATTTTTGCTTCACTGCATTGGTTCAAAGTTCATCTGCATCTAGGGTTTGTGATCTGAGCAATCCAAGGGTCATCTGAGCCACTCCAAAGGGCTTCAATCATTTCAAAAGGGGCCATGTATGTTCAATAATCATATTACATCCTCCCAAGATCAAGAAAGACAGAAAATCACAAGAACTGAGAAAGGCATGGAAGCAGAGCTAAACTTAACTGCACAGATGACCTAAAATTAGGGTTTTGGTTTCAGAGGCCATAACTCCAAATTTTTTGGTCATTCTTGTTTCTATTGGTCTCTATATGCTATAAGGATAATGCATACCAATTTTCATGAAGAAATTCAATGGGGAAGGCATCTGATCAATAAATGACTTCTTGAGCAAGTCAGTGCAAAATCAGGGCATCTGAGGCCCCCAACCATCCAACCAAAGGGTTTTCTCCATCATTTTGGATGTGTATGATCTTTATTTGATCTTAGAAGAAGTTATAAGTTCACAAAATTGAAGAATTTCAAGCCATTTGCAAAGTTGCCATTTTGGGAAAGTGACTTGTAATGTAAACTTGCCATTTTGGGAAAGTTTTTCAAACTCCTCTTTTTGATTCAAAAATGCTTCAAATGAAAAATTCTTGGTCATGAAAGTTGCAGATTGGATCCTCCCATTTTCAAAAAGTAAGAGAACTCATTCTAATTCATTTTAGAACAAAAGTTATGGCCTTGCAAAGTTGGACAAAATCACTTATTTTTCACTTTTGTGCCAAAGAGGAAACTTGCAAAAACACTTGCCAAAACCAAATGTGACTTCAAATCAACTTCTAATCATCACACAAACATAATTCATGGTCTATAATTCAGATTTTCCCAAAGAATTTCTCACTTTCATGCCTTAAATTCCAAGTATCATAAGCCATTTATCATAAAAGTCACAAAGAGGGAAATCTTGCAAGAATGGTTCTTAGGGTGTTGTTTGATCTCTAATCAATCTCAAAGTGTCATAACAACATTATATGGTACATTTTGCTGCATATTTCCCAAGGGATGTCACATATCCATGACCAAAACTTCAAAATGCAACAAGTTGCAAAAAAGGCAAAACATGTGACATCTCACCCTTCATCCATTTCAGATCACATCAGAACATCCCATGGCTCCCCTTGAAGGCAGCTGAACTCAGAGCAGCCCTAAGATAGCTTCTGCCATGGCCCATGCTTGAAGTACACCTAACATTGACTTTTTGGCCAATTACCCCATGCCATTCCCACAGTGCATGTCACTTCTTCAGACCTCTTCCAATAGTTTAGGGATGTGTTATGGATGATAAAACAGGCTGGACATAAGCAAAAAGGGGACACACAATCAGATTTCACAAACTTGCAAAAAACTTCCCCTCTTCGAAACTTCTCCCACAACCATCAAACTTCCATTTTTCCTTCACCAATGAGTCACACATCCTCCATAGAACCAAAATCCACCATTGAAACAGCCTGAAACATCACATACTCAACTCTCCAAATCTGCTACACCAAAGCTGGAACTTCAAAACCAGCCATCCTCAATGTTTTCTAAGCTTCATATCATCTTCAGGAGGTTCATAGGAGTGGGTTTGCATCAAGGGAGGACCCAGAGAGCCCAGAACTAGAAGGTTCCATCTCAGGTATAGCTCAAGAACTTTTTTCTCAGAACCCTGTTTTTAAGTTCTTAATCGAATCCTTATGATGTGCTGATGATCCTGATATATTTACTTTTCAAAATGGTGGAATATTGAGTATGTATGGATTGTCTGAAAGTTTCTGACCTAAAATTGTTTTGTTTCGATTTGCCTTGTTGATGAATGAAAAATGGTTTTTGTTTGGGGATTTTGGTTCAGTGATGTGTGGGATTCATTTCTGGCCAGAGAGATTTCGTTTTAGATGCGTAGGGAGAGAGATAGGGTTTTGGCTCGTCGGAGAAGACGACCGGAACACTGTTCCGGTCGCCTGAGAGTGATTAAGCCCTAATCCCAATAATTAGGCAACTTTGAATACTGGCCTTTGGATTTGATTTACCCGCGCGCGTGTGTGGCCCAGATTGTCCCACTTAGCCCTAATTTCCAATTAATTAAGTTAATCAGGATTAATTAATTATTTAAATAAGATTTACTTAGTTTGAATTACAGCCACTAGATCACGCACGTAGTCAACTCCCGCCCCATAGGTTTGAATCCTGGCCCTCAGATCAGCATACTTCTCCTTTAATTCAATTTTATTTTCTTTTTTTATTCATTTGTTTTGCACATTTTATTTAAAATAGCAAATCATTTCTAAAAAATCTCATTTTTTGCATCACACCTTAAAATATTTGTCTCTTTCTGAAAATAATTTTTGTTTTATTTTTTGCATAATTTTCGTATTTTAAAAATATTTTAATGTTTATTTTAATTAGTTAATGAGAATTAATTAATTAAAATAGCATTTAAGTTTCTAAGAATCACAAAAAAATTCACATTGCATGTTAATACATTTAGAAACATTATCAAACTCCTCAAACAAATTTCTTTTTGGTTCTTGACATATTTTGACATTTTTCTTTGGAATTAAAGTCCTTAAAAGTCAATATTTTTGTCTTAATTTAGAAAAATTCATTCTGCCTAACCTTGAAGAGTTTGATGATGGTTCTTTTTGTGTTGCATTCTTCATGTCATGTAGTTTCTAGGGTAAAATTGGTTTGAATTTATCTTTCACTTTCAATTTGATGTGCATTTTTCCTTTTGAGGTGCCTTAAAACCCTAGCTAACTTGAGAAAATCATAACTCCCATTAGGTTAAGAGTTAGGTCCCCCCCTTTGGGCAGTGAACTTATGGGTTAGGGTTTCTTTGATTCCATTTTCAATTTTTTATCTTGTCATTTGCTTCTGATTTTGAATTCTACATTGCATATTGTATGTAAACCCTAATTTTTGCCTTCATTTGCATCCATCTTCCATATGGTTGCATACATGAACTTGCCATAACATTTAGTACATTCACATGACTTATAAGACATCTTAGGACACATTAGAATCATGTTTGATCATTGTATCATCCCTTTTCCATGCTTTTGCTTTCATTTGATGTCATATGCATTCATGATCTTTCATGCTTCCTTTCATGTCTCATTCACATTGCTTGTATGATCATACTCATCTCTTGACTTGTGTTTGCTTTACTTCTTAGCATCATTAACATCATGTTTATGCCTCTGGTTTTGGTTTGCATCATTGCATTCATTTCATATTCACTTCATTCCATGTCTTTTGGTTAACTTTTCAGGTGGTAAGTACTTGAGAAGTGAATTTGCCTTCACTTCTCATAATCTTTTCTCATCTCTCTTATGCATTCATTGCTGTATTTTACTTGTGTATTAGAGTGAGCTTGCTCATTCATGTCTCCTTATCACTTTCTTTCTTCAAGCAACTTATCTTCTTAAGTAAAGTAAGTTGACTTGCTTCTTTTGCTTCTCCTCCTTTCATCTGCTTTTTCCTTGGTGGCTCCTCTTGAAGATCTTTTGCAAGCCTCATAAACCCTAGGAACATCCAAGTATGATCACAATTAGGGTTTGATTAGTCCCCCATTTAGTTTTACCTTTGTGTCATCTTTGTGTCTTCTTTTCTCATCTCATAATCAAGGACTAAACCTTAAAGGTTTTAAGGCTTTGTGATTAAGATTATGCCTGTATCCTTCTATTAGGATGGAGTGTATAACTTTAATCCTAAGTGTTAAACCCTTAATGTGTTTAAATCCTTTAATCAATCCATCTAATAATCACTAAGACAATAAGCTTGTAACTTGGGCCTTGCATTAGGGTTCTAATTCTTCCTTAATTGGTTAAGAAGGACTAACCCTAGTGTTAATGGACAAGTCCCCCTCAAGTTGTCTTACAAACCATAAAATTCACTTCTTAATCTTACCCTTAACTAAAATCCACTTTAATAAAGGCCTAGTTTTGTCATGAGGTTAATCCCTAATCATGGATTAAGTTGAGGTATCTTCCTCAGCTTAAGTGTTCTCATCTATTATCCTTCTATTAGGATGGTGTAATGAGTCAATTAAATCCTTGATTATGGCTTAAACTCATTACTTAACACTAAACAAAAACTCCAAAAACATCTAAATAAGTGCAAGTAGGTTAATGATCTTAATCCTACATCATGGTGATTAAGTGTGAGGTGTTTACTTCACACTTAAGGTATTCTCATTACCCCTAATCAGAGGGAGGATGTGATGAGTTTACTAACCTTTGGTTTAGACTTAAGCTCATTAACTTATGACAAACTCCAAAAACAATAAAAGACTGAAAACCTCAAAAACAAACAATAATCGTCTCCTCCGGGATTCTTTTCTCACCCCATTCACTCACAAACGAGAACTTGCTTCTTACGTCTAATGCAAGACAGTTTGCACCTGAGCCAGACAGGTCATACACTTGAGCATAGACAAGTAAGTAGTTCACAAGTCAATTTATTTTTCAGTCTCTTTGAGTCGAACTACGGTGTTCTGACTTCCTCATTGCACGAGAGGATACGTAGGCATAACTTAATAGTTATCGAACAAAAGTCTATGTATATTCCCCCTCCTTCCAGCATTATTCTTTGGGCCTCATAATCTTGAGCTTCATGCTATTCCCTTACACTGACACTTCTCTTATACACTTCATATTTCTTTTTTTTGCACTGACACTTGCATTCTTTTCCAGCTTTTTGTACACAAATAGCACTGACACTACCCCTTTAAACACAAATCATTCAAGCGTGGATCCCGTCGAGTACGGCGGACAATCTGGGTGCTAATACCTTCCCAGGTTGTAACCAACCCCTTTCTCAGTTTCTCTGGTTCGCAACCGTCTTATCCATCTTTCTAGGTTTATGCAGCATTACCTTTCCTTCGGGATAAAAATGCCTAGCTGGCGACTCTTTTCTTTTCAGTTCACCCTTGTGTGTTCTCTCCCTTTCGCCGACCGTTCGCGTCTGTACCCCTTCTGACCAGGTGTCATTTGGTGGGAGCGACAACTTGGCGACTCTGCTGGGGACCCTTATACTGTAACCAGGGCTTCTGGTTCTTTTTGTGGGTTCCTCCTAGCGCTTGTTTGATCTGTGTTTATCGGGGTGTTATGTGCTATGTGTGTCTGTTTATTTTGCTTTATTTATTGCTTTATGTACAACTTTATTTATTTGCTTTCTTTACAGTCTTATGCATATTTTATACTGTCATTTGCTGGATCTGGTTTGCTGTTTTGGTGGGTGGGGTTCCATTAAGAGATTAAGGTCCTATACCTGGGACCTGAGTGACACCTAGGCTAGAGTGATTCATGTTCTTTCCCATTCCATTTCGGTCTGGTGCGGGAATATGAAACACGGTTCAGATGTGGGTTTCTTCTTGAGAACTCTATGCTACATATTTCCTGTAGTGCTAGGGCTATCTGGGAAGCCTGCTAAGTCTGGATGACCTTTGTTATGACCTTCAGAAACTGGGGTGAATTAGAGGAGGATCTTTTATGGTTATTATAAACACTGTACCTCCGGGTTAGAAGAGTTTACACTTCTCATTACTGATCCAAGTCTGAGGATCCTTGTTCTAGAACACTACCTGTGAGGGGGTTGGGACTGTTTACAGGTTTGCAGGTACCCTTGACTACATCATACCCTGTTTTTGTTTTGTTTAAGAATACTCCACTTTGGACAGTTCTTGTGATTAACCCTGGACATGTGACTCTTTATTTGAGTCCCCCACCTTGGTTACTGGATTTCTGAACCTCCATCTGGACCTTCTTTGAACATACATGGACTTATATCAAGACGGTTAATCAAATCCAGCTTGATCACAAACCCTTGCATATCATTTACATATATCATCATTGCATCATTTAACATTTTTTTATTTGTTTTTCAGGGTATCCACATCATATCTGGTTTGGTTTTGACCCCTTCTTCTGCATAGACCTCTGCTTCATCAGTTGTCTGCTTCAGCTATCTTCATCATCACCAGCATTAGCCTGTCAGTGGCTCATTTCCAGTATCATTTTGTGATCTTCATCAGCACCTATCTTCATCTTCTTCAGCAGCACTCATGACTACTCCCAGGAAGAGCAACATATCCTACCATTTCTTTGAGCCTGTGTTGACTGGTATCAGGCAGGTCCAGTCACTTATCACACCTGACCACATCCCATTGTTTAGAGAACATTATGGAGGTATCCTGGATATGGTTATGGACCTTGACCCTTCTCAGAGGAGCATGATCCACACATGCTTGCAGTTTTATGATCCTCCATTGAGATGTTTCACCTTTCCAGACTTCCAGCTAGGGCCTTTGCTGGAAGAGTTTTCTTCATTGATTGGAGTACCTATCAGGGGTGGAATCCCTTTCAACCCAGAAATGCCAGCTCCCAGAAATGAAGAGGTAGCAAAGGCACTATACTTGGAGCCTGCCTTGATTGAGCAAAATATGACAACAAAAGCTGGGATCCCTGGTTTGCACTTGGACTTCCTAATTTCTCAGGCCATCCTGAAGACCTCATTGGGAGAATGGAGGGCAGTCTGTGCACTGTTAGCCCTCAGCATATATGGGGCTATACTGATTGCAGATGAGCCCAAATTTGTCAGCAAGAATGCCATCCATCTGTTTCTTCTGAGGAACCCAGTACCCACGCTGCTGGGAGACTTTTATTACTCCATTCATCAGAGGAATGAGAAACAAAGGGGGAAGTTGGTGACATGTTGTGCTCCTTTGTTTTACACCTGGCTGCTCAGACACCTGCCTAAGTCAGATGCCTTCCTGAATCCTCACCAACAGAAGAATTGGGCCAAGAGGCTCATTGCCTTGACTTCAGATGATATTAGATGGTGCACCCAGAGCACCAAGGGCAAGGACATTATCACCAGTTGTGGACAATACCCAAATGTGCCTCTGATAGGAGTAAAGGGTTGCATCAACTACAATCCTTTACTGTTTAAGAGACAACTGGGTTATGCTTTGGTTCACCCTCCCAGAGTGCAGGATTTAGCTGAGAACCTGTATTGTGAAGTAAAACCTAATTCAGCTGCTGTCAGACAAGCATCCTGGGCTTGGGACAACATCCAGACTAAAGGGATGGCCATTCTTGGAAGGTGTAATAATGTTGCCTCGGCTTAGTACTATGACTGGTCCCGTACTAGAGCTCAGATTACTGGAATGCCTTTCACCTTGGAGGACATACCTGGACCATCTACAGTACAACCTGCAGCAACTGTCAGCCTAGAAGAATTTGAGAAACTGAAAGAAAGGAATGAGAACCTATCTCAAGCTTTGAAGAAGAATCTTTGGGAAAGGAGTGATGGTCGTCTAGACATTGAGAGATTGGAAAATCTCAAGGTGGAACATCTTGCCAAAATTGAGAAGACAGAGGATTACATAAGGAAAGCAAGGGTTGGGGAGCAAATATTGAAGAATGCCTGTAAAGAAGCCAAGATTCAGAAGGCTAGGACTGAGCTCTATCTGCAAGAGAGTCAGGCTAGGTGGGTCAGGATCACTGAAGCCCGTACACAAGAAGACCAGAAAACTCAAGCCAAGATTGAACAGTTAGAGGCCAGTGAGAAGAAGCAGCAGGAAGCTTTGTTGGCAGCCCAGAAGGAGATTTCAGAGTTGAAGCTCAGAGCAGGATTGAAAAGATCAAAGGACCAGGACATGCATAGGAAGTTGACCACTACCATTGCTACCATGAACCTCCTCATTAGGACCATTACAGAGCACCCAGCTGGTCCAGTGACTGAGGCACTCCTGAAGGAGGTCAGAGAGGATGAGTTTGGACTGGATGTCTGATTCTTTGTTTGTTGTTGTTTCCATTTGATGTACTTTTCCTTTTATTGTATTTTGACCCTCCACGGGCATGTGTTGTAAAACAGACTATATATTGTGCATCTTTTGTAATATATTTTAGTTTGTTCTCATTTGGGTTTTCTCTCAAGAACATCAAGCATCTTCCTCGAGGTCTGGAAAGGTCAAAACCAAGAACCAAACCGGATACCTTGGAAAGCAAATAAGCATAATGCATTGCATACTAACTTTTGTTTTGTTTTTTAGGTTTTATTATTATTGTCTCTAACTTTGTTGTGATCTCAGGAAACATTGCTCGTCGCCGAGTGTTCCCTGTCAACCGCGCACACCGGTACCCGACTCGCAACAACCTTCCCGGTATTCAAATGGAACAAGTACAGCAGGATCTGACTGAGGTCAGGAATCAGATGGCTAATGAGAGAGTGGAGATGAGAAATCAGATGTCTCAATTCATGGCTGTGATGACTGGCTTGGCCTAGAGTCAAGAAAGGTTAAGAGAGCTGGTGGAAAGACAAACTCTTGAGGAGCCTCATCTTGGAACAGGAGGAACTAGTAACAATGAACGGGGCCATCCTCGTATTGACCCACCTGTATTTGGACCTCATTTGGATCCAGAAGCTAACATCCCGAGGAATGTACAAGGTAATACTGCTGGGGGGAGAATCTTGCAGGAGGATCCCCAAGAAGAGTAGTTTACTGTTATGGGAGCTGGAGATGAAGTTTATGACAGGAGATTGGACGAAATTGCTGAAAAGTTGAGATCTCTGGAGTCTCAGAATTCTTTGGGCTTCGATGTGATGGATATGGGACTGGTGGATGGGGTGAGAATTCCCCACAAATTCAAACCCCCATGGTTTGAGAAGTACAATGGTACCTCCTGTCCTCGCACTCACATGCAGTCTTTTCTGGGAAGACTCAAAGCTTATACTATGGATGAGAAGCTGTGGATGTTCTACTTTGAAGACAGTCTGACTGGGGCTTCAAGAGAGTGGTATTCACACTTGTCTAGAGCCACCATAAGATGCTGGAAGGATTTGGCTGAGGCTTTCATCCGTCAATATCAATACAACCTGGACATGGCTCCCAACAGGACCCTCCTAATGGGAATGTCTCAATCTTCTAGAGAAAGCTTCAGGGAATATGCCCAAAGGTGGAGACAGCTTGCTGCTGCTGTCCAACCACCCATGTCAGAGAGAGAAATGGCTGACATGTTCATGAATACTTTGCAAGGGACATATATTGATAGACTGGATGCTTTTTCCACTACCAGTTTTGCCGATGTGGTCATAGCTGGTGAAAGAATTGAAATCCTTTTAAAGATGGGCAAAATCTCTGACAGTGGTGCAAGTTCATCTAGCAATCCCATAAAGCATTTTGCGGGACCCCGAAGAGCCGGTGAGACCAATTCCATTCATGCAAGCAGGGGCTGACCTCAGTATGTGCACCATTCAGTAGCAGCAGTTACCATCCCAGCTCCGATTCCTCAACAATCAGCATATCCTCAACAACAACAACAACCACAGTATCAATAACAAGTTCATTATCCGCAACAGAGAACCTACAACAACAGCAACAACCAACAACAGCGTCCTTTCCAACAAAAACCATCACAGGCAAACAGGGTAATTGACTCAATCCCAATGCCGTATGCTGCACTCTTGCCACAACTCCTAAAGCTCAACCTAGTTGAGTTAAGGACATTGGCACCTCCGGATCCCACCAATATGCCAAAGAATTATGATGCAAATGCTAGGTGTGCATTCCACTCAAACGCACCGGGGCATAACACTGAAAAATGCAGGACCCTACAGATGAAAGTCCAAGACCTGGTGGACTCAAAAGCTCTCAACTTTGCACCTCCTTCGAGTGTCACAAGGAATCCAATGCCTAGTCACAACGGGCCTAGGATTAATGCTATTGAGGAAGGCAAACCATCCACCTTAATCACCAGTGTTGCGCAAATTAGAACACCTTTGGTTGAAATCAAAGCTCAGCTTTTAGAATGCCAAGTGTTCCCCGGATGTGAGCTGGGCTGTGGATATTGCAATATTGCAGTCAATGGGTGCGAAAGGCTGAGAAACCGCATAGATGGTCTTATCAAGGATGGTATCCTTCAGATGACGACAACGGCGCCTACAACTCCAACAATCCCTTCGTCAATGATCACAGATACTCCTACAACGTCAACAACCATTGTTCCAATGGATTCTACTACAACTCCAACAACCACTCAATCGATCACTTCAATGGGTACAAGTTCAGTCACCATTCCTGCTACAACTTCAACCCCCATCCAGTCAACAGTATCTTCTACAACATTAGCAGCAATTGATGAAAGTGTCTCAACGGTTACAATATACTACGATCCCGTAAATGTTCCTACCAACAATTCACAACAAAATGTTACTCCCGTCAGAGCACCAGTTACCATATACTATGATCCACACACCATTGTGGTCCCCTCTGCAGCTACTATCAGTCCAGTCACTATCACATTGCCTGGGCCAGTTCCTTACGAAAGAAATAATGCCATCCCTTGGCATTATGGCTCAGATCTATACTGCGAGGGGCAGAAAATCACTTTAGAATCATCGACTTCTTCACCTCAGATAGACAATGTGGGGGGAGGCGGAGGCTTCACTAGAAGCGTACGTCTCTTTGCCTCGCGAATTCCAAGACCCATTGCTGAAACAGAAACTGCTGCCAAGGCAAAAGGGAAAAGCATGGTGCAAGAAGAACCAGTTGTCAAAGAAGCTTTGAAGACTCCTTTTGATCAAGAGGTTGATGAGTTTATGAGAATCATAAAGAAAAGTGATTACAAGGTGGTAGACCAGCTTCACCAAACACCTTCCAAGATCTCCATATTGTCATTGCTAATGTGCTCCGAGGCTCATCGGAACACACTATTAAGAGTCCTGCACGCAGCTTATGTGCCGGAGGAGATTACCGTCAATCAGTTAGAGGCTGTGGTTGGAAATGTCAACGCTAGTAATGGACTAGGATTTACCAACACTGATCTAACAACGGAAGGTCGCAATCACAACAAGGCTTTGCACATTACCTTGGAATGTAAGGGTGCAGTTCTTTCTCACGTACTGGTAGACACGGGGTCATCCCTCAATGTCCTGCCCAAGAAAGCCCTTGTGAAGCTGGAGTATGATGGATTGGCACTACGCCCAAGTAACTTGGTAGTGAGAGCCTTTGACGGTTCTAAAAGATTAGTTCTGGGAGAGATAGAATTACCATTAATGATTGGCCCACATGTTTTCAAAACGACCTTCTTTGTGATGGATATACAGCCTGCCTACAGCTGTCTATTGGGTAGACCATGGATACACGCCGCTGGCGCCGTGACGTCAACCCTTCACCAGAAGTTAAAATTCGAGTGGGAAGGCCAAGTCATTACTATTTGTGGGGAGCAGGATATTTTTGTTAGCCAGCTGGCTACTTTCAAATACATTGAGATGGATGGGGAGATCCATGAAACCATGAGCCAAGGGTTTGAGGCCCTTAATATTAATGAAACATCTGCTGTTCTTGGGACCTCCATAACATCATATCAGCAAGCCCGGAAGGTTGTTAAGGAAGGTACCGCCCAAGGCTGGGGCAGGCTGCTGCCCGTGGAGAAGAAAGAGGATCGATTCGGGTTGGGTTACAGACCAACTCGACAAGATCAACCGGAGGCTGCAAAGGAGCCCAAGTTTGTCAGCGGGGGAATGCTCACCCCGGATGATGTGAATAGCTTGGAAGATGAGTCAGAAGATGAGCGCAACCTGGAAAGCTGGATACGTCCAAGGATCCCGGGGAGCCATGTCTCAAACTAGTCTTCCCAGGAAATTATAAGAGTTACTCCTGCAGAGTAATTATTATTTCCTGTATTTTGAAGCATGCATCAAGTCCTGCATCTTGCCCAAGATGTCAGGACTCATTTTGTAATCGGGCCATCTTGTATTTTGTGCAAAGATCAATTAATGAATATCAGGACATCTTTTGCAAACGAGTCTTTTCTTTTCCGCTCACTGTTTTTCATTTTTCAGTTTTTGTACAAAAATAAAATGGCAATGCTTTTCAAAATAAATAACTTCATTTTCACTTTTTTCTAAATAAGATAAAACCGATCACTAAAATGAACAAATCTAAACCCTTGCAGAAAGTGCCCTCCAGACTGCACCGACAACAACACTGCTATGACTTCGTATGACTTTGACAATCCAATCAATCAAGCTGATGAAGAGGTTGAAGAAGATTATGAGCTACCTGAAGAACTAGCCAGGTTGTTGAGACAAGAGGAGAAGGTTATCACTCCTCATCAGGAGGAGGTTTAAACGGTTAATCTTGGTACAGAAGAAGACTTGAAAGAAGTCAAGATCGGGGCCTGCCTGCAAGATTCAGTGAAAGAGCAACTGATTGACATGCTTCGGGAATATGTAGATGTTTTTGCTTGGTCTTATCAGGACATGCCAGGGTTGGACACCAAAATTGTTACGCACAAGCTGCCGCTGAAAGAAGACTGCCCACCAGTAAAACAGAAGTTGCGCCGTACTCGCCCAGATATGGCAATGAAGATAAAAGAAGAAGTACAAAAGCAGTGGGACGCCGGGTTCCTTGTTGTGACTAGCTATTTGTCGTGGGTTGCTAATATTATACCTGTGCCTAAGAAAGATGGCAAGGTGAGGATGTGTGTGGATTACCGGGACCTGAACAGAGCCAGCCCGAAAGATGACTTCCCTTTACCTCACATTGATGTATTGGTCGACAATACATCTCAGTTCTCGGTGTTTTCCTTCATGGATGGATTTTCAGGATACAATCAGATCAAAATGTCACTTAAAGACATGGAGAAGACAACTTTCATCACACCCTGGGGCACATTCTGTTATAAGGTGATGCCATTCAGACTGAAGAATGCTGGTGCCACTTATCAACGGGCTATGGTAACATTATTCCATGACATGATCCACAAATAAATTGAATGTTATGTGGATGACATGATTGCCAAGTCGCTTACAGAAGAAGACCACCTGGTGAATCTGTTGAAGCTATTCGAGCGTCTGAGGAAGTACCAATTGAAGTTAAACCCCAACAAATGCACATTCGGGTGCGATCCGGTAAGCTGCTGGGATTTATTGTAAGTGGGAAAGGGATTGAAGTTGACCCTGACAAAGTCAAAGCCATTCAAGAAATGCCTGCACCGAAGACTGAAAAAGAAGTTCGGGGGTTCTTAGGTAGATTGAACTACATTTCAAGGTTCATATCTCATCTTACTGCAACCTGTGAACCCTTGTTCAAGTTGTTAAGAAAAGAACAAACGGTCAGGTGGAACGAAGACTGCCAGAGGGCTTTTGACAAAATCAAGGAATATTTACAAGAGCCTTCGATCCTTATGCCTCCAGTTGAAGGAAGACCTCTAATCAAGTACTTGACAGTATTAGAAGAGTCAATGGGGTGTGTGTTGGGCCAGCATGACGAGTCTGGTCGAAAGGAGTATGCAATATACTACCTAAGCAAAAAGTTTACCGACTGTGAACAACGTTATTCACTGCTCGAGAAAACTTGTTGTGCTTTAGCGTGGGCTGCTCGCCGGCTAAGGCAGTATATGTTGACCCACACCACTTTGTTGATCTCCAAGATGGACCCAGTTAAGTACATTTTTGAGAATCCAGCACTTACCGGACGGGTTGCAAGATGGCAAATGATCCTCACAGAATATGACATTCAATACACATCTCAGAAGGCCATCAAAGGCAGTGTATTGTCTGATTATCTTGCTGAGCAACCCATTGATGATTACCAGCCTATGAGATTTGACTTCCCCGATGAAGACATCATGTTCATTAAAGCAAAAGATCATGAAGAGCCTATTCACATCGAAGGGCCTGGCCCGGAAGAAGAATGGACTATGATGTTTGATGGGGCTATTAATATGAATGGTCGTGGTGTTGGTGCAGTACTCATTACACCTAAGGGAGTTCACATGCCTTTCTCGGCAAAACTCACCTTTAACTGCACTAACAACGAAGCTGAATACGAGGCTTGTATTATGGGTGTTGAGGAAGCCATTGACCTCAGGATCAAGACTTTGATTGTGTTCGGAGATTCAGCTCTGGTAATTAATCAAACCAATGGCAAATGGTACACCCACCAAGATCATCTGATACCTTATCGGGATTATACAAGGAGGTTATTGACTTTCTTCACAATAGTCAAGCTTGAGTATATCCCTCGAGATGAAAATCAGTTTGCAGATGCTCTGGCTACCATTTCATCCATGATAAAAGTTCAAGCTACCAACTTTGTGCCTCAGATTTCGGTATCTAGACTTGACAGACCAGCATACGTGTTTTCAGCAGATGTTGTTAAAGATGATAAGCCTTGGTTCCATGACATTAAGTGCTTCTTGGAGGATCAAACATACCCATCTGGGGCATCTTCCAATGATAAGAAGACATTAAGAAGGCTAGCTGGTAGTTTCTTCCTGAACGCTGACGGTTCCTTGTACAAGAGAAACTTTGATATGGTACTTCTCAGATGTGTTGATAGGGCAGAGGCAGACTTGTTGATGCACGAAGTGCACGAAGGATCTTTTGGTACCCATGCAGGAGGGAATGCAATGGCTAAAAAGTTGTTGAGATCAGGCTATTACTGGATCACAATGGATGCAGACTGTTGTGCCTATGCCAGAAAATGTCATAAATGCCAGATTTATGCGGATAAAGTGCATGTGCCTCCCAATCCTTTGAATGTGATGTCTTCACCCTGGCCCTTTGCCATGTGGGGCATTGATATGATTGGCAAGATTGAACCGACTGCTTCAAATGGCCACAGATTCATCCTGGTAGCCATTGATTATTTCACCAAGTGGATTGAAGCAGCTTCTTATGCAAATGTCACCAGGCAAGTGGTGGCCCGATTCCTGAAGAGAGACATCATCTGTAGGTATGAAGTGCCCGAGCGAAATATTACTGATAATGGTTCCAACTTGAACAACAAAATGATGGCAGAGCTATGTCGGGACTTCAAGATCTAACACCACAATTCTTCTCCTTACAGGCCAAAGATGAATGGCGCTGTGGAGGCAGCTTACAAGAATATCAAGAAGATTGTGCAGAAGATGGTAGTCACCTACAAAGACTGGCATGAAATGCTACCATTTGCTTTACATGGGTACCGAACGTCAATCAGAACATCCACTGGGGCAACACCGTATCAGCTTGTGTACGGTATGGAGGCAGTCCTACCTGTTGAAGTTGAATTACCCTCTTTATGGGTATTGATGGATGTTAAGTTGAACGAAGCGGAATGGGTCCGATCCCGATACGAACAACTGAATCTGATTGAAGAGAAGAGATTAGCTGCAATTTGTCATGGGCAGCTGTACCAGAAAAGAATGAAGAAAGCCTTCGATCAGAAAGTTAGGCTTCGGGAATACCAAGTAGGAGATCTTGTGCTGAAAAGACTCCTCCCTCCTCATACAGACCACAGGGGCAAGTGGACTCCGAATTATGATGGTCCATTCATAGTAAAGAAAGTTTTCTCTGGTGGAGCACTGATGCTCAGTACTATGGATGGTGAAGACTTCCCGTCCCCCGTGAATTCAGATGCAGTTAAAAAATACTTCGCATAAAAATGATCCGTTGGACATAAAAACAGAATGTAAGTCCAGGAAAAAATAGGGCATCCCGGCGAGTCAAAAACAGAATAAAAGACTCGGGCAAAAATAAGGGAAAATAAATAAAAGATGTACACCCGCTGAGTTGAAAAGCCACATTGGACAGCTCAGGCAAAAATGGGTATCTCGGTGGGTTGAAAACCCGAAAGGGCGATCCACGCAAAATAAGGGAATAAGCGAACAACTGCATTCGTCTGTATCATTCAACATGGCAAGCTTCGAAAGGTTCGAGCGTTGGTCAGAATCAACCTTCTTCAAGAGCAAGATGAGAAGAACATCAATGTCATACAAGTCATAGCAAAGGGAAAGCACTAAAGCGTCATCAACATTGCCAACATCTTTTGTTTCTCAATTTTGTAGCAATCTCCTCATTTCAGGAGATCTGTTTCTTTGACTGTATTTGCCAATTCAGGGCATGCAAATTAATAAAATTAGATTTTCAGACACGTTTCGTCTCGTACATTCTGTTTTCATTTGCAAAACTGTCCGATGTCTTTATAATATTGATTGCATAAATACAGATGCGTCTTTTCTAAAATTACATGCTTACAGGAAATATATTACTCCCGGGAGTGTCTAAATTCTTATGATGGGATCCAGTAAGGGATACCTCGGGATACTTGTACGTTTCTTTGTCATACAGGATTGCAGGCAGTCAAAGCGCGACATGGAGCATGAGAGCTTTTCCCTAGCAAGCTGCTAAATCATTATTTATTCGGCACGTCTTCCAAAATAGCACCAGAGATGCTTTATCCCCAGTTGAGTTGCCAGTCATCATTCTGCCTCAGCCAAGTGTTAGATAGGGAATCATCTCCCCGCAGAGCTCGAGCCTCTACCTAGGAGAGCATGTTTGAAGATCTCGCAACAAAGTGACGAAAGCTTCCACAGACCCCAGCTGGGCTCCTCCTCACCAAGGATGGGTCTATCAGTGACCTATTCCCCCATACAGAGTCATATATATCAGATCTACCAATGATCTCATCCCCAACTGGGATATCACTTCAAGCAGATCAGCCGGAGATCTTCACCGCAACGGGATCTGAATCTCTGATCGGTATATTTGCATAATCATAGCATTCACATCATATTTTCCCCCAGAGCGTAGCATTCCGTCTAATACGGAGCATTACGGCAAAAATCAAACATATTGCATAATCATGAGCCATGTGTCGAACCGAACGCTTGTAAATACTGACATTCCATCAACAATATACAAAATACCTCCCAAATTCTCCAGCAGAAAGCCAAAACATCCTCTTTGAACTCACAAATGCAGATACATGCTCCTTTTGGCACTCGTCCGTGTCATCACTCCCCAGTAAAGTCGCTCGAACGTTCTCTACAGGCGGATACATATATATACACTTCCTTGACACCCGTCCGTGTCGCCTTCCCCAACATAGTTGCCTAAACGCTTTGTAAACCAAATACTTGGTTATAATACACTTCTCCCGACACCCGTCCGTGTCATGCTCTCCCCAGCAAGTTGAACACTCGTATGTGTCTCACTCATACCTACTTTACTCATACAGATACTCGTCCGTATCTTGTATACACCGCTTGTCTCCCTCAGATTCAACACTCTTCTGTGTTCTTTTTTAACCAGTTGGTACTCGTCCGTACCATCATCTCTGAACATGCGTCAACGTTTGTTTCTACCGATACTCGTCCGTATCGTAATTTTAAGGATGCTCGTCCGCATCTTTAGTCCACACAGTGTCAAACACTTATATCTTCTTGAATTTAGATACTCGTCTGTGTCTACTAATCCCCAGAAGAGTCCCCGGAAAATCCCAAATAAACTATTTCCTTTCTATCTGACATTCGTCCTATGTCATGATACCTTCCGGCAGCCGTACCCTTCCAGGTGATCTTCCTTCACCTTTTTGATGATCGTCCTACATCATTCCTCCAGCGGAGTCTCCATTATTGGAACCCTTTTCTATCCGACATTCGTCCTGTGTCACGATATTTTAGCAGCCGTACCCTTCTAGGTGATCGTCCTTCACCCTCTTGATGATCGTCCTTCATCGTTGATATCCGATGGCCCCCATCGTTGATCTTTATCCGACATTCGTCCTATGTCGTGATAAGCCCCGAGAGCAGCCATACCCTGCTAGGTGATCGTCCTTCACCTCTTGAAAATCGTCCTTCATCATGCCTATCCGATGGTCGTCCCCATCGTCGACCTTTTCTATCCGGCATTCGTCCTATGTCGTGATATTTTCGGCAGCCGTACCCTGCCAGGTGATCGTCCTTCACCTTAGATGATCGTCCCTCATCCTTATCCCCAACAGAGCAGCCGTCCCCTGCTAGGTGATCGTCCTTCACCTTTGATGACCGTCCCTCATCATTTATTTCTTCAACCAGATGGTCGTCCCCATCATTTCCTTTACCTTTAATCCCCAGAGAGTCTTATTTCTTTGCCTGATGGCCGTTCCCATCATAATCTCTTTATTTCCCCGGCATGCCGGTCGTCCCCGTTATTGCTTCATCCCCGACAGTCGTCCTATGCTCGACGGTCGTCCTCCGTCGCCCGCACTTTATAATCATACTCTATTTCCTTTATAATTACACTTAAGAAATAAAAGGTATAAGTGTTTTGACGTTGTGTATAGATTAATAATGCGGACGAGCATCCTTAGGACCATGATACGGACGCGTATCGATAGAAACAAACGTTGAAGCATGTTCATAGATGATGGTACGGACGAGTACCAACTGGTTAACAAAGAACACGGACGAGTGTCGAATCTGTGGGGGAATGATAATATATAAGCAAGATACGGACGAGTATCAGAGACTTCTATATAAGTATGAGTGAATATTGAAGTATAAGCAAGACACAGACGAGTGTTCAACTTGTTGGGGAAAGGTGACACGGACGAGTGTCAGAAGAGAAAGTGTATAAGTTATGAACAATCATTGGTATATGAGAGTGTAAAAGGTGTTTCAGCGACCTGCGGGGATAGGGTGACACGGACGGGTGTCGACAAGAGTGTATTATGAATAAGTGATTGGTTTGCAACTAGTGATTGGGCAACCGTGTTGGGGAATGGTGACACGGATGGGTGTCAACAAGGGTATGAACAGTTTTCTGGATGCAAAGAGGATGTTTTTGCTCATATCTGCGGGGGAATGATATGACACGGATGTAAACACCCCAAATTTTCCCTCACTCATTTCATCATGGCTTTTGATTCTTTTCATTTGCATAAGTTAAATCATATCATCTCATATTACATTTTTGCTTCACTGCATTGGTTCAAAGTTCATCTGCATCTAGGGTTTGTGATCTGAGCAATCCAAGGGTCATCTGAGCCACTCCAAAGGGCTTCAATCATTTCAAAAGGGGCCATGTATGTTCAATCATCATATTACATCCTCCCAAGATCAAGAAAGACAGAAAATCACAAGAGCTGAGAAAGGCATGGAAGCAGAGCCAGGCTTAACTACACAGATGACCTAAAATTAGGGTTTTGATTTCAGAGGCCATAACTCCAAATTTTTTGGTCATTCTTGTTTCTATTGGTCTCTATATGCTATAAGGATCATGCATACCAATTTTCATGAAGAAATTCAATGGGGAAGGCATTTGATCAATAGATGACTTCTTGAGCAAGTCAGTGCAAAATCAGGGCATCTGAGGCCCCCAACCATCCAACCAAAGGGTTTTCTCCATCATTTTGGATGTGTATGATCTTTATTTGATCTTAGAAGAAGTTAGAATTTCACAAAATTGAAGAATTTCAAGCCATTTGCAAAGTTGCCATTTTGGGAAAGTGACTTGTAATGTAAACTTGCCATTTTGGGAAAGTTTTTCAACCTCCTCTTTTTGATTCAAAAATGCTTCAAATGGAAAATTCTTGGTCATAAAAGTTGCAGATTGGATCCTCCCATTTTCAAAAAGTACAAGAACTCATTCTAATTCATTTTAGAACAAAAGTTATGGCCTTGCAAAGTTGGACAAAATCACTTATTTTTCACTTTTGTGCCAAAGAGGAAACTTGCAAAAACACTTGCCAAAACCAAATGTGACTTCAAATCAACTTCTAATCATCACACAAACATAATTCATGGTCCATAATTCAGATTTGCCCAAAGAATTTATCACTTTCATGCCTTAAATTCCAAGTATCATAAGCTATTTATCATAAAAGTCACAAAGAGGGAAATCTTGCAAGAATGGTTCTTAGGGTTTTGTTTGATCTCTAATCAATCTCAAAGTGTCATAACAACATTATATAGTACATTTTTCTGCATATTGCCCAAGGGATGTCACATATCCATGACCAAAACTTCAAAATGCAACAAGTTGCAAAAAAGGCAAAACATGTGACATCTCACCCTTCATCCATTTCAGATCACATCAGAACATCCCATGGCTCTCCTTGAAGGCAGCTGAACTCAGAGCAGCCCTAAGATAGCTTCTGCCATGGCCCATGCTTGAAGTACACCTAACATTGACTTTTTGGCCAATTGCCCCATGCCATTCCCACAGTGCATGTCACTTCCTCAGACCTCTTCCAATAGTTTAGGGATGTGTTATGGATGATAAAACAGGCTGGACATAAGCAAAAAAGGGACACACAATCAGATTTCACAAACTTGAAAAAAACTTCTCCTCTTCGAAACTTCTCCCACAACCATCAAACTTCCATTTTTCCTTCACCAATGAGTCACACATCCTCCATAAAACCAAAATCCACCATTGAAACAGCCTGAAACATCACATACTCAACTCTCCAAATCTGCTACACCAGAGATGGAACTTCAAAACCAGCCATCCTCAAAGTTTTCTAAGCTTCGTATCATCTTCAGGAGGTTCATAGGAGTGGGTTTGCATCAAGGGAGGACCCAGAAAGCCCAGAACCAGAAGGTTCCATCTCTGGTATAGCTCAAGAACTTTTTTCTCAGAACCTTGTTTTTAAGTTCTTAATCGAATCCTTATGATGTGCTGATGATCCTGATATATTTACTTTTCAAAATGGTGGAATATTGAGTATGTATGGATTGTCTGAAAGTTTCTGACCTAAAATTGTTTTGTTTCGATTTGCCTTGTTGATGAATGAAAAATGGTTTTTGTTTGGGGAATTTGGTTCAGTGATGTGTGGGATTCATTCTGGCCAGAGAGATTTCGGTTTAGATGCGTAGGGAGAGAGATAGGGTTTTGGCTCGTCGGAGAAGACGACCGGAACACTGTTCCAGTCGCATGAGAGTGATTAAGCCCTAATCCCATTAATTAGGCAACTTTGAATACTGGCCTTTGGATTTGATTTACCTGCGCGCGTGTGTGGCCCAGATTGTCCCACTTAGCCCTAATTTCCAATTAATTAAGTTAATCAGGATTAATTAATTATTTAAATAAGATTTACTCAGTTTGAATTACAGCCACTAGATCACGCGCGTAGTCAACTCCCACCCCCTAGCTTTGAATCCTGGCTCTCAGATCAGCATACTTCTCCTTTAATTCAATTTTATTTTCTTTTTTTATTCATTTGTTTTGCACATTTTATTTAAAATAGAAAATCATTTCTAAAAAATCTCATTTTTTGCACCACACCTTAAAATATTTTTCTCTTTCTGAAAATAATTTTTGTTTTATTTTTTGCATAATTTTCGTATTTTAAAAATATTTAAATGTTTATTTTAATTAGTTAATGAGAATTAATTAATTAAAATAGCATTTAAGTTTCTAAAAATCACAAAAAAATTCACATTGCATGCTAATACATTTAGAAACATTATCAAACTCCTCAAACAAATTTCTTTTTGGTTCTTGACATATTTTGACATTTTTCTTTGGAATTAAAGTCCTTAAAAGTCAATATTTTTGTCTTAATTTAGAAAAATTCATTCTGCCTAACCTTGAAGAGTTTGATGATGGTTCTTTTTGCATTGCATTCTTCATGTCATGTAGTTTCTAGGGTAAAATTGGTTTGAATTTATCTTTCACTTTCAATTTGATGTGCATTTTTCCTTTTGAGGTGCCTTAAAACCCTAGCTAACTTGAGAAAATCATAACTCCCATTAGGTTAAGAGTTAGGTCCCCCCCTTTGGGCAGTGAACTTATGTAGGTTAGGGTTCCTTTGATTCCATTTTCAATTTTTTATCTTGTCATTTGCTTCTGATTTTGAATTCTGCATTGCATATTGTATTTAAACCCTAATTTTTGCCTTCATTTGCATCCATCTTCCATATGCTTGCATACATGAACTTGCCATAACATTTAGTACATTCACATGACTTCTAAGACATCTTAGGACACATTAGAATCATGTTTGATCATTGCATCATCCCTTTTCCATGCTTTTGCTTTCATTTGATGTCATATGCATTCATGATCTTTCATGCTTCCTTTCATGTCTCATTCACATTGCTTGTATGATCATCCTCATCTCTTGACTTGTGTTTGCTTTACTTCTTAGCATCATTAACATCATGTTTATGCCTCTGGTTTTGGTTTGCATCATTGCATTCATTTCATATTCACTTCATTCCATGCCTTTTGGTTAACTTTTCAGGTGGTAAGTACTTGAGAAGTGAATTTGCCTTCACTTCTCATAATCTTTTCTCATCTCTCTTATGCATTCATTGCTGTATTTTACTTGTGTATTAGAGTGAGCTTTCTCATTCATGTCTCCTTCTCACTTTCTTTCTTCAAGCAACTTATCTTCTTAAGTAAAGTAAGTTGACTTGCTTCTTTTGCTTCTCCTCCTTTCATCTGCTTTTTCCTTGGTGGCTCCTCTTAAAGATCTTTTGCAAGCCTCATAAACCCTAGGAACATCCAAGTATGATCACAATTAGGGTTTGATTAGTCCCCCATAATCAAGGACTAAACCTTAAAGGTTTTAAGGCTTTGTGATTAAGCTTATGCATGTATCCTTCTATTAGGATGGAGTTTATAACTTTAATCCTAAGTGTTAAACCCTTAATGTGTTTAAATCCTTTAATCAATCCATCTAATAATCACTAAGACAATAAGCTTGTAACTTGGGCCTTGCATTAGGGTTCTAATTCTTCCTTAATTGGTTAAGAAGGACTAACCCTAGTGTTAATGGACAATTCTCCCTCAAGTTGTCTTACAAACCATAAAATTCACTTCTTAATCTTACCCTTAACTAAAATCCACTTTAATAAAGGCCTAGTTTTGTCATGAGGTTAATCCCTAATCATGGATTAAGTTGAGGTATCTTCCTCAGCTTAAGTGTTCTCATCTATTATCCTTCTATTAGGATGGTGTAATGAGTCCATTAAATCCTTGATTATGGCTTAAACTCATTACTTAACACTAAACAAAAACTCCAAAAACATCTAAATAAGTTCAAGTAGGTTAATGATCTTAATCCTACATCATGGTGATTAAGTGTGAGGTGTTTACTTCATACTTAAGGTATTCTCATTACACCTAATCAGAGGGAGGATGTGATGAGTTTACTAACCTTTGGTTTAGACTTAAGCCCATTAACTTATGACAAATTCCAAAAACAATAAAAGACTGAAAACCTCAAAAACAAACAATAATCGTCTCCTCCGGGATTCTTTTCTCACCCCATTCACTCACAAACGAGAACTTGCTTCTTCCGTCTAATGCAAGACAATTTGCACCTGAGCCAGACATGTCATACACTTGAGCATAGACAAGTAAGTAGTTCACAAGTCAATTTATCTTTCAGTCTCTTTGAGTCGAACTACGGTGTTCTGACTTCCTCATTGCACGAGAGGATACGTAGGCATAACTTAACACTTATCGAACAAAAGTCTCTGTATATTCCCCCTCCTTCCAGCATTATTCTTTGGGCCTCATAATCTTGAGCTTCATGCTATTCCCTTACACTGACACTTTTCTTATACACTTCACATTTCTTTTTTTTGCACTGACACTTGCATTCTTTTCCAGCTTTTTGTACACAAATAGCACTGACACTACCCCTTTAAACACAAATCTTTCAAGCGTGGATCCCGTCGAGTACGGCGGACAATCTGGGTGCTAATACCTTCCCAGGTTGTAACCAACCCCCTTTCTCAGTTTCTATGGTTCGCAACCGTCTTATCCATCTTTCTAGGTTTATGCAGCATTACCTTTCCTTCGGGATAAAAATGCCTAGCTGGTGACTCTTTTCTTTTCAGTTCACCCTTGTGTGTTCTCTCCCTTTCGCCGACCGTTCGCGTCTGTACCCCTTATGACAAGGTGTTATTTGGTGGGAGCGACAACGGACGAGTGTCGAAAGAGTGTATGTTAACATGTGTTTGTGCAAAGGGGACGCTTTGGCTTTTTGTGGGGAAATATGAGGTGACACGAACGAGTGTCGAGAAGAACATGTTATGTATAAGTATCTGTTTGTAGAAAGTGTTCTGGCTACTTTACTGGGGGAGTGATGACACAGACGAGTGTCAAAAGGAGCATGTATCTGTATTCGGGAGTGCAAAGGGGACGCTTTGGCTTTTATGTGCAAGGGATGTATTTGTTTATTGCTGATGAGGTACTGTTGACATTCACAGGTTACGGGTTCGAACCTGACTTGTGATCATGCAATATGTTTGATTTTTTCTGTAATGCTCCGTATTAGACGGAATGCTACGCTCTGGGTGAAAAAATGATGTGAATGCTATGATTATGCAAAAGAAACCGGTCTGGGATTCAGATCCCGCTGTTGTGAATATCTCTGGCTGATCTACTTGGAAGAATATCCCAGTTGGTTATGAGATCATTGGTAGATCTGTTAGGATATATGACTCTGCTTGGGGAAATAGGTCACTTATAGACCTATCTGGTGAGGAGATAATCCAGCTGGGGATGAGGAAGCTTTCGTCACTTTGTTGTGTGAGAATTTCAGACATTGCTCTTCTAGAGAGGCTGGAGCTCTGTGGGGAGATAGTTCCCTGTCTCTGCTAGGGATGATAGTTCTGGAACTCTTGGGAGGAAAATATCACTGAACGATTGTTGCACCCCAAAATTTGCCCTCACAATACAAGACTTTGTGTGCTATGAGGTTCACAAAGTTCACAAGACCTTTCATGAGGTTCATGAAGTTTACAAGACCTCCTATGAGGTTCACAAGGTTCACAAGACCTTTCATGAGGTTCATGAAGTTCACAAGACATCTTATGATGGTTCACAAGTTTCACAAAGTTCACAAATAGTCAGAAGATTTGACAATTCCCTTAGACAATGCATCCTCCTAAGCAGTGCATCCAAAACTAGGGTTTTGACTTTAATCAGGCTAAATGGACTTCCAAGACTTCAAGTGAGCTTCATAACATCTTATATGTTTTTAAGAACCCCCATGACAAGTTTCAAGACTTTCCTCAAAGGTTTGCTCAGTCAGATGATCAGATAAGTCAAAATCAGTCAAAGCAGTTAAAAAGTCAAACTGAGGTCAACTGTGGTCAAACCAAAGTCAAACTTCATGATTTTTTGCCAACATCAAGTATGTGAAGTAAAATTAATCATTTGATCAAGGGTTGATCATGATTCATCAAGGATAGTTCAGATCATCAAGAATCAAAGGTTTCTAAATTAGGGTTTCCTCAGGAAAAGTCAACTGAACTTTGACCAGCCATAACTTTCACATGCTTCATCACATTTTTCCCATCCAAAGCTCATTTTGAAGGAAATTGAATTCTCTACAACTTTGTGTCTCACAAGCCAAGCCCAAAAATGCTTCATTTGGAAGGTATGAGCTAAGACATTATAGGTCCTTTTGAAAGTCAACAAAAAGTCAACAACTTCAAAAGGGAATAACTTGAGAATGGTAAATGATATGGACATGAAACCAATGGGGTTGGTTAGAGGACTCTTCAAGCTTTCCAAAATGTCCAAGAACACCCTCATAGCATTAAAATTGAAGGATGTGTGCCCTTGCAAAGTTGGGAAATTTTTGGTTGATTTATGAAGAAAATGGAGGCTTAAAACCAAATTTTTCTAAATGGGCTTGCCATGTGATGACCCAATCCATACAAACACTTCATGCACGACCCAAAGCAACAAAGTTCTGATTTTTTATTATTTATTTATTATTTATTTTGATTTTATTCATTAAAAATCAAATTAAATCTAAATAAAATATGAAAACTCAATATTTGAATGTGATTCTTCTATAGAATGTTTTAATAACCATTCAAAGCTGATTGATACAATCCAATTTCGTGCTAGCTTGTTTTGGCAATGTTAGATAAGATATTTTTCAATATTTGGAAGGAGGTTTCTTCATTATCAAGGTATTCAAAAAGCCCATAGAACCCACAAGTATTTTGACCTAATTTGATTCATTATATATACACAAACATAGCACAATGCAGAGGGACGAATTTGAATCCTCATACAACAACTTCAAACTTTCAATATTCATCAAAAAAATCTCAATTCGGATTCCCACTTAGAGGCTCTTTCAATACATTCTAAAGGTCTCAATAGGTTCCTTGATGTTCACTGAATGCATAGCAATGCTTATCATCATCCAGAACCCCATAAATCATTGAAACCGATCCTTCACATGTTCTTGAAAACCAAGTTTTCGATTTCACATATATATGCACTTTAACATGTTTTTGATGATTGATTATTGTTCATAATGCTTCATAGAATGTTTCTAGATATTTGGTTTTAAGATTTGATGCAGGTATCACATTTCACCATGGCTAGGGTTCTTAAGCCGAATTTGGGGCTTTATAGTTTAAGCCATTTAAAAGCTTTTTGAGAACATGATTGAGTTGTGTAGGTCATGGGTAATTGGATGACACAAATAATTTGGATTAATTTTACGTATTATGTGATGTTGAGAAAGTATAGGATCTCCTGCAAAATAAATTCGCAGCAAATTTTGTAATAAATTTCGCAGGAAACCCCCCAGGTCTGGAGGTTGAAGACGATGGCGCCAAAATCGTAATTCAAAAAAACTGCCTTATTTTATAATTTATTGGTTGCGGGAGATTATCAGATTGGTGGTGATGGCCTGGTGGTTTTGAACGCACGTATGAAAGCTTGGTACAGGGGTTCGATCCCTGGCCTGCGCATAATTTTTTTTGTTAATATTCATCATTATTTTCAGGTTTAAAATATAATAACCTGTACTCATCTCATATTCACAAATGCACGCTGGCCTGGTGGTTGTGGGTGGAGGACTCAAAGATTGAAGCTCAGGGGCTGGGTTCGAATCCCAACCCAGGTAAGTTTTTTTTCACTTTTTTGTGATTTTCTTATTTTATTTGTTTATATCATAATTATATAAATTTAAAATAATAAAAAAAAATTTCATGCTATTTCTTTTTTTTATAATTTAAAGTCATCTTTTCAAAATTAAAAATCTTATTATAAAAATTATTTAATATTTATTTTTGTATATTATTAATGTTGTATAATTTTGTATGATTAATAATAAATCCTAATTCTATTTTCTAAAATTCATAACCCTAATTTTCTATAAAATCTAATTATTTTTTATAAAACCCTAATGGTAAATATTAATTTATTTGTTAGTTATAATTTCTAATTTATTTATTTATAAAACTTTAATTATGTAATTTGTTTATAATTATTCTTTAATATAATTCTTGTATATAAATATGCTTAAAATATGATTAAAATTCTTAATTTAATTTTGTAAATATAATAATTCAATATGTATATATTTTATAATTTGGTTGTAATTATTATTTAATTCTTGTAGGTAAAATAATCTTTTTAGTATATGTTTAAAAAATAATTAAAACTTGTTGATTTAATTTTGTAAATATAATTTATTTTATAATATGTTTATAATTAACCTAATTTCTATAACTTATACATAATTTAAAATTTTATAATGATTAGTATATAATTGTCTATATTTTCTTCTTAATCTTAAAATATAATTGTTTATATAAAAATTTGATCTTTTAATTATTATGCTAATATTCTTATTAATGCTAATTATTTTCATATTTATTTTATTATTACTAACCCCATTTAACTTTGTATTATTTTTATTATTATTTTTTTACTAACCCAATTAATTATTATTATTTATTTTTGCTTATTTATTTATTATTATTATTTTTGCTTATTTATTTAATTTGTTAATCATTATTATTATGTAATTGTCTTCTGGATGTAATATTTTAATAGTAATATTTAATATTTGTTTTATGCTATGGTTAGTAAAATAGGGAGTGCAATATATTTGTATGTTTAAAATTAATTTAGCTCATTAAATTTAAAGATAAATATTAAAATTGTTCACTCACACACGTAAGTCGATCTTTGATCGCCATCTCACTTCCTTAAGGATACCTCTCATGTTGCCTATTACAAAAGGTCAAGTAGGGTGTATAAAGCAAAGTCCTTAATCTCACATCATCTAGTCCCTAAACAGATAAAAAGATCAAGTCCCTTCGAATGTTGCCTTCGTAATGATCTTGTCCCTTTCGAATAAAGATGATAAGTCCCTTCGAATTGCTTATACACCCCGCAGTTGCCTAAATAACCATGTCCCTTCATTTGTCCCACACATCCAAGGTAATGACTACCTATTCCTTAATAATAGGGATAGTCTTATCATTTAAAGGATTCAAGAACAGAAAAGACTTTAACTTAGAGTAGGTTCCTCTTAGATACTTGCTCACTTATTCAAAAATACTTCATTACACTTCACACTTTAAACAATTTTCAAAACAAAGTCTTTATATATATCCGTACAAGGATCATTATAAAGTACTTAAGAAATTTTTTAATCACACACTACACTTCTCAAAACAGTTTAAAGTGAGCTAAGTAACTAAGAGCCCATGGATAACCATGGATGTAAAGGGTGCTAACACCTTCCCTTTACATAACCTACCCCCCGAACCCAAAAATCTTTTAAGGTCTTTCCTGTTCTTTTATGCCCTTTCCTTTGGATAAAATAAAAGTCGGTGGCGACTCTTGCTATCCGTAACATTTAACTAAAGTCAGTTCTCCCACCGTGTTACAGAACTGGCGACTCTGCTGGGGATTTAATATTAAAGAGGGGTACCCTTAGGAATTAGATCACTTTAAAATTGTTTGCCTTGTTTGCTTTACTTTACTTGTTGGGTGCTCTTATGTGTGAAAGATCCTAACCCGGATCTAGTGTACCTTAGGTAAATGGCAATAGACCAAGGAAACTGTACGACGTATACCGATATGGTTGATCTGGTGGCCATAGTTAGTGTGACTTCTTGGTTGGTGCTTATGTTCCTTAAGTCAAGTTGAGGATAATATGAGGCTGCCATATGTTGTCAATGCACTAACTAACTTTTAGAACCCTAGTTATCCGATCTTGGCCTTGAGAAAAGTAGTGAGATAACCGGCTTTGGTGAAGACTGAAGTTGGTTGATACTCGATACTACACTCATTGAGATCCTAAACCTGGAGGGTTTTGGTTGGCAAGTAAGTTGCCTACTGAACAACCACCCTTGTGAAGGATCAATGATATTGAGATCCCTTAGAACCTGGTTACTTTTATAGGACAGGATGAACCATCTAACTTCAGGGGAGGGTACTTACCTTCGAACCTCATGCAAGCCTTTAAACCTAGGGCTATGGTGTGACTTGTTTGTGTGTGCCACATGTTTGTGATTGAGCATAGCATCATAGCATCATCATGCATCGTAAGCATAGCATTTTCACTAACCATTTCAAGGACCAAAGGATTTATCTTTTTTCTTTGTTGCAGGTCATGGCTATTGCTCGTAGAAACACTATCAGGATCAACTTTGTAGGCATACCTGCTAAACTTAAAGAGTTGATTTCTCAAGTGTCTGATCATTCCCAGTTCATCAAGAGACATGGTCACCTACTGGATCTAGTCACTTCAGGGTTCAATGAAGACATGATGAGTGTTCTGTTTCAGTTCTTTGATCCTAAGCACCATTGCTTCACATTCCCCGACTACCAGCTAGTTCCTACAATGGAAGAGTTCTCTAAACTTCTGGGTATACCTGTACTTGATCAGAAACCATTCTCAGGCTTGGAAAAAGAGCCTAAATCTGAGGTTATTGCTGCAGCCCTACATCTGAAGAAGTCTGACATTGTTCTAGAAACGAGAAGCAGAGTTAAAGGTATTCTTGCTAAGGTGTTGATAGAGAAGGCTCAAGTGTTCTTGAAGGCTATGAGCTATGATGCTTTTGAGGAGATCTTAGCCTTAATGATTTATGGCTTAGTATTGTTCCCCAATCCAGATCAGTTCATAGACGTGCATGCCATCAACATATTTCTGAGTCACAATCCAGTGCCTACATTGCTTGGAGACATCCTACATTCTCTTCATACTCGTACTACAAAGGCACGAGGAACTCTGATGTGTTGCATACCTTTTTTATCTAGGTGGTTTATTTCTCACTTTCATCACTCAGTGATGAAGAATGAACAAGGGTTCAGGTGGTCTAAAAGGATTATGTCACTCTCTCATTCAGATATCCATTGGTGCTCCAGATCTATGGAGAATGTCACTATCATTGACCTTTGTGGGGAGTTTCCTAATGTGCCACTTCTAGGCATAAGAGGAGGCATTACTTACAACCCTTCTTTAGATTTACGACAGTTTGGTTACGCCCGGAGTGATGGTCCACATGACATGTTGATTCAGGGTATTATGTTTGACTACGACAACGATCTGCAAGGTTACCGTCAAAAGTTCATACGAGCATGGGGAAAAGTGAACAAGGTTGACAGCAAGACTCTGGAGCCCAAGTACACTATTCCTATGGAAGCTTACCTCAGATGGGTGCGATCTCGTGCTCAGACTCTTATGATGCCATATCCTGCCATCCTGCCAGTTACCATGGAACCTGTTGCTGAAGGAGATACTTCTTATACTATCCTTCACCCAGACATGCCTACTGACATGGAAGACTTACAGAGATCCTGGATCCAACTGAAGGAGCAAAGGGATACTTTCGAGGCTCATTACAAAGCAAGCCAAGAAAGAATCCTGGAACTAACAAAGCAACTTCATGACGAACGGAATCTCAACTCATACCTCAACACAAAGAGGAAACGTCCATGGGAGACTTAAAACCCCATCTTTTGTATTTATTTCATTTCATTTTGTAAGCCCAAAAGGCAAAACAAATTTATTACTAATAAAAGTTTACCTTCTTGTTTGTTTAAGCAAATTTAAATCCTGCGGTCCTTGAAAACCATTGCATATACATTTACATACCATATCATTGCATCACAGGTTTCTTGTGCACAGGTTTCTTATCTTCTTGCTGTTTATTTCAGCAATGGCTCTCGAACAAGCTTTCAAGGATCTCCAGGCTCAGACTTCTCAGTTCCAAGAAGTGATCCTGAATTTGTCCAAGGGGCAAGAAGAGTTGAAAACACTCCTCTCTGAAAATCCTGAAGATAACAAGGATAATCAGTTGAAACAACTGCAAGCTGAGATGACAGAAATGAGGACCCAGATGAATGACCTGGTGGCTCTTATTCAAAGTTTAGCTCAGGGGCAAGAAGAGCTAAAAACCTTTGTCCAAAAACTTCAAAGTAATGGAGTCAGGAATCTAATTGTCAATCAACCTCCGTTAAAACAAGCTGATTTGGTTGAAAAGAAGATGAGAATAAAAGAAGGTAAGAAACCAGTTACCACTGATTGTTCTCCAGTTAAAGAAAAAAGACATGGTAAAGTTAATCCACCTCAACACAAGGGGTGTAGAAGACAGTTTATCAAATTCAGCACTCCAATGTCACAAGTTCTGCAATGCTTGTTGGAGGTGAAACTAATTTCCTTGAAAAATCCTCCTCAAAATCCTAAAACTTCCTCTCCTCGCTATAATCCCAAGGCAAGGTGTGGGTATCACTCCAACTATCCTGGACATGATACTAATAGTTGTTGGACATTGAAGAAGAAGATTCAAGATCTAATTGACGAAGGAATCCTAGAGGTTACTCCAGAAGGTCAAGTTGAGTTCTACTATCGTCCATCAAACACCGAAACTGCAAGACAAGTTGCCCAAGGTAGCAGGAAAGGAAGCCTACCTATTCCTGTTGAGATATGGGGTACCTTGGGACATCCAAGTGGCAAATTTGATTTTATGGTGAAGTATACTGCTCCTCAAAGTTCACAGATTGCAATTGAGGACATTCAGCCAACTGGATGGGACAACATTTGAATTTTCATTTGTAATTTCTTTTATTTGTTTGAACACTTACTATTATGTTAAACTTTTGTTTTCATTAATGCATTGCATATGTTTGTCTTGAATTAATCCATTCGTTCCACTATATTTTGAATTATGCTTCTTATTTCTATCTTGTGATATTTAACTCCTGATAAAGCGATAAGCCTGTAGAGGGAGGATGACGAAAAACAATACCATAATATTAGGCAGTATGCTTTTGAACAGACTATGCTGACGATGTACAGGCATTGTTTCAATTCCTAAACAGTGGAGATATAAGGAAGTTAATCCCTAGTCAACCCTTTTGAGCCTATGAAGTAGGAGTTTTTATTCTCGCAGAAATTAAAACCCTTATTCATAACCTGGGGCAGGTTAGTTACTCAGTTAACTCAAATATGCCAATTATCTGTGTTATACACAACTAATGATGGTTCTCTGTAATCATTAAACCTGACAGTCAATATCTAGCAAAAGAAAAGTCCACTAAGTCAAAACCTATGAAGAAGACTTAGTAAAAAAAAATAAAAAAAATTTGAGAAATCCCGCTGACTGTAATCTTGAAACAAATAGTTCAGGCAAAAGGAAGGGATAATAAAACAAAAGAAAAAAAGAGGTTACTATGAATCCTCAACAAAGAAAGATGACTGAATGTTCAAATAAATTTTCGGTTTCTGAACCATCATAAATGTCAGTGTTACAATTCCAAACTCCTTTGAGCCTCAATGCATAAGTTAACTGAGTATAGGACTGAAGAACATCATGGAGAATGGGTTGGGTACAAATAAATTTGAGCCTTTATCTTTTGTTTCTTAAACCATGAACCAGGCCACGTTACAACCCTTTAAAAGTCCTAACTGAAGCATGGTTAGTTTGAAAGCGTACTGTTACAAAAAGGTATCCTGACTCCTTTAGGGCTTTTTATAAAACTTGAGTTAATATCACAGTTTTCACAAAAAATGTTTTTCTAAATAACTCTTTTTCAAAACTTCAAGACAGACATAAGCATTGCATTTTTGAATATATTTGTTTGCATATACCTGAGTGTTTGACAAATGGAGAAACTTACAGGATGAATGTTCAATGAACCAAAGTCCTTCCGATAAACAAAGTTGCTTCCTGGATCAAAGTCCATGTATACAAAGGGGCATAGTCATTATCTCCCAATCAAGGGGGCAGACCATTATACTGCCTAACTCATTTGGGGCAATCAGGACAGGATTCAACTATGTTTAAGTAGCCAGAGGCAGATCTCCTCATCTATCTGAAGTGCCAAGGGTAACATTACAGAATTCATAATACCAGGGGCATGGTCATTGTTTCCTAATCAAGGGGGCATACCAAGTTACTGTTCAACTCATTCGGGGCAATCAGTTCCAGATTCAACAGTGCTTAATAGCCAGGGGCAGCTCTTCTCATATATTTGAATTACCAAGGGTAACACTGCAAAGTTCATGATGTCAAGAGCATTATTATGGGGCATTCTGCTTAGTTCTCCTGAGGTAACTACATTCAGATACTTCCCTTTTGGGACAATTCATCCTCAACCAAGGGGCAATGCTTTCTTTTCAAATCAAGTAGCCGGAGCGTATATGGTCCATTACAATTTGAAGACACATTCCTCTCGTTATATTACCTTGATTTGGAGTTCTCAGCAGAAGTCATTGTGGGAATTAATTGTCTACGCCGGTAGTATCAGATGGTGTCAGTATCATATCTTCATATCCAACCATGAGGATTTCTGGGAAGGTATTCAGGAAAGTTAAGGATCTCAGGAGCTCTAAATCCATTTGGTTATACGCTCTCGAAATTGAAATGATTCTGTTTTCAAATTCAGCTTTACTTTTCCCTCTGAATCCAGATTTACTTTTACCCTATTTACATAAGCGAAACGTCCATTGGTTATGTTTGAATGTATGTATGCTTTTGAATATGATTGATGTTTACCAGAAATGCATAAATGCTTAATATAATTGATGTTTACCAGAAATGCATGAAAGTGCAGTAATAGTAAATGCATGAAAGTGCAGTAATAGTATTTACTAAGGACGAACGAGGGAAGGATTTCAACGAAGCTTCGCCGGTTCATCCCCACAAGACAACTACAAAACCCCCAGTAGGGCAAATCCATCTTCATAAAAACTTCCAGTCACATCTCCCCTGGAATTTATATCCATCTCTTTTATCCTCATACAGATAGTCGGGAATTTACTCTTCCAATAGGAGTACGACGAACGAAGACGGGAGGTTATGGATACCTTACTATCAAACGAAGACGGGAGGTTATGAATACCTTACTATCAAACGAAGACGGGAGGTTATGGATACCTTACTATCGAACGAAGACGGGAGGTTATATATACTATATTATCAGACAAGACGGGAACGAGTCCCTCATATTCTCCAGTAACGAATCGAGATTTATTTTCCCTGGCCAGTAGTTGTTATACAAAGATATCCAGACGCTTCAGGCTGCATGATGCATACATACATCATTTACATCATAACATACATATACATAGATACATAATACATTACTTAAGTGCATCATGTTCTACATGCATGCATAATGCATAAACTAATATTATCATACAGAATGTTATAACCTTGTTTTTCAGGTTAATTCTTCAGCAGACAGACTTCATCAAACAACTTGTGACCTTGGGCCGTTGTTTATCTTCCCAAAGGTTATCTCATTACCTCAGGATGTTTTTTATCCTCCTGAAAGCATACCATTTCCTCAGGACGTTGTTTATCCTCCTGAAATCATATCATTACCTTGGGCCGTTGTTTATCTTCCCAAAGGTTACCACTTCCTCAGGACGTTGTTTACCCTTCTGAAAGCATATCATCACCTCAGGACGTTGTTTATCCTCCTGAAAGCATATCATTTCCTCAGGACGTTGTTTATCCTCCTGAAAGCTATCATTCCCTCAGGACGTTGTTTATCCTCTTAAAAGCTACCACTTCCTCAGGACGTTGTTTATCCTCCTGAAAGCATATCGTGACTATTGGGCCGTTGTTTATCCTCCCAAAAGTTATACTTATACCTCAGAACGTTTTTCATCCTTCTGAAAGCATATCATCACCTCATGACGTTGTTTATCCTCCTGAAAGCTACCACTTCCTCAGGACGTTGTTTATCCTCCTGAAAGCATATCATGACTATTGGGCCATTGTTTATCCTCCCAAAAGTTATACTTATACCTCAGAACGTTGTTCATCCTTCTGAAAGCATATCATCACCTCAGGACGTTGTTTATCCTCCTGAAAGCTACCACTTCCTCAGGACATTGTTTATCCTCCTGAAAGCATATCATGACTATTGGGCCGTTGTTTATCCTCCCAAAAGTTATACTTATACCTCAGAACGTTGTTCATCCTTCTGAAATCATATCATCACCTCAGGACGTTGTTTATCCTCCTGAAAGCTACCACTTCCTCAGGACGTTGTTTATCCTCCTGAAAGCATATCATGACTATTGGGCCGTTGTTTATCCTCCTAAAAGTTATACTTATACCTAAGAACGTTGTTCATCCTTCTGAAAGCATATCATCACCTCAGGACGTTGTTTATCCTCCTGAAAGCTACCACTTCCTCAGGACGTTGCTTATCCTCCTGAAAGCATATCATGACTATTGGGCCGTTGTTTATCCTCCCAAAAGTTATACTTATACCTCAGAACGTTGTTCATCCTTCTGAAAGCATATCATCACCTCAGGACGTTGTTTATCCTCCTGAAAGCTACCACTTCCTCAGGACGTTGTTTATCCTCCTGAAAGCATATCATGACTATTAGGCTGTTGTTTATCCTCCCAAAAGTTATACTTATACCTCAGAACGTTGTTCATCCTTCTGAAAGCATATCATCACCTCAGGACGTTGTTTATCCTCCTAAAAGCTACCACTTCCTCAGGACGTTGTTTATCCTCCTGAAAGCATATCATGACTATTGGGCCGTTGTTTATCCTCCCAAAAGTTATACTTATACCTCAGAACGTTGTTCATCCTTCTGAAAGCATATCATCACCTCAGGACGTTGTTTATCCTCCTGAAAGCTACCACTTCCTCAGGACGTTGTTTATCCTCCTGAAAGCATATCATGACTATTGGGGCGTTGTTTATCCTCCCAAAAGTTATACTTATACCTCAGAACGTTGTTCATCCTTCTGAAAGCATATCATCACCTCATGACGTTGTTTATCCTCCTGAAAGCTACCACTTCCTCAGGACGTTGTTTATCCTCCTGAAAGCATATCATGACTATTAGGCCGTTGTTTATCCTCCCAAAAGTTATACTTATACCTCAGAACATTGTTCATCCTTCTGAAAGCATATCATCACCTCAGGACGTTGTTTATCCTCCTGAAAGCTACCACTTCCTCAGGACGTTGTTTATCCTCCTGAAAGCATATCATGACTATTGGGCCGTTGTTTATCCTCCCAAAAGTTATACTTATACCTCAGAACGTTATTCATCCTTCTGAAATCATATCATCACCTCAGGACGTTGTTTATCCTCCTGAAAGCTACCACTTCCTCAGGACGTTGTTTATCCTCCTGAAAGCATATCATGACTATTGGGCCGTTGTTTATCCTCCCAAAAGTTATACTTATACCTCAGAACGTTTTTCATCCTTCTGAAAGCATATCATCACCTCAGGACGTTGTTTATCCTCCTAAAAGCTACCATTTCCTCAGGACGTTGTTTATCCTCCTGAAAGCATATCATGGGATGTTGTTTATCTTCCCAGAAAGTTATATCTTCATATCTTGGACTGCTTTATCCTCCAAGAGACATACTTTGAAGAACTTTTATCCAAGTGGCATCTTTAAGCCCACTCAAGCATCTACAACAAGTCATCAGTATCACTCTATGCACCGGTGAGTGCAAATTTTTGGGCTTTTGTGTTCAATCCCCTTCAACCTTCCAGGTCACGACTGGCAAATATACCAATCTAACCCCTCAGGTTTCAGAAAATTGAACAGGGGCAGCTGTTGCACCCCAAAATTTGCCCTCACAATACAAGACTTTGTGTGCTATGAGGTTCACAAAGTTCACAAGACCTTTCATGAGGTTCATGTAGTTTACAAGACCTCCTATGAGGTTCACAAGGTTCACAAGACCTTTCATGAGGTTCATGAAGTTCACAAGACATCTTATGATGGTTCACAAGGTTCACAAAGTTCACAAATAGTCAGAAGATTTGACAATTCCCTTAGACAATGCATCCTCCTAAGCAGTGCATCCAAAACTAGGGTTTTGACTTTAATCAGGCTAAATGGACTTCCAAGACTTCAAGTGAGCTTCATAACATCTTATATGTGTTTAATAACCCCCATGACAAGTTTCAAGACTTTCCTCAAAGGTTTGCTCAGTCAGATGATCAGATAAGTCAAAATCAGTCAAAGTAGTTAAAAAGTCAAACTGAGGTCAACTGTGGTCAAACCAAAGTCAAACTTCATGATTTTTTGCCAACATCAAGTATGTGAAGTAAAATTCATCATTTGATCAAGGGTTGATCATGATTCATCAAGGATAGTTCAGATCATCAAGAATCAAAGGTTTCTAAATTAGGGTTTCCTTAGGAAAAGTCAACTGAACTTTGACCAGCCATAACTTTCACATGCTTCATCACATTTTTCCCATACAAAGCTCATTTTGAAGGAAATTGAATTCTCTACAACTTTGTGTCTCACAAGCCAAGCCCAAAAATGCTTCATTTGGAAGGTATGAGCTAAGACATTATAGGTCCTTTTGAAAGTCAACAAAAAGTCAACAACTTCAAAAGGGCATAACTTGAGAATGGTAAATTATATGGACATGAAACCAATGGGGTTGGTTAGAGGACTCTTCAAGCTTTCCAAAATGTCCAAGAACACCCTCATAGCATTAAAATTGAAGGATGTGTGCCCTTGCAAAGTTGGGAAATTTTTGGTTGATTTATGAAGAAAATGGAGGCTTAAAACCAAATTTTTCTAAATGGGCTTGCCATGTGATGACCCAATCCATACAAACACTTCATGCACGACCCAAAGCAACAAAGTTCTGATTTTTTATTATTTATTTATCATTTATTTTGATTTTATTCATTAAAAATCAAATTAAATCTAAATAAAATATGAAAACTCAATATTTGAATGTGATTCTTCTTCTAGAAAGTTTTAATAACCATTCAAAGCTGATTGATACAATCCAATTTCGTGCTAGCTTGTTTTGGCAAAGTTAGATAAGATATTTTTCAATATTTGGAAGGAGGTTTCTTCATTATCAAGGTATTCAAAAAGCCCATAGAACCCACAAGTATTTTGACCTAATTTGATTCATTATATATACACAAACATAGCACAATGCAGAGGGACGAATTTGAATCCTCACACAACAACTTCAAACTTTCAAAATTCATCAAAAAAATCTCAATTCGGATTCCCACTTAGAGGCTCTTTCAATACATTCTAAAGGTCTCAATAGGTTCCTTGATGTTCACTGAATGCATAACAATGCTTATCATCATCCAGAACCCCATAAATCATTGAAACCGATCCTTCACATGTTCTTGAAAACCAAGTTTTCGATTTCACATATATATGCACTTTAACATGTTTTTGATGATTGATTATTGTTCATAATGCTTCATAGAATGTTTCTGGATATTTGGTTTTAAGATTTGATGCAGGTATCACATTTCACCATGGCTAGGGTTCTTAAGCCGAATTTGGGGCTTTATAGTTTAAGCCATTTAAAAGCTTTTTGAGAACATGATTGAGTTGTGTAGGTCATGGGTAATTGGATGACACAAATAATTTGGATTAATTTTACGTATTATGTGATGTTGAGAAAGTATAGGATCTCCTGCAAAATAAATTCGCAACAAATTTTGTAATAAATTTCGCAGGAAACCCCCCAGGTCTGGAGGTTGAAGACGATGGCGCCAAAATCGTAATTCAAAAAAACTGCCTTATTTTATAATTTATTGGTTGCGGGAGATTATCAGATTGGTGGTGATGGCCTGGTGGTTTTGGACGCACGTATGAAAGCTTGGTACAGGGGTTCGATCCCTGGCCTGCGCGTAATTTTTTTTGTTAATATTCATCATTATTTTCAGGTTTAAAATATAATAACCTGTACTCATCTCATATTCACAAATGCACGCTGGCCTGGTGGTTGTGGGTGGAGGACTCAAAGATTGAAGCTCAGGGGCTGGGTTCGAATCCCAGCCCAGGTAAGTGTTTTTTCACTTTTTTCTGATTTTCTGATTTTATTTGTTTATATCATAATTAAATAAATTTAAAATAATAAAAAAAATGTTCATGCTATTTCTTTTTTTTATAATTTAAAGTCATCTTTTCAAAATTAAAAATCTTATTATAAAAATTATTTAATATTTATTTTTGTATATTATTAATGTTGTATAATTTTGTATGATTAATAATAAATCCTAATTCTATTTTCTAAAATTCATAACCCTAATTTTCTATAAAATCTAATTATTTTTTATAAAACCCTAATGGTAAATATAAATTTATTTGTTAGTTATAATTTCTAATTATTTATTTATAAAAGTTTAATTATGTAATTTGTTTATAATTATTCTTTAATATAATTCTTGTATATAAATATGCTTAAAATATGATTAAAATTCTTAATTTAATTTTGTAAATATAATAATTCAATATGTATATATTTTATAATTTGGTTGTAATTATTATTTAATTCTTGTAGGTAAAATAATATTTTTAGTATATGTTTAAAAAATAATTAAAACTTGTTGATTTAATTTTGTAAATATAATTTATTTTATAATATGTTTATAATTAACCTAATTTCTATAACTTATACATAATTTAAAATTTTATAATGATTAGTATATAATTGTCTATATTTTCTTCTTAATCTTAAAATATAATTGTTTATATAAAAATTTGATCTTTTAATTATTATGCTAATATTCTTATTAATGCTAATTATTTTCATATTTATTTTATTATTACTAACCCCATTTAACTTTGTATTATTTTTATTATTATTTTTTTACTAACCCAATTAATTATTGTTATTTATTTTTGCTTATTTATTTATTATTATTATTATTTTTGCTTATTTATTTAATTTGTTAATTATTATTATTATGTAATTGTCTTCTGGATGTAATATTTTAATAGTAATATTTAATATTTGTTTTATGCTATGGTTAGTAAAATAGGGAGTGCAATATATTTGTATGTTTAAAATTAATTTAGCTCATTAAATTTAAAGATTAATATTAAAATTGTTCACTCACACACGTAAGTCGATCTTTGATCGCCATCTCACTTCCTTAAGGATACCTCTCATGTTGCCTATTACAAAAGGTCAAGTAGGGTGTATAAAGCAAAGTCCTTAATCTCACATCATCTAGTCCCTAAACAGATAAAAAGATCAAGTCCCTTCGAATGTTGCCTTCGTAATGATCTTGTCCCTTTCGAATAAAGATGATAAGTCCCTTCGAATTGCTTATACACCCCGCAGTTGCCTAAATAACCATGTCCCTTCATTTGTCCCACACATCCAAGGTAATGACTACCCATTCCTTAATAATAGGGATAGTCTTATCATTTAAAGGATTCAAGAACAGAAAAGACTTTAACTTAGAGTAGGTTCCTCTTAGATACTTGCTCACTTATTCAAAAATACTTCATTACACTTCACACTTTAAACAATTTTCAAAACAAAGTCTTTATATATATCCGTACAAGGATCATTATAAAGTACTTAAGAAATTTTTTAATCACACACTACACTTCTCAAAACAGTTTAAAGTGAGCTAAGTAACTAAGAGCCCATGGATAACCATGGATGTAAAGGGTGCTAACACCTTCCCTTTACATAACCTAACCCCCCGAACCCAAAAATCTTTTAAGGTCTTTCCTGTTCTTTTATGCCCTTTCCTTTGGATAAAATAAAAGTCGGTGGCGACTCTTGCTATCCGCAACATTTAACTAAAGTCAGTTCTCCCACCGTGTTACAACGATCTTCCTAGATACTTCTGTGAGGATCCTGCTGAGGATGAGGAGACTTGACAACTCAGCTGGGGAAATGAGCATTTTCTGATGTTGCTTGAAGAGGATGTGCTGGGGAAGTGATGTTTTGGCAACTTTGTTGGGGAAAAGCATTCTGGATACTGTTAGGGGAAGAAGTATGTTTGGCATGCCCCATGTTGCATATTGAATACCTGCAATCCTGTTAAGACAAAGAAACGCACAAGTGTCCCGAGGCATTCCTTACCGGATTCCTTCATAGGAGTTAGATATTCCTGGAAGTAAATACATTTCCTGCAAGCATGTAATCAGAAAGGCACATCCGTTTTGTGTAAATATTATATCATGGATATTGGACATTTTGCAAACGAAACAAGAATGTACAAGACGAAGTGTGACTGAAAACTCTGATTTTATTAATTTGGGTGCCCTGAATTGGCAAATACAGTCAAAGAAACAAATCCCCTGAAATGAAGAGATTGCTACAAATTGAGAAAAATAAAGGTGCTGGCAATGTTGACGATGCTTTAGTGACCTTCCCTTTGCTATGACCCGTATGACCTTGACGTTCTTCTCATATTACTTTCTGAAGAAGGTCGATTTTGACCGATGCTTTAACCTTTCGAAGCTTGCCGTGTTGTAAGTGATACAGACGAATTCAGAATGCAGTTGTTCGCTTATTCCCTTATTTTGCGTAGATCTCCCTTTCGGGTTTTCAATCCACCGGGATACCCATTTTTGCCTGAGCTGTCCAATGCGGATTTTCAACTCAGCGGGTGTACGTTTTTTTTTCCCCTTATTTTTGCCCGAGTCTTTTATTCTGTTTTTGACTCGCCGGGATGCCCTATTTTTGCCTGGACTTACATTCTGTTTTTATGTCCAGCGGGTCATTTTATGCGAAGTATTTTTTAACTGCATCTGAATTCACAGGGGATAAGAAATCTTCGCCATCCATAGTAGTAAGCATCAGTGCTCCACCAGAGAAAACTTTCTTTACTCTAAACGGACTGTCGTAATTTGGAGTCCACTTGCCCCTGTGGTCCGTATGAGGAGGAAGGAGTATTTTCAGCACAAGATCTCCTACTTGGTATTCACGAAGCCTGACTTTCTGATCGAAGGCTTTCTTCATTCTTTTTTGATATAACTGCCCATGACAGATTGCGGCTAATCTCTTCTCTTCGATCAGATTTAGTTGATTGTACCGAGATCGGACCCATTCTGCTTCATTCAGCTTGACATCCATCAATACCCGTAAAGAGGGTAATTCAACTTCAACAGGTAGGACTGCCTCCATACCATACACAAGTTGATACGGTGTTGCCCCAGTGGATGTTCTGATTGAGGTACGGTACCCATGCAAGTCAAATGGTAGCATCTCATGCCAATCTTTATAGGTGACCACCATCTTCTGCACAATCTTCTTGATATTCTTGTTAGCTACCTCAACAGCGCCATTCATCTTTGGCCTGTAAGGGGAAGAGTTGTGATGTTGGATCTTGAAGTCCCGACACAGTTCTGCCATCATTTTGTTGTTCAAGTTAGAACCATTGTCAGTAATGATTCGCTCGGGTACTCCATACCGACAAATGATGTCTCTTTTCAGGAATCGGGCTACACTTGTCTGGTGACGTTGGCATACGAAGCTGCTTCAACCCACTTGGTGAAGTAGTCAATAGCTACCAAGATGAATCTATGGCCATTTGAAGCAGTTGGTTCGATCTTCCCAATCATGTCAATGCCCCACATGGCAAAGGGCCAATGTGAAGACATCACGTTCAATGGATTCGGAGGCACATGCACTTTGTCTGCATAAATCTGGCATTTATGGCACTTTCTGGCATAGGCACAACAATCTGCATCCATTGTGATCCAGTAGTAACCTGATCTTAACAATTTCTTGGCCATTGCATGTCCTCCAGCATGGGTACCGAAAGATCCTTCATGCACCTCGTGCATCAGTAAGTCCGCCTCTTTTCTATCAACACATCTGAGAAGTACCATGTCAAAGTTCCTCTTGTATAACGAACCATCAGCATTCAAGAAGAAACTACCAGCCAACCTTCTTAATGTCTTCTTGTCATTGGATGATGCCCCATGTGGGTATGTTTGATCCTCTAAGAAGCATTTGATGTCATGGAACCAAGGCTTGTCATCTTCAGCAATGTCCACGGAAAATACGTATGCTGGTCGGTCAAGTCTGGATACTGAGATTCGAGGCACAAAGTTGGTAGCTTGAACCTTGATCATGGAGGAAATGGTAGCCAAAGCATCTGCGAACTGATTTTCATCTCGAGGGATATACTCAAGTTTGACTGTTGTGAAGAAAGTCAATAATCTCCTCGTATAGTCACGGTATGGAATCAGATGCTCTTGGTGAGTGTACCATTTGTCGTTGGTCTGATTGATTACCAAAGCTGAATCCCTAAATACAGTTAAAGTCTTGATCCTGAGGTCAATGGCTTCCTCAAGACTCATGATACAGGCTTTGTATTCAGCTTCGTTGTTAGTGCATGCAAAGGTGAGTTTTGCCGAGAAAGGCATGTGAATTCCTTTAGGTGTAATAAGCACTGCACCAACTCCCCGACCATTCATATTAATAGCCCCATCAAACATCATTGTCCATTTTTCTTCTGGGTCAGGCCCTTCAGTGTGAACAGGCTCTTCATGATCTTTCGCTTTTAGGAACATGATGTCTTCATCAGGGAAGTCAAATCTCATTGGCTGGTAATCATCAATGGGTTGCTCAGCTAGATAGTCAGACAATACACTGCCCTTGATGGCCTTTTGAGATGTGTATTGAATGTCATATTCTGTCATAATCATTTTCCATCTTGCAACCCTTCCGGTAAGTGTTGGCTTCTCAAATATGTACTTGACTGGATCCATCTTTGAAATCAACAAGGTAGTGTGAGTCAACATATACTGCCTTAGTCGGCGAGCAGCCCACGCTAAAGCACAACAAGTTTTCTCGAGTAGTGAATAACGTTGTTCACAATCGGTAAACTTTTTGCTTAGGTAGTATATTGCATACTCTTTTCGACCAGACTCGTCATGCTGGCCCAACACACACCCCATTGATCCTTCTAATACTGTCAGGTACATTATCAGAGGTCTTCCTTCAACTGGAGGCATAAGAATTGGAGGTTCTTGTAAGTACTCCTTGATTTTGTCAAAAGCCTTCTGGCAGTCTTCATTCCACCTGACCGTTTTTTCTTTTCTTAATAACTTGAACAGGGGCTCACAGGTTGCAGTGAGATGAGATATGAACCTTGATATGTAGTTAAATCTACCTAAGAACCCCCGAACTTCCTTTTCAGTCCTCGGTGCAGGCATCTCTTGAATGGCTTTGACTTTGTCAGGGTCAACTTCAATTCCCTTTTCACTTACAATGAACCCCAGCAGCTTACCGGAACGTACCCCGAATGTGCATTTGTTGGGGTTTAGCTTTAGCTGATACTTTCTCAGACACTTGAACAACTTCAGCAGATTTACCAGGTGGTCTTCTTCTGTGAGGGACTTGGTAATCATATCATCCACATAGCATTCGATTTCTTTATGGATCATGTCGTGGAATAATGTTACCATAGCCCGTTGATAAGTGGCACCAGCATTCTTCAGTCCAAAAGGCATTACCTTGTAACAGAAGGTGCCCCAAGGTGTGATGAAAGTTGTTTTATCCATGTCTTCAGGTGACATCTTGATCTGATTATATCCTGAAAATCCATCCATGAAGGAAAACACTGAGAACTGAGCCGTGTTGCCGACCAATACATCAATGTGAGGTAAAGGGAAGTCATCTTTCGGGCTAGCTTTGTTCAGATCCCGGTAATCTACACACATCCATACTTTGCCATCCTTCTTAGGCACTAGTACAATATTAACAACCCACGGCGGGTAACTAGTCACAGCAAGGACCGGCGTCCCACTGTTTTTGTACCTCTTCTTTAATCTTCATGGCCATATTCGGACGAGTACGGCGTAGCTTCTGTTTCACTGGAGGACAGTCTTCCTTCAAAGGCAGCTTGTGCACAACGATGTCGGTATCCAGACCTGGCATGTCTTGATAGGACCAAGCAAAAACATCAACGTACTCTCGAAGCATGTCAATAAGTTGTTCCTTCACTGAATCTTGCAGACGGGCCCCGATCTTCACTTCTTTCAAGTATTCTTCGGTACCAAGATTTACTGTCTCAACTTCCTCCTGATGAGGAGTGATTTCCTTCTCCTCTTGTCTTAACAACCTGGCTAATTCTTCAGGTAGCTCATAGTCTTCTTCAACCCCTTCATCGGCTTGATTAATCGGATTGTCGAAGTCATACAAGGTCATAGCAGTGTTGTTGTCGGTGCGATCTGGAGGGTACTCTCTGCAATGGTTGAGATTGGTTCATTTTAGTGATCAGTTTTATCTTGTTTAGAAAAAGTGAAAATGAAGTCGTTTATTTTGAAAACATTGCCATTTTATTGTTTTGTACAAAAGTGAAAAATGAAAAAGACAGTGAGCAAAAAAGAAACTCGTTTGCAAAAGATGTCCTGATATTCATTAATTAATCATTTGCACAAAATACAAGATGGCCCTATTACAAAATGAGTCCTGACACCTTGGGGCAAGATACATGACTTGATGCATGCTAAAAGACAGGAAATAATAATTACTCCGCAGGAGTAACTCTTATAATTTCCTGAGAAGACCAGTTAGAGTCTTGGTTCCCCAGGATCCTTGGACGTATCCAGTTTTCCAAGTTGCGGTCGTCTTCTTCCTCGTCTTCCAAATTGTTCACAACATTCGGGGTAAGCCTTCCCCCATTGACAAATCTGGGCTCCTTTGCAGCCTCTGGTTGATCTTGTCGGATTGGTCTGTAACCCAACCCGAATCTGTCTTCGTTCTTTTCTATTGGCAGCAGCTTGCCCCAGCCCTGAGCGGTACCCTCTTCAACAACCTTCCGGGCTTGTTTATATGAAGTGATGGAAGTTCCAAACACAGCAATTGCTTCATTGATGTTAAGGGCCTCAAACCCCTGACTCATTGTCTCGTGGATCTCCCCATCCATCACTATATACTTGTAAGTAGCCAGCTGGCTAACGAAAGTGTCTTCCTCCCTGCAGATTGTGATGATCTTGCCTTCCCACTCAAATTTTAATTACTGGTGAAGGTTAGATGTAACAGCGCCAGCGGCGTGAATCCAGGGTCTACCCAACAAACAACTGTAGGCTGGCTGAATGTCCATCATGAAGAAAGTAGTTTTGAAGACTTGCGGGCCAATCACTACGGGCAATTCAATCTCTCCAAGCACTGATCTCTTAGAACCATCAAACACTCTCACCACCAAGTTACTTGGGCGCAATGCCAAACCATCATATTCTAACTTCACCAAGGCTTTCTTTGAGAGGACATAGAGCGAGGACCCAGTGTCTACCAACACATGAGAAAGAACATCACCTTTGCACTCTAAGGTGATGTCTAAAGCCTTGTTATGATTACGTCCCTCCGTCGTTAAATCAGCATCTATAAAGCCCAGTCCATGAATGGTGTTAACATTTGCAACCATTGTTTCTAGCTGATTAACCGTAATCTCTTCCGGCACGTAGGCTGCGTGCAGGATCCTCAAAGTGCATTCCTATGGGCTTCGGAACACATTAACAATGACAAAATAGAGATTTTGGAGGGCGTCTGATGAAGCTGGTCCACCACTTTATAATCACTCTTTTTGATTATTCTCATGAACTCGTCCACCTCTTGGTCAAAAGACGTCTTCGGAGTTTCTTTAACAGCTGGCTCTTCGAGTACCACACTCTTCCCTTTTGCTTTAGCAGCAGCCTCTGCTTCAACATTGGGTCTCGGTATTTGTGAGGCAAAAAGGCGCCCGCTTCTAGTGAAGCCTCCGCCTCCCCCAACATTGTCAACTTGTGGTGAAGAGGTTGATGAAACTAGAGTGATCTTCTTTCCGTCGCAGTAGAGATCAGAGCCGTAGTGCCAAGGTATGGCATTACTAATTTCATAAGGAACAGGTCCAGGTACCATAATGATGACCGGACTGACTGCTGCAGTGGAAGGGACTGTGATGGTGTGCGGGTCGTAATAGATTGTGACTGGAGATCTGACAGTAGGTGTTGTAGTTTGTTGTTGAAAATTGTTGTTGGGATGAACAGTTGCCGGGTCATAATAGATCGTGACCGTTGAGACATCTTCGTTAGCATTTGTTGGTGTTGTAGGCGATTCCGTTGATAAGATGGGTGTTGATGTTGTAGAAGTAAGTGTTGCTGAACTTTGGTTTGTTGAAACAATGGATGGAGTGATTGCTGGAGTTGTGGATGAATCATTGGGAGTGATAGTTGTTGTAGTTGTAGGAGGATATATTGTTGCTGAAGAAAGAGTTGTTGATGTTGTAGACGTTGTTGTGGTAATTTCCAAAATTCCATCTCTGATAAGGCCATCTATGCCAAGCCTTAGCCTCTCACAGCCATTAATAGCAGTCTTGCAAGATTCGCAGCAGGTCTGACAACCTGGGAACACTTGGCATCTTAAGAGTTGAGCTTTGACTTCTGCCAGCGGTGTTTGAATCTGTGCAAAATTATCAATCAGTGTAGATGGTTGGTCCTCCTCTATGGAATTAATCCTGGGCCCACCATGACTAGGCATAGGATTTCTGGTAACATTTGGAGGAGGTGCAAAGTTGAGAGCTTTGGAATCGACCAGATCTTGAACCTTCATTTGTAAGACTCTACACTTCTCAGTATTGTGACCAGGTGCGTTGGAATGAAAGGCACACCTGGCATTGGCATCATAATTCTTCGGGAGGTTGAGAGGATCTGGTGGAGCCAACGTCCTTAACTCAACCAGGTTGAGCTTCAGGAGTTGTGGCAGTAGAGCGTCATAAGGCATAGGAATGGGGTCAATCACCCTATTTGCTTGAGATGGTCTCTGTTGAAAGGGGCGCTGTTGTTGGTTGTTGTTGTTATTGTTATACGATCTTTGTTGAGGAAAGTGCGGTTGTTGTTGATAGTGATGTTGTTGTTGCTGTTGTTGTTGAGGAAAAAGTGGTTGTTGTGGGGCTGGAGCCGGGATAGTAACGACTGCTATTGATCTGTGAGAATATTGGGGTCTGCCCCTGCCTGCATGAATAGCATTTGTTTCACCCGCCATTCGGGGTCCTGAAAAAGGTTTTCTTGTATTGTTGGAGGAACTTGCACCGTTGTCAGAGACTTTGCCCATCTTCAAAAGACTTTCAATTCTCTCACCATCTATAACTACATCAGCAAAACTGGTGGAAGAGAAAGAAGCAAGTCTGTCAATGTATGTTCCTTGAAGAGTGTTCATAAACATGTCAGCCATTTCCCGTTCAGACATGGGTGGCTGGACAGCAGCAACAAGCTATCTCCACCTCTGAGCATAATCCCGGAAGCTTTCCTTTGAATATTGAGACATGCCCATTAGAAGGGTTCTATTGGGAGCCATGTCCAGATTGTACTGGTACTGACGGATGAAGGCTTCGGCCAAGTCTTTCCAACATCTTATAGTGGCCCTGGTCAGATGCGAATACCATTCTCTTGATGCTCCAGTTAGGATGTACTCAAAATAGAACATCCATAACTTCTCGTCCATGGTATAAGATTTGAGTCTCCCCAAGAAAGACTGCAGATGAGTACGCGGGCACGAGGTACCGTTATATTTTTCAAAGCAAGGGGGTTTGAATTTGTGAGGAATTCTCACCCCATCTACCAGCCCCATATCCATTACATCGAAGCCTAGGGAATTCTGGGATTCTAGAGATCTCAGTTTCTCAACAATCTCATCCAACCTTCGGTCATACACCTCATCCCCAGCCCCAATAACTGTGAACTGCTCTTCCTGAGGATCTTCTTGCAAGATCCTGCCTCCGGCAGTATTACTTTGAACATTCCTTACACCATTAACATCTGGATTCAGATGGGGCCCAAACTCTGGTGGGTCGATGCAAGGCTGCCCGCGTTCATTATTGCTAGTTCCTCTTGTACCAGGGTGGTGCTCTTCAGGAGTCTGCCTTTCCACTAATTCCCTCAGTCTTTCCTGGCTCTGAGCTAAGCCAGTCATCACAGCCATGAATTGGGTCATTTGATTTCTCATCTCAACCCTTTAGTTTTCCATTTGGTTCCTTACTTCATTCAGGTCCTGCTGTACCTGATCCATCTGAATACCCGGAAGGTTGTTTCACGTTGGGTACCGGTGTGTTCGGTTGACAGGGAACACTCTTCGGCGAGTAATGTTTCCTGAAACCACGACAAAGTGAGAAACAACAAATAAAACAAAAACCTACAAAATAAAGAAAATGTTAGTATGTAATGCAGTATGCTTATTTGTCTTCCAAGGGTATCCGGTTTGGTTCTTGGTTTTGACCTTTCCAGACCTCGAGGAAATGTTGGATGATGTTGAGAGATAAAGCCCACCAAAATAAAAGAAACTGATATTATAAATGATGAAAATACATAGTTTGTTTACAATACATGCCCGTGGTGGGTCAAAATACAACAATCAAAAGAAAAAGTACATCAAAAGAAATAAATACAAGCAAAAAAAAGATCAGACATCCAATCCAAAGTCATCCTCCTTGACTTCCTTCAGGAGAGCCTCAGTCACTGGACTAGCTGGGTGCTCTGTAATAGTCCTGATGAGGAGGTTCCTGGTAGCAATGGCACTGGTCAGCCTCTTATGCTTGTCATGATCCTTTGATCTCCTTAACCCCACCCGGAGTTTCAATTCTGATATCTCCTTCTGAGCTGCCAACAAAGCTTCCTGCTGCTTCTTCTCATTAGCATCCAGTTGCTCTATCTTGGCCTGAGTTCTCTGGTCTTCTTGTGCACGGGCTTCAGTGATCCTGATCCACCTAGCCTGGCTTTCCTCCAAATATTGTTGCACCTTCCAAGGATGGTTGTTCCTTTAGTCTGGATGTTGTCCCAAGCCCAGGCATCTTGTCTAACAATAGCAGAGTTAGGTTGAACTTCACAGTAGAGAGTCTCATCCAAATCTTGTCCTCTGAGAGGGTGAACCAAGGCATATCCCAATTTTCTCTTAAACAGTAAAGGGTTGTAGTTGATGCAACCTTTTACTCCTATCAGAGGCACATTAGGGTACTGCCCACAGCTGGTAATAATCTCCTTGCCTTTGGTGCTCTGGGTGCACCACCTGATGTCATATGATGTCAAGGCAATGAACCTCTTAGCCCAATTCTTCTGCTGATGGGGGTTCAAGAAGGCATCTGATTTTGGCAAGTGTCTGAGCAGCCAAGAGTAGTACAGAGGAGCACAACATCTGACCAGCTTCCCTCTTTGCTTTTCATTCCTCTGATGGATGGAGTAGTAAAAGTCCCCCAACAATGTAGGCACTGGGTTCCTTAGCAGGAACAAGTGGATGGCATTCTTACTCACAAACTTGGGCTCATATGCAAACAAAATAACCCCATATATACTGAGGGATAAAAGTGCACAGACTGCCTTCCATTCTCCCACTGCAGCCTTTAGGGTGGCCTAAGAAATCAAGAAGTCCAGATGGAGGCCTGGAACTCCAACTTTTGTTGTCATGTTTTGCTCAATGAGGGCAGGCTCCAAATGTAATGCCCTGGCTATCTCTTCACTTCTGGGAGCAGTCATCTCTGGGTTGAAAGGGATCCCTCTCCTGATAGGAACTCCAATCAACAAGGAAAACTCTTCTAGCAGTGGTCCCATCTGGAAATCAGGAAAGGTGAAGCATCTGAGTGGAGGGTCATAAAACTGCAAGCATGTATGGATCATGCTCCTCTGACATGCATCAAGATCCATGACCATGTCCAAAATACCCCCATAGTGCTCTCTAAATAGTGGGATATGGTCAGGTGTGATAAGGGACTGGACCTGCCTGATACCAGTCAAGGTGGGCTCAAAGAAGTGGTAAGATATGTTGCTCTTTCTTGGAGTATCCATGAGTGCTGGTGAAGAAGCTGGGAACAAATGCTGATGAAGGTCACTGACTGAAAAGCTGGAGGTGAGTCTCTGGCATACTGATGAAGGTGCTGGAGGTAAGCCTCTGATAGACTGATGGAGATGCTGAAGAAGAACTACTGATAAAATGATGAAGGTTGTTGGAGAAGAAAAACTGAAGCAGAGGTCTAAGCAGCAGAAGGGGTAAAAACCAAACCAAAAATGAAAGGATGGATACCCTGAAAAACAAATAAGCAAATGTTAAATGATGCAATGATGATATATGCAAATGATATGCAAGGGTTTGTGATCAAGAGATGGATCTGATTATCTGCCTTGGTAAGATTCCATGTATGTTCAAAGGTCCGGATGGAGGCTCAGAAATCCAGTAACTAGGGTGGGGGACACAAATAAAGAGTCACAAGTCCGGGGTAATCACAAGAACTGTCCAAAGTGGTGTATTCTTAAACAATACAAGTAACAGGGTATGATGTGGCCAAGGGCTCCTGCAAACCTGCAAATATCCCAACCCCTCACAGGTAATGTTCTAGAACAGAGATCCTCAGACTTGGATCAGTTATGAGAAGTGTAAACACTTCTAACCCGGAGGTACAGTGTTTACAATAACCATAAAAGATCCTCCTCTAATTCACCCCAGATTCTAAAGGTCAAATAAAGGTCATCCAGACTTAGCAGGCTTCCTAGATAGCCCTAACACTACAGGAAATCTGTAGCACAGAGTTCTCAAGAAGAAACCCACATCTGAACCGTGTTTCATATTCCCGCACCAGACCGGAATGAAATGGGAAAGAATATGAAGCCACTCTAGCCTAGGTGTCACTCAGGTCCCAGGTATAGGACCTTAATCACTCAATGAAACCCCACCCACCAAGGAAAACCAGATCCAGCAATGATAATGACAGTATGATGTATAAAAACTGTAAAGGAAAGCAGTAAATAAAGTTGTACATAAAGCAATAAATAAAGCAAGTAAATAAGCACAAGTAGCACATAACACCCCTGTAAACACAAATCAAACAAGCGCTAGGAGGAACCCACAAAAAGAACCAGAAGCCCTGGTTGCAGTATAAGTTTCCCCAACGGAGTCGCCAAGTTGTCGCTCCCACCAAATGACACCGGGTCAGAAGGGGTACAGACGCGAACGGTCGGAGAAAGGAGAACATGAAGATGAACTGAAAAGAGTCGCCAACTAGGCATTTTTATCCCGAAGGAAAGGTAATGCTACATAAACCTAAGAAAAGATGGATAAGACGGTCGCGAACCAGAGAAACTGAGAAAGGGGGTTGGTTACAACCTGGGAAGGTATTAGCACCCAGATTGTCCGTCGTACTCGACGAGATACACGCTTAAAAGATTTGTGTTCAAAGGGGTAGTGTTTGTGCTATCTGTATGCAAAAGCTGGAAAAGAATGTACAGGTGTCGGTGCAAAAGAGATGTGAAGTGAATTGCTCAGGAATGAGGCTTAAAGAATAATGCTGGAAGAGTGGGGAAGAGATAAAGACTTTTGTTCGATAACAGTTAAGTTATGCTTATGTATCCTCTCGTTCAATGAGGAAGTCAGAACACCATAGTTCGACTCAAAGAGACTGAAAGACAAATTGACTGATGAACTGCTTACTTGTCTATGCTCAAGTGTATTACCTGTCTGGCTCAGGTGCTAACTGTCTTGCATTAGACGGAAGAAGCAAGTTCTCGTTTGTGAGTGAATGAGGTGAGAAAAGAATCCCGAAGGAGACGATTATTGTTTGTTTTGTGTTTTCAATCTTTTATTGCTTTTTGTGTTTGTCATAAGTTAATGAGCTTAAGCCTAAACCAAAGGTTAGTAAACTCATCACATCTTCCCTCTGATTAGGGGTAATGAGAATACCTTAAGTGATTAGTTTTTTTGGAGTTTTTTTTTAGTGTTAAGTGATGAGTTTAAGCCATAATCAAGGATTTAATGAACTCATTACACCATCCTAATAGAAGGATAATAGATGAGAGCATTTAAGCTGAGGAAGATACCTCAACTTAATCCATGATTAGGGATTAACCTCATGACAAAACAAAGCCTTTATTAAAGTGGATTTTAGTTAATGGTAGGATTAAGAAGTAGATTTTATGGTTTGTAAGACAACTTGAGGGGGACTTGTCCATTAACACTAGGGTTAGTCCTTCTTAACCAATTAAGGAAGAATTAGAACCCTAATGCAAGGCTCGAGTTACAAGCTTATTGCCTTAGTGATTATTAGGTGGATTGATTAAGAGGTTTAAACACATTAAAGTTTTAACACTTATGATTAAAGTTATACACTCCATCCTAAGAGAAGGATGCAGGCATAACCTTAATCACAAAGCCTGAAACCTCAGATTGCCCAAGCTCTCAAAAATCACTCCATTTGCAAAAGCTTTCGAAACTCACAGCATACACACTCAAACTTCAAAATCTTTTCATTAATCAACTCAGCTTCATCAAAGGATCATTTCCCACCCTTCATTGCAACCAAAAACCCCCCAAAACTGAAACACGATTTCTGGCCAGTTGAAGAGCAACCATTCATACCAGCCATTATAAACTTCCTCCAAGCATCAAAGCATCACCAGGAGGATCATTGGAGTCGTTTTGGACCAAAGAGGAGGCCAGATAGCTCAGTTTGAGAAAGCTTCACTTCAGGTAACCTCAAGAACAAATTTTCCCGAAATGCAATTTTAAGTTCTTAGATTGTTCTTTATGCTTTGCTAATCACCATGATATATTTATTTTTGAAAATGGTTGCGAAATGAGCATGTACTGATTGTCTGAAAGTTTCACCATTTTTGAGTTCTTCTTCAAATCTTGATTTTCAGCCATGAAAAATTTGTTTTGAGGTTAGATTTAGGTTTAGGAAGGTGAGAGGAGTTGATCTAGAGCTTTAGAGGTCCAAAAATGACATAGGGAAGAAGTTTGATTTATAGTTCACCGGAGAAGATAACCGGAACACTGTTCCGGTCACCTGAAAGTGTTTAGGGTTCAGATTAAGGTTAAGCTGCCTAATTAGGGAACTTTGAATCTCAGCCCTTTGATCAATGTTTCCCGCGTGTAATGAAAGGCTTAGATGCCTTCACTTAGGTTTAATTATGATTAATTAATTAATTAATTAAAATTAACTCAGTTTGAATTATAGCCATTGGATAGCATGCGTGGTCAAAGCAAATCCCCTCAGGTTCAATCATGTCCATCAGATCAGCATACTTTCACTTAATTCAATTTTTATTTCATTTTTTATCATTTGTTTTGCATAATTTATTTAAAATACTTAAAAATTTCTAAAAATATTTTTCTTCTACATTTTGATTTTAAATATTTTTATCCATCCAAAAACATTTTTATTTTTATTTTTTGCATTAACAAACCATTTTAAAAATATTTAAATGTTTATTTTAATTAATTAATGGAAATTAATTAATTAAAATATCATTTAGGTTTATGAAAATTCCAAAAAAATTCACATTACATCTTAGGACATTTAGAAACATTGTCAAACCATTCATACAAATTTCTTTTTTGTTTTGAACACTCTTTGACATTTTTCTTGAATTTAGGGTTCATAAAAATCCTATTTTTGAACCCTAACTTCAAGAATTCTTTTCTGCCTAACCATGAAGGGTTTGACATTGGTTCTTTTTGCATTGATCTTCATATAGCATGTAGTGTCTATCATATTTTTGTCACAAATTTATCTGGCATTTTTTATTTGATTTGCATTTTTCCCCTTAAGGTACCTTAAAACCCTAGATAACTTAGAAAATTCACAACTTTCTTTAGGTTAAGAGTTAGCCCTCCTCCTTTGGGGTGTGATATCATATGGGGTTAGGTTTCCTTTGAGTTCATTTGCAATTTTTTACCTTGTGTTTTGCTTCTGTGTTTGACTTTTGCATCTCATGTTGCCTTAAAACCCTAATTTCTCATGTTCATTTGCATTCATCTTGCATATGCATCCATACATGAACTTGCCATGACATTTCATGCATTCACATGTCATCTTAGACATCTTAGGACACATTAGAATCATGCTTGATAATTTCTTCATTCATTTTCCATGATGTGCATTCATTTCATTTCATAAACTTTCATGTGTTTTCAAACTTCAAAGCATTCTTCCTTTGCATTCCATCCCTTGTATGAAAATTAATAACACTTGACATGCCTTTGCATCATCTCATAACATCATTTGCATCATGAATATGCTTCTGGTTTTGGTTTTAATTTTTGCATACATTCCATTTTCATTTCATTCCTTTTCTTATGCTAACATTTTCAGGTGGTAAGTAATTTGAGAAGTGAATTTGCCTTCACTTCTCATTTCTCTTCATCTCTTTCTTATGCATCCTTGCTGCATTTTTCTTTGCTTTAGAGTGAGCTTGCTCATTCATGTTCATCATTCACTTTATTTCTCCAAGTTACTTATATTCTTTAGTGAAGTAAGTAACTTGTTTCTTCTGCTTCTCCTCCTTTCATCTGCTTCTTCCATTGGTGGCTTCTCTGAAAATCTCTTGCAAGCCTTACAAACCATAGGAACACCCAAGCATGACAATAATTAGGGTTTTGACCAGTCCCATTTTAGCTTTTACCTTTGTGTCTTCTTTGTGTCTCTCTCCTCATCTCATAATCAGAGACTAAACCATTAAGATTTTAAGGCTTTGTGATTAAGGTTATGCCTGCATCCTTCTCTTAGGATGGAGTGTATAACTTTAATCCTAAGTGTTAAACCCTTAATTTGTTTAAACCTCGTAATCATTCCATCTTAATAATCACTAAGACATTAACTTGTAACTTGGGCCTTGCATTAGGGTTCTAATTCTTCCTTAATTGGTTAAGAAGGACTAACCCTAGTGTTAATGGACAAGTCCCCCTCAATTTGTCTTACAAACCATAAAATTCACTTCTTAATCTTACCATTAATTAAAACCCACTCTAATAAAGGTTTGTTTAGTCATGAGTTTAATCCCTAATCATGGATTAAGTTGAGGTATCTTCCTCAGCTTAAGTGTTCTCATCTATTACCCTTCTATTAGGATATTGTAATGGGTCCACTAATCCTTGATTATGGCTTAAACTCATTACTTAAGACTAAACAAAAATACCAAAAACATCTAAATAATCACAAGTAGGTTAATGATCTTAATCCTGCATCATGGTAATTAAGTTTGAGATGTTTATCTCATACTTAAGGTATTCTCATTATCCCTAATCAAAGGGAGGATATGATGAGTTTACTAACCCTTGGTTAGGCTTAAGCTCATTAACTTATGACAAACAAAAAAGCAACAAAATTTGAAAACACAAAAACAAACAATAATCGTCTCCTCCGGGATTCTTTTCTCACCTCACTCATTCTCAAACGAGAACTTGCTTCTTCCGTCTAATGCAAGACAGTTAGCACTCGAGCCAGACGAGTCATACACTTGAGCATAGACAAGCAAGCAGTTCATTAGTCAATTTATCTTTCAGTCTCTTTGAGTCGAACTATGGTGTTCTGACTTCCTCATTGCACGAGAGGATACGTAGGCATAAATTAACTATTATCGAACAAAAGTCTTTGTGTCTCCCCCCTCTTTCAGCATCCTTTTCCTAAGCCTCAGTCCTGAGCACTTCACTTCACTTTCTTGCACTGACACTTGTACATTCTTTTCCAGCTTTTGCACACAGATAGCACAGACACTACCCCTTTAAACACAAACTTTCAAGCGTGGATCCCGTCGAGTACGATGGACAATCTGGGTGATAATACCTTCCCAGGTTGTAACCAACCCCCTTTCTCAGTTTCTCTGTTTCGCGACCGTCTTATCCGTATCTTTCCATGTTTATGCAGCATTACCTTTCCTTAGGGATAAAAATGCCTAGCAGGCGAATCTATTCAGTTCATCTTCATTTTCTCTCTTCGCCGACCGTTCGCGCTTGTACTGGGATGCAAATATTTGGGAGCGACAGCTTGGCGACTCTGCTGGGGAACCTTATATTGCAACCAGGGCTTCTGGTTCTTTTTGTGGGTTCCTCCTAACTCTTGTTTGATTTATGTTTACAGGGGTGTTATGTGTTACTTGTGCTTATTTATTTGATTTACTTATTGCTTTATGTACAACTTTATTTATTGCTTTATTTATTGCTTTCTTTTACAGTTTTATGCATTTCATACTATCATTATCATGTTCTGGATCTCTTGTCTGTTTTGGTGGGTGACGTTTCATTGAGTGATTAAGGTCCCATATCGGGGACCTGAGTGACACATAGGCTAAAGTGGCTTCATATTCTTTCCCATTCCATTTCGGTCTGGTGCGGGAATATGAAACACAGTTCAGACATGGGTTTCTTCTTGAGAACTTTGTGCTACAGATTTCCTGTAGTACTAGGGCTATCTGGGAAGCTTGCTAAGTTTGGATGACCTTTTTATGACCTTCAACATCTGAGGTGAATTAGAGGAGGATCTTTTATGGTGATTGTAAACACTGTACCTCCGGGTTAGAAGTGTTTACACTTCTCATAACTAATCCAAGTCTGAGGATCCTTGTTCTAGAACATTACATGTGAGGGGGTTGGGATGTTTACAGGTTTGCAGGAACCCTTGGCCTCATCATACCTTGTTACTAGATTTGTTAAGGTTATATTATTTGGATAGTTCTTGTGATTACCCTGGATTTGTGACTCTTTATTTGAGTCCCCCACCTGGTTACTAGATTTCTAAGCCTCCATCCGGACTTATGAACATACATGGACTTTTTACCAAGGCAGATAAACAGATCCAGCACTTGATCACAAACCCTTTGCATATCATTTGCATACATCATTTATGCATTATTTAACATTTGCTTATTTGTTTTACAGGGTATCCATCATTTTGACTTTGGTTTGGTTTTGACCCCTTCTGTTACTCAGACTGCTTCATTTATCTTCTCCAGCACCTTCATCAGTTTATCAGTGATTCTCCTCCAGCTATCTTCATTAGAGACTCATCTCCAGCTTCTCAGTCAGTGACCTTCATCAGCAGTTGCTCTCAGCTTCTTCACTAGCACCCATGGACACTTCAAGAAAGAGCAACATCACTTACCACTTCTTTGAGCCCACCCTGACTGGCATCAGGCAAATCCAGTCCCTCATTACTCCTGATCATGTCCCACTATTTAGAGAGCATTATGGAGGCATATTGGACATGGTCATGGATCTAGATGCATCTCATAGGAGCATGATCCATACTTGCTTGTAGTTTTATGATCCTTCACTCAGATGCTTCACATTTCCTAATTTCCAGTTGGGACCTCTGTTAGAAGAATTTTCTATGTTGTTAGGAGTTCCTGTCAGGAGAGGGATTCCTCTCAATCCTGAGATGGTTGCTCCTAGAAATGAAGACATAGCCAGGGTATTGCATTTGGATCCTGCCCTCATTGATCAGAACATGGAAACCAAGGCTGCAGTTCCAGGCCTCCACCTAGACTTCTTGATCTCCCAGGCTACCCTGCATGCTGCAATAGGAGAATGGAAGGCTTTCTGTGCACTTCTAGCCCTCAGTATATATGGGGTTATCTTGTTTGCATATGAGCCAAAGTTTGTGAGCAAGAATGCCATCCACCTATTCTTGTTAAGGAATCCGGTTCCTACCTTGCTGGGAGACTTCTACTACTCAGTAGATCAGAGGAATGAGAAGCAAAGAGGAAGACTGGTCAGATGCTGTGCTCCTCTCTATTACTCTTGGCTGCTAAGACACTTGCCAAAGTCAGATACTTTCCTGAACCCCCATCAGCAGAAGCATTGGGCTAAGAGATTTATTGCCTTGTCATCAGAAGACATTAGATGGTGCACTCAGAGCACCAAAGGCAAGGACATCATTACTAGCTGTGGGAAATATCCTAATGTGCCTTTGATAGGAGTGAAAGGTTGTATCAATTACAACCCTTTACTGTTTAAGAGACAATTAGGATATGCTTTGGTTCATCCTCCCAGAGGGCAAGATTTGGCTGAGACCCTCTATTGTAAAATTCAACCCAGCTCTGCTATTGTCAGGAAAGCTGCCTGGGCCTGGGACAACATCCAGACTAAAGGGACAGCCATCCTTGGCAAGTGCAACAACATTGCTTCAGCACAGTATTTTGATTGGTCTCGTACCAGAGCTCAGATCACCCGGATGCCGTTCACTTTAGAAGATGTACCTGGACCTTCTACAGTACAACCTGCAGCTACTGTCAGTTTGGAAGAGTTTGAAAAGCTGAAACAGAGGAATACTCAGCTATCTGAAGCCTTAAAGAAGACTCTCTGGGAGAGAAATGACAACCGTCTAGATAATGAGAGATTGGAAAGGCTCAAGGTTGAGAATTTGGCCAAGATTGAGAAGACGGATGACTACATCAAGAAGGCTAGGGCAGGGGAGTTAGTACTGAAGAATTCTTGCAAGGAAGCAAAGACTCAGAAGGCTAGGGAAGAGCATTATCTGGAGGAGAGCCAAGCTAGGTGGATCAGGATCACTGAAGCCCATGCACAAGAAGACCAAAGGACTCAGGCTAAGATAGAGCAGTTGGAGGCTAGTGAAAAGAAGCATCACGAGGCTTTGTTGGCAGCTCAGAAAGAGATATCTGAATTGAAACTCCGGGCGGGGTTGAAGAGGTCAAAGGATCAGGATAACCATAAGAAGTTAACTAGTGCCATTGCTACCAGGAACCTCCCCATCAGGACTATCACAAGCACCCAGTGGGTCCAGTGACTGAGGCCCTCCTGGAGGAAGTGAGGGAGGATGATTTTGGATTGGATGTCTGATCCTTTTGCTTGTACCTTTTCTTTTGTTGATGTATTTGACCCACCATGGGGATGTATTGTAATCAAACTATGTATTTTCACCACTTTGTAATATATCAGTTTGTATTATGGTGGGCTTAATCTCTCAACATCATCAACATTTCCTCGAGGTCTGGAAAGGTCAAAACCAAAGAACCAAACCGGATACCCTTGGAAGACAAATAAGCATATTGCATTGCATACTAACATTTTCTTTGTTTTATAGGTTTTTGCTTTATTGCTGTTTCTCACTTTGTTATGGTTACAGGAAACATTGCTCGCAGAAGAGTGTTCCCTATCAACAAAATACACCGGTACCCGACGCGAAACAACCTTCCGAGAATTCAGATGGATCAAGTACAACAAGACTTGAATGAAGTAAGGACCCAAATGGCAAATGAGAGGGTTGAGATGAGAAATCAGATGACCCAATTCATGACTGTAATGATTGGCTTAGCTCAGAGCCAGGAAAGACTGAGGGAGTTGGTTGAAAGGCAAACTCCTGAAGAACACCATCCAGGTACAGGAGGTACCAGTAACAACGATCATGTGCAACCTCGCACTGATCCACCAGAGTTTGGGCCTCATCTAAACCCAGAAGTTAATGCCATAAGGAATACTCAGGGTAACACTGCTGGAGGTAGGATCTTGCAAGAGGATCCTCAAGAAGAGCAGTTTACAGTTGTTGGGGCTGGGGATGAAGTTTACGACCATAGGCTTGATGAGATTGCAGAAAAGCTAAGGTCTCTTGAATCCCAGAATTCACTAGGATTTGATGTAATGGACATGGGACTGGTGGAAGGGGTGAGAATTCCTCACAAGTTCAAACCCCCGTGTTTTGAAAGGTATAATGGCACATCCTGCCCGCGCACCCACCTTCAATCATTCTTGGGAATGTTAAAAGCATACACCATGGACGAAAAGTTGTGGATGTTTTACTTTGAGGATAGTCTAACAGGGGCATCCCGAGAATGGTATTCCCATTTGACTGGAGCCACAGTAAGGAACTGGAAGGACTTGGCTGAAGCTTTCATCCGCCAGTATCAATACAACTTGGACATGGCTCCAAACAGGACCCTTCTAATGGGAATGTCTCAGTCTTCCCGTGAAAGCTTCAGAGAATATGCCCAGAGGTGGAGGCAACTTGCTGCTGCAGTTCAACCCCCTATGTCTGAAAGGGAGATGGCAGACATGTTCATGAATACTCTTCAAGGAACCTATATTTACAGGCTGGCTGCATTTTCTTCTACCAGTTTTGCAGATGTGGTGATAGCTGGGGAAAGAATAGAGAGCCTATTGAAGATGGGAAAGATCTCTGATAACGGTGCCAGTTCAAGCAGTACAAGAAAACCATTTGTTGGGTGTCGCTCCCGATAAGTGACACAGGGTCAGATAAGGGTACAGACGCGAACGGTCGGCGAGGGGAACAGTGAGAACACACAGCCGTGAACCCACTGGAGGATGAATAGAGTCGCCAGCTAGGCATTTTTATCCCGGAGGAAAGGCAATGCTGCATAGGCCTAGGAAAAGATGGATAAGACGGTTTGCGAACCAGAGAGACTGAGAAAGGGGGTTGGTTACAACCTGGGAAGGTATTAGCACCCAGATTGTCCGTCGTACTCGACGGGATCCACGCTTAAAAGATTTGTGTTTTAAAGGGGTAGTGTCAGTGCAATCTGTGTGTAAAGAGCTGGAAAGCAGTATGTACAAGTGTCAGTGTAAAGAAATGTGATGTGTGTAAATGTACAGTGTCAGTGTAAGAAGGAGTATGCTCATGATCATGAGGCTAAAAGAATGAGGCTAGAAAGAGGGGGAATAGACAGAGACTTTTGTTCGATAACTGTTAAGTTATGCCTACGTATCCTCTCGTGCAATGAGGAAGTCAGAACACCGTAGTTCGACCCAAAGAGACTGAAAGATGAATTGACTTGTGAACTGCTTGCTTGTCAATGCTCAAGTGTATGACCTGTCTGGCTCAGGTGCTTACTGTCTTGCATTAGACGGAAGAAGCGAGTTCTCGTTTATGAGTGAAGGTGATGAGAAAAGAATCCCGGAGGAGACGATTATTGTTTGTTTTTGAGTTTTCAGTCTTTTATTTCTTTTTGGAGTTTGTCATAAGATAATGAGCTTAAACCTAAATCAATGGATCTGGTAAACTCATCACATCATCCCTCTGATTAGGGGTAATGAGAATTACCTTAAGTGTGAAGTCAGATTCTCACACTTAATCACCTTTGATGTAGGGTTAAGATCATTAACCTACTTGTGATTATTTAGATGTTTTTGTGGTTTTTGTTTAGTGTTGAGTAATGAGGTTAAGCCATAATCAGGGATTTAACAGACTCATTACACCATCCTAAAAGAAGGATAATAGATGAGAATGTTTAAGCTGAGGAAAACTCCTCAACTTAATCCATGATTAGGGATTAAAACCATGACAAAACAAGTCCTTATTAGATGGATTTTAATTAGTGGTATGATGATGAAGTGTTTTTTATGATTTGGAAGACAACTTGAGGGGGACTTGTCCATTAACTTTAGGGTTAGTCCTTCTTAACCAATTAAGGAAGAATTAGAACCCTAATGCAAGGCCCAAGTTACAAGTGTATTGTCTTGATGATTATTAGATGGATTAATTAAGAGATTTCAACACCTTAAGGGTCCAAGACTTAGGATTAAAGTTATACACTCCATCCTAAAAGAAGGATGCAGGCATGATCTTAATCACAAAGTCTTAAAGCCTTGAGGGTTTAGTCCCTGATTATGAGGTGAGAAGAGATGACTCAAGGAGAGACACAAAGGTAAAAACTATGGGGAACTAATCAAAACCCTAATTCATTATCATGCTTGGTTGGTCCTAATGTTTGTGAGGTTTTCAAGAACAATCTTCAAAGGAGCCACCAGGAAGCAGATGAATCAAGATCAAGAGAAGCAAAGTGACTTGCTTCATTCAAGAAGTCAAGTCACTTGAAGAAAGAAAGTGGGAGGAAGAAGAATGAGCAAGCTCAAACTCAAACACAAGTAAGAAATGCAGCAAGGTATGCAAAAGAAGATGAGAAGAAAAGTTATGAGAAGTGAAGGCAAATTCACTTCTCAAGTTTACTTACCACCTGAAATGTTAGAAAGAAATGCAATGCAATGCAAGATGAAATGAAATGACATGATGCTAGGCCAAACCAGAAGCATACACATGATGATTATGATGTTATGAAGTGCTGCAAACATGAGGCAAGACAATGGATATGTTCATACAAAGTCATGGATGCAAATGATTCAAGTTAAGGAGCATGAACAAGCATGGAATATTATGGATCATACAAGACAAATGGCATGGCAAATGTGTAATGCAATGGTCAATGATGCTTCATACATGTCTTGAGATGTCAAATGAATCACAAGAATGCACAAAATGCAATGACAAGTGAAGTTATGCAAGGAAATGCAAGAGGGATGCAAGAGAAAGCCCAAATTGCTGACAATACAGACGAATTCAGAATGCAGTTGTTCGCTTATTCCCTTATTTTGCATGGATCGCCCTTTCGGGTTTTCAATCCATCGGGATACCCATTTTTGCCTGAGCTGTCCAATGCGGCTTTTCAACTCAGCGGGTGTACATTTTTTATTCATTTCCCTTATTTTTGCCCGAGTCTTTTATTCTGTTTTTGACTCGCCGGGACGCCCTATTTTTGCCTGGACTTACATTCTGTTTTTATGTCCAGCGGGTCATTTTATGCGAAGTATTTTTTAACTGCATCTGAATTCACAGGGGACGGGAAATCTTCACCATCCATGGTGCTGAGCATCAGTGCTCCACCAGAGAAAACTTTCTTTACCACGAATGGCCCTTCATAATTTGGAGTCCACTTGCCCCTGTGGTCTGTATGAGGAGGAAGGATTCTTTTCAGCACAAGATCTCCCACTTGGTACTCTCGATGCCTGACTTTCTGATCGAAGGCTCTCTTCATTCTCTTCTGATATAACTGCCCATGACAGATTGCAGCCAATCTCTTCTCTTCGATCAGACTCAGTTGTTCGTATCGGGACCGAACCCACTCTGCTTCACTCAGTTTGACATCCATCAATACCCGCAAGGAGGGTAGTTCAACTTCGACAGGTAGAACTGCTTCCATACCGTACACAAGTTGATACGGCGTTGCCCCAGTGGATGTCCTGATTGATGTGCGATACCCATGCAAGGCAAATGGTAGCATTTCATGCCAGTCTCTGTAGGTGACTACCATCTTTTGCACAATCTTCTTGATGTTCTTATTTGCTGCCTCAACAGCGCCGTTCATCTTTGGCCTGTAAGGAGAAGAATTGTGATGTTGGATCTTGAAGTCCCGGCATAATTCAGCCATCATTTTGTTGTTTAGATTTGAACCATTATCAGTAATGATTCGCTCGGGCACTCCATACCGACAGATGATATCTCTTTTCAGAAATCGAGCTACTACTTGCCTTGTGACATTTGCATATGAGGCTGCTTCAACCCACTTTGTGAAATAGTCGATGGCGACCAGGATGAATCTGTGGCCGTTCGAAGCAGTTGGCTCAATTTTGCCAATCATGTCAATGCCCCACATGGCAAAGGGCCATGGTGAAGACATTATGTTCAAAGGGTTCGGAGGCACATGCACTTTATCTGCATAGATCTGGCATTTATGACATTTTCTGGCATAGGCACAACAGTCTGCATCCATTGTGATCCAATAATAGCCTGATCTTAACAACTTCTTAGCCATTGCATGTCCTCCAGCATGGGTACCAAAAGAGCCTTCATGCACTTCATGCATCAGTAGATCTGCTTCCGTTTTGTCAACACATCTGAGGAGTACCATGTCAAAGTTCCTCTTGTATAAAGATCCGTCAGTATTCAGGAAGAAACTTCCAGCAAGCCTTCTCAAAGTCTTCTTATCATTGGAAGATGCCCCAGATGGGTATGTTTGATCCTCCAAGAAGCACTTGATGTCGTGGAACCAAGGCTTATCATCTTTAGCAATATCTGCCGCAAATACATATGCTGGTCTATCAAGTCTCGATACTGAAATCTGAGGTACAGAGTTAGCAACTTGAACTTTAATCATGGATGAAATGGTAGCGAGAGCATCTGCAAACTGATTTTCGTCTCGAGGGATATACTCAAGCTTGACTGTTGTGAAGAAAGTCAGTAACCTTCTTGTATAATCCCTGTAAGGTATCAGATGATCTTGGTGCGTGTACCATTTTCCGTTGGTCTGATTGATTACCAAGGCTGAATCTCCGAATACGGTTAATGTCTTGATCCTGAGGTCAATGGCTTCCTCAAGACCCATAATGCAAGCTTCGTATTCAGCTTCGTTGTTAGTGCAGTTGAAAGTGAGTTTTGCCGAGAAAGGCATGTGAACTCCTTTTGGTGTAATGAGTACTGCACCAACACCACGGCCATTCATGTTGACAGCCCCGTCAAACATCATAGTCCATTCTTCTTCTGGGTCAGGCCCTTCAGTGTGAATGGGCTCTTCGTGATCTTTTGCTTTAATGAACATGATGTCTTCATCCGGGAAGTCAAACCTCATTGGCTGGTAATCATCAATGGGTTGCTCAGCAAGATATTCAGATAGTACACTGCCCTTGATGGCTTTCTGAGATGTGTACTGTATGTCATATTCCGTGAGAATCATCTGCCATCTTGCAACCCTCCCAGTAAGAGCTGGCTTCTCAAATATGTACTTGACTGGGTCCATTTTTGAGATTAATAAGGTAGTGTGGGTCAACATATACTGCCTTAGTCGGCGAGCAGCCCACGCTAAAGCACAGCAAGTTTTCTCGAGCAGTGAATAACGTTGTTCACAGTCGGTAAACTTTTTGCTTAGGTAGTATATTGCATACTCTTTTCGACCAGACTCGTCATGCTGGCCCAGCACACACCCCATTGATTCTTCTAATACTGTCAAGTACATAATCAGAGGTCTTCCTTCAACTGGAGGCATAAGGATTGGAGGTTCTTGCAGATATTCTTTAATTTTGTCAAAAGCCCTTTGGCAATCTTCATTCCACCTGACCGTCTGTTCTTTTCTTAGTAGCTTGAACAAAGGTTCACAGGTTGCAGTTAGGTGAGATATGAACCTTGAAATGTAGTTCAATCTACCTAAGAACCCTCGGACTTCTTTCTCAGTTTTCGGTGCAGGCATCTCTTGGATGGCTTTGACTTTATCAGGGTCAACCTCAATCCCTTTCTCGCTTACAATAAAGCCCAGCAACTTACCGGATCGCACCCCGAATGTGCATTTGTTGGGGTTCAACTTCAGTTGATACTTTCTCAGACGCTTGAACAACTTGAGCAGATTCACCAGATGGTCTTCCTCCGTAAGGGACTTGGCAATCATGTCATCCACATAACATTCGATTTCCTTATGAATCATATCGTGGAATAGTGTTACCATAGCCCGTTGATACGTCGCACCGGCATTCTTGAGCCCAAATGGCATTACCTTGTAGCAGAACGTGCCCCAGGGTGTAATGAATGTTGTCTTCTCCATGTCTTCAGGTGACATTTTGATCTGGTTGTATCCTGAAAATCCATCCATGAAGGAGAATACCGAGAACTGAGCCGTATTATCAACCAATACGTCAATGTGAGGTAATGGGAAATCATCTTTCGGGCTGGCTCTGTTCAGATCCCGGTAATCAACACACATCCTTACCTTACCGTCCTTCTTAGGCACAGGTACTATGTTAGCAACCCACGGCGGGTAACTAGTCACAGCAAGGAACCCGGCGTCCCATTGCTTTTGTACCTCCTCCTTGATCTTCATAGCCATGTCTGGACGGGTACGGCGCAGCTTCTGTTTGACTGGTGGGCATTCTTCCCTCAAAGGCAGCTTGTGCACAACTATATCGGTATCCAACCCCGGCATGTCTTGGTAGGACCAAGCAAACACATCGACATACTCTTGAAGCAGATCTATCAGTTGCTTCTTCACTGAGTCTTGCAGGCAGGCCCCGATCTTGACTTCTTTCACATTTTCCTCTGTACCAAGATTAATCACTTCAACCTCCTCCTGATGAGGGGTAATAACCTTTTCCTCTTGTCTTAACAACCTGGCTAGCTCTTCAGGAAGCTCGTATTCTTCTTCAACCCCTTCGTCAGCTTGGTTGATCGGATTGTCAAAGTCATACGATGTCATAGCTGTGTGGTTGTAGGTGCTGTCAGGAAAGCAATCTCTGCAAGGGTTTAATTGGTTCATTTTAGTGATCTGATTTTAGTCTTATTTAGAAAAGTGAAATGAAGTTGTCATTTTGAAAAACACTGCCATTTATTTTTGTACAAAAAGAAAAATGGAAAAACAGTGAGCATAAAAGAAAAAGACTCGTTTGCAAAAAGATTGTCTGATATTTCATTAATTTAATCTTGTTTGCACAAAAGTACAGATGGCCCTGATTACAAAATGAGTCTTGTCATCTTGGGCAAGATGCAAGACTTTGATGCATGCTTAAAAATACAGGAAATAATAATTACTCTGCTCGAGTAACACTTATAATTCCCTGGGAAGACCAGTTCGAGACACTGCTCCCCGGGATCTTCGGACGAATCCAATTCTCCAGGTTGCGCTCCTCTTCCAGCTCGTCTTCCAGACAGTTGATAGCATCGGGGGTAAGCATCCCCCCACTGACAAAACCAGGCTCTCCAGCAGCCTTCACTTGATGTTGAGTTGGTCTGTAACCCAACCCAAACTTGTCCTTCTTCTCTTCTACAGCTAAGACCTTGCCCCAGCCTAGGGCAGTTCCTTCCTCAACAACCTTCCGGGCTTGCTGGTATGACGACATGGAGATCCCCGAAACAGCAGATGCTTCATTGACATTCAAGGCTTCAAAACCTTGACTCATGGTTTCAACAATCTCCCCATCCATTTCAATATACTTGTAAGTAGCCAGATGGCTAACAAATATATCCTCTTCCCCACAGATTGTGACAACTTGGCCTTCCCACTCATATTTTAACTTTTGGTGAAGGGTAGACGTTATTGCGCCGGCGGCGTGAATCCAGGGTCTTCCCAACAAACAGCTGTAGGCGGGCTGAATGTCCATCACATAAAAGATAGTTGTAAAGGTCTGCGGGCCAATTGTCACAGGCAGCTCAACTTCTCCCAGAACCGATCTCTTCGAGCCATCAAAAGCTCTAACCACCAGGTTGCTGGATCTCAATGCCAGTCCATCATATTCAAGCTTCACCAGAGCCTTCTTTGGTAGGACATTCAGGGATGATCCCGTGTCCACCAGCACATGTGAAAGGACAGCTCCTTTGCATTCCATGGTTATGTGCAAGGCTTTGTTGTGATTGCGGCCATCCACTGTCAGGTCGGAATTGGTAAACCCTAGCCCATTGCTAGCAGTAACATTACCAACCACGGTTTCCAATTGGTTGACAGTAATCTCCTCGGGCACGTAAGCTGCGTGCAGTACTTTCAGTAGTGCATTCCGATGGGCTTCGGAGCACATGAGCAGTGAGAGGATGGAGATTTTGGATGGTGTCTGATGAAGCTGATCCACAACTTTATAATCGCTCTTTTTGATGATCCGCATAAACTCATCAACTTCCTGATCAAATGGAGTCTTCAGGGTTTCTTTGACAGCTGGATCTTCCCGCACCGGGCCTTTGCCTTTTGCCTTGGCAGCAGCTTCTGCTTCGGCATTAGGTCTTTGGACTTGTGAAGCAAAGAGACGTCCGCTTCGGGTGAAGCCTCCGCCTCCGCCCACATTATCAATTTGTGGTGCAGGTGCTGATGTTTCAAGAGTGATTCTTCTCCCTTCACGGTATAAGTCAGAACCATAGTGCCAGGGGATGGCCCTATTGCTTTCATATGGTACAGGTCCAGGCATCGTGACGGTAACTGGACTGATTGCTGCTGCTGAAGGGGTTGCAATTGTTTGTGGATCATAAAAGATAGTAACTGGTGCTCTAGTGGGAGCAGCACCTTCTGAATGGTAGGCGGAGTTATTTTCTGGATCGTAGAAGATGGTAACAGTGGAAACGTCTTCATGATTGTTTGCTGGTGTTGTAGGAGGTACTGTTGGAAGGACTGTTGTTGTTGTTGATGGAGAGTCGAAATGGAATGAAGCTGATGTTGTAGCAGGATAAACTGTTGAAAACTGATCGTTTGGTAGGACAGATGAAGTACTTGCTGATGCTGTTGATGAATTGTCGGGAACAAGAGTTGCTGCAGTTGTAGTAGGGTCTGGGACCGTTGTTGATGAAGTTGCCGGATTTACAGGAAATGATGTTGTGATTTGTAAGAGGCCACTCTTAATAAGGTTGTCAATGCCATTCCTCAAGTCTTCACACCCATTCCATGAGATATTGCAATAAGGGCACCCCAGCTCACACCCCGGAAATATATTGTTTTCGCGGAGTTGAGCTTTGATTTCCACCAATGGTGTCCTGATCTGATCCACACTAGTTATCAAATAAGACTGTTGGTCTTCTTCAATGGCATTAATTCGGGGACCACCATGGTGTGGTATTGGGTTTTTAGTGACATTGGGTGGAGGTGCAAAGTTCAGAGCCTTGGAGTCTACCAAGTCTTGTACCTTCATATGCAGGGCCCTGCATTTTTCTGTACTGTGACCAGGTGCGTTCGAATGAAAAGCGCACCTAGCATTGGAGTCATAGTTTCTTGGTAGACTGTTAGGATCCGGCGGTGCCAACGTTCTTAGCTCAACCAGGTTGAGTTTCAGAAGTTGTGGCAATAAGGCAGCATATGGCATTGGAATCGGGTCTATCACCCTGTTAGCTTGAGAGGGCCTCTGCTGGAATGGCCTCTGTTGATTGTTGTTGTTGGAGTTGTTGTTGTAGTTGTTTCTTGGAGGATATTGATTCTGATGATACTGAGGTTGTTGTTGGAAGTTTTGTTGAGGAGGTTGATAGACGGGCTGAGGATGGGCTGGAGCAGGAATAGTGACTGCTGCTATTGTCCTGGGAACATATTGGGGCCTACCCCTGTTGGAGTGAATGGCGTTGGTCTCGCCAGATCTTCTCGGGCCTGCAAAAGGCTTTCTTGTACCACTGGACGAGCTTGCACCATTATCAGATATCTTACCCATTTTCAATAGGCTTTCGATTCTCTCCCCGGCTATGACAACATCGGCGAAGCTGGTGGACGAGAAAGCAGCCAACCTGTCAATATACGTTCCCTGGAGAGTGTTCATAAACATGTCTGCCATTTCTCTCTCAGACATTGGTGGTTGAACGGCAGCAGCCAATTGCCTCCATCTTTGAGCGTATTCACGGAAACTTTCCCTTGACGACTGTGACATGCCCATCAGGAGAGTCCTATTGGGTGCCATGTCTAAGTTGTATTGATACTGTCGGATGAAGGCCTCTGCCAGGTCCTTCCAGCATCTCACAGTTGCCCTAGTCAAGTGGGAATACCATTCCCTTGATGCTCCAGTCAGACTGTCTTCAAAGTAAAACATCCAAAGTTTCTCATCCATCGTATAAGCTTTTAATCTTCCCAGGAATGACTGCAAATGAGTTCGGGGGCATGAAGTCCCATTATACTTTTCGAAACATGGAGGCTTGAACTTGTGGGGGATCCTGACCCCGTCTACCAGCCCCATGTCCATGACGTCGAAGCCCAAAGAATTTTGAGACTCCAGCGATCTCAACTTTTCAGCTATTTCATCCAATCGCCTATCATAGGCCTCCTCTCCAGCACCCATGACTGTGAATTGGTCCTCCTGAGGATCCTCTTGAAGTACTCTGGCTGCAGTAGCCGTTCCCTGAACGTTTGCAGGAATATGAATCTCAGGATGTAGATGTGGACCAAACACAGGGGGGTTAACATGTGGTTGCACCCTTTCATTGTTACTGGTGCCAGCAGTTCCCACATGGGGGTCATCTTGAGTTCTCCCCTCTACCAGAACTCTAAGCCTCTCCTGGCTTTGAGCTAAATTATTCATCACTTCCATGAACTGAGTTATTTGGGTTCTCATCTCCACCCTTTCATTAGCCATCTGGGTTCTGGCCTCATTGAGGTCTTGCTGCAACTGGTCCATTTGGATGCCCGGAAGGTTGCTTCTAGTTGGGTACCTGTGTGGCCTGTTGAGAGGAAATACCCGGCGGCGAGCAATAATTCCTGAGATTCACAACAGAGGTTAGTAACAATAAAACAAAACCTGCAAAACAAACAAAAAAGGTTAGTATGCAATGCAGTTGTGCTTATTTGCTATCAAGGGTATCCGGTTTGGTCTTCAGTCTTGACCCTTCCAGACCCTTGATGATGATGCTGCCTGAGGTTGCTTTTGAGATGAACCCAGATGGAAACAAACACAAGTATATTACAAAAGATGAAACAAATACAACTTGTTCATTCTTACAACACCAGCCCTCTAGGGGTCAAAATACATAATCAAAAAGCAAAAGTACATGAAAAGAAATAGCAACAAGCAAATGATCAAACTCCGAGGCCAAACTCATCCTCACGAACTTCCTTAAGAAGTGCTTCGGTCACAGGATCAGTCGGACGCTCCGTGAGACTTCTGATGAGAAGGTTTCTTGTTGCAACAGCTACAGTCAACTTCTTGTTCTGACTTTGGTCCTTAGACCTCTTCACACCAGCTCTGATTTCTAGCTCTGAAATTTCCTTCTGGGCTGCTGCCAGGGCTTTTTCCATCTGCTCCATTTTGTCCTGAACTCTTTTGTCTTCTAGAGTACGGGCTTCAGTGATCCGGACCCACCTGGCCTGACTTTCTTTCAAGTACAAGTCTGTTCTCGCTCTCTGGAACTGGGCCTCTTTACAAGCGTTCTTCAGAATCTGCTCACCAGCTTTAGACTTGTTGATGTACTCTCCAGACTTCTCAATTTTTGCCAAGTGCTCAACCCTCAGCTTCTCCAATCTTTCAATCTCCCTCACACCTTCACTCCTTTCCCGAAGGGTTTTCTGCAAGGCTTGAGATAACTTCTCATTTCTGTCCTTCAAGCTTTCAAACTCTTCCAGGCTGACTGTTGCTGGAGGGGGTGCTGAAGATGACTCAGGCATGTCTTTGATGGTGAAGGGCAATCCTGAGATTTGGGCCCTAGCATAGGACCACTCATGATATTGGGCTGATGCCACATTATTGCACTTCCCCAGAATGGTGATTCCCTTGGTTTGAACATGATCCCAGGCCCAGGCAGCCTGTCTAACAGTTGCCAGACTAACCTTGTTCTCGCAGTAGAGGGTCTCAGCCAAGTCCTTTTCCCTAGGAGCATGAACCAGTGCATAACCCAATTGCCTCTTGAACAGCAGGGGGTTGTAATTGATACTTCCCTTGACTCCTATCAAAGGCACATTAGGAAAATGCCCACAGCTAGTGATTATGTCTCTGCCCTTGGTACTTTGATTGCACCACCTGATATCTGCTGTAGTTAGGACAGAAAGTCTCCTTGCCCAGTTGCTTTGCTGGTGAGGGTTTAGGAATGCATCTGTCTTAGGTAGATGCTTGAGAAGCCAGGCATGGAATAGTGGAGCACAAATCCTCACTAACTTCCCTCTCTGTTTCTCATTCCTCTGATGTACTGAGTAATAGAGATCACCCAACAAGGTAGGCACTGGGTTCTTCAAGATGAACAAATGGATTGCACTCTTGCTGATGAATCTGGGCTCATCTGCAAATAGCACAATTCCATACACACTTAAAGCCAACAGAGCACAAACAGCTCTCCAATCTCCCAAGGAGGCTTTCAAACTAGCTTGAGAAATCAGGAAGTCCAGATGAAATCCAGGGACACTAGATTTAGAGGTCATGTGTTGTTCAATCAAAGCAGGTTCCAGGTGCAAAGCTTTGGCTATCTCCCCATTGCTGGGAAAGTCCATTTCAGGGTTGAATGGGATCTCCCTCTCGATAGGCAAACCAGTCAAAGATGAGTATTCTTCCAAAAGAGGACCCAACTGGAAGTCTTGAAATGTAAAGCATCTCAATGGGGGGTCATAGAATTGGATACAGGTGTGGATCAGGCTCCTCTGAGATGGGTCCATGTCCATAACTAGGTCAAGTATGTCCCCATAATGTTCCCTGAACAAAGGGATGTAATCTGGTGTAATCAGGGTTTGGATCCTCCTGATGTCTGACAAGTCTGGTTGGAAGAAATGATAGGTGATGTTGTTTTTCTTTGGAGCCATGATGCTGAGGGCTAAATGAGGTGCTGGTGACAATGTTGAAATAGAGAGAGAGAACCACTGACTGGCTGGTGCTGAAGCAGACAACTAAAAACTGAAGCAGATGCTGGTGAAGATGGGTCAAAGCTGCAGATGGGGTCAAAACCAAAACCTGATGAAATGGATACCCTGAAAAACAAATAAGCACATGTTAACATGATGCAATGAGGATGTATGCAGATGAAATGCAAGGGTCTGTGACTGAGCTGGATCTGAATAACTGCCTTGGTATAGATCCATGTGTGTTCAAGAATTCCAGATGGAGGTCTAAGAATCTAGTAACCAGGGTGGGGGACTCAAATAAAGAGTCACAAGTCCAGGGTTTTAGAATCACAAGAACTATCCAACATGGAGCATTCTTAACAAAGTCAAAATAACAGGGTATTCTGAGGTCAAGGTACCTGCAAACCTGTAAACAGCCCAACCCCCTCACAGGTAGTGATCTAGAACAAGGATCCTCAGACTTGGATCTGTTATGAGAAGTGTAAACACTTCTAACCCGGAGGTACAGTGTTTACAATAACCATAACAATTCCTCCTCCAATTCACCTCAGTTTCTGAAGGTCAATACTAAAAGGTCATCCAGACTTAGCAGGCTTCCCAGATCCCCCTAGTATTGCAGGAAATCTGCAACACAGAGTTCTCAAGAAGAAACCCATATCTGAACCGTGTTTCATATTCCCGCACCAGACTGAAAATTGACTGGGAAAGAATATGATTCACTCTAGCCTAGGTGTCACTCAGGTCCCAGGTATAGGACCTCAACTCTCAATAGAACACCCACCCACCAAAGCAAACAACAGATCCAGCCAGCAAAAATGACAGTATGATATATGAAAAACTGTAAAGAAAGCAATAAATAAAGCTGTACAGAAAGCAGTAAATAAAGCAAATATACAAACACAAATAACACCTAACACCCCAGTAAACACAAATCAATCAAGCGCTAGGAGGAACCCACAAAAAGAACCAGAAGCCCTGGTTGCAGTATAAGGGTCCCCAGCAGAGTCGCCAAGCTGTCGCTCCCGATAAGTGACACAGGGTCAGATAAGGGTACAGACGCGAACGGTCGGCGAGGGGAACAGTGAGAACACACAGCCGTGAACCCACTGGAGGATGAATAGAGTCGCCAGCTAGGCATTTTTATCCCGGAGGAAAGGCAATGCTGCATAGGCCTAGGAAAAGATGGATAAGACGGTTTGCGAACCAGAGAGACTGAGAAAGGGGGTTGGTTACAACCTGGGAAGGTATTAGCACCCAGATTGTCCGTCGTACTCGACGGGATCCACGCTTAAAAGATTTGTGTTTTAAAGGGGTAGTGTCAGTGCAATCTGTGTGTAAAGAGCTGGAAAGCAGTATGTACAAGTGTCAGTGTAAAGAAATGTGATGTGTGTAAATGTACAGTGTCAGTGTAAGAAGGAGTATGCTCATGATCATGAGGCTAAAAGAATGAGGCTAGAAAGAGGGGGAATAGACAGAGACTTTTGTTCGATAACTGTTAAGTTATGCCTACGTATCCTCTCGTGCAATGAGGAAGTCAGAACACCGTAGTTCGACCCAAAGAGACTGAAAGATGAATTGACTTGTGAACTGCTTGCTTGTCAATGCTCAAGTGTATGACCTGTCTGGCTCAGGTGCTTACTGTCTTGCATTAGACGGAAGAAGCGAGTTCTCGTTTATGAGTGAAGGTGATGAGAAAAGAATCCCGGAGGAGACGATTATTGTTTGTTTTTGAGTTTTCAGTCTTTTATTTCTTTTTGGAGTTTGTCATAAGATAATGAGCTTAAACCTAAATCAATGGATCTGGTAAACTCATCACATCATCCCTCTGATTAGGGGTAATGAGAATTACCTTAAGTGTGAAGTCAGATTCTCACACTTAATCACCTTTGATGTAGGGTTAAGATCATTAACCTACTTGTGATTATTTAGATGTTTTTGTGGTTTTTGTTTAGTGTTGAGTAATGAGGTTAAGCCATAATCAGGGATTTAACAGACTCATTACACCATCCTAAAAGAAGGATAATAGATGAGAATGTTTAAGCTGAGGAAAACTCCTCAACTTAATCCATGATTAGGGATTAAAACCATGACAAAACAAGTCCTTATTAGATGGATTTTAATTAGTGGTATGATGATGAAGTGTTTTTTATGATTTGGAAGACAACTTGAGGGGGACTTGTCCATTAACTTTAGGGTTAGTCCTTCTTAACCAATTAAGGAAGAATTAGAACCCTAATGCAAGGCCCAAGTTACAAGTGTATTGTCTTGATGATTATTAGATGGATTAATTAAGAGATTTCAACACCTTAAGGGTCCAAGACTTAGGATTAAAGTTATACACTCCATCCTAAAAGAAGGATGCAGGCATGATCTTAATCACAAAGTCTTAAAGCCTTGAGGGTTTAGTCCCTGATTATGAGGTGAGAAGAGATGACTCAAGGAGAGACACAAAGGTAAAAACTATGGGGAACTAATCAAAACCCTAATTCATTATCATGCTTGGTTGGTCCTAATGTTTGTGAGGTTTTCAAGAACAATCTTCAAAGGAGCCACCAGGAAGCAGATGAATCAAGATCAAGAGAAGCAAAGTGACTTGCTTCATTCAAGAAGTCAAGTCACTTGAAGAAAGAAAGTGGGAGGAAGAAGAATGAGCAAGCTCAAACTCAAACACAAGTAAGAAATGCAGCAAGGTATGCAAAAGAAGATGAGAAGAAAAGTTATGAGAAGTGAAGGCAAATTCACTTCTCAAGTTTACTTACCACCTGAAATGTTAGAAAGAAATGCAATGCAATGCAAGATGAAATGAAATGACATGATGCTAGGCCAAACCAGAAGCATACACATGATGATTATGATGTTATGAAGTGCTGCAAACATGAGGCAAGACAATGGATATGTTCATACAAAGTCATGGATGCAAATGATTCAAGTTAAGGAGCATGAACAAGCATGGAATATTATGGATCATACAAGACAAATGGCATGGCAAATGTGTAATGCAATGGTCAATGATGCTTCATACATGTCTTGAGATGTCAAATGAATCACAAGAATGCACAAAATGCAATGACAAGTGAAGTTATGCAAGGAAATGCAAGAGGGATGCAAGAGAAAGCCCAAATTAGGGTTCATGGATCAAACATCAAACATAAACCAAAAACAGAAGCAAACCACAACATAAAAAATGGAAAATGGTACTCAAAGAAACCCTAGACCTATAACAAACCACTGCCCAAAGGGGAGCTCTCAACTCTCAACCAAACTCAAGTTATGAATTTTACAAGTTATTAGGGTTTTTTAGGGTTTGTAACAAAAGAAATGCCAATCAATTAGAAAATGCAAGATCAAATCATGGCCTTTTTATCCTTGAAAGTTCATGCTAAATGGAAAACAATGCAAGAAGAATCAATGTCTCAACCTTCACCAATAGGCAGAAATGAATTTTCAAACATAGGATCAAAATAATGCATAAAAAATGATTTAATTCCATGAAAAATTCTCAAAATGCATCAAGATCAAAAAAGAAATTTGGTTTGAAGGTTGGACAATGTTTCTAAATGTCTTAGAACATTTCATGAATTTTTTTGTGATTTTTAAATACCTAAAAGTATTTTTAATTAATTAATTCTCATTAATCAATTAAAAATAATCTTTTAAATATTTAAAAATACTTTTTCAGTGATAAAAAATAAAATAAAAATGTTTTTGGATCATAAAAATTAATAAAACCTTAAAGAAAAAGTTTCATAATTTTTATGATTTTTTTAGCTATTTTAAATAAATTGTGCAAATTAATTGAAATAAAAATGAATTAAAATCAAATTAAATGGAAAGTAATTAGAACGAAAGGCTGGGATTTGATCTTGGTTCAAAAACATTGACCGCGCGCCAGAATGAGAGGTCCAGATTGCCTCTGATTAAATTAAATAAAACAAGATTAATTAACCCTAACACGTGGATTAGGGTTAATCAGAAAGATCCTGGCCATTGGAAAGGGAGGGAAGTCAACTGGTCCACGCGTATCAACGGCCAATATTCAAACTACCATAATTAATGACAATTAGGGCAAACTAAACTCAGGTGGCCGGAGAAGACTTCCGGTCGTCTTCTCCGGCCAGAGGGTCACCTGAAAAATCTCAAAACCTCCCAAAACGCAAAATAAATGAAAACTAAGCTATGGGAAATGATCTCCAACACCTCACGAACTAAACCCCTCTCTCAAAACAAATTTATCTAACCTAAAACACCTGAATCGAAGCAAACAAAATCTAGGGTTCGTGAGCTTCAAACAGCAATTAAACTCTCAAAACGCAACCATTTTCAAAACCAATGGTACCAGAATGATCAGCAAGACATGTAGAGCAAGTTTGTAACAATCAAATTGATTTCTGGAAAAATTAATTTGGAGCTACCTGAGATTTGCAACCTTTGATTTTGGAACTTTCAGGCCTCTTCTCCTTGCTCAATCTGCTCCTCTTGGTCCCCCAAAGTTGCTTGAATGCTCAAATGGAATTTATATTTGTTGGATGATGAGTTTCGAAGAGAACTGTTTCTGCTCAGTCAACAATGGCAGATGAGTTCTTGGCACTTTCAGGCTGTGAAGTGGAGTTGTTCATGATCTATGAGGTGTGTTGAGAAGGCTTGTGGTGTTGGCTGATGTGTTTGTGGCTTGTAGAGAGAGATTCGATAGAATCTGCAGCATGAAGGTGAGCTATGGCAGATGGGGATTCAGGGTGTTTCAAGCTCTGGTTCTTGATGCTTTGTGTTCTATGGATCCAGGTGAGATGAATGGAGGAAAAAGATTTTGTGTTTGCAGGCTGTGTAATGAAATTCGAAGGAAGTTGCAAGTTGGGGTGTTTTTGTGAATGTTGTGAATGAGGGTGCTTCAGCCTTGGTTCTTGTTGTGTTTAGCTTGCAAGTTGATTCAATAAACAAATCTGATTGGTCAGTTGATGTGACTTGTTCTTTTGTGATTGGTAAGGCAACTTTTGCAAAAAGTCAAATTTTGTGTAAGATAGGGCATGGCATGATACTAGGCAAGGACAACTTGGGTTCTGGTGCAGCATGGTGAGTGTGAGAGGTTGGCTTGACCCAAGGCTCAATGCAGCAAGTTGGTTGAAAGCTCATGAGTGTTTTGCAACTTGGTTAGCTTTATGGATTTCCATGAGAAAAATCAAGTTTCATGAACCAAACCATGAGCAAACTTGGTCCATTTCTGATTTTGTGACTTAGAGGATGTTTATATGATGGTTTGACATGAATTTGAGGCAGCAATCATGCATTGATTCAAGACTTAGCAAAATTTCCACTTGGTGCATAACTTGAAAAACAATGATTTTTGGCAACTTTGCATGGCCATAACTTTTGATCCATGAAGAGTTAGATCATGTTCTTGTACTTTTTGAAAAGGGAAAGATGAGATCTACAACTTTCATGACCAAAGTTTTTCCATTTGAAGCCTTTTTGGATCATAAATCAAAGCTTGAAAATTGGCCTAAAATGATGCATTCTTGAAAAGTCAACAAAACCCAAAAAGTCAACCTTTGCAAAAACCCTAAATTCTTGATTTTTATGAACTTCAAACTTCTTCCATGATCAAATAAAGATCATATACACTCAAAATGATGAAGATCACCCATTGGTTGGGTCATTGGGGGCCTCAGATGCCCTGATTTTACACTGACTTGTCTGAAAAGTCAACCTTTGATCAGATGACTTCCCCATGGAATTTCTTCATGAAAATTGATATGCATACTCCCTATACCATATAAAGATCAATGGAAACAAGAATGACCAAAAAATTTGGAGTTATGGCCTCTGAAACCAAAACCCTAATTTTCAGTCAACTGTGCAATTCATCCTGGCTCTGCATCCACTCAAACCCTAGTTCTTGTGATTCCTCTGCAATTTTGACTTTGAGGAGATGCACTATGACATAAGAACACACATGGACCCCTTTGAGTTGATTGGTGGCCTTTGGAATGGCTCGAGATGCTTTTGGATTGCTCAGATCACAAACCCTAGGTGCAGATGACCTAGAAACTATCCAGTGAATCAAAAATGTACTATGAGATGATATGATGGTGTATATGCATATGAGATGATCACAAGCCATGTGTGAATGGGTGAGGGCAAATTTGGGGTGTTTACATTGGGCCCCGTAGATCTGGTGAAACAAACTCTGTGCACATGGGAAGAGGGAGACCCCAATACTTACCCAGAACAGTTGCTGCTGTTACTATCCTTTCTCCACCTCCTTAGTATTCTCAACAACCACAACACTTCCCACCACAACAACAATTTCCTCAACAGAGATCATTCAACAACAACAATCAACAACAACGCCCGTTTCAACAGCGACCATCTCAGGTCAACCGGGTGATTGACCCCATTCCTATGCCATATGCTACACTATTGCCACAACTCCTAAAGATCAATCTTGTTGAGTTGAGGACATTGGCTCCACCTGATCCTCAAAACCTTCCTAGAAACTATGATGCCAACACTAGGTGTGCTTTTCAATCCAACGCACCTGGCCACTCTACAGAAAAATGCAGAGCCCTGCATATGAAGGATCAGGATCTGGTAGATTCAAAAGCCCTGAACTTTGCACCTCCTCCAAATATGATGAAGAATCCTATGCCAAGTCATAGTCGGCCAAGGATTAATGTTGTAGATGAGGGATCACCCCTGAGTTTGATAGAAGACATTGCATGTATTCAGACACCTCTGGCAGAGGTTAAAGCCCAGCTTTTAAAGTGCCAAGTGTTTCCAGGTTGTGAGGCCTGTTGTGAATCATGCAAACTTTCTGAGAATGGGTGTGCTAGCTTGAGGAAAGGCATCAATGACTTGATTAAGGAAGGAATTCTGCAGATTACAACCACGGCTTCTACAACACCGACAACTCTTTTGACAACAACAAACAAATCTTCTACAACTGCAACAACCATTGTTCCAACTGATTCAGCTACAACTTCAGCAATCATTCCATCCATCACTTCAACACACAACAATTCATTTGCACCAGCTACTACAACTTCAACAACCAATAATGATGTTTCCACTGTCACAATTTATTATGACCCGACAACGGTCCCGAGTTCCAACAACTTTCAACCTCAACAACAGTCTCAACAAAGCTTCAATTCACCTTCACCTACATCCACCAGAGGTCCTGTAACAATCATATATGATCCACAGACCATTACAGTCCCAACATCTGCTGTAGTGAGCCCAGTCACCATTACGGTGCCCGGGCCGATCCCATATGACAAGACAATGCTATACCATGGCATTATGGTGCTGATCTATACTGTAATAGAGAGAAAGTCCTTATTGATTCTCCAGTTCTCACTTACCAAGTGGACAATGTTGGGGGAGGCGGAAGCTTCACCCGAAGCGGACGTCTCTTCACTTCACAAGTCCCTAGAACCAACACTTAGGCAGAGGTTGTTGCCAGAGCCAAAGGGAAGAGTGTGATACCTGAAGAATCTGCACCCAAAGAAACTCATAAATCATCCTTCGATCAAGATGTGGATGAGTTTATGAGAATTCTTAAAAGAAGCGACTACAAAGTTGTGGACCAGCTCCACCAGACTCCTTCAAAGATCTCAATCCTATCTCTGTTGCTGTATTCCGAAGCCTATCAGGATGCACTACTCAAAGTTCTGCACGCTGCCTACGTTCCAGAAGAGATCACTGTAAATCAGCTGGAAACAGTGGTATCAAATGTCAACACTAGCCATGGGCTAGGTTTCACTGATGCTGATTTAACAACAGAAGGACGTCTCCACAACAAAGCCTTGCATATAACCCTGGAGTGCAAAGGAGCTGTCTTATCTCATGTGCTTGTAGACACTGGGTCCTCACTCAATGTCCTACCCAAGAAAGCCTTTGTCAAGCTAGAGTATGATGGGATAGCTCTCCGGCCAAGTAACCTGGTGGTCAGGGCTTTTGATGGCTCCAAGAGATCTGTTCTAGGAGAGGTGGAGTTGCTAGTGATAATCGGTCCACAGGTCTTTAAGACCATTTTCTGTGATGGACATACAGCCGGCATACAGTTGTTTGCTAGGTCGACCCTGGATTCACGCCTCAGGCACAATAACGTCGACCCTTCACCAGAAACTGAAGTACGAATGGGAAGGACAGATTATCACCATCTGTGGTGAGGAAGACATATTTGTTAGCCAGCTAGCTACTTACAAATATATTGAGATGGATGGTGAAATCCATGAGACAATGAGCCAAGGGTTTGAGGCCCTAAATTTTAATGAGGCTACTGGAGTATTGGTTGCATCCCAGGAGGACAGGATGGGTATTTCAATCATCTCTTACCAGCAAGCCCGGAAGGTTGTTGAAGAGGGTAATGCCCAAGGCTGGGGCAAGCTACTGCCGGTAGAGAAGAAGGAAGATAGATTCGGATTGGGTTACAGACCATTCCGAAAAGATCAATCAGAGGCTGCAAAGGAGCCCAAATTTGTCAGTGGGGGGATGCTCACCCCAGATGCTGTTAATAATCTGGAAGACAAGGAGGAAAGCGACCGCAACTTGGAGAGCTGGATACGTCCAAGGATCCCGGGGAACCAAGTCCTCAACTGGTCTTCCTAGGAAATTATAAGGGTTACTCCTGCAGAGTAATTATTATTTCCTATCTTTTAGCATGCATCAAGTCCTGCATCTTGCCCAAGGTGTCAGGACTCATTTTTTAATAGGGCCATATTGTAATTTTGTGCAAATGATTAACTAATGAATATCAGGACATCTTTTGCAAACGAGTCTCTTTTTCGCTCACTGTCTTTTCATTTTTCACTTTTTTACAAAACAATAAAATGGCAATGTTTTCAAAATAAATAACTTCATTTTCACTTTTTCTAAACAAGATTAAAACTGGTCACTAAAATGAACCAATCTCAACCCTTGCAGAGATTATCCTCCAGATTGCACCGACAACAGTACTGCTATGACCTTGTATGACTTCGACAATCCAATTAATCAAGCTGATGAAGGGGATGAAGAAGACTATGAGTTACCTGAAGAGTTAGCTAGGTTGTTAAGGCAAGAAGAGAAAGTGATTACTCCTCATCAGGAGGAGGTTGAAACAGTTAATCTTGGTACTGAAGAAGACTTGAAAGAAGTGAAGATCGGGGCCAGTCTGCAAGATTCAGTGAAAGACCAACTTATTGACATGCTTCGAGAGTACGTTGACGTCTTTGCTTGGTCCTATCAAGACATGCCAAGTCTGGACACTGATATTGTTATACACAAGATGCCTTTGAAAGAAGATTGTCCTCCAGTGAAACAAAAGCTACGCCGTACGCGTCCAGATATGGCCATGAAGATTAAAGAAGAAGTACAAAAACAGTGGGACGCCGGTTTCCTTGCTGTAACTAGTTACCTGCCGTGGGTTGCTAATATTGTACCAGTGCCTAAGAAGGATGGAAAAGTACAGATGTGTGTGGATTACCGGGATCTGAATAGAGCTAGCCCGAAGGATGATTTCCCTTTACCTCACATTGATGTATTGGTCGACAACACAGCTCAATTCTCGGTGTTTTCCTTCATGGATGGATTTTCAGGGTATAATCAAATCAGGATGTCACCCGAAGATATGGAGAAGACTACCTTCATCACACCTTGGGGCATATTTTGTTACAAGGTAATGCCTTTTGGATTGAAGAATGTCGGTGCTACTTATCAACGGGCTATGGTAACGTTATTCCACGATATGATCCACAAAGAAATTGAGTGCTACATGGATGACATGATTGCCAAGTCCCTCACTGAAGAAGACCATCTAGTAAATCTGCTGAAGTTGTTCAAGCGTCTGAGAAAGTATCAGCTGAAGTTAAACCCCAACAAATGCACATCTGGGGTACGTTCTAGTAAGCTGCTGGGATTCATCGTAAGTGAAAAAGGAATTGAAGTTGATCCTGACAAAGTCAAAGCCATTCAAGAGATGCCTGCACCTAGGACCGAAAAGGAAGTTCGGGGGTTCCTAGGTAGATTGAACTACATATCAAGGTTCATATCTCATCTTACAGCAACCTGTGAGCCCTTGTTCAAACTGTTAAGAAAGGAACAAACGATCAGGTGGAACAAAGATTGTCAGAAGGCTTTTGACAAAATCAAGGAGTGCTTACAAGAACCTCCAATCCTTATGCCTCCAGTTGAAGGAAGACCTCTTATAATGTATCTGACAGTATTAGAAGGATCAATGGGGTGTGTGATGGGTCAGTATGACGAGTCTGGTCGAAAAGAGTATGCAATATACTACCTAAGAAAAAAGTTTACCGACTGTGAACAACGTTATTTGCTGCTCGAGAAAACTTGATGTGCTTTAGTGTGGGCTGCTCGCCGACTAAGACAATATATGTTGACTCACACTACCTTGTTAATCTCAAAGATGGATCCAGTCAAGTACATATTTGAGAAGCCAACACTTACCAGAAGGGTTGCAAGATGGCAAATGATTCTGAAAGAGTATGACATTCAGTACACTTCTCAAAAGGCCATCAAAGGTAGTGTACTATCTGACTATCTGGCTGAGCAACCCATCGATGATTACCAGCCAATGAGATTTGACTTCCCTGATGAAGACATCATGTTCCTGAAAGCAAAAGATCATGAAGAGCCTGTTCACACTGAAGGGCCTGACCCAGAAGAAGAATGGACAATGATGTTTGATGGGGCTGTCAATATGAATGGGCGTGGAGTTGGTTCAGTGCTCATTACACCTAAAGGAGTTCATATGCCTTTCTCGGCAAAACTCACTTTTGCATGCACTAACAACGAAGCTGAATACGAAGCTTGTAACATGGGTCTTGAGGAAGCCATTGACCTCAGGATCAAGACTTTAACTGTATTCAGAGATTCAGCTTTGGTAATCAATCAGACCAACGGAAAATGGTACACCCACCAAGAGCATCTGATTCCATACCGTGACTATACGAGGAGATTATTGATTTTCTTCACAACAGTCAAACTTGAGTATATCCCTCGAGACAAAAATCAGTTCGCAGACGCTTTAGCTACCATTTCCTCCATGATCAAGGTTCAGACTGCAAATTGTGTGCCTCGGATTTCAGTATCCAGACTTGACCGACCAGCATACGTATTCTCCGTGGACATTGTTAAAGATGACAAGCCTTGGTTCCATGACATCAAATGCTTCTTAAAGGATCAAACATACCCACCTGGGGCATCATCCAATGATAAGAAGACATTAACAAGGTTGGCTGGTAGTTTCTTCCTCAATGCTGATGGTTCATTATACAAGCGAAACTTCGACATGGTTCTTCTCAGATGTGTTGATAAGAAAGAGGCAGACTTGCTGATGCACGAGGTGCATGAAGGATCTTTCGGTACCTATGCTAGAGGACATGCAATGGCTAAGAAATTGTTAAGATCAGGTTACTACTGGATCACAATGGATGCAGACTGTTGTGCCTACGCCAGAAAGTGTCATAAATGCCAGATCTATGCAGACAAAGTGCATGTGCCTCCAAATCCTTTGAATGTGATGTCTTCACCTTGGCCCTTTGCCATGTGGGGCATTGACATGATTGGAAAGATCGAACCGACTGCTTTAAATGGCCACAGATTCATCCTGGTAGCCATTGATTACTTCACTAAGTGGGTTGAAGCAGCTTCATATGCAAATGTCACCAGACAAGTGGTAGCCAGATTCCTGAAGAGAGACATCATTTGTCGATATGGAGTACCCGAGCGAATCATTACTGATAATGGTTCCAATTTGAACAAAAAAATGATGGAAGAACTGTGTCGGGACTTCAAGATTCAACATCACAACTCTTATCCTTACAGGCCAAAGATGAATGGCGTTGTTGAGGCAACTAATAAAAACATCAAGAAGATTGTGCAGAAGATGGTGGTTACCTACAAAGACTAGCATGAGATGCTACCATTTTCTTTGCATGGGTATCAAACCTCGATCAGAACGTCCACTGGGGCAACACCGTATCAGCTTGTGTATGGTATGGAAATTGTCCTACTTGTTGAAGTTGAATTACCCTCCTTACAGGTGTTGATGGATGTAAAGTTGAATGAAGCAGAATGGGTCCGTTCTCGGTACAATCAATTGAATCTGATCGAAGAAAAGAGATTAGCTGCAATCTGTCATGGGCAGCTATATCAGAAAAGGATGAAGAAAGCCTTTGATCAGAAAGTCAGGCTTCGAGAATACCAAGTAGGAGATCTTATGCTGAAAAAACTCCTTCCTCCTCATACAGACCACAGTGGCAAGTGGACTCCAAACTACGATGGTCCATTCATAGTAAAGAAAGTTTTCTCGGGTGGAGCACTGATGCTCACTACTATGGATGGTGAAGATTTCTTATCCCCTGTGAATTCAGATGCAGTTAAAAAATACTTTGCATAAAATGACCCGCTGGACATAAAAATAGAATGAAAGTCCAGGAAAAAATAGGGCATCCCGGCGAGTGAAAAACAAAATAAAAGACTCGGGCAAAAATAAGGGAAAATAAAAAAATGTACGCCCGTTGAGTTGAAAAGCCACATTGGACAGCTCAGGAAAAAATGGGTATCCCGGTGGATTGAAAACCCGAAAGGGCGATCCACGCAAAATAAGGGAATAAGCGAAAAACTGCATTCTGAATTCGTCTGTATCACTTACAACATGGCAAGCCTCGAAGGGATAAAGCATCATTCAGAATCAACTTTCTTCAGAAAGCAAGATAAGAAGAACGTCAAGGTCATAGCAAAGGAAACTCAACGAAGCGTCACCAACATTGCCGGCACTCTTACTTTTTCTCAATTTGTAACAATCTCCTCATTCCAGGGGATTTGTTCCTTTGACTGTATTTGCCAATTCAGGGCACCCAGATTAATAAAATCAGATTTTCAGTCATACCTTGTTTCGTACATTTTTGTTCTGTTTGCAAAATGTCCAATATCCATGGTATAATATTTGTGTAAAACAAATGAGCCATTATTAATAAATGCCTGCATGAGATGTATTTACTCTCAGGAATATCTAACTCATATGACGGAATCCTGTAAGGGATACCTCAGGATGTTTGTGCGTTTCTTTGTCTTAACAGGTTGCAGGTATTCAAATACGCAACATGGGGAATACCTAGAGAGCTTCCCCATCACACACCTTCTCCAAGCAGCATCTGCAATGCTTTTTCCCCAACGGAGTTGTCAAAGCCTCCTCATCCCCAACCGGGACCCCCACAGATATCTTTAGGAAGATCGTTCAGTGATCTCTCCTCCCCCAAACAGAGTGCAGGGTCTCTCAAAAATGAAGGGAACCATCTCCCCATAGAGTTCCAGCCTCTCCCTAGAAGAGCAATGTCTGAAATTCTCACGAAACAAAGTGACAGAAGCTTCTTCATCCCCAGCTGGGATATCTCCTTACCGGATAGGTCTATCAGTGATCTAGTCCCCCAAGCAGAACCATATGTTTTATCAGATCTACCAATGATCTCATCCCCAGCTGGGATATCCTTCAGGCAGATCAGCCAGAGATTTTCACAACAGCAGGGTCCGAATCCTGGATCGGTTTCTTTGCATAAATCATAACATTCACATCATATTACCCCACAAAGCGTAGCATTCTGTCTAATACGGAGCATTACGGAAAAAATCAAACATTTGCATAATCACAAGTCAGGTTTTGAACCAGTCACCTGTAAATACCATCAGTTTTTCATCAGCAATATATATAACAAAAGCCAAAGCGTCCCCTTTGCACTCTTCAACAAATACATGTTTATACATACTCCTTTGACACTCGTATGTGTCATACTTTTCCCCTGTAGATATAAGCCAAATACCCTCTTTGCACTCTCAAATACGGATACCTATACACTCTATTGACATTCGTCTGTGTCATCACTCCCTAACACAGTTGCCTAAACACTTGTTGCGAACCAAACACTTGTCATAGATACACTCTTGTTGACACCCGTCCGTGTCATACAATCCCTGCAGGTCGCCGAAACACCTTCTACACTCTCATATACAGATGTAAGTTCATAACTTATACACTTTCTCTTCTGACACCCGTCCGTGTCATAGTCTTTCCCCAACAAGTTGGACACTCGTCTGTGTATTGCTTATACTTCACAATACTTGTTCATACTTATACGGGTACTCGTCCGTATCCTATATATACACTTATTCCCCACAGATTCGACACTCGTCCGTGTTCTTTGTTAACCAGTTGGTACTCGTCTGTATCATCATCTCAGAACACGCGTCAGCGTTTGTTTCTACTGGTACTCTTCTGTATCGTGTTCTTAAGGATGCTCATCCGCATATTTAATCTATACACAGCATCAAACACTTATACCTTTTATTTCTTAGGCGGAAGCACTCGTCCGTGTTTACCATTCCCCAACAGAGCAACTTTTCTTCTATCTGACATTCGTCCTATGTCATGATACTTTCGGCAGCTGTACCCTGCCAGGTGATCGTCCTTCACCTTTGGATGATCGTCCCTCATCCCTTTCCCCAGCGGAGTCTCCATTATTGGAACCCTTTTCTATCCGACATTCGTCCTATGTCCTGATATTTAGCAGCCGTCCCCTACTAGGTGATCGTCCTTCACCTTTTGATGATCGTCCTTCGTCATTTTATCTTATGGTGATCCCCATCGTTGATTTTGTTATCTGACATCCGTCCTATGTCATGATAAACCCCGAGAGCAGTCGTACCCTGTTAGGAGATCGTCCTTCACCTCTTGATGATCGTCCTTCATCATGCTTATCTGATGGCCGTCCCCATCGTCGACCTTTTCTATCCGACATTCGTCTTATGTCGTGGTAAAGAGCAGCCGTCCCCTGCTAGGTGATCGTCCTTCACCTTTGATGACTGTCCCTCATCATTTATTTCATTTATTCTTTAGACCGATGGTCGTCCCCGTCGTTGTTTACTTTTACTTTATGAATCTGATGGTCGTCCCCATCATTGACCTTACCTTTAATCCCCAGAGAATCTTGTTTCTTTTCTTGATGGCCGTCCCCATCATGATCTCTTTATTACTTCAGCATGTCGGTCGTCCCCGTCATTGCTTTATCCCCAGCAGTCGTCCTCTGCTCGATGGTCGTCCTCCATCGCCCGCATTTGATAATCATGCTATACTTTCTTTTACAATTTATATCCCTTTTCTTCTTCTCCCCAGTGAGTGCAAATATCGGACTGTCTTTGGTATTCAACCACAAGTTATCTTGTTTGTCTGTTAAGCCAGGCGCTTACATCCTGCACAACTAACTCATGCTTGAATAGGGGCAGCTGTAAACACCCCAAATTTGTCCTTACTAAGTTCACACCATGGCTTGTGATCTTTCATATTTGCATTAGTTTAAACATACCATCTCATATTGCATATTTGTTTCACTGCATAAGTTCAAATTCATCTGCATCTAGGTGTAAACACCCCAAATTTGCCCTCACTCATTCACACCATGGCTTGTGATCTTTTCATATGCATAAGTTCAATCATAGCATCTCATATTGCATATTTGCTTCACTGCATTGATTCTAAGTCATCTGCACCTAGGGTTTGTGATCTGAGTTATCCAAGAGCCACTTGAGCCACTCCAAAGGTCATAAATCACTTAAAAGGGTTCCATGTATGTTCAAGCATCATATTATATCCCCACAAAGTCAAGGAAGTCAAAGAATCACAAGAACTAGGAATGGCTTAGAAGCAGAGCCAAGTTAAACTGCACAGATGACCTAGAATTAGGGTTTTGGTTTCAAAGGCCATAACTCCAAATTTTTTGGTCATTCTTGTTTCTATTGGTCTCTATATGTTATAAGGATCATGCATATCAATTTTCATGAAGAAATTCTATGGGGAAGGCATCTGATCAAGAGTTGACTTCTTGAGCAAGTCAGTGCAAAATCAGGGCATCTGAGGCCCCAATGACCCAACCAAAGGGTGTTCTTCATCATTTTGAATGTGTATGATCTTTATTTGATCATAGAAGATGTTAGAAGTTCACAAAATTGAAGAATTTCAAGCCATTTGCAAAGTTCACTTTTTGGGAAAATGACTTGTAATGGAAACTTGCCATTTTGGGAAACTTTTTCAACCCTTGCTTTTTGATTCAAAAATGCTTCAAATGAGAAAACTTTGGTCATGAAAGTTGTAGAATGGATCATTCCCTTTTCAAAAAGTACAAGAACTTGTCCTAATTCATTTTGGATCAAAAGTTATGGCTTGTCAAAGTTGGGAAAAATCACATAAATTCAAGTTTTGTACCAAAGAGGCATTTTGCAAAATGGTATGATCAAGCATTCTAAAGACTTCAAATGTGCACAAACTCTTCACAATATGATCATGTGACTTCTAAAAGTCAGAATTGGCCCAAGAATATTGCATTTTGGTGCCTTGAACTTCATTAATTTCCAAAGGGGGCAAACATGTACCAACTTGCAAAAACTCATGAAGCCATGCCTCTACTTGTTACAGCTCATAGAATCTGATCCATATGAACTCCATGATTCCTGCTGAACTCAACCATGCCCCTATCACAACCTCACACTTGCCCATACCTCAAGTACACCTAGACTTGACTTTTTGCAAAAACCCCCATACCAATCCCACAGTGACACAACAACTATTCTGACCAACCAAGACTTTACAAACACACCAAAAGCAAGCCATTTCATATGATCTTGGGGCCTGAATACACACACAAGACAGCATTCCCAAAAACCTCCCCTTATGCATTTTGCTTCGAATCACACAACACAAGAATCAAACACAAAAACAAACTTCACCATTGATCTCAAAATGTCTCACTGATCATTTCCCTGCCCTCACTCATCCCTGAAACCTCACATAAACCAAATACGATTTCTTCCCCTCTTTGAACAGAACTCAAGCAATCTCTCAAACTAGCCTAAATAAACTCCAGATAAGCTTTGCAAGCACTTGAGGGAGGTCAGTGGAGTTGATTGGAAGCAAGGAACTGGTCCAGAAGCTCTTGGGTTGAAAGCTTCGATTCAGGTAGCCATGGAAATTCATTTTTCCAGAACTCTTATTTCTTGTTTCTAAAATGATCTACATGCTTCCCTGAATGCAATGAGCTTTGAATTTTTGAAAATGATGCAGAAATAAGGATGTATTGTTTGTCTGAAACTTTGCCCGTAAATTTGATTTCTGTTTGTTCTTCATGATTCATGAAAAAGAAATGAATTTTGTTGCTGGATTGTGTAAATACCCCAAATTTTCCCTCACCCATTCACACCATGGCTTGTGATCTCTTCATATGCATAAACTCAATCATAGCATCTCATATTACATCTTTGATTCACTGCATTGGTACAAAGTCATCTACATCTAGGGTTTGTGATCTGAGCAATCCAAGAGCTTCTTGAGCCACTCCAAAGGTCATAAATAACTTCAAAGGGGTCCATGTATGTTCAAGCATCATATTATATCCTCCCAAAGTCAAGAATATCAAAGAAACTCAAGAACTGAGAATGGCATGGAAGCAGAGCCAGGTTTAACTGCACAGATGACCTAGAATTAGGGTTTTGGTTTCAGAGGCCATAACTCCAAATTTTTTGGTCATTCTTGTTTCTATTGGTCTCTATATGGTATAGGGAGCATGCATATCAATTTTCATGAAGAAATTCCATGGGGAAGTCATCTGATCAAGAGTTGACTTTTTGAGCAAGTCAGTGCAAAATCAGGGCATCTGAGGCCCCCAATGACCCAACCAAAGGGTGTTCTTCATCATTTTGATTGTGTATGATCTTTATTTGATCATAGAAGATGTTAGAAGTTCACAAAATTGGAGAATTTCAAGTCATTTGCAAAGTTGACTTTTTGGGAAAGTTGACTTGTAATGAAAATTGCCATTTTGGGAAACTTTTTCAACCCTTGCTTTTTGATTCAAAAATGCTTCAAATGGAAAAACTTTGGTCATGAAAGTTATAGAATGGATCATTCCCTTTTCAAAAAGTACAAGAACTTGACCTAATTCATTTTGGATCAAAAGTTATGGCTTGTCAAAGTTGGCTAAAATCACATAATTTCAAGTTATGCACCAAAGAGGGAAACTTGCAAATTCTTGTACCAAGGCAATTTGTGACTTCTAATTGATGTCTAACCTTTACACAAACATCATACATGACTTAAACTTCAGATTGGCCCAAGAATTTCTTATGTTCCATGCCTTAAACATCAAGAATTACAAAAGGGGCCAAAGTTATGACAATTTGCAAAAGGGATCAAAACTTCTCATCCACTTGCCTCAGTTCACAAAATCTGATCCAAAATCATTCCTTGATCCTTGCTGAACTCAACCATGCCCCTATCTCAGCCTGCCACTTGCCCATACCTCCAAGTACAACTTGCTTGACTTTTTGCAACTTGAAGCCATACCAATCCCACAGTGACACAACCACTCTCTGCCCAATCCAGACTTTACAAACACATCCCAAGGTTTCATTCTCATAACAGACACAAGCCTGAAAGCTCCAAGAACACAACATCCTCATTTTTCACCTCATATGCAATTTCATTCGAAACACTCTCCACAAGCCTCAAACACACAAACAAACTTCACAAAACATCTCAGCACACTCACCTGATCATTTCCCTGCCCTCACTTTGCCCTAAAACCCACTGAAACCAAAACACGATTTCTGCCCCTCCTTGAACAGAACTTCAGCAATCTTTCAAACCAACCATTATAAACTTCAACCAAGCATTGCAAGCTTCCCAGGAGGTCCATTGGAGTTGATTGGAAGCAAGAAACTGGCCAGAGAGTCCCTGATTTGAAAGCTTCGATTCAGGTAACCTTGGAAATTCATTTTTCCAGAACTCATATTTCTTGTTTCTAAAATGATCTATATGCTTCCCTGAGTTCACTGAACCTTTTACTTTTGAAAATGATTAAGTTTTGAGGATGTATGGCTTGTCTGAAACTTTGCCCGAAAACTTGATTTTTGTTTGTTCTTCGTGATTCACGAAAAAGAAATGGATTTTGTGGCTGGATTGTTGTTTAGGATGTTTAGTTGAGTTGATCTGGAGTTTTTGGCATGATTTAGTGAGGATTTGAGAGAGTTTGGTTGAAGGTCCCGCCGGAGAAGACGACCGGAAGTCTTCTCCGGTCACCTGAATATGTTTAGGGCTAATCAGAGTCATTAATGTGAGTTTGAATGTGAAGCGTAGGATGAATTGACTAGGGCTGACTCGCGCGCGATTTAATGGACAGGATCTCTCATTAAAACCCTAATCATTTTTAACTAGATTAATTAATTAAGTTTATTTTAATTAGGTCAGTTTGAATTACAACCCTTGGATCTGGCGCCAGTCAATGCGTGCGCAATCCATTCAAACCTCAGCCCTTGATTCTGATTACTTCTCATTAAATTCAATTTTATTTTCATTTAATTTCATTTGTTTTCTACAATTTATTAAAAATAGTAAAACATCTTTAAAAAATTCTGAAACTTTTTGTCAAAGGTTCAATTAATTTTCAGAAACCAAAAGCATTTTTATTTTTATTTTTTGCATTAAAAATTATTTTTAAATCATTTAAAAGTTTATTTTTAATTAGTTAATGAGAATTAATTAATTAAAAATACTTTTAGGTATTTAAAAATCACAAAAAAATTCATGAAACATTTAAAATCATTTAGAAACATTGTCCAACTCTCAAACCAAATTTCATTTTTGATCTTGATGACTTTTGACAATTTTCCATGGAATTAATTTCATTTCAAGGCATTATTTTGATTCAATCTTCAAAAATTCATTTCTGCCTAGCCTTTAAGAGTTGGACAATGATTCTTCTTGCATTGCATCTTGTATAGCATGTAGTTTATAGGATTAAATTGGCATGAATTGATCTTGCATTTCCTATTTGTTTTGCATTTTTCTTGACAAGGTACCTTGAAACCCTAGCAATCTTAAGAAATTCATAACCCTCATTAGGTTAAGAGTTAGAACCCCTCCTTTGGGCTGTAAGTTTGTATAGGTTTAGGGTTCCTTTGAATGCATTTTCAAATTTTTATCATGGTGGTTGCTTCTGGTTTTGATTTTTGTTTTGTGTATTGATCATAAACCCTAATTTGGGCTTTCATTTGCATCCATCTTCCATTTACTTGCATACCATGACTTGCCATGGCATTTTGTGTATCCATTTGATTCATAATACATCTTAGGACATGTTAGAATCATGTTTTATCATTGCATCATTCATTTGCCATGTTGTATGTCATTTTCATTTCAAAACTTTTCATGTATATCCATGGTTCAAAGCATGCTTCTCTTGCATCCATGTGTTTGTATGATCATCCCCATGCCTTGCCTCATATGTGCATCATCTCTTAGCATCATTAGCATCATACTCATGCTTCTGGTTTTGGTTTGCATCATCCCATTTCATCTCATTTTGCATTACATTTCTTTCACTAATTTTTCAGGTGGTAAGTTGTTTTGAGAAGTGAATTTGCCTTCACTTCTCACAATCTCTTTTCATCTCTCTTATGCATCATTGCTGCATTTTGTCTTGTGCTTGAGATTGAGCTTGTTCATTCTTGTTCATCTTACCTTCTTTCTTCAAGTGACTTGACTTCTTAAGTGAAGCAAGTTACTTTATTTCTCTTTGCTCCTTTTATCTGCTTCTCTCCTTGGTGGTTCTCTGAAGATCTTTCTTGTAAACCTCACAAACCTTAGGAATAACCAAGCATGACAATAATTAGGGTTTTGATTAGTTTCCCCATTTAAGTTTTAACTTTGTGTCATCATTGAGTCTTCTCTTCTCATCTCATAATCAAGGACTAAACCCTAAAGGTTTTAAGGCTTTGTGATTAAGCTTATGCCTGCATCCTTCTATTAGGATGGAGTGTATAACTTTAATCCTAAGTATTAAACCCTTAATGTGTTTAAATCCTTTAATCAATCCATCTAATAATCACCAAGACATCAAGCTTGTAACTTGGGCCTTGCATTAGGGTTCTAATTCTTCCTTAATTGGTTAAGAAGGACTAACCCTAGTGTTAATGGACAAGTCCCCCTCAAGTTGTCTTACAAACCCTAAAAAACACTTCTTCATCTTATCATTAACTAAAATCCACTTAATAAAGGCTTTGTTTTGTCATGGGGTTAATCCCTAATCATGGATTAAGTTGAGGAGCTTTCCTCAGCTTAAACACTCTCATCTATTATCCTTCTATTAGGATGGTGTAATGAGTCTGTTTAATCCTTGATTATGGCTTAATCTCATTACTTAACACTAAACAAAAACACCAAAAACATCTAAATAATTACAGGTAGGTTAATGATCTTAATCCTACACCATGGTGATTAAGTGTGAGAAGCTGACTTCACACTTAAGGTATTCTCATTACCCCTAATCAGAGGGAAGATGTGATGAGTTTACTAAATCCATTGATTTAGGCTTAAGCTCATTAACTTATGACAAACTTCAAAAAGCAATAAAAGATTGAAAACTCAAAAACAAACAATAATCGTCTCCTCCGGGATTCTTTTCTCATCTCACTCACTCATAAACGAGAACTTGCTTCTTCCGTCTAATGCAAGACAGTTTGCACCTGAGCCAGACAGGTCATACACTTGAGCATAGACAAGCAAGCAGTTCACAAGTCAATTTATCTTTCAGTCTCTTTGGGTCGAACTACGGTGTTCTGACTTCCTCATTGCACGAGAGGATACGTAGGCATAACTTAACCGTTATCGAACAAAAGTCTCTGTATATTCCCCCTCTTTCCAGCATTATTTTCTTAGCCTCATTATCATGAGCATTTCACTCTTGTTCCTACACTGACACTTCACATACTTCACTTTACACTTCTTTTACACAGACACATGTACATCCTTTTCCAGTTTTTGATACACAAATTGCACTGACACTACCCCTTTAAAACACAAATCTTTTAAGCGTGGATCCCGTCGAGTACGACGGACAATTTGGGTGCTAATACCTTCCCAGGTTGTAACCAACCCCCTTTCTCAGTCTCTCTGGTTCGCAACCGTCTTATCCATCTTTTCTTAGGTTTATGCAGCATTACCTTTCCTCCGGGATAAAAATGCCTAGCTGGCGACTCTTTTCTTCTTCCCTTTTCGCCGATCGTTCGCGTCTGTACCCCTTTTGACCAGGTGTCATTTTGGTGGGAGCGACAAATTGTTGTTTAGGATGTTTAGTTGAGTTAATCTGGAGGTTTTGGCATGATTTAGTGAGGTTTTGAGAGAGTTAGGTTGGAGGTCTCGCCGGAGAAGACGACCGGAAGTCTTCTCCGGCCACCTGAAACTCATTAAGCCCTAATTACATCATTAATGAGAGTTTGAATGTGGAGCGTAGGATGGTTTGACCAGGGTTGACTCGCGCGTGAATGAGTGGCCAGGATGCATCATTAGAAACCCTAATCCCTGATTATTTAATTTAATTTTGTTTAATTAAGTCATAAAGCAAATTAGCCAGGTTTGAATCTGGGCCCTTAGATCTGGCGCGCAGTCAACCAGTCCAAGCCCAGATCAAATCCTGGCCTTCCCTTTTAATTACTTTCATTTATTCTCATTTTAAATTCATTTTCTTTTCCTTTTATTTATACATTTTATTTAAAATAGCAAAATACCTTTAAAAATTCTGAAATTTTTTGTCAAAGGTTTAATTAATTTTCAGAACACAAAAATATTTTTATTTTCATTTTTGCATTAAAAATTATTTTTAAATCATTGAAAAGATTATTTTTAATTAGTTAATGAAAATTAATTAATTAAAAATACCTTTAGGTATTTAAAAATCACAAAAAAATTCATATAGCATTTAGAAACATTTAGAAACATTGTCCAACTCTCAAACCAAATTTCTTTTTTGTTCTTGATGCCTTTTGATTATTTCCTTTGGATTTAATTTCATTTCAAGGCAATATTTTGTTTCAAACTTCAAAAATTCATTTCTGCCTAACCATTGAGAGTTGGACAATGATTCTTTTTGCATTTCATCTTGCATAACATGTAGTTTGTAGGATAAAATTGGCATGAATTGATCTTGCATTTTCAATTTGTTTTGCATTTTTCTTGACAAGGTACCTTAAAACCCTAACAATCTTAGGAAATTCACAACTTTCAATAGGTTAAGAGTTGGGTCCCCTCCTTTGGGAAGTAAGTTTGTATAGGTTTAGGGTATCTTTGATTGCATTTTCAAATTTTTATCATGTCATATGCTTCTGGTTTTGAATTTTGCTTTGTGTGTTGATCATAAACCCTAAATTGTGCATCCCTTTGCATCCATTTCTCATTTGCTTGCATACCATGAATTGCCATGACATTTTGTGCATTCATTTGATTCATAAGACATCTTAGGACATGTTAGAATCATGTATGATCATTTCATCTTTCATTTTCCATGTTGTATGTCATTTGCATTTCATAACTTTTCATGAACTTTCATGGTTCAATACATGCCTCATTTGCATCTTTATGTTTGTTTGATCATTCTCATGCCTTGCCTCATGTTTGTATCATCTCTTAGCATCATTAACATCATGTATTTGCTTCTGACTTTGTCTTGCATCATGCCATTTCCTCTCATTTGCATTGCATTTCATTTCTTTCACTAACTTTTCAGGTGGTAAGTTACTTTGAGAAGTGAATTTGCCTTCACTTCTCACTTTCTCTTTTCATCTCTTTCATAATCCCCTTGCTGCATTTTGTATGTGTTTGGGTTTGAGCTTGCTCATTCTTGTTCATCTTACTTTCTTTCTTCAAGCAACTTGACTTCTTAAGTGAAACAAGTTGTTTTGCTTCTCTTTGCTCCTCTCATCTGCTTCCCTCCTTGGTGGTTCCTTGAAGATTCTTCTTGTAAACCTCACAAACCCTAGGACTCCCAAGCATGATAACTTTTTAGGATTGATTAGTCCCCCATTTAGCTTTTTACCTTTGTGTCATCATTGAGTCTTCTCTTCTCATCTCATAATTAAGGACTAAACCTTAAAAGCTTTAAGGCTTTGTGATTAAGCTTATGCCTGCATCCTTCTATTAGGATGGAGTGTATAACTTTAATCCTAAGTGTTAAACCCTTAATGTGTTTAACTCCTTTAATCAATCCACTTAATAATCACTAAGACATCAAGCTTGTAACTTGGGCCTTGAATTAGGGTTCTAATTCTTCCTTAATTGGTTAAGAAGGACTAACCCTAGTGTTAATGGACAAGTCCCCCTCAAGTTGTCTTACAAACCATAAAATCCATTTCTTAATCTTACCATTAACTAAAATCCATCTAATAAAGGCTTTGTTTTGTCATGAGGTTAATCCCTAATCATGGATTAAGTTGAGGAGTCTTCCTCAGCTTAAACATTCTCATCTATTATCCTTCTATTAGGATGGTGTAATGAGTCTGTTTAATCCCTGATTATGGCTTAAACTCATTACTTAACACTAAACAGAAACAACAAAAACATCTAAATAATCACAAGTAGGTTAATGATCTTAATCCTGCATCAGGGTGATTAAGTGTGAGATGCTGACTTCACACTTAAGGTATTCTCATTACCCCTAATCAGAGGGAGGATGTGATGAGTTTACTAACCCATTGGTTTAGGCTTAAGCTCATTAACTTATGACAAACTTTCAAAAGCAATAAAAGATTGAAAACTCAAAAACAAACAATAATCGTCTCCTCCGGGATTCTTTTCTCACCTCATTCACTCATAAACGAGAACTCGCTTCTTCCGTCTAATGCAAGACAGTTAGCACCTGAGCCAGACAGGTCATACACTTGAGCATAGGCAAGCAAGCAGTTCACAAGTCAATTCATCTTTCAGTCTCTTTGGGTCGAACTACGGTGTTCTGACTTCCTCATTACACGAGAGGATACGTAGGCATAACTTAACAGTTATCGAACAAAAGTCTCTGTACATTTTCCAGAATCATTCTTTTAGCCTCATGATCTTGAGCATTTCACTCTTGTTCTTACACTGACACTTCTCTTATACACTTCACATTTCTTTTACACTGACACTTGCATTCTTTTCCAGCTTTGATACACAAATTGTACTGACACTACCCCTTTAAAACACAAATCTTTTAAGCGTGGATCCCGTCGAGTACGACGGACAATCTGGGTGCTAATACCTTCCCAGGTTGTAACCAACCCCGTTTCTCAGTCTCTCTGGTTCGCAACCGTCTTATCCATATCTTTCTAGGTCTATGCAGCATTACCTTTCCTTCGGGATAAAAATGCCTAGCTGGCGACTCTTTTCTTTCTTTCCTTTCGCCGACCGTTCGCGTCTGTACCCCATTTGAGGTGTCATTTGGTGGGAGCGACAACTTGGCGACTCTACTGGGGATCCTTATACTGTAACCAGGGCTTCTGGTTCTTTTTGTGGGTTCCTCCTAGCGCTTGTTTTATTTGTGTTTACTGGGGTGTTATGTGCTATTTGTGTTTGTATATTTGCATTTATTTTTGCTTTATGTACAGTTATTTATTGCTTTCTTTACAGCTTTATATACATCATACTGTCATACTGTTATCTGGCTGGATCTGGTTTTTTGTTTTGATGGGTGGGGTTTCTTCTGAGAGTTTAAGGTCCTATACCTGGGACCTGAGTGACACCTAGGCTAGAGTGGTTCATGTTCTTTCCCATTCCATTTCGGTCTGGTGCGGGAATATGAAACACGGTTCAGATGTGGGTTTCTTCTTGAGAACTCTGTGCTACAGATTTCCTGTAGTGCTTGGGCTATCTGGGAAGCCTGCTAAGTCTGGATGACCTTTACTATGACCTTCAGAAACTGAGGTGAGTTAGAGGAGGATCTTTTATGGTTATTGTAAACACTGTACCTCCGGGTTAGAAGTGTTTACACTTTTCATAACTGATCCATGTCTGAGGATCCTTGTTTTAGAACACCACCTGTGAGGGGGGTGGGCTGTTTACAGGTTTGCAGGAACCCTTGGCCACATCATACCCTGATATTTGTTTTGTTTAAGAATGCTTCACTTTGGACAGTTCTTGTGATTTAACCCTGGACATGTGACTCTTTATTTGAGTCCCCCACCTAGGTTACTGGACTTCTGAACCTCCATCTGGATTTCTTAGACATACATGGACTTATATCAAGGCAGCAATCAGATCCAGCTTGATCACAAACCCTTGCATATCATTTGCATACATCATCATTGCATCATTTTAACATTTGTTTATTTGTTTTTCAGGGTATCCACATCATATTTGGCTTGGTTTTGACCCTTTCATCTGCATAGACCACTGTTCATCAGTATCTGCTTCAGCTATCTTCATCAGTTGCCTACCTCAGCTACTTTTATCACCAGCCTCATCGTATCAGTGGCTCATCTCCAGTATCAATCTTCGTCATCAGCATTTGTTTCCAGCTCTTCATCAGCAGTCATGGCACCCAAGAAGAGCAACATCTCATATCATTTCTTTGAACCTGTGCTGACTGGCATCAGGCAGGTCCAGACACTTACCACTCCAGACCACATCCCATTATTCAGAGAGCATTATGGAGACATCCTTGATATGGTTATGGACCTGGACCCTTCTCAGAGGAGTTTGATCCACACCTGCCTACAGTTTTATGACCCTCCTTTGAGATGCTTCACTTTCCAGAACTTTCAGTTGGGACCTCTGCTGGAGGAGTTCTCATCTTTGATTGGAGTACCTGTCAGGGGTGGTGTCCCCTTCAACCCTGAGATGGCTTTTCCCAGCAATGAAGAAATGGCAAAAGCACTATACTTGGAACCTATTTTGATTGAGCAGAACATGACAACAAAGGCTGGGATCCCTGGTTTGCACCTAGACTTTCTGACTTCTCAGGCCATCCTGAAGGCCTCTTTGGGAGAATGGAGGGCAGTTTGTGCATTATTAGCCCTCAGTGTTTATGGGATTATACTATTTGTAGATGAGCCCAAGTTTATCAGCAAGAATGCCATTCATCTTTTCCTTCTGAGGAACCTAGTGCCCACATTGCTGGGAGACTTCTATTATTCTGTTCACCAAAGAAATGAGAAGCAGAGAGGGAGGTTGGTGAGATGTTGTGCTCCCCTGTTTCATTCCTGGCTGCTTAAGCACTTACCCAAGACTGATGCCTTCCTGAATCCTCACCAACAGAAGAATTGGGCTAGGAGACTTATTGCTTTGACTTCAGGTGACATCAGATGGTGCACCCAGAGCACCAAAGGCAGGGACATAATTACTAGCTGTGGACAGTTCCCCAATGTACCTCTGATAGGAGTGAAGGGTTGCATCAATTACAACCCTTTGCTGTTTAAGAGACAGTTGGGCTATGCTTTGGTTCACCCTCCTAGAGTGCAAGACTTGGCTGAAACCCTGTATTGTGAGATAAAACCCAATCTAGCTGTTGTCAGGCAAGCATCCTGGGCTTGGGACAACATCCAGACCAAAGGGATGGCCATTCTTGGGAGATGCAATAATGTGGCTTCAGCTCAGTATTATGAATGGTCTCATGCAAGGGCTCAACTTTCTGGGATGCCTTTCACCATTGAGGATACACCTGGACCATCCACAGCACCACCTCCAGCCACTGTCAGCCTGGAAGAATTTGAGAAACTGAAGGAGAGGAATGAGAATCTGTCTCAAGCTCTAAAGAAGACCCTCTGGGAGAGGAGTGATGGTCGTCTAGACATTGAGAGGTTGGAAAAGCTTAAAGTGGAGCATCTAGCCAGGATTGAGAAAGCAGAGGACTACATCAAGAAATCAAGAGCTGGAGAGCAGATTTTGAAGAATGCCTGTAAAGAGGCCCAGTTTCAGAAAGCTAGGACTGATCTCTATCTGAAAGAAAGTCAAGCTAGGTGGGTTAGAATCACTGAAGCTCATACTCAGGAAGATAAGAGAACTCAGGATAGGATTGAGCAGTTGGAGGCCAATGAACAGAAACAACAGGAGGCTCTGCTAGCAGCCCAGAAGGAGATTTCAGAGTTGAAACTTAGGGCTGGTTGTAGAACCTCAAATTTGCCCTCTTCATTTTAAGCATCATAATACACCATTTGCATCATAAGCATATCATATATATAGCATTATAGCATAGGAAAATAAAGCATGACAAGCATCAAGCCCTAGCATGAGGCATATGGCCATCTGGGGAGGTGTTGAAGGCCATCTAAGCCAAGACAAGGGTTCCAATGGATTTGTGGGAGGCCTATGATGAGTCTAGACTCCTTTGGCAAGGCCAAGTTCACTTTCAAAAGCTCAGAAGATTGCTTAATCATCACAAGTTTTAAGACAAATGCAAGGCTCCTAAGCAGTGCAACCAAATTAGGGTTTTGGCTTCAAGAGCCTTAACCTCATAATTTTGGCCAACTCTTTTGGGCAATGTTTTCTATATGATAAGAGGTTCCTACATGTCAATTTTAATGGAAAAATTCCAAGTGGAAGTCAGTCATTGCCTCAGTTACTTGCAGATGAAGCATAAAGTCAACTGGGCCCAGAAAAAGTCAACTGTGTCATTCCAAGGGGTCTAACCCAATTTTTTTGGCCAAATGAGGTCTATTCAATGTTATAAGATGTTGGGTGAGCTTAAAGTACAAGAATTTTGGTGGTTTGAGGGGTTTTGGCAAAAGTGCACAAAGTTGGTCATGGAAAAGTTAATATTTTTGGCTATTTTGACCTAAAACTTCACAAGGCCTTAACTTGATCAAAAAATCTTCAAATGGACCCAACCCAAACATGAAAGTTGGAGAGTAAGGGCTGCCATTTTTAAAAAGTACAAGTACATTTTCATGGGATTTATGGTTTGAGAGATATGGCCCCCGAAAATTTAGGTATTTTAGGGCAAATTTCCAAGTTTCAAGGCCAAGCCATTTGCACAAAGGCTCAAAAATGGATAGTTTGCTATGCTATGGCCAAAGTAAGTTTACACAACCAAAATGCATCCCATTTAGGTCATTTGGCTCAAAGAAAAGTGGAAAAATTCATGCACATGAAAAAGTTCCATAAAACTTGCATTTTACACTTGAATTTGCATAAGGCATGACCATTGTGTGATAGCTTACATCCAAGGGCTGAAGTTGCTTGCTGGGAATCATTTGTGGGATGGTGAATGCACATGCAAGAGAGGCCAGCAAATCATGAGCTTGGCATGCTTATGGCACACTTGGGCCAAAATTGCATTTTCACAAAAATCAGCCCTCTCTCACGTGCATTTGTTCTAACCCTTTTGCATTGCCATATATATTCCATAACAATCAGAATTAGGGTTGGAGGCAGCCAGATTACACACTCATTCTCTCATTCTCATCTTTTATGCAAAATTGCTTATTCTCCACAAACTCTTTCTACAAGAATCCATTCACAAAACTCTTGCTGGATTCTTAATCCTCATCACTCATAGATCATTTCCATACCATTTGTTTGGATTATTCTTCAAGAATCATCCATTTCTCATTTCTTGTGCACATTTGCATTTTGTGCCATAACTTTTGATCTAGGCAAGCTTTCTTCAATCCAAGACCACATTCATACTCCTCTCACCTCAAGGATCATTAAGCACCCATGGATCTAGATTTATAGTGAAGTTTGTTCAAGTGGCCATTTGAGAAGCTTTGAAGCACAAGGAAGCACATTGCTGGATTTACAAGTTTGCAAAGCCTTAGATGCATTTATTTTGCATCTAAGGGGATAAGGAGATCATTTGCCATCACTTTATACCACTCTTGACTTCAAATTTGGAACACCACCTTAGGTATGCTCAAATTTCGAATCTCATAGAAATGTATTTGGTTGTGTGTTTTAGAATCCTCATGTTGTGGTGGTTACAATGCTCTTTGTAGTTTGTGAAATGGTTGAGTATTCACAAAGTTATGGTGATTTAAAGTTTCATGGACAATTTTATTTTCATTCATATCTTGAGTTTCTTTGAGTTTTAATCCAATCCAAGCATGTATTTGTGTTTAGTGATGTTAGATTATGTATTCTGGAGAGTTTCATGGTCGGCCGTGGCTTGGTTTGAGATTTCATGAAGTTAGGGTTAGGGTTTGGTTCATTAATGGTGGTTAGAGTTTAGGGTTTCTTCATGAAGAAGAAGGTTCAGCCCCCCAGCGCTATCCACACCCCCCACGCAAGGCCCATGCTGTTTTTTGAACTAACGTGTTTACTTCTTGCACCCCCTTGGCCCATTAGCTTTATTTTTATTCTTTTTCTTTACCAATTTTATTCCATTTGATTTTGATCCATTTTAAATACTTACTTAACTCTAAAAAATCCAAAAAAATTCATATGCACTCCTTGATTCATCTAGATTTTTATCATAATTTTTCCAGATTTTTATTTTCATCCCACGTGGCCAAATAAATTCAACATTGAGCATTGCTTTCTTGTGGACTCTCATAGACCAATCTGCCTTGTCCAATTTCTATTTTTCTCATCCTTTAAGCTATGAACCCCATTCTTTTTGAATTCAAATCCTAAGACACTCTACTATCTTCATGATTTATCTTGGATTTTTCACAAATTTCCTTGCTGGACTTTGCTTGAGTTACTTGTGCCTTAATTTTCAAAACCCTAAATGGTGATACCTTGCATCCTTGAGCTTCATTGACCTAGTTTGGTGCTGTATTTTTGCAAACCCTTTTGGACTCTCATTTCTTTGTGTTTGGAGAGTACTTTGCTGGTTGGGTAGATTTTTTAGGTGCTTGGATCTTTTTCTTGGGTATTTTCTTCCTCACCTTGCCTTGTTTTGCATACTTTGAGTCTTATAGTCTCTTTTAAGTTTAGAAGGGAACTTGTGCCAACTTCTCCTCATCTTTTGGGGTCCTTTAGAGGTCTAGGGTTGTTCCTGGTCTTAGGATAGGGTTTGAGTCTCCTTGAGTCTTGGTGTTGGGTCTCTTTTATGTGCTTTATTTCTTTAAGTGTTATGCATGCCTTCTTTGCACTTGTTTCACTTCCAATCATCTCAATATGATCTTGTGTTGCTTTGCTTATCATCTTGTGAACTCTTTGCCATGCCTATATGCTTGTGTAGCTTCTGACTTGTTGGTTCATGCCTTGGTTTTATGTTGTTACACTAACCTTGCAGGGGCTATGGTAAGTTTGAGATGTGGGAATTGAGTTCCACATCTCCATTTCTCATCTCTTCTCATTTTGTTTATATGGACTAACATCTTCTTGTTGGGCTTAGGCCTTTCTCATCTCTCCTTTTATCTTCTTCTTCTTCTCTTGAGATCCTTTTAGGTTAGAAAGACCTCACAAACCCTAGGAACTCCATGCATGCTAACTTAGGATAGAAACTTTCCCCCTAGTTTTTTTTTCCTTTTTTGCTCCTTTGGTTCTCTTTCTCTTCTCATCTTCAAACTTAATTTTAATTCACTTAATAAAGGTTGAGTGCTTTCATGTGACATGAGACTTTGCTATGAGATGCTTGCACGCGTTCCATTTCGGGACGAGGTGTGAGTCATCACTCGTGGTAGATAGGTCTTAGCATGAGTACCTCACAAAGAAAAATTAAAAGACATTTCTTAACCAAAAACCACAAAAATACTTAATAATGGTAATAGGCCAGTGTGCTTAAGCCTTCACCTGTGGGACTAGCTTTGGGGATTTCCTCCATAGATAGGTGTGCCTCTTGCGCATTCCATTTCGGGATGATGTGAGACGTACACATCCCATTGAGTAAGACTTAGGTACACTCACCTATGCAAATTTTCACTCATAAAAGCTTCTAAAAAAACACCGAACAAACTATAAGCGTCTTTCCTTCGGGAATTCTTTTCTCACCTCATTCGCTTCGTACGCGAACTTGCTCCTACTTGTCACTTTGCAAGACGGTAACGCACTCGTCGTCCGAGCCTGCAACACTTGAGCATTGACGTAGGCAGTTCAAGCCTTTAATTCACAAGCAATTTCCTTTTAGTACCCCTAGTTAGGGGAACTACGGCGTCTCTGATCCTCATTATCCTGATGAGGTACGTAGGCAGCGGGGTAGGGCCCGTTCGAGCACAATCTTTATTTTCCCTACATTTTTTCTCTTTGTTTCTTATTTCAGTTCCCTTCTCATTTTTCTTTTCCAGTTCATTTTCATTTCTTTGCTGCAACTTTCATACCCTCACCCTTTGAAACAGTTATCTTTGCAAGCGTGGATCCCGTCGGGTACGGCGGACGATCTGGGTGCTAATACCTTCCCAGGTCGTAACCGACTCCCGAACTCAGTCTCTTTGGTTCGCAGGACCTGTGTCCTTCCTCTTCTTTTCTTCTGGTTTGTGCAGCATTACCATTCCCTTTCTTCGGGATAAAAATGCCTGGCTGGCGACTCTATTCTTTTTCCGCGCCACTTTCGCGTTTGTACCAGGATGGAAATCCGGGGAGCGACAGCTTGGCGACTTCACTGGGGACTGCACACCAGATGATCTCTGGTTCCCCTGTGAGTCTCTCCTAGCGCTTGTGTGTTACTGTTTCATTGGGTGATGTTTGGTTGATGTGGCTTGTTGTATTTTATTGTTGTTTATTTACAGCTTTATTTACAGCTTTATTTACAGTTTTCAGTATTTATTTTCCACATCATATATCATGCTGGACTGTCTGGACTGGTTTTCTGTTTGGTGGGCTCGGGTGATACTGTTTCTGAGAGATAAGCCAAGTACCCGGCTTGAGTGCACCCTAGGATTAGAGTGGACATATTGTACTCACATGTGGCATGATGAGTGGCGGTGTGTTTCACGCCCAGATTGCGACCGTCTTGGAAATATCTTGTGTGGGGATTTCCTCCACTTCGGGATAGGACCTTGATAGTTATGTGCATCTGGGGACCGATCATTGAGAACCTTTGTGGAAACAACCCTCTCCAGTGGTGGCAGTGGCAGACCACATTTTGTGGCAAACCCATTCGCACCCGAGGGTCCACTGGGGACTCGCATAGGATGGCCTGGTTCTCTTATAGGAACTCAGTCAAAGCATCTGGTCGTATGACATTAGTACTGTATCCTACGGGCTGAATGTACTATTGTTTCTCGATTTCAGCGCTCGAAGCTGGGGACTTATAAGGGATGCTTGTTTTCCCGGACTCAGCTGAGGCCTCCCTGCGTAGTACATAATGCCTAACCGTTTCCCTGATTTGGTCATGAGCCATTTCTCGGAAATGGTGAAAGTATTATTGCTATTCGGCTTTGAGAGTCCGTGATGTTTGACCCGGAGCACACCTGTGAGATTGGGGATGGGTTTACAGGTTTGCAGGAACCCCTGACCTCATCATACCCTTGTTACCGGTGCAGTTCATGTCATGATACCATTACTTTGGTTCCGAAAATCTGGTTTTATGGTTCTGGTATTCTTGATACTGTGGTCTTGAGATTTTCTTCAGAGGGTTGTGATTATCAGAGAGTGTGACTCAGTGGACTTTTGGTTTGTCAGTTATTCAGAGGGACCTTGTCAGTGGCCAGACTCCAGACAGTCTCAGATGGCCATATGTCCTTGCATTTGCATCTGCATTGCATCATTGCATCATTAATCATTGTTTTTTGTTTTCATTCACAGGTTCATATATCTGCTTCCGGTTCCGGTATTCTCTTCAAAGATGGAAGATCCTCGCAAGCAGAATATTCATTTCAAGTTCTTTGATATCAAGGTTGGTTTGTTGAAAAAGATGGTAAAGCTGATTACACCCAACGAGGTAGAGAGATTCAGAAAAGCTTATGGGAGTATTCTTGATGTGGTGATAGAGCTAGATCCTTCCGAGAGGAGTGCCATTCATACATTGCTTCAGTATTATGATCCTCAGCTCCGTTGCTTCACCTTTCCTGATTTTCAGTTGGGCCCTATGCTGGAGGAGTATGCTTTGATCCTGGGTGTGCCGGTTCGAGATCAGGTTCCTTTCAATTCTGAGATGAGTAGACCTGCACCTGAGGCTATTGCTGAGGCTCTTTATTTGAGTCCTTCTACTGTGAAGTCTTTGACCATTATCAAAGGAGGAGTGTCCGGGTTTTCTTTGGAGGCTCTGGTGAAGAAAGCGGGAGAATTGGCTGTTGAAGAGGAATGGGATGCTGTGTGTGCTATCTTGGCTCTGTCTATCTATGGCATCATTTTGTTTGCTGATATGGAGAAGTTCATAGATATAAACGCCATACATCTCTTTTTGCTGAAGAATCCAGTGCCTACCTTACTCGGGGATTTGTATTACTCAGTTCATTACAAAACTGAGAAGAAGAGGGGAGGTTTGGTCCGTTGCTGCGCTCCGTTATTTCACATGTGGTTCATGCGGCACTTGCCTAGTACGGGAGTGTTTAGTGACCATAGTTTGATATGGGCTCAGAAGCTGGAAAAGTTGCTGGCAAAGGATGTTAGATGGTTCACTCAGAGGCTGCAAGGTGCACGTTTCATCACTAGCTGCGGGAGTTATCATAGTGTGCCTTTGTTGGGAATAACTGGAGGGATTAATTACAATCCAATCCTGTTAAGAAGACAATTGGGATACGCTTTGAGAGAGGTGCCTGAAGATTTGAAACTGACCCCTATTTTCTACTTCTCAGTGAAAGATAATATGCCCTTAGTGAGGAAGGTTGCGGGAGCTTGGAAGTGCATCAAGGGAGAAGGGATAGCTAGCTTTGGGAAGTGTAACAATCTGACGTTCCCAGAGTACAAAGCTTGGTTGAAAGACAGAGCTAGAAGAGTTTTGTTACCATTTTCAACACCAGTTCCCCCAGTTGCTGAGTCCATTGATACTGTGCCTCTAGAGGAATTCAAGAAGTTGGAAGCCCAGCTACATGCAGTTCGAGTTGAAAATACTGAGATGGTAAGCCTGTATCACCAAGCCAACAGGGCCAAGATTGAAGCTGAAGAGAAGTTGCTGAAGATACAAACGACTTTAGAGGCTAAGGAGAAGGACTTTGCAGGTAGAGAAGCACATTTCCGCAGATTGGGGATGATGGAAGCCCAAAGAGAAGTTGAGCGCAAGAAGAAGTCAAAAACCCTCAGAGATGCTCGTCAGTCTATTGTCTGGTTGAAGGGACAAAGAGAGCAAGAGTTGAAACAATATAAAGAAAAAGAAGAGTTCTTTGAAGTTCAGATGGCTTACAAAAAAGAAGAGGTGGAGCAAGTCCACAAAATTCGCAGAGAGAAGACCCAACAACTCGCAGACAGTCAACAAGCCCTCGAAGCAGCACTTAAAGAGATTGAAGACCTAAAGTTGATGGCGGGAGTCAAGAAGGTCAGATCTGATGGGGGGTTTAGTGATGGAGCTTCAGGGTCCTTAGGCGTTGGTTCTGCTTCTTAGTTTACTTTTCTTGTATCTGGATTACCTACAGGCATGTTGTAGGAGTCTTGGTTGGTTGTTTCTCCTTTGTAAAGACTTGTACCCTATGGGGAATTCTGTGTTATTTGCCTAATAGGTTGATTTATGTTTTGGTTTTTCCATTATTTCTTGGTTTGCTTGTTGTTGTGGTTTGAATGTGGTCTCTCGCGAAGGTTTCTGGAAGTCGAGGATCAGTGCCCATCTGGTTCTCTTTGCTAAATACCGGGACCGGGGCATAAATGACTTGTGATTGGAAACATAAACAACTGCATTGCATCCATATAACCTGTTTGTTGTTTTGCAGGTAGTGTCTCGGTTACTAACGTGTTTTGTGTTTCAGGCACTATAGCTCCTCGAAAAGTTCGGGGGCAACCAACAGTACACAGATATCCAACCAAGATTAATAGAGAGCGAGTCATGGACCAGTTACAAGCAGACTTGACAGATTTGAGACAAAGGATGGATAATTTTATGACACTAATGGTCGGCATGGGGCAGACCCAAGAGCGCCTGCGAGAGATGGTAGAGAACCAGAATAGGAACACTGCGGCGGCTGCTACTGCTGACAATCGTACCGGTGCGGGCGCACGTCAGGTCGAACCTCCCGTTACGCAGCCAGGAACGACAATAATCAACGATGGGTTACACAACATTCAGGTAGACCATCAAGACGACCAGTTCACTCTGCTTGATGAAGCTGAAGGTCAAGGGGCAGAGGTGAACAAGAGGTTTGAAGAGATGGCTGAGCAAATCAAGGCTATTCAGTCCCAGAGTTCTTTGGGATTCGACATAACAGACTTGGGCTTGGTTCCGGGAGTCAGGATTCCGTATAAGTTCAAAGTTCCTACCTTCGAGAAGTATGACGGCACTACTTGCCCGAAGACCCATCTGCAGTCGTTTGTCGGGAGAATTGCCGCTCATACAGATGATGAGAAACTTTGGATGTATTATTTTCAGGATAGCTTGGTGGGAGCTTCTCTCGAATGGTACATGAAGCTCAATAGGGTCAATATCAAGAGCTGGAAGGATTTAGCCGAGGCCTTTGTGAGGCAGTATCAATATAACATGGACATGGCTCCGAAGCGCACACAGTTGCAACACATGACCCAGGCGGCAAAAGAAAGTTTCAAAGAATATGCCCAGAGGTGGCGCCAGTTAGCTGCCAGGGTGCAACCACCTCTCTTAGAGGATGAAATGGCCGACATGTTTATGGGCACTCTCCAAGGTGTTTTTCTAGAGAGGTTGGCATCTAGCTCGGCCACCAAGTTCAATGATATAGTGATTGCTGGAGAGAGAGTTGAGACTCTATTAAAGACAGGGAAGATTCAAGACCCTAATACTGCTGGTAGCTCTGGGGGAGCGAGGAAAGCCTTTGGTGGACCTCCTAGAAGAAGAGAAGGGGAAGCTAACGCAGTATATGGCCGAGGCAGAGGCAGAGGTTATAGACGAGAATATAATCAGATAGCTGCAGTCACGATTCCCACTACACCAATTCAACCAGCTCAACAGGCTCTACAACAGCCTCAGCAACAACAGCAGCGCAACTATCAACAGAGACCGTATCAGCAGAGGCAGCCACGCCAAGCTGATAGGGTTTTTGATGTGATCCCAATGACATACACAGCTTTACTCCAGAGATTGTTGGAATTGAACTTAATTCAACTGAGGACCTTGGCTCCACCTACTGGAACTCTTCCTCCAGGTTACGACGCCAATGTTCGGTGCGCTTTCCATTCTGGGGCACCCGGGCACTCAACAGAGAAGTGCAGGGCTTTGCACTATAAAGTTCAAGATTTGATCGACTCCAAGGCAATCAATTTCGCGCCGCCTCCGAATGTCACGAATAACCCTATCCCTAATCATGAGGGAGCCAAGGTTAATGCTATTGAGATGGAGGAGAGGTTGAACTTGGTGGAGAAGGTTGAAGAAGTGGAGACCTCCTTGTTGCTGGTTAAGGAAAGATTGGTGAAGGGTCAGGTTTTCCCGGGTTGTGGGCTTGATTGCGAAGACTGTGTTGAGTCGAAGAATGGTTGTGACAGATTGAAGACTGGTTTACAGAGACTGATGGATGATGGGCTGTTACAGTTCGACAGGGTCGATAAGAGGACTGATGAAGTGTCAACAGTGACCATATACTATGATCCTGCTGAAATGCCAGCGCAAAGAGAGCCGGTTACTATTTATGTCCCGGAAGTAAGTCCCGTCACCATCACGGTGCCTGGACCTATTCCGTATTCAGATGAGAAGGCTATTCCGTGGCATTACGGATCAGAAGTGTATGTCGGAGGACAGAAAGTGGAAAATAAGACAGTAACCATGGACCCAGCTGTGGTGAATGTTGGGGGAAGTGGAGGTTTCACGAGGAGTGGTCGCTTATTCGCTCCCCAGACTTTGAGAGGAGACACTGATGCTGAGGCTTCTGCTAAAGCCAAAGGGAAACAAATAACAACTGACGATAATGCCACTCCCGCTACTGGTCAAAGTACTTTCGAGAAGGAAATGGAGGAGTTCATGAGGATTATTAAGAGGAGCGACTACAAGGTAGTCGAGCAGCTAAATCAAACTCCCTCCAAAATCTCTATCTTGTCACTGCTGATGTGCTCACCAGCTCATAGAGAAGCCCTTCTGAAGGTGTTGCAGATGGCGTATGTTCCTCAGGAGATTACCGTGAATCAGTTAGAAGCTGTGGTGGGAAGTGTAAATGCGAGCCATGGTCTGGGCTTTACTGATAGGGACCTTACTACTGAAGGGAGGAATCATAACAAGGCTCTCCACATCACAATTGAATGCAAAGGGGCTGTGCTGTCTCATGTCCTGGTTGATACTGGGTCATCTCTTAATGTCTTGCCGAAGAAGGCGTTAATGAAACTCAATGTGGAAGGGGTTGTTTTGAGGCCAAGTGATTTGGTGGTGAAGGCTTTCGACGGTTCTCGGAGGTCTGTCTTTGGGGAGGTTGAGTTGCCAATCAAGGTTGGGTCGCAAGTGTTTAAGAGCACGTTCTACGTGATGGACATCCAACCTGCTTATAGCTGTCTACTTGGTCGACCATGGATTCATGCCGCAGGGGCTGTGACGTCAACTTTGCACCAGAAGCTCAAGTACGTAGCGGATGGTCAAGTTGTGACTGTGTGCGGTGAAGAGGACATATTTGTGAGTCATCTATCTACATTCAAATATGTGGAGATGGATGGTGAAATTCATGAAACCCTGTGTCAGGCATTCGAAGCAGTGAATGTTAGTTCCCTGTCTCCTCTGAGTAAAGCTGAAGATAAAGAAAGTACGTCTATTACCTCCTACAAGCAGGCCAAGGAGGTTGTGCAATCAGGCAGTGCCTAGGGCTGGGGCAGACTACTGGAGCTGGAAAAGAAGGAGGACAAGTTCGGGCTTGGGTATCAGCCTGATGGGCTCGTCCGTTCATCAGACAACAAGACCATTACCTTTACTAGTGCTGGGTTGCTGGACCGCAACCATATATGTGCTACCAGTGAAGATGGAGATAGCGAGTGCGAACTGGATAATTGGATCCGCCCGTGTGCACCAGGAGAGGAGCTGCCCAATTGGTCTACGGAAGACATCGTCGAAGTCACCTGGATCACAAAGTAATCGTTTATTTGTCATTTTTTACATACTGCATGTCAAATCCTGTACTCTGCCTAAGGTACAAGGATCCATTGTATGGGCCTCCATGTTTTGAAAGCATTTATTTGTCATAAATAAAGGACATTTTTCAATCAAATCGTTCCTTTTCTTTCAATTTTAATTTTTGCACAAATAAAGAAAATGGCAATGTGTTTTTCTTTCTTGCTTTTGGTGTGTGTTTTCTCTAAACAGATTCTGAATGAGCACATCACTTGTGCAGTGTCGATCAACCGGATTCCATTGACAACTCTCCTGCTATGACTGAGCATAACTTCGACAATCCAATCTACCAAGCTGATGAAGAGGTTGAGGAAGATTACGAACTCCCTGAAGAACTGGTCAGGTTGTTGAAGCAAGAGGAAAGAGTTATTCAGCCTCATCAAGAGGAAATCGAGGTTATCAACATCGGCACAGAAGTGGTTAAGAAGGAAATCAAGATAGGTGCCAGCCTGCAGACTGAAGTTAAGAAGGGGTTGATTGAAATGTTGCGTGAATATGTTGACATCTTTGCCTGGTCATATCAGGACATGCCAGGGTTGGATACAGACATAGTTGTGCATCGACTACCGTTAAAAGAAGACTGTCCTCCTGTTAAGCAAAAATTGAGAAGAACTCGCCCTGACATGGCGATGAAGATCAAAGAGGAGGTACAGAAACAGTGGGACGCCGGATTCCTTGCCGTGACTAGCTACCCACCGTGGGTAGCTAACATCGTTCCAGTGCCAAAGAAAGATGGCAAGGTGAGGATGTGTGTGGATTATCGGGACCTGAACAGAGCCAGCCCGAAAGATGATTTCCCTTTACCTCACATTGATGTATTGGTCGACAATACGGCTCAGTTCTCGGTGTTCTCCTTCATGGATGGATTTTCAGGATACAATCAGATCAAAATGTCACCTGAAGACATGGAGAAGACGACTTTCATCATACCCTGGGGCACATTCTGTTATAAGGTGATGCCATTCGGCTTGAAGAATGCTGGTGCCACTTATCAACGGGCTATGGTAACATTATTCCATGACATGATCCACAAAGAAATTGAATGTTATGTGGATGATATGATTGCCAAGTCCCTCACAGAAGAAGACCACCTGGTAAATCTGTTGAAGTTATTCAAGCGTCTGAGGAAGTACCAATTGAAGCTAAACCCCAACAAATGCACATTCGGGGTACGATCTGGTAAGCTGCTGGGATTTATTGTAAGTGAGAAAGGGATTGAAGTTGACCCTGACAAAGTTAAAGCCATTCAAGAAATGCCTGCACCAAAAACTGAGAAAGAAGTTCGAGGGTTCCTAGGTAGATTGAACTACATTTCAAGGTTCATATCTCATCTTACAGCAACCTGCGAGCCCTTGTTCAAGCTATTAAGAAAAGAACAAACGGTCAGGTGGAATGAAGACTGCCAGAGGGCTTTTGACAAAATCAAGGAATACTTACAGGAGCCTCCGATCCTTATGCCTCCAGTTGAAGGAAGACCTCTGATCATGTACTTGACGGTATTAGAAAAGTCGATGGGGTGTGTGTTGGGCCAGCATGACGAGTCTGGTCGAAAAGAGTATGCAATATACTACCTAAGCAAAAAGTTTACCGACTGTGAACAACGTTATTCACTGCTCGAGAAAACTTGCTGTGCTTTAGCGTGGGCTGCTCGCCGACTAAGGCAGTATATGTTGACCCACACTACCTTGTTGATCTCCAAGATGGATCCAGTCAAGTATATATTTGAGAAACCAGCACTTACCGGACGGGTTGCAAGATGGCAAATGATTCTCACAGAGTACGATATTCAATACACATCCCAAAAAGCTATCAAAGGCAGTGTATTGTCTGATTATCTAGCTGAGCAACCCATTGATGATTACCAGCCTATGAGATTTGACTTCCCTGATGAAGACATCATGTTCATAAAAGCAAAAGATCATGAAGAGCCTATTCACACTGAAGGGCCTGACCCAGAAAAAGAATGGACTATGATGTTTGATGGGGCTGTTAACATGAATGGTCGTGGTGTTGGTGCAGTACTCATTACACCTAAGGGAGTTCACATGCCTTTCTCGGCAAAACTCACCTTTAACTGCACTAACAACGAAGCTGAATACGAAGCTTGTATTATGGGTCTTGAGGAAGCCATTGACCTCAGGATCAAGACTTTGACTGTGTTCGGAGATTCAGCTCTGGTAATTAATCAAACCAATGGCAAGTGGTACACGCACCAAGATCATCTGATACCTTATCGGGACTACACAAGGAGGTTGTTGACTTTCTTCACAACAGTCAAGCTTGAGTATATCCCTCGAGACGAAAATCAGTTTGCAGATGCTCTGGCTACCATCTCATCCATGATCAAAGTGCAAGCTGCCAACTTTGTGCCCCGAATTGAAGTATCCAGACTTGACAGGCCAGCATATGTGTGCTCAGCAGACATTGTCAAAGATGATAAGCCCTGGTACCATGACATCAAATGCTTCTTGGAGGATCAAACATACCCACCTGGGGCATCTTCCAATGATAAGAAGACATTAAGAAGGCTAGCTGGTAGTTTCTTCCTGAACACTGATGGCTCCCTGTATAAGAGAAACTTTGATATGATACTTCTCAGATGCGTTGATAGGACGGAAGCAGACTTGCTGATGCACGAGGTGCACGAAGGATCCTTTGGTACCCATGCTGGAGGGCATGCAATGGCTAAAAAGTTGCTAAGATCGGGCTATTACTGGATCACAATGGATGCAGACTGTTGTGCCTATGCCAGAAAATGTCATAAATGCCAGATTTATGCAGATAAAGTGCATGTGCCTCCCAATCCTCTGAATGTGATGTCTTCACCCTGGCCCTTTTCCATGTGGGGCATTGATATGATTGGCAAGATTGAACCAACGGCGTCAAACGGACATCGCTTCATCTTGGTCGCGATTGATTATTTCACCAAATGGGTAGAAGCTGCGTCTTATGCCAATGTTACTCGCCAGGTGGTAGCAAAATTCCTGAAAAGAGATATCATATGCAGATATGGAGTGCCCGAGCGAATCATTACTGATAATGGTTCTAATCTGAACAATAAGATGATGGCAGAACTGTGCCGGGACTTCAAAATCCAACATCACAATTCCTCTCCTTACCGGCCAAAGATGAATGGTGCGGTAGAGGCAGCTAACAAGAATATCAAGAGGATTGTACAGAAAATGGTCATCACCTACAAAGATTGGCATGAGATGCTACCGTTTGCGTTGCATGGGTACCGAACGTCAATCAGGACGTCGACTGGGGCAACCCCCTTCTCTTTAGTCTACGGCATGGAGGCAGTCTTGCCTGTTGAAGTGGAAATCCCTTCACTGCGGGTGCTGATGGATGTCAAGCTTGATGAGGCTGAGTGGGTACGTGCTCGATACGATCAACTATGCCTAATTGAGGAAAAGAGATTAGCAGCTATCTGTCATAGCCAGCTTTATCAAAGGAGAATGAAGCGAGCCTTCGATCAGCGAGTACGTACTCGGGAGTACCAAGTAGGCGAGCTTGTACTCAAGAGGATCATTCCTCCCAGTTCAGATCACAAGGGCAAGTGGACCCCAAATTATGAAGGACCATTCATAGTGAAGAAAGTATTCTCAGGCGGAGCACTGATGCTCACCACTATGGATGGCGAAGACTTCCAATACCCTGTTAACTCGGACGCAGTTAAAAAATACTTCGCATAAGAGACCCGCTGGACACAAAAACAGAATTATGGTCCAGGCAAAAAAAGGGGCATCCCGGCGAGCTAAAAACAGAATAAAAGCTCGGGCAAAAATTAGGGAAAAAATTAAAAAAATGTACACCCGCTGAGTTGAAAAGCCACATCGGACAACTCAGGCAAAAAAGGGTAACCCGGTGGATTGAAAACCCGAAAGGGCGATCCACGCAAAATCAGGGAATAAGCGAACAACTGCGCTCCGGTTTATCTGAACCATATCACCGCTTCAAACAGCTTGACCATATCAGAAGGGTAGAGATCAGCCCCCTCATTCTCTTCAGAAGGTCGAAGACGGAACGGAAAGTCTTGAGGATATGCCAGTCATAGCAGGAAGGAAACTCTTTGGAATACCGTGCCATTGCCGTTAGGATAGTTTCTTTTCTCAATTTTACAGTAGTTACCTCTTTCCAGGTGGTTACTTCCTGATGTAAAATTTTGCCTATTCAGAGGCCAATCAATAAAAAGAATATTCAGTCAAACACCGTGTTATGTTTATTTTGTTTGCAAAAATGTCCTGAATTTTTGACAAATAACATTGCATGCGAAACATGTTGCTTTTCAAACTGATAAAAATGACATTGCAGAGACACTTAACATCGCTTTGAGTGTCAGGTGACGGCGGATGAATAGATCAGGCCGTACCAATCTTGGTGCATATGTGTGTATTCTGTTATTGCAGGATTTGCAGGTTATCACCGTATCCCCAAGCAACAGAGGGTTATTCTCCAAGTAGAGGTATTTCCCTGGCAGAGCGCCTATTTACAAGTGACTTATTCTCAGCAGGTATCCGAACACCTGCCCTCCCCAGAGGTCGGGTCAATCCCCAGCAGGAGTTAGCAGAAGTCTCCCATCTTCAGTGGAGTTATCAGAAGTTTATTATCTACAACGGAATCGCTAGAAGTTCTCCTTACCCAACAGAGTTGCAGGTAACTTCATTTCCCCATAGAGTCATCGGGATTATCATTCCCAAGGGATTTCCCTAGCAGAGCAAGAAGAAATTCTCCCCAGTGGAGTCAGAGCAGGATGATCAGATCCTCAGCAGATGTTCAAAGCAGTTAAACGAAGTATACCTCACGCAGAGTCGTCTTTCTTCTAGTGAAAGCTTCTTCGGCAAGCATCAGGTTGCCAGCACTTCGTTTCCATCAGAGTTAAAAGCTTTGAGTCCCCAGCAGGTTGCTGGAATCTTCTCCCACAGGCCGCCAGGACTTCATTCCTCAGCCAGAGTGGAAGTGTCTACTTCCCCAGCATGATCAGCCTTTGCCTGTGTTGATGCTATTCAGTGTTTGTTCGCACTCTTAGACACTTATCTGATGATTCAGTTTGCTCATCCGCAGTCTCCAGAAGAATTAGCACCTTGCGGCACTCGTCTGTGCTCGCATCTCTATTTGATGCTCATCCTCTTTCAACACTCGTCCGTGCCTTTTCCTCAGCAGATTCCTCTTTATTTGAGGTATTCCTAGCACTCGTCTGTGCTAGCATCTTTATTTGATGCTCATCCTCTTTCAGCACTCGTCCGTGCCTTTTCCTCGGCAGATTCCTCTTTATTTGAGGTATTCCTCAGCACTCGTCCATGCTAACATCTTTATTTGATGACCGTCCGCAGCTCTCGGCACTCGTCCGTGTTTATTAGTTCTTTGAAGTTTTTCCCCAGTGAAGTTGCCAGTACTCGTCCGTACTCGCATCTTTATTTGATGCTCGACCGCATCCCTGCAGCACTTGTCCGTGCATTTTTCGATTCCTCTTTATTTGAGGCATATCCCCAAGAAAGTCGCCAGTACTCGTCCGTACTCGCATCTTTATTTGATGCTCGACCGCATCTCTTAGCACTCGTACGTGCTTGTTACTCCTTTGAAGATTGCTCGCCCGCATCCTTCGACACTCGTCTGTGTCTGCTACTTATCTAGTGCTCGTCTGCACGCCCCGACACTCGTCCGTGTTTGGTATTTTCTTTTGAAGATCGTCTGGAATAAGCTGATACTCGTCCGTATCAATATCAGAAGCACTCGTCCCTGTTTCTTGGATCATCATCCGGTACTCGTCCGTATCGTCGACTTATGACACTCGTCCGTGTTTCTTTGATGATCATTCCAATGCTCATCCGCATTGAAGAGGTTGAAAACCCTGACGGTGGGATTAAAACGTCAAAACCATTTCCGGAACCTGCGTAAGGGTTATCCGAAGAAGACTCGTCCGTCTTATTCCACTTATCTGCGTAAGGATTCGTGAAGAGGTTGAAAACCCTGACGGTGGGATTAAAACGTCAAAACCATTTCCGGAACCTGCGTAAGGGTTATCCGAAGAAGACTCGTCCGTCTTATTCCGCTTATCTGCGTAAGGATTCGCGAAGAGGATTCGTCCATCCTAGCTGCATGTCTATCCCACAGACTTATATGCATTCCCGGAACCTGCGTAAGGGTTATCCGAAGAAGGCTCGTCCGTCTTATTCCGCTTATCTGCGTAAGGATTAGTGAAGGAGATTCGTCTATCTCAGGTTACTTTGAAGATTCTTAAGGACTCGTCCGCTTTCTGCACCTGGCGTCACAGGTCACAAGAAGACTCGTCCGTTTCATGTTTCATCAGAACCTTTGGTTTCGTTGGAAGGAGCTCGTCTGCTCATCTCTCAGCTCAGTTGCAAAGTCATTGGATTGGGTTTATTTCCCATTTCTTGTTTTCTGCATCAGAGCGCAAATTTCCGTTTTCTTGGGTATTCAACCACAGTTTATCTTGAACGGTCGAAAGCGGAAGCAATCGTCCTTTTCAGATCAACAGTTGCTTGAATAGGGGCAGCTGTAGAACCTCAAATTTGCCCTCTTCATTTTAAGCATCATAATACACCATTTTCATCATAAGCATATCATATATATAGCATTATAGCATAGGAAAATAAAGCATGACAAGCATCAAGCCCTAGCATGAGGCATATGGCCATCTGGGGAGGTGTTGAAGGCCATCTAAGCCAAGACAAGGGTTCCAATGGATTTGTGGGAGGCCTATGATGAGTCTAGACTCCTTTGGCAAGGCCAAGTTCACTTGCAAAAGCTCAGAAGATTGCTTAATCATCACAAGTTTTAAGACAAATGCAAGGCTCCTAAGCAGTGCAACCAAATTAGGGTTTTGGCTTCAAGAGCCTTAACCTCATAATTTTGGACAACTCTTTTGGGCAATGTTTTCTATATGATAAGAGGTTCCTACATGTCAATTTTCATGGAAAAATTCCAAGTGGAAGTCAGTCATTGCCTCAGTTACTTGCAGATGAAGCAGAAAGTCAACTAGGCCCAGAAAAAGTCAACTGTGTCATTCCAAGGGGTCTAACCCAATTTTTTTGGCCAAATGAGGTCTATTCAATGTTATAAGATGTTGGGTGAGCTTAAAGTACAAGAATTTTGGTGGTTTGAGGGGTTTTGGCAAAAGTGCACAAAGTTGGTCATGGAAAAGTTAATATTTTTGGCTATTTTGACCTAAAACTTCACAAGGCCTTAACTTGATCAAAAAATCTTCAAATGGACCCAACCCAAACATGAAAGTTGGAGAGTAAGGGCTGCCATTTTTAAAAAGTACAAGTACATTTTCATGGGATTTATGGTTTGAGAGATATGGCCCCCGAAAATTTAGGTATTTTAGGGCAAATTTCCAAGTTTCAAGGCCAAGCCATTTGCACAAAGGCTCAAAAATGGATAGTTTGCTATGCTATGGCCAAAGTAAGTTTACACAACCAAAATGCATCCCATTTAGGTCATTTGGCTCAAAGAAAAGTGGAAAAATTCATGCACATGAAAAAGTTCCATAAAACTTGCATTTTACACTTGAATTTGCATAAGGCATGACCATTGTGTGATAGCTTACATCCAAGGGCTGAAGTTGCTTGCTGGGAATCATTTGTGGGATGGTGAATGCACATGCAAGAGAGGCCAGCAAATCATGAGCTTGGCATGCTTATGGCACACTTGGGCCAAAATTGCATTTTCACAAAAATCAGCCCTCTCTCACGTGCATTTGTTCTAACCCTTTTGCATTGCCATATATATTCCATAACAATCAGAATTAGGGTTGGAGGCAGCCAGATTACACACTCATTCTCTCATTCTCATCTCTTATGCAAAATTGCTTATTCTCCACAAACTCTTGCTACAAGAATCCATTCACAAAACTCTTGCTGGATTCTTAATCCTCATCACTCATAGATCATTTCCATACCATTTGTTTGGATTATTCTTCAAGAATCATCCATTTCTCATTTCTTGTGCACATTTGCATTTTGTGCCATAACTTTTGATCTAGGCAAGCTTTCTTCAATCCAAGACCACATTCATACTCCTCTCACCTCAAGGATCATTAAGCACCCATGGATCTAGATTTATAGTGAAGTTTGTTCAAGTGGCCATTTGAGAAGCTTTGAAGCACAAGGAAGCACATTGCTGGATTTACAAGTTTGCAAAGCCTTAGATGCATTTATTTTGCATCTAAGGGGATAAGGAGATCATTTGCCATCACTTTATACCACTCTTGACTTCAAATTTGGAACACCACCTTAGGTATGCTCAAATTTCGAATCTCATAGAAATGTATTTGGTTGTGTGTTTTAGAATCCTCATGTTGTGGTGGTTACAATGCTCTTTGTAGTTTGTGAAATGGTTGAGTATTCACAAAGTTATGGTGATTTAAAGTTTCATGGACAATTTTATTTTCATTCATATCTTGAGTTTCTTTGAGTTTTAATCCAATCCAAGCATGTATTTGTGTTTAGTGATGTTAGATTATGTATTCTGGAGAGTTTCATGGTCGGCCGTGGCTTGGTTTGAGATTTCATGAAGTTAGGGTTAGGGTTTGGTTCATTAATGGTGGTTAGAGTTTAGGGTTTCTTCATGAAGAAGAAGGTTCAGCCCCCCAGCGCTATCCACACCCCCCACGCAAGGCCCATGCTGTTTTTTGAACTAACGTGTTTATTTCTTGCACCCCCTTGGCCCATTAGCTTTATTTTTATTCTTTTTCTTTACCAATTTTATTCCATTTGATTTTGATCCATTTTAAATACTTACTTAACTCTAAAAAATCCAAAAAAATTCATATGCACTCCTTGATTCATCTAGATTTTTATCATAATTTTTCCAGATTTTTATTTTCATCCCACGTGGCCAAATAAATTCAACATTGAGCATTGCTTTCTTGTGGACTCTCATAGACCAATCTGCCTTGTCCAATTTCTATTTTTCTCATCCTTTAAGCTATGAACCCCATTCTTTTTGAATTCAAATCCTAAGACACTCTACTATCTTCATGATTTATCTTGGATTTTTCACAAATTTCCTTGCTGGACTTTGCTTGAGTTACTTGTGCCTTAATTTTCAAAACCCTAAATGGTGATACCTTGCATCCTTGAGCTTCATTGACCTAGTTTGGTGCTGTATTTTTGCAAACCCTTTTGGACTCTCATTTCTTTGTGTTTGGAGAGTACTTTGCTGGTTGGGTAGATTTTTTAGGTGCTTGGATCTTTTTCTTGGGTATTTTCTTCCTCACCTTGCCTTGTTTTGCATACTTTGAGTCTTATAGTCTCTTTTAAGTTTAGAAGGGAACTTGTGCCAACTTCTCCTCATCTTTTGGGGTCCTTTAGAGGTCTAGGGTTGTTCCTGGTCTTAGGATAGGGTTTGAGTCTCCTTGAGTCTTGGTGTTGGGTCTCTTTTATGTGCTTTATTTCTTTAAGTGTTATGCATGCCTTCTTTGCACTTGTTTCACTTCCAATCATCTCAATATGATCTTGTGTTGCTTTGCTTATCATCTTGTGAACTCTTTGCCATGCCTATATGCTTGTGTAGCTTCTGACTTGTTGGTTCATGCCTTGGTTTTATGTTGTTACACTAACCTTGCAGGGGCTATGGTAAGTTTGAGATGTGGGAATTGAGTTCCACATCTCCATTTCTCATCTCTTCTCATTTTGTTTATATGGACTAACATCTTCTTGTTGGGCTTAGGCCTTTCTCATCTCTCCTTTTATCTTCTTCTTCTTCTCTTGAGATCCTTTTAGGTTAGAAAGACCTCACAAACCCTAGGAACTCCATGCATGCTAACTTAGGATAGAAACTTTCCCCCTAGTTTTTTTTTCCTTTTTTGCTCCTTTGGTTCTCTTTCTCTTCTCATCTTCAAACTTAATTTTAATTCACTTAATAAAGGTTGAGTGCTTTCATGTGACATGAGACTTTGCTATGAGATGCTTGCACGCGTTCCATTTCGGGACGAGGTGTGAGTCATCACTCGTGGTAGATAGGTCTTAGCATGAGTACCTCACAAAGAAAAATTAAAAGACATTTCTTAACCAAAAACCACAAAAATACTTAATAATGGTAATAGGCCAGTGTGCTTAAGCCTTCACCTGTGGGACTAGCTTTGGGGATTTCCTCCATAGATAGGTGTGCCTCTTGCGCATTCCATTTCGGGATGATGTGAGACGTACACATCCCATTGAGTAAGACTTAGGTACACTCACCTATGCAAATTTTCACTCATAAAAGCTTCTAAAAAAACACCGAACAAACTATAAGCGTCTTTCCTTCGGGAATTCTTTTCTCACCTCATTCGCTTCGTACGCGAACTTGCTCCTACTTGTCACTTTGCAAGACGGTAACGCACTCGTCGTCCGAGCCTGCAACACCTGAGCATTGACGTAGGCAGTTCAAGCCTTTAATTCACAAGCAATTTCCTTTTAGTACCCCTAGTTAGGGGAACTACGGCGTCTCTGATCCTCATTATCCTGATGAGGTACGTAGGCAGCGGGGTAGGGCCCGTTCGAGCACAATCTTTATTTTCCCTACATTTTTTCTCTTTGTTTCTTATTTCAGTTCCCTTCTCATTTTTCTTTTCCAGTTCATTTTCATTTCTTTGCTGCAACTTTCATACCCTCACCCTTTGAAACAGTTATCTTTGCAAGCGTGGATCCCGTCGGGTACGGCGGACGATCTGGGTGCTAATACCTTCCCAGGTCGTAACCGACTCCCGAACTCAGTCTCTTTGGTTCGCAGGACCTGTGTCCTTCCTCTTCTTTTCTTCTGGTTTGTGCAGCATTACCATTCCCTTTCTTCGGGATAAAAATGCCTGGCTGGCGACTCTATTCTTTTTCCGCGCCACTTTCGCGTTTGTACCAGGATGGAAATCCGGGGAGCGACAGCTTGGCGACTTCACTGGGGACTGCACACCAGATGATCTCTGGTTCCCCTGTGAGTCTCTCCTAGCGCTTGTGTGTTACTGTTTCATTGGGTGATGTTTGGTTGATGTGGCTTGTTGTATTTTATTGTTGTTTATTTACAGCTTTATTTACAGCTTTATTTACAGTTTTCAGTATTTATTTTCCACATCATATATCATGCTGGACTGTCTGGACTGGTTTTCTGTTTGGTGGGCTCGGGTGATACTGTTTCTGAGAGATAAGCCAAGTACCCGGCTTGAGTGCACCCTAGGATTAGAGTGGACATATTGTACTCACATGTGGCATGATGAGTGGCGGTGTGTTTCACGCCCAGATTGCGACCGTCTTGGAAATATCTTGTGTGGGGATTTCCTCCACTTCGGGATAGGACCTTGATAGTTATGTGCATCTGGGGACCGATCATTGAGAACCTTTGTGGAAACAACCCTCTCCAGTGGTGGCAGTGGCAGACCACATTTTGTGGCAAACCCATTCGCACCCGAGGGTCCACTGGGGACTCGCATAGGATGGCCTGGTTCTCTTATAGGAACTCAGTCAAAGCATCTGGTCGTATGACATTAGTACTGTATCCTACGGGCTGAATGTACTATTGTTTCTCGATTTCAGCGCTCGAAGCTGGGGACTTATAAGGGATGCTTGTTTTCCCGGACTCAGCTGAGGCCTCCCTGCGTAGTACATAATGCCTAACCGTTTCCCTGATTTGGTCATGAGCCATTTCTCGGAAATGGTGAAAGTATTATTGCTATTCGGCTTTGAGAGTCCGTGATGTTTGACCCGGAGCACACCTGTGAGATTGGGGATGGGTTTACAGGTTTGCAGGAACCCCTGACCTCATCATACCCTTGTTACCGGTGCAGTTCATGTCATGATACCATTACTTTGGTTCCGAAAATCTGGTTTTATGGTTCTGGTATTCTTGATACTGTGGTCTTGAGATTTTCTTCAGAGGGTTGTGATTATCAGAGAGTGTGACTCAGTGGACTTTTGGTTTGTCAGTTATTCAGAGGGACCTTGTCAGTGGCCAGACTCCAGACAGTCTCAGATGGCCATATGTCCTTGCATTTGCATCTGCATTGCATCATTGCATCATTAATCATTGTTTTTTGTTTTCATTCACAGGTTCATATATCTGCTTCCGGTTCCGGTATTCTCTTCAAAGATGGAAGATCCTCGCAAGCAGAATATTCATTTCAAGTTCTTTGATATCAAGGTTGGTTTGTTGAAAAAGATGGTAAAGCTGATTACACCCAACGAGGTAGAGAGATTCAGAAAAGCTTATGGGAGTATTCTTGATGTGGTGATAGAGCTAGATCCTTCCGAGAGGAGTGCCATTCATACATTGCTTCAGTATTATGATCCTCAGCTCCGTTGCTTCACCTTTCCTGATTTTCAGTTGGGCCCTATGCTGGAGGAGTATGCTTTGATCCTGGGTGTGCCGGTTCGAGATCAGGTTCCTTTCAATTCTGAGATGAGTAGACCTGCACCTGAGGCTATTGCTGAGGCTCTTTATTTGAGTCCTTCTACTGTGAAGTCTTTGACCATTATCAAAGGAGGAGTGTCCGGGTTTTCTTTGGAGGCTCTGGTGAAGAAAGCGGGAGAATTGGCTGTTGAAGAGGAATGGGATGCTGTGTGTGCTATCTTGGCTCTGTCTATCTATGGCATCATTTTGTTTGCTGATATGGAGAAGTTCATAGATATAAACGCCATACATCTCTTTTTGCTGAAGAATCCAGTGCCTACCTTACTCGGGGATTTGTATTACTCAGTTCATTACAAAACTGAGAAGAAGAGGGGAGGTTTGGTCCGTTGCTGCGCTCCGTTATTTCACATGTGGTTCATGCGGCACTTGCCTAGTACGGGAGTGTTTAGTGACCATAGTTTGATATGGGCTCAGAAGCTGGAAAAGTTGCTGGCAAAGGATGTTAGATGGTTCACTCAGAGGCTGCAAGGTGCACGTTTCATCACTAGCTGCGGGAGTTATCATAGTGTGCCTTTGTTGGGAATAACTGGAGGGATTAATTACAATCCAATCCTGTTAAGAAGACAATTGGGATACGCTTTGAGAGAGGTGCCTGAAGATTTGAAACTGACCCCTATTTTCTACTTCTCAGTGAAAGATAATATGCCCTTAGTGAGGAAGGTTGCGGGAGCTTGGAAGTGCATCAAGGGAGAAGGGATAGCTAGCTTTGGGAAGTGTAACAATCTGACGTTCCCAGAGTACAAAGCTTGGTTGAAAGACAGAGCTAGAAGAGTTTTGTTACCATTTTCAACACCAGTTCCCCCAGTTGCTGAGTCCATTGATACTGTGCCTCTAGAGGAATTCAAGAAGTTGGAAGCCCAGCTACATGCAGTTCGAGTTGAAAATACTGAGATGGTAAGCCTGTATCACCAAGCCAACAGGGCCAAGATTGAAGCTGAAGAGAAGTTGCTGAAGATACAAACGACTTTAGAGGCTAAGGAGAAGGACTTTGCAGGTAGAGAAGCACATTTCCGCAGATTGGGGATGATGGAAGCCCAAAGAGAAGTTGAGCGCAAGAAGAAGTCAAAAACCCTCAGAGATGCTCGTCAGTCTATTGTCTGGTTGAAGGGACAAAGAGAGCAAGAGTTGAAACAATATAAAGAAAAAGAAGAGTTCTTTGAAGTTCAGATGGCTTACAAAAAAGAAGAGGTGGAGCAAGTCCACAAAATTCGCAGAGAGAAGACCCAACAACTCGCAGACAGTCAACAAGCCCTCGAAGCAGCACTTAAAGAGATTGAAGACCTAAAGTTGATGGCGGGAGTCAAGAAGGTCAGATCTGATGGGGGGTTTAGTGATGGAGCTTCAGGGTCCTTAGGCGTTGGTTCTGCTTCTTAGTTTACTTTTCTTGTATCTGGATTACCTACAGGCATGTTGTAGGAGTCTTGGTTGGTTGTTTCTCCTTTGTAAAGACTTGTACCCTACGGGGAATTCTGTGTTATTTGCCTAATAGGTTGATTTATGTTTTGGTTTTTCCATTATTTCTTGGTTTGCTTGTTGTTGTGGTTTGAATGTGGTCTCTCGCGAAGGTTTCTGGAAGTCGAGGATCAGTGCCCATCTGGTTCTCTTTGCTAAATACCGGGACCGGGGCATAAATGACTTGTGATTGGAAACATAAACAACTGCATTGCATCCATATAACCTGTTTGTTGTTTTGCAGGTAGTGTCTCGGTTACTAACGTGTTTTGTGTTTCAGGCACTATAGCTCCTCGAAAAGTTCGGGGGCAACCAACAGTACACAGATATCCAACCAAGATTAATAGAGAGCGAGTCATGGACCAGTTACAAGCAGACTTGACAGATTTGAGACAAAGGATGGATAATTTTATGACACTAATGGTCGGCATGGGGCAGACCCAAGAGCGCCTGCGAGAGATGGTAGAGAACCAGAATAGGAACACTGCGGCGGCTGCTACTGCTGACAATCGTACCGGTGCGGGCGCACGTCAGGTCGAACCTCCCGTTACGCAGCCAGGAACGACAATAATCAACGATGGGTTACACAACATTCAGGTAGACCATCAAGACGACCAGTTCACTCTGCTTGATGAAGCTGAAGGTCAAGGGGCAGAGGTGAACAAGAGGTTTGAAGAGATGGCTGAGCAAATCAAGGCTATTCAGTCCCAGAGTTCTTTGGGATTCGACATAACAGACTTGGGCTTGGTTCCGGGAGTCAGGATTCCGTATAAGTTCAAAGTTCCTACCTTCGAGAAGTATGACGGCACTACTTGCCCGAAGACCCATCTGCAGTCGTTTGTCGGGAGAATTGCCGCTCATACAGATGATGAGAAACTTTGGATGTATTATTTTCAGGATAGCTTGGTGGGAGCTTCTCTCGAATGGTACATGAAGCTCAATAGGGTCAATATCAAGAGCTGGAAGGATTTAGCCGAGGCCTTTGTGAGGCAGTATCAATATAACATGGACATGGCTCCGAAGCGCACACAGTTGCAACACATGACCCAGGCGGCAAAAGAAAGTTTCAAAGAATATGCCCAGAGGTGGCGCCAGTTAGCTGCCAGGGTGCAACCACCTCTCTTAGAGGATGAAATGGCCGACATGTTTATGGGCACTCTCCAAGGTGTTTTTCTAGAGAGGTTGGCATCTAGCTCGGCCACCAAGTTCAATGATATAATGATTGCTGGAGAGAGAGTTGAGACTCTATTAAAGACAGGGAAGATTCAAGACCCTAATACTGCTGGTAGCTCTGGGGGAGCGAGGAAAGCCTTTGGTGGACCTCCTAGAAGAAGAGAAGGGGAAGCTAACGCAGTATATGGCCGAGGCAGAGGCAGAGGTTATAGACGAGAATATAATCAGATAGCTGCAGTCACGATTCCCACTACACCAATTCAACCAGCTCAACAGGCTCTACAACAGCCTCAGCAACAACAGCAGCGCAACTATCAACAGAGACCGTATCAGCAGAGGCAGCCACGCCAAGCTGATAGGGTTTTTGATGTGATCCCAATGACATACACAGCTTTACTCCAGAGATTGTTGGAATTGAACTTAATTCAACTGAGGACCTTGGCTCCACCTACTGGAACTCTTCCTCCAGGTTACGACGCCAATGTTCGGTGCGCTTTCCATTCTGGGGCACCCGGGCACTCAACAGAGAAGTGCAGGGCTTTGCACTATAAAGTTCAAGATTTGATCGACTCCAAGGCAATCAATTTCGCGCCGCCTCCGAATGTCACGAATAACCCTATCCCTAATCATGAGGGAGCCAAGGTTAATGCTATTGAGATGGAGGAGAGGTTGAACTTGGTGGAGAAGGTTGAAGAAGTGGAGACCTCCTTGTTGCTGGTTAAGGAAAGATTGGTGAAGGGTCAGGTTTTCCCGGGTTGTGGGCTTGATTGCGAAGACTGTGTTGAGTCGAAGAATGGTTGTGACAGATTGAAGACTGGTTTACAGAGACTGATGGATGATGGGCTGTTACAGTTCGACAGGGTCGATAAGAGGACTGATGAAGTGTCAACAGTGACCATATACTATGATCCTGCTGAAATGCCAGCGCAAAGAGAGCCGGTTACTATTTATGTCCCGGAAGTAAGTCCCGTCACCATCACGGTGCCTGGACCTATTCCGTATTCAGATGAGAAGGCTATTCCGTGGCATTACGGATCAGAAGTGTATGTCGGAGGACAGAAAGTGGAAAATAAGACAGTAACCATGGACCCAGCTGTGGTGAATGTTGGGGGAAGTGGAGGTTTCACGAGGAGTGGTCGCTTATTCGCTCCCCAGACTTTGAGAGGAGACACTGATGCTGAGGCTTCTGCTAAAGCCAAAGGGAAACAAATAACAACTGACGATAATGCCACTCCCGCTACTGGTCAAAGTACTTTCGAGAAGGAAATGGAGGAGTTCATGAGGATTATTAAGAGGAGCGACTACAAGGTAGTCGAGCAGCTAAATCAAACTCCCTCCAAAATCTCTATCTTGTCACTGCTGATGTGCTCACCAGCTCATAGAGAAGCCCTTCTGAAGGTGTTGCAGATGGCGTATGTTCCTCAGGAGATTACCGTGAATCAGTTAGAAGCTGTGGTGGGAAGTGTAAATGCGAGCCATGGTCTGGGCTTTACTGATAGGGACCTTACTACTGAAGGGAGGAATCATAACAAGGCTCTCCACATCACAATTGAATGCAAAGGGGCTGTGCTGTCTCATGTCCTGGTTGATACTGGGTCATCTCTTAATGTCTTGCCGAAGAAGGCGTTAATGAAACTCAATGTGGAAGGGGTTGTTTTGAGGCCAAGTGATTTGGTGGTGAAGGCTTTCGACGGTTCTCGGAGGTCTGTCTTTGGGGAGGTTGAGTTGCCAATCAAGGTTGGGTCGCAAGTGTTTAAGAGCACGTTCTACGTGATGGACATCCAACCTGCTTATAGCTGTCTACTTGGTCGACCATGGATTCATGCCGCAGGGGCTGTGACGTCAACTTTGCACCAGAAGCTCAAGTACGTAGCGGATGGTCAAGTTGTGACTGTGTGCGGTGAAGAGGACATATTTGTGAGTCATCTATCTACATTCAAATATGTGGAGATGGATGGTGAAATTCATGAAACCCTGTGTCAGGCATTCGAAGCAGTGAATGTTAGTTCCCTGTCTCCTCTGAGTAAAGCTGAAGATAAAGAAAGTACGTCTATTACCTCCTACAAGCAGGCCAAGGAGGTTGTGCAATCAGGCAGTGCCTAGGGCTGGGGCAGACTACTGGAGCTGGAAAAGAAGGAGGACAAGTTCGGGCTTGGGTATCAGCCTGATGGGCTCGTCCGTTCATCAGACAACAAGACCATTACCTTTACTAGTGCTGGGTTGCTGGACCGCAACCATATATGTGCTACCAGTGAAGATGGAGATAGCGAGTGCGAACTGGATAATTGGATCCGCCCGTGTGCACCAGGAGAGGAGTTGCCCAATTGGTCTACGGAAGACATCGTCGAAGTCACCTGGATCACAAAGTAATCGTTTATTTGTCATTTTTTACATACTGCATGTCAAATCCTGTACTCTGCCTAAGGTACAAGGATCCATTGTATGGGCCTCCATGTTTTGAAAGCATTTATTTGTCATAAATAAAGGACATTTTTCAATCAAATCGTTCCTTTTCTTTCAATTTTAATTTTTGCACAAATAAAGAAAATGGCAATGTGTTTTTCTTTCTTGCTTTTGGTGTGTGTTTTCTCTAAACAGATTCTGAATGAGCACATCACTTGTGCAGTGTCGATCAACCGGATTCCATTGACAACTCTCCTGCTATGACTGAGCATAACTTCGACAATCCAATCTACCAAGCTGATGAAGAGGTTGAGGAAGATTACGAACTCCCTGAAGAACTGGTCAGGTTGTTGAAGCAAGAGGAAAGAGTTATTCAGCCTCATCAAGAGGAAATCGAGGTTATCAACATCGGCACAGAAGTGGTTAAGAAGGAAATCAAGATAGGTGCCAGCCTGCAGACTGAAGTTAAGAAGGGGTTGATTGAAATGTTGCGTGAATATGTTGACATCTTTGCCTGGTCATATCAGGACATGCCAGGGTTGGATACAGACATAGTTGTGCATCGACTACCGTTAAAAGAAGACTGTCCTCCTGTTAAGCAAAAATTGAGAAGAACTCGCCCTGACATGGCGATGAAGATCAAAGAGGAGGTACAGAAACAGTGGGACGCCGGATTCCTTGCCGTGACTAGCTACCCACCGTGGGTAGCTAACATCGTTCCAGTGCCAAAGAAAGATGGCAAGGTGAGGATGTGTGTGGATTACCGGGACCTGAACAGAGCCAGCCCGAAAGATGATTTCCCTTTACCTCACATTGATGTATTGGTCGACAATACGGCTCAGTTCTCGGTGTTCTCCTTCATGGATGGATTTTCAGGATACAATCAGATCAAAATGTCACCTGAAGACATGGAGAAGACGACTTTCATCACACCCTGGGGCACATTCTGTTATAAGGTGATGCCATTCGGCTTGAAGAATGCTGGTGCCACTTATCAACGGGCTATGGTAACATTATTCCATGACATGATCCACAAAGAAATTGAATGTTATGTGGATGATATGATTGCCAAGTCCCTCACAGAAGAAGACCACCTGGTAAATCTGTTGAAGTTATTCAAGCGTCTGAGGAAGTACCAATTGAAGCTAAACCCCAACAAATGCACATTCGGGGTACGATCTGGTAAGCTGCTGGGATTTATTGTAAGTGAGAAAGGGATTGAAGTTGACCCTGACAAAGTTAAAGCCATTCAAGAAATGCCTGCACCAAAAACTGAGAAAGAAGTTCGAGGGTTCCTAGGTAGATTGAACTACATTTCAAGGTTCATATCTCATCTTACAGCAACCTGCGAGCCCTTGTTCAAGCTATTAAGAAAAGAACAAACGGTCAGGTGGAATGAAGACTGCCAGAGGGCTTTTGACAAAATCAAGGAATACTTACAGGAGCCTCCGATCCTTATGCCTCCAGTTGAAGGAAGACCTCTGATCATGTACTTGACGGTATTAGAAAAGTCGATGGGGTGTGTGTTGGGCCAGCATGACGAGTCTGGTCGAAAAGAGTATGCAATATACTACCTAAGCAAAAAGTTTACCGACTGTGAACAACGTTATTCACTGCTCGAGAAAACTTGCTGTGCTTTAGCGTGGGCTGCTCGCCGACTAAGGCAGTATATGTTGACCCACACTACCTTGTTGATCTCAAAGATGGATCCAGTCAAGTATATATTTGAGAAACCAGCACTTACCGGACGGGTTGCAAGATGGCAAATGATTCTCACAGAGTACGATATTCAATACACATCCCAAAAAGCTATCAAAGGCAGTGTATTGTCTGATTATCTAGCTGAGCAACCCATTGATGATTACCAGCCTATGAGATTTGACTTCCCTGATGAAGACATCATGTTCATAAAAGCAAAAGATCATGAAGAGCCTATTCACACTGAAGGGCCTGACCCAGAAAAAGAATGGACTATGATGTTTGATGGGGCTGTTAACATGAATGGTCGTGGTGTTGGTGCAGTACTCATTACACCTAAGGGAGTTCACATGCCTTTCTCGGCAAAACTCACCTTTAACTGCACTAACAACGAAGCTGAATACGAAGCTTGTATTATGGGTCTTGAGGAAGCCATTGACCTCAGGATCAAGACTTTGACTGTGTTCGGAGATTCAGCTCTGGTAATTAATCAAACCAATGGCAAGTGGTACACGCACCAAGATCATCTGATACCTTATCGGGACTACACAAGGAGGTTGTTGACTTTCTTCACAACAGTCAAGCTTGAGTATATCCCTCGAGACGAAAATCAGTTTGCAGATGCTCTGGCTACCATCTCATCCATGATCAAAGTGCAAGCTGCCAACTTTGTGCCCCGAATTGAAGTATCCAGACTTGACAGGCCAGCATATGTGTGCTCAGCAGACATTGTCAAAGATGATAAGCCCTGGTACCATGACATCAAATGCTTCTTGGAGGATCAAACATACCCACCTGGGGCATCTTCCAATGATAAGAAGACATTAAGAAGGCTAGCTGGTAGTTTCTTCCTGAACACTGATGGCTCCCTGTATAAGAGAAACTTTGATATGATACTTCTCAGATGCGTTGATAGGACGGAAGCAGACTTGCTGATGCACGAGGTGCACGAAGGATCCTTTGGTACCCATGCTGGAGGGCATGCAATGGCTAAAAAGTTGCTAAGATCGGGCTATTACTGGATCACAATGGATGCAGACTGTTGTGCCTATGCCAGAAAATGTCATAAATGCCAGATTTATGCAGATAAAGTGCATGTGCCTCCCAATCCTCTGAATGTGATGTCTTCACCCTGGCCCTTTTCCATGTGGGGCATTGATATGATTGGCAAGATTGAACCAACGGCGTCAAACGGACATCGCTTCATCTTGGTCGCGATTGATTATTTCACCAAATGGGTAGAAGCTGCGTCTTATGCCAATGTTACTCGCCAGGTGGTAGCAAAATTCCTGAAAAGAGATATCATATGCAGATATGGAGTGCCCGAGCGAATCATTACTGATAATGGTTCTAATCTGAACAATAAGATGATGGCAGAACTGTGCCGGGACTTCAAAATCCAACATCACAATTCCTCTCCTTACCGGCCAAAGATGAATGGTGCGGTAGAGGCAGCTAACAAGAATATCAAGAGGATTGTACAGAAAATGGTCATCACCTACAAAGATTGGCATGAGATGCTACCGTTTGCATTGCATGGGTACCGAACGTCAATCAGGACGTCGACTGGGGCAACCCCCTTCTCTTTAGTCTACGGCATGGAGGCAGTCTTGCCTGTTGAAGTGGAAATCCCTTCACTGCGGGTGCTGATGGATGTCAAGCTTGATGAGGCTGAGTGGGTACGTGCTCGATACGATCAACTATGCCTAATTGAGGAAAAGAGATTAGCAGCTATCTGTCATAGCCATCTTTATCAAAGGAGAATGAAGCGAGCCTTCGATCAGCGAGTACGTACTCGGGAGTACCAAGTAGGCGAGCTTGTACTCAAGAGGATCATTCCTCCCAGTTCAGATCACAAGGGCAAGTGGACCCCAAATTATGAAGGACCATTCATAGTGAAGAAAGTATTCTCAGGCGGAGCACTGATGCTCACCACTATGGATGGCGAAGACTTCCAATACCCTGTTAACTCGGACGCAGTTAAAAAATACTTCGCATAAGAGACCCGCTGGACACAAAAACAGAATTATGGTCCAGGCAAAAAAAGGGGCATCCCGGCGAGCTAAAAACAGAATAAAAGCTCGGGCAAAAATTAGGGAAAAAATTAAAAAAATGTACACCCGCTGAGTTGAAAAGCCACATCGGACAACTCAGGCAAAAAAGGGTAACCCGGTGGATTGAAAACCCGAAAGGGCGATCCACGCAAAATCAGGGAATAAGCGAACAACTGCGCTCCGGTTTATCTGAACCACATCACCGCTTCAAACAGCTTGACCATATCAGAAGGGTAGAGATCAGCCCCCTCATTCTCTTCAGAAGGTCGAAGACGGAACGGAAAGTCTTGAGGATATGCCAGTCATAGCAGGAAGGAAACTCTTTGGAATACCGTGCCATTGCCGTTAGGATAGTTTCTTTTCTCAATTTTACAGTAGTTACCTCTTTCCAGGTGGTTACTTCCTGATGTAAAATTTTGCCTATTCAGAGGCCAATCAATAAAAAGAATATTCAGTCAAACACCGTGTTATGTTTATTTTGTTTGCAAAAATGTCCTGAATTTTTGACAAATAACATTGCATGCGAAACATGTTGCTTTTCAAACTGATAAAAATGACATTGCAGAGACACTTAACATCGCTTTGAGTGTCAGGTGACGGCGGATGAATAGATCAGGCCGTACCAATCTTGGTGCATATGTGTGTATTCTGTTATTGCAGGATTTGCAGGTTATCACCGTATCCCCAAGCAACAGAGGGTTATTCTCCAAGTAGAGGTATTTCCCTGGCAGAGCGCCTATTTACAAGTGACTTATTCTCAGCAGGTATCCGAACACCTGCCCTCCCCAGAGGTCGGGTCAATCCCCAGCAGGAGTTAGCAGAAGTCTCCCATCTTCAGTGGAGTTATCAGAAGTTTATTATCTACAACGGAATCGCTAGAAGTTCTCCTTACCCAACAGAGTTGCAGGTAACTTCATTTCCCCATAGAGTCATCGGGATTATCATTCCCAAGGGATTTCCCTAGCAGAGCAAGAAGAAATTCTCCCCAGTGGAGTCAGAGCAGGATGATCAGATCCTCAGCAGATGTTCAAAGCAGTTAAACGAAGTATACCTCACGCAGAGTCGTCTTTCTTCTAGTGAAAGCTTCTTCGGCAAGCATCAGGTTGCCAGCACTTCGTTTCCATCAGAGTTAAAAGCTTTGAGTCCCCAGCAGGTTGCTGGAATCTTCTCCCACAGGCCGCCAGGACTTCATTCCTCAGCCAGAGTGGAAGTGTCTACTTCCCCAGCATGATCAGCCTTTGCCTGTGTTGATGCTATTCAGTGTTTGTTCGCACTCTTAGACACTTATCTGATGATTCAGTTTGCTCATCCGCAGTCTCCAGAAGAATTAGCACCTTGCGGCACTCGTCTGTGCTCGCATCTCTATTTGATGCTCATCCTCTTTCAACACTCGTCCGTGCCTTTTCCTCAGCAGATTCCTCTTTATTTGAGGTATTCCTAGCACTCGTCTGTGCTAGCATCTTTATTTGATGCTCATCCTCTTTCAGCACTCGTCCGTGCCTTTTCCTCGGCAGATTCCTCTTTATTTGAGGTATTCCTCAGCACTCGTCCATGCTAACATCTTTATTTGATGACCGTCCGCAGCTCTCGGCACTCGTCCGTGTTTATTAGTTCTTTGAAGTTTTTCCCCAGTGAAGTTGCCAGTACTCGTCCGTACTCGCATCTTTATTTGATGCTCGACCGCATCCCTGCAGCACTCGTCCGTGCATTTTTCGATTCCTCTTTATTTGAGGCATATCCCCAAGAAAGTCGCCAGTACTCGTCCGTACTCGCATCTTTATTTGATGCTCGACCGCATCTCTTAGCACTCGTACGTGCTTGTTACTCCTTTGAAGATTGCTCGCCCGCATCCTTCGACACTCGTCTGTGTCTGCTACTTATCTAGTGCTCGTCTGCACGCCCCGACACTCGTCCGTGTTTGGTATTTTCTTTTGAAGATCGTCTGGAATAAGCTGATACTCGTCCGTATCAATATCAGAAGCACTCGTCCCTGTTTCTTGGATCATCATCCGGTACTCGTCCGTATCGTCGACTTATGACACTCGTCCGTGTTTCTTTGATGATCATTCCAATGCTCATCCGCATTGAAGAGGTTGAAAACCCTGACGGTGGGATTAAAACGTCAAAACCATTTCCGGAACCTGCGTAAGGGTTATCCGAAGAAGACTCGTCCGTCTTATTCCACTTATCTGCGTAAGGATTCGTGAAGAGGTTGAAAACCCTGACGGTGGGATTAAAACGTCAAAACCATTTCCGGAACCTGCGTAAGGGTTATCCGAAGAAGACTCGTCCGTCTTATTCCGCTTATCTGCGTAAGGATTCGCGAAGAGGATTCGTCCATCCTAGCTGCATGTCTATCCCACAGACTTATATGCATTCCCGGAACCTGCGTAAGGGTTATCCGAAGAAGGCTCGTCCGTCTTATTCCGCTTATCTGCGTAAGGATTAGTGAAGGAGATTCGTCTATCTCAGGTTACTTTGAAGATTCTTAAGGACTCGTCCGCTTTCTGCACCTGGCGTCACAGGTCACAAGAAGACTCGTCCGTTTCATGTTTCATCAGAACCTTTGGTTTCGTTGGAAGGAGCTCGTCTGCTCATCTCTCAGCTCAGTTGCAAAGTCATTGGATTGGGTTTATTTCCCATTTCTTGTTTTCTGCATCAGAGCGCAAATTTCCGTTTTCTTGGGTATTCAACCACAGTTTATCTTGAACGGTCGAAAGCGGAAGCAATCGTCCTTTTCAGATCAACAGTTGCTTGAATAGGGGCAGCTGTAGAACCTCAAATTTGCCCTCTTCATTTTAAGCATCATAATACACCATTTTCATCATAAGCATATCATATATATAGCATTATAGCATAGGAAAATAAAGCATGACAAGCATCAAGCCCTAGCATGAGGCATATGGCCATCTGGGGAGGTGTTGAAGGCCATCTAAGCCAAGACAAGGGTTCCAATGGATTTGTGGGAGGCCTATGATGAGTCTAGACTCCTTTGGCAAGGCCAAGTTCACTTGCAAAAGCTCAGAAGATTGCTTAATCATCACAAGTTTTAAGACAAATGCAAGGCTCCTAAGCAGTGCAACCAAATTAGGGTTTTGGCTTCAAGAGCCTTAACCTCATAATTTTGGACAACTCTTTTGGGCAATGTTTTCTATATGATAAGAGGTTCCTACATGTCAATTTTCATGGAAAAATTCCAAGTGGAAGTCAGTCATTGCCTCAGTTACTTGCAGATGAAGCAGAAAGTCAACTGGGCCCAGAAAAAGTCAACTGTGTCATTCCAAGGGGTCTAACCCAATTTTTTTGGCCAAATGAGGTCTATTCAATGTTATAAGATGTTGGGTGAGCTTAAAGTACAAGAATTTTGGTGGTTTGAGGGGTTTTGGCAAAAGTGCACAAAGTTGGTCATGGAAAAGTTAATATTTTTGGCTATTTTGACCTAAAACTTCACAAGGCCTTAACTTGATCAAAAAATCTTCAAATGGACCCAACCCAAACATGAAAGTTGGAGAGTAAGGGCTGCCATTTTTAAAAAGTACAAGTACATTTTCATGGGATTTATGGTTTGAGAGATATGGCCCCCGAAAATTTAGGTATTTTAGGGCAAATTTCCAAGTTTCAAGGCCAAGCCATTTGCACAAAGGCTCAAAAATGGATAGTTTGCTATGTTATGGCCAAAGTAAGTTTACACAACCAAAATGCATCCCATTTAGGTCATTTGGCTCAAAGAAAAGTGGAAAAATTCATGCACATGAAAAAGTTCCATAAAACTTGCATTTTACACTTGAATTTGCATAAGGCATGACCATTGTGTGATAGCTTACATCCAAGGGCTGAAGTTGCTTGCTGGGAATCATTTGTGGGATGGTGAATGCACATGCAAGAGAGGCCAGCAAATCATGAGCTTGGCATGCTTATGGCACACTTGGGCCAAAATTGCATTTTCACAAAAATCAGCCCTCTCTCACGTGCATTTGTTCTAACCCTTTTGCATTGCCATATATATTCCATAACAATCAGAATTAGGGTTGGAGGCAGCCAGATTACACACTCATTCTCTCATTCTCATCTCTTATGCAAAATTGCTTATTCTCCACAAACTCTTGCTACAAGAATCCATTCACAAAACTCTTGCTGGATTCTTAATCCTCATCACTCATAGATCATTTCCATACCATTTGTTTGGATTATTCTTCAAGAATCATCCATTTCTCATTTCTTGTGCACATTTGCATTTTGTGCCATAACTTTTGATCTAGGCAAGCTTTCTTCAATCCAAGACCACATTCATACTCCTCTCACCTCAAGGATCATTAAGCACCCATGGATCTAGATTTATAGTGAAGTTTGTTCAAGTGGCCATTTGAGAAGCTTTGAAGCACAAGGAAGCACATTGCTGGATTTACAAGTTTGCAAAGCCTTAGATGCATTTATTTTGCATCTAAGGGGATAAGGAGATCATTTGCCATCACTTTATACCACTCTTGACTTCAAATTTGGAACACCACCTTAGGTATGCTCAAATTTCGAATCTCATAGAAATGTATTTGGTTGTGTGTTTTAGAATCCTCATGTTGTGGTGGTTACAATGCTCTTTGTAGTTTGTGAAATGGTTGAGTATTCACAAAGTTATGGTGATTTAAAGTTTCATGGACAATTTTATTTTCATTCATATCTTGAGTTTCTTTGAGTTTTAATCCAATCCAAGCATGTATTTGTGTTTAGTGATGTTAGATTATGTATTCTGGAGAGTTTCATGGTCGGCCGTGGCTTGGTTTGAGATTTCATGAAGTTAGGGTTAGGGTTTGGTTCATTAATGGTGGTTAGAGTTTAGGGTTTCTTCATGAAGAAGAAGGTTCAGCCCCCCAGCGCTATCCACACCCCCCACGCAAGGCCCATGCTGTTTTTTGAACTAACGTGTTTACTTCTTGCACCCCCTTGGCCCATTAGCTTTATTTTTATTCTTTTTCTTTACCAATTTTATTCCATTTGATTTTGATCCATTTTAAATACTTACTTAACTCTAAAAAATCCAAAAAAATTCATATGCACTCCTTGATTCATCTAGATTTTTATCATAATTTTTCCAGATTTTTATTTTCATCCCACGTGGCCAAATAAATTCAACATTGAGCATTGCTTTCTTGTGGACTCTCATAGACCAATCTGCCTTGTCCAATTTCTATTTTTCTCATCCTTTAAGCTATGAACCCCATTCTTTTTGAATTCAAATCCTAAGACACTCTACTATCTTCATGATTTATCTTGGATTTTTCACAAATTTCCTTGCTGGACTTTGCTTGAGTTACTTGTGCCTTAATTTTCAAAACCCTAAATGGTGATACCTTGCATCCTTGAGCTTCATTGACCTAGTTTGGTGCTGTATTTTTGCAAACCCTTTTGGACTCTCATTTCTTTGTGTTTGGAGAGTACTTTGCTGGTTGGGTAGATTTTTTAGGTGCTTGGATCTTTTTCTTGGGTATTTTCTTCCTCACCTTGCCTTGTTTTGCATACTTTGAGTCTTATAGTCTCTTTTAAGTTTAGAAGGGAACTTGTGCCAACTTCTCCTCATCTTTTGGGGTCCTTTAGAGGTCTAGGGTTGTTCCTGGTCTTAGGATAGGGTTTGAGTCTCCTTGAGTCTTGGTGTTGGGTCTCTTTTATGTGCTTTATTTCTTTAAGTGTTATGCATGCCTTCTTTGCACTTGTTTCACTTCCAATCATCTCAATATGATCTTGTGTTGCTTTGCTTATCATCTTGTGAACTCTTTGCCATGCCTATATGCTTGTGTAGCTTCTGACTTGTTGGTTCATGCCTTGGTTTTATGTTGTTACACTAACCTTGCAGGGGCTATGGTAAGTTTGAGATGTGGGAATTGAGTTCCACATCTCCATTTCTCATCTCTTCTCATTTTGTTTATATGGACTAACATCTTCTTGTTGGGCTTAGGCCTTTCTCATCTCTCCTTTTATCTTCTTCTTCTTCTCTTGAGATCCTTTTAGGTTAGAAAGACCTCACAAACCCTAGGAACTCCATGCATGCTAACTTAGGATAGAAACTTTCCCCCTAGTTTTTTTTTCCTTTTTTGCTCCTTTGGTTCTCTTTCTCTTCTCATCTTCAAACTTAATTTTAATTCACTTAATAAAGGTTGAGTGCTTTCATGTGACATGAGACTTTGCTATGAGATGCTTGCACGCGTTCCATTTCGGGACGAGGTGTGAGTCATCACTCGTGGTAGATAGGTCTTAGCATGAGTACCTCACAAAGAAAAATTAAAAGACATTTCTTAACCAAAAACCACAAAAATACTTAATAATGGTAATAGGCCAGTGTGCTTAAGCCTTCACCTGTGGGACTAGCTTTGGGGATTTCCTCCATAGATAGGTGTGCCTCTTGCGCATTCCATTTCGGGATGATGTGAGACGTACACATCCCATTGAGTAAGACTTAGGTACACTCACCTATGCAAATTTTCACTCATAAAAGCTTCTAAAAAAACACCGAACAAACTATAAGCGTCTTTCCTTCGGGAATTCTTTTCTCACCTCATTCGCTTCGTACGCGAACTTGCTCCTACTTGTCACTTTGCAAGACGGTAACGCACTCGTCGTCCGAGCCTGCAACACCTGAGCATTGACGTAGGCAGTTCAAGCCTTTAATTCACAAGCAATTTCCTTTTAGTACCCCTAGTTAGGGGAACTACGGCGTCTCTGATCCTCATTATCCTGATGAGGTACGTAGGCAGCGGGGTAGGGCCCGTTCGAGCACAATCTTTATTTTCCCTACATTTTTTCTCTTTGTTTCTTATTTCAGTTCCCTTCTCATTTTTCTTTTCCAGTTCATTTTCATTTCTTTGCTGCAACTTTCATACCCTCACCCTTTGAAACAGTTATCTTTGCAAGCGTGGATCCCGTCGGGTACGGCGGACGATCTGGGTGCTAATACCTTCCCAGGTCGTAACCGACTCCCGAACTCAGTCTCTTTGGTTCGCAGGACCTGTGTCCTTCCTCTTCTTTTCTTCTGGTTTGTGCAGCATTACCATTCCCTTTCTTCGGGATAAAAATGCCTGGCTGGCGACTCTATTCTTTTTCCGCGCCACTTTCGCGTTTGTACCAGGATGGAAATCCGGGGAGCGACAGCTTGGCGACTTCACTGGGGACTGCACACCAGATGATCTCTGGTTCCCCTGTGAGTCTCTCCTAGCGCTTGTGTGTTACTGTTTCATTGGGTGATGTTTGGTTGATGTGGCTTGTTGTATTTTATTGTTGTTTATTTACAGCTTTATTTACAGCTTTATTTACAGTTTTCAGTATTTATTTTCCACATCATATATCATGCTGGACTGTCTGGACTGGTTTTCAGTATTTATTTTCCACATCATCTACTCAGTCTTAGCACCGAAGGTGCTTTCTCCCCAGCTGAGTTGCCATCCATTATTCCTCCTCAGCTAAGTACAAAAGCTAGGGAACCATCTCCCCACAGAGTTTCAGCCTCAATCCAGAAGAGCAACGCCTGAGGATCTCACAACAGAGTGACGAAAGCATCTACAAACCCCAGTTGGGTCCCTCATTACCAAAATAAGTCTATCAGTGACCTATATCCCCAAGCAAAGTCATACATGACAGATCCACCAGTGATCTCCTCCCCAGCTGGGATGTCCATTTCAAGCGGATCAGCCAGAGATCTTCGCAGCTATGGGATCCAAATCCCGGATCGATATCTTTGCATAAACATAGCATTCGCATCATATTTTCCCCGCAGAGCGTAGCATTCCGTCTAATATAGAGCATTACGGCAAAAATAAAACATATTGCATAATCATAAGCCACGATCTGAATCAAACATTTGTGAAAACTGACAATCCATCAACGGTATACAGAAAAACTCCCCAAAATTCCCCCGGCAGAGAGCCCAGACATTTCTCTTACAAATACAGATACTTCCTGACACCCGTCCGTGTCATATCCCCAGTAGAAAGCCAAAGCGTCCCCTTTGCACTCACAGATACATATATATATATATACAACTTTCTTGACACTCGTCCGTGTCACTCTCCCCAGCAAGTCAAACACTCATCGGTACACCACTCATACTTATTACTCCTACAGATACTCGTCCGTATCTTGTATACACCACTTATGCCTCCTCAGATTCGACACTCGTCCGTGTTCTTTGTTAACCAGTTGGTACCCGTCTGTATCATCATCTCTGAACATGCGTCAAGCGTTTGTTTCTACCTGATTCTCGTCCGTATCATAGTCTTAAGGATGCTCGTCCGTATCTTTAATCTATACACCGTGTCAAACACTTAGGTCTTCTTGAATTTAGACACTCGTCTGTGTCTACTTTTCCCCAGAAGAGTTCCCACAGAATCAACACTCGTCCGTGTTCTTTGTTAACCAGTTGATACTCGTCCGTATCATCATCTCTGAACATGTGTCCGTGTTTGTTTCTACCTAATACTCGTCCGTATCACGGTCTTAAGGATGCTCGTCCTCATCTTTAATCTATACATAGTGCCAAAACACTTATACCTTTCATTTCTCAGATATAAACACTCGTCCGTGTTTACTATTCCTCGGCAAAGTCCTCAACAAAACTTGTTAAACTATTTCTTTTCTATCTGACATTCGTCCTATGTCATGATACTTGCGGCAATCGTACCTTGCCAGGTGATCATCCTTCACCTTTGGATGACCGTCCCTCATCCTTTCCCCAGCGGAGTCTCTATTATTGGAACCCCCTTCTATCCGACATTCGTCATATGTCGTGATTTTTAGCAGCCGTCCCCTGCTAGGTGATCGTCCTTCACCTCCTGATGATCGTCCTTCATCACTTTATCCGATGGTCGTCCCCATCGTTGATCTTGTTATCTGACATTCGTCCTATGTCATGATAAACCCTGAGAGCAGCCGTACCCTGCTAGGTGATCGTCCTTCACCTCTTGATGATCATCCTTCATCATGCTTATCCGATGGCCGTCCCCATCGTCGACCTTTTTACCCGACATTCGTCCTATGTCGTGATACCTTTTTGGCAATTGTACCTTGCCAGGTGATCGTCCTTCACCTTAGACACCGTCCCTCACCTTATCCCCAACAGAGCAGCCGTCCCCTGCTAGGTGATCGTCCTTCACCTTCTGATGACCGTACCTCATCATTTATTTCATAATCCCCCGAAAGTCTTATAGCTTTGCTTGATGGTCGTCCCCATCGTAATCTTATATCCCCAGCTTGTCGGCTGTCCCCGTCATTTCTTCATTTCCCGCATTTCCCCAGCATGTCGGTCGTCCCCGTCATTGCTTCTCCCCAGCAGTCGTCCTCTGCTCGACGGTCGTCCTCCGTCGCCCGCACTTTATAAACATACTTTATTTTTCTTTTACAATCTATATCCCTTTTCTTCTTCATTCTGTGATTGCAAATTTTGGCATGTCTTTGGTATTCAACCACAAGTTATCTTGTTTGCCTGTTAAGCCGTTGCTTACATCCTACACAGCTAACTCATGTTTGAATAGGGGCAGCTGTAAACACCCCAAATTTTCCCTCACTCATTCACACCATGGCTTGTGATCTTTTCATATGCATAAGTTCAATCATAGCATCTCATATTGCATATTTGCTTCACTGCATTGATTCTAAGTCATCTGCACCTAGGGTTTGTGATCTGAGCTATCCAAGATCCACTTGAGCCACTCCAAAGGTCATCAATCACTTCAAAGGGGTCCATGTATGTTCAAGCATCATATTATATCCCCACAAAGTCAAGGAAGTCAAAGAATCACAAGAACTGGGAATGGCTTAGAAGCAGAGCCAGGTTAAACTGCACAGATGACCTAGAATTAGGGTTTTAGTTTCAAAGGCCATAACTCCAAATTTTTTGGTCATTCTTATAAGGATCATGCATATCAATTTTCATGAAGAAATTCTATGGGGAAGGCATCTGATCAAGAGTTGACTTCTTGAGCAAGTCAGTGCAAAATCAGGGCATCTGAGGCCCCAATGACCCAACCAAAGGGTGTTATTCATCATTTTGAATGTGTATGATATTTATTTGATCATAGAAGATGTTAGAAGTTCACAAAATTGAAGAATTTCAAGCCATTTGCAAAGTTGACTTTTTGGGAAAATGACTTGTAATGGAAACTTGCCATTTTGGGAAACTTTTTCAACCCTTGCTTTTTGATTCAAAAATGCTTCAAATGAGAAAACTTTGGTCATGAAAGTTGTAGAATGGATCATTCCCTTTTCAAAAAGTACAAGAACTTGTCCTAATTCATTTTGGATCAAAAGTTATGGCTTGTCAAAGTTGGGAAAAATCACATAAATTCAAGTTTTGTACCAAAGAGGCATTTTGCAAAATGGTATGATCAAGCATTCTAAAGACTTCAAATGTGCACAAACTCTTCACAATATGATCATGTGACTTCTAAAAGTCGGAATTGGCCCAAGAATATTGCATTTTGGTGCCTTGAACTTCATGAATTTCCAAAGGGGGCAAACATGTACCAACTTGCAAAAACTCATGAAGCCATGCCTCTACTTGTTACAGCTCATAGAATCTGATCCATATGAACTCCATGATCCCTGCTGAACTCAACCATGCCCCTATCACAACCTCACACTTGCCCATACCTCAAGTACACCTAGACTTGACTTTTTGCAAAAACCCCCATACCAATCCCACAGTGACACAACAACTATTCTGACCAACCAAGACTTTACAAACACACCAAAAGCAAGCCATTTCATATGACCTTGGGGCCTGAATACACACACAAGCCAGCATTCCCAGAAACCTCCCCTTATGCATTTTGCTTCGAATCACACAGCACAAGCATCAAACACAAAAACAAACTTCACCATTGATCTCAAAATGTCTCACTGATCATTTCCCTGCCCTCACTCATCCCTGAAACCTCACATAAACCAAATACGATTTCTTCCCCTCTTTGAACAAAACTCAAGCAATCTCTCAAACTAGCCTAAATAAACTCCAGATAAGCTTTGCAAGCACTTGAGGGAGGTCAATGGAGTTGATTGGAAGCAAGGAACTGGTCCAGAAGCTCTTGGGTTGAAAGCTTCGATTCAGGTAGCCATGGAAATTCATTTTTCCAGAACTCTTATTTCTTGTTTCTAAAATGATCTACATGCTTCCCTGAATGCAATGAGCTTTGAATTTTTGAAAATGATGCAGAAATAAGGATGTATTGTTTGTCTGAAACTTTGCCCGTAAATTTGATTTCTGTTTGTTCTTCATGATTCATGAAAAAGAAATGAATTTTGTTGCTGGATTGATTTTTAGGATGTTTAGTTGAGTTGATCTGGAGGTTTTGGCATGATTTAGTGAGGTTTTGAGAGAGTTAGGTTGGAGGTCTCATCGGAGAAGACGACCGGAAGTCTTCTCCGGCCACCTGAAACTCATTAAGCCCTAATTACATCATTAATGAGAGTTTGAATGTGGAGCGTAGGATGGTTTGACCAGGGTCGACTCGCGCGTGAATGAGTGGCCAGGATGCATCATTAGAAACCCTAATCCCTGATTATTTAATTTAATTTTGTTTAATTAAGTCATAAAGCAAATTAGCCAGGTTTGAATCTGGGCCCTTGGATCTGGCGCACAGTCAACCAGTCCAAGCCCAGTTCAAATCCTGGCCATCCCTTTTAATTACTTTCATTTATTCTCATTTTAAATTCATTTTCTTTTCCTTTTATTTATACATTTTATTTAAAATAGCAAAATACCTTTAAAAATTCAGAAATTTTTTGTCAAAGGTTTAATTAATTTTCAGAACACAAAAATATTTTTATTTTCATTTTTGCATTAAAAATTATTTTTAAATCATTTAAAAGATTATTTTTAATTAGTTAATGAAAATTAATTAATTAAAAATACCTTTACGTATTTAAAAATCACAAAACAATTCATATAGCATTTAGAAACATTTAGAAACATTGTCCAACTCTCAAACCAAATTTCTTTTTTGTTCTTGATGCCTTTTGATTATTTCCTTTGGATTTAATTTCATTTCAAGGCAATATTTTGTTTCAAACTTCAAAAATTCATTTCTGCCTAACCATTGAGAGTTGGACAATGATTCTTTTTGCATTGCATCTTGCATAACATGTAGTTTGTAGGATAAAATTGGCATGAATTGATCTTGCATTTTCAATTTGTTTTGCATTTTTCTTGACAAGGTACCTTAAAACCCTAGCAATCTTAGGAAATTCACAACTTTCAATAGGTTAAGAGTTGGGTCCCCTCCTTTGGGCAGTAAGTTTGTATAGGTTTAGGGTATCTTTGATTGCATTTTCAAATTTTTATCATGTCATATGCTTCTGGTTTTGAATTTTGCTTTGTGTGTTGATCATAAACCCTAAATTGTGCATCCCTTTGCATCCATTTCTCATTTGCTTGCATACCATGAATTTCCATGACATTTTGTGCATTCATTTGATTCATAAGACATCTTAGGACATGTTAGAATCATGTATGATCATTGCATCTTTCATTTGCCATGTTGTATGTCATTTGCATTTCATAACTTTTCATGAACTTTCATGGTTCAATACATGCCTCATTTGCATCTTTATGTTTGTTTGATCATTCTCATGCCTTGCCTCATGTTTGTATCATCTCTTAGCATCATTAACATCATGTATTTGCTTCTGACTTTGTCTTGCATCATTCCATTTCCTCTCATTTGCATTGCATTTCATTTCTTTCACTAACTTTTCAGGTGGTAAGTTACTTTGAGAAGTGAATTTTCCTTCACTTCTCACTTTCTCTTTTCATCTCTTTCATAATCCCCTTGCTGCATTTTGTATGTGTTTGGGTTTGAGCTTGATCATTCTTGTTCATCTTACTTTCTTTCTTCAAGCAACTTGACTTCTTAAGTGAAGCAAGTTGTTTTGCTTCTCTTTGCTCCTCTCATCTGCTTCCCTCCTTGGTGGTTCCTTGAAGATTCTTCTTGTAAACCTCACAAACCCTAGGACTCCCAAGCATGATAACTTTTTAGGATTGATTAGTCCCCCATTTAGCTTTTTACCTTTGTATCATCATTGAGTCTTCTCTTCTCATCTCATAATTAAGGACTAAACCTTAAAAGCTTTAAGGCTTTGTGATTAAGCTTATGCCTGCATCCTTCTATTAGGATGGAGTGTATAACTTTAATCCTAAGTGTTAAACCCTTAATGTGTTTAACTCCTTTAATCAATCCACTTAATAATCACTAAGACATCAAGCTTGTAACTTGGGCCTTGCATTAGGGTTCTAATTCTTCCTTAATTGGTTAAGAAGGACTAACCCTAGTGTTAATGGACAAGTCCCCCTCAAGTTGTCTTACAAACCATAAAATCCATTTCTTAATCTTACCATTAACTAAAATCCATCTAATAAAGGCTTTGTTTTGTCATGAGGTTAATCCCTAATCATGGATTAAGTTGAGGAGTCTTCCTCAGCTTAAACATTCTCATCTATTATCCTTCTATTAGGATGGTGTAATGAGTCTGTTTAATCCCTGATTATGGCTTAAACTCATTACTTAACACTAAACAGAAACAACAAAAACATCTAAATAATCACAAGTAGGTTAATGATCTTAATCCTGCATCAGGGTGATTAAGTGTGAGATGCTGACTTCACACTTAAGGTATTCTCATTACCCCTAATCAGAGGGAGGATGTGATGAGTTTACTAACCCATTGGCTTAGGCTTAAGCTCATTAACTTATGACAAACTTTCAAAAGCAATAAAAGATTGAAAACTCAAAAACAAACAATAATCGTCTCCTCCGGGATTCTTTTCTCACCTCATTCACTCATAAACGAGAACTCGCTTCTTCCGTCTAATGCAAGACAGTTAGCACATGAGCCAGACAGGTCATACACTTGAGCATAGGCAAGCAAGCAGTTCACAAGTCAATTCATCTTTCAGTCTCTTTGGGTCGAACTACGGTGTTCTGACTTCCTCATTACACGAGAGGATACGTAGGCATAACTTAACAGTTATCGAAAAAAAGTCTCTGTACATTCCCCCCTCTTCCAGCATCATTCTTTTAGCCTCATGATCTTGAGCATTTCACTCTTGTTCTTACACTGACACTTCTCTTATACACTTCACATTTCTTTTACACTGACACTTGCATTCTTTTCCAGCTTTGATACACAAATTGCACTAACACTACCCCTTTAAAACACAAATCTTTTAAGCGTGGATCCCGTCGAGTACGACGGATAATCTGGGTGCTAATACCTTCCCAGGTTGTAACCAACCCCCTTTCTCAGTCTCTCTGGTTCGCAACCGTCATATCCATATCTTTCTAGGTCTATGCAACATTACCTTTCCTTCGGGATAAAAATGCCTAGCTGGCGACTCTTTTCTTTCTTTCCTTTCGCCGACCATTCGCGTCTGTACCCCATTTGAGGTGTCATTTGGTGGGAGCGACACTAGGGTTTGTGATCTGAGCAATCCAAGGATCCATTTGAGCCACTCCAAAGGTCTCCAATCATTCCAAGATGGTCCATGGGTTTTCTATCATCATATTATATCCCTCAAAGTTCAAGGAAGTCAAGAAATCACAAGAACTTGGAAGGCATGGAAGCAGAGTTAGGGTTTCACTACACAGATGACCTGAAATTAGGGTTTTGGTTTCAAAGGCTATAACTCCAAATTTTTTGGTCATTCTTGTTTCTAATGTTCTTAATATGTTATAAGTATCATGTGTACCAAGTTTTATGAAGAAATTCATTGTGGAAGTCATCTGTTCACTGGGTAACTTCTTGAACAAGTCAGAGCAAAATCAGGGCATCTGAGGCCCCCAACAATGGAACCAAAGTGGATTTTTCATAAAATTGAAGTTATATTCTCTTTATTTGATCATTGAAGTGCTTGGAAGTTCACAAAATTGAAGAAATTTGAGCTAAACCAAAAGTTGCCAAAAATGGAAATGACTTGTAATGGAAACTTTCCATTTTGGGAAAGTTTTTCAACTTCCCCTTTCTCAACCAAAAATGCTTCAAATGAAAAATTGTTGGTCATGAAAGTTGTAGATTGGATCATTCCCTTTTCAAAAAGTACAAGGACAATTCCTAATTCATTATGGAACTCAAGTTATGGCCTTACAAAGTTGGCAAAAATGACATAATTTTCCCATTCATGCCAAAGAGGGATTTTTGCAAATTCACTTGCCAAGCTTCTAAGTGACCTATAATTGACTTCTAAACATCATACACACATAAAACTATGCATTGTGACCAAAATTTCCCAAAGAACCATTCCATTTCATGCCTTGAACTTTAAGAAATTCAAAAAACGGCAAAACTTCTTCAAATTTGCAAAAGGAGATGAAACTTCTCATACACTTGCTGCAGCACCCCAATCTCAATTCCATGGCTCTCCTTGATCTTTGCTGAGCCAGGACATGCCAAAGAACAGCTGCAACATGAGTCTATACCTCAAGTACACCTAATGTTGAAATTTTGGCAACTTGCCCATACCAATCACCACAGGCCACCACCCACTTTCTGACCTATCAAGCAATGTTATGTGGACCAAAAGCAACTCATAACATACATCACACAAGCCTGAAACCTCAGATTGCCCAGGCTCTCAAAAATCACCCCATTTGCAAAAGCTTTCGAAACTCACATCATACACACTCAAACTTCAAACTCTTTTCATTAATCAACTCAGCTTCATCAAAGGATCATTTCCCACCCTTCATTGCAACCAAAAACCCCCCAAAACTGAAACACAATTTCTGGCCTGTTGAAGAGCAACCATTCAAACCAGCCATTATAAACTTCCTCCAAGCATCAAAGCATCACCAGGAGGATCATTGGAGTCGTTTTGGACCAAAGAGGAGGCCAGATAGCTCAGTTTGAGAAAGCTTCACTTCAGGTAACCTCAAGAACAAATTTTCCAGAAATGCAATTTTAAGTTCTTAGATTGTTCTTTATGCTTTGCTGATCACCATGATATATTTATTTTTGAAAATGGTTGAGAAATGAGCATGTACTGATTGTCTGAAAGTTTCACCATTTTTGAGTTCTTCTTCGAATCTTGATTTTCAGCCATGAAAAATTTGTTTTGAGGTTAGATTTAGGTTTAGGAAGGTGAGAGGAGTTGATCTGGAGCTTTAGAGCTCCAGAAATGACCTAGGGAAGAAGTTTGATTTTGAGTTCACCGGAGAAGATAACCGGAACTCTGTTCCGGTCACCTGAAAGTGTTTAGGGTTCAGATTAGGGTTAAGCTGCCTAATTAGGGAACTTTGAATCTCAGCCCTTTGATCAATGCTTCCCGCGTGTAATGAAAGGCTTAGATGCCTTCACTTAGGTTTAATTATGATTAATTAATTAATTAATTAAAATTAACTCAGTTTGAATTATAGCCATTGGATAGCATGCATGGTCAAAGCAAATCCCCCCAGGTTCAATCATGTCCATCAGATCAGCATACTTTCACTTAATTCAATTTTTATTTCATTTTTATCATTTGTTTTGCATAATTTATTTAAAATACTTAAAAATTTCTAAAAATATTTTTCTTCTGCATTTTGATTTTAAATATTTTTCTCCATCCAAAAACATTTTTATTTTTATTTTTTGCATTAACAAACCATTTTAAAAATATTTAAATGTTTATTTTAATTAATTAATGGAAATTAATTAATTAAAATATCATTTAGGTTTATGAAAATTCCAAAAAAATTCACATTATATCTTAGGACATTTAGAAACATTGTCAAACCATTCATACAAATTTCTTTTTTGTTTTGAATACTCTTTGACATTTTTCTTGAATTTAGGGTTCATAAAAATCCTATTTTTGAACCCTAACTTCAAGAATTCTTTTCTGCCTAACCATGAAGGGTTTGACATTGGTTCTTTTTAAATTGATCTTCATATAGCATGTAGTGTCTAGCATATTTTTTTCACAAATTTATCTTGCATTTTTTATTTGATTTGCATTTTTCCCCTTAAGGTACCTTAAAACCCTAGATAACTTAGAAAATTCACAACTTTCTTTAGGTTAAGAGTTAGCCCTCCTCCTTTGGGGTGTGATATCATATGGGGTTAGGTTTCCTTTGAGTTCATTTGCAATTTTTTACCTTGTGTTTGACTTTTGCATCTCATGTTGCCTTAAAACCCTAATTTCTCATGTTCATTTGCATTCATCTTGCATATGCATCCATACATGAACTTTCCATGACATTTCATGCATTCACATATCATCTTAGACATCTTAGGACACATTAGAATCATGCTTGATCATTTCTTCATTCATTTTCCATGATGTGCATTCATTTCATTTCATAAACTTTCATGTGTTTTCAAACTTCAAAGCATTCTTCCTTTGCATTCCATCCCTTGTATGAAAATTAATAACACTTGACATGCCTTTGCATCATCTCATAACATCATTTGCATCATGAATATGCTTCTGGTTTTGGTTTTAATTTTTGCATACATTCCATTTTCATTTCATTCCTTTTCTTATGCTAACATTTTCAGGTGGTAAGTAATTTGAGAAGTGAATTTGCCTTCACTTCTAATTTCTCTTCATCTCTTTCTTATGCATCCTTGCTGAATTTTTCTTTGCTTTAGAGTGAGCTTGCTCATTCATGTTCATCATTCACTTTCTTTCTCCAAGTTACTTATCTTCTTTAGTGAAGTAAGTAACTTGTTTCTTCTGCTTCTCCTCCTTTCATCTGCTTCTTCCATTGGTGGCTTCTCTGAAAATCTCTTGCAAGACTTACAAACCATAGGAACACCCAAGCATGACAATAATTAGGGTTTTGATTAGTCCCCCTTTAGCTTTTACCTTTGTGTCTTCTTTGTGTCTCTCTCCTCATCTCATAATCAGAGACTAAACCTTTAAGATTTTAAGGCTTTGTGATTAAGGTTATGCCTGCATCCTTCTCTTAGGATGGAGTGTATAACTTTAATCCTAAGTGTTAAACCCTTAATTTGTTTAAACCTCTTAATCAATCCATCTTAATAATCACTAAGACATTAACTTGTAACTTGGGCCTTACATTAGGGTTCTAATTCTTCCTTAATTGGTTAAGAAGGACTAACCCTAGTGTTAATGGAAAAGTCCCCCTCAAGTTGTCTTACAAACCATAAAATTAACTTCTTAATCTTACCATTAATTAAAAATAACTTTAATAAAGGTTTGTTTTGTCAGGAGGTTAATCCATAATCAAGGATTAAGTTGAGGTATCTTCCTCAGCTTAAGTGTTCTCATCTATTATCCTTCTATTAGGATAGTGTAATGGGTCCACTAATCCTTGATTATGACTTAAACTCATTACTCAAAACTAAACAAAAATACCAAAAACATCTAAATAATCATAAGTAGGTTAATGATCTTAACCCTGCATCATGGTAATTAAGTTTGAGATGTTTATCTCATACTTAAGGTATTCTCATTATCCCTAATCAAAGGGAGAATATGATGAGTTTACTAACCCTTGGTTTAGGCTTAAGCTCATTAACTTATGACAAACAAAAAAAGCAATAAAAGCTGAAAACACAAAAACAAACAATAATCGTCTCCTCCGGGATTATTTTCTCACCTCACTCATTCACAAACGAGAACTTGCTTCTTCCGTCTAATGCAAGACAGTTAGCACTCGAGCCAGACGAGTCATACACTTGAGCATAAACAAGCAAGCAGTTCATCAGTCAATTTATCTTTCAGTCTCTTTGAGTCGAACTACGGTGTTCTGACTTCCTCATTTCACGAGAGGATACGTAGGCATAACTTAACTGTTATCGAACAAAAGTCTATGTGTCTCCCCCCTCTTTCAGTATCCTTTTCCTAAGCCTCAGTCCTGAGCACTTCACTTCACTTTCTTGCACTGACACTTGTACATTCTTTTCTAGCTTTTGCACAGAGATAGCACAGACACTAACCCTTTAAACACAAACTTTCAAGCGTGGATCCCGTCGAGTACGACAGACAATCTGGGTGCTAATACCTTCCCAGGTTGTAACCAACCCCCTTTCTCAGTTTCTCTGGTTCGCGACCGTCTTATCCGTATCTTTCCAGGTTTATGCAGCATTACCTTTCCTTCGGGATAAAAATGCCTAGATGGCGACTCTATTCAGTTCATCTTCATTTTCTCTCTTCGCCGACCGTTCGCGCTTGTACCGGGATGCAAATCTTTGGGAGCGACAACTATGAAGTAAATTAGATTCCCTGCAACTTTGAGGCTCACAAGCCAAGGCCAGAAATGCTTCATTTGAAAGATATGGGCCAAGACATTACAGGTCCTCTAAAAAGTCAACAAAAAGTCATCTTTTTCAAAAGCTCATAAGTTGAACATGGAAGATCAAATTGACATGGGACCAAAAGGAGTGATTAAGGACACTTTAAGCTTTCTAAAAAGTCCAAGAGCACATTCATAAAAATTGAGGAAGTTATGCTTTGTTAAAGTTGAGCAAATTTGAGAAGGTGTATAAGGCAAACAATGACCAAACTTGAGTTTTTGCCAAATGGGCCTATGTTTTCACAATGCAAACTTAATTTTTAGATGATCCACGACCTATAAGTCATATATTTTTATTTTCTTTGTTTATTTTTATATTTTATTGGATTTAATTCATTTAAATTCAATTTAATTAAAATAAATACTGAAAAATCAAATATTTGATCTATGGATTATTTAGGGATCAGATTTTGAGGTTTATTGTCATAATATGTGATTCAAATTTGTGCACAACAAGAGGAAAGTCATGATAGCTCAATAATGGCCAAAATAGAAAGTTTTCAAATCTAATTTCAATCAAATCCCATCATCCAAAAATAACTTGAATCCAAGCCCACAAATTGACCTAAATTCATCCTCTAGATATACATAACAAGTGCAGATGTCAAGATGACGAAATTTTTTATCAAAGAGAGCATACAAAACTTCAAAAAATTCAAGAGTAAGTTGAATTCAGTTTTAGGGTTGCAGTCATTCTCAAGGAGGTTTGAAGGTCCAAAAACATTCCTTAGACTCTTCTGAAGGTGTACCAATCATCACATTGCTCCAAAACCTCATAAAATGCCATAACTAATTTTTTTTTGTTGGTTTTTTTAATGTTTCGATTTCATATTTATACACATGATACATCTAATCTCTTTTCTTATTTGTGTTTTGTATGATGTGAGCAAGCTATTTGGGCAATCAAATTGATGTTTAGGTACAAAATTTGTGACTTGCCATTGTTAGGGTTCAAGTTCGTGAGCTTTGGGGAACCATAGCTAGGGTGATTTTAGACCAAATTGATTGGAACATTGAATTCAGGATATGATTTCTAACTGATCTGTGTGTTTATATGGTATTTATAGTGCTTGGTTTGATATTTTTTAAATTGCAGGTCTAGTTGTGACGGATAAAACTATCACTATAAGTTTTAGTGACGAAATTCATCAGTGGGTAAAAACCTGGATGGTTGGAGGAAGAAGAAGCTCCCTGCACACGCGTTTGATTTTTGAAATTCAGTTTTAATATTTAATGTTTGTTTGTTATTTCTTGACAAATGAAGGCACATGGCCTGGTGGTAAATGCGCACACTGGTAACCCAGGGGCCTGGATTCGATCCAAACGTCCCCCCCTCTATTTTTGAACCTTTTCCTTTTTTTCTTTGTTTATATGCCTTATTTTCTTTTCTTTTTTTCTTTTTCAAATAATCACCTAATTTAAATTAATATTTTTCTAACCAATAAAAAAATAACTTAATAATATCATTATTTTCATAAAAATCATAAAACATCAACAAATATTTACTTTTACATAATTAATTCAAATTTAATTTATTTCATTAAACTAATTCTTTTTTTTATCAAACCTTTTTTTTAAATAAAAATCAATTAATCACAATCTTAATCAATATTTCCTTTATATTTTTCTTCTCGATTTTATTTTATTGTTTTAGAATAATTGTATAGGATGCACGAAATTTGTAATAATTTATTTTTCTCGCACGATTTTATTTTCGTTCAAATAATGTAACTGCTAAAGCCTTGTAATAGTTTTAGGTTTTATTTTCAGCACTTTATGTTTTCTGTCAGGTTTTATTTATGTATCTCTCCTGAAGCCATGTAATAGTTTAAATTAGGGTTTATTTTCCGCACTATAAACTGTTAGATGTATGCTTAATAGGATTGTATGATAAGATTAAAATCAACCTTAGCTAACCCTAACTTTCAGAATTAAAATAACTGAATTGAATACACTTGCACACTCACACCTCTAGGGTAGCCTCTCTTTGTTGCCTTACAATAAATGGTCAAGTCCCTCGAATGTAGGGGTACCTTAACTTGTTGCCTAAAGAAACAAATCATCACAGTTTCCTTTCGAATAAAAGATCATAGTCCCTCGTTGTCCCTTTAAAGTTGCCTTTCGAATAAAAGATCATAGTCCCTTGTTGTCCCTTCAAAGTTTTCTTCGTATAAATGATCGTGTCCCTACTAAAATGATGATAGTCCCTTCGAATTTTTAAGGTATCCCTACATGTTGCCTTCTACGACCATAATGATGACCTTACGCTTGTCCCTTCCAAATCCAAGGATAAGATTACTTACTAACTAATAGTAAGGACAATTCTATCCCTAAGGAAATGAAATAACAAGAAAGACTTTATAACTTAGGGTAAGTAACTCTTAATGCTTGCTCACAATTTTCAAAGACAAATACTTATTACATCCCATTCTCTTTTCAAAATAATTTCAAACAAGTAAACACTTTGTATACATTCATACGAGAATCATTACAAAGTTAAATCTTTACGAAAATATTTTAACCACACACTACACTTTTCAAACAAAACAAATAAAGTGAGCTAAGCAATTAAGAGCCCATGGATAACCATGGATACAAAGGGTTCTAATACCTTCCCTTTGTATAACTTACCCCCCGAACTCAAAATCTTTTAAAGGTCTTTCATGTTCTTTTATGCCTTTCCTAAATTGGATGAAATAAAAGTCGGTAGCGACTCTGGCTTACCGCAACATATTTTGCGACAAATATTAAAAGTCAGTTCTCCCATCCTGTTATAGAAATGGAGACTCTATTGGGGACTTTAGACTCTTAAAAAGAGGGGTTACCTTAGAGTTAGATCACTTTACTTGTTTGAATTATTGCTTTATTTTTAAAGGTTTTGTCTTGGGGTTATTGTGAGAAATATCCTAACCCGGATCTAGTGATACCTTAGGTAAGTGGCAATAGACTAAGGAAATTGTACGACATATACCGCTAGGGTTGATATGGTAGTGTAAACACCCCAAATTTTCCCTCACTTTTTCTCACACCTTGGCTTGTGATCTTTTCATATAGCATTGCATAAGCATATCATCTCACTACATAGTTCATTTCATCTGCATCTAGGGTTTATGATCTGAGCAATCAAAGAAGTGATATGAGCCATACCAATGGAATTGAAGCATGCCAAGAGGGTCCATGAGTTTTCTATGATCATCTTACATCCCACATGAGCATTTGAAGTCACAAAATCACAAGGGATTGCACAGAGGTCCAGGCAGGCTAGGGTTTCCTGCACAGATGACCTAAAATTAGGGTTTTGGGTTTGAGGCCCTTAATCTCAATTTTTTGGTCATTCTTGTTTCTAATGGTCTCAATATGTTATAAGGAGAATGTGTACCAAATTTGATGAAGAAATTCATTATGGAAGTCATCTGATCAACTGGTAACTTGTTGTGCAAGAAAAGTCAAAATCAGGGCATCTGAGGCTCCCAACAATGGAACCAAAGGGTCATTTTCATCATTTTGAGGTTCTATGATCTTTATTTGATCTTAGAAGTGGTTATAAGTTCAAAAGATTGAAGAATTTAAAGCCATTTGCAAACTTGCTATTTTTGGACATGACTTGTAATGAAAACTTTCCATTTTGGGAAAGATTTTCAACCTCCTCTTTCTTGATCAAAAATGCTTCAAATGAAAAATCTTTAAACATGAATGTTGTATATTGGATCTTTCCATTTTCAAAAAGTACAAGAACTGCTCTTGATTCATCCTAGAACTCAAGATATGATCTTTCAAAGTTGGGAAAAATCTTGTAATTTTCAAGAATGCGCCAAAGAGGGATCTTTGCAAAATCAAGTTTCAAGACTTATAATGACCTCTAATCCACTTCTAAACTTAATTACATGATAATGCAACATTTCAAGACCAAAATCATGCCTTGAATAACAAGTTTCTACATGCCATTTTCACAAAATTCTCAAAGGGGCCAAATTGCAAAACATGTGATAACTCTTGTATCATGCCATCCAGATCCTCAAATCCAATCCTAGGGCCATCCTTGATGCAAGCTGAGAGAGGAAAAGCCCCTAAGCCAGCTCTGACCCGAGCCCATACCTCATAGTACACAATCTTGACTTTTTGCAAAACCTCCCATACCAATTAGCCTGTGCCACAACAACTCTCTGGCCAATCAACATTGTTTATGTGGACATCAAGGAGCTCATTATACAACACACACAAGCCTGAATGAAGCCCTAAGCTCAGTTTCACAAAAAATCTCAAAGACAATCATCTCTTCAAATCTCATCACACAAGCATCAAACCTCAAATCTTCTTCCACCAATCATCTCCATACATCATAAGGATCACAAACCAACCATCAAAATGGCCTGAATCACTCCCAAACAGAAACAAATCAGCTCATATAAACTCCATCTAAGCCTTTCAGAAGCATCAGGGGGTCAAGCGGAATGGCTTTGCACAAAAGAAGGGGCCAGAAAGCTCAGATTGAGAAAGCTTCAACTCAGGTAACCATCAAGAACAAATTTTCCAGAACTTGTGTTTTAAGTTATAGATTGATTTTATGTGATGTATTGATCATGGTGATATGATTACTTTTGAAAATGGTTGAGTTTTAAGCATTTCATAGCCTTCTGAACGTTTTGTATAATTTTCTGTTTTGCTTCGATTCATGAGATTGATGCAATGTAAATGAATTTTGTGGCCTGATTCTTGTTTAATGTTGTTTGGGGGTTGATTCTGGAGATTTTAGGGGATTGGGGTATCTTGTAGAGAGACTTAGGGATTTGGTGTTGCTAGAGAAGACGACCAGAACACTGTTCTGGTCGCCTGAAGAAGATTAGGGTTTAATCCATAATTAATGCCAGTTTGAATGTGGGTCGTAGGATGGGTGTTTCCCGCGTGTGTTAGATGGTCAGATTTCCTCATTAAACCCTAATCCATTTTAATTAGTTTAATTAGTTTTATTTAAATTAATTTAATCAGAACGAATCCTGACCCTCCATCTGCGCGCCAGTCAACCCCAGTTCAAATCTCAACCTTAGATCCTGATTACTTTGCATTTCCTTTATTTTTATTTGCATTTCTTTTGTTCTATTTATTTAAAATATCAAAACATTTTCTAAAATCATGAAACTTTGCATTTTCATTTCAAATATTTTTCTTAACTCAAAAACATTTTTTTATTTTAATTTTTGCATTAAAAAGCTATTTTTAAAACATTTAAATGTTTTATTTAATTAATTAATTGATTTTAATTAATTAAAAATACATTTAGGTTTCTAAATATCACCAAGAAATTCATGAAGCATTCTTAGACATTTAGAAACATTTTCAAACTGACCATACAAATTTCTTTTTAGGTTTGATCACATTTTCACAATTATCTTTGAATTAGGGTTCTTAAAAATCACATTTTCTAACCCTAACTTGAAAAAATCACTTCTGGTCAACCATGATGAGTTTGAACTTGGTTCTTTTTGCTTTCTTTCACACTTTGAATCTAGTATCTAGGTTATTTATCTCATAATTTTGCATTACATTTTCAAATTGATTTGCATTTTTCCTTTAGAATCACCCAAAAACCCTAGTTAACTTAGAAAATTCATAACTTCCTCTAGGTTTAGCTTCTGAATTTCATCTTTGGGTAGTGTTCTTGTAAGTGTTTAGGGTTTGTTTGATTTTATTTTCAATTTTTTATCATGATCTATGCTTCTTTTTTGGTCATATGCATCTCATACTTTCATAAAACCCTAATTTTCTATGTTCATTTGCATTCATCTTTGCATCTCATCATCATATGAACTTGCCATGACATTCCATGCTCTTGTATGCCATCTTAGACATCTTAAGACATGTTAGAACATTGCTTGATCATTTCTTCATTCATTTGGTATGCTTTGCTTTCATTACATTTCATATGTATCCATTTGTTTTCAAGCTTCTTTCATGCCTTCCTTTGCATCTCATCCCTTGTATGAACATCCATAAGCATCTCACATGTCATTGCATCATTCCATAACACATTTTCATAACACATTCACTACTGGTTTTGGTCTTTGCACTTCCATTTGCTTTATTTCTTCTTGATTTGCATCTTATGCATTCATACTAACATTTCAGGGGCTTATGGTAAGTTGTTTGGGATGTGGATTTGCCTTCACATCCTACCTCTTCTATTCTCTTCATTTTCCTATCTTATTTGTCTTTGAAGTGAACTTGCTTCACTTGTTCTCCCTTGCTATCATCTCTTCCTTTTAGGTTACTCATCTTCTTCAGGAAGTAAGTAACCTATTCTCCTTCCTCCTTCTCTTTTCATCTGCTTCTCTTCCTTTGGTAGCCTTCCTGAAGATCTTCTCTTTAAGCCTTACAAACCTTAGGAATATCCAATCATGATAGTTTTAGGGTTGTATATAGTCTCCCCTAGTCTTTTACCTTTGAGTCTCCTCGAGTCTCTCTTCTCATCTCATAATCAGAGGCTAAACACTTAAAGCTTTAGGACTTTGAATTAGGGTTATGCTTGTATCCTTATCTTAGGATGGAGTATATAACTTTAATCCTTAGTGCTAAACCTTTAATTTGTTTACACCTCTTAATCAAAACACCTAATAACTATTAATACTTAAGCTTGTAACTTGGGCCTTATATTAGGGTTACATCTCTTCCTTATGGTTAAAAGGGACTAACCCTAGTGTTTAATGGACAAGTCCCCCTAAAGATAAGTCTTACAAACATAAAATCTATTTCCTAATCTCACCCTTTAGTTAAAATCTACTTAATAAAGGCTTGTTATATAATGAATTTAATCCCTAACCATGGATTAAGTTGAGGTATCTTCCTTAGCTTAAGTGTTCTCATTTATCATCCTTCTCTTAGGATGGTGTAATGAGTTCACTAGTCCATGATTAGAGATTAAACTCATTACTTAACACTAAACAAAATCCAAAAACACTTAATAATTACCAAAGTAGTTTAATGATCTTATTCCTAAATCATAATGGTAATTAAGTTGAGATTCTTATCTCACACTTAAGTAGGCTCATTATCCCTAATCAGGGAGGATATAATGAGTTTACAACCTTTGATTTAGGCTTAAGCTCATTATCTTATGCAAAACATCAAAAACAATAAAAAAAAACTGAAAACACAAACGAAAATAATTGTCTCCTCCGGGATTCTTTTCTCATCACACTCATTCTATAAACGAGAACACGCTTCTTCCGTCAAAAGCATTTCAGTCTCTTTGAGTCGAACTACGGTGTTCTAACTTCCTCATTGCACGAGAGGATACGTAGGCATAACTTAATAGTTATCGAACAAAAGTCTCTTTGTCCCCCCTCTCTCCTTCCAGTTTTCTTTCTAAGCCTCAGTCTTGAGCATTTCCCTTTTTTTGCACTGACACACTGTACATTCTCCCTAGCTTTTCATACATAGTCAGCACATAAACTCCCCCTTTTAAACACAATCAAGTAAGCATGGATCATGTCGAGTACAACGGATGATCTAGGTGTTAATACCTTCCTAGGTCGTAACCAACCCCCTTTCTCAGTTTCTTTGGTTCGCAACCGTCTTATCCATACCATTCCAGGTTTATGCAACATTACCTTTCCTTCGGGATAAAAATGCCTAGCTGGCGACTCTATTCAACCTCAACCTCCAACATCACCGACCGTTCACGTTTGCACCGGGACGTAAGTCTTTTAGGGAGCGACAACTTGACGACTCTGCTGGGGACTCTTTGAAACCAGGGCTTCTGGATCTTTTGTGGGTTTCTCCTAGCGCTTGTTTGATTTTTTTTTACTGGGGGTATTATGTTCTATATGTGATTTTGTTTTTTCTTTATTTATTGCTTTCTGTACAGCTTTATTTACTGCATTTACTTTATCGCTTTCATTTACCGTCATGTGCTGGATTTTCTGGTTTACTTTGGTGGGAGGGGTAATCCAGTGAGAAAGGTACAACACAAGGGCCTGAGTGACAGACATAGGATTAAAGTGGCTTCATATTCTTTCCCATTCCATTTAGGTCTGGTGCGGAAATATGAAACACGGTTCAGACATGGGTTTCTTCTTGAGAACTTTGTGCTACGGATTTCCTGTAGTACTAGGGTTATTTGGGAAGCCTGCTAAGTCTGGATGACCTTTTTAGATGACCTTCAACATGTGAGGTGAATTAGAGGAGGACTCTTTATGATTAGGGTAAACACTGCACCTTCGGGTTAGAAGTGATTTACACTTCTCATAATAGATCCGAACCTGAGGATCCTTGTTCTAGAACAATACCTGTGAGTGGGTGGGGTTGTTTACAGGTTTGCAGGAACCTTTTGCCTCAACATACCCCGTTACTGATATTGTTTTAAGGTTATACTGATTTTGGACTGATCTTATGAAACCCTGGACTTGTGACTCTTTATTTGAGTCCCCCACCTAGTTATTGGTTCTCAGACCTTCATACAGACTTCTAAACACTCATGGACCCTATCAAAAGCAACTGACAATCCAGCACCTGATTACAAACCCTTGCATATCATTCAGCTTACATCATTTTTCATCATTTAACATTTGTCTATTTGTTTTACAGGGTATCCACATCTTCTTTGGTTTGGTTTTGACCGTTCATTTGCTCAGATATCTTCTTCAGCTGTCTTCTTCAGCTATCTGCATCAGCTACTTTCATCAGTTATCTTTTCCAGTTATCTTCATCAGCACCCTTTGTCAGTATAGATTCAACCAGGAAAAGCAACATCACATACCATTTCTTTGAGTATCCCCTGGCAGGCATCAGGCATATACAGGCCCTTATCACTCCTGATCATGTCCCCTTATTCAGAGAACATTATGGTGGTATCCTGGACATGATCATAGACTTGGATGCATCACATAGGAGCATGATTCACACCTGTCTCCAGTTCTATGACCCTCCTCTCCGATGTTTCACTTTCCCAGACTTTCAGATATGTCCTTTGTTGGAAGAGTTTTCCATATTGTTGGGTGTCCCTATCAGAAGAGGAATTCCTTTCAACCCTGAGATGACTGCTCTTAAGAATGAAGACATAGCTAAGGCTCTATATTTGGAAGTTACTATCATTGATCAGCATATGACCACCAAGGCTGGAATCCCAGGCCTTCATTTGGACTTCTTAATCACTCAGGCTACAAAGCAAGCTGCAACAGGGAACTGGGAATCTGTTTGTGCTCTCCTGGCCCTCAGCATATATGGTATCATCTTGTTTGCAGATGAGCCTAAATTTGTAAGCAAGAATTCTATCCATATCTTCATGCTCAAGAATCCAGTTCCTACCTTACTAGGGGATTTCTACTACTCAGTGCATCAAAGGAATGAGAGGGAGACTAGTCAGATGTTGTGCACCCCTCTTCTACAGATGGTTAATGAGACACATTCCGAAGACGAAAGCTTTCCTGAATCCACATCAGTCAAGGAATTGGGCTAAGAGAATGATTGCCCTCAATTCAGAAGACATCGGGTGGTGTACTCAGAATACCAATGGCAGGGACATAATTTACAAGCTATGGTCAATATCCTAATGTACCTCTTATTGGAGTAAAGAGTTGCATCAACTATAATCCTTTGCTTTTCAAGAGATAGTTAGGGTATGCCTTAGTACATCCACCTCGGGAGCAGGACTTAGCAGAGACCCTTTACTGTGTTGTTCAGAGTAATCATGCCATCATCCGACAAGAAGCTTGGGCTTGGGATAACATATAGACTAAAGGGACTGCCATTTTGGGGAAGTGTAACAACATAGCTTCAACTCAGTACATTGAATGGTCTCGCATCAGAGGACAGATCACTCGCATGCCATTCACCTTGGAAGATGTGCCAGGACCATCAGAAGTTGAGCCTGTAGCTATAGTCATTTTGGAAGAGTTTGAGAAGTTGAAAGAGAGGAATGCCCAACTTTCTGAAGCTCTGAAGAAGACCCTTTGGGAGAAGAATGATGGTCGTCTGGACATTGAGAGGTTAGAGAAGCTCTGAATCGAGCATATAACCAAGATATAAAAGACAGAGGACTTCATCAGAAAAGCCCCATCAGGAGAATTGGTATTGAAGAATGCTTGCAAAGAAGCCAAGATTTAGAAATCCAGAGCTGAGCACTATTTGGAAGAGAGTCAGGCTAGGTGGATCAGAATCACTGAAGCTCGTTTGCAAGAAGATCAGAAGACACAGGCTAAGATAGAGCAGCTGGAAGCTAATGAGAAGAAGAGTCGGGAAGCCTTGTTAGCAGCACAGAAGGAAATCTCCGAGTTGAGACTCCGGGCGGGGTTGAAGAGATCAAAAGACCAAGACAAGTACCAGAAGATGACAAGTGCCATTGCAACCAGAAACCTTCTCATCAGGACCATCACAGAGCATCCAGTTGGACCAGTGACTGATGCTCTCCTGAAGGAAGTCAAGGAGGATGAATTTGGGTTGGATGTTTGATTTCCTTTACTTGTATTTTATTTTGGTTGTACTTTAATTCTCTATGGTGATTTTGTTGTATTTCTTAACTTAATTATATTTTGACCCACCATGGGAACTTGTTGTAATCATAAACTATGTATTTTGGCATTTGGTAATGTTATAGTTTGTGTATTACCTGGATCTGCTTGTGAATTTCACTTCTCTTCAACATCTTCATTCCTATAGGTCTGGATGGTCAAAACCAAAGAGCCAAAACGGATACCCTTGGAAGACAAATAGACATACTGAATTGCATATTGTAAACACCCCAAATTTGCCCTCACTGAGTTCACACCATGGCTTGTAATCTTCCATATTTGCATTAGTTTAATCATATCATATCATATTGCATTTTTGCTTCTATGCATTAGTTCAAGTTCATCTGCATCTAGGGTTTGTGATCTGAGCAATCCAGGATCCATCTGAGCCACTCCAAAGGTCATCAATCATCTCAAGAGGGCCCATGTATGTTCAATCATCATATTTTATCCTCCAAAGATCAAGGAAGTCAAAGAATCACAAGAACTGGCAAAGCATGGAAGCAGAGCTAGGGTTTAACTGCACATATGACCTGAAATTAGGGTTTTGGTTTCAGAGGCCATAACTCCAAATATTTTGGTCATTATTGTTTCTAATGTTCTCAATATGTTATAAGGATCATATGTACCAAGTTTGATGAAGAAATTCATTGTGGAAGTCATATGTTCATTGGGTAACTTCTTGAGCAAGTCAGAGCAAAATCAGGGCATCTAAGGGCCCCATCAATGGACCCAATGTGGATTTTTCATCAAATTGAAGTTATATGATCTTTATTTGATCATTGAAGTGCTTAGAAGTTCACAAAATTGAAGAAAAGCGGGCTAAACCAAAAGTTGCCAAAAATGGAAATGACTTGTAATGTAAACTTTCCATTTTGGGAAAGTTTTTCAACCTCCTCTTTCTCAACCAAAAATGCTTCAAATGAAAAATTGTTGGTCATGAAAGTTGTAGATTGGATCATTACCTTTTCAAAAAGTACAAGAACAAGTCCTAATTCATTATGGAACTCAAGTTATGGCTTGTCAAAGTTGGCAAAAATCCCATAATTTTCAAGAATGCACCAAAGGGGATTCTTTGCAAAATCACTTGCCAAGGCTTTTTGTGACTTCAAACACACTTCAATACATCACAACATCATAGTACATTTCTTCTAGGTCAGAATTGCCCAAGGAATTGCAAGATCACATGCCTTGAACATCAAGATTTCTCAAAGGGGCCAAAACTTCACATAATTGCAAAACACCCCATAACTTATTTCCCACATGCTGAATTGCCTCAAGAATGAATTTGTGGACTTCCTTGAAGTCAGTTGCGCATGGACATGCCCAAAGGCCAGCTGCATCCTTGCCCATACCTCAAGTACACAAGTTGGTGACTTTTTGCAAGAAGGGCCATACCAATCACAATAGGGCACAACCACTCCACAGACCTATCACAAGTTGATATGTGGACCAAATGCTGGTCATAACACACAAGAACACAAGTTGAACCCTAAGAATCACCAAGTTCACAAAAACTCTCCCTCTTGCAAAAGCTTTCAAATCTCCCAACTCAGTCACTCAATCTTCAAACAAACACCACCATTCATTTCTAAATCATTCACTGACCCAAAACCACCCATCAAAACAGCCAAGAACACACCACAAACAAAATACGATTTTCAGCCAGTTGAAGTGCAAACTCATAAACCATCCTTCCACAAAGTTTTCCAAGCATTGCAAACTCTTCAGGAAGGTCATTAGAGGCATTTTGCACCAAAGAAGCTGCCAGAAAGCTCAAGGGTTGAAAGCTCCATCTCAGGTAGCCATTCGAATTAATTTTTCTAGAACTTCTCTTTTATGTTACAAAATGATTAAGCATGCTTCACTGATCACACTGAACTTGGAATTATTGAAAATGGTTGAGAAATGAGAATGTATTGCTTGTCTGAAATTTTTGCCATGTTTATGTTTATCTTCGAATCATGAGATTGAGTGAAAAGAAATGAGGTTTGAGGGTGGATTTAGGTTCAGGGAAGTGGGAGGAGTGAATCTGGAGCTTTAGAGCTCCAGAAAGTGCCTAGGGAAGAAGATTGAAATTTTCAGGTGGAGGTCTGGCCGGAGAAGATGACTGGAGGTCTTCTCCGGCCACCTGAATGTCATTAAGTGTTAATTAGTGTTAGGGTTTCTGTTTGAACGTGGACCATTGGATTTGTCTCTCCCGCGCGTGTTGTGTGGTCCATATTGGATCATTAGTTTTTAATTAGGATTAAATAATTAATTAAATAGGTTTAAGTAAGTTTGAATGTGGGCCTTTAGATCTGACGCGCAGTCAACCAGTCCAAACCCAGATTCAATCCCATCCCTCCATTCAGCATACTTCAGTTTATTTTAATTTTTATTTCATTTTTCCCATTTTATTTTGCACATTTTATTTAAAAGAGCTAGAAATTTCCAAAAATATTTTTATTTTGCATTTTGATTCCAAATAATATTCTCAACCCAAAAATATTTTTATTTTTATTTTTTGAATTTAAAAATCATTTTTTAGACATTTAAATGTTTATTTTAATTAATTAATGGAAATTAATTAATTAAAATATCATTTAGGTTTCTAAAAAATCCCAAAAAATTCATATTGCTTCTTTAAGCATTTATGGACATTGTCATACCATTCACACAAATTTATTTTTGGTTTTGAACCATTTTTGACAATTTTCTTGAATTTAGGGTTCATAAAATTCACATTTTAGAACCCTAACTTCAAGAATTATTTTCTGCCTAACCAAGAATGGTATGACAATGATTCTTTTTGCATTGATCTTCATTTGAAATGTTGTTTCTAATATAATTTTGTCACAAATTTCTTCTGCCTTTTTGAATTGATTGACATTTTTTCCCTTTAGGTACCTTAAAACCCTAGATAACTTAGAAAAATCATATCCTTCATTAGGTTAAGAGTTAAGTCTTCTCCTCTGGGGTGTGAAATCATATGGGGTTAGGGTTCTTTTGATTGAATTTTAAATTTTCTATCTTGTCATTTGCTTCTGTTTTTGAGTTTTGCATCTCATGTTGCATGAAAACCCTAATTTCTCATCTTCCTTTGTATACATCTTGCATATGCTTGCATCCATGAACTTGCCATGACATTTTATGCATTCACATGACTTCTAAGACAACCTAGGACACATTAGAATCATGCTTGATCATTTCTTCATCCATTTTCCATGTTATACATTCATTTAATTCCATGTGCTTTCATGAACTTGCATGCCTCTTTCATACTTCATTTGCATCCTCATCCCTTGTATGATCATTCACATTTCTTGACATACATTTGCATCATCTATTAGCATCATTAACATCATAAATATGCTTCTGGTTTTGGTTTGCATCCTTGCATTCATTTCATTTTCATTTCATTTCATTTCCTTTTGCTAACTTTTCAGGTGGTAAGTACTTTGAGAAGTGAATTTGCCTTCACTTCCCACAATCTCTTCTCATCTCTCTTATGCATCCTTGCTGCATTTTTTATTTGTCTTAGAGTGAGTTTTCTCATTCATGTTCCTTCTTCACCTTCTTCCTTCAAGCAACTTATCTTCTTAAGTGAAGTAAGTTGACTTGCTTCTTCTGCTTCTCTTCCTTTCATCTTGTTTCTTCCTTGGTGGCTCTTCTTGAAGATCTCTTGCAAGCCTCATGGACCCTAGGAATACCCAAGCATGATCACAATTAGGGTTTGATTAGTCCCCCATTAGTTTTACCTTTGTGTCATCTTTTGTGTCTTCTCTTTTCATCTCATAATCAGGGACTAAACCTTCAAGGTTTTAAGGCTTTGTGATTAAGTTTTTGTCTGCATCCTTCTATTAGGATGGAGTGTATAACTTTAATCCTAAGTGTTAAACCTTTAATGTGTTTAAATCCTTTAATCAATTCATCTAACAATCATTAAGACATTAAGCTTGTAACTTGGGCCTTGCATTAGGGTTCTAATTCTTCCTTAATTGGTTAAGAAGGACTAACCCTAATGTTAATGGACAAGTCCCCCTCAAGTTGTCTTACAAACAATAAAATTCACTTCTTAATCTTACCATTAATTAAAATCCACTTTAATAAAGGCTTTGTTTTGTCATGAGGTTAATCCCTAATCATGGATTAAGTCGAGGAGCCTTCCTCAGCTTAAATGTTCTCATCTATTATCCTTCTATTAGGATGGTGTAATGGGTCCATTAAATCCTTGATTATGGCTTAAACTCATTACTTAACACTAAACAAAAACTCCAAAAACATCTAAATAAATTCATGTAGGTTAATGATCTTAATCCTACATCATGGTGATTAAGTGTGAGGTGTTTACTTCATACTTAAGGTATTCTCATTACCCCTAATCAGAGGGAAGATGTGATGAGTTTACTAACCATTGGTTTAGGCTTAAGCTCATTATCTTATAACAAACTCCAAAAGCAATAAAAGATTAAAAATACCAAAAACAAACAATAATCGTCTCCTTCGGGATTCTTTCCTCACCTCATTCACTCATAAACGAGAACTTACTTCTTCCGTCTAATGCAAGACAATTTGCACCTGAGCCAGACAGGTCATACATTTGAGCATGGATAAGTAAGTAGTTCACAAGTCAATTTCTAATTCAGTCTCTTTGAGTCGAACTACAGTGTTCTGACTTCCTCATTGCACGATAGGATACGTAGGCATAACTTAACGGTTATCGAACAAAAGTCTTTGTATATTCCCTCCTCTTCTAGCCTTATTCTTTTAAGCCTCATTGCCTTGAGCATTGCACTCTTTTCTTGCACTGACACTCCTTTTATTCACTTCACACTTCTTTCCAGCACTAACACTTGCATTCTTTTCCAGCTTTTGCACACAGATAGCACTGACACTACCCATTTAAACACAAATCTTTCAAGCGTGGATCCCGTCGAGTACGACGGACAATCTGGGTGCTAATACCTTCCCAGGTTGTAACCAACACCCTCTCTCAGTTTCTCTGGTTCACAACCGTCTTATCCATATCTTTCCAGGTTTATGAAGCATTACCTTTCCTTCGGGATAAAAATGCCTAGCTGGCGACTCTTTTCAGTTCATCTTCATGTTCTCTTCTTTCGCCGACCGTTCACGTCTGTACCCTATGAGACCGGGTGTCTTTTAGTGGGAGCGACACATGCTAACCTCATTCTCTGTGTTTTTGCAGGTGTTTTTGTTGTTTTCTCACTTTGCTGTGTGTTTCAGGAAACATTGCTCGTAGGAGGGTTTCCCCCATCAACAGAGTCCATAGGTATCCTACAAGACACAACCTTTCGAGAGTTCAGATGGACCAAGTTCAACAAGATTTGACTGACGTTAGAACTCAAATGGATAATGAGAGAACTGAGATGAGGGCTCAAATGAACCAGTTCATGGCAGTAATGACTAGGTTGGCTCAGAGCCAAGAAATATTGAGAGAGTTAGTCAAGCAGCAAACTCCAGAAGAGAATCATCCAGCCACTAGAGGTACTAGTAACAACGATCACGGGAAGCCGCGAACAAATCCGCTAGAGTTTGGGCCCCACCTCAATCCTGAAGTCAATGTTATCGGAAATTCCCAAGGAAATGCAGGAGGTCATGTTCTACAAGAAGATCCTCGGGATGAACAGTTCACAGTAATTGGTGTTGGAGATGAAGCCTATCATCGTCGTCTGGACGAAATAGCGGAGGAGTTAAGATCCTTGGAATCCTAAAATTCTTTGGGATTTGATGTAATGGATATGGGATTAGTAGAAGGAGTCAGGATTCCTCACAAGTTCAAACCTCCTTGCTTTGAGAAGTATAACGGTATCTCCTGTCCTCGTACCCACCTTCAATCTTTTCTAGGAAGATTAAAAGCTTATACCATGGATGAGAAGCTGTGGATGTTTTACTTTGAAGATAGCTTGACCGGGGCATCCCGTGAGTGGTATTCCCACCTATCCAGAGCTACAGTCAGGAACTGGAAGGACTTAGCTGAAGCTTTCATACGCCAATATCAATACAACCTGGACATGGCACCCAATAGGACTTTGTTGATGGGTATGTCTCAATCTTCAAGAGAAAGTTTCCGTGAATATGCCAGAGATGGAGACAGCTTGCTGCTGCTGTCCAGCCTCCTATGTCCGAAAGGGAAATGGCTGACATGTTCATGAACACATTGCAAGGAACTTACATTGACCGGCTTGCTGCCTTCTCTTCCACTAGCTTTGCGGATGTGGTTATAGCTGGTGAGAGAATTGAGAGCCTATTGAATATGTGTAAGATCTCTGACAACGGTGCTAGCTCCAGTAATGCCAGGAAACCTTTCTCAGGACCTCGTAGGATGGGTGAAACTAACTCAGTACATACGGGAAGAAGTAGGCCTCAATACATGCAAAGCTCAGTAGCCGTTGTCACCATTCCCACTCCAGCACCTCAACAAAAGTATCCTCAATAACCACAACACTTCCCACAGCAACAACAGTTTCCTCAACAAAGATCTTACAATAACAACGTCCGTTCCAACAAAGGACTTCACAAATCAACAGGGTTATCGATCCCATCCCGATGCCCTATGCAGCTCTACTTCCACAGTTATTGAAGCTCAATCTGATCGAATTGAGGACTCTGGCTCCACCAGATCCCCAGAATCTCCCAAGGAACTATGATGTCAACGCCAGATGTGCCTTCCACTCTAATGCACCTGGCCATACAACAGAGAAAGGCAAGGCCTTACACATGAAGGTTCAAGATTTGATTGATTCTAAGGCAGTAAACTTTGCACCCCCTCCAAGTGTTACCAAGAATCATATGCCTAACCATGGTTGGCCTAGGATAAATTCCATTGAGAAGGATCAACCAGTAAGCCTAATTGACAATGTTGCAGATATTCAAACACCTCTGGCCGAGGTTAAAGCCTAGCTTTTGAAGTGCCAAGTGTTTCCAGGTTGTGAGGCCCATTGTGAAGCTTGCAAGATTTCTACCAACGATTGTGCAAATTTGAAGACCGGTATCAACAATCTTATCAGAGAAGGCATTTTACAGATCACTTCAACAGTTCCAGCTCCTACAACATCAACAACCATTCCTCCTACAACACCAGCAAACATCACTTCATCAGATATAACAGATATCACTCCTACAAGTTCAACAACAATCATTCCAACAGATTCTTCTACAAAATTAACACCCATCCCTTCTTCAACTTCAACAGACATTAGTTCAGTAGAATCTTCTACAACAACAACGACTATCAACAATGACATTTCCACAGTCACCATCTATTATTAACCAACAACAATCCATGTTCCTGATTCTTTCAACAACTCACATCAACACCCCCATCAACATCAACAACTCCTTGCACCTGCACCATCTCCAATCAGATCTCCTGTCACCATCTATTACGATCCTCAAACTGTCACAACTCCTTCTTCCGCTGCAATCAGTCTGGTTACTATCACGGTGCCTGGACCAGTTCCATATGACAGCAGTAGTGTCGTGCCTTGGCACTATGGCTCAGATCTGTATTGCAACAGAAAGAAAGTCACTTTTGACTCTTCAACACCACAGATTGATAATGTCGGGGGAGGCGGAGGCTTCACTCGAAGCAGACATCTATTCGCGTCACAGTTCCCAAGAGTTAATGCCAAAGCAAAAGGAAAAAGTGTTGTGCCTAAAGAACCAATTGCCAAGGAAACTCAGAAGACATCCTTTGATCAGGATGTGGACGAGTTCATGAGGATTATCAAGAAGAGTGACTACAAGGTTGTGGATCAGCTCCATCAGACACCCTTTAAAATCACCATATTATCACTGCTCGTGTGTTCCGAAGCTCACAGGAATGCATTACTCAAAGTCTTGCACGCAGCCTATGTGCTTGAGGAGATCCCAATTAATCAGCTAGAGACGGTGGTTTCAAATGTCAATACTAGTCATGGACTAGGGTTCACTGATGCTGATCTGACTACGGAGGGTCGTAACCACAATAAGGCTTTGCATATCACCTTGGAGTGTAAAGGTGTTGTACTTTCTCATGTCTTGGTTGACACTGGGTCCTCTCTCAATGTCTTACCAAAGAAAGCCTTAGTCAAGATGGAATATGATGGTCTTGCACTTCGTCTGAGTAACCTGGTTGTGAGAGCCTTCGGCGGTTCTAAGAGATCGGTTCTTGGAGAAATTGAGCTGCCTGTGGTAATTGGCCCACAAATTTTCAAAACTATCTTCTAAGTGATGGACATTCAGCCTGCCTACAGCTGTTTGTTGGGTCGACCCTGGATTCATGCCGCTGGCGCTGTGACATCGACCCTTCACCAGAAGTTAAAATATGAGTGGGAAGGCCAAGTTATCACCATTTGTGGGGAGGAGGACATCTTTGTCAGTCATATGGCCACCTACAAGTATATTGAGATGGATGGGGAGATCCATGAGACGATGAGTCATGGTTTCGAGGACCTCAATGTCAATGAAGCAACAGCTGAAGTGTCTGGTACTTCAATATCTTCTTACAAACAAGCTCGAAAGGTTGTTGAAGACGGGAATGCCCAAGGCTGGGGCAAGCTGCTGCAAGTTCAGATCAAGGAAGACAAGTTCAGTTTGGGTTACAAACCATCCCGACAGGTCCAAGAGGAGGCTGTTGAAGCTCCCAAGTTTATAAGTGGGGGAATGCTGACCCCGGATGCTATCAACAATGTGGAAGACGAGGCTGAAAGCAACTACAACCTGGAAAGTTGGATTCGTCCAAGAGTCCCGGGCCAACAAGTCCTCAACTGGTCTTCCCAGAAAATTATAAGGATCACTATTGCAGAGTAATTATTATTTCCTGTTTAAGCATGCATCAAGTCCTGCATCTTGCCCAAGGTGTCAGGACTCATTTTGTAATAGGGCCATATATGTATTTTGTGCAAATAGAAATTAATGAACAATGGACATCTTTTGTAAACAATATGTTTTTCGCTCAATGTCTTTCATTTTTGTTATTTTCGCACAAAATAATAAATGGCAATGTTTTTCTCAATAATAACTTCGTTCACTTTTTTCTAAAAAAGATAAAATCAATCACTAAAATATACAAATCTCAACCCTTGCAGAGATAATCCTCCAGATTGCACCAACAACGACACTACTATGACCTCGTATGACTTCGACAATCTGATTAATCAAGCAGATGAAGGGGTTGAAGAAGACTATGATTTACCTGAAGAGTTAGCCAGGTTGTTGAGACAAGAGGAAAAAGTGATTGCTCCTCATCAGGAGGAAGTTGAAACTGTCAATCTTGATACCTAGGAAGATGTGAAAGAGGTGAAGATCGGGGCCAGTCTGCAAGCTCCAGTGAAAGAACAACTCATCAGTATGCTTCGAGAATATGTCGACGTGTTCGCTTGGTCCTATCAAGATATGCCGGGCTTGGATACGGATATTGTCATGAACAGGCTGCCATTGAAAGAAGATTGTCCGCCAGTTAAATAAAAGTTGTGCCGTACTCGCCCAGACATGGCCATGAAAATCAAAGAGGAAGTACTAAAGTAGTGGGACGCTGGTTTTCTCGCTGTAACTAGTTACCCGCCTTGGGTTGCTAACATTGTACCCGTACCTAAGAAGGATGGCAAGGTCATATGTGTGTGGATTACCGGGATCTGAACAGAGCTAGCCCGAAAGATGACTTCCCATTACCTCACATTGATGTATTGGTGGATAACAACTCATTTCTCGGAATTTTGTTTTATGGATGGTTTTTCTGGATACAATCAGATTAAGATGTCACCTGAAGACATGGAGAAGACAACCTTCATCACACCTTGGGGCACGTTCTGTTACAAGGTAATGCCATTCGGTCTGAAGAACGTCGGTGCAACATATCAACGGGTTATGGTAACGTTATTCCATGACATGATCCATAAAGAAATTGAGTGCTACGTGGATGACATAATTTCCAAGTCCCAAACAGAAGAAGAGCATTTGGTGAATCTACTGAAACTGTTCAAGCGTCTGAGGAAGTATCAGTTAAGGTTGAACCCTAACAAATGCACATTCGGAGTACGTACCGATAAGCTGCTGGGTTTTATTGTAAGTGAAAAAGGAATTGAGGTTGATCCCGATAAAGTCAAAGTTATTCAGGAAATGCCTGCACCTAAATCTGAGAAAGAAGTTCGAGGGTTCTTAGGTTGGTTGAACTACATCTCCAGGTTCATATCTCATCAACTCCTAAAATCCTCTTAATCTTTTATTATTAAAATTAACTTAATAGTTAAAGTTATAAAACAAAAAAGAAGAAGACACAAAGGGGATAAAGAACTCGTAAAAACCCTAGGCCCCTTTTGCTTCCCCTGCCGCCATTACCAACCTCCTCATCCTCTTCTCTCCGCCACCACCAACCTAACTCTCTTCTACTTCTCTGCCACCACCAACCTAACTCTCTTCTTCTTCTTCTTCGATTAGCCAACTCCATCACCTTCTTCCATTCAAACCGCAAACATAACCTAAATGCTATTTACAACCTCACTGGAACTTCCAAACTCATCGCTCTAAACTCAACCTTCTCAGTTCGCTCGAGCCAACACCTAACTCACACTCTCAAACTCGTAGTCAATAATCGCGAGTTGAAACAATGGTGCTAACATCACACCGATCAAGAACACCTGAGAATGAGGCGAAGACGATTCGTACCTTATATTGTCAAAGATGAAGGCACGAACGAGGCTTTGACTCGTTGAAGAGGAAGCTTCGAAGAAGAACACGATGCGGATGCGATGAAGACGCCTTCACGTGCTACACAATTTCGTTCAGGTATGACTCATCTCCAATTATCCTTCTCCTTGCGTATTCTCAATTCTTCATGTTTGATGATGTTATTGAATTGATGTTGATGAAGCTTGATGATACTTCCTTTCCGTGAGTTGCAGATTACTTGGCATGAACCCTTTGCAAAAAATCAGAGTATGATTCGTTCCGATGAGATTGATGACGAGTTCAATGATGCTGACCAAAGCTCGATCGATGAGGACGAATCCCTGAGGTTGTAGAAGGATTGTGGTTTTTTAGTGTGATTGATGAAGACGAGGTTCAAAAAATGGGAGGAAGCATCAGGTTTAGAATTTTGGTGAAGAAGAATGATTTTTTTAGCAGAAGAAAAATGGTGTTCTATTTCTGATTTATAGAGTTATGGATCCATCCTTGTTCTGGAACTTTCTCAGGTAAAATTCAGTTAGATTTTCTGTTATGAATTTGTAACTGGATTGAGTTGTTATCCTCTACTTTTCCTCCTGAAGGTTCATTTAATCTTGGTTTCGTTTTGTCAATGTGAACTACAGATAGATGGTTGTGATTAGAGGTAATATGAAAATATCATGTGATTTTGACGAAGACGATTATAATGTGATGACTCTTGTGTGTTTTTGAAGGTTGATTGAAGGTTGATTGAAGGTTGACGAATTTTGTAGAATTCGAGTCTTGCCGAACGGATCACTTCTCTTGTTGTGAGGTATCAATATTGAATCCTTATGCTCTTCTTATCAGATTTGTGTGAGTTGCAATCGTAGTGCCTTCTTGAAGTATCAAGCGAATTGCTCTTTGTTGTGACGGTTGTATCGTTTGGTTTTGCAGGTTATTGACGAAGCTGAGTTGATGAAGATATTGAAGATTTGGTGATAGATTATTGTTGGAGACTGATGATAATTACAGGTTCCTAAAGGTGGTTGCAGAGTGAGGAAAAATTGCTGAGTGAAAACCGGGCGAGGTTGATGATGGCCAAAAAGGATTAGAGAGATTGAAGAATAGTTTCATTGAGTTTCCCCTCCTTTTTTACCGAGTTTTTGTATTCTTAATTTTCTCTTGTTATCAGTTTGTGAAGTACATCTCTTTAGTTTTTTTTGTTATTCTGTAATTGTTATACCCTTTTTATTTTCAATGGAACTCTCATGGTATATCAGTTTATTGTAACTGGTTTCACCTCTTTCTATTATCCTGTTATATTGTTTTTGTAATTTGCTTCAATTTATCATATGCAACCTTTCTATCCTCCCTCTGAATTCTGCATTTTCCTCCTTTGCATTCCGAATTTTGTTACCAACGATTCCCAAGTTATCAGTAAAAGTTCTTAACTAATATTTGAGTTATTATTCTTCTTTATTTCTGCTATTGACTACTGCATAATGATACTTGCATCCACTTCCATAAATTAACCACCAAAATAAACGTCGATAAGCCTTGTCTCAGAACCTTGTGCACTAATGAGCTACACATTGCTTGTGAATGGATTTGGAAAGAAGAAATTTTTTACGAACGTTAAGCAAATGACATGAATGAACGTCACATTGTTTATGAATGGATTTAGAAAGAAGATTTTTTTTGCAAAGATTAAGGAAATGATATGAATGAATAATAAATGGATAAACAAGCAAAGGTGATTATGGTAATTAGATTAAAAATTGAATTTGAGATAATGTTTGTATGAACTTGAATGATGGTTTAAAACTAAACCGAAGCCATGCACTTTCACCCTTTAATTCAAACCAATTCTTGAACCTGAGAACTCGGATGTCATGATGAATCCGAAAAACACTTCCACAAATTATACCTCTTTGACATGAATACCTCCATAGAAATGAATCTGAATAAACTTGCAAACAACAAGTGATTAACTAGGTAACGATACCTTGATCACTAAGACCTTTCGAACACATCTTTTATACCATACTTGATCAATGGACCTCAATCCTCAATTGGGTCACAAATTCAAAAAGCAACCCCAACCGTAGCTTGATACACAAGAAACACCTTGGCCTAATGATCATTCAAAACCCTTTTCCCACTTAATGAATATCAATATATTAATAGGATCTTGATTCAATCCTCTAAGCCTCTTGAAAGAATTGACTTGTAAGCAGAAATTTAGGAGAAATTCCTAGATGATGAACTTGTAATAAGGGTCGCCGCTCAATATAGCCTTAAGGTAACAACCTAACACAATAATCCTTAATTACAAATTCAAGCATATCCTCGGAGAAACCATACTTTTCTTCCTCTTGAGAAATATTAAGGACAATAGACTTGACACTTGATAAGCCTTAGTAAGAAGAAAACTCATGATGATGAGATTTCAACCTTTGTCTCAATCTTGAGTGAAATAACTAGATAGGTCATCTCTGAGTAAGGGAATTCAGACCACAAGAAAGTGCTTTGATCTCCTGCTTTAGAAATCTGATGCTAAGGAAGGAATGCTAGTGTTAATGTCATAATGGAAGATGCAGATGAATGCAAGCATAAGCCAGCTAAGGTAATAAATATGAGGGCAAATTTTGAGGTATTACAGCTGCCCCTATTCAATCATCTGCAAACCTGAATGAATAATAGCAACAACCTTTAGACATTCAAGGTATGCAGTGATTGAATACTCGAATAAATCCTGAAAATTTGTACTCCATAAAGATGCCATCTTGTTCTTGTCGTTGTTTTTGTTTCTCTATTTTTTCCAGAAAGAATGAGATCATTGTACATAAATGATTACCCATGACGCGACCGTTGTACTGAAACGAGACGCAAAAAGAAGGGGCATGTTGTACTTAAACAGGGCTTGGAAGAAAAAGAGGGCATGTTGTACTTAAATAGGGCTTGGAAGAAAAAAGATGGCATGTTGTACTTAAACATGGCTTGAAAGAAAAAGGGGCCTATTGTACTTATATAGGGCTTGGAAGAAAAAAGAGGGCATTTTGTACTTAAACAGGGCTTGAAAGAAAAAAAATGGGCTTGTTGTACTTAAATAGGGCTTGGAAGAACAAAGAGGGCCCGTTGTACTTAAACAGAGCTTGAAAGAAAAAAAGGGTCTGTTTTACTTAAATAGGGCTTGGAAGAACAAAGAGGGCTTGTTGTACTTAAACAGGACTTGAAAGAAAAAGGGGCATGTTGTACTTAAACAAGGCTTGGAAGAACAAAGAGGGCCTATTGTACTTAAATAGGGCTTGAAAGAAAAAGGAGTCTGTTGTACTTAAATAGGGCTTGGAAGAACAAAGAGGGCCTGTTGTACTTAAACAGGGCTTGTGAAAAAGGGGTCTGTTGTACTTAAACAGGGCTTGAAAAAAGGGGTTGTTGTACTTAAACAGGGCTTGGAATAAAAAAGAGGGCATGTTGTACTTAAACCGGCTTGAAAGAAAAAAGGGGCCTGTTGTACTTAAACAGGGCTTGGAAGAACAAAGAGGACCTATTGTACTTAAACAGGGCTTGAAAGAAAAAGAGGGCATGTTCTACTTAAACAGGGCTTGAAAGCGAGATGAGACTGTTGTACTGAAACAATACTGAATGGGGATGAAAAACATTGACTTGGAAAGACAATAATGTTTGGAAAATAAAATTGGTATCCTCTGTGGGGAGTACTTCCGGTTGAGGAGATGTCATGGGTCTTTATGTAATATGCCCCAAAATCAACCCATGCTGGCATGCACATGCTTGGATTTTTTTTGACGTAATGCTTCATGATAATGGGAATGCTACACGTTTGAGAATGCAAATAAAATGATGCTTATGCATATGCGAATGCGAAGAGATCTCTTGATAAGGAGATAACAAGTATCCCAGGTGGCTTGACTGGGGATAAATGATGATCACTGCATTGATCTGGTTAATCCTTGTGAGGAGAAAACCACTCTACGAGGAATATTGTTAATGATACATCGGCTCTGAACTGCCGCCATTGCCAAAAATAAATTGGACTTTGATATTGGAGAGCCAGGATCCAGTTGGAAAGGGACTTTTCTTGCGAGGTACGCTACCCGTTGAATTCCGTTGGGGAAGTGAACTCCGTTGGGGAAGTAGCAACCTGCTGGGGAGGAAAGAAACTCCTTGTACTGCTAGGGATTGCCCCTGTATTGAAGGGAAGTCTCTGCTTGGGGAGTCCATCATTCTTCTTTCACCACTGCTGGGGAAGATTTCTACTTTCGCTCTACTGGGGATAACGGAAGACACACGGGAAGACACTTGTTGGAGACTTCTGTTTAAGCATATTTTTGAGAGATTCCTCCTGGAAGTCTGCTTTAGCTCTACTAGCAACAAATGTACCTGCACATGCATAAACACAACTGATAGTGCCTGCAACATGGAGAGTTAGTTTGGGCCTGTATGCCCCGGGCTTATGGTATGAATCACCATCCCGGTCACTTACACTTTATTAGAGTTGTATTAAAGGTTATGTCCTCCTGCATGAGTTAGAAAGCATTCAAGTGTTCATAACACAATTTTAAATCACAATTTGCTGGATGCTTTTGCAATCAATCAATGTTAGACGAAAAAACAAAAGCAAATGGTCACAGGTTTGACTGAAATTGAATTTTATTGATTTGGTGAATGGCCCTGAATAGGCATTACATCAGGAAGAAATCCATGGAAAGAGGAAATCGCTCAAAAGGAAAACAAACTATCCTATTGGCAATGTGAAAAATGTATCTCATCAAGTTTCGACCCGGTTATGACTTGTATATCTTCAAGACTCTCTGCTTGCTCTGCCCTTAAGAAAGGTGATTGAATCGTTCTTCAACCCTTGGAATGCCCTTTGTTGCGAGTGGATCACAAATTTTGCAGACCGCAGTCGTTCGTGTTAGTCCCTCTTTTGCGTGGATCTCCCTTTCGGGTTTTCAATCCACCGGGATACCCTTTTTTGCTTGAGCTGTCCGATGTGGCTTTTCAGCTCAGCGGGTGTACATTGTTTTTTCCAGTATTTCCTTAATTTTTGCCCGAGCCTTTTATTCTGTTTTTGGATCGCCGGGATGCCCATTTTTTCCTGGATCTTTATTCAGTTTTATCCAACGGGTCTTTTTACACGAAGTATTTTCTTACTGCGTCTGCGTTGACAAGAGAATGGAAGTCTTCGCCATCCATGGTTGTTAACATCAAGGCTCCGCCCGAGAAGACCTTTCTAACCACGAATGGACCTTCATAGTTGGATGTCCGCTTGCCCCTGTGATATTTGTTAGGAGGAAGAATCCTTTTCAGCACCAAGTCACCTGGTATGTATCGTTGAGGCCGTACTTTCTTGTCGAAAGCCTGTTTCATTCGCCGTTGGTACAACTGTCCATGGCATACATCTATTAGGCGTTTCTCTTTAATGAGGCTCAGTTGATTGTACCTGGATCGGAGTCATTCAGCTTCATCTAGCTTGACATCCATCATTATTCTCAACGAGGGGATCTCAACTTCGACCGGTAGGATTACCTCCATACCATACACTAGTGAGAACGGGGTTGCCCCTGTCGAGGTACGCACGAAAGTTCGGTACCCATGTAGTGCAAATGGTAGCATCTCATGCTTATATGTCACAACCATCTTTTGCACGATTCTCTTGATATTCTTGTTGGCCGCCTCAACGAAGCCATTCATCTTCGGGCGATACGGTGAAGAGTTGTGATGCTTGGTTTTGAAATCCCGGCACAAGTCAGCCATCTTCTTGTTATTAAGGTTAGAACCATTATTAGCAATGATCCTCTCGAGAATTCCATATTGGAAAATAATATCTTTTTTGATAAATCAGGTTACCACTTGTTTGGTAACATTGGCATAAGATGCCGCTTCGAACCATTTTGTGAAGTAGTCTATAGCAACCAGAATGAAACGGTGACCGTTGGAAGCTGTTGGCTCAATCTTGCCAATCATATCAATGCCCCACATGGAAAATGGCCAAGGTGAAGAAATGACGCTCAATGGATTTGGAGGTACATGGACCTTATCAGCATAGATATGGCACTTGTGGCACTTGCGGGAATATTTACAGTAATCAGATTCCATGGTGATACAATAATATCCCAACCTTAACAACTTCTTTGCCATAACATGCCCTCCAGCATGGGTACCGAAGGAACCTTCATGAACCTCTTGCATCAATAGGTCTGCTTCGTGTCTATCCACGCATCTGAGTAGAACCATGTCGAAATTCCACATGTATAGCACATCATCTTGATTCAAGAAGAATCCACCTGCTAGCCTACTGAGAGTCTTCTTGTCTTTACTGGATGCCCCAGTCGGGTACTCTTGAGACTTCAAGAATTGCTTAATATCATGATACCAAGGTTTATTATCTTCACCATTGTCAACTGCGAAGACATAGGCAGGTCTTTCGAGACGAGAAACCATGCTTCGAGGCACATAGTTCTCTTGACAAACTTTAATCATGGATGATAAAGTTGCTAGAGCATCAGCGAACTGATTTTCATCTCGTGAATATAATTCAGCTTGACCTTGGTTAAGAAAGTTAGCAACCTCCTGGTATAATCCCTGTAAGGAACCAGGTGAGGTTGATGCACTAACCACTTGCCATTGACTTGGTTCACCACCAGGGCAGAATCTCCGAAGATCTCTAGGTTCTTGATTCGCAAGTTGATTGCCTCCTTGACCCCTATGATACACGCTTCATACTCTGCTTCGTTGTTGGTACATTCGAATGTTAGCCGAGCAGCAAAAGGCATATGGACCCCCTCTACTTCTGTTTACATTCACAGCTCCGTCAAACATCAATTTCCATTTGGATTCGGGGTCTGGCCCTTCCTCTGGAAGTGGTTCTTCACAGTCTTTCAACTTGAGGAACATGATGTCCTCATCCGGAATCTCGAATCTCATGGGCTAATAATTGTCAATTGGCTATTGGGCCAGATACTCTAATAATACACTCCCTTTTATGGCTTTTTGCAAAGTGTATTGGATATCATATTTTGTCAAAATGCCATCGGGATACCCTTTCTGTTAGAGCCGGCTTCTCGAAGATATACTTTACAGAATCCATCTTGGAAATTAGGAGAGTGGTGTGAGTCAGCATATACTATCTTAGCCAGCGAGCAACCCATGCCAAAGTGCAGCAAGTTTTCTCGAGTAGTGAGTAGCGTGTCTCACAATCGGTAAAATTTTTGCTAAGGTAATAAATGGCATGCTCTTTTCGACCAGACTCGTCCTGCTGACCCAACACACATCCCATTGATCCTTCGAGTACGGTGAGGTACATGATTAAAGGTCTCCCTGGCACTGGAAGCATGAGAATTGGAGGTTCTAGCAAGTACTCCTTGATTCGGTCGAAGGCCTGTTGGAAGTCTTCATTCCATTTGATAGCCTGATTCTTCCTCAGAAGCTTGAAAATAAGCTCACATGTGGCTGTTAGGTGTGAGATGAATCATGCAATGTAGTCCAACCTCCCTAAGAAACCATGTACTTCGTTTTCACTTCTTGGTTCAGGCATCTCTTGGATGGCTTTTACCTTTGCATGGTCGACTTTGATTCCCCGTTCACTAACAATGAAGCCTAGCAGCTTACCAGAATGTACCCCAAAGGTACATTTGTTCGGATTCAACCTTAGTATGAATTTCTGGAGTCTGTCAAACAACTTGGCTAAGTTGACTAGGTGCTCTTCTTCTTTTTTTGACTTTGCAATCATGTCATCAACATAGACCTCAATCTCGTGATGAATCATGTCATGAAATAAAGTCACCATCGCACGTTGGTAGGTTGCACCAGCATTCTTCCAACCAAACGGCATAACTTTATAATAGAAGGTGCCCCAGGGCGTAATGAACGTAGTCTTTTCCATGTCCTCTGGCGCCATTTTAATCTGATTATAGCCCAAGAAGCCATCCATGAAAGAGAATACAGAAAACTGAGCAGTGTTATCAACTAACACATCGATGTGAGGCAGAGGGAAATCATCTTTAGGGTTGGCCCGATTCAAATCCCTATAGTCCACACACATTCTAACCTTACCATCCTTTTTAGGGACTGGTACAATATTTGTGACCCATGGGGTATAACTGGTTACGACCAAGAATCCGGTATCAAACTGTTTTTGGACCTCCTCTTTAATTTTAATGGCCATGTCACGACGTGTACGCCTCAACTTTTTCTTTACAGGTGGACACTCTTCCCTGAGAGGTAGTTTGTACACCACGATGTTAGTGTCCAATCCCGGCATGTCTTGATAAGACCAGGCAAAGATATCGACATATTCTCGAAGCATGACAGTTAGACGACTCTTCATAGATTCTTCTAATACAGCCCCAATCTTGACCTCTCTCTTGTCCTCTTTGGTACCCAGATTTATCACTTCAATAGCCTCTTCATGTGGTTGAATCATCTTCTCCTCTTGTTTAAGCAACCTGGCCAGCTCTTCGGGCAATTCACAATCTTCTTCACCTTCCTCGTCGGCTAGGTAAATTGGATTGTCAAAGTCATACTGAGCCATAGCAAGGTCGCCGTTGATGAGACCCAAGGATGAGCATATGCATGAATGATGATTCATGCTAGATTTAAAAGCTATTTGAGATGTGAAAACATTGCCATTTATTTTGAAAACAAAAACAAAAACGAAAGACAGGGAACAATATGTCATGAATGCAAAAACATTCGCTTTATTGATGATTATGAAATCACGTTATGAACAAAAGAACCCTTACAATGAGTCTCTATGCCCCGGGTAAGACATAGGACTTGAATACAGGAAAACAAAAACATAAAAAACTATTACTCTTCAAGGCAAGTGACAAAGATGAGTTTTTCTGAATACCAATTGTTTAGTTGCGTCCCTGGAACACAAGGCTTGACCCACTCATCCATATCACAATCACTGTCAGTTGTATCATCTTGCGCAACACGGACATTGCCATGATTAATCCAACCAACACTGGTGAATGTGATTGGGCTTTTCCGATCACTAGCATTTTGTCTAGGCATTGACAAACCTAGCTGATAACCAACCCCATACATATCTTTCTTTTCTAGGATTTCAACTATCCTGCCCCAACCTGCTTTCATACCTGACTTCACCACTTCCAAGGCCTGCTTATAAGAAGCTATAGAAGCTCCTTTCTTCGAATCTTCAGATGAAGCAGTTAATGCAATCTCAGATTTTACGGGCTCAAAAGCTTGGCAAGGAGTCTCAACGATCTCTCCATCCATTTCCACGTATTTGAATGATGCTAGATGGGTGATGAAGATGTCCTCCTCACTTGATACTATCACAATTTTCCCTTCCCATACAACTTTTAGTTTCTGATAAAGAGTGGAGGATACTGCCCCCGTCGAATGAATCCATGGTCTCCCCAACAAGCAACTATAAGCAGGTTGAATATCCATTACGTAGAAAGTAGCATTGAAGACCTTTGGTCCCACCTTGATAGGTAACTCCACCTCTCTGAACACTGACCTCCTTGAACCATCAAATTTTTGTACAACCAAATCGCTTGTCCTCAACACAACCCCGTCATAGTTCAGCTTCATGAGGGCATTCTTTGGCAATAAATTCATCGATGATCATGTGTCAACCAGCATGTGGGATAGTACAGCGGCCTTGCATTCCATGGATATATGCACAGCGTGGTTGTGACTGTGTCCTTCTGGTGTTAGATCCATATCTATGAAGCCCAAACCATGGATAGAGTTTACACTCTTCACCATAGTTTCTAACTGATTCACCGATATGTCTTGTGGTACATAAGCATTGTTCAGAATTTTTAACAGGGCCTTCCTATGGGCATCTTAGCACATTAACAAGGATAAGATAGAGATCTTTGAAGGAGTTTGCTATAAGTGATCCACGATCTTGTAGTCACTTTTCTTAATAATTCTCAAGAATTCCTCCGCCTCCTTATCAAATGTGATGGTAGGCTCCGCTGAAGGTGCAGGTGCCTCATTGGTCATGGATTATTTGTCCCTGGCTTTCGCTTGAGCTTCAGCAGTATCCTTTGGTGGCACAGTATTACTTCTCAGAATGTCAGGAGTGAATAACCTACCACTTCGGGTGAACCCTCCAACTCCGAAATTTTCTACCTTGCATGGAGTAGAAGTGGATGCAGTCAAGTCCTCCTTATGGTCGTTGTAGTACACTTCACCCCCATAATTCTAAGGAATTTCTTTGTCACTCTGGTACGAGACCGGACCGGCAGTGGTAATGGTTATAGGTGCTACTATTGCCCCAGCAGGAACCTGTGATGGGTTATAATAGATGGTAACAGTCGATATGTCTTCGCTTTTTACAACTTTATCAAACTGTATGTTGCCTTTGTTAATCATCCTCTGTATCCCCGATCTCAGCTGATCGCAACCATCAAGGGAACTAGAACAATTTGGGCAATCCTCTTCACAACCCGAAAATAAATTTTTCTTGGCCAAGCAAGCTTTTATTGACATCAGTGGAGTATTCAAGTCATTAACATCGGATATCAAATTCAGACCTTCACCACTATTAATGGCTCCCACAGCCTGCCCATGAGGAGGCATAGGATTCTGGATGACATTCGAAGTAGGAGTGAAATTAATGGCTTTGGAATCAATTAAATCCTGAACGACGTGCTTCAGTGCCTTACAGTTCTCCGTGCTATGACCAGGAGCCGTAGAATGGAACTCACAGTGAGCGTTGGGATCATACCCTTCAGGGATTTGCACCGGTCTTGAAGGTTGTAGGGTCCTTAGCTGGACCATTTGCAGTTGTAGAAGATTCTGAAGGAGCTGGGAATATGACATGGGTGGTGTTTCAAGATGCCTGTCTTTTTGTCTGGAAGGATAGTACGGCCTGGGAGCCCTCTGTTACTGGTAATTTGGCTGACGTTATTGTTGTTAAAACCGGTGGTTGGTTTGCTGGAGCTGCAATGGTAACTGGAGCTGCTTGATGATATATTTTCTGATTACCTCTCCTGTCCTGAGTGTACACAGCCCCCGTTTCCCCTCTCGGTGTTTCACAAACGTTTTCTTCATATTGGAGGTTGACGCTCCATTGTTCTGGATTCTTCCTTGCTTTATCCAGCTCTCTATTCTCTCACATGTTAAGATAATGTCTGAAAAGCCACTTGATGAACAACCTGCTAACCTCTCTGTTAAATGCCCTGGGAGGGTATCCATGAACAGATCCACCATTTCTCTCTCCAGCAAAGGTGGTTGTACTCTGGCGGCAACCTCACGCCATCTCTGAGCATAATCTTTAAAGCTTTCTGAATTCTTCTGTGACAAACTCTGGAGTTGAGTACGGCTAGTCGCCATATCAATGTTGTACTGATATTGTTTAAGGAAAGCCTCCCCTAGTTCTTTCCAGCTTCGGACAGAGCTCATTGCCGGCTTCATATACCATTCCAATGAGCCCCCCAGAGAGGTTGTCCTGGAAATAGTACATCCAGAGCTTTTCGTTTCTAGTGTGAGCATCCATCTTTCGGTAAAAATCCTGTAAATGCATTTTGGGGCAGGAGTTGCCATTGTACTTATCAAAAGATGGTGGCCTGAACTTAGGAGGAATGACCACTTCGGGAACCAAGCCCATATCAGATACATCTATCCTAATAGTGTCTCTACATTCAAGGGCCTTAACCTTCTCAGCCAGCAATAGAAAATCTTGAAAGTTTCCTCCCATTCCAAAACCCATATATTCATTAATAGGAGGGAATTGATCCTCTTGATGGTCTTCCACAGGGATGAAAGTAGGTGTGCCAGTTTCTGGACCTGGAGGTCCATTTACTCTATTGTTGTTGGGTGGATTCTCCTGAGCATCTGGAGTGACCACTGGAGGGTCATTTTGGGGAGGAGTAAGCCTCTGCATAGCACTTCTCAGTTCTTGTTGTCCTTGGGCCATGCCCTACATCTAAGCCATAAACTCTCCCATTCGGTTGCGAAGTGTATTGGGTTTTGTCTGCATAGTGTCCATGATGTTTCTTTGATTCCGATGAGGAATATTCTGTCTGGGATGACGGGTCATGGCTGCTCTCACAATCTTTACCTGAAGAATAGATAAGTTAAGTATCCTGAAGAAACCTACAAAAGAAAAAAATGCAAATGATATGTATGCAATGCAATGATGTGTTCCTTTTATCCTCAAGGTTTTTTCTTTCCCGTTATGGTATTAAGAGAATAACATTTGGAAGAAGACCCAATATGATGTTCAAATAATGTGACAGCCGTGGAGAATTGGTGCTTATTACCTCGTGTCAGTGCAAAAGATAACAACCAGAGATTCAAGGTAAGCCAATCACATAAACTGAAATCTGAAATAACAAAGTCCCTGAAGGGTGCCAATCAAAAGAAAAGAAAAGTACATCAATAAAAAGGAATCCCACAACAGGCCTATGGGTAATCCAGGTACAAGAACATGAAACTAAACCCTAGGGAGTTCTACATCTTGCAACCTCCATCTAAGGCGCTTGACGTCCTGGAACAACTAAGCTATGTCCGAATGATTGGGCTCTTAGACGAATCTCTGGATGAGGAGATCCCTTAGATCAAAAGAAGCATGTAACTCTTCAATCTGCTGTAGGAACTCCTTCTCATTTTCTTTGCTCGGACCTGGTTCAGTCTTTGACTTCTTTACATCAGCTCGAAGCTTCAGCTCTTCTACCTCTTTCTGGACATATTCAGCTATTTGTTGACTCTTTGCCATCTGATGAAGGTATTCCTTCTGTTGCTATTGGGTTTTCTGAACTAGTTCTCCTTGTTCGACTAGGGAATCCTGAAGTTTTTTGATCTTCAACTTGAATCCAGTCTCTACCTCCTTCTGCTTTTTCTGGTGATCATTCCACTTCTTTTGCCAGAGTGTAATAGTTTCATTAGCTTCATCCAATTCTTTCTTATCTTTCCGGTGCTGACTCGCCATGTGGATCTCAGCTAATCCTCTTTTCTTAAAGTATAGTTCTCTCTCATCAAAGTCCTTATGCTTGAGTCGGAATATCTCTTCAGCTTGGAGAGCTCTCTCTCCTAACTGCTGGTTCTGAATCATCAGTTTCTGACTAGAGTTCTGGGCCTCCTGATTTTCGACTCTAAGTTGTTTGACCAAAGCCTCCAATTTTTGGTAATCCTCTAAAGGCCCGGTAGTAGGCGGTGGCAATGGTGCGGAGAAAGGGATTGGAGTTACTTGAGGATTCTCCCTTACCCAAGCTTCAAATTCAGGAAACATTTGATTATTACTCCTGCCCAAGCGCTCTATGCCTTTTCTATTAATCAACTTCCAAGCACCTGCAGCTTCTCGAACAAAGGGAGATTATTTTTCACAGGGAAATAGAAAGTCTGAGCTAACTCCGAATCTTTGGGCACATTCTTGAGTGCGTATCCCAATTGTCTCCTCAGGAGTATGGGGTTGTAGTTGATGCCCCCAGCTACTCCTAAAAGGGGAACATTAGGATACCCTCCACAGCTGGAGATGAGCTCTTTCCCTTTTAGCCTTAAGGTGAACCATCTAATATCCTTGGCGCTCAACATGCTTAGCTTTTGCGACCAGATCACCTTTGGATCAATGAATACTCCAGTAATGGGGATGTGCCTCATGAACCATATGTAGAATAATGGGGCACAACACCTAACTAGGCCACCTCACCTCTTCTCGTTCTTATAGTGCACTGAATAATACAGATCACCCAGGATAGTGGGTACGGGATTCTTCAGCACGAACAAATGAATGGCATTCATATCCACGAATTTCTCCATATCAGCAAACAAGATTATCCCATATACGGATAATGCCAGGATGGCACAAACTGAATCCCACTGTTTTGCTACGGCAAGTTCTTCAGCCCTTCTGACCAGAAATTCTACAGGAAAACCAAGCACCCCTGCCTTGGTGGCAGCCAGATTAGCAGATATCTCAAATAAAGAGTTTTAGCAATGTCAGAATGGGTAGGTCTTGTCATCTCTGAATTGAAGGGAATTTGATCTTTGAGAGGCACTCCCAAAATATCAACATACTCTTTGAGCAATGGACCTAGCTGGAAATCAGGAAACATGAAACATCAGAGTCTAGGATCATAGTACTGTAACAAGGTATGGATGGCTCTCCTTTGTGAACTATCCAAGTTGAACACCAGGTCCAGAATATATTCATATCTCTCTTTGAAATATCCCAATTGACCCGGGGTAATAAGAGACACCATCTGGTTGAGCAAATCCACCTTTGTATAAAACAATTTGTAGAACACATTCTTCTTTCTGACATCTTCCATCTTTGAAGTAGGAATACGACCAGGGACCGGGAGTAGTGCGAACCCTGAGAATAAAAAGAACACAAATGATTAATGATGTTATGATGCTTATGCAAGGCGAGGCATGTGATCAGTGACGTGTATGTGGTGTGCCAATCATATAGCAAGTGTCGGTGCATGGTCACAATGTCAACATATCACAATAACAATCTCTCTGATCTGGGACCCATATCTCAAAATCAAGGTACAAGAGAACCAGATCACAAAACTGAACCATACTGGCAAAGCGGGTATGTTGAAGGTTTTAGGATTCCTACAAACCTGTAAACCCCTCCCAATCTCACGGGTGTACTACTCGGGTCAACATCACGGACTCTCAAAGCCGAATAGCAATAATACATTCACCATTTCCGAGAAATGGCTCATGACTAAATCAGGGAATCAGTTTGGCATTATGTACTACTCAGGAAGGTCTCAGCTGAGTCCAAGGAAACAAGCATCCCTCATAAGTCCCCAGCTTCAAGCACTGAATCAAGAAACAATATCACATTCAACCCTTGGGATACAATGCTATCGTCATACGAACAATTTGCTTTAACCGGATTCTTATGAGAGAACCAGACCATCCTATACGAGTTCCTAGTGGGCCCTCACATGCGAGTGGGTTTGCCAACAAATGTGGTCTGCCACTGTCATCACTGGAGAGGGGTGTTTCCACTAAGGTCCTCAATGATCAGTCACCAAATGCACATACCTATCAAGGTCGTACCCTCATGTGAGGTAATCCCCACACAAAATATTTCCAAGACGGTCGCAATCTGGGTGTGGAGCACATCGCCACTCATCATGGTGAGATACCATGGAAGTACAATGTTTGTCCATGCTAATCCTATGGTGCACTCAAGCCGAGTGTTTGGCTTATCTCATAGTAACTCCCATCCCACAGATAAAACGAAATCAGCACAGCCAGACAGTCCAATATAAAATGATGCATGGAAAATAAATACTGAAAGCAGTAAATAAATGTTGTAAAGTAAAGCTGTAAAGTAAAATTGTAAATGAAAACAGTAAATAAACACACAGCAGCACACAGATAAACACACAAAGAAACAAAAGAAAATAGGCGCTAGAATTGACTCTATGAGGGAAACCATCGATTCTGGGTTCGGTCCCCAGCAGAGTCGCCAGCTGTCGCTCCCAGTATTTTCATCCTAGTACAAACGAGAAAGTGGCGCGGAAAAGGTAGAGTCGCTAGCCAGGAATTTTTATCACGAATGAATGGGAAAGGTAATGCTGCACAAACCTAAGGAAGAAGGAAAGGACGAGGCCTTGCGAACCAAAGATCTAGGTTCGGGAGTCGGTTACGACCTGGGAAGATATTATCACCCCAGACCGTCTGCCGTATCCGACAGGATCCACGCTTGTTTGTTTGTCTCAAAGTGTAAAAGAATAAAGTTGCTGCCGAACAAAAGAAATGCTACTACAACTGAAAATAAGAAAGGGAACTAGAAAAGAGAACTAAAAGGGAAAATGTACAGAAAATAAAGATTGTGCTCGAACGGGCCATACCCTGCTGCCTACGTACCTCATCGGGAAAATGAGGATCAGAGTCGACGTAGTTCTCCTAACTAAGGAGGGAACTATTTATTTGTGTCTTTTATAGATGGAACTGCGTATGTATATCCTCATATGTTGCAGGCTCGACTTGTGAGAGTGCGTTTACCGTCTTGCATGCGAGACAAGTCGTCATAAGTTCATGCTGAGAATGAATGAGGTGAGAAGAGAAGTTCCCGCAGGATAGCCGCTTATTGTGTTTTTTTTGTCTTTTATGAGAAGTATTTTGAATTTATTTGTGAACGTTCTCATACTAAGACCTATCCATCGTGGTAGATAAATTACACCTCGCCCCGAAATAGGACGCATATAAGTACTCCACAACAATGTCTCGTGGCGTATAAGAACAGTTAACCTTTATTAGGTATTTTATTATTTTCTTCATGAGGTGAGAAAGAAAGACTCAAGTTGAACAAAGGAAAAAAACTAAGGGGACTAAGATGCAATCCTAATTTAGTTATTATATTCAAAAGGTGATCCTAATGGTTTGTGAGGTTTTTCTAATCCTAAGGAAGGAAAGGAAGAAAAAGAGAATTAGAACTTAACTTACTTCCTAAGGAAGTTAAGTTGGTTATAAAGATGGGGAAACCTATACAAGTGGAATACCAACACTAAGGAAAATACAATTAAAAAATATAAAGGGAAAAAGAAACATTAGTTCAAAGCACATAAAACAAATATAAAAGCTATACACATCATGTAAATGCACTTAAAGGGATTCTAAGCCTAAGTCCTAAAACTAAAAAATCTTAAATGATAACAAAATTCTAAAATCAGTAGCTAAACCATACTAAGGTCTTCTAATATTATAAGATTAAACATAAACAATCTATGTCCTTATGCAACCTGTAACACGGTGGGAGAACTGACTTTCTATAAATATTGCGGATAGCAAGAGTCGCCATCGACTTTTATTTTATCCATAAGAAATGGACATAAAAGAACAGGAAAGACCGTTTTGAAATGACTTGAGTTCGGGGGGTAGGTTATATAAAGGGAAGGTGTTAGCACCCTTTATATCCATGGTTATCCAGCAATAGAAAATCTTGAAAGTTTCCTCCCATTCCAAAACCCATATATTCATTAATAGGAGGGAATTGATCCTCTTGATGGTCTTCCACAGGGATGAAAGTAGGTGTGCCAGTTTCTGGACCTGGAGGTCCATTTCCTCTATTGTTGTTGGGTGGATTCTCCTGAGCATCTGGAGTGACCACTGGAGGGTCATTTTGGGGAGGAGTAAGCCTCTGCATAGCACTTCTCAGTTCTTGTTGTCCTTGGGCCATGCCCTACATCTAAGCCATAAACTCTCCCATTCGGTTGCGGAGTTTATTGAGTTTTGTCTGCATAGTGTCCATGATGTTTCTTTGATTCCGATGAGGAATATTCTGTCTGGGATGACGGGTCATGGCTGCTCTCGCAATCTTTACCTGAAGAATAGATAAGTTAAGTATCCTGAAGAAACCTACAAAAGAAAAAAAATGCAAATGATATGTATGCAATGCAATGATGTGTTCCTTTTATCCTCAAGGTTTTTTCTTTCCCGTTATGGTATTAAGAGAATAACATTTGGAAGAAGACCCAATATGATGTTCAAATAATGTGACAGCCGTGGAGAATTGGTGCTTATTTGTAAACACCCCAAATTTGCCCTCACCCATTCACACCATGGCTTGTGATCTTTTCATATGCATAAATTCAATCATAGCATCTCATACCACATTTTTGATTCACTGCATTGATTCAAAGTCATCTGCATCTAGGGTTTGTGGTCTGAGCAATCCTGAGCCATTTGAGCCACTCCAAAGGTCATCGATCACTTCAAAGGGGTCCATGTATGTTCAAGCATCATATTATATCCTCTCAAGATCAAAGAAGCCAAAGAATCACAAGAACTGAGGATGGCATGGAAGTAGAGCCAGGTTTAACTGCACAGATGACCTGAAATTAGGGTTTTGGTTTCAAAGGCCATAACTCCAAATTGTTTGGTCATTATTGTTTCTATGGGTCTCTATATTTTATAGGGATCATGCATATCAATTTTCATGAATAAATTCCATGGGGAAGGCATCTAATCAAGAGTTGACTTCTTGAGCAAGTCAGTGCAAAATCAGGGCATCTGAGGCCCCCAATGACCCAACCAAAGGGTGTTCTTCATCATTTTGAATGTGTATGAACTTTATTTGATCATAGAAGAGGTTAAAAGTTCACAAAATTGAAGAATTTCAAGCCATTTGCAAAGTTGCCTTTTTGGGAAAATGACTTGTAATGGAAACTTGCCATTTTGGGAAACTTTTTCAACCCTTTCTTTTTTATTCAAAAATGTTTTAAATAAGAAAACTTTGGTCATGAAAGTTGTAGAATGGATCATTCCCTTTTCAAAAAGTACAAGAACTCTTCTAATTCATTTTGGATCAAAAGTTATGGCTTGTCAAAGTTGGGGAAAATCACATAATTTTAAGTTATGCTCCAAAGAGGCAAAGTTGCAAAATCCCTTGCCAAGGTAAAATGAGACCTCAAAATGACTTCTAATCTTTGTACAAACATAAACCAATGCCTAAAAGTCAGAATGCATCAAAGGTTTGCCCATTTTCATGACTTGTGGATCAAGAAATCACAAAAGGGGCCAAAAGTCACAAAGTTGCAAAACATCATACAAACCCTAATCCACTTGCTGCCTTGCTTCTAATCCATTTCCATGGTTCTCCCTAAACTCAGCTTAGCCCAACCATGCCCCTATCACAGCCTTACACTTGCCCATACCTCAAGTACACCTAACATTGACTTTTTGCATAAAGACCCATACCAATCAAGCTAGGCCAGACCAACTCCTCTGACCTATCCAAGAGTGATAAGTGTACCAAAAGGAACTGAACACACCACACACACAAGCCTGAAACACTCTCCAAGCTTTTCCCTCTTATATATTTTCATTCGAAACACATCACACAGGCATCAAACATAAAAACAAACTCCATAGAACATCTCAGCATGTCTCACTGATCATTTCCCACCCCTCACTTGCCCCTAAAACCACCACAATCAAAAATACGATTTCCATACTCCCTTGACCTGAGCTTCTGCCAACTTTCTCTGGAGGCCATATAAACTCTAGCTAAGTGTCAAAAGCTTCAAAGGAGGATCATTGGAGCTTGTTTGAACCAAAGAAGCAGCCAGAAAGTCCCTGTTTCGAAAGCTCAAGCTCAGGTAGCTATGGCATTTATTTTTCCAGAACTTCCATTTTTAGTTTCTAAATGCTTCCTTATGCTTCACTGATTATCATGATGTGATTTGTTTTGAAAATGAGTGAGAAATGGCCATGTATGCTTGTTCTGAAACTTTGCCCGTGAAATGAGTTTTGGTTTGATTCTTATGATTCAGTGAAAATAAATGATTTTTGGGGTGGGGGTTAGGTTTAATGATGTCTAAGGATTGAATCTGGAGATTTTGGTGAAGTTTTGATGCGTAGGGAGTGAGATAGCATGAACACCTTGCCGGAGAAGATGACCGGAACACTGTTCCGGTCACCTGAAAGTGTTTAGGGTTCAGATTAGGGCTTAATGACGTAATTAGTGTAGTTTGAATCTCAGCCATCCAGATGCGCGCGCTGGTCAATTCCCTCCCTTTTTATTTGAATCTCAGCCACTGGATTGGATTACTTTCATAAATTCGTATTTTTAATTCATTTAAATTGTATTTATTTCCACATTTTATTTAAAATAGCAAAATACCTTTAAAAATTATGAAATTTTTTGTCAAGAGTTTCATTAATTTTTAAAACACAAAAATATTTTTATTTTCATTTTTTGCATAAAAAATTATTTTTAAATCTTTTAAATGTTTATTTTTAATTAATTAATGGCAATTAATTAATTAAAATACATTTAGGTATTTAAAAATCACAAAAAAATTCACATAACATTTAGAAACATTTAGAAACATTGTCCAACTCTCAAACCAAATTTCTTTTTTGTTCTTGATGCCTTTTGATTCTTTTCATTGGAATTAATTTCATTTTTAGGCAATATTTTGTTCCAAACTTCAAAATTTCCTTTCTGCCTAACCATTGAGAGTTGGATGATGATTCTTTTTGCATTGTACTCTTCATAGCATGTAGTTTATAGGATAAATTTGATTTGAATTAATCTTGCATTTTCAATTTGTTTAGCATTTTTCTTGATGAAGTACCCCAAAACCCTAGCAATCTTAGGAAATTCATAACTTTCATTAGGTTAAGAGTTGGATCCTCTCCCTTGGGCAGTGAGTTTGTATAGGTTTAGGGTATCTTTGATTGCATTTTCAAATTTTTATCATGTCATTTGCTTCTGGTTTTGGATTTTTGCTTTACATGATGCATATAACCCTAATTTGTACTTTCCTTTGCATCCATTTCTCATTTGCTTGCATCCATTGACTTGACATGACATTTTGTGCATTCATTTGATTCATAAGACATCTTAGGACATATTAGAATTATGTTTGATCATTGCATCATTCCTTTGCCATGTTGTATGTCCATTGCATTTCATAACTTTACATGTATGTTCATGGTTCAAAGCATGTCTCATTTGCATCCTTATGTTTGTTTGATCATTCCCATGTCTTGTCTCATGTTTGTACCATCTCATAGTATCATTTACATCATACCTATGCTTCTGGTTTTTGTTTGTATCATGACATTGTACCTCATTTGCATTGCATTTCATTTCTTTTGGCTAACTTTTCAGGTGGTAAGTTGTTTAGAGAAGTGAAATTGCTTTCACTTCTCACAATCTCTTCTCATCTCTCTAGCATCTTTGCTGCATCTTACTTGTGTATTAGAGTGAGCTTGCTCATTCATGTTCATCTCTTACTTTCTTCCTTCAAGCAACTTGTCTTCTTAAATGAAGCAAGTTGTTTTGCTTCTCTTTGCTCCTTTCATCTGCTTTCCTTCCTGGTGGTTTCCCTGAATATCTTTCTTTCTCAGGCCTCATTAACCCTAGGATCTCCAAGCATGATAACAATTAGGGTTTGATTAGTCCCCCATTTAGTTTTACCTTTGTGTCATCCTTGAGTCTTCTCTTCTCATCTCATAATCAGGGACTAAACCCTAAAGGTTTTAAGGCTTTGTGATTAGGGTTATGCCTGTATCCTTCTATTAGGATGGAGTGTATAACTCTAATCCTAAGTGTTAAACCCTTAATGTGTTTAAATCCTTTAATCAACTTACTTAATAATCACCAAGACTTCAAGCTTGTAACTTGGGCCTTGCATTAGGGTTCTAATTCTTCCTTAACTGGTTAAGAAAGACTAACCCTAGTGTTAATGGACAAGTCCCCCTCAAGTTGTCTTACAAACCATAAAAATCATTTCTTCATCTTATCATTAACTAAAATCCACTTTAATAAAGGCTTTGTTTTGTCATGAGGTTAATCCCTAATCATGGATTAAGTTGAGGAGCTTTCCTCAGCTTAAATGTTCTCATCTATTATCCTTCTATTAGGATGGTGTAATGAGTCCATTAAATCCCTGATTATGGCATAAACTCATTACTTAACACTAAACAAAAAACAACAAAAACATCTAAATAATCACAAGTAGGTTAATGATCTTAATCCTACATCCTGGTAATTAAGTGTGAGATGCTGACTTCACACTTAAGGTATTCTCATTACCCCCAATCAGAGGGAGGATGTGATGAGTTTACTAACCTTTGGTTTAGACTTAAGCTCATTAACTTATGACAAATCCGAAAGCAATAAAAGATTGAAAACACAAAAACAAACAATAATCGTCTCCTCCGGGATTCTTTTCTCATCTCATTCACCCACAAACGAGAACTTGCTTCTTCCGTCTAATGCAAGACAGTTTGCACCTGAGCCAGACAAGTCATACACTTGAGCATAGACAAGTAAGCAGTTCACAGGTCAATTTATCTTTCAGTCTCTTTGAGTCGAACTACGGCGTTCTGACTTCCTCATTGCACGAGAGGATACGTAGGCATAACTTAACAGTTATCGAACAAAAGTCTCAGTATATTCCCCCTCTTTCCAGTATCATTCTTTTAGCCTCATAATCTTGAGCATTTCACTCTTGTCCTTTCACTGACACTTCTCGTGTACACTTCACATTTCTTTTACACCGACACTTGCATTCTTTCCAGTTTTGATACACAGATTGCACTGACACTACCCCTTTAAAACACAAATTTTTCAAGCGTGGATCCCGTCGAGTACGACGGACAATCTGGGTGCTAATACCTTCCCAGGTTGTAACCAACCCCCTTTCTCAGTTTCTCTGGTTCACAACCGTCTTATCCATATCTTTCTAGGTCTATGCAGCATTACCTTTCCTCCGGGTTAAAAATGCCTAGCTGGAGACTCTTGTCTTCTGAGTTCACCCTTGTGTGTTCTCTCCCCTTTCGCCGACCGTTCGCGTCTGTACCCCTTATGACCTAGGTGTCATTTGGTGGGAGCGACAGCTTGGCGACTCTGCTGGGGAGACCCTTATACTGTAACCAGGGCTTCTGGTTCTTTTTGTGGGTTCCTCCTAGCGCTTGTTTGATTTGTGTTTACTGGGGTGTTATGTGCTAATTGTGTTTATATATTTGTTTTATTTACTGCTTTATGTACAGTTATTTATTGCTTTCTTTACAGCTTTATACATCATATTGTCATATTGTCATCTGGCTGGATCTGGTTTTTGTTTTGGTGGGTGGGGTTCTACTGAGAGTTTAAGGTCCTATACCTGGGACCTGAGTGACACCTAGGCTAGAGTGGTTCATGTTCTTTCCCATTCCATTTCGGTCTGTTGCGGGAATATGAAACACGGTTCAGATGTAGGTTTCTTCTTGAGAACTCTGTGCTACAGATTTCCTGTAGTGCTAGGGCTATCTGGGAAGCCTGCTAAGTCTGGATGACCTTTATTATGACCTCCAGAAACTGAGGTGAATTAGAGGAGGATCCTTTATGGTTATTGTAAACACTGTACCTCCAGATTAGAAGTGTTTACACTTCTCATAACTGATCCAAGTCTGAGGATCCTTGTTCTAGAACACCACCTGTAAGGGGGTTGGGCTGTTTACAGGTTTGCAGGTACCATTGGCCACATCATACCCTGTTACTATTTGGTTTAAGAGTACCTCACATTGGGACAGTTCTTGTGATTTGAACCCTGGACATGTGACTCTTTATTTGAGTCCCCCACCTTGGTTACTGGATTTCTGAACCTCCATCTGGACTTCTTGAACATACATGGACTCATATCAAGACAATAATCAGATCCAGCTTGATCACAAACCCTTGCATATCATTTGCATACTCATCATTGCATCATTTAACATTTGTTTATTTGTTTTTCAGGGTATCCACATCATATTTGGCTTGGTTTTGACCCCTTCATCTGCATAGACCCCTGTTCATCAGTTATCTGCCTCAGCTATCTTCATCAGTTGCCTGCTTCAGCTACTTTCATCACCAGCCTCAGCCTATCAGTGACTCATCTCCAGTATCAGTTTTCATCATCAGTATTTGTTTTCAGCTCTTCATCAGCAGTCATGGCACCCAAGAAGAGCAACATTTCATACCATTTCTTTGAGCCTGTGTTGACTGGTATCAGGCAGGTCCATGCACTTATCACTCCAGACCACATCCCATTATTCAGAGAGCATTATGGAGGCATCCTTGATATGGTTATGGACCTGGACCCTTCTCAGAGGAGTTTGATCCACACTTGCCTACAGTTTTATGACCCTCCTTTGAGATGCTTCACTTTCCAGAACTTTCAGCTAGGACCTCTGCTGGAGGAGTTCTCATCTTTGATTGGAGTACCTGTCAGGGGTGATATCCCCTTCAACCCAGAGATGACTTCTCCCAGCAATGGAGAAGTGGGAAAAGCACTGCACCTAGAACCTATTGTGATTGAGCAGAACATGACAACAAAGGCTGGGACCCTGGTTTGCACCTGGACTTTCTGATTTCTCAAGCCATCCTGAAGGCCTCTTTGGGAGAATGGAGGGCAGTTTGTGCATTGTTAGCCCTCAGCATATATGGGGTTATACTATTTGCAGATAAGCCAAAGTTTATCAGCAAGAATGCCATTCATCTCTTCCTTTTGAGGAACCCAGTACCCACATTGCTGGGGAATTTCTATTATTCTGTCCATCAGAGAAATGAGAAGCAAAGAGGAAAGTTGGTGAGATGCTGTGCTCCCCTATTTCATATCTGGCTGCTCAAACACTTACCTAGGACTGATGCCTTCCTGAATCCTCACCAACAGAAGAATTGGGCTAAAAGACTTATTGCTTTGACTTCAGATGACATCAGATGGTGTACCCAGAGCACCAATGGCAGGGATATAATAACTAGCTGTGGGAAGTATCCCAATGTACCTCTAGTAGGAGTAAAGGGTTGCATCAACTACAATCCTTTGCTGTTTAAGAGGCAATTGGGCTATGCTTTGGTTCACCCTCCTAGAGCGCAAGACTTGGCTGAAACCCTGTATTGTGAGATAAAACCTAATCTAGCTGTTGTCAGACAAGCATCCTGGGCTTGGGACAACATCCAGACCAAAGGGATGGCCATTCTGGGGAGGTGCAACAATGTGTCTTCAGCTCAGTATTATGAATGGTCTCATGCTAGGGCTCAGATTTCTGGGATGCCTTTCACCATTGAGGATGCGCCTGGACCATCCACAGTACCACCTCCAGCCACTGTCAGCCTGGAAGAATTTGAGAAGCTGAAGGAAAGGAATGAGAATCTGTCTCAAGCTCTGAAGAAGACCCTTTGGGAGAGGAGTGATGGCCGCTTAGACATTGAGAGGATTAGAAGCTTAAAGTGGAACATCTGGCCAAGATTGAGAAAGCAGAGGACTACATCAAGAAATCAAGAACTGGAGAGAAAATTTTGAAGAATGCCTGTAAAAAGGCCCAGTTTCAGAAGGCTAGGACTGATCTCTACCTGCAAGAAAGTCAAGCTAGGTGGGTCATGATCACTGAAGCTCGTACTCAAGAAGATAAAAGAACTCAAGCCAGGATTGAGCAATTGGAGGCCAATGAAAAGAAACAACAGGAGGCTCTGCTAGCAGCCCAGAAGGAGATTTCAGAATTGAAGCTTAGGGCTGGTGTGAAGAGGTCAAAGGACCAAGACATGCACAAGAAGCTGACCACTGCTATTGCCACCAGAAACCTTCTTATCAGAAACATTACAGAGCACCCGGCTGGTCCTGTAACTGAAGCACTTTTGAAGGAGGTTAAGGAGGATGAGTTTGGATTAGATGTTTGATTTCCTTGTTTGTTGTTATTTCCATTTCTTGTACTTTTCTTTTTATGTTGTATTTTGACCCTTCAGGGGCGTATGTTGTAAAAGCAAACTATGTATGATCTACCATGTGTAATATATTTGTTAGTTTGTTTCATCGAGTTTCTTTTCTCAAGGAAACATCAAAGCATCTTCCTCAGGGTCTAGAAAGGTCAAAACCAAGAGCCAAGCCGGATACCTTGGAAAACAAATAAGCATACTGCATTGCATACTGACTCTTGTTTTGTTTTGTAGGTTTTTGTTTTGTTTGTTACTAACTCTATTGTGGTTCAGGAATTATTGCTCGCCGTCGGGTGTTCCCTCTCAATCGTCCGCACTGGTATCCTACTCGCAACAATCTTCCTGGTATCCAAATGGATCAAGTACAGCAAGATCTGACAGAGGTCAGAACTCAGATGGCTAATGAAAGGCTGGAGATGAGAAACCAAATGACCCAATTCATGGAAGTAATGAATGGCTTGGCCCAAAGTCAAGAAAGGTTGAGGGCATTAGTAGAAAGACAAACCCCAGAAGAACCCCATCTGGGAACTGGAGGAACAAGTAACAATGAAAGGGGTCAGCCTCATGTTAACCCACCAGTATATGGGCCTCATCTACATCCGGAAGTCAACATCCCGGGTAATGTACAAGGAAATACCACTAGGGGGAGGATCTTACAAGAGGACCCCCAAGAGGAGCAATTCATTGTCATGGGAGCTGGTGATGAAGCCCATGACAGGAGGTTTGATGAAATTGCTGAGAAGTTGAGATCTCTGGAGTCTCAAAATTCCCTGGGTTTTGATGTCATGGATATGGGGTTAGTAGACGGGGTAAGAATTCCCCAAAAGTTCAAACCCCCGTGCTTCGAGAAGTACAATGGCACTTCCTGTCCACGAACTCACTTGCAGTCCTTTCTGGGGAGACTTAAGGCCTACACCATGGATGAAAAACTGTGGATGTTCTATTTTGAAGACAGTTTGACTGGGGCTTCAAGGGAGTGGTATTCACACTTGACCAGAGCTACAATCAGATGCTGGAAGGACCTAGCTGAAGCCTTCATCAGGCAGTACCAATACAATCTAGACATGGCTCCTAACAGGACCCTTTTGATGGGAATGTCTCAGTCCTCCAGAGAAAGCTTTAGGGAATATGCCCAGAGGTGGAGACAGCTTGCTGCTGCTGTCCAGCCACCCATGTCGGAACGAGAAATGGCCGACATGTTTATGAATACTCTGCAAGGAACATATATTGATAGGCTAGCTGCCTTTTCTTCCACCAGTTTCGCAGACGTAGTTATAGCTGGAGAAAGAATTGAAAGCCTTCTGAAGATGGGTAAGATTTCTGATAATGGTACAAGTTCGTCCAGTAACCCCAGGAAGCCTTTTGTGGGACCTAGAAGAACCGGTGAGACAAATGTCGTTCATACCAGCAGGGGCAGACCTCAATATGTCCACAGATCAGTAGCAGCTGTCACTATTCCAGCTCCGATTCCTCAGCAACCAACATATCAACCACAACAACAACCACACTATCAGCAGCAAGTTCAGTATCTGCCACAAAGGACCTACAACAACAATAACAACAATCAACAGCAAAGACCCTTTCAGCAAAGACCATCACAGGCAAATAGGGTGATTGACCCTATCCCTATGCCTTATGCTGCCTTATTGCCACAACTCCTGAAACTCAACTTGGTTGAATTAAGGACATTGGCACCACCAGATCCCTCTAATCTTCCAAGGAATTATGATGTCAACGCCAGATGTGCTTTCCACTTCAATGCTCCTGGCCACAATACGGAGAAGTGCAGGGCCTTGCAAATGAAAGTCCAAGATCTGGTGGATTCTAAAGCCCTCAACTTTGCACCCCCTCCAAGTGTCACCAAGAATCCCATGCCCAATCATGGAGGACCAAGAATTAATGCCATTGAGGAAGACAAGCCATCTTTCTTAATCACCAGTGTTGGACAGATTCAGACACCTCTGGTCGAAATTAAAGCTCAGCTCCTAGAATGTCAGATGTTCCCCGGGTGTGAGCTCGGTTGTGGGTATTGCAACATTTCGGTCAACGGGTGGGATAATTTGAGAAGCGACATAGATGGTCTTATCAAAAGTGGTATACTTCAAATCACTACAACGGCGTCTACAAATCCAGCAATTCCCCTGACAACAATTCCTGATTCCTCTACAACTGCAACAACAATCATTCCAACCAATTCATCAATATCATCAACAATGGCTTCATCTATCACTTCAACAAATCAAATGTCAACAACCATTTCTTCTACAACATCAGCATCCATTTATTCAGCAGAATCCTCTACAACGCCAACAGAAATTAATGAAGATATCTCAGCAGTCACCATTTACTATGATCCATCAGATCTTCCTCCAAACAACAACTTTCAACAACAAATAGTGGCACCTCCTGCCAGATTACCGGTCACCATTTACTACGATCCGCACACCATTTCAGTACCCTCCTCTGCAGCAGTCAGTCCAGTTACCATCACGGTGCCTGGGCCAGTTCCCTATGAAAGCGGTAATGCCATACCTTGGCATTATGGCTCTGATCTTTACTGAAACGGGGAGAAAATCACTTTGGATTCTTCAACTTCTTCTCCACAGATTGATAATGTTGGGGGAGGCGGAGGCTTCACCAGAAGCGGACACCTTTTTGCCTCACAAGTGCAAAGACCTAATGTTGAAGCAGAAGCCGCTGCCAAAGCAAAAGGAAAGAGTGTGGTATCTGAAGAACCAATCATCAAAGAAACTCAGAAGACATCTTTTGAGCAATATGTAGATGAGTTCATGAGAATTATAAAGAGAAGTGATTACAAGGTGGTGGATCAGCTTCACCAAACTCCCTCAAAAATCTCCATATTATCCCTGTTGATGTGTTCTGAAGCTCACAGGAATGCATTACTGAAAGTCTTGCACGCAGCATACGTGCCAGAGGAGATTACTGTTAATCAGCTATAAACTGTGGTGGCAAATGTCAACACCAGTCATGGACTGGGCTTCACCAATGCTGACTTAACAACTGAGGGGTGTAACCACAACAAGGCTTTACACATCACTCTAGAATGCAAGGGTGCTGTTCTATCCCATGTACTGGTGGACACTGGGTCTTCACTCAATGTTCTACCAAAGAAAGCCTTGGTGAAACTGGAGTACGATGGCTTGGCATTGCGTCCAAGTAATTTAGTGGTGAGAGCATTTGATGGCTCTAAAAGATCAGTGCTTGGAGAAATTGATCTGCCTGTGATGATTGGCCCGCAAACTTTTAAAACTACCTTCTATGTGATGGACATTCAGCCGGCCTACAGCTGTTTGTTGGGTAGACCCTGGATCCATGCCACTGGCGCTGTTACGTCTACCCTTCACCAGAAGCTGAAATTCGAGTGGGAAGGCCAAATCATCACCATCTGTGGTGAAGAAGACATCTTTGTTAGCCATCTGGCTACGTATAAGTACATTGAGATGGATGGAGAAATCCATGAAACTATGAGCCAGGGGTTTGAGGCCCTGAACGTTAATGAAGCATTTGTTGTACTAGGAACCTCCATGACATCTTATCAGCAAGCCAGGAAGTTGTTGAAGAGGGTACTGCCCAAGGCTGGGGCAAGCTGCTGCCCATGGAGAAGAAGGAGGACAGATTTGGGTTGGGTTACATACCAACTCAACAAGATCAATCAGAGGCTGCCAAGAAGCCCAGTTTTGTCAACAGGGGAATGCTCACCCCTGATGCAGTGAACAACTTGGAAGACGAGGAGGAAAGCGACCATAACCTGGAGAGTTGGATACGTCCAAGGATCCTTGGGAGCCAAGTCCTTAGCTGGTCTTCCTAGGAAATTATAAGGGTTACTCCTGCAGAGTAATTATTATTTCCTGTATTTTTAAGCATGCATCAAGTCTTGCATCTTGCCCAAGATGACAAGACTAATTTTGTAATCGGGCCATCTTGTAGTTTTGTGCAAACAGATTAATCAATGAATATCGGACATCTTTTGCAAATGAGTCTTTTCCTTTCCCGCTCACTGTTTTTCATTTTTCTTTTTGTACAAAAATAAAATGGCAATGTTTTCCAAAATGATAACTTCATTTCACTTTTTTTTCCTAAACAAGATTAAAATTGATCACTAAAACGAACAATCTAAACCCTTGCAGAGAGTGCCTTTCAGACTACACCGACAACAACACTGCTATGACTCTGTATGACTTTGACAATCCAATCAATCAAGCTGATGAAGGGGTTGAAGAAGATTATGAGCTTCCTGAAGAGCTAGCCAGGTTGTTAAGGCAAGAGGAGAAGGTTATCACTCCTCATCAGGAGGAGGTCGAAACGGTTAATCTTGGTACGGAAGAAGATGAGAAAGAAATTAAGATCGGGGCCTGCCTACAAGATTCAGTGAAAGAACAACTGATTGATATGCTTCGGGAGTATGTGGATGTTTTCGCTTGGTCTTATCAGGATATGCCAGGGTTGGACACCGACATTGTCATGCATAAGCTGCCTTTGAAAGAATATTGCCCACCAGTAAAACAGAAGTTGCGCCGTACCCGCCCAGATATGGTTATGAAGATAAAAGAGGAGGTACAAAAACAGTGGGACGCCGGTTTCCTTGCTGTAACTAGCTATCCGCCGTGGGTTGCTAATATTGTACCTGTGCCTAAGAAAGACGACAAAGTGAGAATGTGTGTGGACTACCGGGATCTGAACAGAGCCAGCCCGACAGATGATTTCCCATTACCTCACATTGATGTATTGGTTGATAATACGGCTCAGTTCTCGGTGTTCTCCTTCATGGACGGATTTTCAGGATATAATCAGATCAAGATGTCACCTGAAGACATGGAGAAGACAACTTTCATCACACCCTGGGGCACGTTCTGTTATAAGGTGATGCCATTCGGACTGAAGAATGTTGGTGCAACTTATCAACAGGCTATGGTAACATTATTCCACGACATGATCCATAAAGAAATCGAATTTTATGTGGATGACATGATTGCCAAGTCCCTCACAGAAGAAGACCACCTGGTGAATCTGTTGAAGCTATTCAAGCGTCTGAGGAAGTACCAATTGAAGTTAAACCCCAACAAATGCACATTCGGGGTGCGATCCGGTAAGTTGCTGGGATTTATTGTAAGTGAGAAAGGGATTGAGGTTGACCCTGATAAAGTTAAAGCCATTCAAGAAATCCCTGCACCGAAAACAGAAAAAGAAGTTCGAGGGTTCCTAGGTAGATTGAACTACATTTCACGGTTCATATCTCACCTTACAGCAACTTGTGAACCCTTGTTCAGGCTATTGAGAAAAGAACAAACGGTCAGGTGGAACGAAGACTGCCAGAGGGCTTTTGACAAGATCAAGGAATACTTACAAGAGCCTTCAATCCTTATGCCTCAAGTTGAAGGAAGACCTCTAATCATGTACTTGACAGTATTAGAAGAGTCAATGGGGTGTGTGCTGGGCCAGCATGACGAGTCTGGTCGAAAAGAGTATGCAATATACTACCTAAGCAAAAAGTTTACCGACTGTGAACAACGTTATTCACTGCTCGAGAAAACTTGTTGTGCTTTAGCGTGGGCTGCTCGCCGACTAAGGCAGTATATGTTGACCCACACTACTTTGTTGATATCAAAGATGGACCCAGTTAAGTATATTTTTGAGAAGCCAGCACTTACCGGACGGGTTGCAAGATGGCAAATGATCCTCATAGAATATGACATCCAGTACAGATCTCAAAAGGCCATCAAGGGCAGTGTATTGTCTGATTATCTTGCTGAGCAACCTATTGATGATTACCAGCCTATGAGATTTGACTTCCCTGATGAAGATATCGTGTTCATAAAAGCAAAAGATCATGAAGAGCCTGTTCACACTGAAGGGCCTGACCCAGAAGAAGAATGGACTATGATGTTTGACGGGGCTGTTAATATGAATGGTCGTGGTGTTGGTGCAGTACTCATTACACCTAAAGGAGTTCACATGCCTTTCTCGGCAAAACTCACCTTTAACTGCACTAACAACGAAGCTGAATACGAAGCTTGTATTATGGGTCTTGAGGAAGCCATTGACCTCAGGATCAAAACATTGACTGTATTCGGAGATTCAGCTCTGGTAGTTAATCAAACCAACGACAAATGGTACACACATCAGGATCATCTGATACCTTACAGGGATTATACAAGGAGTTTATTGACTTTGTTTACCACAGTCAAGCTTGAGTATATCCCTCGAGACGAAAATCAGTTTGCAGATGCTCTGGCTACCATTTCATCCATGATCAAAGTTCAAGCTGCCAACTTTGTGCCTCGGATTTCAGTGTCCAGACTTGACAGACCAGCATATGTATTTGCAGCAGACGCTGTCAAAGATGATAAGCCTTGGTTCCATGACATTAAATGCTTCTTGGAGGATCAAACATACCCACATGGGGCATCTTCCAATGATAAGAAGACGTTAAGAAGGCTAGCTGGTAGCTTCTTCCTGAATACTGACGGTTCCCTGTACAAGAGAAACTTTGATATGGTACTTCTCAGATGCGTAGATAAGACAGAAGCAGACTTGTTGATGCACGAGGTGCACGAAGGATCCTTTGGTACCCATGCTGGAGGGCATGCGATGGCTAAAACGTTGCTGAGATCGGGCTATTACTGGATCACAATGGATGCAGACTGTTGTGCCTATGCCAGGAAATGCCAGATCTATGCGGATAAAGTGCATGTGCCTCCGAATCCTCTGAATGTGATGTCTTCACCTTGGCCATTTGCCATGTGGGGCATTGATATGATTGGCAAGATTGAACCGACTGCTTCCAACGGCCACAGGTTCATCCTGGTCGCCATTGACTATTTCACCAAGTGGGTTGAAGCAGCGTCTTATGCAAATGTCACCAGGCAAGTGGTAGCCCGATTCCTGAAGAGAGGCATCATTTGTCGGTAGGGAGTTCCCGAGCGAATCATTATTGATAATGGTTCCAACCTGAATAACAAAATGATGGAAGAGTTATGCCGGGACTTCAAGATCCAACACCACAATTCTTCTCCTTACAGGCCGAAGATGAATGGCGCTGTTGAGGCAGCTAACAAGAATATCAAGAAGATTGTGCAGAAGATGGCAGTTACCTATAAAGACTGGCATGAAATGCTACCATTTTCCTTGCATGGGTACCGTACGTCAATCAGAACGTCCACGGGGGCAACACCGTATCAGCTTGTGTATGGTATGGAGGCAGTCCTACCTGTTGAAGTTGAATTACCCTCCCTGCGGGTACTAATGGATGTTAAGCTGAACGAAGCCGAGTGGGTCCGATCCCGATACGAACAACTGAATCTGATTAAAGAAAAGAGATTAGCTGCAATTTGCCATAGGCAGCTATATCAGAAAAGAATGAAGAAAGCCTTCGATCAGAAAGTCAGGCTCCGAGAGTACCAAGTAGGAGATCTTGTGCTGAAAAGACTCCTCCCTCCTCATACAGACCACAGGGGAAAGTGGACTCCGAACTATGAAGGGCCATTCGTAGTAAAGAAAGTTTTCTCTGGTGGAGCACTGATGCTCAGCACTATGGATGGTGAAGACTTCCCGTCCCCTGTGAATTCAGATGCAGTTAAAAAATACTTCGCATAAAATGACCCGCTGGACATAAAACAGAATGTAAGTCCAGGCAAAAATAGGGCATCCCGGCGAGTCAAAAACAGAATAAAATACTCGGGCAAAAATAAGGGAAATAAGCAAAAATGTACACCCGCTGAGTTGAAAAGCCGCATTGGACAACTCAGGCAAAAAAGGGTATCCCGATGGATCGAAAACCCGAAAGGGCGATCCATGCAAAATAAGGGAATAAGCGAACAACTGTATTCTGAATTCGTCTGTATCACTTACAACTTGGTAAGCTTCGAAAGGATCAAGCTTCTTTCAGAATCAGCCTCCTTCAGAAAGCAAGGCGAGAAGAACGTCAAATGTCATACGAGTCATAGCAAAAAGGAAGCTTCTTGAAGCGTCATCAACATTGCCAACATCTTTTGTTTCTCAATTTGTAACGATCTCCTCATTTTAGGGGATTTGTTTCTTTTACTGTATCTTGCCAATTCAGGGCACGCGAATTAATAAAATCTGATTTTTAGTCATGTTTCGTCTTATACATTCTATTTTCGTTTGCAAAAATGTCCGATGTCTTTAAGATATTGATTGCATAAATACAGATGCTTCTCTTCTGAAAAATACGTGCTTGCAGGAAATATACTTACTCCTGGGAGTGTTTAAACTCTTATGATGGAATCTGGTAAGGGATACCTCGGGATTACTTGTGCGTTTCTCTGTCTTTTCAGGATTGTAGGTATTCGAAGCACAACATGGGGCATGAAAGCTTCACCCCAGCAAGTTGGCAAATCATTATCTGCTCAGTCTATCTCACAATTAGCACCGGAGGTGCTTTCTCCCTAACTGAGTTGCCATTTATTTTTCCTCCTCAGACAAGCACAAAAGCCAGGGAACCATCTCCCCACGGAGTTTCAGCCTCTAGAGCAATACCTGAAGACCTCACAACAAAGTAACAAAGCTTCTACAAACCCCAGCTAGGTCCTTCATTGCCAAGAAAGATCTATCAGTGATCTATTTCCTCAAGCAGAGTCATACATCTTATCAGACCTACCGATGATCTTATCCTCAGCTGGGATGTCCACTCCAAGCAGATTAGCCAGAGATCTTCACGGCAGCGGGATCCGAATCCCGGATCGTTCTTTGCATAATCATAGCATTCGCATCATATTCTCCCCGCAGAGCGTAGCATTCCGTCTAATGCGGAGCATTACGGCAAAAATCAAACATATTGCATAATCATAAGTCATGTTCTGAATCGAACACTTGAGAATACTGACAATCCGTCAACAATGTACAGAATGTTTCCCAAATTCCCCGGCAGAGAGCCAAGGCATTTTCCCTAAAAGATACAGATACTTTTTTTGACACCCGTCCGTGTCATATCCCCAGTAGAAAGCCAAAGCGTCCCCTTTGCACTCACCGTACAAATACATATACATACCAATTCCTTGACACCCGTCCGTGTCACCTTCCCCAACATAGTTACTTTGTAGATCATATATTCGTTTATAATGCACTTTTTGTTTACTCGTACAGATACCCGTCCGTATCTTGTGTACACCACTCAAATCCCCTCGGATTCGACACTCGTCCGTGTTCTCTGTTAACCAGTTGATACTCGTCCGTATCATCATCTTAGAACATGCGTCAAGCGTTTGTTTCTACTTGATACTCGTCTGTATCATAGTCTTAAGGATGCTCGTTCGCATCTTTAATCCATACACAATGTCGGTTACTTTTACAGAATTTAGACACTCGTCTGTGTCTATTTGTTCCCTAGAAGAGTCCCCTCAGATTCGACACTCGTCTGTGTTCTTTGTTAACCAGTTGATACTCGTCCGTATCATCATCTCTGAACATGTGTCAGCGTTTGTTTCTACCTGATACCCGTTCGTATCATAGTCTTAAGGATGCTCGTCCGCATCTTTAGTCTATACACAGTGCCAAAACACTTATACCTTTCATTTCTTGGATGTAAACACTCGTCCGTGTTTACTATTCCCCAGCAAACTCCCCAGCAGACTTGTTAAACTATTTCCTTTCTATCTGACATTCGTCCTATGTCATGATACCTTTGCGGCAGCCGTACCCTGCCAGGTGATCGTCCTTCACCTTTTTGATGATCGTCCTTCATCAACCCCCAGTGGAGTCTCTATTCATTAGACCCCCTTCGTATCCGACATTCGTCCTATGTCGTGATATCTTTAGCAGTCGTCCCCTGCTAGGTGATCGTCCTTCACCTTCTTGATGATTGTCCTTCATCATTCTATCCGATGGTCGTCCCCATTGTTGATCTTGTTATTTGGAATTAATCCTATGTCATGATAAACACTGAGAGCAGCCGTACCCTGCTAGGTGATCGTCCTTCACCTCTTGATGATTGTCCTTCATCATTCTATCCGATGGTCGTCCCCATTGTTGATCTTGTTATCTGGCATTTATCCTATGTCATGATAAACACTGAGAGCAGCCGTACCCTGCTAGGTGATCGTCCTTCACCTCCTGATGATCGTCCTTCATCATGCTTATCCGATGGCCGTCCCCATCGTCGACCTTGTTACCCGACATTCGTCCTATGTCGTGGTGCTTTCGGCAGCCGTACCCTGCCCGGTGATCTTCCTTCACCTTAGATGACCGTCCCTCATCTTATCCCCAACAGAGCAGCCGTCCCCTGCTAAGTGATCGTCCTTCACCTTAGATGACCGTACCTCATCATTTATTTCATAATCCCTAGAGAGTCTCATAGCTTTACTTGATGGCTGTCCCCATCACGATCTCTTATATCCCCAGCATGTCGGCCGTCCCCGTCATTGCTCTTTCCCCAGCAGTCGTCCTCTGCTCGACGGTCGTCCTCTGTCACCCGCACGTTATAATTACACTTTATTTTCTTTTACAATCTATATCCCTTTTCTTCTTCATTCAGTGAGTGCAAATTCTGGACTGTCTTTGGTATTCTACCACAAGTTATCTTGTTTGCCTGTTAAGCCGTTGCTTACATCCTACACAGCTAACTCATGTTTGAATAGGGGCAGCTGTAAACACCCCAAATTTTCCCTCACCCATTCACACCATGGCTTGTGATATTTTCATATGCATAAATTCAATCATAGCATCTCATACCACATTTTTGATTCACTGCATTGATTCAAAGTCATCTGCATCTAGGGTTTGTGGTCTGAGAAATCCTGAGCCATTTGAGCCACTCCAAAGGTCATCAATCACTTCAAAGGGGTCCATGTATGTTCAAGCATCATATTATATCCTCTCAAGATCAAAGAAGCCAAAGAATCACAAGAACTGAGGATGGCATGGAAGTAGAGCCAGGTTTAACTACACAGATGACCTGAAATTAGGGTTTTGGTTTCAAAGGCCATAACTCCAAATTGTTTGGTCATTATTGTTTCTATGGGTCTCTATATGTTATAGGGATCATGCATATCAATTTTCATGAAGAAATTCCATGGGGAAGGCATCTAATCAAGAGTTGACTTCTTGAGCAAGTCAATGCAAAATCAGGGCATCTGAGGCCCCCAATGACCCAACCAAAGGGTGTTCTTCATCATTTTGAATGTGTATGAACTTTATTTGATCATAGAAGAGGTTAAAAGTTCACAAAATTGAAGAATTTCAAGCCATTTGCAAAGTTGCCTTTTTGGGAAAATGACTTGTAATGGAAACTTGCCATTTTGGGAAACTTTTTCAACCCTTTCTTTTTGATTCAAAAATGTTTTAAATAAGAAAAATTTGGTCATGAAAGTTGTAGAATGGATCATTCCCTTTTCAAAAAGTACAAGAACTCATTCTAATTCATTTTGGATCAAAAGTTATGGCTTGTCAAAGTTGGGGAAAATCACATAATTTCAAGTTATGCTCCAAAGAGGCAAAGTTGCAAAATCCCTTGCCAAGGTAAAATGAGACCTCAAAATGACTTCTAATCTTTGTACAAACATAAACCAATGCCTAAAAGTCAGAATGCATCAAAGGTTTGCCCATTTTCATGACTTGTGGATCAAGAAATCACAAAAGGGGCCAAAAGTCACAAAGTTGCAAAACATCATACAAACCCTAATCCACTTGCTGCCTTGCTTCTAATCCATTTCCATGGTTCTCCCTAAACTCAGCTGAGCCCAACCATGCCCCTATCACAGCCTTACACTTGCCCATACCTCAAGTACACCTAACATTGACTTTTTGCATAAAGACCCATACCAATCAAGCTAGGCCAGACCAACTCCTCTGACCTATCCAAGAGTGATAAGTGTACCAAAAGGAACTGAACACACCACACACACAAGCCTGAAACACTCTCCAAGCTTTGCCCTCTTATATATTTTCATTCGAAACACATCACACAGGCATCAAACATAAAAACAAACTCCATAGAACATCTCAGCATGTCTCACTGATCATTTCCCACCCCTCACTTGCCCCTAAAACCACCACAATCAAAAATACGATTTCCATACTCCCTTGACCTGAGCTTCTGCCAACTTTCTCTGGAGGCCATATAAACTCTAGCTAAGTGTCAAAAGCTTCAAAGGAGGATCATTGGAGCTTGTTTGAACCAAAGAAGCAGCCAGAAAGTCCCTGTTTCGAAAGCTCAAGCTCAGGTAGCTATGGCATTTATTTTTCCAGAACTTCCATTTTTAGTTTCTAAATGCTTCCTTATGCTTCACTGATTATCATGATGTGATTTTTTTTGAAAATGAGTGAGAAATGGCCATGTATGCTTGTTCTGAAACTTTGCCCGTGAAATGAGTTTTGGTTTGATTCTTATGATTCAGTGAAAATAAATGATTTTTGGGGTGGGGTTTAGGTTTAATGATGTCTAAGGATTGAATCTGGAGATTTTGGTGAAGTTTTTATGCGTAGGGAGTGAGATAGCATGAACACCTTGCCGGAGAAGATGACCGGAACACTGTTCTGGTCACCTGAAAGTGTTTAGGGTTCAGATTAGGGCTTAATGACGTAATTAGTGTAGTTTGAATCTCAGCCATCCAGATGCGCGCGCTGGTCAATTCCCTCCCTTTTTATTTGAATCTTAGCCACTGGATTGGATTACTTTCATAAATTCGTATTTTTAATTCATTTAAATTGTATTTATTTCCACATTTTATTTAAAATAGCAAAATACCTTTAAAAATTATGAAATTTTTTGTCAAGAGTTTCATTAATTTTTAGAACACAAAAATATTTTTATTTTCATTTTTTGCATAAAAAATTATTTTTAAATCATTGAAATGTTTATTTTTAATTAATTAATGGCAATTAATTAATTAAAAATACATTTAGGTATTTAAAATCACAAAAAAATTCACATAACATTTAGAAACATTGTCCACCTCTCAAACCAAATTTCTTTTTTGTTCTTGATGTCTTTTGATTCTTTTCATTGGAATTAATTTCATTTTTAGGCAATATTTTGTTCCAAACTTCAAAATTTCCTTTCTGCCTAACCATTGAGAGTTGGATGATGATTCTTTTTGCATTGTACTCTTCATAGCATGTAGTTTATAGGATAAATTTGATTTGAATTGATCTTGCATTTTCAATTTGTTTAGCATTTTTCTTGATGAAGTACCCCAAAACCCTAGCAATCTTAGGAAATTCATAACTTTCATTAGGTTAAGAGTTGGATCCTCTCCCTTGGGCAGTGAGTTTGTATAGGTTTAGGGTATCTTTGATTGCATTTTCAAATTTTTATCATGTCATTTTCTTCTGGTTTTGGATTTTTGCTTTGCATGATGCATATAACCCTAATTTGTGCTTTCCTTTGCATCCATTTCTCATTTGCTTGCATCCATTGACTTGCCATGACATTTTGTGCATTCATTTGATTCATAAGACATCTTAGGACATATTAGAATTATGTTTGATCATTGCATCATTCCTTTGCCATGTTGTATGTCCATTGCATTTCATAACTTTACATGTATGTTCATGGTTCAAAGCATGTCTCATTTGCATCCTTATGTTTGTTTGATCATTCCCATGTCTTGTCTCATGTTTGTACCATATCATAGTATCATTTACATCATACCTATGCTTCTGGTTTTGGTTTGCATCATGACATTGTACCTCATTTGCATTGCATTTCATTTCTTTTGGCTAACGTTTCAGGTGGTAAGTTGTTTAGAGAAGTGAAATTGCTTTCACTTCTCACAATCTCTTCTCATCTCTCTAGCATCTTTGCTGCATCTTACTTGTGTATTAGAGTGAGCTTGCTCATTCATGTTCATCTCTTACTTTCTTCCTTCAAGCAACTTGTCTTCTTAAATGAAGCAAGTTGTTTTGCTTCTCTTTGCTCCTTTCATCTGCTTTCCTTCCTGGTGGTTTCCCTGAAGATCTTTCTTTCTTAGGCCTCATTAACCCTAGGATCTCCAAGCATGATAACAATTAGGGTTTGATTAGTCCCCCATTTAGTTTTACCTTTGTGTCATCCTTGAGTCTTCTCTTCTCATCTCATAATCAGGGACTAAACCCTAAAGGTTTTAAGGCTTTGTGATTAGGGTTATGCCTGTATCCTTCTATTAGGATGGAGTGTATAACTCTAATCCTAAGTGTTAAACCCTTAATGTGTTTAAATCCTTTAATCAACTCACATAATAATCACCAAGACATCAAGCTTGTAACTTGGGCCTTGCATTAGGGTTCTAATTCTTCCTTAACTGGTTAAGAAAGACTAACCCTAGTGTTAATGGACAAGTCCCCCTCAAGTTGTCTTACAAACCATAAAAATCATTTCTTCATCTTATAATTAACTAAAATCCACTTTAATAAAGGCTTTGTTTTGTCATGAGGTTAATCCCTAATCATGGATTAAGTTGAGGAGCTTTACTCAGCTTAAATGTTCTCATCTATTATCCTTCTATTAGGATGGTGTAATGAGTCCATTAAATCCCTGATTATGGCTTAAACTCATTACTTAACACTAAACAAAAAACAACAAAAACATCTAAATAATCACAAGTAGGTTAATGATCTTAATCCTACATCCTAGTAATTAAGTGTGAGATGCTGACTTCACACTTAAGGTATTCTCATTACCCCCAATCAGAGGGAGGATGTGATGAGTTTACTAACCTTTGGTTTAGACTTAAGCTCATTAACTTATGACAAATCCGAAAGCAATAAAAGATTGAAAACACAAAAACAAACAATAATCGTCTCCTCCGGGATTCTTTTCTCATCTCATTCACCCACAAACGAGAACTTGCTTCTTCCGTCTAATGCAAGGCAGTTTGCACCTGAGCCAGACAGGTCATACACTTGATCATAGACAAGTAAGCAGTTCACAGGTCAATTTATCTTTCAGTCTCTTTGAGTCGAACTACGGCGTTCTGACTTCCTCATTGCACGAGAGGATACGTAGGCATAACTTAACAGTTATCGAACAAAAGTCTCAGTATATTCGCCCTCTTTCCAGCATCATTCTTTTAGCCTCATAATCTTGAGCATTTCACTCTTGTCCTTACACTGACACATCTCGTGTACACTTCACATTTCTTTTACACCGACACTTGCATTCTTTCCAGTTTTGATACACAGATTGCACTGACACTACCCCTTTAAAACACAAATTTTTCAAGCGTGGATCCCGTCGAGTACGACGGACAATCTGGGTGCTAATACCTTCCCAGGTTGTAACCAACCCCCTTTCTCAGTTTCTCTGGTTCGCAACCGTCTTATCCATATCTTTCTAGGTCTATGCAGCATTACCTTTCCTCTGGGATAAAAATGCCTAGCTGGCGACTCTTGTCTTCTGAGTTTACCCTTGTGTGTTCTCTCCCCTTTCGCCGACCGTTCGCGTCTGTACCCCTTCTGACCTAGGTGTCATTTGGTGGGAGCGACATTATTACCTCGTGTCAGTGCAAAAGATAACAACCAGAGATTCAAGGTAAGCCAATCACATAAACTGAAATCTGAAATAACAAAGTCCCTGAAGGGTGCCAATCAAAAGAAAAGAAAAGTACATCAATAAAAAGGAATCCCACAACAGGCCTGTGGGTAATCCAGGTACAAGAACATGAAACTAAACCCTAGGGAGTTCTACATCTTGCAACCTCCATCTAAGGCGCTTGACGTCCTGGAACAACTAAGCTATGTCCGAATGATTGGGCTCCTAGACAAATCTCTGGATGAGGAGATCCCTTAGATCAAAAAAAGCATGTAACTCTTCAATCTGCTGTAGGAACTCCTTCTCATTTTCTTTGCTCGGACCTGGTTCAGTCTTTGACTTCTTTACATCAGCTCGAAGCTTCAGCTCTTCTACCTCTTTCTGGACATATTCAGCTATTTGTTGACTCTTTGCCATCTGATGAAGGTATTCCTTCTGTTGCTATTGGGTTTTCTGAACTAGTTCTCCTTGTTTGACTAGGGAATCCTGAAGGTTTTTGATCTTCAACTTAAATCCAGTCTCTACCTCCTTCTGGTTTTTCTGGTGATCATTTCATTTCTTTTGCCAGAGTGTAATAGTTTCATTAGCTTCATCCAATTCTTTCTTATCTTTCCGGTGCTGACTCGCCTTGTGGATCTCAGCTAATCCTCTTTTATTAAAGTATAGTTCTCTCTCATCAAAGTCCTTATGCTTGAGTCGGACTATCTCTTCAGCTTGGAGAGCTCTCTCTTCTAACTGCTGGTTCTGAATCATCAGTTTCTGACTAGAGTTTTGGGCCTCCTGATTTTCGACTCTAAGTTGTTTGACCAAAGCCTCCAATTTTTGGTAATCCTCTAAAGGCCCGGTAGTAGGCGGTGGCAATGGTGCGGAGAAAGGGATTAGAGTTACTTGAGCATTCTCCCTTACCCAAGCTTCAAATTCAGGAAACATTTGATTATTACTCCTGCCCAAGCGCTCTATGCCTTTTCTATTAATCAACTTCCAAACACCTGTAGCTTCTCGAACAAAGGGAGATTAGTTTTCACAAGGAAATAGAAAGTCTGAGCTAACTCCGAATCTTTGGGCACATTATTGAGTGCGTATCCCAATTGTCTCCTCAGGAGTATGGGGTTGTAGTTGATGCCCCCAGCTACTCCTAAAAGGGGAACATTAGGATACCCTCCACAGCTGGAGATGAGCTCTTTCCCTTTTAGCCTTAAGGTGAACCATCTAATATCCTTGGCGGTCAACATGCTTAGCTTTTGCGACCAGATCACCTTTTGATCAATGAATACTCTAGTAATGGGGATGTGCCTCATGAACCATATGTAGAATAACGGGGCACAACACCTAACTAGGCCACCTCACCTCTTCTCGTTCTTATAGTGCACTGAATAATACAGATCACCCAGGATAGTGGGTACGGGATTCTTCAGCACAAACAAATGAATGGCATTCATATCCACGAATTTCTCCATATCAGCAAACAAGATTATCCCATATACGGATAATGCCAGGATGGCACAAACTGAATCCCACTGTTTTGCTACGGCAAGTTCTTCAGCCCTTCTGACCAGAAACTCTACAGGAAAACCAAGCACACCTGCCTTGGTGGCAGCCAGATTAGTAGATATCTCAAATGAGCTCAAATAAAGAGCTTTAGCAATGTCAGAATGGGTAGGTCTTGTCATCTTTGAATTGAAGGGAATTTGATCTTTGAGAGGCACTCCCAAAATATCAACATACTCTTTGAGCAATGGACCTAGCTGGAAATCAATGGAAACATGAAACATCAGAGTCTAGGATCATAGTACTGTAACAAGGTATGGATGGCGCTCCTTTGTGAACTATCCAAGTTGAACACCAGGTCCAGAATATATTCATATCTCTCTTTGAAATATCCCAATTGACCCGGGGTAATAAGAGACACCATCTGGTTGAGCAAATCCACCTTTGTATAAAACAATTTGTAGAACACATTCTTCTTTCTGACATCTTCCATCTTTGAAGTAGGAATACGACCAGGGACCGGGAGTAGTGCGAACCCTGAGAATAAAAAGAACACAAATGATTAATGATGTTATGATGCTTATGCAAGGCGAGGCATGTGATCAGTGACGTGTATGTGGTGTGCCAATCATATAGCAAGTGTCGGTGCATGGTCACAATGTCAACATATCACAATAACAATCTCTCTGATCTGGGACCCATATCTCAAAATCAAGGTACAAGAGAACCAGATCACAAAACTGAACCATACTGGCAAAGCGGGTATGTTGAAGGTTTTAGGATTCCTGCAAACCTGTAAACCCCTCCCAATCTCACGGGTGTACTACTCGGGTCAACATCACGGACTCTCAAAGCCGAATAACAATAATACGTTCACCATTTCCGAGAAATGGCTCATGACCAAATCAGGGAATAGGTTTGGAATTATGTACTACTCAGGAAGGTCTCAGATGAGTCCAAGGAAACAAGCATCCCTCATAAGTCCCCAGCTTCAAGCACTGAATCAAGAAACAATATCACATTCAACCCTTGGGATACAATGCTATCGTCATACGAACAATTTGCTTTAACCGGATTCTTATGAGAGAACCAGACCATCCTATACGAGTTTCTAGTGGGCCCTCACATGCGAGTGGGTTTGCCAACAAATGTGGTCTGCCACTGTCATCACTGGAGAGGGGTGTTTCCACTAAGGTCCTCAATGATCAGTCACCAGATGCACATAACTATCAAGGTCGTACCCTCAAGTGAGGTAATCCCCACACAAAATATTTCCAAGACGGTCGCAATCTGGGTGTGGAGTACATCGCCACTCATCATGGTGAGATACCATGGAAGTACAATGTTTGTCCATGCTAATCCTATGGTGCACTTAAGTCGAGTGTTTGGCTTATCTCATAGTAACTCCCATCCCACAGAAAAAATGAAATCAGCACAGCCAGACAGTCCAATATAAAATGATGCATGGAAAATAAATACTGAAAGCAGTAAATAAATGTTGTAAAGTAAAGCTGTAAAGTAAAATTGTAAATGAAAACAGTAAATAAACACACAACAGCACACAGATAAACACACAAAGAAACAAAAGAAAATAGGCGCTAGAATTGACTCTATGAGGGAAACCAGCGATTCTGGGTTCGGTCCCCAGCAGAGTCGCCAGCTGTCGCTCCCGGGATTTTCATCCTAGTACAAACGCGAAAGTGGCGCGGAAAAGGTAGAGTCGTTAGCCAGGAATTTTTATCACGAATGAATGGGAAAGGTAATGCTGCACAAACCTAAGGAAGAAGGAAATGACGAGGCCTTGCGAACCAAAGATCTAGGTTTGGGAGTCGGTTACGACCTGGGAAGATATTATCACCCCAGACCGTCCGCCGTATCCGATAGGATCCACGCTTGTTTGTTTGTCTCAAAGGGTAAAAGAATAAAGTTGCTGCCGAACAAAAGAAATGCTACTAGAACTGAAAATGAGAAAGGGAACTAGAAAAGAGAACTAAAAGGTAAAATGTAGGGAAAATAACGATTATGCTCGTACGGGCCATACCCTGCTGCCTACGTACCTCATCGGGAAAATGAGGATCAGAGTCGACGTAGTTCTACTAACTAAGGAGGGAACTATTTATTTGTGTCTTTTATAGATGGAACTGCGTATGTCTATCCTCATATGTTGCAGGCTCGACTTGTGAGAGTGCGTTTACCGTCTTGCATGCGAGACAAGTCGTCGCAAGTTCACGCTGAGAATGAATGAGGTGAGAAGAGAAGTTCCCGCAGGATAGCCGCTTATTGTGTTTTTTTTGTCTTTTATGAGAAGTATTTTGAATTTATTTGTGAACGTTCTCATACTAAGACCTATCCATCGTGGTAGATAGCTTACACCTCGCCCCAAAACAGGACGCATATAAGTACTCCGCAACAAAGTCTCATGGCGTATAAGAACATTCAACCTTTATTAGGTATTTTATTATTTTCTTCATGAGGTGAGAAAGAAAGACTCAAGTTGAACAAAGGGAAAAAACTAAGGGGACTAAGATGCAATCCTAATTTAGTTATTATATTCAAAAGGTGATCCTAATGGTTTGTGAGGTTTTTCTAATCCTAAGGAAGGAAAGGAAGAAAAAGAGAATTAGAACTCAACTTACTTCCTAAGGAAGTTAAGTTGGTTCTAAATATGGGGAAGCCTATACAAGTGGAATACCAACACTAAGGCAAATTACAATTAAAAAATATAAAGGGAAAAAGAAACATTAGTTCAAAGCACATAAAACAAATATAAAAGCTATACACATCATGTAAATGCACTTAAAGGGATTCTAAGCCTAAGTCCTAAAACTAAAAAATCTTAAATGATAACATAATTCTAAAATCAGTAGCTAAACCATACTAAGGTCTTCTAATATTATAAGATCAAACCTAAATAATCTATGTCCTTATGCAACCTGTAACACGATGGGAGAAATGACTTTCTATAAATATTGCGGATAGCAAGATTCGCCATCGACTTTTATTTTATCCATAAGAAATGGACATAAAAGAACAGGAAAGACCGTTTTGAAAAGACTTGAGTTCGGGGGGTAGTTAATATAAAGGGAAGATGTTAGCACCCTTTATATCCATGGTTATCCAGCAATAGAAAATCTTGAAAGTTTCCTCCCATTCCAAAACCCATATATTCATTAATAGGAGGGAATTGATCCTCTTGATGGTCTTCCACAGGGATGAAAGTAGGTGTGCCAGTTTCTGGACCTGGAGGTCCATTTCCTCTGTTGTTGTTGGGTGGATTCTCCTGAGCATCTGGAGTGACCACTGGAGGGTCATTTTGGGGAGGAGTAAGCCTCTGCATAGCACTTCTCAGTTCTTGTTGTCCTTGGGCCATGCCCTACATCTAAGCCATAAACTCTCCCATTCGGTTGCGGAGTGTATTGAGTTTTGTCTGCATAGTGTCCATGATGTTTCTTTGATTCCGATGAGGAATATTCTGTCTGGGATGACGGGTCATGGCTGCTCTCGTAATCTTTACCTGAAGAATAGATAAGTTAAGTATCCTGAAGAAACCTACAAAAGAAAAAAAAAATGCAAATGATATGTATGCAATGCAATGATGTGTTCCTTTTATCCTCAAGGTTTTTTCTTTCCCGTTATGGTATTAAGAGAATAACATTTGGAAGAAGACCTAATATGATGTTCAAATAATGTGACAGCCGTGGAGAATTGGTGCTTATTACCTCGTGTCAGTGCAAAAGATAACAACCAGAGATTCAAGGTAAGCCAATCACATAAACTGAAATCTGAAATAACAAAGTCCCTGAAGGGTGCCAATCAAAAGAAAAGAAAAGTACATCAATAAAAAGGAATCCCATAATAGGCCTGTGGGTAATCCAGGTACAAGAACATGAAACTAAACCCTAGGGAGTTCTACATCTTGCAACCTCCATCTAAGGCGTTTGACGTCCTGGAACAACTAAGCTATGTCCGGATGATTGGGCTCCTAGACAAATCTCTGGATGAGGAGATCCCTTAGATCAAAAGAATCATGTAACTCTTCAATCTACTGTAGGAACTCCTTCTCATTTTCTTTGCTCGGACCTGGTTCAGTCTTTGACTTCTTTACATCAGCTCGAAGCTTCAGCTCTTCTACCTCTTTCTGGACATATTCAGCTATTTGTTGACTCTTTGCCATCTGATGAAGGTATTCCTTCTGTTGCTATTGGGTTTTCTGAACTAGTTCTCCTTGTTCGACTAGGGAATCCTGAAGGTTTTTGATCTTCAACTTGAATCCAGTCTCTACCTCCTTCTGCTTTTTCTGGTGATCATTCCACTTCTTTTGCCAGAGTGTAATAGTTTCATTTGCTTCATCCTATTCTTTCTTATCTTTCCGGTGCTGACTCGCCTTGTGGATCTCAGCTAATCCTCTTTTATTAAAGTATAGTTCTCTCTCATCAAAGTCCTTATACTTGAGTCAGACTATCTCTTCAGCTTGGAGAGCTCTCTCTTCTAACTGCTGGTTCTGAATCATCAGTTTCTGACTGTAGTTTTGGGCCTCCTGATTTTCGACTCTAAGTTGTTTGACCAAAGCCTCCAATTTTTGGTAATCCTCTAAAGGCCCGGTAGTAGGCGGTGGCAATGGTGCGGAGAAAGGGATTAGAGTTACTTGAGCATTCTCCCTTACCCAAGCTTCAAATTCAGGAAACATTTGATTATTACTCCTGCCCAAGCGCTCTATGGCTTTTCTATTAATCAACTTCCAAGCACCTGCAGCTTCTCGAACAAAGGGAGATTATTTTTCACAGGGAAATAGAAAGTCTGAGCTAACTCCGAATCTTTGGGTACATTCTTGAGTGCATATCCCAATTGTCTCCTCAAGAGTATGGGGTTGTAGTTGATGCCCCCAGCTACTCCTAAAAGGGGAACATTGGGATACCCTCCACAGCTGGAGATGAGCTCTTTCCCTTTTAGCCTTAAGGTGAACCATCTAATATCCTTGGCGGTCAACATGCTTAGCTTTTGCGACCAGATCACCTTTGGATCAATGAATACTCCAGTAATGGGGATGTGCCTCATGAACCATATGTAGAATAACGGGGCACAACACCTAACTAGGCCACCTCACCTCTTCTCGTTCTTATAGTGCACTGAATAATACAGATCACACAGGATAGTGGGTACGAGATTCTTCAGCACGAACAAATGAATGGCATTCATATCCACGAATTTCTCCATATCAGCAAACAAGATTATCCCATAGACGGATAATGCCAGGATGGCACAAACTGAATCCCACTGTTTTGCTACGGCAAGTTCTTCAGCCCTTCTGACCAGAAACTCTACAGGAAAACCAAGCACCCCTGCCTTGGTGGCAGCCAGATTAGCAGATATCTCAAATGAGCTCAAATAAAGAGCTTTAGCAATGTCAGAATGGGTAGGTCTTGTCATCTCTGAATTGAAGGGAATTTGATCTTTGAGAGGCACTCCCAAAATATCAACATACTCTTTAAGCAATGGACCTAGCTGGAAATCAGGAAACATGAAACATCAGAGTCTAGGATCATAGTACTGTAACAAGGTATGGATGGCGCTCCTTTGTGAACTATCCAAGTTGAACACCAGGTCCAGAATATATTCATATCTCTCTTTGAAATATCCCAATTGACCCGGGGTAATAAGAGACACCATCTGGTTGAGCAAATCCACCTTTGTATAAAACAATTTGTAGAACACATTCTTCTTTCTGACATCTTCCATCTTTGAAGTAGGAATACGACCAGGGACCGGGAGTAGTGCGAACCCTGAGAATAAAAAGAACACAAATGATTAATGATGTTATGATGCTTATGCAAGGCGATGCATGTGATCAGTGGCGTGTATGTGGTGTGCCAATCATATAGCAAGTGTCGGTGCATGGTCACAATGTCAACATATCACAATAACAATCTCTCTGATCTGGGACCCATATCTCAAAATCAAGGTACAAGAGAACTAGATCACAAAACTAAACCATACTGGCAAAGCGGGTATGTTGAAGGTTTTAGGATTCCTACAAACCTGTAAACCCCTCCCAATCTCACGGGTGTACTACTCGGGTCAACATCACGGACTCTCAAAGCCGAATAGCAATAATACGTTCACCATTTCCGAGAAATGGCTCATGACCAAATCAGGGAATCGGTTTGGCATTATGTACTACTCAGGAAGGTCTCAGCTGAGTCCAAGGAAACAAGCATCCCTCATAAGTCCCCATCTTCAAGCACTGAATCAAGAAACAATATCACATTCAACCCTTGGGATACAATGCTATCGTCATACGAACAATTTGCTTTAACCGGATTCTTATGAGAGAACCAGACCATCCTATACGAGTTCCTAGTGGGCCCTCACATGTGAGTGGGTTTGCCAACAAATGTGGTCTGCCACTGTCATCACTGGAGAGGGGTGTTTCCACTAAGGTCCTCAATGATCAGTCACCAGATGCACATAACTATCAAGGTCGTACCCTAAAGTGAGGTAATCCCCACACAAAATATTTCCAAGATGGTCGCAATCTGGGTGTGGAGCACATCGCCACTCATCATGGTGAGATACCATGGAAGTACAATGTTTGTCCATGCTAATCCTATAGTGCACTCAAGCCGAGTGTTTGGCTTATCTCAGAGTAACTCCCATCCCACAGAAAAAATGAAATCAGCACAGCCAGACAGTCCAATATAAAATGATGCATGGAAAATAAATACTGAAAGCAGTAAATAAATGTTGTAAAGTAAAGCTGTAAAGTAAAATTGTAAATGAAAACAATAAATAAACACACAGCAGCACACAGATAAACACCCAAAGAAACAAAAGAAAATAGGCGCTAGAATTGACTCTATGAGGGAAACCAGCGATTCTGGGTTCGGTCCCCAGCAGAGTCGCCAGCTGTCGCTCCCGGGATTTTCATCCTAGTACAAACGCGAAAGTGGCGCGGAAAAGGTAGAGTCGCTAACCAAGAATTTTTATCACGAATGAATGGGAAAGGTAGTGCTGCATAAACCTAAGGAAGAAAGAAAGGACGAGGCCTTGCGAACCAAAGATCTAGGTTCAGGAGTCGGTTACGACCTTGGAAGATATTATCACCCCAAACAGTCCGCCGTATCCGACAGGATCCACGCTTGTTTGTTTGTCTCAAAGGGTAAAAGAATAAATTTGCTGCCGAACAAAAGAAATGCTACTAGAACTGAAAATGAGAAAGGGAACTAGAAAAGAGAACTAAAAGGGAAAATGTAGGGAAAATAAAGATTGTGCTCGAACGGGCCATACCCTGCTGCCTACGTACCTCATCGGGAAAATGAGGATCAGAGTCGACGTAGTTCTCCTAACTAAGGAGGGAACTATTTATTTGTGTCTTTTATAGATGGAACTGCGTATGTCTATCCTCATATGTTGCAGGCTCGACTTGTGAGAGTGCGTTTACCGTCTTGCATGCGAGACAAGTCGTCGCAAGTTCATGCTGAGAATGAATGAGGTGAGAAGAGAAGTTCCCGTAGGATATCCGCTTATTGTGTTTTTTTTGTCTTTTATGAGAAGTATTTTGAATTTATTTGTGAACGTTCTCATACTAAGACCTATCCATCGTGGTAGATAGCTTACACCTCGCCCCGAAACAGGACGCATATAAGTACTCTGTAACAAAGTCTCATGGCGTATAAGAACATTCAACCTTTATTAGGTATTTTATTATTTTCTTCATGAGGTGAGAAAGAAAGACTCAAGTTGAACAAAGGGAAAAAACTAAGGGGACTAAGATGCAATCCTAATTTAGTTATTATATTCAAAAGGTGATCCTAATGGTTTGTGAGGTTTTTCTAATCCTAAGGAAGGAAAGGAAGAAAAAGAGAATTAGAACTCAACTTACTTCCTAAGGAAGTTAAGTTGGTTCTAAATATGGGGAAGCCTATACAAGTGGAATACCAACACTAAGGCAAATACAATTAAAAAATATAAAGGGAAAAAGAAACATTAGTTCAAAGCACATAAAACAAATATAAAAGCTATACACATCATGTAAATGCATTTAAAGGGATTCTAAGCCTAAGTCCTAAAACTAAAAAATCTTAAATGATAACAAAATTCTAAAATCAGTAGCTAAACCATACTAAGGTCTTCTAATATTATAAGATCAAACCTAAACAATCTATGTCCTTATGCAACCTGTAACACGATGGGAGAACTGACTTTCTATAAATATTGCGGATAACAAGAGTCGCCATCGACTTTTATTTTATCCATAAGAAATGGACATAAAAGAACAGGAAAGACCGTTTTGAAAAGACTTGAGTTCGGGGGGTAGGTTATATAAAGGGAAGGTGTTAGCACCTTTTATATCCATGGTTATACATGGGCTCTTAGTTATTTATCTCACTTAAATGTTTTTGAAAAGTCTAGTGTGTGATTAGAAATTTTCTAAGTACTTTGTAATGATCCTCGTATGGATGTATACAAAGCCTTGTTTGAAAATATTTGAAAATATTGTGAGGTATGAAAAGTATTTTTGAAGAGTGAGCAAGTAACTATGAGGTACCTACCCTAGACTAAGTCATACATGTTCTTATATGTCCTTTCAAGGGTAAGATTATCCATATTATTAAGGAATAGGTAGTCATTACCTTGGATTTGTTAAGGGGCGGGTGTAGGGTCATTGTACGGTCAATGAAGGCAACTTAAGGGGTGTCTTTAGCAATTCGTAGGGACTATCATCATTTATTCGAAGGGACAAGATCATGATCGTAGGAAACCTCGAAGGGACTTGATCTTTTAAATCTGTAGGACTTGATGATTTATACGTGAAGGGACTTTGCTTAAGACACCCCTATATTCAAGGGACTTGACCATTTAATAAGGCAACAAAGAGGAATACCCTAGGAAGTGCAGACGGCGATCATAGATCGACTTACGTGTGTGAGTGTTTATTTTCAAATATTTATTCTTTTTATTTAATTTTCTAAGTCTTTTTAATTCAATTATGTTTTGCACTCCCTATTTACTAACCACGCAATTATAAAAATAAATGGCGGAAAATTAAAGGCAAAAATAAGAAATTTCTAAACTATTACAATGCTTCAGGGCAGTTACATAATTATGAGGCGAAAAATAAAAATATGAAAATTTACAAGTGAGAAACAGTTACATAGTTATAATGGCGAAGGGAAAATTTCAGAGCAACAATAACAAGGCAGATTATGAATAACATAAAAAAGAGGAAAAAATTTAAGGTTAAAAAAAACATTTTTAGGGTTTATGAAAATAAGTTATAAAAGTTTTCTTAAAAATATTAGAGTTCAAAAATAAATTAGGATTTATTAGAGAAAATTTATTTAAAAATAATTATTAGTTTTTATGAATTAAAATAAATTATATACAAAAGATAAGTTTTATTTCTTTAATTCATAAATGAATTGATAAAAATAATAAAACTAAAAGAACTAAATTATAAAAATGTTTACAAAAATATAAGTTTTTAAAAGAATAGTTTTTGTTTGATATTTTAGAAAAAAAGACAAATTAATTTAACAATAATAGTAAAGAAATTCAAAGAAAATAAATAATTTGATGGAAAATAATAATAATAAAAAAAAGAAAAGAGGAAATTAGGAGAAAAAGAAGACAAATCCCATATTTATTTGCCAAAATGTTGAGAATAAGTGTTGAACCCATGTTACTTCGCCAAATGTTGGGAATATGTGTTTAACCCAAGCCCTCAGACTCCCAAACTTAGGTTTTTATCACTAGGCCAAGCGTGCCTTTTGGTTATAAACCTAGAAAAATATATTATATAATAAACCTAGAAAAATAAATGAGTTAGAAAAAATCTAAATAATTAAAATGTATTTTTTTTATTATTTAAAACTTAAATGGTAAAAGAAACTAAATATTATAAATTATATATAATAAAATAATTTTGAAATTAGATTTTAAAAACAACTAATGAAATTTAATTTAATAGTTTTTTTAAAAGAAAAGTTAAAGGTTAATTATGAAAATAATTAGAGTTTAATTATAAACCTAAATATAAAAGTAATAATACTAATAAAAATGTTAACCTAAATTTAATATAAAAAAATATTTATTGAAAAAAAAGTTAATTAAAAATTATAGGTTAACCATGTTTAAAAGATAAATTAAGGTAATTAAAGAAATTCTTTTTAAAAAAAATTATGAAGAACCCATGTTTCTTCCTCAAAATGATGTGGCTCCAAACCTCAGTTCCTTGCCACTAGGTTGTGGGCACTCCTGGGAAATAACATAGGAAATACATATTATATAATAAGACATTAATATAAAATGTAAATAAATAAATCATAATAAAATAAGAATAATAATTAAAAAAATTCCATAAGCTAGGTTTGAACTCACGCTCTTACCCTTCATTGAGTTCTTTGAAACTGTTTACATAATCAAACAATTAAATAAAATATAAAACAAAATATTTGAAAAAATCTTCAGCGCGCCAAATCCATCATCTTCTTCTCCGTGACCTTCTTGAATCTGCAATGAAACTTCAAAGTAATTTTCCAAAAATCATTCATACCTCACAACAAACACAAATCAATGGTTAAATGCAATTTATATTGAATACATATATGAAATCGAAAAGCATGAAAAAAACAAAAGAAACAACGATTCGGATTGGGCATTATGGTATGAATTTGATGATGAAGATGATTGGGGGATATGTTCAAGATGCTTCAAGGATTCGTTTGCAACCTTCAAACATGAATATGCTTCAAGGATTCTTTTGAAATTTGTGTGAAATTTTGAAATATGAATATGATCTTCTTGCCCTCTGAAAACAATTCTTCCCCTTATGTCTTTGTTGTGTATATATAATAGAGTGAATTTAGGTTAGAAATTGGGCCTTTGGAATTACTTGATGGTGAAGGAAGATACAACCAAAAATATGAAAAATAATCCAATATATCCTTGCTATTTTGGTTGTGCAAGAATTTGGAGAGCATCCAATCAACTTAAATGATGTTTATGAGATTCTAGAAGAAGGATCAAATCAAATATTTGAATTTTTATATTTTATTTTGATTTAAAATGAATTTTAATGAATAAAATCCAAATAAATAATAAATAAATTATAAAAATCAGAAATAATTTGAATTTGGTCGTGCTAGATGTTATTGTTAAGATTGGGTTGCAAATTGATAGGCCCATTTGGAAAAAATTGGATTTGAGACCCTTTTTGCTCAATGCACCCCTTGAAAATTTCTCAACTTTGCCATGGCTTAACTCTCTCAATTTTAAGGCTATGAAGATGATCTTGGATATTTTGGAAAGCTTAAAGAGTCCTCTAACAAACCTCTTTGGTCTCATGTCCATATCTTTTACCATTTTCAAATTATGCTCTTTGGAAAAAGTTGACTTTTTGTTGACTTTTGAAATGACCTGTAATGTTTTAGTTCATACCCTCCAAATGAAGCATTTTTAGGCTTGGCTTGTGAGTCACAATGTTGTAGAGAATTCAATTTCCTTCAAAATGAGCTTTCGATGGGAAATTTTTGATGAAGCATGTGAAAGTTATGGCTGGTCAAAGTTCAGTTAACTTTTCCTAGGAAACCCTAATTTAGAAACTTCCTGATTCTTGATGATTTGAGATCTCCTTGATGAATCATGATCAACACTTTATCAAATGATGATTTTTACTTCATAATATTGATGTTGGAAAAAAATATTGAAGTTTGACTTTAATTTGACCACAGTTGACCTCAGTTTGACTTTTTAACTGCTTTGACTGATTTTTGCATATCTGATCATCTGACTGGTCAAACTTTTTTGGGAAAGTCCTGAAACTTGACATAGGGATTCTTGAATACATGTGGGCTGTTATGAAGCTCACTTGAGGCCTTCAAAGTCAATTTAGCTCAGATAAACTTAAAACCCTAGTTATGGATCCATTGCTTAGGAGGATGCTTTGTCTGAGAGAACTCTCAAACTTTATGACCAAATTGTGAATTTTGTGAACCTTGTGAACCTTATGAACCTTGAGAGAACTCTAGGGACACATTTCTTTGATTGTGGGAGGGTAAATTTTGGGGTACAACAGTTGCCCCTATTCAATTTTCTGAAATCTGAGGAGTTAGATTGGCAAGTGCGCCATTCGTGACTTGAAGGTTGAAGAGGATTGAACACAAAAGCCCAAAAATTTGCACTCGCTGATGCATAGAATAATACTGTTGGTTGGTTGTATTGCTTGAATGGGCTTAAATATGCCATTCGGAGAAAAATTCTTCAGATATATTTCTTTGAGAGGAAAGCAATCCCAAATGCGAAGCTCTAGCCTTTGGGTGGATAAACAACGGCCCAAGGTAATGATATGGCTTTTGAGAAGATAAACAACGTCCCAAAATAGCCTTCGGGAAGATAAATGACGTCCCAAGATAATGAGATAACATTTGGGTAGATAAACAACGACCCAAGGTAACAATATGGATTTTGAGAAGATAAACGACGTCTCAAGATAGCCTTCGGGAAGATAAACGACGTCCCAAGATAATGAGATAACCTTTGGGTAGATAAACGATGGCTCAAGGTAACAATATGGCTTTTGAGAAGATAAACGATGTCTCAAGATAGCCTTCGGGAAGATAAACGACGTCCCAAGATAATGAGATGACCTTTGGGTAGATAAACGACGGCCCAAGGTAACAACATGGCTTTTGAGAAGATAAATGACGTCTCAAGATAGCCTTCGGGAAGATAAACGATGTCCCAAGATAATGAGATAACCTTAAGGTAGATAAACGACAGCCCAAGGTAACAATAGGGTACTCGGGAAGATAAACAACGACCCAAGATATAAGTTGTTAATGAAGTTTGTCTGCTGGAGAATTAACCTGAAAAACAAGATTAGTTCGGTGCAAATATCATGATGTATATAACATTCTGCAAGATAATATTATATGAGAATGCGCATGATAAGATATGATATGATATGATGAATTATGTAGTTGAAGCGCATGAGTAACTTCGTAGAACAACTGCTAACTGGGGAAAATAAATCCCAATTCGTTGCTGAGGAGTATGAAGACTTCGTTCCCGTCTTGTTTAAGAACATCGTACTTAGAACCTCCTGTTTTTCGTTCTTCGTACTTCTTATTGAAGGATTAAGTTCCTGAATATCCCGACTAAGGATAAAAGAGATGGACATAGATTCAGGAGACCTATGTAGTTAAGTATCAATTCTTCGGAGGATATGAAACTGCTTGGGGACTTCATAGAGTTAGAAGTACAAGATAATACTTGAAGTACTCCGTAAGAATATCCGTAAAGATTAATCTGTTGGGATGAACCGGCGAAGATTCGTTGAATTCCTACCTCCGTTTGTTCTTAGTAAATGCTATTATTATATTTTATGCATTTCTGGTAAACATCAATCATATTCAAAGGCATATATACATTCAAACATAACCAACCGACATTTCTCGCTTTAGTAAAAGGGGAAAAGTAAACCTAAACTCGAAGCAAAATCGTTTCAACTTTGAGAGTGTATAACCAATTGGATTTAGAGCTTCTAAGGTTCTTAACTTTCCTGAATAATTTCCCAGACATTCTCATGGCTGGATACGAAGACATGATACTGACACCATCTGATACTACTGGCGTAGACAGTTAATTTCCACAATGGTTTCTGCTGAGAATCCAATATCAAGGTAATACAATGAGAGGAACGTACTTTCAAATTGTAATGGACCATATACACTCCGGGTATTAGATTTGGAAAGAGAGCGTTGCCCCTTGGTTGAGGATGAATTGTCCCATAATGAAAGTATCTGAAAGGAACTACCTCAAGAGAAATAAACAGAATGCCCCACAATAATATGCCCCTGGCATCGTGAACTCTGTAGTGTTACCTTTGTTAATCCAGATAGATGAGGAGACCTGCCCCTGGATACTTAGGCATGGTTGAATCTTGACCTGATTTCCCCAAATGAATTAGGCAGTATCATGGCATGCCCCTTGATTGGGAGATGATGACTATGCCCCTTTGTATACATGGGCTTTGATCCAGGAAGCAACTTTGTCTATCAGAAGGACTTTGGTTTATTGAATATCCATCCTGTAAGTTTCTCTGTTTATCAAACACCCAGTTATATGCAAACAATGATATTCAAAAATACAATGCTTATGTCTGTCTTGAAGTTTTGAAAAAAGTTATTTTAGTAAAACATTGTTTATTAAAACTGTGATATTAACTCAAGTTTTATAATAAACCCTAAAGGAGTCAGGATACCTTTTTGTAATAGTATGCTTTTCGAACTAACCATGCTTCAGTTAGGACTTTTAAAAGGTTGTAACGTGGTGTGGTTCACGGTTTTAAGAAACAAAGGATAAAAGGCTCAAATTTATTTGTACCCAACTCATTACTCGTGATGTTCTTCAGTCCTAGTTTCGGTTAACTTATGCATTGAGGCTCCGAAAGAGTTTGGAGTTGTAACACTAACAATAGTTTATTTGAAAAGCCAGTCATCTTTTTTTTTTAGGATATGTAGTGACCTCTTTTCCTTTTGACTTTGTTATCCCTTCTTTTTTCCTGAATTGTTTGTTTCAAGATTATAGTCAGCGGGATTTCTTAATTTTTTACTAAGTCTCCTTTATAGGTTTTGACTTAGCGAGCTTTTCTTTTGATAGATATTAATTGTCAGACTTAATGATTACAGGGAACCATCATTAGTTGTGTACAAGATGGACAATTGGCATAATTGAGTTAACCAAAGTACTACCCAACCCCATGTTATAATTGAGGGTTTTAATTTACGTGAGAATAAAACTCCTACTTCATAGGCTCAAAAGGGCTGACTAGGGATTAACTTCATTATATCTCCATTGTTTAGGAATTGAAACAATGCTTGTACATCGTCAGCATACTCTTGTTCAAAAACATACTGCATAAGATTATGGTATTGTTTTCGTCATCCTCCCTTTACAGGCTTATAGCTTTATCAGGAGTTAATTATCACAAAGTAGAAATATGAAGCATAGTTCAAAATATAGTGAAACAAATGGATTAATTCAAGACAAACATATGCAATGCATTAATGAAAACAAAAGTTTGACATAATAGTATGTGTTTAAACAAACAAAAGAAATTACAAATGAAAATTCAAATGTTCTCAAAGCCTCTTCCTCTAAACTAGTTACTCCAGATGTCTGGGCGCTTTGATGTTTGATGGGCGATAGAAGAACTCAATCTGGCCTTCTGGCGTAACCTCCAAGATTCCTTCGTCAATCAGGTCTTGAATCATATTCTTTAATGCCCAACAACTATTAGTATCGTGTTCGGGACAGTTGGAGTGATACAGACACTTTTCCTTGGGATTATAGTGAGAAGAGGAAGTATTAGGATTTTGAGGAGAATTTTCCAAGGAAATTAGATTCATCTCCAACAAGCATTGCAAAGTTTGCGACATTGGAGTGTTGAATTTGATAAACTGTCTTTTATATTCCTTGTGTCGAAGTGGATTAATCTTACAAGGTCTCTTTTCATCAACTGAAGAACAATCAGTGGTAGCTGTCTCTTTCCTTCTCTTATCCTTATCTTCTTTTCGACCAAGTCAGCTTGTTTTATTGGAGGTTGACTGACGATTAGATTCCCGACTCCATTACTTTGAAGTTTGTGGACAAAGGTTCTCAGCTTTTTTTGCCCCTGAGCTAAAATTTGGATAAGAGCCACCTGGCCATTCATATGGATCCTCATTTCTGTCATCTCAGCTTGCAATTGTTCCAATTGACCATTCTTGTTATCTTCATGATTTTCAGAGAGGAGTGCTTTCAACTCTCCTTGCCCTTGGACAAATTCAGGATCACTTCTTGAAACTGAGCCTTCTGAGCTTGGAGGTCTTTGACAGATTGTTCAAGAGTCATTTCTACTGAAATAAACATGGAGAAGATTGAGAAACCTGCTATGGAAACCTGTCATGCAATGATATGGTATGTAGATGCATATGCAATGTTTTCAAGGACCACAAGATTTAAATTTGTTTAAAGAAAACAAAAACAAAATCTTATTAGTAAGTGTTTAATATAAATTTTCCCCTTGGGCTTACAATGAAAGGAAATAATAAAGTACAAAAATAAATATATGGGGTTTTAAGTCTCCCATGGACGCTTCCTCTTTGGGTTGAGGTATGTGTTGAGGTTCCGCTCCTCGTGAAGTTGCCTTGTCAGCTCCAAAATTCTTTCTTGACTAGCTCTGAAATGAGTCTCAAAAGTATCCCTTTGCTCCCGCAACTGAATCCAGGACTTCTGTAACTCTTCCAAATCAGTGGGCATGTCTGGAGGAAGGATGGTATAAGGAACATCTCCTTCAGCAACAGGCTCCATAGTGATTGGTAGAACAGAAGGATATGGCATCATAAGAGTCTGAGCACGAGATCGCACCCATCTGAGATAAGGCTCCATAGTAATAGAATACCTTGGCTCCAAAGTCTTGCTATCAATCTTATTCATCTTGTTCCAAGCTCGTATAAACCTTTGACGGTAACCCTGAAGATCGTTGTTGTAGTCGAACATAATACCCTAAATAAGCATGTCATGAGGACCATTACTCCGAGCATAACCAAACTGACGTAGAACTAAAGAAGGGTTGTAGGTAATGCCCCCTCTTATGCCAAGGAGTGGCACATTAGGGAACTCCCCACAACGATCAATGATAGTAACATTCTCCATAGATCGAGAGCACCAATAAATATCTGAATGAGAAAGTGACATAATCCTCTTAGACCACCTTAACCCTTGTTCATTCTTCATCACTGATCTAGGAAGGTGAGAAATAAACTACCTAGCCAATAAAGGTATGCAACACATCAGAGTTCCTCTCGCCTTCGTAGTACGAGTGTGAAGAGAGTGTAAGATATCTCCAAGTAATGTAGGCACTGGATTGCGAGTCAGAAATATGTTGATGGTGTGTACGTCTATAAAATGATCTGGATTAGGGAACAACACTAAGCCATAGATTAATAAGGCTAAGATCTCCTCAAAAGCATCATAGCTCATAGCATCCAAGAACACCTGAGCTTTCTCCATCAATACCTTAGCAAGAATACCCTTAACTCCACTTCTCATTTCTAGGACAATGTCTGATTTCTTCAGATGCAGGGCTGCAGCAATAACTTCAGGTTTAGGCTCCTTCTCTAAGCCTGTGAAGGGTCTCTGATCAAGGATGGGTATACCCAGTAATTTGGAGACTCCTCCATTGTAGGAACCAGCTGATAACCGGGATACCCATTTTTGCCTGAGCTGTCCAATGCGGATTTTCAACTCAGCGGGTGTACATTTTTTTATTATTTCCCTTATTTTTGCCCGAGTCTTTTTATTCTGTTTTTTTGACTCGCCGGGATGCCCTATTTTTGTCTGGACTTACATTCTGTTTTTATGTCCAGCGGGTCACTTTTATGCGAAGTATTTTTTAACTGCATCTGAATTCACAGGAGACAGGAAGTCTTCACCATCCATAGTACTGAGCATCAGTGCTCCTCCAGAGAAAACTTTCTTTACTATGAATGGACCATCGTAATTGGGAGTCCACTTGCCCCTGTGGTCTGTATGAGGAGGAAGGAATCTTTTCAGCACAAGATCTCCTACTTGGTATTCCCGAAGCCTAACTTTCTGATCGAAGGCTTTCTTCATTCTTTTCTGATACAGCTGCCCATAGCAGATTGCAGCTAATCTCTTCTCTTCAATCAGATTCAATTGTTCGTATCGGGATCGGACCCATTCTGCTTCATTTAGTTTGACATCCATTAGTACCCGCAAGGAGGGTAATTCAACTTCAACAGGTAGGACTGCCTCCATACCATAAACAAGCTGATACGGTGTTGCCCCAGTGGATGTTCTGATTGACGTACGGTACCCATGCAAGGAAAATGGTAGCATTTCATGACAGTCTTTATAGGTGACCACCATCTTCTGCACAATCTTCTTGATATTCTTGTTAGCTGCTTCCACAGCGCCATTCATCTTTGGCCTGTAAGGAGAAGAGTTGTGGTGTTGGATCTTGAAGTCCCGACACAATTCTGCCATCATTTTATTATTTAAGTTGGAACCATTATCAGTAATGATTCGTTCGGGCACTTCATACTGACAAATGATGTCTCTCTTCAGGAATCGGGCTACCACTTGCCTGGTGACATTTGCATACGAAGCTGCCTTGACCCACTTGGTGAAATAATCAATGGCTACCAGGATGAATCTGTGGCCATTTGAAGTAGTCGGTTCAATCTTGCCAATCATATAAATGCCCCACATGGCAAAGGGCCAGGGTGAAGACATCACATTCAGGAGATTTGGAGGCACATGCACTTTATCCGCATAGATCTGGTATTTATGGCATTTCCTGGCATAAGCACAACAGTCTGTGTCCATTGTGATCCAGTAATAGCCTGATCTTAGCAACGTTTTAGCCATAGCATGCCCTCCAGCATGGGTACCAAAGGATCCTTCGTGCACCTCGTGCATCAACAAGTCTGCTTCTGCCCTATCAACACATCTGAGAAGTACCATATCAAAGTTTCTCTTGTACAAGGAACCATCAGCGTTCAGGAAGAAACTACCAGCTAGCCTTCTTAATGTCTTCTTGTCATTGGATGATGCCCCAGGTGGGTATGTTTGATCCTTTAAGAAGCATTTGATGTCATAGAACCAAGGTTTATCATATTTGGCAAGGTCTGCTGAGAATACATATGCTGGTCTATCAAGTCTGGATACTGAAATCCGAGGCACAAAGTTGGCAGCTTGAACTTTGATCATGGATGAAATGGTAGCCAGGGCATCTGCAAACTGATTTTCATCTCGAGGGTATACTCAAGTTTGACTGTTGTGAAGAAGGTCAACAACCTCCTTATATAATCCTGATAAGGTATCAGATGATCTTGGTGGGTGTACCATTTGCCGTTGGTTTGATTAATTACCAGAGCTGAAACTCCGAACACAGTCAACGTCTTGATCCTGAGGTCAATGGCTTCCTCAAGACCCATAATACAAGCTTCGTATTCAGCTTCGTTGTTAGTGCAGTTAAAGGTGAGTTTTGCCGAGAAAGGCATGTGAACTCCCTTAGGCGTAATGAGTACTGCACCAACACCACGACCATTCATATTAACAGCCCCATCAAACATCATAGTCCATTCTTCTTCCGGGTCAGGCCCTTCAGTGTGAATAGGCTCTTCATGATCTTTTGCTTTTATGAACATGATGTCTTCATCGGGGAAGTCAAATCTCATAGGCTGGTAATCATCAATGGGTTGCTCAGCGAGATAATCAGACAATACACTGCCTTTGATGGCCTTTTGAGATGTGTACTGAATGTCATACTCTGTGAGGATCATTTTCCATCTTGCAACCCGTCCGGTCAGTGTGGGCTTCTCAAAAATGTACTTAACTGGATCCATCTTGGATATCAATAAGGTAGTGTGGGTCAACATATACTGTCTCAGTCGGCGAGCAGCCCACGCTAAAGCACAGCAAGTTTTCTCGAGCAGTGAATAACGTTGTTCACAGTCGGTAAAATCTTTGCTCAGGTAGTAAATTGCATACTCTTTTCGACCAGACTCGTCATGCTGGCCCATCACACACCTCATTGACTCTTCTAACACTGTCAAGTACATGATTAGAGTTCTTCCCTCAACTGGAGGCATAAGGATTGGAGGATCTTGTAAGTATTCCTTGATTTTGTCAAAAGCCATCTGGCAGTCTTCGTTCCACCTGACCGTTTGTTCTTTTCTTAACAACCTGAATAAGGGTTCACAAGTTGCTGTGAGGTGAGATATGAACCTTGAAATGTAGTTCAGTCTGCCTAAGAACCCCCGAACTTCTTTTTCAGTCTTCGGTGCAGGCATTTCTTGAATGGCTTTGACTTTATCAGGGTCAACTTCAATCCCTTTCTCACTTACAATAAAGCCCAGCATCTTGCCGGATCGCACCCCGAATGTGCATTTGTTCGGGTTTAGCTTCAATTGGTACTTCCTCAGACGCTTGAATAACTTCAACAGATTCGTCAGGTGGTCTTCTTCTGTAAGGGACTTGGAAATCATGTCATCCACATAACATTCAATTTCTTTGTGGATCATGTCATGGAATAATGTTACCATAGACTGTTGATACGTGGCACCCGCATTCTTCAATCCGAATGGCATCACCTTATAACAGAATGTTCCCCAGGGTGTGATGAAAGTTGCCTTCTCCATGTCTTCAGGTGACATTTTGATCTGATTGTATCCTGAAAATCCATCCATGAAAGAGAACACCAAGAACTGAGCCGTATTGTCGACCAATACATCAATGTGAGGTAAAGGGAAATCGTCTTTCGGGCTGGCTCTGTTCAGGCCCCGGTAATCCACACACATTCTCACCTTGCCATCTTTCTTAGGCACAGGTACAATATTAGCAACCCACGGCGGATAGCTAGTCACAACAAGGAAACCGGCATCCCACTGCTTTTGTACCTCTTCTTTTATCTTCATTGCCATATCTGGGCGAGTACGGCGCAACTTCTGTTTTACTGGTGGGCAGTCTTCTTTCAGAGGTAGCTTGTGCATGACAATGTCGGTGTCCAACCCTAGCATATCCTGATATGACCAAGCAAAAACATCCACATATTCCCGAAGCATATCAATCAGCTGCTTTTTTACTGAATCTTGCAGGCAAGCCTCGATCTTAACTTCTTTCAAGTCTTCTTCTGTACCAAGATTAACCGTCTCAACCTCCTCCTGATGAGGAGTGATAACCTTCTCCTCTTGCCTTAATAACCTGGCTAGCTCTTCAGGTAGCTCATAATCTTCTTCGACCCCTTCATCAGCTTGATTGATTGGATTGTCAAAGTCATACGAAGTCATAGCGGTGTCGTTGTCGGTGCAGTCTGGAGGGCACTTTCTGCAAGGGTTTAGATTTGTTCATTTTAGTGATCAGTTTTATCTTATTTAGAAAAAAGTGAAAATGAAGCTATTTATTTTGAAAAGCATTGCCGTTTTATTTTTGTACAAAAAATGAAAAATGAAAAACAGTGAGCGGAAAAGAAAAGACTCATTTGCAAAAGATGTCCTGATATTCATTAATTGATCTTTGCACAAAATACAAGATGGCCCGATTACAAAATGAGTCCTGACATCTTGGGCAAGATGCAGGACTTGATGCATGCTTCAAAATACAGGAAATAATAATTACTCTGCAGGAGTAACCCTTATAATTTCCTGGGAAGACCAGTTTGAGACATGGCTCCCCGGGGTTTTTGGACGTATCCAACTTTCCAGGTTGCGCTCATCTTCTGACTCATCTTCCAAACTATTCACAGCATCCGGGGTGAGCATCCCCCCGCTGACAAACTTGGGCTCCTTTGCAGCCTCTGATTGATCTTGTCGAGTTGGTCTGTAACCCAACCCGAATCGGTCCTCTTTCTTCTCCACGGGCAGCAGCTTGCCCCGGCCTTGGGCGGTACCTTCCTCAACAACCTTCCGGGCTTGTTGATATGATGTGATGGAAGTCCCAAGCACAACAGATGTTTCATTAATATTAAGGGCCTCAAACCCTTGGCTCATGGTTTCATGGATCTCCCCATCCATTTCAATGTATTTGAAAGTAGCCAGTTGGCTAACAAAAATATCCTCCTCCCCACAAATAGTAATGACTTGGCCTTCCCACTCGAATTTTAACTTCTGGTGAAGGGTTGACGTCACGGCGCCGACGGCGTGTATCCATGGTCTACCCAATAGACAGCTGTAGGCAGACTATATATCCATCACAAAGAAGGTCGTTTTGAAAACCTGTGGGCCAATCATTATTGGTAACTCTATCTCTCCCAGAACTGATCTTTTAGAACCGTCAAAGGCTCTCACTACCAAGTTACTTGGGCGTAGTGCCAATCCATCATACTCCAGCTTCACAAGGGCTTTCTTGGGAAGGACATTGAGGGATGACCTAGTGTCCACCAGTACGTGAGAAAGAACTGCACCCTTACACTCCAAGGTAATATGCAAAGCCTTGTTGTGATTGCGACCTTCCGTTGTCAGATCAGTGTTGGTAAATCCTAGTCCATGACTAGCGTTAACATTTCCAACCACAGCCTCTAACTGATTGACGGTAATCTCCTCCGGCACATAAGCTGCGTGCATGACTTTCAATAGTGCGTTCCGATGAGCCTCGGAGCACATTAGCAACGATAGTATGGAGATTTTGGAAGGTGTTTGGTGAAGCTGGTCTACCACCTTGTAATCACTTTTCTTTATGATTCTCATGAATTCATCAACCTCTTGATCAAAAGGAGTCTTCAAAGCTTCTTTGACAACTTGTTCTTCTTGCACCATGCTCTTCCCTTTTGCCTTAATAGTAGCTTCTGCTTCGGCAATGGGTCTTGGAATTTGCGAAGCAAAGAGACGTCCGCTTCTAGTGAAGCCTCCGCCTCCCCCCACATTGTCTATCTGAGGCGAGGAAGTTGATGATTCTAAAGTGATTTTCTGCCCCTCGCAGTACAGATCTGAGCCATAATGCCAAGGGATGGCATTATTTCTTTCGTAAGGAACTGGCCCAGGCACCGTGATAGTGACCGGACTAATAGCAGCTGCATAGGGGACCACAATGGTGTGTGGATCATAATATATGGTAACCGGAGCTCTGACAGGAGTAGCATTTTGTTGTGAGTTGTTGGCAGGAACATTTGCGGGATCGTAGTAAATCGTAACCGTTGAGACGCTTTCATCAATTGCTGTTGATGTTGTAGAAGGTCCTGTTGAATGGATGGGGGTTGAAGTTGTAGCAGGAATGGTGACTGAACTTGTATCCGTTGAAGTGATCGATTGAGCATTTGTTGGGGTTGTAGTAGAATCCGTTGGAACAATGGTTGCTGACGTTGTAGGAGTATCTGTGATTGTTGGTGAAGGAATTGTTGGAGTTGTAGGCGCTGTTGTCGTAATCTGAAGGATACCATCCTTAATAAGGCCATCTATGCCGTTTCTCAGCCTTTCACACCCATTGACTGCAATATTGCAATACCCACAGCCCAGCTCACATCCGGGGAACACTTGGCATTCTAACAGCTGAGCCTTGATTTCAACCAGAGGTGTTCGGATCTGTGCAACACTGGTGATTAAGGTGGATGGTTTTCCTTCCTCAATAACATTAATCCTAGGCCCGTTGTGACTAGGCATTGGATTTCTTGTGACATTCGGAGGAGGTGCAAAGTTGAGAGCTTTTGAGTCCACCAGGTCTTGGACTTTCATCTGTAGGGCCCTGCATTTCTCAGTATTGTGCCCTGGTGCGTTTGAGTGAAATGCACACCTGGCATTTGCATCATAATTCTTTGGCATATTGGCGGGATCCGGAGGTGCCAACGTCCTTAACTCAACTAGGTTGAGCTTCAGGAGTTGTGGCAAGAGTGCAACATATAGCATTGGGATTGGGTCAATTACTTTGTTTGCTTGTGATGGCCTTTGCTGGAAAGGACGCTGTTGTTGGTTGTTATTGCTGTTGTTGTAGGTTCTCTGTTGTGGATAATGAACTTGTTGTTGATATTGTGGTTGTTGCTGTTGAGGATATACTGGTTGTTGAGGAATCGGAGCTGGGATGGTAACTGTTGCTACTGAACGGTGCACATACTGAGGCCTGCCCCTGCTTGCATGAATGGAATTTGTCTCACCGGCTCTTCTGGGTCCGAAAAAGGCTTTCTGGGATTGCTGGATGAACTTGCACCACTGTCGGAAATTTTGCCCATCTTTAAGAGGCTTTCAATCCTCTCGCCAGCTATGACCACATCAGCAAAACTGGTAGAGGAGAAGGCAGCCAATCTGTCAATATAGGTTCCTTGCAAAGTATTCATGAACATGTCAGCCATTCCCCTCTCTGACATGGGTGGTTGGACAGCAGCAGCAAGCTGTCTCCACCTTTAGGCATATTCCCTGAAGCTTTCTCGGGAAGATTGAGACATCCCCATTAGAAGGGTCCTGTTGGGAGCCATGTCCAAGTTGTATTGATATTGACGGATGAAAGCCTCAGCCAAATCCTTCCAGCATCTTATGATGGCTCTATACAAGTGTGAATACCACTCTCTTGAAGCCCCAGTCTAACTGTCTTCAAAGTAGAACATCCACAGCTTTTCATCCATAGTATAAGCTTTAAGCCTTCCCAGGAAAGACTGCAGATGAGTGCGAGGACAGGAGGTACCATTATACTTTTCAAAGCATGGGGGTTTGAATTTGTGGGGAATTCTCACCCCATCCACTAGCCCCATGTCCATCACATCGAAGCCCAAAGAATTCTGTGACTCCAAAGATCTTAATTTCTCAGCAATTTCGTCCAATCTCCGGTCATATACTTCATCTCCAGCCCCCATAACAGTAAACTGTTCTTCTTGGGGATCCTCTTGCAAGATTCTCTCCCCAGCAGTATTACCTGGCACATTTCTCGGGATTTTAACTTCCGGATCCAGATGAGGTCCAAATACTGGTGGGTCAATACGAGGCTGGCCCCGTTCATTATTACTAGTTCCTCTTATTCCAAGATGAGGCTCCTCAGGAGTTTGTCTTTCTACCAGCTCTCTTAACCTTTCCTGACTCTGGGCTAAGCTAGTCATCACTGCCATGAATTGAGACATCTGATTTCTCATCTCCACTCTCTCATTAGCCATCTGGTTTCTAACCTCAGTCAGATCTTGCTGTACTTGTTCCATTTAAATACCGGGAAGGTTGTTACGAGTCGGGTACCGGTGCGCGCGGTTGACAGGGAACACTCGGCGACGAGCAATGTTTCCTGAGATCACAATAAAGTTAGGAACAAAAATAACAAAACCTACAATACAAAAGCAAAGTTAGTATGCAATGCAATATGCTTATTTGTTTTCCAAGGTACCCGGTTTGGTTCTTGGTTTTGACCTTTCCAGACCTCGAGGAAAATGCTTGATGTTGTTGAGAGAAAACCCAAATGAAAACAAACTAAAATATATTACAAATGGTGAACAATACATAGTTTGTTTTACAACACATGCCCCATGGGGGGTCAAAATACAACAAAAGAGAAAAGTACATCAAATGGAAATGAACAACAAGCAAAGAAATCAAACATCCAATCCAAACTCATCCTCTCTGACTTCCTTCAGGAGTGCCTCAGTCACTGGACCAGCTGGGTGCTCTGTAAGGGTCCTAATGAGGAGATTCCTGGTAGCAATGGCCGTGGTCAGTTTCTTATGCCTGTCCTGGTCTTTTGATCTCTTCAATCCTGCTCTGAGCTTCAACTCTGAAATCTCCTTCTGGGCTGCCAACAAAGCTTCCTGCTGCTTCTTCTCATTGGCCTCTAGTTGTTCAATCCTGGCTTGAGTCTTCTGGTCTTCTTGTGTACGGGCTTCAGTGATCCTGACCCACCTAGCCTGACTCTCTTGCAGATAGAGCTCAGTCCTAGCCTTCTGAATTTTGGCCTCCTTGCAGGCATTCTTCAATATCTGTTCCCCAGCTCTTGCTTTCCTGATGTAATCCTTTGTCTTCTCAATTTTGGCAAGATGCTCCACCCTGAACTTCTCCAATCTCTCAATGTCCAGACGACCATCACTCTTTTCCCAAAGAGTCTTCTTTAAAGCTTGAGATAGGTTCTCATTCCTTTCTTTCAACTTCTCAAATTCTTCTAAGCTGACAGTTGCTGTTGGCTGTACTGTGGATGGTCCAGGTATGTCTTCCAAGGTGAAAGGCATTCCGGTGATCTGGGATCTAGCACGGGACCAGTCATAGTATTGAGCTGAAGCAACATTATTACACCTTCCAAGAATAGCCATCCCTTTTGTCTGGATGTTATCCCAAGCCCAGGATGCTTGTCTGACAATAGCTGAATTAGGTTTCACTTCACAATACAGGGTCTCAGCTAAATCTTGCCCTCTGGGAGGGTGAACCAAAGCATAGCCCAGTTGTCTCTTAAACAGTAAAGGGTTGTAATTGATGCAACCTTTTACTCCTATGAGAGGCACATTAGGGTACTGTCCATAGCTGGTGATAATGTCCTTGCCTTTGGTGCTCTGGGTGCACCATCTGATATCATCTGAAGTTAAGGCAATGAGCCTCTTGGCCCAATTCTTCTGTTGGTAGGGATTCAGGAAGGCATCTGACTTAGGCAGGTGTTTGAGCAGCCAGGTGTGAAACAAAGGAGCACAATATCTCACTAAATTCCCCCTTTTCTTCTCATTCCTCTGATGAATGGAGTAATAGAAGTCCCCTAGCAATGTGGGCACTGGGTTCTTCAGAAGAAACAGATGGATGGCATTCTTGCTGACAAATTTGGGCTCATCTGCAATCAGTATAGCCCCATATATGCTGAGGGCTAACAGTGCACAGACTGCCCTCCATTCTCCCAAAGAAGCCTTCAGGATGGCCTGAGACATCAAGAAGTCCAAATGCAAACCAGGGATCCCAGCTTTTGTTGTCATACAGTGCTCAATCAAAGTAGGCTCCAGGTACAATTCCTTTGCTATCTCTTCATTTCTGGGAGCTATCATCTCTGGGTTGAAAGGGATTCCACCCCTGATAGGTACTCCAATCAATGAAGAAAATTCTTCCATTAGAGGCCCTAACTGGAAGTCTGGGAATGTGAAGCATCTCAATGGAGGGTCATAAAACTGAGAGCATGTGTGAATCATGCTCCTCTGAGAAGGGTCAAGGTCCATAACCATATCCAGGATTCCTCTATAATGCTCTCTAAACAAAGGGATGTAGTCAGGTGTGATAAGTGACTGGACCTGCCTGATACTAGTCAACACAGGCTCAAAGAAATGGTAGGATATGTTGCTTTTCCTGGGAGTAGTCATGAATGCTTTTGAAGAAGCTGAAGATTGGTACTGATGAAGATCACAGACTGATGCTGGAAATGAGCCACTGATAGGCTGATGCTGGTGATGATGAAGATAGCTGAAGCAGATAACTGATGAAGATAGCTGAAGCAGAGGTCTATGCAAAAAAAGGGGTCAAAACCAAACCAGATATGATGTGGATACCCTGAAAAGCAAATAAACAAATGTTAAATGATGCAATGATGATATATGCATATGATATGCAAGGGTTTGTGATCAAGCTGAATCTAATTATCTGTCTTGATATATAAGGCCCATGTATGTTCAAAAGTCCAGATGAAGGCTCAGAAATCCAATAACCAGGGTGGGGGACTCAAATAAAGAGTCACATGTCCAGGGTTAATCACAAGAACTGTCCAAAATGAGGTACTCTTTTTTATTTTCTTTTTTTTAAAAAAAGTAACAGGGTATGATGTGGTCAAGGGTCCCTGCAAACCTGTAAACAGCCCAACCCCCTCACATGTAATGTTCTAAAACAAGGATCCTCAGACTTGGATCAGTTATGAGAAGTGTAAACACTTCTAACCCGGAGGTACAGTGTTTGCAATAATCATAAAAGATCCTCCTCTAATTCACCTCAGATTCTGAAGGTCATAATAAAGGTCATCCAGACTTAGCAGGCTTCTCATATAGCCCTAGCACTACAGGAAATCTGTAGCACAGAGTTCTCAAGAAGAAACCCACATCTGAACCGTGTTTCATATTCCCGCACCAGACCGAAATGGAATGGGAAAGAACATGAACCACTCTAGCCTAGGTGTCACTCAGGTCCCAGGTATAGGACCTTAAACTCTCAATGGAAACCCCACCCACCAAAATAGAAACCAGATCCAGCAATGGTAATGACAGTATGAAATATGAAAACTGTAAAGGAAAGCAATAAATAAAGCTGTACATAAAGCAATAAATAAAGCAAATAAATAAACACAATTAGCACATAACACCCCTGTAAACACAAATCAAACAAGCGCTAGGAGGAACCCACAAAAAGAACCAGAAGCCCTGGTTGCAATATAAGGGTCCCCAGCAGAGTCGCCAAGTTGTCGCTCCTACCAAATGACACCTGGTCAGAAGGGGTACAGACGCGAACGGTCGGCAAAAGGGAAAGAATGAAAAGAGTCGCCAGCTAGGCATTTTTATCCCTGAAGGAAAGGTAATACTGCATAAACCTAAGAAGATATGGATAAGACGGTTGTGAACCAGGGAAACTGAGAAAGGGGGTTGGTTACAACCTGGGAAGGTATTAGCACCCAGATTGTCCGTCGTACTCGACGGGATCCATGCTTGAGAGATTTGTGTTTTAAAGGGGTAGTGTCAGTGCTATTTGTGTGCAAAAGCTGGAAAAGAATGCAAGTGTCAGTGCAAAAGGAAATGTGAAGTGAGATGAAAGAGTGTCAGTGTGAGCAAAGAATGTGAAGCTCAAGACTATGAGGCTTAAAGAATAATGCTGGAAGGAAGGGGGAATATACAGAGACTTTTGTTCGATAACTGTTAAGTTATGCCTACGTATCCTCTCGTGCAATGAGGAAGTCAGAACACCGTAGTTCGACTCAAAGAGACTGAAAGATAAATTGACTGGTGAACTGCTTACTTGTCTATGCTCAAGTGTATGACCTGTCTGGCTCAAGTGCAGACTGTCTTGCATTAGACGGAAGAAGCGAGTTCTCGTTTGTGAGTGAAGATGATGAGAAAAGAATCCCGGAGGAGACGATTATTGTTTGTTTTTGGTATTTTCAGTCTTTTATTGCTTTTTGGAGTTTGTCATAAGTAAATGAGCTTAAGCCTAAACCAAGGGTTAGTAAACTCATCACATCTTCCCTCTGATTAGGGGTAATGAGAATACCTTAAGTATGAAGTAAACACCTCACACTTAATTACCATGATGTAGGATTAATATCATTAACCTACTTGCAATTATTTAGATGTTTTTGTTGTTTTTTGTTTAGTGTTAAGTAATGAGTTTAAGCCATAATCAAGGATTTAATGGACCCATTACACCATCCTAATAGAAGGATAATAGATGAGAACATTTAAGCTGAGAAAGGCTCCTCAACTTAATCCATGATTAGGGATTAACCTCATGACAAAACAAAGCCTTTATTAAATGGACTTTAGTTAATTAATAATGAAATTTTGTGATCAGGTATGAGATGTCGAATGAGATGTTTAAACACTTGAAGACTTAACTAAAACTTAAAGTGCAAGAAAATTAAACAACACAGGAATTTGTTAACCCAGTTCAGTGTATAACCACACTTACATCTGGAGGCTACTAAGCCCGGAGGAAATCCACTATAAGTAATATTAATTCTAGACTTAAACCACCCAGTTTAATCTTTCACTTAATATCTACCCAATGCAATTTCTACCTAAGACACAACTTAGATATGAGTACCAACTCACTCCCCCTTAATCACACAGTGATCTTGTTTACAAGTTTAATAAAATTGAAGTCATACTTCAAACAAAAACAGCTTGATCTTACTTCACAGTTTCAATCAAGACACAAATACACTTTTGCTTAAAAGCTCATAAAGTGGTACAATAAAAACAACCTGCTATTAAAACACAAAACACCCTATTTTGTCTTCTGAAATTCGTACTCTATTCTGAGAGTTTCTGTTGCTTAAATAGGTGTTTGGATTTTGGGCTTTCTGTAGGTTTATCCAATCCTGAAACGCATGCTGCTTCCACCTTGAATTAGGGTTTGTTACTTCCTAGATTCTAGGTGATTCAGTTCTTCTGATTATGCTGAAGACATATAACAACACTCCCTACAGATGCGCCTTATTCTGTTTTATCCATCCATAATTAATTCCAGATAACTTTCCTTAATTTACTCAGTTCTGTTAGTCATTAATTAATTCTGGTAGCAGGTTTGAGATGTCACAACATCTGTTGGGACATCCTGAAAAACTGAACTTACTTCATTTACTGATACAATGTCACAACATCTGATGTGACATCCTGTAAACTGAACTTACTTCATTAACTGATACAATGTCCCAACATCTGGTGTGACATCCTGAATTAAGTTCATTTACTTATACTCTGTTTGATAATGTCCCAACATCTGATAGGACATCCTGAACTGAATTCAACATTTCTTGTTGGTCAAAAATTATGCCAATTCTAAACATCTACAAACTCCCCCTTTGGCTAATTTTTGGCTAACATAATTTTCTGGTTATCAGAGTGCAGCAGAAGTTCTTTTCATTAAAATCACAATTTTAGTTCAGAAGCAAACAGAAGTTTTTCATTAATCAGTAATCAGCATCATACATTGTTGTTGTTGTTCAGTTCTCCCCCTTGTTAGACATAAATTTGGGGCCAAAGTTACTAATTCAAAATTACAATGCAGAAGCAGTCATTACATATTCCTCACATACAGGTTTCACTCAGACTCCTCATAATCAGTTTCTTCCTCTTCCTCAGTCTCCTCATCAGAAGCAGCAGTTTTCTGAGCACTTTCTTCACTCTCCAGCCTTTGGATAATCTCCTCAAGCTTCTGCTTCCTTGCATCCAGTTCTTTGCAAGTGATCTTCAGCTCAGCAATCAAGGCAGCTTTGGAGATTGGAGACTTTGCCTTTGAAGGACCAGCAGATGTCCCAGAGGGAGCTTCAACATCAGCTGCATGATGACTCAAGAACAGCTTGTAGTGGAAGGCCAGAGGGCTTTCTCTTTTGCAAATTGTGTCCTTCTCAGTGAGGATACCAGGATACTGACTCAGCATTATTCCACACAGCAAGGAAGGGAAGACAATTGGCAGCTTTGTTGCAGATGATCCAGCATGCTTCAATGTCTGATCAAAGATATAAGCTCCAAAATCCAACTTTGTTTGGGTGCCCACAGCATATATGAACCTGCCCAATCCAGTTGCTATTGAGGAGGTATGATTGGTAGGGACCCAGTTTGCAGTGCCAATCCTATGCAGCATGGCATACTTCCTTGTCAGCATGCTAACAGATAACTTCCCTTTGACTGGCCAAGTCTTGACCTGATTAGCAGTGATAACCTTGCAGACCTGGTTATCAGTCTTCCCTAACTCATTTGGGCCATCAGATTCTCTTCCAAGGTAGTGGTTGATAACCCTAGGAGAGAATTCTACACACCTCCCTCTTACATAGACTTTTCTAAAGTCAGCAGACTTACCATCAGCACAATCTTCTTGGAGGTTGACTATGAATTCCTTGACTAGCAGCTCATAGCAAGGAGAGAAGTTGGAGACAGTTTTGAAAAGGCCAGCAGAAGAGATGAGATCAATTACCTCTGTGCACTCAAGTGCATTACTGCTCAGCTCTCTTTCAAGTGCTACCCTTCTTTGATAAACAAACTTCCATCTATTCACACTTGAAACATGATGGAAGGAGATGTTGTCCAGAGGAGCTTCTGGAACAACAGTTGATGACCTTGAGGGTGCTGGTTTCTTCTTTGGTGGAGATGTTGGGACATCCTCTTCAACATCTGAATCTGGAGGAGTGACAGCTTTCCTCTTTTGTGTTTGCACCTTGCTCCATTGTTTTGTAGGACCAAAGACAACTTTAGCTTTGTCCTTCTTTGGTGTAGCTTGCTTCTTCTCAGGAGTTGCATGTCCTGCATTCTTCTTTTCCTTCCTAGTTCTAAGCCTTTTGGCTATGCTAGGGTTGACAGAAGCAATGATTTCTGTATCAGAATCATGCTCTATGTTCACAACAGGAGGAGGTTGAGCAGTCTCCTCTTCAGCTGGTGGATCAACAGAGGTTTGATCTTCAGTGGAGGCCTTGTGCTAGTCCTCAGATGTTTCTTCATTACTATCAGGGGAGGCCTTTTTCTGGTCCTCAGATGTATCATCAGCAGTATCAGATGAGACCTTTTCCTGGTCTTCAGATGTTTCAACATCTATTGGGACATCCTGTTGAGCAGGAGTGTCCTTTTCAGCCTGAGTTTGTTGATCTTCTTGTGGAGCTGGCATGGTGTTCAGAGGGATAGATATGCCATTTACCACTCTTTGCTCAGATAAGATCCTGTTTACCAGCTCCTTTATGGAATCATCCACATATACAGATGCTTTTGGAGTGGTGTTTGATGATGAAGGCATGCCTTTGGCCTTGCTGAATACAGGATCCTTTGCCCTTTTCACAGTAGGGGTTCTTGGTTTTTGAGCAAGGGGAACACTTCCTCTGATTTCGTCCATTGGAGTTGAATCCATGGGTACCACAGAGATGGGGGTTGCATGCACCACATCTTCTTTGTTGAGGATTTCTTCAGAAATGTTAGGGTTTTGGTGATGAGCCATTTTAGAATGTGATGAAGAAAGAGATTGAGATTGGTTGAGTTTGATGATCTCTGAAAGTTAGCTATAGCAAGCAAGTTGTTGTGAAAGAATGATGAGAAGATGAATAGCTGAAAGTGAGCTGATGTTCTTATAAGAGCCGTTACTTGGAGAATTTCTAGGAGTGGAATACACAAGTGCTTGACCAGACTGGTGTTGCCATCTGGTGATCATGCCACACGATGTCATATGACATGTTGGCACATCTCCATAACTGCTAAATTTCACATAAGCAGATTCCCAATTTACCCCTTATGTTTTCAAATTGGGTAGCATCCAAGGCTTTAGTAAATATATCAGCCAACTGCAGATTTGTAGCTACATGTTCCAATGAAATCACTTTCTCTTCCACAAGATCTCTGATGAAGTGATGTCTGATATCAATATGCTTGGTCCTGCTATGTTGGATAGGATTCTTTGATATGTTAATAGCACTTAAGTTGTCACAGTACAATGTTATGACATCTTGTGGGACATTGTACTCAGTGAGCATTTGCTTCATCCAAACCAATTGTGAGCAACTGCTTCCAGCTGCAATATATTCAGCTTCAGCAGTAGATAAGGATACACAATTTTGTTTCTCACTGAACCAAGAAATCAAATTGTTTCCTAAAAAGAAGCATCCTCCTGAAGTGCTTTTTCTGTCATCAGCACTTCCAGCCCAATCAGCATCACAGAAGCCAATGAGAATTGGTTTGCATCCATGAAAGTACATTATGCCATAGTCACAAGTACCATTGACATATTTCAGAATTCTCTTGACTTGGTTTAGATGACTGACTTTTGGATCAGCTTGATATCTTGCACAAACGCCTGCTGCAAAGGATATGTCTGGTCTGCTAGCAGTCAGATATAATAAGCTTTCAATCATACTTCTGTATAGACTTTGATCTACATTCTCACCCTTGTCATCTTTAGTCAGTTTTAAATGTGTGGGGGCAGGAGTTCTTTTATGAGTAGCATTGTCCATCCCAAATTTCTTGACAATGTTATTAGCATACTTACTTTGGGAAATGAACATGGAATCCTCCATTTGCTTTATTTGCAATCCAAGGAAGTAGGTTAATTCTCCTACTAGGCTCATTTCAAATTCAGATTCCATTTGAGTGATAAAATGTTTAACCATCCTATCTGACATCCCACCAAAGACAATGTCATCTACATATATTTGAGCAATCATGACATTACCTTCATCATCCTTCACAAACAAGGTTTTGTCTATTCCCCCTTTTCTGTACCCTTGCTTGATAAGAAAAGTAGTCAGCCTTTCATACCATGCTCTTGGGGCTTACTTCAGTCCATAAAGAGCTTTCCTTAGTTTGTACACATGATTTGGACAACTTGGATCAACAAATCCTTTAGGCTGTTCTACATATACTTCTTCATTAAGATATCCATTTAGAAAGGCACTTTTCACATCCATTTGAAATAGCTTGAACTTCAAGATACAAGCAATTCCTAACAGTAGTCTGATTGATTCAAGCCTTGCTACTGGTGCAAAGGTTTCATCAAAGTCTACTCCTTCAATTTGTGTGTATCCTTGAGCTACAAGTCTAGCTTTGTTCTTTGTAACAACTCCCTGCTCATTTGACTTGTTCTTATACACCCATTTAGTGCCAATCACATTTATGTCATCAGGTCTAGGAACAAGATCCCACACTTCATTCCTTGTAAATTGACCTAATTCTTCTTGCATTGCACAAATCCAATACTCATCAGTAAGAGCTTCCTTGATGTTTTTAGGTTCTATTTTTGAGACAAAACAGGAACCTGAAATCACCTCTCTTGATCTAGTGCTTACACCTCTGTTGGGATCCCCAATTATCAAATCTTTGGGATGATCCTTCTGGATTCTTATGGAGGGAGGTTTGCTGGATGGTTTTGTCCTTGCATTAGTTTGAGTGAAATCAGAATGATCATTCTTTTCTTCAGCTTCAGTTTGACTGTCAGCAGATGTTCCAACATCTTCTGTAACATCTGCAGGGGCATCATCAATTATCACATTTATGGATTCCATGATAACTTTGGTTCTAGAGTTAAATACTCTATAGGCTCTGCTGTTTATGGAGTATCCAAGAAAAATCCCTTCATCACTTTTAGGATCCATTTTTCTTCTTTGTTCCCTATCAGCCAGAATATAGCAATTACTTCCAAACACATGGAAATACTTAACTGTGGGTTTTCTGCCCTTCCAGACTTCATAGATTGTGGTCAAAGTTCCTTTCCTTAGAGAGACTCTATTATGGATGTAACAAGCTGTGTTCATAGCTTCAGCCCAGAAGTACAAAGGTAACTTTTTAGCATGGATCATAGCTCTTGCTGATTCTTGAATAGTTCTATTCTTTCTTTCAACAATACCATTCTATTGAGGAGTGATTGGTGAAGAGTATTCATGATTTATTCCTTCTGAAGAACAGAAATCTAAGAATTTTTGATTCTCAAACTCCTTTCCATGGTCACTTCTTATTCTGACCACACAGCTGGCTTTTTCTCTTTGTATTCTTTAGCATAAATCTTTGAATACATCAAATACATCAAACTTCTCTTTGATAAAATTTATCCATGTATACCTTGAAAAGTCATCAACCACCAGATAGGCATACCTCTTACCACCAAGGCTCTCAACCTGCATAGGTCCCATAAGATCCATATGCAATAATTCCAAAACTTTGGAAGTTGTCAGATGTTGAAGCTTTGGATGGGACATCTTGGTTTGCTTGCCTATTTGACATTCACCACATATTTTTCCATCATCAATCTTCAGTTTAGGAATACCTCTCACAGCTTCCATAGATATGATTTTCTTTATGCCTCTGAAGTGAAGGTGACCCAGTCTTTGGTGCCATAGTTTCATTTCTTCTTCTTTGGCTAAAGAGCAAGTTGAAGTGGGACTGAAATTTTGAGGTTCCCACATATAACAGTTGTCTTTAGATCTGGCTCCTCTCATGACAACCTCCTGTTCTTTATTTAACACTATGCATTCAGTTTTGGTAAAGTTTACACTGTAACCTTGATCACATAATTGACTTATGCTGATCAAGTTAGCAGTCAATCCTTTTACTAGCAGCACATCATCCAGTCTTGGTACATCTGGACATTCCAAGGTCCCAACACCCTTGATTTCTCCTTTAGCTCCATCTCCAAATGTTACATATCTGGATGAATATGACTTTAAGTCTACTAGCAGATTCTTCAATCCAGTCATGTGTCTTGAACATCCACTGTCAAAGTACCAGTCTTCTTTAGCTGATACTCTTAGAGATGTATGAGCTATATATGCAACATTCTTCTTTGACCATTTGTATTGAGGTTTCTTTTGATACCTCTGCCCTGTGTAGTGTCCATTAGAAGAGCTCTCAGGTTGTTTGTTGAACTTGTTCTTGGACATGTAGCTTTGATCAGCATGAAGACTAGCTTTAGGAACCCATACTTTCTTGATGTCTTCTATCTTCTGCTTAGGGAGTTGCTGATACATCTGATTTGGATATCCATGCAACTTGTAACAATGAGGTTTGATGTGTCCAAACCTACCACAATGATGACATCTCCATCTTTGATACTTCTTCTTCATTATGTTCTTTTCATGATGTTGAGACATCTGTTGGAACATTATGTTTGACTTTGTGTTCTTTTCATGATGTTGAAGCATCTGTTGGGACATCTTGTTTGACTGTATGGAATTTGAAGTAGGTTTGCTGGTGCTGGCTTCAGCCTTATAAGCTTTGTTAAATCCCAGTCCAGTTCTATCCCCTGAATGTTTATTGTTGTTGAGAATAACATCCAGTGTGTTTGAGCTACTGTTCAACATTCTAACAGATTTAGACATATGCTCCAACTTGGAATTGAGAAGGCTTACTTCACTTTTCAAGGTGTTAATGATCTCTAGATCACTTGTTTTTTCATCCTTTAGTGCCTTAATCTGCTTCTTCTGCTTTATATTCTCCATGCATACTTCAGTGCTCCTTTTAACCAGTTCTCTGTATGATTGCTCAAGCTCTTCAAAAGTAAGCTCCCCATCACTGGATTCACTTTCAGATTCATATAATCCAGCTAGAGCAGTGATATGTTTAGCTGATTCTTCTTCTGAATCACATCCTGAGTCTTCATCATACCAGGTTACAGAGAGACCTTTCTTTTGCCTTTTTAAATAGGTAGGACATTCATTTCTGATGTGTCCATATCCTTCACATCCATGGCATTTAATCCCTTTTTCTTGACTGGTTTTTTCATCATAATTTGACCTTCTATTAGCATCATAAGGTCTTTTGTTCTCAGAAGAGTTTGTGTATCTTCCACTTAGTCTGGACTTGTCTTCCATCTTTCTGAGAATCTTTTTGAATTGTCTTCCAAGCATAGCAATGTTTTCTGATAAATTTTCTTCAGTTTCTGATTCATCATTTTCTTCTTCTTTATTAGTATTTGACACCAAGGCTATGCTTTTGTTCTTCTTTACAATTGTGTCATTCATTCCCATATCAAATGTTTGAAGGGAACCAATGAGCTCTTCAACTTTCATTGTGCATATGTCTTGAGCTTCTTCTATTGCTATGACCTTCATGTCAAATCTTTTTGGCAAAGATCTGAGAATCTTTCTTACAAGCTTTTCATCAGTCATCTTTTCTCCCAAAGCTCCAGAAGTATTGGCTATTTCTAAGATGTTCATGTAGAATTCATGAATTGTCTCATCTTCTTTCATTCTCAAGTTTTCAAACTTGGTGGTGAGAAGTTGAAGTCTTGACATCTTTACCTTTGATGTTCCTTCATGAGTTGTTTTAAGAGTGTCCCAAACATCTTTGGTCAGCTCACAATGATGCACAAGTCTAAATATGTTCCTATCAATGCCATTGAATAAAGCATTTAAGGCCTTGGAGTTGCTAAGTGTTGGATCTCCTTCCTCCTTACTCCATTCTTCTTCAGGTTTCAACACTTTTTCTCCATCTTTGGTGTCTTGGACAGGGTGCTCCCATCCATTGTTGACTGCCTTCCAGGACCTATTGTCAAGTGACCTTAAGAATGCAACCATTCTTGGCTTCTAGTAGTCATAATTAGATCCATCCAATATAGGTGGTCTATTTACTGATCCTACATCTCTGTCCATATTTCCAGAATTTGTAGTCCCTAGATCTCACCCAGTATAAATAGGCAGGGTGCCTGCTCTGATGCCAATTGAAATTCTGTGATCATGTATGAGATGTCGAATGAGATGTTTAAACACTTGAAGACTTAACTAAAACTTAAAGTGCAAGAAAATTAAACAACACAGGAATTTGTTAACCCAGTTCAGTGTATAACCACACTTACATCTGGAGGCTACCAAGCCAGGAGGAAATCCACTATAAGTAATATTAATTCTAGACTTAAACCACCCAGTTTAATCTTTCACTTAATATCTACCCAATGAAATTTCTACCTAAGACACAACTTAGATATGAGTACCAACTCACTCCCCCTTAATCACACAGTGATCTTGTTTACAAGTTTAATAAAATTGAAGTCATACTTCAAACAAAAACAGCTTGATCTTACTTCACAGTTTCAATCAAGACACAAATACACTTTTGCTTAAAAGCTCATAAAGTGGTACAATAAAAACAACCTGCTATTAAAACACAAAACACCCTATTTTGTCTTCTGAAATTCGTCCTCTATTCTGAGAGTTTCTGTTGCTTAAATAGGTGTTTGGATTTTGGGCTTTCTGTAGGTTTATCCAATCCTGAAACGCATGTTGCTTCCACCTTGAATTAGGGTTTGTTACTTCCTAGATTCTAGGTGATTCAGTTCTTCTGATTATGCTGAAGACATATAACAACACTCCCTACAGATGCGCCTTATTCTGTTTTATCCATCCATAATTAATTCCATATAACTTTCCTTAATTTACTCAGTTCTGTTAGTCATTAATTAATTCTGGTAGCAGGTTTGAGATGTCACAACATCTGTTGGGACATCCTGAAAAACTGAACTTACTTCATTTACTGATGCAATGTCACAAAATCTGATGTGACATCATGTAAACTGAACTTACTTCATTAACTGATACAATGTCCCAACATCTGGTGTGACATCCTGAATTAAGTTCATTTACTTATACTCTGTTTGATAATGTCCCAACATCTGATAGGACATCCTGAACTGAATTCAACATTTCTTGTTGGTCAAAAATTCTGCCAATTCTAAACATCTACAAATAAGGTTAAGAAGTGGATTTTAGAGTTTTTAAGACAACTTGAGGGGGACTTGTCCATTAACACTAGGGTTAGTCCTTCTCAACCAATTAAGGAAGAATTAGAACCCTAATGCAAGGCCCAAGTTACAAGCTTGATGTCTTAGTGATTATTAGGTGAATTGATTAAAGGGTTTAAACACATTAAGGGTTTAACACTTAGGATTAAAGTTATACACTCCATCCTAATAGAAGGATATAGGCATAACCCTAATCACAAAGCCTTAAAACCTTTAAGGTTTAGTCCTTGATTAAGAGATCAGAAGAGAAGACTCAAAGATGACACAAAGGTAAAACTAATGGGGGGACTAATCAAACCCTAATTGTGATCATGCTTGGGGTGTTCCTAGGGTTTATGAGGTTTGCAAGAGATCTTCAAGGAAAAGCCACCAAGGAAGAAACATGATGAAGGAAGGAGAAGCAAGAAGCAAGACAACTTACTTCACTTAAGAAGATAAGTTACTTGAAGGAAGAAAGTGAGGAGAGAACATGAATTAGAAAGCTCACTCTAATACAAAAGTAAAATGCAGCAAGGATGCATAAAGAGAGATGAGAAAAGATTATGAGAAGTGAAGGCAAGTTCACTTCTGAACACTTACCACCTGAAAAGTTAGCAAAGGAAGTGAAATGTAAATGAAAATGAGATGAAATGCAAAGATGAAAGCCAAAGTAAGAAGCATAAACATGATGTTGATGATGCTAAGAGATAAAGAAAACACATAAGATTTGTGGATGATCATACAAGGATAAGGATGCAAATGAAGCATGTTTTGAACTATGAAAGTTCATGAAAGTTTATGAAATGGAATGAATGCATAACATGGAAAATGAATGATGCAATGATCAAACATGATTATAATGTGTCCTAAGATGTCTTAGAAGTCATGTGAATGCACAAAATGTCATGGCAAGTTCATGTATGCAAGCATATGGAAGATGGATGCAAATGAAGGCAAAAATTAGGGTTTATACACAACATGCAATACCAAATTCAAAACCAGAAGCAAATGATATGATAAAAAATTAAAAATGGGATAAAAGGAACCCTAACCCTACACAAGTTCACTGTCCAAAGGGGGAAACCTAACTCTTAACCTAATGGGAGTTATGATTTTCTCAAGTTAGCTAGGGTTTTAAGGCACTTCAAAAGGAAAAATGCACAACAAATTGAAAATGAGAGATAAATTCAAACCAATTTTATCCTAGAAACTACATGATATGAAGAATGCAATGCAAAAAGAACCATCATCAAACTCTCCAAGGTTAAGCAGAATGAATTTTTCTAAGTTAGGACAAAAATATTGCCTTTTAAGAATTTTAATTCCAAAGAAAAATGTCAAAATATGTCAAGAACCAAAAAGAAATTTGTTTTAAGAGTTTGATAATGTTTCTAAATGTATCAAAATGCAATGTGATTTTTTTGGTGATTTTTAGAAACTTAAATGCTATTTTAATTAATTAATTCTCATTAACTAATTAAAATAAACATTTAAATATTTTTAAAATACGAAAATTATGCAAAAAATAAAATAAAAATTATTTTCAGAATGAGAAAAATATTTTATGCCATGGTGAAAAAAATGAAATTTTTTAGAAATGTTTTACTATTTTAAATAAAATGTAGAAAGAAATGTAATTAAAATGAATTTAAAATGAATAAAAATGAAAGTAATCAGATCCAAAGGCCCAGATTCAAAATAGAAAGGGAGGGAATTGACCAGCGAGCGCAAATGGACGGCCCAAATTCAAACTTCACTAATTATGTCATTAACCCTAATCTGAACCCTAATTACATTCAGGTGACCAGAACAGTGTTCCGGTCATCTTCTCCGGCCAGACTCCTATGCTATCTATCTCTATACGCATCCCCAATCCCTTAAACTCTCCAGAAATGATCCCCACCCCATTCTAAACAAGAATCAATCATCAAACAAGATTTATTTCACATGAACAGAGAGATTCGAATCAAAACGGAAAAATTCACAGAAATTTCAGAAGCTTCATACATGCTTAAAACTGAATCATTTTCAAAACCAAAAGGTGCAGTGTGATCAGTGAAGCATGGAGAACAATATAAGAACTTAAGAAATCATTTTTGGAAAAAAAGTTCTTGATGATACCTGAACTGAAGCTTTCGAAAATGGTGCTTTCTGGCCAGTTCCTTGCTTCAAATCAGCTCCAATGATCCTTCTGAAGTGTTTGTGATGCTTAGTTGGAGTTTATATGGCCCCAAAATGAAAATGGCAGAAGCTCAGTTCATGAAGTGTGAAAATCATATTTTTGATTCTGGGCTTTTTAGGGCAAAATGAAGGGTGGGAAATGATCAGTGATGTTGGTGGAGTTGAATGGTGGAAAAAGTTTGAAGGTTTGATGGCTGAGCTAAGAGATTCGAAGGCCTTTGCAAATTTGGGGATTTTTGAGTGTGTTGAGTATTCTCAAGTTTTTTGCTGCAATGTTATGTGCTTTTGCTTGGTTTTGATCCACATAAAGAAATGTGATAGGTCAGAGAGTGGGTGCTGGCCTATGTTGATTGGTATGGGCAAGTTGCCAAAATGTCAAAAGTTTGTGTACTTGAGGTATGGGTCATGGCAGGCCTGGTTGAAAGGGGTGTCTGGCCTCAGCTGAGTTCAAGGAGGACCATAGAAACAGATTTGGCATGCTGGCACTAGTGGATGAAGAGATTTGGATCATTTTGCAATTTTGTACAACTTTGGCCCCTTTTGAATTTCTTAAAGTTTAAGGCATGAAACTTGAGAAATCTTTAGGCAATTCTGAGTTTTATGTCATGTATGATGTTTGTGTAATGCTTAGACATCAATTAGAACTCACAAATTGCCTTGGTACAAGAATTTGCAAGTTTCCCTCTTTGGCACATAAGTGAATTTTTGTGATTTTTCCCAACTTTGACAAGCCATAACTTGAGTTCTAGGATGAATTAGATCAAGTTCTTGTACTTTTTGAAAATGGTAGGATCCAATATACAACTTTCATGACCAAGGATTTTTCATTTGAAGCATTTTTGAATCAAAAAGAGGAGGTTGAAAAACTTTCCCAAAATGGCAAGTTTACATTACAAGTTACTTTCCCAAAATGGCAACTTTGCAAATGGCTTGAAATTATTCAATTTTGTGAACTTCTAACTTCTTCTAAGATCAAATAAAGATCATACACATCCAAAATGATGGAGAAAACCCTTTGGTTGGATGATTGGGGGCCTCAGATGCCCTGATTTTGCACTGCCTTGCTCAAGAAGTCATCTTTTGATCAGATGCCTTCCCCATTGAACTTCTTCATGAAAATTGGTATGTATGATACTTATAACATATAGAGACCAATAGAAACAAGAATGACCAAAAAATTTGGAGTTATGGCCTCTGAAACCAAAACCCTAATTTTAGGTCATTTGTGCAGTTAAGCTTGGCTCTGCTTCCATGCCTTCCTCAGTTCTTGTGATTCTTTGAATTCCTTGATCTTGGGAGGATATAATATGATGCTTGAACATACATGGACCCTCTTGAGTTTATTGGAGACCTTTGGAGTGGCTCAAATGAATCTTGGATTGCTCAGATCACAAACCCTAGATGCAGATGACTTAGAACCAATGCAGTGAAGCAAAAATGTAATATGAGATGATATGATTGAACTTATGCAATATGAAAAGAATCACAAGCCATGGTGAAATGAATGAGGGCAAATTTGGGGTGTTTACACTTAGCAGTATAGTCAACCACTGACATACTACATTGCTTCAGCTCAAGGAATTCCATCTCCTTCTCTCCCTTCACACTATCAGGGTAGCACTTCCCTAAGAACTCAGTATGAAAAACTTCCCTAGTTATCTCTTCATCATCCTCCTCAAGAGCTTGACTTCTACCGACCCACCAATCATCGGCTTCTTCCTTCAGCATGTGAGAACCAAGCCTCACCTTACTCTCTTCAGCACAGTCCATGACTCTGAAGATTCTTTCAATCTCCTTCAACCAATTCTGAGCACCATCAGGATCGAATCTTCCTTTGAAGACCGGCGGTTGATTCTTTCTGAACTCATCATTAGCATTCACATTCGGCGCTCCCTGAACCGCCCTAGCCATTGCTTTCAAAGCAGCAGCCATAACATTTTTCGTCTCTACCAGCCATATTCTGATTGTTCCCAAAGACAACAACAAGATTAAACAAAAGTTCAATCATAACAACATCAAGACAGACACAACTGACTCGAACACTGGCTCTAAAACCTCTTAATGTAACACCCCCTTTCTATACCCCCAAATAATCAATTAACTCATTTAGGCACATGTTAAAAATTTCATCAGAGTATAATTAAACATAGTATAAAAGAGGCATGTGTTGCACCCCAAAATTTTCCCTCACCAAGACAAGACATTATGTACTAAGGTATCCCTAGAGGTTCACAAGGTTCACAAGGTTCACAATATTCACAAGGTATCTCAAGAGGTTCACAAGGTTCACAATTAGTCAGAAAGTTTGACAATTCCCTCATACAATGCATCCTCCTAAGCAAGGCATCCTAAACTAGGGTTTTGACTTTCATCAGGCTAAATGGGCTTCCAATACTTCAAGTGAGCTTCATAGCATCCTATATGTGTTCAAGAATCCCTATGTCAAGTTTCAAGGCTTTCCCAAAAGATTTGCTCAGTCAGATGATCAGATAGGCTCAAATCAGTCAAAGTAATTAAAAAGTCAAACTGAGGTCAACTGTGGCCAAACCAAAGACAAACTTCATGATTTTTTGCAAACATCAATTATATTAATTAAAATTCATCATTTGATCCAGGGTTGATCATGATTCATCAAGGAGATTTCATATCATCAAGAATCAGGAGTTTCTAAATTAGGGTTTTCATAGGAAAAGTCAACTGAACTTTGACCAGCCATAACTTTCACATGCTTCATCAAAAATTTTCCATCCAAAGCTCATTTTGAAGGAAATTGAATTCTCTACAACTTTGTGTCTCACAAGCCAAGCCCAAAAATGCTTCATTTGGAAGGTATGAGCTAAGACATTATAGGTCATTTCAAAAGTCAACAAAACGTCAACAACTTCCAAAGGGCATAACTTGAGAATGGTAAAAGATATGGACATGAGACCAAAGAGGTTGGTTAGAGGACTCTCTAAGCTTTCCAAAATGTCCAAGAACACCTTCATAGCATTAAAATTGAGGGATTTGTGCCCTTGCAAAGTTGGGAAATTTTTGAGAGGTTATGAAGCAAATGGGATCTTAGAACCAAAATTCTCCAAATGGGCTTGCATTTTTATGATCCAAACACTTCCATGACATCATGCACGAATTAAAAAATATTTATTAAAATTTTTATTCATTTTATTTTATTTATTATGATTGTTTACATTAAAAATCATTTTAAATCAAAATAAAATATAAAAGTATGAATATTTGATGAGATTTTTGTTCTAGAAAGTCTTAATGGTCATTTAGAAGTGATTAAAATTATACAAAATCAGATCATTCAAAAATAGCAAGGATATATCAAAAATATTTCAATATTTTAAAGTGAATCTTTTTCAATCTCTATTTGATCCAAAAGTCCAAAGGATGGACTGATTTTTTAACCTAATTATGTTATATGATATATAGACAACCTAAAGCAAGCACAAGACACGAATTTGGCAGCCTCAAGAACCATAATGAAACTTCAAAAATTCAAGCAAAAACACACATTCGGTTTTTGATTTACAGGAGGTTTCAAGGTCTTTTAAAGGTGGAGACATGATCCTTGATGCTTCTTAAAGCTATCCTGATCATTTGCATCACTCAAAATGCCCCCATACGCATGGACCGAATTCAAATAACTTGACATTTGTGATTTTTCGATTATGTTTATTTGCATATTGTTAATGATGTTTAACCTCATATTGTTGATTGTGATGATGTATAGAATGTTTCTGGGTAAAATATCTTGAAGTTTCATGACCTAATCTGCTCGCGGCCATTATTAGGGTTCTTGAACCAAAATTAGGGTTCTTGAACCAAAATTAGGGTTCTTTGATTGAGACATTATAAATCAATTTTAATGCCATAAATGAATTGTATGAGGTTTGGGGATCACAACCATGTGATCAATTTGATGAATCGTTATATAATGATGATGGTATGAGATTGGCAGGTTTCATATGTAGGTAAATTCGCAGGAAATATTGTGGATAAATTCGCAGGTAAATTCGTAAGTCTGGAGGTAGGAGATGAAGGCAGCGCGCGCTTTCTGATTTTTAAAATTTTGTTTTAATATTTTATGAATTGTTTGTATTGTGTTTCACAAGTGTGATGCTGGCTCAGTTGGTGAAGAGGCGCATATGAGAGGCAAATGGCTTGTGTTCGAATCTGGCCTCCAACTATTTTTTTGATTTAATTCCATTTGATTCTACAAGCTTACAATATAATGATTGCCTTGTCCTTAGATGTCAAATGCGTGTAGTAGCTCAACTGGTTTTGGGAGACGTCTGTTCAAGTAAAGGACCTGGGTTCAAACCCCAGGTCCTATCTTTTTGGCCAATTGGGCATATTTTCTTCCTATTTTCTATTTATTCTCATATAATAACTTTATTTTGTTTAAACTATTAAATATAAATCATAAAATTAATTTCTAAATAATATTATACTATTTTCTTTATATTCTTAAAAATCATAATTTATTTTCTTAAATGTAAAATTGTTTTTATTTATTTTGTAATATATTTATATTATTATTATGTATATATTTTGTAAATAAAATAATTAAAACCCTAATTTCTAAAACCTAATTTTCTTAACCCTAATTTTCTCTAACCCTAACCCTAATTTTTATTGACTTTAATATCTAATTTAATTATGTTATAAACTATAATTTTATAATTAATTATTTTTTTTTGTAAATAATTATTATATTGTTAATTATTATTCTAATTATCCTATTTTCTTTTAAAAATTCTTTAAAATTGTTTATTTAACTTAAAAAAAATATTCTCTTAAATTTTATATTCTTTATATTTTCGCTAACCTTTTTTCTTATGATCATTATTATTGCTAAACCTTTTAATTATTGTTTATTCATTATATTTATTATTAATTATTTCTATTATTATGTAATTGCGAAAGCCATGTAATAGTCGTAGGTTTATTTTTTTGTTTCTATTTTATTTTTGTGAATATTATTATTGTCATGGTTAGTAATTTTAGGGTGTGTATAACTATGTGTAATTAAAATAATTTAGAAAACTAATTAAACAAGATAAATACATGAATATAAACACTCACACACGTAAGTCGATCTTTGATCGCCATCTCACACTTTCTAGGGTTACTCCTCATGTTGCCTAATTCTAAGGTCAAGTAAGGTGTCTTAAGTAAAGTCCCTTCATAAAATATCATCAAGTCCCTTTAAGTTTATAAGATCAAGTCCCTTCGAGGTTACCTACGATAAATGATCTTGTCCCTTCAAATAAAAGATGATAAGTCCCTACGAATTGCTAAAGACACCTTACAGTTGCCTAAATTCAGATGTCCCTTCACATGTCCCTTATCACATCCAAGGTGATGACTACCTATTCCTTAATAATAGGTATAGTCTTACCATTGAAAGAACGTATAAGAACAGTAAAGACTTAACATAGGGTAGGTTCCTCTTAAGTACTTGCTCACACCTTTTCAACATACTCTTTTATACATCACATTTCAAACAAATTTTCAAAACAAAGTCTTTATATACATCCATACGAGGATCATTATAAAGTACTTAGAAAATTTTTAATCACGCACTACACCTTTCTCAAAACAATTTAAAGTGAGCTAAATAACTAAGAGCTCATGGATAACCATGGATATAAAGGGTGCTAACACCTTCCCTTTATATAACCTACCCCCCGAACTCAAAATCTTTTTAAGGTCTTTCCTGTTCTTTTATGTCCTTTCCTTTTGGATAAAATAAAATTCGGTAGCGACTCTTGCTATCCGCAACATTTAACTAAAGTCAGTTCTCCCACCGTGTAACAGAACTGGCGACTCTGTTGGGGATTTAATAAAAGAGGGGTACCCTTAGGAATTAGATCACTTTAAATTTGTTTGCTTTGTTTGCTTTACTTTACTTGTTGGGTGCTCTTATGTGTGAAAGATCCTAACCCGGATCTAGTGTACCTTAGGTAAATGGCAATAGACCAAGGAAACTGTACGACGTATACCGATATGGTTGATCTGGTGGCCATAGTTAGTGTGACTTCTTGGTTGGTGCTTATGTTCCTTAAGAAAGTTGAGGATAATATGAGGCTGCCATATGTTGCCAATACACTAACTGACTTTTAGAACCCTAGTCATCCCATATTGGCCTTTAGAAAGTAGTGAGATAACTGGCTTTGGTGAAGACTGAAGTTGGTTGATACTCGATGCTACACTCATTGAGATTCTAAACTTGGAGGGTTTTGGTTGGCAAGTAAGTTGCCTACTGAACAACCACCCTTGTGAAGGATCAATGATATTGAGATCCCTTAGAACCTGGTTACTTTTGTAGGACAGGATGAACCAATTAAATTTCTGGGGAGGGTACTTACCTTTAAACCTCATGCAAGCTTCAAACCTAGGGCTATTGTGTGACTTGTTTGTGTGTGGCATATGTTTGTGATTGAGCATAACATCATAGAATCATCATGCATCATAACCATAGCATTTTCACTAACCATTTCAAGGACCAAAGGATTTATCTTTGTTCTTTATTGCAGGTCATGGCTTCTGCTCGTAGGAATACTATCCGGATCAACTTTGTAGGAATACCTCCTAAGCTTAAGGAATTGGTCTCTCAAGTTTCTGAAAACTCCCAGTTCATCAAGAGGCATGGTCACCTACTGGATCTAGTCACTTCAGGGTTCAATGAAGACATGATGAGTGTTATGTTTCAGTTCTTTGATCCTAAACATCATTGCTTCACATTCCCCGATTATCAGCTGGTTCCTACAATGGAAGAGTTCTCCAAGCTTCTGGGTATACCTATCCTTGATCAGAGACTCTTCACAGGCTTAGAGAAAGAGCCTAAACCTGAAGTCATTGCTGCAGCCCTACATTTGAAGAAATCAGACATTGTCCTAGAAACAAGGAGTGGAGTTAAGGGTATTCTTGCCAAGGTATTGATGGAGAAAGCTCAAGTGTTCCTGAAGGCTATGAGTTATGATGCTTTTGAGGAGATCTTAGCCCTATTGATCTATGGCTTAGTGTTGTTCCCCAATCCAGACCAGTTCATAGACGTACACGCCATCAACATATTTCTGACTCGTAATCCAGTGCCTACATTACTTGGAGACATCTTACACTCTCTTCATACCCGTACTACGAAGGCACGAGGAACTCTAATGTGTTGTATACCTCTATTGTCTAGGTGGTTTATTTCTCACCTTCCTCGATCAGTGATGAAGAATGAACAAGGGTTCAGGTGGTCTAAGAGGATCATATCACTTTCACATTCAGATATTCATTGGTGCTCTAGATCTATGGAGAATGTTACTATCTTTGACCGTTGTGGGGAGTTCCCTAATGTGCCACTCCTTGGCATAAGAGGGGGCATTACTTACTACCCTTCTTTAGCTCTACGTCAGTTTGGTTATGCTCGGAGCAATGGTCCTCATGACATGCTTATTCAAGGAATTGTGTTCGACTACGACAACGATCTGCAAGGTTACCGTCAAAGGTTCATACGAGCATGGGGTAAAGTGAACAAGGTTGACAGCAAGACTCTGGAACCCAAGTACACTATTTATATGGAACCTTATCTCATATGGGTGCGATCTCGTGCTCAGACCCTTATGATGCCATATCCTGCTAATTACCATGGAGCCTGTTGCTGAAGGAGATACTTCCTATACCATTCTTCACCCAGACATGCCCACTGACATGGAGGAGTTACAAAGGTCCTGGATCCAGTTGAAGGAGCAAAGAGATACTTTTGAGACTCATTACAAAGCAAGTCAAGAAAGAATCCTGGAGCTAACAAAACAACTTCACGAGGAGCGGAATCTCAACTCATACCTCAACACAAAGAGGAAACATCCATGGGAGAATTAAAACCCCATTTTTGTATTCATTTCATTTTTATTGTAAGCCCAAGGGGCAAACAAGTTTATTGATTACTAATAAAAGTTTACTTTCTGTTTGTTTAAACAAATTTAAATCCTGCGGTCCTTGAAAACATTGCATACGCATTTACATACCATATCATTGCATCACAGGTTTCTTATGAACAGGTATCTTATCTTCTCGTTGTTTATTTCAGCAGAAATGGCTCTTGAACAGACTGTCAAAGATCTCCAGGCTCAGAATGCACAATTCCAAGTGTTGATTCTGAATTTTTCCAAGGGACAAGATGAGTTGAAAACACTGATGGCTAAGAAAAAGAAGAAGACTAGAAGATCAGGGGGCCTTATCAATCTGGGAAGAAGGTTCAGAGGTCCTATCAAGACAAAGGAACAAATTGAGGATTCTGAGTCTGAAAATTCTGAGAAAGAGGGAGGTAGTCTTCATGATACTGTGGGAGATTCTAAATCTGAGGCAAATTATTATCATGATCCTGCTAGTGAAGATAAGTACAAGATGCTGGTAGATAGAATGAATGCTATGGAACTACAAAAATCTTCTGGGCTTGATTTTGAAGATTTGAGTTTAGTATCTGGAGTGGTTATACCTATTGGCTTCAAGGTTCTTGCTTTTGTGGTATATGATGGTGTTTCATGTCCTAAGTTGCATTTAAGATCCTATGTCCGGAGGATTCAACCATATACTGCTGACAAGAAGTTATGGATTCATTTCTTCCAAGAGAGCTTGTCTGGAGCTCAATTGGAATGGTACTACCAACTGGAAAGTGTCAATATTCGTGATTGGAATGATCTTGCTGAGGCCTTCTACAGGCAATACCAATATAATGCTGATTTAGCACCTACTCGCATGCAGCTCCAAAGCATGTCAATGGGTGCTAAGGAGAATTTCAAGGAGTATGCCCAGAAATGGAGAGACCTGGCTGGCAGAGTTCAACCTCCTCTGACTGACAGGGAACTGGTGGATATGTTTATGAGTACGCTGAATGGTCCTTTCTATAGTCACCTCATTGGAAGCTCATCATTTGGTTTCACCGAGCTGATAATGACTGGAGAACGTGTGGAGAGTGGTATAAGAAGTGGTAAGATACAAGTGGGTGCCTCTTCATCAAGCACTGCTAAGAAGCCCCCTAGTGGAAAGAAGGAGTCTAATGCTGTGTATGGTCAACATAGTCATAACAGGAGTCACCATTCTGTGGTAGCAGTTCACATCTCTAATCCTACTCCTACAACACCAGAGCTACCACAAAACAATCAATAGAAGCCTAGAAGACAATTCACCAAGATCAACATGTCACTGGCCCAAGCCTTGCAACACATGTTGAAAGGGGAACTCATTACTTTGAAGGACCCTCCTCAGAATCCTTATACTTCCTCTCCTCGGTACAATCCTAATGCACGATGTTCCTATCATTCTAATTGCCCGGGACATGACACCAACAACTGCTGGGTATTGAAAAACAAGATTCAAGATATGATTGAAGCTGGGGAGATTGAATTTGACCCTCCTGGGACTCCAAATGTGATCACTGCTCCCATGCCCAATCATGAGAAGACTGTTAATGTTGTTGATGAAGTTTCATATGTTTCCTCAATAGCAGATGTGACTACTCCCTTATCTATCATCAAGAAGAAGTTGGTGCAGGCTGGTTTCTTTCCAAGTTGTAATGAAGATTGTTTTTATTATGCCTACAAACATGATAGCTGCTGGAAGTTGAAAGATGGTATTCAACGCCTCATGGACAATTACACTATATTGTTTAAGAGAACTCCTTCTGTGGAAAGTATGTGTGAACATTTAACTCGAGGTACGAAGTTTGAAGACGTAACTATGGTTGATAAAGTGCCTGTGAAGACTGTTGCTGAAGCTAGAGTGGCTCCCATGATTATTACCACTCCTGGCCCTGTTCCTTATACTTCGGATAAAGCTATACCCTGGAATTACGGTTCTGATGTTTACATCCATGGTGTCAAGCAAGAACCTCTGACTGATACACCCGTTACTGATGATAATCTTGATGTTGATAATATTGCTGGATCTAGTAAGATCACCAGAAGTGGAAGAATTTTCTCTCCTCCGGCTACCTCAAAAAGTGCAGTTACTCCTACTTCCACTTTCGAGCCAAGTATTGATGCTCGGGGCAAAGGTCATGTGGTTGAACCTGTGCAAGCTGAAGCACCGACTGCTGAAAATCTTTCTAAACAGATAGAAGAAGTGCTGAAGATCATTCGCAAGAGTGATTATGATATTGTTGACCAGTTGGGGCATACTCCCTCCAAAATCTCCATGTTATCTTTGTTGTTGTGTTCTGAGGCTCATGTTAAGGCCTTAATCAAGTTCTTAAAGACTGCTCATGTGCCAAATGAGATTTCTGTAGATCAATTTGAGAATTGTGTTGCACATCTGACTTATGATAACGGGTTAGGCTTTTCTGATGCTGACTTGACTCCTGCCAAGAGAAACCATAACAGAGCTTTACTTATCTCCATTGAATGTAGGGGCACTACATTATTGCATGTGCTAGTGGACAATGGTTCTTCATTAAATGTACTCCCCAAAGAGGTTCTGAACAAGCTCAGTCCTGAAGATGTGGTTCTAAGACCAAGTAATGTAGTGGTGAGGGCCTTTGATGGCTCAAGAAGAGTGGTACATGGAGAAGTAGATATCCCGATCAAAGTAGGCTCTCAAGTCTTCGACTCTACTTTCTATGTAATGGATATTCGTCCTACGTATTTCTGTTTGCTTGGGCGCCCCTGGATCCATAGGGCAGGTGCTGTAACCTCCACTCTACATCAGAAGTTGAAATACCCGGTGAAAGGAAAAATTGTCATTGTTTATGGTGAAGAAGAATATATGGTCAGTCATGGGAATACTTTTAAATATGTTGAGGTGGAGGGTGAATATGTTGAGACTCCTTGCCAGACATTTGAAGTAGTTCCTTTGGTTGTTCCCGCTACTGAAGCTCCCCCTGTTGTTAAAAGAGTTCCTGTAGTTACCAGAGCACCTCCTACAATGGCCTCCCTCAAAGATGCTAGAGCTGTGGTTGAAGAAGGTGGTTGTGCTATTTGGGGTCAGCTTCCTGACATCCCTTACAAGTCTGACAAGTTTGGTTTGGGTTTCACTACAGAATCCCAGAAGGTTCTTCGTCGTGCTCGTGCTGTTCGTATCACCAATCAAGGGGTCATGAGAGATCAAATCAATGTTGTGGGTGACTATAGTGAAGACTACAACCTGGATGATTGGATTTTTCCTACCATGGGTGATGGACTTAACAACTGGAAGACCGAAGACATTATTCCTATCTCCTTTAGTCAGGAGTAAATACTATTACTGTGTTGTTATTTTTAAGTTTGTAATTTTAAACAATTAAACTTTTAAGCCTTGTGTCTTACCCGGGGCACAATGGTATGCTTGTTTCGGGATGTCATTTCATTTGCATACTTCATTCAATAAAAATCAATGGACGTTTTGTTTTCGTAAATATTGTGCTCCTTGTCTTTTCTTTTATTTTTTATTTTTGTTTTATCAGCTATGTGTTCTTACACACACCCACATCACTAAATGCGGATCCTCATCCACTCTGGATCCTATTGATAACAATTCTACTATTGCCAATTATAATTTCGAGAATCTGATCTATCAAGCTGAGGATGGAAAGGAGGAAGATTGTGAAGAACTGTAGAGCTTGCTAGGTTGTTACAACAAGAAGAGAGGGCTATACAGCCACATGAAGAGCCAATCGAAGTTGTGAATCTGGGAACTGAAGAAAACAGGAAAGAGGTCAAGATAGGGGCTGAATTAGAAGATGGTGTTAAGAGCTGACTAATTCAAATGTTACGTGACTATGTGGAGATCTTTGCTTGGTCCTATGAAGATATGCCAGGGTTGGATATAGACATTGTGGTTCACCTTTTACCAGTAAAAGAAGACTGTCGTCCAAAGAAACAGAAGGTTCGTCGCATGCGTCCCGAAATGTCAGAAAAGATCAAAACAGAAGTGATGAAACCGTTTGATGCAGGGTTTTTAGATGTGACTTATTATCCTCAATGGGTTGCAAATGTGGTACCAGTACCTAAGAAAGATGGTAAGGTACGCATGTGTGTGGATTACAGAGATTTGAATAAAGTCAGCCCTAAAGATGACTTTCCACTTCCTCATATTGATGTTCTGGTAGACAACATTGCTCAGCATAAGGTATTCTCTTTTGTGGATGGTTTCTCTGGTTACAATCAAATCAAGATGGCACCTGAAGATATGGAGAAGACTACATTTGTTACACAGTGGGGCACCTTTTGTTATAAAGTGATGCCATTTGGTTTGAAGAACGTCGGGGCAACATATCAGCGTGCTATGGTTGCTTTGTTTCACGATATGATTCATCATGAGATAGAGGTATATGTGGATGATATGATAGCTAGGTCCCGGAATGAAGAACAACACCTTGATCATCTGCATAAGCTGTTTGAAAGGTTGAAGAAATACAAGCTCAGATTGAACCCAAATAAGTGTACTTTTGGAGTTAGGTCTGGTAAACTCCTGGGTTTCATTGTCAGTGGAAAAGGTATTGAAGTAGATCCTGCAAAAGTGAAAGCCATACAAGAGATGCCAGCTCCCCGTACTGAGAAGGAAGTTAGAGGTTTCTTAGGACGACTAAATTACATTGCATGATTTATTTCCCAGTTAACTGCTACCTGTGAACCAATCTTCAAGTTATTGAAGAAAGATCAGGTGATGGAATGGAATGACGAGTGCCAGACAGCCTTTGATGAAATCAAGAGATATCTTCTAGAACCTCCAATCTTTATGCCACCAGTTGATGGAAGACCCTTGATTATGTACTTAACAGTGTTAGACAACTCAATGGGGTGTGTGTTGGGGCAACATGACGAGTCTGGTCGAAAAGAGCAGGCAATATACTACCTTAGCAAAAAGTTTACCGACTGTGAAACAAGATACTCACTGCTCGAGAAAACTTGTTGCGCTTTGGCATGGGCTGCTCGCCGACTAAGACAGTATATGTTGACTCATACTACCTTGTTGATTTCAAAGATGGATCCAATCAAGTACATATTCGAGAAACCTGCTCTCTCCGGATGAATAGCAAGATGGCAAATGATCTTAACAGAATATGATATACAATACACTACTCAGAAAGCCATTAAGGGTAGTGTGGTAGCTGATCATTTAGCTCATCAAGCAGTGGATGATTATCAGTCAATGAGTTTTGAGTTCCCTGATGAAGACATTATGATTATTACCAAAGAATCTGGACAATATGACGGACCTGAACAAGGATCCCGATGGACTATGGTTTTTAATGGAGCTTCTAATGCACTTGGTAATGGTGTTGGTGTTGTGATCATTTCCCCAGAAGGTTGTCATACCCCAATTACAAAAAGACTTTTCTTCTATTGTACCAATAACATGGCTGAGTATGAGGCTTGTATCCTGGGTATCAAAACTGCCATTGATATGAAGATTCAGTTCCTGGACGTATATGGAGATTCATCCCTGGTAGTGAGTCAGATTAAAGGAGATTGGGATACCAAGCATGAAAATCTCATTCCTTACAGAGAGCATGTGTTGTCTTTGATCTCACATTTTGAGGAGATTACCTTTAGACATATTCCACGAGGAGAGAATCAGTTGGCAGATGCACTAGCCACCATGGCATCTATGTTTGAGATTAGCTGGGATGATGAAGCTCCCAAAATTACTATTGACAGATTTGAGAAGCACGCATACTGCAATGAGATTGATACTGAAGGAGGAGAGGAAAAGCCTTGGTTCTATGAAATGAAAAGATATCTTGAAGCTCAGGAGTTCCCTGAAGGGGCATCTGTCAAAGATAAGAAGTTTCTAAGGAGGTTTTCTGCTAAGTTCTTCTTGAGTAATGGAATTTTGTACAAGCGTAATCATGATTCAACTTTGTTTCGTTGTGTGGATAAGAAAGAAGCAACAGAGATTATGGAAGACATGCATGATGGGATCTTTGGCACTCATTCTAGTGGTCATACCATGGCAAAGAAGATATTGAGAGCAGGTTACTATTGGTCTACCATGGAAGCTGACTGCTATCAACATTCCAGAACATGTCACAAGTGCCAGATTTATGCTGATAAAGTGCATATACCTCTAGCTCCATTGAATGTGTTGACTGCTTCTTGGCCTTTTACCATGTGGGGCATTGATATGATTGGTGAGATCAAGCCTACTGCTTCTAATGGGCATCGTTTCATCCCGGTTGCTATTGATTACTTTACAAAGTGGGTGGAGGCAGCTTCATTTGCATCTGTTACTAAGAATGTTGTGGCTCGATTCATTAAGAATAATCTCATATGTAGGTATGGCATCCCTGAAAGGATTATCACAGACAATGGCTCTAATCTGAATAACACTATGATTACTGATCTCTGCACGCAGTTCAAGATTAAGCATCACAACTCTTCTCTGTATCGTCCGAAGATGAATGGGGCAGTAGAAGCTGCTAACAAGAACATTAAGAAGATTCTACAGAAGATGAATGTTACTTACAAAGATTGGCATGAGATGTTACCATTTGCTCTTCATGGTTATCGTACTACAATACGTACTTCAACAGGGGCAACCCCATTCTCCTTAGTCTATGGTATGGAAGCATTTCTGCCCATTAAAGTTCAGATCCCCTCCTTAAGAATCATGAAGGATGCAGGCTTGGATGAAGATGAGTGGATTCAGACTCGACTTAACCAGATAAATTTGATTGATGAGAAAAGGCTGGCAGCTGTTTGTCACGGTCAGATGTACCATAAACGAATGATCAAAGCTTTTAATAAGAAGGTTAAGCAAAAGGTATATCAGGCTGATGACTTGGTAATCAAGCATATCATACTACCACAGGGTGATCCTAGGGGCAAGTGGACTCCTACATACGAAGGACCATTTGTAGTCAAAAGAGTATTTTCAGGAGGTGCTATGATGCTTACTACTATGGATGGTGAGGACTTCCCACAACCTATAAACGCAGACATAGTTAAAAAATACTACGCATAAAAAGAGACTCGCTAGGTTGACTGGTCTTGGCAAAAATAAGGGCATCCCGGCGAACCAAAAGGGTTAGGGAAAAAATTAGGGATAAATATATAAAAAAGTGTACACCTGGCAAGTCGAAAACCTGAAAAGGAGGCTTGGGCAAAAAAGGGTATCCCGGTGGATTGACAACCTGAAAGGGCAATCCAGACAAAAGTTAGGGATTAAAGCGTATGACTATGTCTCGTTTGGATCACTCATGTAACTTCAACTGATGGTGCTACCTAAATCAAGTTCAAACAGATAAAGATCAATCCAATCATTTCCGTCTCAACAACAGAAGATGAGATACTTGAAGATAATGGCAATAGTAGAATTGAAACTCAATAGGATTATTTCTCACATAGCTGTTTTTCTTTATTTTGTAAAACTTTTACGACAAATTCCTCTTACTAGGATTTCTGTCTCCTTGTACAAACTTGCCTGTGTATAGGTCACTTTATAATATAAATAAAATTTCATCTTTGAATCCATATTTACTTTTCCCCTATTTACCTAAGCGAAAACGTCCATTGGTTGTGTTTTGAATGTATGTATGCTTTTGAATATGATTGATGTTTACCAGAAATGCATAAAATGCAGTAATAGTATTTACTAAAGACGAACGAAGGTAGGAATTCAACGAAGCTTCGCCGGTTCATCCCCACAAGACAACTACGAATCCCCAGTAGAGTAAATCTATATTTATAGATACTGTGAGTTACATCTCCCCTTGAATTTATGTCCATCCCTTTTATCCTCAGTCGGGATACTCAGGAAATTATTCCTTCAATAAAGGTATGACGAACGAAGACGGGAGGTTATAAATACTATACTATCAAACAAGAAGGGAACGAGTTCCTCATATTCTTCAGCAACGAATCGGGATTTATTTTCCCTAGCCAACAGTTGTTATACAAACATATCCAGACGCTTCAGGCTGCATGATTCATACATACATCATTTATATCATAACATAACATATCCATAAATGCATAATACATTTACTTAGATGCACCATGCCATGCATGCATACATATTGCATAAACTAACCTTTCCCTTGCAGGATGGTTATATACAGATACAATACTATCAACAATTCATAATAGGTCAGAGATGATCTATACGAAGGTCTAGTGCTGATACTTAATTCAGGGATGATCGCCATGAAGATTCATTACTGATAATCATTACTCAAGATGTCCTTGGATAGTAGGCAAACGGTCTATACGAAGATCTATTCCCTAATCCATGATATTTTCAAGGGATATAATCGTCACGAAGATTTAATCCTGATATTCTTTTATCCTTGGATAGTAGGAAAACGGTCTATACGAAGATCTATTCCTTAACCCAGGATATTTTCAAGGGATATAATCGTCACGAAGATTTAATCCTGATATTCTTTTATCCTTGGATAGTAGGCAAACGGTCTATACGAAGATCTATTCCCTAATCCAGGGTATTTCCAGAAGAGATAATCGTCACGAAGATTTATTTCTACTGGTCCATTCAACAATTCAAAACAGTTCAGAGACGATCTATACGAATATCTAGTGCTGATACTTAATTCAGAAAGAAATCGCCATGAAGATTTGGTTCTGACACTTAAATTCAAGTATGTTCTTAGATATGGTTCAGAGACGATCTATACGAAGATCTAAGCCCTGAAACTTAATGAAAGATGTTCTTTTTCCCCAGAAATAATGCAGAGACGATCTACACGAAGATCTAGTGCTAGCATTCAATTCAAACCATGTTGCATAAACGATTCAGAGACGGCCTATACAAAGATCTAATACTGACATCCAGTATCAACATCAAGATATTATCACCTCCTGATAGTATAGATGGCATTTATAAGCCCATCTCCAGGTCTTCCAAGTGGCATCTTCAAACCCACTTAAGCATATACAACTAATCATCATAGTTACTTTACGCACCGGCGAGTGCAAATTTTTGGGCTTTTGTGTTCAATCCCCTTCAACCTTCCCGGTCACGAATGGCACATATACCAATCTAACCCCTCAGGTTTCAGAAAATTGAACAGGGGCAGCTGTTGCACCCCAAAACTTGCACTCACCAAGACAAGACATTGTGTACTAAGGTATCCCTATAGGTTCACAAGGTTCACAAGGTTCACAAGGTTCACAAGGTTCACAAGATTCACAAGGTATCTCAAGAGGTTCACAAGGTTCACAATTAGTCAGAAAGTTTGACAATTCCCTCAGACAATGCATCCTCCTAAGCAAGGCATCCTAAACTAGGGTTTTGACTTTCATCAGGCTAAATGGGCTTCCAAGACTTCAAGTGAGCTTCATAGCATCCTATATATGTTAAAGAATCCCTATGTCAAGTTTCAAGGCTTTCCCAAAAGATTTGCTCAGTCAGATGATCAGATAGGCTAAAATCAGTCAAAGTAGTTAAAAAGTCAAATTGAGGTCAACTGTGGTCAAACCAAAGTCAAACTTCATGATTTTTTGCCAACATCAAGTATATGAAGTAAAATTCATCATTTGATCAAGGGTTGATCATGATTCATCAAGGAGATTTCAGATCATCAAGAATCAGGAGTTTCTAAATTAGGGTTTTCACAGGAAAAGTCAACTGAACTTTGACCAGCCATAACTTTCACATGCTTCATCAAACTTTTTCCATCCAAAGCTCATTTTGAAGGAAATTGAATTCTCTACAACTTTGTGTCTCACAAGTCAAGCCCAAAAATGCTTCATTTGGAAGGTATGAGCTAAGACATTATAGGTCATTTCAAAAGTCAACAAAAAGTCAACAACTTCCAAAGGGCATAACTTGAGAATGGTAAAATATATGGACATGAGACCAAAGAGGTTGGTTAGAGGACTCTCTAAGCTTTCCAAAATGTCCAAGAACACCTTCATAGCATTAAAATTGAGGGATTTGTGCCCTTGATGAATTGTTTGTATTGTGTTTCACAAGTGTGATGCTGGCTCAGTTGGTGAAGTGGCGCATGTGAGAGGCAAAGGGCTTGTGTTCGAATCTGGCATCCAACTATTTTTTTGATTTAATTCCATTTGATTCTACAAGCTTACAATATAATGATTGCCTTGTCCTTAGATGACAAATGCGTGCAGTAGCTCAGCTGGTTTTGGGAGACGTTTGTTCAGGTAAAGAACTTGGGTTCAAACCCCATGTCCTATATTTTTGGCCAATTGTGCATATTTTCTTCCTATTTTCTATTTATTTTCATATAATAACTTTATTTTGTTTAAACTATTAAATATAAATCATAAAATTAATTTCTAAATAATATTATACTATTTTCTTTATATTCTTAAAAATCATAATTTATTTTCTTAAATGTAAAATTGTTTTTATTTATTTTGTAATATATTTATATTATTATTATGTATATATTTTGTAAATAAAATAATTAAAACCCTAATTTCTAAAACCTAATTTTCTCTAACCCTAACCCTAATTTTTATTGACTTTAATATCTAATTTAATTATGTTATAAACTATAATTTAATAATTAATCATTTTTTTTTGTAAATAATTATTATATTGTATATTATTATTCTAATTATCCTATTTTCTTTTAAAAATTCTTTAAAATTGTTTATTTAACTTAAAAAAAATATTCTCTTAAATTTTATATTCTTTATATTTTCGCTAACCTCTTTTCTTATGATCATTATTATTGCTAAACCTTTTAATTATTGTTTATTCATTATATTTATTATTAATTATTTCTATTATTATGTAATTGCGAAAGCCATGTAATAGTCGTAGGTTTATTTTTTTGTTTCTATTTTATTTTTGTGAATATTATTATTGCCATGGTTAGTAATTTTAGGGTGTGTATAACTATGTGTAATTAAAATAATTTAGAAAACTAATTAAACAAGATAAATACATGAATATAAACACTCACACACGTAAGTCGATATTTGATCGCCATCTCACACTTTCTAAGGTTACTCCTCATGTTGCCTAATTCTAAGGTCAAGTAAGGTGTCTTAAGCAAAGTCCCTTCATAAAATATCATCAAGTCCCTTTAAGTTTATAAGATCAAGTCCCTTCGAGGTTGCCTACGATAAATGATCTTGTCCCTTCGAATAAAAGATGATAAGTCCCTACGAATTGCTAAAGACACCTTACAGTTGCCTAAATTCAGATGTCCCTTCACATGTCCCTTATCACATCCAAGGTAATGACTACATATTCCTTAATAATAGGGATAGTTTTACCATTGAAAGAACGTATAAGAACAGTAAAGACTTAACATAGGGTAGGTTCCTCTTAAGTACTTGCTCACACCTTTTCAACATACTCTTTTATACATCACATTTCAAACAAATTTTCAAAACAAAGTCTTTATATACATCCATACGAGGATCATTATAAAGTACTTAGAAATTTTTTAATCACGCACTACACCTTTCTCAAAACAATTTAAAGTGAGCTAAGTAACTAAGAGCCCATGGATAACCATGGATATAAAAGGGTGCTACCACCTTCCCTTTATATAACCTACCCCCCGAACTCAAAATCTTTTTAAGGTCTTTCCTGTTCTTTTATGTCCTTTCCTTTTGGATAAAATAAAAGTCGGTGGCGACTCTTGTTATCCGCAACATTTAACTAAAGTCAGTTCTCCCACCGTGTTACAGCATGTCACATTATGCTTGAAATTAAAAACATACAACACCTGCTCATTTAAACATATGCAACGACGTGGTAGTTTTCAACATAGGAAATTTAATCCTTACACCCTTATCTCCAAAGATATAATTACACAGCGGAAACTAAATCAACAACATCAAACATATATATTTCCATTCATATATATATATATACATATATATATATATATATATATATATATATATATATCAACAAGTTTGATGCCAACAACAATATTCATGTTTATACAAAACATCCCTCATAAAAATACATATACAAATGCATTCACAAAAAGGCATCAAGCCAACCCTAGCTACCCGGTGCTACATATCAGAGCCAACCGACCAAAAGATGAAGACGAGCTTCACAAAAATACCATTCAGCAACCTACTCTGCAATGCCTCATAGAGCATCATAAAACAGCAGAAGGGTGAGAAACATTATCATAATAACATTGCATATAATTATATATCTCAATATGTAAAATACACATAAAACATATTCTCACCACAATTTATACCTCATCACCTATACACATCGCAATGCGTACATACACAAAATCAAGCATATTCATCATGCACCAATTCACTAATTCACATAAACTTACATTATTTATGTTTATTCTTCAACTCTATTCATTCCGTATAAACATACATCTTGCTATGTTTAATCACACATATACATTACAAATGTATAAATCACATACATATACACATATCAAACATGCATATATACAAACAAGTATGTTTCATCACACATACTATCATCTCCATAATACTCCAAATAAACATATGCATATTCATGTTTATTTCTGCATATCATAATTAAAATGATAAAATGAAACTCATAGAGACCGACACACGACTCTATGCAGATGCAAATGCGGTACCGACTCAACAATTGAGCAAGTTCACTCAAGAACCAAATGGAATCATCGCCTTTTACCTAAAGTAACTCCCCGTCGGGAACACGATGTTCCCCATTGCTCACACCCCACATGGGCACACAATATTTATGGATTGCTCACACCCCACACGGGCACACAATCTGATTGCTCACACCCCACACGGGCACACAATCAATGTGAATAAATCACCCATCGCTCACACCCCACACGGGCACACGGTGTTTCTAGATTGCTCACACCCCACATGGGAACACAATCTGATCGCTCACACCCCATATGGGCACATGATCTTGTTATAGTCATCGCTCACACTCCACATGAGCACAAGATGCTACAACGGATTCACAAGGAATCCCACAGCACAAGAATGCATACATTATGCTTTACATGCAAAATGACACACAACATTCTTGAAAATGCATACATATTCACAATATAGTTATGCATTCATCTCATTCAATTAGCATATATTCACATTTAATTCAAGCAATGTATCTACTTGCTAAACGGCCACAACACAACAATCAAACCCACAAATCCATAATTGACATAATTACATTTTATCGGAAAAAGTCGGGTAAAACTCGGATAAAAATTACTTTTTTAGCATCATTAGTTTCTACACGTTTCTAGCTTCGAATCGATATGTGGAACACTAAAAACGGATGCCCGAAACTCAAGTTACGAAACAAAACGTAAAAACCCAAAAATCCTCCCAGGCTCGCTGAGCAACGAATAGCTCGCTAAGCGAAAATCCTCCTGGAAAGCTCGCTTAGCGACGGACAGCTCGCTGAGCGACGACTGCGTTTTCAGAAAAAACCAGCTGCGCAACAGTCCACCAAAATGATCCCAAAACTCCTCTAAGCTCACACAAACATGATCAATAACATATTCTAGCTATCATACTTCGGCTATAACGATTTCCAACCGATTAATCCATAAATTTCTCACATTTTCTCTCAAACCCTAACTATTCATCTTCTCTAACATCTACCAAATCAAAAACCCACAAAATCTAACACATACATAATCATATACAAGATTAAGATAACAATGTTTATCACCCTTACCCGATTATTTAGTCTACACGGAGCAATCTTTATCAAAACCTAGCTTTTCCAAGATTTTCCTCTTTTCTCTTCTTTTCTCTTCTCTTCCTTTTCTTTCTTCTCTTTTTCTTTCTCTTCTTTACTAACTTTCTATTTCACTCTTTCTCACTCTCTTATATTCTTTTCTCTCTATTTCTATTCTTACTAACTATTCTTATTCTTTCCAATCAAATACCATTCTCTCACAAAAATACCAATTCTACTAATTTCTAACTTATCATTAATTAACAAATACCTAAAATACCCTCTAATCCAATTTTACCCGAAAATTCACAAAACGGTAAAATCACATAACATATCATATCATCACATTAATTCCTCAACATCAAATATCATTATGATAATTTCACAAATAGAACAATTATCATACAAATAAAATAAAATACTCCACAAAATTGGGAAAATCGAATCGGGGCGTTAAATCCATGAAAACCAATATCTTAGGCTGCTACATCTCCTAAGATTACATCTATATCCATCTTGGGCTGCTATATTCCCCCAAGAGCTATCTCAAATAATATCTCGGGCTGCTATGAACCCCCAGGATAACATCTTAGACTGCTCTATCCTCCAGGAATACATATACCAAAATCTTGGGTTGCTACATCCCTCAAGATTACATCCATCAATGTCTTGGGCTGCTATATCCCCTAAGGCCATAAAAACCAATATCTTAGGCTGCTACATCTCCTAAGATTACATCTATATCCATCTTGGGCGGCTATATCCCCCCAAGAGATATCTCAAACAATATCTCGGGCTGTTATGAACCCCCGGGATAACATCTTGGACTGCTCTATCCTCCATGATTACACATAACAACATCTTGGACTGCTATATCCTCCAGGACCACACCAAACAACCTCTTGGGTTGCTACATCCCCCGAGATTACATCAATCTACGTCTTGGTCTGCTTTATCCTCCAAGAGGTATATCTGAAGAACATTTTACTCTGAATGGCATCTTTAAGCCCATTCAAGCAATACAATCAACCAACATCATTATTTTGCGCACCGACGAGGGCAAATTTTTGGGCTTTAATGTTCAATCCCCTTCAACCTTCAAGTCACGAATGGCGTACATGCCAATATAACTCCTAAAGTTTTAGAAAATTGAACTGGGGAAGTTGTTGTGTCTCAATACCATGTGTCTCAAGAGTTCTCTTAATAGTCACAAGATTCTCAATTGATCAAAAGGATTGAAGGTTTCACCAGACAAAGCCTCCTCCTGAACAATGGATCTTAGAACTAGGGTTTTGAGTTTCCCCAAGAAAAGTGGACTTACAAAGCCTCAAATGGACTTCATAACATCCTACATACCTTAAGGAATCCTCATGTCAAGTTTCAAAGCTTTCCCAACAAGTTTGGCCAGTCAGATGCTCAGATACCTAAAAAATCAATTAACTTGGTCAGAAAGTTAACTGTGGTCAACTCAAAGTCAAACTTCAAGATTTTTTGTCATCATCAAGATTATGAGGTGAAATTCATCATTTGATCAAGAGTTGATCATGATTCATCAAGGAAACCTCAGGATCATCAGGAATCAAGAGTTGCTAAATTAGGGTTTTCACAGGAAAAGTCAACTGAACTTTGACCAATCATAACTTTCACATACATCATCAAATATTTCCCATCCAAATCTCATTTTGAATGAAATTCAATTCTCTACAACTTTGTGTCTCACAAGCCAAGCCTAAAAATGCTTCATTTGGAAGGTGTGAGAAAAAACATTATAGGTCTTTTTGAAAGTCAACAAAAAGTCAACTTTTTCTAAAGCTCATAATTTACAAATGGTAAATGATATGGACATGGGACAAAAAAGGTTGGTTATAGGACACTCTAAGCTTTCTAAAAAGTCCTAGAACGCATTCATAACATTAAAATTGAGGAAGTTATGCTTTGTCAAAGTTGGTTGATTTTAAAGGGGTGTATGAAGAAAAAAAGGCCATAACTTCAAATTTTTCCAAATGGGCCCATAAAATTGCAACCCAAACTTAAAGATGAAGTCATGCACGACCCAATGACCATTCATTCTGATTTTTATAATTTATTTTATATTATTTTGGATTTTATTTGTTAAAATTCAATTTTAATGAAAATAAAATATAAAAATAAAATATTTGAATGTAATCTTTGCTTTGGGATCAAATATATGGCATTTAAGTTGATTGGATACCTTACAAATTTGTGCAAGACAAAGTTAGCAAGAGTATATTTGATTTTTCGTACATTTATGGTGATAGGATTTCTTCATCATCAAGTAACCAAAATCCACACATACAAGGCCCATATTATGACCTAATTCTTTTCTCTACATATACACAAACACAACCATAACACAAGGGACGAAAATTGAGACCTGGAGGCATTGTTCAAAACTTCAAAAATCACACAAAAAATTCAAAATCGATTTTGCAATTTCAGGTAGTTTCAAAGGTTTTGAAAGCTTGCAACAACTTTTTGGAGGTCTCTTGATCATATTTCAATCATCATCCTCACTTATAACACCATACAATGCACAAACCGAATTTTTTTTTGCTTATTTTTTGAATTTTGTGATTCTAACATTTGGTGCGTTTTAAATTGTTTTTGTTTGTTTGAATATGTTTATGACAATGCATAGATGGATTCTGGATCAATTATTTGAAGGATCGATGCCTGGAGGACGAAACACCATTATTAGGGTTTAACATTTCAAATTTGGGATTCTCTGTTAAAAGCAATTTTAGTGCAAATTGATGATTTCTTTGGATTCATGGAAACATTTGCAATCGATTGACGTTTTTAGAATGAATTTATGTTGTGTATTGTTGGTTTTAAAAGACGCATGGCCTTTGGTGACGGAAAAAAGCGTCGCTATAAGCTGTAGCGACGGAACTACTATAGCTAGAACCCTAAATGGACGGACGGAGGTTGAAGATGAAGATTTGCGCGTCCTGGGATTTAAATTTTGTTTTAAAATATATTATTTGTTTTCAGGTTGGCTGCGTATTAGGGCTGGTAAAGGGGAGGTCTTGGGTTCGAATCCAGGCCTCCCCCATTTTTTTAAGCGCCTGTTTTTTTTTTCTTTTTCTTTATTTTTTATGATTTAATTATTATATTATATTATTATAACTAATTATTTTATTAATTAATTAACTAATAAATTAATTAAATTAATAACCTCATTTGTTTTGTTAATAAAATTTACTAATAATTTCTTAACTTCTTTTTTTTTTATTTTATAAAAATTATAATAATGATTTTCTTGTAAACAATTAATTTTTATTTTTATAAATTAATTAGTAATTAGGTTAATATCTTTCTTTTAAAAACCTAATTTTAACCCTGATTTTTGTTTAAACCCTAATATTTCTTTTCTAACCCTAATTTCCAAAATTTAATTTATTTTTATTTATTTTGCTTTATTTAAGTATTTAGAATAATTTTATTTATTTATTTTTATTTATTTATTTTTCCTTACTTAAATTGTTTAGAAAAATTGTATAAGTTATTATTATTATGTAATTTATTTTTCTGCTCGATTATTATGTAACTGCCCCGAAGCTGTATAATAGTGTAGGATTTATTTTCTCGCATTTTATTTATTTATTTATTTTATTTGCGTGGTTAGTGATAATAGGGAGTGCAAAACGTAATTGAAAATAAATCGGACTTAGATAATTAAAAAATAAAGATAAATACTTGAATATAATCACTCACACACGTAAGTCGATCGTCTTACGATCGCCATCTGCACCTCCTAGGGTTACCCTCTCATTTGCCTTAAACAAATGGTCAAGTCCCTCGAAAGTGGGGGTGTCTTAAGCAAAATCCCTTCAAACAAAAATCATCAAGTCCCTCCCAGATTAAAAGATCAAGTCCCTACAAGGTTGCCTATGATATAACGATCTTGTCCCTTCAGTAAAGATAATAGTCCCTCCAAATTGCTAAGACACCCCTTATGTTGCCTTCATTGACCATACGATGAACCTACGCCCGTCCCTCAAATATATACAAGGTAATGACTACCCACTCCTTAATAGTAGGGACAGTCTTACCCTTGAAAGAAAATAAAAGAACATGAAAGACTAGTCTAGGGTAGGTACAACTTAGTTACTTACTCACATTTCAAAAATACTTTTCACACCTCACTCTTTTCAAATATTTTCAAAAACAAGGCTTTGTATACATCCATAAGAGGATCATTACAAAGTACTTAGAAAAATTTCTAAATACACACACTTCACATTAAAAAAAACAAATAAGTGAGCTAAGTAACTAAGAGCCCATGGATAACCATGGATATAAAGGGTGTTTACACCTTCCCTTTATATAACCTACCCTCCCCCCCCCCCCCCCCGAACTCATGTCTTTTAAAATAGGTATTTCCTGTTCTTTTATGCCCTTTCCATATGGATAAAATAAAAGTAGGTGGCGACTCTTGCTATCAGCAACATAAATAGAAAGTCAGTTCTCCCACCTTGTTACACTTGTATATCATTAGAATATGCTGAGCAACTTAGAGATTGTCTTCTCATAAGAACTTCTATCCTGCACATAGAAGATAATTTTAATGCTATAATTTGTTCTTATAAAATATTGTTATCATCAAAACTCTAACAGAGAAGTAGAATCAAAATCTTGTTCTAACAGTTGTGTATCAACTAGCGCAGTTTATTAGAAGGAAAGGAGTCAGCTTGAAGATATATTTGCAAAACATTATATGTTTCTATTTTTGTTCCTTTATTTAAGGAACTATTGTATTTGTTATATGCAAGTTCAGTAGGCTCATGCCCATAATTCAAGACTTTATTTAAAGACTTCATTACCCTAGTTTGAATACGAAGATAGATAGAGAGAATAAGGATTACCGTATTCAGAGTTTTCGTGTGTGTGTTAGTTTTCTTGTGAGTCAAACAATTGTCATGTTGATGGTTGTTTTGGACTAGGTTAATTGAGTTGTATTGTTGTCCACTCAAAGATTTTAATCAAGAGTGTTTGTACTTGATTAAAGCTTTGGAGCAAGGTCAAGGATTATTTCTTGAAGTGTGACTTCACTTTTACTAAATTGTTTGTCTGTTATCACTATGGTGATTAAGCGGGAGTGAGAGGTGTCTCATATTTAGGAACTCCTAATTTTTGCTAAATAAAATTAGCATTGGATAGTGATTAAGTGATAAGATCGTAAACTGGTGTAACAACCTAATTTTTCCCTAAGATTTATTCGCATCTCATCTGCATCTTGTAATACAAACAAGATCACATTGGTTTCTTGATTCTTCTCGGGTGTAGGTTTATGCCACACAGGGGATCACCATTGATTTTATTTTCTTTTATTTTTTGTGTTTACTAACCATTAATTAAAATCCAAAAATATATTTTTTTTATTTATTAACATTTTCAGGGGAAGAACAAGTCAAAAATGCCAAAAATAGAAGTCTCGCAGCTCGAATGAATTTCACAGATAAAAAGTCACAGTTGATCCGCAAACAATTCAAATTTACTTAATCAAGGATTTTCCAAGTTTTAATTGATTTATTCAAGGAATTCCAAGGTTCATGTGTTTATTTCCATGCCTTCTTCAACGCACAAAAAGAATCGAGCTCATAGCCAATATAGTCCAGTCACAGGGCAATTTTTCAAAATTTTGGTCTGTGCAATTGATTGCACCAATGTACATGTGTTTTTGCCCAGAAATTACAATTTTGCACTGTGAAATCGATTGCACCATGTTTTTTTTCCTAGAAAGTGCAATTTTCAATTGTGCAATCGATTGCACCAATGTGCAAATCGATTGCACGAGTGCGAATTTGGCCAAAATCAACATTTTTCAAGTTTTAAAGCATTTGGCACCAATTTTATCATTTGAGAATATTCTATATCCATTCACTTTTAATTCCCTATATCATTTTGATCATTTCCTACCATAAACCCTCACTAATCACCACTCTTTTTTCATAATTCCCTCCAAATTTGAATTTCCAATCCTAATTTTGAATTTCCAAAGCAAGCTCCATTCCACCAAATTCCCATACCTAAACTCTTTAAATAGAGGCTTAATTTCATTCATTTTTCAAGCTTTTAATAGCCAAAAAATACCTTGTAAAATATCTTCCCAAACCACAAATTCACCAAAGCACTTCTTCTTTTGAAAGTTATCAAGAATTCACATTGAATTCTTGATTAACTTTGAGCTAAACCTTCATCCTTTTCATTTTTATTCTTCAATTCTAGTAAATCAAGCTTGCTAGTGGAGTAATTTGAAGTTTTTTCTTGTTAATTAATATTCCTCCATCATTACCCATTCATCATCATCACCAAAAATGGGATCAAATATATGGCATTTAAGTTGATTGGATACCTTACAAATTTGTGCAAGACAAAGTTAGCAAGAGTATATTTGATTATTCAGAAATTTATGGTGATAGGATTTCTTCATCATCAAGTAACCAAAATCCACACATACAAGGCCCATATTATGACCTAATTCTTTTCTCTACATATACACAAACACAACCATAACACAAGGGACGAAAATTGAGACCTGGAGGCATTGTTCAAAACTTCAAAAATCACACAAAAAATTCAAAATCAATTTTGCAATTTCAGGTAGTTTCAAAGGTTTTGAAAGCTTGCAACAACTTTCTGGAGGTCTCTTGATCATATTTCAATCATCATCCTCACTCATAACACCATACAATGCACAATCCGAATTTGTTTTTTGCTTATTTTTTGAATTTTTCGATTCTAACATTTGGTGCGTTTTTAATTGTTTTTGTTTGTTTGAATATGTTTATGACAATGCATAAATGGATTCTGGATCAATTATTTGAAGGATCGATGCCTGGAGGACGAAACACCCTATTATTAGGGTTTAACATTTCAAATTTGGGATTCTGTGTTAAAAGCAATTTAAGTGCAAATTGATGAGTTCTTTGGATTCATGGAAACATTTGCAATCGATTGACATTTTTAGAATGAATTTATGTTGTGTATTGTTGGTTTTACAAGACGCATGGCCTTTGGTGACGGAAAAAAGCGTCGCTATAAGCTGTAGCGACGGATCTGCTATAGCTAGAACCCTAAATGGACGGACGGAGGTTAAAGATGAAGATTTGTGTGTCCTGGGATTTGAATTTTGTTTTAAAATATATTATTTGTTTTCAGGTTGGCTGCGTATTAGGGCTGGTAAAGGGGAGGTCTTGGGTTCGAATCCAAGCCTCCCACATTTTTTTAAGCGCCTGTTTTTTTTTCTTTTTCTTTATTTTTTATGATTTAATTAATATATTATTATATTATAACTAATTATTTTATTAATTAATTAACTAATTAATTAATTAAATTAATAACCTCATTTCTTTTGTTAATAAAATTTACTAATAATTTCTTAACTTCTTTTTTTTTTTAATAAAAATAATAATAATGATTTTCTTGTAAACAATTAATTTTTATTTTTATAAATTAATTAGTAATTAGGTTAATATCTTTATTAATAAATTTAAATTTTCTTAAAAAACCCTAATTCTAACCCTGATTTTTGTTTAAACCCTAATATTTCTTTTCTAACCCTAATTTCCAAAATTTAATTTATTTTTATTTATTTTGCTTTATTTAAGTATTTAGAATAATTTTCTTTATTTATTTTTATTTATTTATTTTTCCTTACTTAAATTGTTTAGAAAAATTGTATAAGTTATTATTATTATGTAATTTATTTTTCTGCTCGTTAATTATGATTGCCCCGAAGCTGTATAATAGTGTAGGATTTATTTTCTCGCATTTTATTTATTTATTTATTTTATTTGTGTGGTTAGTGATAATAGCGAATTTGGCCAAAATCAACATTTTTCAAGTTTTAAAGCATTTGACACCAATTTTATCATTTGAGAATATTCTATATCCATTCACTTTTAATTCCCTATATCATTTTGATCATTTCCTACCATAAACCCTCACTAATCACCACTCTTTTTTCATAATTCCCTCCAAATTTGAATTTCCAATCCTAATTTTGAATTTCCAAAGCAAGCTCCATTCCACCAAATTCCCATACCTAAACTCTTTAAATAGAGGCTTAATTTTATTCATTTTTCAAGCTTTTAATAGCCAAAAAATACCTTGTAAAATATCTTCCCAAACCACAAATTCACCAAAGCTCTTCTTCTTTTGAAAGTTATCAAGAATTCACATTGAATTCTTGATTAACTTTGAGCTAAACCTTCATCCTTTTCATTTTTATTCTTCAATTCTAGTAAATCAAGCTTGCTAGTGGAGTAATTTGAAGTTTTTTCTTGTTAATTAATATTCCTCCATCATTACCCATTCATTATCATCACAAAAAATGTAGATATTGATTGATTCTTGTTGCTTTATCGTTTGATCTTGAAATTATGTTATTATTGTTGGTATTTGCTGTTGATTTAGTGGAAAATTCTTGCTCAATTGAAACCATGGTCATATGGTGTTTGAAGGAATGATTGAGCATGGATTTTTCCATTTAAATTTAAATTTTTGAAAATTGAACAGTGTGTAATCAATTTGCATCTTGTGTAAATCGATTTGCACTGCTTTTTTTAAAACATTTTTTGGCTGTGTTTTGCATGTGCAATCGATTTGTACACTGGTGAAATCGATTTGCACAGGTCTGGAATTTATTTTTTTCACTTGTTTTGGGGCTCTTTTGCCTTCTCTCCCCCCTTTTCCCCTCTCTTCTTATTTTTACCTTAGGAGACATTTTTGGGATTGATTTCTCTTTAATTTCAATAGACTTTGAGAGTAGATTAGAGTGGTTAATATTCATTAGTCCAAATCTAGCTTTAAGTGAATTAATTATTTCACTTTAGGTACTTTGCATTAGTGAGATATTTTGATACTTGAATCCACCAAGATGAGTGACTGAACTTAAAGATTAAAGAATACCATAAGTGAAACTCAATTTGGTATTCATCTTTATTTTCGTGCGGCATTACATTCGGATGGAGATTTACATATCGTTAATCTTGCATGCATTAGCACAGATATCGTTCACCTTAATTAGTGTTGGTCGGCCTCATTTGTAGATTAATCACTCCGTAAATTACTCGACGATTTCTTAACATAGACCTAAATGTGTCCCGAATTCAGAATAAAAATCCAATTAGATACTTGCATTTTCATGGATCGGACCTCGTATTGGTTGCGTAATCCCAAAGTGATTGATCTTTTTGCGTTAAGATCCGAGAATTGTGAAGTTTGATGCGTAGTTGCTTTGGGTCTCCCAATCTTCTTTCAAACTTCATTGAATTTGGATCTAATTTCCTTAACTAATCACTATAGTGTAAGATACTAAGAGGAATCAGTTGCCTTTTCGATTTTTGGTACTAAGTGTCGCTCCCACCAAAATGAAACGGGGCCAAGAGGGGTACAGACGCGAACGGCCGGCAAAAGAGGAAGAGAACACACAAGGGTGAACTCAGAAAGACAAGAGTCGCCAGCTAGGCATTTTTATCCCGGAGGAAAGGTAATGCTGCATAGACCTAGAAAGATATGGATAAGACGGTTGCGAACCAGAGAGACTGAGAAAGGGGGTTGGTTACAACCTGGGAAGTTATTAGCACCCAGATTGTCCGTCGTACTCGACGGGATCCACGCTTAAAAGATTTGTGTTTTAAAGGGGTAGTGTCAGTGCAATTTGTGTATCAAAGCTGGAAAGAATGCAAGTGTCAGTGTAAAAGAAATGTGAAGTGTATAAGAGAAGTGTCAGTGTAAGAACAGGAGTGAAATGATCAAGATAATGAGGCTTAAAGAATAATGCTGGAAGAGGGAGGATATACAGAGACTTTTGTTCGATAACTGTTAAGTTATGCCTACGTATCCTCTCGTGCAATGAGGAAGTCAGAACACCGTAGTTCGACCCAAAGAGACTGAAAGGTAAATTGACTTGTGAACTGCTTGCTTGCCTATGCTCAAGTGTATGACCTGTCTGGCTCAGGTGCAAACTGTCTTGCATTAGACGGAAGAAGCAAGTTCTCGTTTGTGAGTGAAGATGATGAGAAAAGAATCCCGGAGGAGAGGATTATTGTTTTTTTTTTGTGTTTTCAATCTTTTATTGCCTTTGGAAATTTGTCATAAGAAAATGAGCTTAAGCCTAAACCAATGGGTTAGTAAACTCATCACATCCTCCCTCTGATTAGGGGTAATGAGAATACCTTAAGTGTGAAGTAAGCACCTCACACTTAATCACCATGGTGTAGGATTAAGATCATTAACCTACTTGTTATTATTTAGATGTTTTTGTTGTTTTTGTTTAGTGTTGAGTAATGAAATTAAGCCATAATCAGGGATTTAATGGACTCATTACACCATCCTAATAGAAGGATAATAGATGAGAACATTTAAGCTGAGAAAGACTCCTCAACTTAATCCATGATTAGGGATTAACCTCATGACAAAACAAAGCCTTTATTAAAGTGGATTTTAGTTAATGATAAGATGAAGAAATGATTTTTATGGTTTGTAAGACAACTTGAGGGGGACTTGTCCATTAACACTAGGGTTAGTCCTTCTTAACCAATTAAGGAAGAATTAGAACCCTAATGCAAGGCCCAAGTTACAAGCTTGATGTCTTAGTGATTATTAGATGGATTGATTACAGGATTTAAACACATTAAGGGTTTAACACTTAGGATTAAAGTTATACACTCCATCCTAATAGAAGGATACAGGCATAAGCTTAATCACAAAGCCTTAAAACCTTTAGGGTTTAGTCCTTGATTATGAGATGAGAAGAAGACTCAAAGATGACACAAAGGTAAAAGCTAAATGGGGGACTAATCAAACCCTAATTTTTATCATGCTTGGTTGTTCCTAGGGTTTATGAAGCTTGCAAGAGATCTTCAAAGAAACCACCAGGAAGGAAGCAGATGAAAGGAGGAAGAAGCAAAGAGAAGCAAAACAACTTGTTTCACTTAAGAAGACAAGTGGCTTGGAGAAAGAAAGTAAGATGAACATGAATGAGCAAGCTCAATCCAATACACAAGATAAAATGCAGCAAAGATGCAAGAGAGATGAGAAGATATTGTGAGAAGTGAAGGCAAATTCACTTCTCAAAACAACTTACCACCTGAAAAGTTAGCAAAAGAAATGAAATGCAATGAGAATGAGATGCAATGCCATGATGCAAACCAAAACCAGAAGCATTTACATGATGTTAATGATGCTAAGAGATGATACAAACATGAGGCAAGACATGGGAATGATCATACAAGGACATGTATGCAGATGAAGCATGCTTTGAACCATGAATGTACATGAAAAGTTATGAAATGCAATGGACATATAACATGGAAAATGAAAGATGCAATGATCAAACATGATTCTAACATGTCCTAAGATGTCTTATGAATCATGTGGATGCACAAAATGTCATGGCAAGTCATATGATGCAAGCAAATGAAAGATGGATGCAAAGGAAGGCACAAATTAGGGTTTATGGTCAACACACAAAGCAAAATTCAAAATCAGAAGCATATGACATGATAAAAAATTGAAAATGCAATCAAAGATTCCCTAAACCTATACAAGCTCACTGCCCAAAGGAGGGGACCTAATTCTTAACCTAGTCCAAGTTATGAATTTCTCAAGATTACTAGGGTTTTGGGATACCTCATCACAAAAAATGCAAAACAAATTGAAAAGGCAAGATCAAATCAAACCAATTTTATGAAGGATGCAATGCAATAAGAATCATCATCAAACTCTCAAGGGTTAGGCAGAATGAATATTTCAAAGTTTGAACCAAAATATTGCCTTAAAATGAATTTAATTCCAAAGAAAATGATCAAAATGCATCAAGATCAAAAAAGAAATTTGGTTTGAGGGTTTTATAATGTTTCTAAATGTTTCTAAATGCAATGTGAATTTTTTGGTGATTTTTAAATACCTAAATGTATTTTTAATTAATTAATTTCCATTAACTAATTAAAAATAAACATTTAAATAATTTAAAAATGATTTTTAATGCAAAAAATAAAAATAAAAATATTTTTGGGTTTTAAAAATTAATGAAATCTTTGACAAAAAATTTCATAATTTTTAAATGCTTTTTACTATTTTAAATAATTCGTGCAAATTAAATACAAAATAAATGAAATTAAAATTAAAATAGGAGAAGTATGCAAAAGGAGAGGTCAGGATTCCTTCTGGGTTTGAAAACTTTGACCACGCGCCAAATCCAAGGGACATAATTTAAACTGAACTAAACCTAATTAAAATATTAATTAATCCTGATTAATTATTAATGACATGATCTCAGCCACACACTCACACGCGGGAAAGCCAATCCAAGCGCCCAGATTCAAACTTGAAGCCCTAACCCTAATTACACTTTAATGACTTTCAGGTCACCGGAGAAGAGCTCCGGTCGTCTTCTCTGGTGACCCCTTCACCTGAAAATTCAAAACTCACTCCCTAGGTTATTTCTGGAGCTCTAAAGCTCCAGATCACTTCCTCTCACCTCCCTGAATCCAAATCCACACTCAAAACAAATTTATTCTCACCCAAACTCAAGATTCGAAAGGAAGAACAAAAATGGCAGAAATTTCAGTCAATCAATACAAGCTCATTTCTACACCATTATCAAAATTTCAAAGTTCAGTGTGATCAGTGGAGCCTGCTTTATCATATTGTAACATTAAAATAGGGTTCTGGAAAATGAATTTCAGTGGCTACCTGAGATGAAGCTTTCAGTCCAGGAGCTTTTTGACTGCTTCCTTGCTCCAAAATGAATCCAATGAACCTACTAAGGAGTTTGCAAAGCTTGTATGGAGTTTATTTTGGCTGGTTTGTGAGTTTGATGGAGTTCTGTTCAGAGAGGGAGGGAAATCGTGTTTGAGTTTCAGGGCTTTTCAAGGCAAGGTGAAGTGTGGTTTTTGCTCTATGAAGTCTTTCTGAATGAATGGTGAAGTTGGTTTTGAGGTTTGATGCTTGTGTGATCAGATTCGAAGGAAAGTGCATAAGAGGTGAAATCTTGAAACTATTGCTTATGAAAGAGATCAGGCTTGTGTGTCTTATGCTTTGAGTTGCTTTTTGTCCACTTATCACATTGTGATAGGTCTGTGGAGTTGGTGTGGCCTATGCCGATTGGTATGGGCCATTTTGCATAAAGTCCAAGTTAGGTGTACTTGAGGTATGGGCAAGTAGGAGGTTGTGATAGGAGCATGGTTTGGCTCAGCTGAGATCATGGAGTTCTTGTGGATCAGATTTTGTGAGCTGTAACAAGTAGAGGCATGGCTACATGAGTTTTTGCAAGTTGGTACATCTTTGGCCCCTTTGTGATTACTTGAAGCATAAGTCATGAAAGTGGACAAATCTTTGGTGCATTCTGATCTTTAGGCATTGGTTTATGTTTGTGCAAAGGTTAGAAGTCCATTTGAAGTCACATTTTGCCTTGGCAAGGGGTTTTGCAACTTTGCCTCTTTGGTGCAAAACTTGAAATTATGTGATTTTTCCCAACTTTGACAAGCCATAACTTTTGATCCAAAATGAATTAGGACAAGTTCTTGTAATTTTTGAAAAGGGAATGATCCATTCTACAACTTTCATGACCAAAGTTTTCTCATTTGAAGCATTTTTGAATAAAAAAGAAAGGGTTGAAAAACTTTCCCAAAATGGCAAGTTTCCATTACAAGTCATTTTCCCAAAAAGGCAACTTTGCAAATGGCTTGAAATTCTTCAACTTTGTGAACTTCTAACATCTTCTATGATCAAATAAAGATCATAAACATTCAAAATGATGAAGAACACCCTTTGGTTGGGTCATTGGGGGCCTCAGATGCCCTGATTTTGCACTGACTTGCTCAAGAAGTCAACTCTTGATTAGATGCCTTCCCCATTGAATTTCTTCATGAAAATTGATATGCATGATCCCTATATCATATAGAGACCAATAGAAACAAGAATGACCAAAAAATTTGGAGTTATGGCCTTTGAAACCAAAACCCTAATTCTAGGTCATCTGTGCAGTCAAACCTGGCTCTGCTTCCATGCCATTCTCAGTTCTTGTGATTCTTTGACTTTCTTGACTTTGTGGGGATATAATATGATGCTTGAACATACATGGACCCCTTTGAAGTGATTGATGACCTTTGGAGTGGCTCAAATAGCTCTTGGATTGCTCAGATCACAAACCCTAGATGCAGATGACTTAGAAGCAATGCAGTGAAGCAACTATGTGGTATGAGATGCTATGATTGAATTTATGCATATGAGAAGATCACAAGCCATGGTGTGAAATGAGTGAGGGCAAATTTGGGGTGTTTACAACTGCCCCTATTCAAACATGAGTTAGCTGTGTAGGATGTAAGCAACGGCTTAACAGGCAAACAAGATAACTTGTGGTTGAATACCAAAGACAGTCTGAAATTTGCACTCACAGAATGAAGAAGAAAAGGGATATAGATTGTAAAGGAAAATAAAGTATGTTTATAAAGTGCGGGCGACGGAGGACGACCGTCGAGCAGAGGACGACTGCTGGGGAAAGAGCAATGACGGGGACGGCCGACATGCTGGGGATATAAGAGATTATGATGGGGACGGCCATCAAGTAAAGCTATAAGACTTTTTGGGGATTATAGGTAAATGAAATAAATGATGAGGTACGGTTATCAAAGGTGAAGGACGATCACCTAGCAGGGGACGGCTGCTCTGTTGGGGATAAGATGAGGGACGGCCATCTGAGGTGAAGGACGATCACCGGGCAGGGGACGGCTGCCGAAAATATTACAACATAGGACGAATGCAGGATAGAAAAAGTCGACGATGGGGACGGCCATAGGATAAGCATGATGAAGGACGATCATCAAGAGGTGAAGGACGATCACTTAGCAGGGTACGGCTGCTCTCAGGGTTTATCATGACATAGGACGAATGTCAGATAACAAGATCAACGATGGGGACGACCATCGGACAAAATGATGAAGGACGGTCATCAAGAGGTGAAAGACGATCACCTAGCAGGGTACGGCTGCTAAAAATATCACGACATAGGACGAATGTCGGATAAGGAGGGGTTCCAATGAATAGAGACTCCACTGGGAATGATGAAGGACGATCATCAAAAAGGTGAAGGACGATCACCTGGCAGGGTACGGCTGCCGAAAAGGTATCATGACATAGGACGAATGTCAGATAGAAAGGAAATAGTTCAACAAGTTTTGTTGGGGATTTTGCTGGGGAATAGTAAACACGGACGAGTGTTTACATCCAAGAAATGAAAGGTATAAGGGTTTGGGTACTATGTATAGACTAAAGATGCGGACGAGCATCCTTAAGACTATGATACGGACGGGTATCAGGTAGAAACAAATGCTGACACATGTTCGGAGATGGTGATACGGACGAGTATCAACTAGTTAACAAAGAACACGGACGATTGTTGATTCCGAGGGGACTCTTCTAGGGAGTAATAGACACAGACGAGTGTCTAAATTCTAAAAAGAGGTAAAAGTAACCTGACATTGTGTATGGATTAAAGATGCGAACGAGCATCCCTAAGACTATGATACAGACGAGTATCAGTAGAAACAAACGCTGACACATGTTCAGAGATGATGATACGGATGAGTATTAACTAGTTAACAAAGAACACGGACGAGTTTCAAATCTAAGAAAGATAAGTGGTGTATACAAGATACAAACGAGTATCTGTATGAGTAAAAAGTATGAGTGAAACACAGACGAGTGTTTAACTTGCTGGGGAGAGTATGACACGGACGAGTGTCGGAAAAAGTATATTATAAACAAGTGTATATGATTTACAAAGTGTTTAGGCAACTATGTTGGGGAAGGCGATACAGACGGGTGTCAGGGAATTGTATGTATATGTATATGTATGGTGAGTGCAAAGGGGACGCTTTGGCTTTCTACTGGGGATATGACACGGACGGGTGTCAGGAAGTATCTGTATCTTTAGGGAAAGTGCCTTGGCTCTCTGACGGGGAATCTGGGGAGTTTTCTCTATATCGTTGATGGATTGGCAGTATTTACAAGTGTTTAATTCAGGACATGGCTTATGCTTATGCAGCATGTTTGACTTTTTCCGTAATGCTCCGTATTAGACGGAATGCTACGCTCTGCGGGGGGAATATGATGCGAATGCTATGATCATGCAAAGATACCGATCCGGGATTCGGATCCCGTTGCTGTGAAGATCTCTGGCTGATCTGCTTGAAGTGAATATCCCAACTGGGGATAAGATCCTTGGTAGATTTGATAAGATGTATCTTCATGGGGAGACAAATCACTGATAGACCTATCTCAGCAACGGGGGACCCAGCTGGGGGTTTGTAGGAGCTTTCTTCACTCTGTTGTGATTTCATGCGCTGCTCTTCTGGATAGAGGCTGAAACTCTGTGGGGAGGTAGCTCCCTGGTTGGCACTTGGCTGGGGAAGAAGAAAGATCACTGGAAGATCTTCCGAGAGATTTTTGTAGGGATCTTGCTGAGGATAATACTTGACAACTCAGCTGGGGATATGAACACCTTTGGTGCTAATCTGGAAGACGGACTGAGTAGATAATGATTTGACAGCTTGCTGGGGAGAAACTTTCATGCCCCATGTCGCGCTTTGAATACATGCAATCTTATAAAGACAAAGAAACGCACAAGTACCCCGAGGTATCCCCTACCAGATTCCATCATAAGAGTTTAGGCACTCCCGAGAGTGAGTATATTTCCTGTAAGCATGTAGTTTCAGAAAGACGCATTCGTATTTATGCGATCGACAAATTAATGACATCGGACATTTTTGCAAATAAAAGAGTACGAGACAGTGTGTGACTGAAAATCTGATTTTATTAATTCGAGTGCCCTGAATTGGCAAGATACAGTCATATAAACAAATCCCCTGGAATGAGGAGATTGTTACAAATTGAGAAACAAAAAGATGCTGACAATGTTGATGACGCTTCAAGGAGCTTCCCTTTTGCTATGACTCATATGACTTTTGACGTTCTTCTCATCTTGCTTTCTAAAGAAGGCTGATTCTTAAAGAAGCTTGACCCTTTCGAAGCTTACCAAGTCGTAAGTGATACAGATGAATTCAGAATGCAGTTGTTCGCTTATTCCCTTTATTTTGCATGGATCGCCCTTTCGGGTTTTCAATCCATCGGGATACCCATTTTTTCCTGAGCTGTCCAATGCGGCTTTTCAACTCAGCAGGTGTACATTTTTTATTTATTTTCCCTTATTTTTGCCCGAGTCTTTTATTCTGTTTTTGACTCGCCGGGATGCCCTATTTTTGCCTGGACTTACATTTTGTTTTTATGTCCAGCGGGTCATTTTATGCGAAGTATTTTTTAACTGCATCTGAATTCACAGGGGACGGGAAATCTTCTCCATCCATAGTACTGAGCATCAGTGCTCCACCAGAGAAAACTTTCTTTACTACGAATGGCCCTTCATAGTTTGGAGTCCACTTGCCCCTGTGGTCTGTATGAGGAGGGAGGAGTCTTTTCAGCACAAGATCTCCTACTTGGTACTCTCGGAGCCTGACTTTCTGATCGAAGGCTTTCTTCATTCTCTTCTGATACAACTGCCCATGACAGATTGCAGCCAATCTCTTCTCTTCAATCAGATTTAGTTGTTCGTATCGGGATCAGACCCATTCTGCTTCATTCAGTTTAACATCCATCAATACCCGCAAGGAGGGTAATTCAACTTCAACAGGTAGGACTGCCTCCATACCATACACAAGCTGATACGGTGTTTCCCCAGTGGATGTTCTGATTGATGTACGGTACCCATGCAAGGCGAATGGTAGCATTTCATGCCAGTCTTTGTAGGTAACTACCATCTTCTGCACAATCTTCTTGATATTCTTATTAGCCGCTTCAACAACGCCATTCATCTTTGGCCTGTAAGGAGAAGAATTGTGGTGTTGGATCTTGAAGTCCCGGCATAGTTCTGCCATCACTTTGTTGTTAAAGTTGGAACCATTATCAGTAATGATTCGCTCGGGAACTCCATACCGACAGATGATGTCTCTCTTTAAAAATCGGGCTACCACTTGTCTTGTAACATTTGCATATGAAGCTGCTTCAACCCACTTGGTAAAATAGTCGATGGCGACCAGGATGAATCTGTGGCCATTTGAAGCAGTCGGCTCAATCTTGCCAATCATATCAATGCCCCACATGGCAAAAGGCCAGGGTGAAGACATCACATTCAGAGGATTGGGAGGCACATGCACCTTATCCGCATAGATCTGGCATTTATGACATTTCCTGGCATAAGCACAACAGTCAGCATCCATTGTGATCCAGTAATAACCTGATCTTAGCAACTTCTTGGCCATAGCATGCCCTCCTTCATGGGTACCAAAGGATCCTTCCTGCACCTCGTGCATTAATAAGTCTGCTTCTGCCTTATCAACACACCTGAGGAGTACCATATCAAAATTTCTCTTGTACAGGGAACCGTCAGCATTCAGGAAAAAACTACCAGCTAGCCTTCTTAATGTCTTCTTATCATTGGAGGATGCCCCAGGCGGGTATGTTTGATCCTCCAAGAAGCATTTGATATCATGGAACCAAGGCTTATCATCGTTGGCAACATCTACTGCAAATACATATGCTGGTCTGTCAAGTCTGGACACTGAGATCCGAGGTACGAAATTGGCAGCTTGAACTTTGATCATGGATGAAATGGTAGCCAGAGCATCTGCAAACTGATTCTCGTCCCGAGGGATATACTCAAGCTTGACCGTTGTAAAGAAAGTCAATAACCTCCTTGTATAATCCCTGTAAGGTATCAGATGATCCTGGTGGGTGTACCATTTACCGTTGGTTTGATTAATTACCAGAGCTGAATCTCCGAATACAGTCAAAGTTTTGATCCTGAGGTCAATGGCTTCCTCAAGACCCATAATACAAGCTTCGTATTCAGCTTCGTTGTTAGTGCAGTTGAAGGTGAGTTTGCCGAGAAAGGCATGTGAACTCCCTTAGGTGTAATGAGTACCGCACCAACACCACGACCATTCATATTAACAGCCCCATCAAACATCATAGTCCATGCCTCTTCTGGGTCAGGCCCTTCAGTGTGAACGGGCTCTTCATGATCTTTTGCTTTTATGAACATGATGCCTTCATCAGGGAAGTCAAATCTCATAGGCTGGTAGTCATCAATAGGTTGCTCAGCAAGGTAATCAGACAGTACACTGCCTTTGATGGCTTTCTGAGATGTGTATTGGATGTCATATTCTGTGAGGATCATTTGCCATCTAGCAACCCGCTCGGTAAGTGTTGGCTTCTCAAAAATATACTTGACTGGATCCATCTTTGATATCAATAAAGTAGTGTGGGTCAACATATACTGCCTTAGTCGGCGAGCAGCCCACGCTAAAGCACAACAAGTTTTCTCGAGCAGTGAAGAACGTTGTTCACAGTCGGTAAACGTTTTGCTTAGGTAGTAAATTGCATACTCTTTTCGACCAGACTCGTCATGCTGGCCCAACACACACCCCATTGACTCTTCTAATACTGTCAAGTACATTATTAGAGGTCTTCCTTCGACTGGAGGCATAAGGATTGGAGGCTCTTGTAAATATTCCTTGATTTTTTCAAAAGCCCTCTGGCAGTCTTCGTTCCACCTGACTGTTTGTTCTTTTCTTAACAGCTTGAACAAAGGCTCACAGGTTGCTGTAAGGTGAGATATGAACCTTGAAATGTAGTTCAATCTACCTAGAAACCCCTGAACTTCTTTTTCTGACTTTGGTGCAGGCATTTCTTGAATGGATTTAACTTTATCAGGGTCAACTTCAATCCCTTTTTCACTTACAATAAAGCCCAGCAGCTTACCGGATCGCACCCCGAATGTGCATTTGTTGGGGTTTAACTTCAACTGATACTTCCTCAGACGCTTGAACAACTTCAACAGATTCACCAGGTGGTCTTCTTCTGTGAGGGACTTGGCAATCATGTCATCCACATAACATTCAATTTCTTTATGGATCATGTCGTGGAATAATGTTACCATAGCCCGTTAATAAGTTGCACCAGCATTCTTCAGTCCGAATGGCATCACCTTGTAACAGAACGTGCCCCAGGGTGTGATGAAAGTTGTCTTCTCCATGTCTTCAGGTGACATCTTAATCTGATTGTATCCTGAAAATCCGTCCATGAAAGAGAATACCGAGAACTGAGCCGTATTGTCGACCAATACATCAATGTGAGGTAATGGGAAGTCATCTTTCGGGCTGGCTCTGTTCAGATCCTGGTAATCCACACACACCCTCACCTTGCCGTCTTTCTTAGGCACAGGTACAATATTAGCAACCCACGGCGGATAGCTAGTTACAGCAAGGAAACCGGCGTCCCACTGTTTTTGTACCTCTTCCTTTATCCTCATTGCCATATCTGGGCGAGTACGGCGCAACTTCTGTTTAATCGGCGGACAGTCTTCTTTCAAAGGCAGCTTGTGCATGGCAATATCGGTATCCAACCCTGGCATATCTTGATAAGACCAAGCAAAGACATCCACATACTCCCGAAGCATATCAATCAGTTGTCCCTTTACTGAGTCTTGTAGGCAGGCCCCAATCTTAACCTCTTTCACTTCTTCTTCCGTACCGAGATTAACTGTTTCAACCTCCTCCTGATGAGGAGTGATAACCTTCTCCTCTTGCCTTAACAACCTGGCCAGCTCTTCAGGAAGCTCATAATCTTCTTCAACCCCTTCGTCAGCTTGATTGATTGGATTGTCAAAGTCATATGGAGTCATAGCAGTGTTGTTGTCGGTGCAGTCTGAAAGGCACTCTCTGCAGGGGTTTAGATTGTTCATTTTAGTGATCAATTTTAATCTTGTTTAGAAAAATGAAATGAAGTTATCATTTTGGAAAACATTGCCATTTTTATTTTTGTACAAAAAGAAAAAATGAAAAACAGTGAGCGAAAAAAGGAAAAGACTTATTTGCAAAAGATGTCCGATATTCATTGATTAATCCATTTGCACAAAATTACAAGATGGCCCAATTACAAAATGAGTCTTGTCATCTTGGGCAAGATGCAAGACTTGATGCATGCTTAAAAATACAGGAAATAATAATTACTCTGCAGGAGTAACCCTTATAATTTCCTGGGAAGACTAGTTAAGGATTTGGCTCCCCGGGATCCTTGGACGTATCCAGCTCTCCAGGTTGCGGTCGCTTTCCTCCTCGTCTTCCAAGTTGTTCACTGCATCCGGGGTGAGTATTCCCCCGCTGACAAAATTGGGCTTCTTGGCAGCCTCTGATTGATCTTGTTGAGTTGGTTTGTAACCCAACCCAAATCTATCCTCTTTCTTCTCCACGGGCAACAGCTTGCCCCAGCCCTGGGCAGTACCTTCTTCAACAACCTTCCGGGCTTGCTGATAAGACGTCATGGAGGTTCCCAGTACACCAGATGCTTCATTAATGTTCAGGGCCTCAAACCCCTGGCTCATAGTTTCATGGATTTCTCCATCCATCTCAATGTATTTATACGTAGCCAGATGGCTAACAAAGATGTCTTCTTCCCCACAGATGGTGATGATCTGGCCTTCCCACTCGAATTTCAGCTTCTGGTGAAGGGTAGACGTAACAGCGCCAGCGGCGTGGATCCAGGGTCTACCCAACAAACAGCTGTAGGTCGGCTGAATGTCCATCACATAGAAGGTAGTTTTAAAAGTCTGCGGGCCAATCATCACAGGTAGATCAATCTCCCCAAGCACTGATCTTTTAGAGCCATCGAATGCTCTCACCACCAAATTACTCGGACGCAATGCCATGCCATCATACTCCAGCTTCACTAAGGCTTTCTTTGGTAGAACATTGAGTGAAGACCCAGTGTCCACCAGTACATGGGATAGAACAGCACCCTTGCATTCTAGAGTGATGTGTAAAGCCTTGTTGTGGTTACGTCCCTCTGTTGTTAAGTCAGCATCGGTGAAACCCAGTCCATGACTGGTATTGACATTTGCCACCACAGTTTCTAGCTGGTTAACAGTAACGCATAACGCATGCTGCGTGCAGGACTTTCAATAACGCATTCCTGTGAGCTTCAGAACACATCAACAGGGATAATATGGAGATTTTTGAGGGAGTTTGGTGAAGCTGATCCACCACCTTGTAATCACTTCTCTTTATGATTCTCATGAACTCATCTACATCTTGCTCAAAAGATGTCTTCTGAGTTTCTCTGACAATTGGCTCTTCAAGCACCACACTCTTTCATTTTGCCTTGGCAGCAGCTTCTGCTTCGGCATTAGGTCTTTGCACTTGTGAGGCAAAAAGGCGTCCGCTTCTGGTGAAGCCTCCGCCCCCCCCCCCCCCCCAAACATTATCAATTTGTGGAGAAGAGTTTGAAGAATCCAAAGTGATTTTCTCCCCGTTGCAGTAGAGGTTAGAGCCATAATGCCAAGGTATGACATTGTTGCTTTCGTAGGGAACTGGTCCAGGTACCGTGATGGTAACTGGACTGACTGCTGCAGAGGATGGTATTGAAATGGTGTGTGGATCGTAGTAAATGGTGACTGGTGACCTGGCAGGAGGTGCCACTGTTTGTTGTTGAAAGTTGTTATTCGGAGGAACATTTGATGGATCATAGTAGATGGTGACTGCTGAGATATCTTCATTAATTTCTGTTGGCGTTGTAGAAGACTCTGTCGGTAAAAAGGATGCTGATGTTATAGAAGAAATGGTTGTTGACATTTGATTTGTTGAAGTGATGGATGAAGCCATTGTTGATGATATTGATGAATCGGTAGGAATAATGGTTGCTGCTGTTGTAGAAAAATCAGGAATTGTTGTCAGAGGAATTGCTGGATTTGTAGGCGTCGTTGTTGAGATCTGAAGGATGCCATCCTTGATAAGACTATCTATGCCGCTTCTTAAATTATCGCACCCATTGACTGCAATGTTGCAATACCTACAACCGAGCTCACAACCGGGAAACACCTGGCACTCTAGAGGCTGCGCTTTAATTTCGATCAGAGGTGTTCGAATTTGTGCAACACTGGTGATCAGAGCAGATAGTTTGTCTTCTTCGATGGCATTAATCCTTGGCCCACCATGATTAGGCATAGGATTTCTATTGACATTTGGAGGCGGTGCGAAGTTGAGGGCTTTAGAATCCACCAGATCTTGAACTTTCATTTGCAAAGCCCGGCATTTTTCCGTATTGTGACCAGGTGCATTGGAGTGAAAAGCACATCTGGCGTTGACATCGTAATTCTTTGGGAGATTGGAGGGATCTGGAGGTGCCAATGTCCTTAGCTCAACCAAGTTAAGTTTTAGGAGTTGTGGCAATAAGGCGGCATAAGGCATAGGGATAGGATCAATCACCCTATTTTCCTGTGACGGTCTTTGTTGAAAAGGTCTTTGCTGTTGATTGTTATTGTTGTTGTTGTAGGTTCTCTGTGGCGGATACTGAACTTGTTGTTGGTAATGAGGTTGTTGTGGTTGTTGATATGTCGGTTGCTGAGGAATTGGAGCTGGAATAGTGACGGCTGCTACTGATCTGTGGAAATACTGAGGTCTGCCCCTGCTGGCATGAATAGAATTTGTCTCACCGGTCCTTCGAGGTCCCACAAAAGGCTTCCTGGGATTACTAGACGAACTCGCACCATTATCAGAAATCTTGCCCATTTTTAACAGACTTTCAATTCTTTCTCCAGCTATAACTACGTCAGCGAAACTGGTGGAAGAAAAGGCAGCTAGCCTATCAATATATGTTCCTTGCAGGGTATTCATGAACATGTCGGCCATTTCTCTTTCCGACATGGGTGGCTGAACAGCAGCGGAAAGCTGTCTCCACCTTTGGGCATATTCCCTGAAGCTTTCTCTGGAGGATTGAGACATTCCCATCAAGAGGGTCCTGTTAGGAGCCATGTCCAGATTGTATTGGTACTGCCTGATAAAGGCCTCAGCTAGGTCTTTCTAGCATCTGATAGTAGCTCTGGTCAGGTGTGAGTACAACTCCCTTGAAGCCCCAGTCAATCTGTCTTCAAAATAGAACATCCACAGCTTTTCATCCATGGTATATGCTTTAAGTCTTCCCAGAAAAGACTGCAGGTGAGTTCGTGGACAAGAGGTTCCATTGTATTTCTCGAAGCACGGAGGCTTGAACTTGTGAGGGATCCTTACCCCATCTACTAACCCCATATCCATGACATCAAAACCTAAGGAATTTTGAGACTCCAGAGATCTCAACTTCTCAGCAATTTCATCAAACCTCCTATCATAGACTTCGTCACCAGCTCCCATGACAGTGAATTGCTCCTCTTGGGGGTCTTCTTGTAAGATTCTTCCCCCAGTAGTATTTCCTTGCACATTAGCCGGGATGTTGACTTCCGGATCTAGATGAGGTCCAAATACAGGTGGGTTAGCATGAGGCTGACCCCTCTCATTGTTGCTTGTTCCTCCAGTCCCAGGATGAGGTTCCTCGGGAGTCTGTCTTTCTACCAATGCCTTTAACCTATCTTGGCTCTGAGCCAAGCCAGTCATTACTGTCATGAATTGGGCCATTTGGTTTCTCATCTCCACCCTTTCATTAGCCATCTGGGTTCTGACCTCTGTCAGGTCTTGCTGTACTTGCTCCATTATAATACTCGGAAGGTTGTTGCGTGTAGGATACCGGTGTGCACGGTTGATGGGGAACACTCTTCTGCGATCAATATTTCCTGAACCACAACAGAGTTAGAAACAAAATAATAATAAAACCTACAAAACAAAACAAGAGTTAGTATGCAATGCAGTATGCTTATTTATTTTCCAAGGTATCCGGCTTGGCTCTCGGTTTTGACCTTTCCAGACCCCGAGGAAGATGCTTTGATGTTGCTTGAGAAAAGGAAACCCAAATGGAAACAAACTAACAAATATATTACAAATGGTGCATAACACATAGTCTGGTTTTTACAACACATGCCCCTGAGGGGTCAAAATACAACATAAAAGAAAAGTACATCAAATGAAAGCAACAACAAACAAAAGGTCAAACATCTAGTCCAAACTCATCCTCCTTAACCTCCTTCAAAAGTGCTTCAGTTACAGGACCAGCCGGATGCTCTGTAATAGTCCTGATGAGAAGGTTTCTGGTGGCAATAGCAGTGGTCAGCTTCTTGTGCCTGTCTTGGTCCTTTGACCTCTTCAAACCAGCCCTAAGCTTTAATTCTGAAATCTCCTTCTGGGCTGCCAGCAGAGCTTCCTGTTGTTTCTTTTCATTGGCCTCTAACTGCTCAATCCTGGCTTGAGTTCTCTTATCTTCTTGAGTACGAGCTTCAGTGATCCTGACCCACCTAGCTTGACTTTCTTGCAGATAGAGATCAGTCCTAGCCTTCTGAAGTTTGGCCTCCTTACAGGCATTCTTCAATATTTGCTCCCCAGCTCTTGACTTCTTGATGTAGTCCTCTACTTTCTCAATCCTGGTCAGATGCTCCACCTTAAGCTTCTCCAGCCTCTCAATGTCTAGACGACCATCACTCCTCTCCCAGAGGGTTTTCTTCAGAGCTTGAGACAGATTCTCATTCCTTTCCTTCAGCTTCTCAAATTCTTCCAGGGTGACAGTGGCTGCTGGCTGTACTGTTGAAGGTCCAGGTGTGTCCTCAATGGTGAAGGGCATCCCAGAAATCTGAGCTCTAGCATGAGACCAATCATAATATTGAGCTGAAGCCACATTATTGCACCTCCCAAGAATGACCATCCCTTTGGTCTGGATGTTGTCCCAAGCCCAGGATGCTTGCCTGACAACAGCTAGGTTAGGCTTTATCTCACAATACAGGGTCTCAGCTAGATCTTGCACTCTAGGAGGGTGTACTAAAGCATAGCCCAATTGTCTCTTGAACAACAAAGGATTGTAGTTGATGCAACCCTTCACTCCTACTAGAGGTACATTTGGGTACTGCCCACAGCTAGTTATTATGTCCTTGCCTTTGGTGCTTTGGGTGCACCATCTGATGTCATCTGAAGTCAAAGCAATAAGTCTCTTAGCCCAATTCTTCTGTTGGTGAGGATTCAGGAAGACATCAGTCTTAGGTAAGTGTTTGAGTATCCAGGTATGAAACAGAGGAGCACAGCATCTCACCAACTTCCTTCTATGCTTCTCATTTCTTTGGAGAACAGAATAATAGAAATCCCCCAGCAATGTGGGTACTGGGTTCCTCAGAAGGAAAAGATGAATGGCATTCTTGCTGATAAACTTGGGCTCATCTGCAAATAGTATAACCCCATATATACTGAGGGCTAACAATGCACAAACTTCCCTCCATTCTCCCAAAGAGGCCTTCAGGATGGCCTGAGAAATCAGAAAGTCCAAGTGCAAACCAGGGATCCCAGCCTTTGTTGTCATGTTCTGCTCAATCAAAATAGGTTCCAGGTACAGTGCTTTTGCCACTTCTCCATTACTGGGAGAAGTCATCTCTGGGTTGAAGGGGACACCACCCTTGACAGGTACTCCAATCAATGATGAGAACTCCTCCAGCAGAGGTCCTAGCTGAAAGTTCTGGAAGGTGAAGCATCTCAAAGGAGGGTCATAGAACTGTAGGCAGGTGTGGATCATACTCCTCTGAGAAGGGTCCAGGTCCATAACCATATCAGTGATGCCTCCATAATGCTCTCTGAATAAAGGGATGTGGTCCAGAGTGATAAGTGCTTGGACCTGCCTGATACCAGTCAGCACAGGCTCAAAGAAATGGTATGAAATGTTGCTTTTCCTAGGTGCAGACATGAGTGCTGATGAAGAGATGAAGACAAGTACTGATGAAGACTGGTACTGGAGATGAGCCACTGATAGGCTAGTGATGGTGATGCAGGCAACTGAAGCAGGCAACTGATGAAGATAGTTGAAGTATACAACTGATGAACAGAGGTCTATGCTGATGAAGGGGTCAAAACCAAGCCAATTATGATGTGGATACCCTGAAAAACAAATAAACAAATGTTAAATGATGCAATGATGATGTATGCAAATGATATGCAAGGGTTTATGATCAAGTTGGATCTGATTTATCTGCCTTGGTATAAAGTCCATGTATGTTCAAGAAGTCCATATGGAGGTTTAGAAATCCAATAACCAAGGTGGGGGACTCAAATAAAGAGTCACATGTCCAGGGTTTAATCACAAGAACTGTCCAAAATGAGGTACTCTTAAACAAGATAGTAACAGGGTATGATGTGGCCAAGGGTACCTGCAAACCTGTAAACAACCCAACCCCCTCACAGGTAGTGTTCTAAAACAAGGATCCTCAGACTTGGATCAGTTATGAGAAGTGTAAACACTTCTAACCCGGAGGTACAGTGTTTACAATAACCATAAAAGATCCTCCTCTAATTCACCTCAGTTTCTGAAGGTCATAACAAAGGTCATCCAGACTTAGCAGGCTTCCCAGATAGCTCTAGCACTACAGGAAATTTGTAGCACAGAGTTCTCAAGAAGAAACTCACATCTGAACCGTGTTTCATATTCCCGCACCAGACCGAAATGGAATGGGAAAGAACATGAACCACTCTAGCCTAGGTGTCACTCAGGTCCCAGGTATAGGACCTTAACTCTCAATAGAACTCCCACCCACCAAAAAAAAGAAAACCAGATCCAGCAATGATAATGACAGTATGAAAAATGTAAAACTGTAAAGAAAGCAATAAATAAAGCCGTACATAAAGCAATAAATAAAACAAAATAAATGAACACAATTAGCACATAACACCCCAGTAAACACAAATCAAACAAGCGCTAGGAGGAACCCACAAAAAGAACCAGAAGCCCTGGTTACAGTATAAGGGTCCCCAGCAGAGTCGCCAAGCTGTCGCTCCCACCAAAATGACACCCGGGCCAAGAGGGGTACAGACGCGAACGGTCGGCGAAAGAGGAGGAATAGAGTCGCCAGCTAGGCATTTTTATCCCGGAGGAAAGGTAATGCTGCATAAACCTAAGAAAAGATATGGATAAGACGGTTGCGAACCAGAGAGACTGAGAAAGGGGGTTGGTTACAACCTGGGAAGGTATTAGCACCCAGATTGTCCGTCGTACTCGACGGGATCCACGCTTAAAAGATTTGTGTTTTAAAGGGGTAGTGTCAGTGCAATTTGTGTATCAAAGCTGGAAAACAATGCAAGTGTCAGTGTAAAAGAAAAGTGAGGTGAAATATGTGAAGTGTCTGTGCAAGAACAAGAGTGAAATGCCCAAGATAATGAGGCTAGAAGAATACTACTGGAGGAGAGGGGAATATACAGAGACTTTTGTTCGATAACTGTTAAGTTATGCCTACGTATCCTCTCGTGCAATGAGGAAGTCAGAACACCGTAGTTTGACCCAAAGAGACTGAAAGATAAAATTGACTTGTGAACTGCTTACTTATCTATGCTCAAGTGTATGACCTGTCTGGCTCAGGTGCAAACTGTCTTGCATTAGACGGAAGAAGCAAATTCTCGTTTATGAGTGAATGAGATGAGAAAAGAATCCCGGAGGAGACGATTATTGTTTGTTTTTGTGTTTTCAGTCTTTTATTGCTTTTTGGTGTTTGTCATAAGAAAATGAGCTTAAGCCTAAACCAAGGGTTAGTAAACTCATCACATCTTCCCTCTGATTAGGGGTAATGAGAATACCTTAAGCATGAAGTAAACACCTCACACTTAATCACCATGGTGTAGGATTAAGATCATGAACCTACTTGTATTTATTTAGATGTTTTTGTTGTTTTTGTTTAGTGTTAAGTAATGAGTTTAAGCCATAATCAAGGATTTAATGGACTCATTACACCATCCTAATAGAAGGATAATAGATGAGAACATTTAAGCTGAGAAAGACTCCTCAACTTAATCCATGATTAGGGATTAAACTCATGCCAAAACAAAGCCTTTATTGAGTGGATTTTAGTTAATGATAAGATGAAGAAGTGGTTTTTATGATTTGTAAGACAACTTGAGGGGGACTTGTCCATTAACACTAGGGTTAGTCCTTCTTAACCAATTAAGGAAGAATTAGAACCCTAATGCAAGGCCCAAGTTACAAGCTTGATGTCTTGATGGTTGTTAAGTGAATTGATTAAAGGATTTAAACACATTAAGGGTTTAACACTTAAGATTAAAGTTATACACTCCATCCTAATAGAAGGATGCAGGCATAAGCTTAATCACAAAGCCTTAAAGCCTTTAGGGTTTAGTCCCTGATTATGAGGTGAGAAGAGAAGACTCAAAGATGACACAAAGGTAAAAATAAATGGGGGACTAATCAAACCCTAATTGTTATCATGCTTGGAAATCCTAGGGTTTATGAGGCTCAAGAGAGAAAGATCTTCAGAGAAACCACCAGGAAGGAAGCAAGTGAAAGGAGGAAGAGAAGCAGAACAACTTGCTTCACTTAAGAAGACAAGTTGCTTGAAGAAAGAAAGTAAGAGATGAACATGAATGAGCAAGCTCACTCCAATACACAAGATAAGATGCAGCAAAGATGCAAGAGATGAGAAGAGATTGTGAGAAGTGAAGGCAAATTCACTTCTCAAAACAACTTACCACCTGAAAGGTTAGCCAAAAGAAATGAAATGCAATGCAAATGAGATGAAATGCCATGATGCAAACCAAAACCAGAAGCACAAACATGATGTGAATGATGCTAAGAGATGATGCAAACACATGACAAGAGATGAGAATGGTCATACAAGCATAAGGATGCAAATGAAGCATGCATTGAACCATGAATGTACATGAAAAGTTATGAAATGCAATGGACATATAATCATGGCAAATGAAAGATGCAATGATTAAACATGATTCTAATATGTCCTAAGATATATTATGAATCATGTGGATGCACAAAATGTCATGACAAGCCAATGGATGCAAGCAAATGAGAAATGGATGCAAAGGAAGGCACAAATTAGGGTTACATGCATCATGCAAAGCAAAAATCCAAAACCAGAAGCAAATGACATGATAAAAATTTGAAAGTGCAATCAAAGATACCCTAAACCTACACAAGCTCACTGCCCAAAGGAGAGGATCCAACTCTTAACCTAGTGTAAGTTATGAATTTCCTAAGATTGCTAGGGTTTTGGGGTACCTCATCAAGAAAAATGCTAAACAAATTGAAAATGCAAGATCAAATAAAACCAAATTTATCCTATAAACTAAATGATATGAAGAGTGCAATGCAAGAAGAATAATCATTCAACTCTCAATGGTTAGGCAGAATGAAATTCTTAAAGATGGAACCAAAATATTGCCTTAAAATGAAATTAATTCCAATGAAAATGATCAAAAGGTATCAAGAACAAAAACTAAATTTGGTTTGAGAGTTGGATAATGTTTCTAAATGTTTCTAAATGCAATGTGAATTTTTTTGTGATTTTTAAATACCTAAATGTATTTTTAATTAACTAATTTTCATTAACTAATTAAAAATAAACATTTAAATGATTTAAAAATAATTTCCAGTGCAAAAAATAAAAATAAAAATATTTTTGGGTTTTAAAAATTAATGAAATCTTTGACAAAAAATTTCATAATTTTTAAATGATTTTAGCTATTTTTAATAATTCGTAAAAGATAAATCAAATTAAATGAAATAAAAATTAAAATAAATGGAAGTATGCAAAGGGAAGGGCCAGGATTGATTCTGGGGAAGGGGGGTTTGACTCCAGGCCATCCATTCGCGCGGGAGTCAACAAAAGTCCACAAGATCTAAGGTCCACATTCAAACCAAACCCTAATCGTAATTAATGATTTAATGACATTCAGGTCACCGGAGAAGAGCTCCGGTCGTCTTCTCCGGTGACACCCTCCCTGAGAAATCTCAAATTCACTCTCTTGGTCATTTCTGGAGCTCTAAAGCTCCAGATCACTTCCTCTCACCTCCCTAAACTCATCACTGCCCTCAAATGGAATTTATTTCTCACCATTAACAAGATTCGAAGCTATGAACAAAAATGGCAGAAATTTCAGGCAGACAATACACTCTCAATTCTTCATCATTTTCAAAAATAAAAAGTTCAATGAACTCAGGGGATCAAACTTAACAAGTTGAGAACTTAAAATGGAGCTTCTGGAAAAAGTAAATTTTGATGCTACCTGAGGTGAAGCTTTCAGTTTGGAGCTTTCAGCCTGTCTCCTTGCTTCCAATCACCTCTACTGACCTCCCTCAAGTGTTTGCAAAGCTTGTTTGGAGTTTATTTTGGCTAGTTTGTGAGATTGATTGAGTTCTGTTCAGAGAGGGGAAGAAATCGTGCTTTGATTTCAGGGGGTTTCAAGGCAAGGTGAAGGGTCAGGGATGATCAGTGATGCATTCTAAAATGAATGGTGGAAGAATTTTGAGGAATGGATGGCTGAGTTCAGTGATTCGATGGAAAATGCAAGATGGAGGATTTTTGTGAACTATGGCTTATGTGCTGCCTCAGGCTCCAAGATGTTATGAAATGGCTTGCTTGAAGTGTGTTTGTAAAGTCTTGATTGGTCAGAATAGTTGGTATGGCACAGGCTGATTGGTATGGGTGTTTTTGCATAAAGTCCAAGTTAGGTGTACTTGAGGTATGGGCAAGTGTGAGGTTGTCATAGGGGCATGGTTGGGCTCAGCTGAGATCATGGAGTTCTTGTGGATCAGATTTTATGAGCTGTAACAAGTAAAGGCATGGCTTCATGAGTTTTTGCAAGTTGGTACATCTTTGGCCCCTTTGGAAATTCATGAAGCTCAAGGCACCAAAATGCATAATTCTTGGGCCAATTATGATTTTTAGAAGTCACATGAGCATGTTGTGAAGATTTTGTGCACATTAGAAGTCTTTAGAATGCTTGATCATACCATTTTGCAAAATGCCTCTTTGGTACAAAACTTGAAATTATGTGATTTTTCCCAACTTTGACAAGCCATAACTTTTGATCCAAGATGAATTAGAATGAGTTCTTGTACTTTTTTAAAAGGGGATGCTCCATTCTAAAACTTTCATGACCAAAGTTTTCTCATTTGAAGCATTTTTGAATCAAAAAGAAAGGGTTGAAAAACTTTCCCAAAATGGAAAGTTTCCATTACAAGTTATTTTCCCAAAAAGGCAATTTTGCAAATGGCTTGAAATTATTCAACTTTGTGAACTTCTAACATCTTCTATGATCAAATAAAGATCATACACTCTCAAAATGATGAAGAACACTCCTTGGTTGGGTCATTGGGGGCCTCAGATGCCCTGATTTTGCACTGACTTGCTCAAGAAGTCAACTTTTGATCAGATGCCTTCCCCATGGAATTTATTCATGACAATTGATATGCATGATCCTTATAACATATAGAGACCCATAGAAACAAGAATTACCAAAAAATTAGGAGTTATGGCCTCTGAAACCAAAACCCTAATTCTAGGTCATTTGTGCAGTTAAACCTGGCTCTACTTCCATGCCATTCTCAGTTCTTGTGATTCTTTGACTTTCTTGACTTTGAGAGGATATAATATGATGTTTGAACATTCATGGACCCCTTTGAAGTGATTGATGACCTTTGGAGTGGCTCAAATAGCTCTTGGATGGCTCAGATCACAAACCCTAGATGCAGATGACTTTAAACAATGCAGTGAAACAAAAAGTGCAATATGAAGTGATATGATTGAATTTATGCATATGAAGATATCACAAGCCAATGTGAAATGAGTGAGGGCAAATTTGGGGTGTTTACATTATGCTTTGAGTTGCTTTTTGTCCACTTATCACATTGTGATAGGTCTGTGGAGTTGGTGTGGCCTATGCCAATTGGTATGGGCCATTTTGCATAAAGTCCAAGTTAGGTGTACTTGAGGTATGGGCAAGTGGGAGGTTGTGATAGGAGCATGTTTTGGCTCAGCCGAGATCATGGTGTTCTTGTGGATCAGATTTTGTGAGCTGTAACAAGTAGAGGCATGGCTACATGAGTTTTTGCAAGTTGGTACATCTTTGGCCCCTTTGTGATTACTTGAAGCATAAGTCATGAAAGTGGACAAATATTTGGTGCATTCTGATCTTTAGGAATTGTTTTATGTTTTTGCAAAGTTTATAAGTCCATTTGAAGTCACATTTTGCCTTGGCAAGGGGTTTTGCAACTTTAACTCTTTGGTGCAAAACTTGAAATTATGTGATTTTTCCCAACTTTGACAAGCCATAACTTTTGATCCAAAATGAATTAGGACAAGTTCTTGTACTTTTTGAAAAGGGAATGATCCATTCTACAACTTTCATGACCAAAGTTTTCTCATTTGAAGCATTTTTGAATCAATAAGAAAGGGTTGAAAAACTTTCCCAAAATGGCAAGTTTCCATTACAAGTCATTTTCCCAAAAAGGCAACTTTGCAAATGGCTTGAAATTCTTCAACTTTGTGAACTTCTAACATCTTCTATGATCAAATAAAGATCATACACATTCAAAATGATGAAGAACACCCTTTGGTTGGGTCATTGGGGGCCTCAGATGCCCTGATTTTGCACTGACTTGCTCAAGAAGTCGACTCTTGATTAGATGCCTTCCCCATTGAATTTCTTAATGAAAATTGATATGCATGATCCATATACCATATAGAGACCAATAGAAACAAGAATGACCAAAAAATTTGGAGTTATGGCCTTTGAAACCAAAACCCTAATTCTAGGTCATCTGTGCAGTCAAACCTGGCTCTACTTCCATGCCATTCTCAGTTCTTGTGATTCTTTGACTTTCTTGACTTTGTGGGGATATAATATGATTCTTGAACATACATGGACCCCTTTGAAGTGATTTATGAACTTTGGAGTGGCTCAAATAGCTCTTGGATTGCTCAGATCACAAACCCTAGATGCAGATGACTTAGAAGCAATGCAGTGAAGCAACTATGTGGTATGAGATGCTATGATTGAATTTATGCATATGAGAAGATCACAAGCCATGGTGTGAAATGAGTGAGGGCAAATTTGGGGTGTTTACACTAAGTACCTTGGTTACTCTTTTGGTTGTATATGAATAAGTTCACCATACCAATATTATGTATATTATTATTACTATTACTATACTAACATTTTAATTTCCCTCTCTCACCTTTATCTCCTTTATTTTTATTATGCTTTATATTGCTTTATCATCCATTATCATGTTTATATTCTTGTTATTATTATTGTGTTTATTTTCCTTTTGTCCATTTAGACACAAAAATAGTAATAAAGGATTAAACCTCTAAAAACTTGTGATCGTGATATTGGACTATTGGTTACTACCCTTTGCATTGGAATTGGAGTTTTGGACTTAGATTCTAGAACACCTTCCCTTTTTCTTTGATCTTCATGGAGATGGTAGCTTTGCCTTTATTTGGCCATTTGCTAGGTTATAAGGATGAAACTCTTATAATCATAAATTGGAAGCATCATCAATTTTGGTTAAATCTTTCCTCCTTTATCTCTTTTACTTTCCTTTTAGGATAGTCTCTTCATCTCCTCCCCTTCTTAAATTTTCAAAACATCTCCCTCTTTTTAAAAACATATTTGTTTCAAACTTAAAACCACATTCGTAATCAAACCTTGACTTAGGTCAAGTGATTTTTACCTTTTCTGTTATTTTCTTAATAAATGTTAAACCATATAAGTATATTAAAACATTTTTCAAAAGACCATAAAAAATACAAAACTCATCAAATATTTTTGTACCTTTGTGCACTTTTCCTTTTAACCTTTTCTTTACATGTTTAGATATGATTCATTCTTTCTAGCGGAATTATTTGCTAAAGAATGATGACTTATCTTTACATTTTAAAATCAATCCAATACACTAATTTTTCACTATTTGTACCACGAACTACGGGGTTTTGATATCACATTGCACTTTGTGGGTATGTAGCATGCGGTGGTAAACCTCTCCAAACACAAAAACATTAAAAATCAATTCTCTTCTTATCTCTACACTCGCATTTACAAACAAATTTCAAACCAAAAGTAATAAATTTTTCAAAGGGCTCCCATGGAGTACCACAGACATTTTGTGTGCGTAAAACCTTCCCATCTTGTAACCTATCCCCTTACCCGGTTCGTTGCTTGTTTCTTTAGCTTTTTGCTTTTAGATTCATTAGCATTTATTCGCTCTTTTTTCCTTTTCCACTTTGAATAAAATAAAAGCGCGGTGGAGACTCTGTTTATTTGGAGTTATGTTAACTAATAACTTACACTCATGATTTTTACCACTACAACTGGGATATTTGCTGAGGGTCTTTGAATTGATACTACTGATAGTGGAGATCCTTCCTGGCTTGGTAGCCCCCAGAGTAGGTGTGTTTGCACCAAACTGGGTTAACAATTTCCTGTGTTCTTTACTTTTGTTTTGTTTATTTATCTTGTTACTTTTAACCTTGTCAGATATTAGTGTTGTGACATCATATTCGACATCGTATATCTGTTGCCAGAATTTCAAACAGGTTGGGGCTCACCAAAGAAATATGCAAGGCGAGTCATTTGTGTCGCCATCTGTTGATTAGTTTGGGTCATATTTTGGATTAAAGGAGTGAATATTGTTCCCATAGTTTGGGCCAGCGTCTGGACCATTTCATGGTTACTTTCATCCATTTGTTGCCTAATAACCGTTGCGGAATTGGTAGTTAATGTAACACCCTAAAATTTTCCCTCTTATTTATTACCATTAAACTTTATTATGCTTCATTCATATGCATCTCCATTAGGTCATAACACTCACAATCATGCATTTTATTGAGCTCCTAAGGCATGGGGTCGAAGAATTTTCTTATGATTTGAATTTTCCTATTCAGAGGTTATTTATCTGGATTTTGCAATCAAATTACGACAAAGGTTTGAAGCTCCTAACATTATTAGTATCTTCTTATCAAAGTTTATTTAGAACCAATGTTGTCTGCTTCAGGGTTTCATAAGAGCATCAAGTGACTAGGGTTTCGTCACGATTTTATTTGAGACTGAGCATGAACTAGGGTTTTATTGATTGTCAACATCTCAAGCTACGTTCTTCATCAGTAAGCACTCAATACAAGTGGTTCAAGGGTTTTTATCTCTGATTTTTTTATGTTAATCAATGGAGAATGGTGTTTAGGGTTTCATGTCAGAGGTATTATGGTGTTCATGGTACAAGAGATCAAGTTGTGGACTCATATAGTAATCAAGGCAACGTGGCCCTTTCAGTTGCTTCCTGTTTGTCACTAGTGATGCAAGTTAATTGATTTTATAGGCCAAAGTTTGAGGCTCATTAAGGATTCAATCTTTATTGGAAGTAAACAAGTTAAGGTGGGTCGTGTGAAATTCAAAGAGACTAGTCCATTAAATCCACATCTGATTTCTATGACCACTATCCTTTTGTTAGTCCTAATTAATCCCATTTTTTTAAATTCCATTTCCAAAATTACAAATTATCCATATTATGCCCATTTTATTAAGACCATTATCCATTATTCAATTAACTTCATCTCATTAAATCTAGCTTTCAGATTGAGTCAATTATCCATAAGCCATAAATCTTACCCATTTCAATATTAATTATATCCCAATTTTATATCAAAGTTTTGAGACCATTCCTTTTCCAATTTTTAAATCATGTACATAAACCATTATTTTTACATGGCATAAAAGTAAGGAAAACTCATTACCACAGTCCATTATCAGCGAAAAAGAATACAAATTAAAACAAAAAAAAACAGAAGGAAAAGAGATTTTTTTTCTCAGTTCAAGAAGAGTTCATAACCAAAAAATGGATAATAGATACTTCTTAGATTTTCTTTTTTCTGATCATTCTCCTTATTTTTGGTGTATTTCAACGTATTCCAATTCTCCCTCAATGCAATCACCACAAAAAAAAACTCAAAAAGGAAAATCAATAGCAGAAGATATTCAATTAAAAACGGTTACAAAATCTAACCGAAACAATAGAAAATCGGGTGAAAAATACAATTACAAATTTAGGTACACATTCATAACAGAGATAGAAAAAGAAAACTCAGAATGCAAAGTCAGTTACAAAAAAAATCAGAACTGGTGATAACACTAAATTCACTGTATTTCTGACTCCGATTTCGCATGCATTCTTAGCTTTTATTGTTATTTTGTTATGTTATTACTTTGTTTTTCTTTGTTTTCAGGTTTTCTTTGTAATCGGGGCCTAAATCGAGAAAAAGAGCGAAAAAGGAGTGGAAACGGACGAAAACCAAGAAATTCAGCGTTTTACACTTACGACATCCACCATGGCGGGCGCCATGGGGTCTGCCATGACGTGGCCACGTCTCAAGACCACTCCACAACTGCCAAGACCCACGATCTCCACTCTTTCATCCCACATTAGCCTCATGGCGGGCGCTATGGCCTTGTGGCGGGCGCCACAAGGCAAAAACAGTTCCCTCCACTAAAAAGTGGAGGGGGCATCCTGGTCTTTTCCTGCTTTTTGTTTTCCTATAAATAGGACCTTAGATTTTCGTTTTTCATCATCCAAACTTAGAATATCTTAGGCATATATCAGTTTTAAAGCAATTATCATTCCACATCGGGTGTTGCTGCAATCGAGTGATCGAGTCTGTATCTGTCTGTGTGATCAAGTTTTGGAGCACTCTAGGAGGAAGTTAATCCTGCCACCATTTTAATTCCAGTTCGTATTTTACTTTTCATCATTGCTTTACTTTTATTTATTTCCTGCACTTGCTTTATTTTATTTATTTTTCGCACTGCTTTACTTTTAATTATTTCCCGCACTCGCTTTACTTTATTTATTTCTCGCACTACTTTTATTTACTTTCCGCACTCGCACTACTTTTATTTACTTTCCGCACTCGCACTAAATTACTTTTATGAAAAATTATAAAAAGAACTTTTACTTTACTATGTCTAACTAAATCCATAAAGGTTAGAATGTAAGGATCGTAATTGAACCAATAATTCGTACAATTGTTCGTGGAAACACTTAAGGGCTATTTTATCTTTCAATTTAAGTAATTGTTTTTAACTATTTCAAAAACAGCCAAAAGCGCTTTGTCTAGTTCATTAGGAGTTTTTAGATTAAAAAGAAAAGAGATTTTAAAACGAATTTTGGACGCGTTATGAAGTTTAGAGTCTGGTTCGTGAGAACCTCTTTTTGCTAAGAAATCCAGGTTAAAATACTTTTCAACTTAGTTAAAGATACTATATTTCTTAAAATTAGGTTTACTACTCTAACGCAGTACGCACCTTTTTATCCATGACAATAGGAGGGGTTGATTAGAGAGTACAACTCGGTTCTGAATACGCGAAAGCGATAGTTCCTGTTAAATTAGTTCTTTTCAAAGGAGAAAACATTTCCCATAAGTAGTTCTATTAACAAGTACCGGATTATCAATTGATTACGTGAATTACATTCGAGCCTGTCTTTTATTTATTGTTTAAAATTATTATTTTATTTACCATTGCGCACTTCTTAAAACCATTATATTCGGTTGCCTTAGATACACACCATAACAACAGGTACGATAGATTGACACTTGGTCTCTGTGGATTCGACAATCTTTTATATTACTCTGACGTGTTCGTACACTTGCGAAAAACACGCATCAAGTTTTTGGCGCCGTTGCCGGGGTCCAATTTCGTCAAATTTCATACCCTGTAGTTATACCATTTAAACTAAGGTTGTTACCCACCGGTCAATGCGAAAGACTCGCAGTGCCGGAAGTTTAGTTGACCCTCTAGCTGAACCTGAACGTTACGCTCACGCACGTTTATGTTTCTATAGGAATAGGAGAGCTATGGCCGAAGATCAAAACCGAAGACCTCTTAAGGACTTCGCCCAACCATCAAACGAGGAACCTAGTTCTAGTATAGTAAACCCCGTTATCCCAGCCAATAATTTTGAACTTAAACCATCCCTGCTGCAATTAGTGCAACAGAGACAATTCGCAGGTCTTGCTACTGAGAGTCGAACATATGTGCACAACCCCGAATATTGTGCACAACCCCGAATATTGTAGCCGTACTTTCGCCGAATTGTGAGATATGTGGAACGCAAGGACACCAATCCGCCGAATGCAATCTGTTAAATGAGACCAATCCTGAGCAAGTGAACTACACCCAAGGGAACCCATTTTCAAACACATATAACCCTGGATGGAGGAATCACCCAAACTTCTCCTATAAAAATAATAACCCTATCCAAAATACCGTACCTCCGAGACAACAAGGTTACCAAGCCCCAAGAACAAATCAACCTATGCAACCTGTACCACCAAGTCCGAGCCTTGAGAAAATTGTGGAAAATTTTATCACCGCTCAAACACAACAAAACAAAGAGTTCATGAACCAAAACGTCCATGTTAACGAACTAATTACCCAGTTAGGAACCAAGGTTGATCAAATTATTACTCATAACAAGATGCTTGAAACCCAGATCTCTCAGGTTGCTTTAAACCAAGCCTCACAGACTACACCTGGAGGACAGTTCCCTGGACAACCTCAACAAAACCCAAAAGGGAAAGCAAATGTCATTACTCTACGAAGTGGAACCGCTTATAAGGGACCTTCTAACCCTAGATTAAGTGAGCCCGAAACTTCTGAGAGGAATGAGGAGAAGGAACCAGAGGAATCTGAAAACCCGGAAAGTTAAGAAAAAGGAGAAGAACCTAAAAATAAAACCTATGTACCACCACCGCCATACAAACCACCAATACCATACCCTCAAAGATTAAAGAAAACCCAAATCGATAATCAGTATCAAATATTCGTTAAGGTTATAGAAAAACTTCACGTAGAAATCCCCTTTACAGAAGCCATCACCCAAATACCTTCTTACGCTAAGTTTCTCAAAGATATACTTACAAATAAACGTAGACTTGAAGATCCGAAACCTGTGGAATGTAATTCTATTTCCGAAAATAGGTTAGCAAAGAAAGATAAAGATCCCGAAAATTTTTCCATTCCTTGTATTTTGGGGAATCATGTCATCGAAAAAGCTTTTCTAGACTTAGGAGCTAGTGTGAGCTTAATGCCCTTAGCAGTTTGTGAGAGATTAAACTTAGGAGAATTACAACCTACTAAGATGCCACTTCAATTAGCCGATAGATCCGTTAAATACCCTATAGGCATACTTGAAGACGTCCCTGTTAGGATAGGTCAGCTGTTTATACCTACTGATTTTGTTGTCATGGACATTAAAGAAGATGACGACATACCAATCCTCCTAGGTAGACCATTCTTATCGACTGCTGGAGCCGTAATAGATGTTAAAAAAGGGAAACTAACCTTTGAGGTAGGCAACGAGAAGATAGAATTTATACTTTCAAAATTTCTTATGGCACCTGTAATAGGAGATGCTTGTTATGCCTTAGATATCATTGAAGAATGCATTAGGGAGTTAGAACAAGAAGAAGAAACTGAATCTATAAAACTGCCATCAACCCTTATTTTGGAAGATGATAATTACAAAGAACCCTACATTGATGATAACCTTCATGAATGTTTATCTCTTACCCCAGATCCTATGCCTTGCCCTATGAAACCGACCATAAAACTTAAGGAACTTCCTAAAAACCTGAGATATGAATTTCTCGATGAAGAAATGAATCGTCCAGTTATAGTCAATGCTACCTTAAACCCAGAGGAAACAAACCAATTATTAGATGTTTTAAGAAGGTACCCCTCAGCCTTAGGATATAAGATCTCAGATCTAAAAGGAATAAGCCCATCTGTATGCATGCATCGGATTTTGCTTGAAGAAGATTCAAAACCCTCCAGAGAACACCAACGAAGAATAAATCCTATGATGAGTAATGTAGTTAAGACTGAAGTTCTTAAATTACTAGAGGCGGGTATAATATATCAGATCTCGGACAATAAATGGGTGAGTCCTGTGCATGTAGTACCTAAAAAGGGAGGCATCACAGTCGTGCAAAACGAGAAGGGCGAACCTGTAGCAAAAAGAACTGATGGAGGTTGGCGTATGTGCATAGACTATAGAAAACTAAATAAAGCAACTGGGAAGGATCATTTCCCATTACCATTCATAGACCAAATGTTGGAGCGCCTAGCCAGACACTCTTACTTTTGTTACCTAGATGGATATTCAGGATTCTTCCAAATACCTATTCACCCCGAAGATCAAGAAAAAACTACCTTTACATGCCCAGTTGGAACTTTTGCCTATAGAAGAATGCCTTTTGGACTCTGTAATGCTCCTGCCACTTTCCAACGCTGCATGATGTCTATCTTTGCAGACTATTTAGATGGAATCATGGAAGTATTTATGGACGACTTCTCAGTTTGTGGATCTGATTTCAAAAATTGTCTTATCAACCTAGAGAAAATCCTGGAAAGATGTGTGGAGGTAAACCTTGTGCTAAATTGGGAAAAATGTCATTTCATGGTCACCGAAGAAATTGTTTTAGGACATATAGTTTCCGAAAAAGGTATAGAGGTAGATAAAGCTAAAATAGAAGTCATAGAGAATCTAAAACCGCCAAAGACTATCAGGGAGATAAGAAGTTTTCTTGGACATGCCGGATTTTACCGACATTTTATCAAGGACTTCTCCAAAATAACAAAGCCCTTAACCGGTCTTTTAATGAAAGATGCTGAATTCATCTTCGATGAAAAATGTACTGAAGCATTTAATCTTCTGAAGCAAGCTCTGATTTCAGCACCTATAATGAAACCCCCTGATTGGTCGGAACTGTTTGAGATAATGTGTGACGCTAGTGACTATGCTGTAGGAGCCGTTCTAGGTCAGAGAAAAGATAAAAAGTTACACGTAATTTATTATGCCAGTAGAACCCTAGACGTTGCACAACTCAACTACGCAACAACCGAAAATGAGCTCCTAGCTGTAGTTTTTGCCATAGACAAATTTAGATCTTATCTAGTAGGAGCCAAAATTATAGTTTACACCGACCATGCTTCCATTCCTTACTTACTAAGTAAAAAGGATGCCAAACCTAGGTTACTTCGATGGATTCTATTACTACAAGAGTTTGATTTAGATATTCGTGATAAGAAAGACACAGATAATGTAGTGGCTGATCACCTTTCTAGGCTAGAATACCTGAAACATGACTCAGTACCCATAAATGACGATTTTACCTATGATAGACTGATAGCCCAACTAGAAACTATTGAAGATGATAACCCAGACCCACATGAGCATTCTCATAAATCCTTAGCTATAAGTAATGCACCTTGGTATGCATACTTTGTTAATTACCTAGCCGCTGACATCATACCCCCTGATCTAAACTACCACCGGAAGAAGAAGTTCTACAGTGATGTGAGAAACTTCTATTGGGACGAACCATTTCTTTTCAAGAGAGGTAAAGATGGAATTTTATGCCGTTGTGTTCCAGAAGAAGAGGTACATAATATAATTGAGCATTGTCACTCTGCACCCTATGGTGGACATGCAAGCACATCTAAGACCTACGCCAAAATTCTTCAAGCTGGCCTATTCTGGCCTACTATGTGGCGTGATGTCCATGCTTTCATTGTCAAGTGTGATAGATGCCAACGCACAGGAAATATTTCAAGATGTAATGAAATGCCTCTAAGAAATATCCAAGAAGTAGAACTCTTCAACGTATGGGGTATAGACTTTATGGGACTGTTCCCACCATCTTTCGAAAATCAGTACATCTTAGTAGCAGTTGACTACGTGTCTAAATGGATTGAAGTTATCGCCGCATCCACGAACGACACCAGAGTAGTCATCAAATTATTCAAAAACTATATATTTCCTAGGTTTGGAACCCCCCGTTTAGTCATAAGTGATGGAGGATCACACTTCATATTGAGAATATTTGATAAACTTTTAAGCAAGTATGGAGTTAAGCATAGAGTAACAACACCATACCACCCACAGACCAATGGACAAGTGGAAGTATCTAATAGGGAGATCAAACAAATTCTTGAGAAGAATGTCTCTATATCTATAAAAGATTGGTCGCAGAAACTTCAAGAGGCATTATGGGCCTATAGAACCGCTTTCAAAACCCCTATAGGAACAACCCCTTGTCAACTGGTCTATGGAAAATCATGTCATTTACCTTTTTAGTTGGAGCATAAGGCCTATTGGGCCATCAAAACTTTGAATTTGGATTATTTGACTGCTGGTGAAAAACGTATCCTTGATATCCACAAATTAGAAGAGCTCAGACAATCTGCCTACGAAAATGCCATCATATACAAAGAAAGAACAAAATCTTGGCATGACAAAAGAATCATAAGAAAAGACTTCAAAATAGGCGATCCTGTTCTTTTGTTCGATTCTAGGTTACGACTTTTTCCAGGAAAACTCCGTTCGAGATGGACTGGCCCTTTCGAAGTATCTAAGATTCTAAGATCTGGTACTATTGAAATCAAGAACCAAACATGTAAACCGTTCATCGTCAATGGACAGAGGTTAAAGCCCTACGAAGGAGGTGACATCCCAACAACATACACCTACCATACTCTGAGCGATCCACCATATCCTCCAGATAATGTATAAAAAACGGTCGTCGAGCTAATGACGTTAAACAAGCGCTGCATGGGAGGCAACCCATGGTTTTCTTATTTACGTACTTTTTATTTATTTTTACTTTATTTTAATTTGTTATGTCAGGACTAACGATTTAATGTTTTATGTGATTTCAGGACTTGTTTGCTAACCTTGTGCAGAATGCAGAACCCCGATGACATGCACGTGTCCTTTAGAGACGACGCACAGAGAGAGCATTACTATGTCCACATGAGACGCCCTATGGCACCTACCAGGTACCCTGACCATGACTGCATGGATGCCTTGGGGATAGAGCCAAGCGTCAGATTCTTATGCCATCAAATCCAGTGGGACCAGTTTGACGATAGGAACAACACTTACAGGAACTTAACTCTAGAGTTCTTCAGCTCGTTTCATTATGATCCTTGGGCTAGACCCGATGGATATGCTGTTTTCAGGTTGTTCGGGATTGACTACTCCTTCTCTCACAAAGAGTTTGGTGATTTACTAGGTTTTCAGACTACTCCTGATGTTATTCCAGAGACACTGATGGGGTATTTTATGAGCAGAGAAGTGGAAAAGTTTTGGTCTAACATCTCAGGTGGAGGGAGCCAAGATCCTTCCACTTAGTTTTCTCAGGTAATCCACAACCCTGCGTTAAGGTAATTCCAGATGATTCTGGCACATTCTTTCCTAGGTTTGCTAGATACAGAAACTTTGCTGAGTGAAGAGGAGATTTTCCTACTGTTTTGTGCGACTCAGTCTCGCCCTGTTGCTTGTGGCAACTTTCTGTTGAAGGGCCTTGCTAGTGTTTCCAGATCATCTGTAGGCATTATACATGTCGGTGGGATTGTTACACAGATTGCTACTGCATTGGGTTTGTCTTGCAAATTATTGCACCTCAGGACCTTCTGCTGCTACACCATCCTGGATGTTGACTTTTGTCTTGACAAAGGACTGATGAGGAGGGCCTCTTTTGAGCCCAACATGTTTAGATTACTGATCGACGGCGAAGTGATACATTACTTTACATTACCAGACCCGCTGATGACCAGTGTCCATGATCCTGCTAATTGGAGTTATGCTTTAGAGGGTTATGGATAGATTGTCGAAGAGCCAAAATCACCTCCCGCCGCTGAGTACACTCATACACCTCTTTCCCCCCCCCCCCCCGAATCACTGTTATGTCTAACAATATGTCTTTGCAGCCGCCTGATCTACAAACTTAGATTTATGAGCTCCTCAAGGAGACTACCCTGCTCATGCAGGAAGTAGCAGATTTGGAATTACAGATTCAGGTATCTGATCTCACTCATGCCTCAGAGGCCGATGCTCTATATCAGGAGATTTAAGAGCTTTAGAGGGAGATAGCTGAGATTCGTGGATCAAACCGGGAAGAGAAGCCTACCACATGATTCGTTCTACACTGACGATATTACCCTAGTATTTAATTTCTTTTTTTCATGCTTTATTTTATTTCTCGCATCTCCAGACATATCTTACATTATTGCATTTATTACATTTTCTTTTTTCATGTACTTTGAGTTTATCTTATATATACATATTATGTCGTGCACTAATGTCGATTTTTCTCTTTTCTTTTTGATTTTTAATTATTTTATTTTTGTCAAGCAAAGAAAAAAAATATAAGACAAAAATATTTTCATTTTTGTCTTCATAAAAAAATATGCAAGCCTCATGCCTTGGAAAAGAGAAGAAAATGCTATCCGGACCCCCCCCCCCCCCCCGAAGACCGAAGGTGCAAGAGTGCCCAAAAGAAGATGTGAAAATCCAAGGCCCAGCAGGAAATAGCCTTGTGGCGGGCGCCATGCCGTCTTCCCCTATTTCGGGGCTGATTCTTCATTTTCATCATTTTTACACCTTCCAACTTCAAAAACACATTTTTACATCTTTTAAAAAACCCATTGAACCCCATTAAAGCTCCCCCATTTCCAAAATACTCACCATCTATAAAACCTATCCAAAATCCATTTTCATTTTCATCCACCACAAACCATAAAAATCAAACCTTTATCATTTCTCTCATAAACCATTTTCTACCACTTTTCACTTCTCAAGGAGCAACAACAATGGAGTTCAATGGATTTCTTCTTCGCGATGGAAAACCGGGTGATAGGCAAAGGAAAATTATTCAAAGGCTTCAGAGTCGAGAAATTCTCTCGACTAGGTACGTCGAAGATAACTGTCTGTATGTTTTGGGTCTTTATCATAGTGTTTTTCATTTATTAGATTTTTTAGGCTTGCATAATATTTTTGTTAATCAAGAACCTACCTATGAGAGGCTGACAGTTGAGTTTTTAAGTTCATTGATATACACTATCAGTCCTAACACTGCTAGCACAGTCGGTACTGTTAATTTTAGACTGTTTGGAATTGAATATGAATTCAGTACCGACAAACTAACAGGCTTGTTAGGAATCCCTCATAGGGAAGGTGCGATCTGTGAGGCACCTTTGGATGCGGAATGGTCGGCCGAGGTATTTTCCTTCTGGCAGAGGCTTTCAAGTACTTCAATAAATTCTTTTGAAGGAATACTTGCGTCGACCATCCATAACCCGACCATAAGAGTTTTCAGATATCTTTTGGCATGTACTATTTTTGGTTGGGAGAGTCCAAACAAGGTAAACGCTAGAGAACTCCTATTTTTGCAAGGATGCCTCACTAGTACCCATATCAATCCGGTCCATTTTATGCCTGCACATATGGCTTTACTTACTAATAAAATAGGACCGATTGTTTTTGGAGGACTTGTTACGTCTATTGCTCGGACCCTTGACCTGAACAATGAGATAGCTACACTTGAACCACTACCTCCTCGCACAATTAATTTAAAATTTCTAAAAGATATGAAATTATGCCGAACGAGGAGAAAAGGTGGTTATGAGTTGATGGTTCATGGGGTAGCTATCCCATCTGTTGCTTTACCTTGCAGTAGACGTACTGATGTACGTAATGAAAGGAACTGGACCTATGATCTGAATGCTCCACCTGTTTTGGGTCCACTTCCTCCTAATATTCCTGATGGGGAGGCACATGACACTGATGAAGAGTATGATCGGAGAGAGCAGTCTCCCATACCTCACATGTCCCCCCATCATCCTTCACAGTCACACACCGCACCATCTTCCTCTAACCTTGTTGCAGGTGCTGCTCCTGGATTCTATGTCACTGAAGAGATGTGGCGTGATATGACGGCTAGAGAGAAAAAGCGAGACGTCCTTCTCTCTACTATTTCACAACAACTGACGGGCAACATGAGCTTCATGCAACAATCGCGATTGGTTTCGGATCGCGCTTACATCAACGTTTTCCGTACCTTGCACGATATCACATTAGAGCAGGACCGTCAGAGAGAAGTCAACTGCCGGCACTACCAGCTTATGGAGGCCACTCAGGGTTCCATCTTAGGTAACCTTCGAGAGGTTCGGGGTGCCCAGGATGCCTTATCGGCACGACTCGACCGGAGGGACCAGCAGCGCAGTAGATCCCGTCGTTCCATACCATCACAGCAGGACGGCGAGGGCACCGGTGCTCCTCCGCAGTAGTTTTTCAGGTTACCCTCCTTATCTTATTTCGAAACATTAGGGACAATGTTCGATTTAAGTGTGGGAGGGGATTTTATTGCTTTCTGTCATTTCCCTTTTTAGTTATTTATTTGCTTTCAGTTATTTCCCTTTTCAGTAAGTTATTTAGTTTAAATTTCTTAGATAATGCATGAGTCTGACGAGTCACCAGTATAGTGTATTTTTAGTACATCCTCATTTTTTCCCATTTCCTTAGCCTTACCAAAAAAAATTTAAAAGAAAACAATGTTGTTTCACATGTTTTTTGGGCTTTGAGACAGGTTTGGATTAGGATGTGGTGACTTAGGTCAACTTTTTGAAATATCATCACCATTTTAACACCATAGACCTCTTGAATATAGGAATCACTCCTAAACCCCACACCATGGCCTTTATTATCATTCAAAAAAATTGTCCTAAGTAGTTTATTCTAGCAGTCAGCTCCGGCCTAAGCATGCTCTACGTAAGGGGCCGATGAACATAAGTGAATGATCCAGTGCTAATATAAAAGAAAAAAAAGGCAAACTCTGGGATAGGTGACCCTCACAAAGTCATTTAAACCGAAAAAAGAGAAGAAAAAAAATTTTGCCACAAAAAGAAAAAAAAATATTGCAGTCACCTATTGTTAGTTGGTTCAGAGGTATCTGGCACTGAACTTGGTAGGGCGGATTACGATCTGATCCCCCGCAGCTACAATTAGGTCAAATAAAACAGGTTTACACATGCTTATGCGCCAGAAACCTTATGTTATGAATCAGAATCACTAACCGGTCACTCTAATATGAAGCATGTACGGATAACGGGCTTAATGTGATTGCGCCTGAATGAAAAGGACCCAAAAAGATGAGAAGATAGGCCTAGGTATTGTAGGATGACATGGGGTGGTTAATATAGGATTGAAAGTTTGTGTCTGTGTTATTATGGTACCCTTGGTTCACTTAGTTAGTACCTGTCACTGCATCCTGACTTGAACTTAGAAGCCCTTTAGCCCAAATCAAGTGTCGACACCATTTTTTCTTCTTGAGCTTTAATGTTTGCTTGAGGACAAGCAAAGGTCTAAGTGTGGGAGAATTTGATAACACTAAAATTCACCGTATTTCTGACTCCGATTTCGCATGCATTCTTAGCTTTTATTGTTATTTTGTTATGTTATTACTTTATTTTTCTTTGTTTTCAGATTTTCTTTGTAATCGGGGCCTAAATCGAGAAAAGGAGTGAAAAAGGAGTGGAAACGGACGAAAACCAAGAAATTCAGCATTTTACACTTACGGTATCCACCATGGCGGGCGCCATGGGGTCTGCCATGACGTGGCCACGTCTCAAGACCACTCCACAAATGCCAAGACCCATGATCCCCACTCTTTCATCCCACATTAGCCTTATGGCGGGCGCGATGGCCTTGTGGCGGGCGCCACAAGGCAAAAACAGTTCCCTCCACTTTTTAGTGGAGGGGGGCATCCTAGTCTTTTCCTGCTTTTTGTTTTCCTATAAATAGGACCTTAGATTTTCGTTTTTCATCATCCAAACTTAGAATCGCTTAAGCATATATCATTTTTAAAGCAGTTATCATTCCACATCGGGTGTTGCTGAAATCGAGTGATCGAGTCTGTATCTGTCTGTGTGATCGAGTTTTGGAGCACTCTGGGAGGAAGTTAATCCTGCCGCCATTTTAATTCCAGTTCGTATTTTACTTTTCCGCATTGCTTTACTTTTATTTATTTCCTGCACTTGCTTTATTTTATTTATTTCTCGCACTACTTTACTTTTATTTATTTCTCGCACTCGCTTTACTTTATTTATTTCTCGCACTCGCACTACTTTTATTTACTTTCCTCACTCGCACTACTTTTATTTACTTTCCGCACTCGCACTAAATTACTTTTATGAAAAATTATAAAAAGAACTTTTACTTTCCTATGTCTAACTAAATCCATAAAGGTTAGAATGTAAGGATGGTAATTGAACCAATAATCCGTACAATTGTTCGTGGAAACACTTAAGGGCTATTTTATCTTTCAATTTAAGTAATTGTTTTTAACTATTTCAAAAATAGCCAAAAGCGCTTTGTCTAGTTCATTAGGAGTTTTTAGATTAAAAAGAAAAGAGATTTTAAAACGATTTTCGGACGCGTTATGAAGTTTAGAGTCTGGTTAGTGAGAACCTCTTTTTGCTAAGAAATCCAGGTTAAAATACTTTTCAACTTAGTTAAAGATACTATATTTCTTAAAAATTGGTTTACTACTCTAACGCAGTACGCACCTTTTTATCCGTGACAATAGGAGGGGTTGATTAGAGAGTACAACTCGGTTCTGAATACGCGAAAGCGACAGTTCCTGTTAAATTAGTTCTTTTCAAAGGAGAAAACATTGCCCATAAGTAGTTCTATTAACAAGTACCGGATTATCAATTGATTACATGAATTACATTCGAGCCTGTCTTTTATTTATTGTTTAAAATTATTATTTTATTTACCATTGCGCACTTCTTAAAACCATTATATTCATTTGCCTTAGATACACACCATAACAACAGGTACGATAGATTGACACTTGGTCTCTGTGGATTCGATAATCTTTTATATTACTCTGATGTGTTCGTACACTTGCGAAAAACACGCATCAACAGGGGAGGATAATAGAATCAGAAAAGATTGATAGTAGATTCTGGGATCTGCAACTTTCTTCAACCCTCTCTACACCATAAAATCACACCATAAAATTTCCACAGAAAGAGAAAAACTTCTTCGATCTCCATACTTTCAGAATCCTCATCTTCAATCTTCAATCATCATCATTGTTGAAACTCTCAACAAACTCTAATCTCCCTCGGCTTCAACTTCAATCTCTTCATCAACTCTTTGTCAACAACGGCAACAATCTCCTGCTTCCTCCATCACCTCGCATCACCATCTCTAATCATCAATCTCCATCATCCTCTTCAAGATGATAACAACATCCAAAAACAACACACAGAAGAACAACTCAGTTTTCCAACTCAGTTTTCCAGGGGGAGAAGCAGATTCATACCTTGATTTCATTCTAAGTTGGTGTTTTCATCCATAGTGTTTTGTTCGTTCTTGAAATTAACTTCGAATCTGGTTTGCAATGGTGCAATTTTGACGGATGCGAAGCGATAAGGATTGAAATGGAGACAAGGTGGCGGACGTTTCGGAGATGCGAGATGTCGAAGGTAGATAGGCGCAATTTAAACGAGGAGATAGTGGTGATGAACGACGAAGAAGCTTCGTGGAAGATGATGTAACACCCCAAAATTTTCCCTCTTATTTATTATTATCAACCTCGAGAAGTGTACGCTTCATTCCCGCATCATTTCGCATATCATTGCGTCGCATTTTGAAAAATAAATAAATCATCATCCTTTGCAAGCACATGAGGTGTAGGGTCTGTAAACACCCCAAATTTTCCCTCACTCTATATCACACCATGGCTTGTGATCTTTCATTTTTGCATTAGCATAAGCATTACATCTCATATTGCATCTTTGCTTCACTGCATAAGTTCAAGTTCATATGCATCTAGGGTTTTTAATCTGAGCAATCCAAGATTCCATCTGAGCCATCCCAAGGGCCTCAAATCTTTCCAAGAGGGTCCATGTGTGTTCTACCATCATATTATATCCCTCAAGGTTTATGGAAGTCAAGAAATCACAAGAACTGGCAAAGCATGGAAGCAGAGCTAGGGTTTTCACAGCACAGATGACCAAAATTAGGGTTTTGGTTTCAGAGGCCTCAACTCCAAATTTTTGGGCCATTCTTATTTCTAATGTTATTAAGATGTTATAAGGATCATGTTTACCAAGTTTGATGAAGAAATTCATTGTGGAAATTATCTGTTCACTATGTAACTTCTTGAGCAAGTTAAGTCAAAATCAAGGCATCTGAGGCCCCCAACAATGGAACCAAAGGGGTATTTTCATCAAATTGACGTTCTATGATCTTTATTTGATCTTAGAAGAGGTTGGAAGTTCACAATATTGAAGAATTTTGAGCCATTTGCAAAGTTGCCAAAAATGGAAATGACTTGTAATGGAAACTTTCCATTTTGGGAAATTTTTTCAACCTCCTCTTTCTCAACCAAAAATGCTTCAAATGAAAAATTCTTGGTCATGAAAGTTGTAGGATAGATCTTCCCATTTTCAAAAAGTACAAGAACTCCTTCTAATTCATTATAGAACTCAAGTTATGATCTTTCAAAGTTGGCAAAAATCCTATAATTTTCAAAATGCACCAAAGAGGGATTTTTGCAAAACCACTTGCCAAGGCCTCAAATGACTTCAAATGTGTACAAATACTTCATAACATGATCAAACAACATCAAAAACTCATAATTGTCCCAAAAATTGGATCATTTCATGCCTTGAATCACAAGAAACACCAAAGAGGGAAAATATGCAAAACGCATAGAAACCCTAGCATCAAGTGTTCCAACTGTAATCTTTCAATCCTATGGCCTTACTTGATCCATGCTGAGGCCAGACACCCCAAAAACGCAGGCATGCACCATGCCCATACCTCAAGTACACACTCTTGACTTTTTTGCAAATCACCCCATACCAATCACACTATGCCACACCAACTCCTCTGACCAATCACACTTGCTTACACTAACATTATGGAACATATTTCACATAACACACATGCCTGAAACTCTCCATAGCTCAGATTTCACAAAATCCCCTCAAAAATTCATCTCTTCGAATCTCCCAACTCAGCCATCAAAACTTCAAAATTCTTTCACCAATCATCTCCACATAACCCCAGGATCATTTCCCACCCCTCACATTAGCCTGAAACCATCTCGAACAAAAACACGATTTCAGCTTCCTCTGAAATGAAATATTCAAAACAACCAACATAAACTTGTTTCAAGCTTGCCAGAAGCATAAAGGGGTTCATTGGAGTGGAAAAGCACCAAAGAGGTGGCCAGAAAGCTCCAGATAGCAAAGCTTCATCTCAGGTATACCTCAAGAACATTTTTTCCAGAAATGCTTTTTTAAGTTCTTAGATGAATCTTAATGATGTGCTGATGATCCTGACGTGTTTATTTTGCAAAATGATTGAGTATTAAGCATGTATGAGTTCTCTGAAACTTTTTGACCTAAAACTGTTTTGCCTCGATTCAGCCTAAATATGTGAAATAAATGTGTTTTGGTTGATGATTCTTGTTGTATGATGTTTGGGGTTTGATTCTGGGCAGAGAGATTGAGTTTTAGAGACCTGGGGAGAGAGTTGAGGTTTTTGCTCGCCGGAGAAGATAACCGGAACACTATTCCGCTCATCTGAAAGTTGTTAGGGTTAATGACGTGTAATTAGCTAGGTTTTAATTCTGACCCTAGGATCTTGTGTTGGCGCGTGTTTTCAATGGTCCAGATCATTTCATTAACCCTAATCTAGTTTAATTAGTTTAATTTTAATTAATTAAGTCAGGATTAATCTCAGCCCTTGGATTACGCGCTGGTCAACCCCATTTCCCCCAGTTTGAATCTGGATCCTCAGATGTGATTACTTCCCCTTTATATCATTTTTATTTTATTTTCTTTGTATTTTATTTCTTATATTTATTAAAAATAGCAAAAATGATTTAAAAATTCTGGAAATTTTTGTCAAGACTTTTATTAATTTTCAGAAACCAAAAATATTTTTATTTTTATTTTTTGCATTAAAACCATATTTTTAAATCATTTAAATGTTTTATTTAATTAAATAATTGATTTTAATTAAATAAAAATTCATTTAAGTATTTAAAAATCACAAAAAAAATCAGAGAGCATTTATAAACATTTAAAAACTCATCATACAAATTTATTTTAGGTTTTGATCATGCTTTGACATTTTTCATTGAATTAGGGTTCCTAAAATGACCTATTTTCTAACCCTAACTTCAAAAATTCATAACTTTTAAACCAAGATGAGTTTGTACATGATTCGTTTTGAATTGTTTTATAAATGGCCTCTAGTTTCTAAAAACATTTTTGTTGCATTTTTATCTTGCATTTTCAATTTATTTGGCATTTTACATTGAGAATCATCCAAAAAACCTAGGTAACTTAGAAAATTCATAACTTCTTCTAGGTTTAGCTTCTGACCTCCCCCTTTGGATGGTAACCTATTATAAGTTTAGGGTTCCTTTGAGTGTATTTTCAATTTTTTATCTTGTACGTTGCATCTGTTTTGGTCATTTGCATCTCATGTTTCCATATAACCCTAATTTTACATATTCATTTGCATTCATCTTGCATATGCATCCATACATGAACTTGCTATGACATTTCATGCATTCATATGTCATCTTAGACATCTTAGGACATGTTAGAATCATACTTGATCATTTCTTCATTCATTTGCCATGATTTGCATCAATTTCTTTTCATTAACTTTCATGAACTTTCAAACTTCAAAGCATGCTTCCATTTGCATCTCATCTTTGTATGATCATTCATATAAATATTGTATGCCTTTGCATTATCTCACATGACATAAACATTGCATAAACACTTCTTACCTTGGCCATCTCATCTCATCTCATCTCATTTCATTTCACTTCTTTATGCTTTACACCTTATGCATTCATGCTAACATTTTCAGGTGGTAAGTTACTTTGAGAAGTGGATTTGCCTTCACTTCTCATTTCTCTTCACTTCTTTCATATGCATCTTGCTGGTTTCTTTGAAGTGAACTTGTTCACTTGTGTTCTTTCTTTCTCACCTTCTTTCTTTAAGTTACTTATCTTCTTCATTGAAGTAAGTAACTTATTTCTTCTGTTTCTTCCTCCTTTCATCTGCTTCTTCCATTGGTGGCTTCCTTGAAGAGCTTTATCAAGCATTAAAAACCAGGGATAACCAAGCATGATAATAATTAGGGTTGTGATTAGCCCCCCTTAGTTTTTACCTTTGATTCTCCTTGAGTCTCTCTTCTCATCTTCATAATAAGAGACTAAACTCTTAAAGTTTTAAGACTTTGGAATTAGGGTTATGCCTGCATCCTTCTCTTAGGATGGAGTGTATAACTTTAATCCTAAGTGTTAAACCTTTAATTTGTTTAAACCTCTTAATCAAATCATCTTAATAATCACTAAGACTTCATCTTGTAACTTGGGCCTTACATTAGGGTTCTAATTCTTCCTTTATGGTTAAGAAGGACTAACCCTAGTGTTTAATGGACAAGTCCCCCTCAAGTTGTCTTACAACCCATAAAACTCATTTCTTAATCTCACCCTTAATTAAAATCCACTTAATAAAGGCTTTTTTATATAATGAATTTAATCCCTAACCATGGATTAAGTTGAGGTATCTTCCTCAGCTTAAGTGTGCTCATTTATTATCCTTCTATTAGGATGGTGTAATAAGCCCACTAATCTGTGATCAGAGATTAAACTCATTACTTAACACTAAATAAAAACCCAAAAACACCTAAATAATCACAAGTAGGTTAATGATCTTAATCATACATCATCATGGCAATTAAGTTGAGATGCTTATCTCATACTTAAGTATTCTCATTATCCCTAATCAGGGAGGATATAATGAGCTTACAAGCCCTTGATTTAGGCTTAAGCTCATCAACTTATGCAAAACACCAAAAACAATAACAAAACTAAAAACACAAAAACAAACAATAATCGTCTCCTTTGGAATTCTTTTCTCATCATACTCACTCATAAACGATAACTTGCTTCTTTCGTCTAATGCAAGACAGTTAACACTCGAGCCAGACAAGTCATACACTTGAGCATAGACAAGCAAGCAGTTCATCAGTCAATTTATCTTTCAGTCTCTTTGAGTCGAACTACGGTGTTATGACTTCCTCATTGCATGAGAGGATACATAGGCATAACTTAACTATTATCGAACAAAAGTCTCTGTGTCTCCCCCCTCTTTCAGCATTCTCTTTTAAGCCTCAGTTCCTGAGCATTCACCTTTTGCACTGACACTTGTATATATTTTTCCAGATTTTGCACACAGAAAGCACATACACTTACCCCCTTTAAACACAATCTTTTAAGCGTGGATCCCGTCGAGTATGATGGACAATCTGGGTGCTAATACCTTCCTAGGTTGTAACCAACCCCCTTTCTCAGTTTCTCTGGTTCACGATCGTCTTATCCTTCTTTTTCTAGGTTTATGCAACATTACCTTTCCTTAGGGATAAAAATGCCTAGCTGGCGACTCTATTCAGTTTCATTTCATTTTCTCTCTTCGCTGACCGTTTGCGCTTGTACCGGGATGCAAATCTTCGGGAGCGACAGCTTGGCGACTCTGCTGGGGATCCTTATCTTGCAACCAGGGCTTATGGTTCTTTTTTGTGGGTTTCTCCTAGCGCTTGTTTGATTTGTGTTTACGGGGGTGTTATGTGCTACTTGTGCTTATTTATTTATTGCTTTCTGTACAAATTTATTTATTGCTTTCATTTACAGTTTTATGCATTTCATATTGTTATTATCATATCATTGGTGTTGGGTCTGTGTTTACCTTGGTGGGAGGGATTTTTGAGTGATTAAGGTTCCATACCGGGGACCTGAGTGACACATAGGCTAGAGTGGCTTCATATTCTTTCCCATTCCATTTCGGTCTGGTGCGGGGAATATGAAACACGGTTCAGACATGGTTTTCTTCTTGAGAACTTTGTGCTACGGATTTCCTGTAGTACCAAGGCTATCTGGGAAGCCTGCTAAGTCTGGATGACCTTTTTATGACCTTCAGCATTTGAGGTGAATTAGAGGAGGTCTTTTATGGTTATTGTAAACATTATACCTCCGGGTTAGAAGTGTTTACACTTCTCATAACTGATCCAAGTCTGAGGATCCTTGTTCTAGAACAATACATGTAAGGGGGTTGGGATGTTTACAGGTTTGCAGGAACCCTTGGCCTCATCATACCTTGTTACTAGTTTTGTTAAGGTTGTATCATTTTGGAATGTTCTTGTGAAACCCTGGACTTGTGACTCTTTATTTGAGTCCCCCACCTGGTTACTGGTTTTCTAAGCTTCCATCCGGACTTAGGAACACACATGGACCCTATCAAGGCAGATAACAGATCCAGCACTTGGACACAAACCCTTTGCATATCATTCTGCATACATCATTTTGCATCATTTAACAATTGCCTATTTGTTTTACAGGGTATCCACCTTCTTATCTTTGGTTTGGTTTTGACCTGTTCTACTGCTCAGATTCCTCCAGTTATCCTCATCAGAGATTCTTCTCCAGCACCTTCATCAGTTTGTCTTCATCAGAGACTCTTCATCAGTTTGTCTTCATCAAAGACCTTTCTTCAGCACCTTCCCCAGTTATCCTCATCAGTTTTCAGCAGTTATCTTCATCAGGGCTTCTCCTCAGTTTACTTCACCAGCATCCAATATCAGCATGGACACTTCCAGGAAGAGCAACATCACCTACCATTTCTTTGAGCCTACTCTGACAGGCGTCAGACAGATCCAGTCTCTCATCACTCCTGATCATGTCCCATTATTCAGGGAACATTATGGAGGCATATTGGACATGATCATGGACCTGAATGCATCCAGAGGAGCATGATTCACACCTGTCTCCAGTTTTATGACCCTCCTCTCAGATGCTTTACATTCCCTGATTTTCAGTTGGAACCTTTGCTAGAAGAATTTTCCATGTTGTTAGGTGTCCCCATCAAGAGAGGGATTCCTTTCAACCCTGAGATGGTTGATCCCAAGAAATAAGATATAGCTAAGGCCTTGCACTTGGAGCCTACCCTCATTGATCAGAGCATGACCACCAAGGCTGGAATCCCAGGCCTTCACTTGGGTTTGTTGGTTACTCAGGCCACCCTGCATGCTGCAGCAGGGAAGTGGGAAATTGTTTGTGCTCTCCTAGCCCTCAACATATATGGAGTTATCTTGTTTGCAGACGAGCCAAAGTTTGTAAGCAAGAATGTTATTCACCTGTTCTTATTGAGGAACCCAGTTCCTACCTTGCTTGGAGACTTTTACTACTCAGTGCATCAAAGGAATGAGAAGCAAAGGGGAAGATTGGTCAGATGATGTGCACCCCTCTTCTACTGTTGGTTGTTAAGTCACTTGCCGAAGTCAGACACTTTCCTGAACCTTCATCCGCCAAGGAACTGGGCTAAGAAATTGATTGCCCTTACATCATAAGACATCAGATGGTGCACTCAGAGCACCAAGGGCAAAGAAATCATTACTAGCTGTGGGCAATATCCCAATGTGCCTTTAATTGGAGTAAAAGGTTGCATCAAACTACAACCCCTTGCTTTTTAAGAGGCAATTAGGGTATGCTTTGGTTCATCCCCTAAGAGGGCAAGACTTAACAGAGACCCTCTATTGTGACATCCAGCATAACTCAGTTATTGTCAAACAAGCTGCCTGGGCTTGGGACAACATTCAAACTAAGGGGACAACTATCCTTGGCAAATGCAACAATATAGCATCAGCTCACTATCTTGATTGGTCTCGTACCAGGGGACAGATCACCCGGATGCCATTCACCTTAGAGGATACACCTGGACCATCAACAGTGCAGCCTGCAGCTACTGTCAGCCTGGAGGAGTTTGAGAAACTGAAAGAAAGGAATACTCAACTCTCTGAAGCCTTGAAGAAGACCCTCTGGGAGAGGTTAGAGAAGCTCCAGATTGAGCACTTGACCAAGATTGAAAAGACGGATGACTACATCAGAAAGGCTAGAGCAGGGGAGCTTGTACTGAAGAATGCTTGCAAGGAAGCTAAGACTCAGAAGGCCAGAGCTGAGCATTACTTAGAGGAGAGCCAGGCTAGGTGGATCAGGATCATTGAGGCCCGTGCATAAGAAGATCAGAGAACTCAAGCAAGGATAGAGCAGCTGGAGGCTAGTGAGAAGAAGAATCAGGCAGCTTTGTTAGCAGCACAAAAGGAGATCTCTGAGTTGAAGCTCCGAGCGGGTTTGAAGAGGTCAAAGGATCAGGATAAGCACAAGAAGTTGACCAGTGCCATTTCCACCAGGAACTTTCTCGTCAGGACCATTACAGAGCACCCAATAGGTCCAGTGACTGAGGCTCTCCTGAAAGAAGTTAGGGAGGATGACTTTGGATTGGATGTTTGATTCCCTTGTATCTGTATTTCCTTTTGTCTGTACTTTTGATTTTGTTGTTGTATTTTGACCCACCATGGGAATTTTATTGTAACCAAACTATGTACTATCACACTTTTGTAATATATGGTTTGTATTATTTTTGTGGGCTTAATCTCTCTGCAACATCAGCATTTCCTCGAGGTCTGGAAAGGTCAAAACCAAAGAACCAAACCGGATACCCTTGGAAGACAAATAGGCATCCTGCATTGCATACTAACATCATTTCTTTGTTTTGTAGGTTTTTGTTGTTGTTGTTTCTCACTTTGTTGTGGTCTCAGGAAACATTGCTCGCAGAAGAGTGTTCCCTGTTAATAGAGTGCACCGGTATCCGACAAGAAACAACCTTCCGGGATTACAAATGGATCAAGTTCAACAAGACTTGACTGATGTGAGGACCCAAATGGCCAATGAAAGAACATAGATGAGGGCCCAAATGAATCAACTTATGGAAGTAATGACTGGTTTGGCTCAGAGCCAGGAGAGACTGAGAGAGTTAGTCGAGCGGAAACCTCCCGAGGAAAACCATCCAGGTACAGGGGGTACCAGTAACAACGATCATGTACAGCCTCATACTGATCCACCAGAGTTTGGATCTCATTTGAACCCAAACATCAATGCTATAAGAAACACCCAAGGTAACACTGGAGGGAGGGCTTTACAAGAAGACCCTCCGGAAGAACAGTTTACTGTGGTTGGGGCTAGAGACGAAGTTTATGATCGTCGGTTGGATGAAATTGCAGAGAAACTAAGGTCTCTTGAATCCCAAAACTCTATGGGTTTTGATGTCATGGACATGGGATTGATGGAAGGGGTTAGAATTCCTCACAAGTTCAAACCCCCTTGTTTTGAAAGATACAATGGCACATCCTACCCACGTACCCATCTTCAGTCTTTCCTAGGGAGATTGAAAGCCTACACCATGGATGAGAAGTTGTGGATGTTTTACTTCGAGGATAGCTTGACAGGGGCATCCCGAGAATGGTACTCCCACTTGACCAGAGCCACAATAAGGAATTGGAAAGACTTGGCTGAAGCTTTCATCCGTCAATATCAGTATAATTTGGACATGGCTCCAAACAGAACCCTTCTGATGGGAATGTCACAGTCTTCCCGTGAAAGCTTTAGAGAGTATGCCCAAAGGTGGAGGCAACTAGCTGCTGCTGTTCAACCCCCGATGTCAGAGAGGGAGATGGCAGATATGTTCATGAATACTCTCCAAGGTACCTATATTGATAGATTGGTTGCATTTTCTTCCACCAGCTTTGCAGACATGGTGATAGCTGGGGAAAGAATTGAGAGTCTACTGAAGATGGGTAGGATCTCCGACAACGGTGTCAGTTCAAGAAGTGCAAGGAAGCCATTTGCTGGTCCCCGTAGATCTGGTGAAACAAATTTTGTACATGGGGGAAGGGGAAGACCCCAATATCTGCCCAGAATAGTTATTGTCGTCACTATTCCTGCTCCACCTCCTCAATATACTCAATAACCACAGCATTTTCCTCAACAGCCACAGTTTCCTCAACAGAGATCATATAACAACAATCAACAACAACGCCCTTTTCAACAGCGGCCATCTCAGATCAACAGGGTGATTGACCCTATTCCAATGCCATATGCCACACTGCTGCCACAACTCCTAAAGCTCAATCTGGTTAAGTTGAGGACATTGGCTCCACCTGATCCTCAGAATCTTCCGAGAAATTACGATGTCACCGCTAGGTGTGCTTTTCATTCTAATGCACCTGGTCACTCCACGGAAAAATGCAGGGCTCTGCATATGAAGGTCCAGGATCTGGTAGATTCAAAGGCCCTGAACTTTGCACCACCTCCCATTGTCATGAAAATTCCTATTCCAATCCACAGTGGGCCAAGGATTAATGCTATAGAGGAAGGCTCACCCATGACTCCCATTGAAGATGCTACAACTATTCAGACACCTCTGGCAGAGGTTAAAGCTCATCTTTTGAAATGCCAAGTGTTTCCAGGTTGTAAGGCCTATTGTGAATCTTGCAAGGTTTCCGAGAACGGATGTGCAAGCTTGAGGAATGGCATAAATGGCTTGATTAGAGAAGGCATTCTGCAAATAACAACAATAGCTTCTACAACACCAGCAACTCCTTTGTCAGCAACAAATGATTCTCCTACAACTGCAACAACAATTGTTCCTATCGATTCATCTACAAAATCAGCAACCACTTCTTCCATCACTTCAACAAACCACAGTTCCATGTCATCCACTTCTACAACTTCAGCAATCACCAACAATGATGTCTCCATAGTTACTATTTATTATGACCCTACAACGGTCCCAAACTCCAGCAACTTTCAACAACAATCTCAGCAACAGTTTCAGCAACAACAGAGCTTCAATTCATCACCACCAACATCCTCAAGAAGTCCTGTCACCATTTTCTATGATCCGCAGACAATAATGATTCCAACCTCAGCTGCAGTAAGCCAAGTCACCATCACGATACCAGGGCCTATTCCATATGACAAAGACAATCTTGTACCATGGCATTATGGTGTTGACCTTTACTGCAACCGAGAAAAAGTCCTTCTTTATTCTTCAGTTCCTACTCCCCAAGTGGATAATGTCGGGGGAGGCGGAGGCTTCACCCGAAGCGGACGCCTCTTTGCGTCACAAGCCCCAAGAACTAATACTGAGGCAGAGGCTGCTGCCAAAGCCAAAGGGAAAAGTGTGGCACCTGAAGAATCTACATCAAAAGAAACTCATAATCATCCTTTGATCAGGATGTGGACGAATTTATGAGGATAATTAAAAGAAGTGACTACAAGGTTGTGGATCAGCTCCACGAGACTCCTTCTAAGATCTCTATATTATCCCTGTTGTTGTGTTCCGAAGCTCACCGGGATGCACTACTTAAAGTTCTGCATGCTGCCTACGTGCCAGAAGAGATCACAGTGAATCAGCTTGAGACAGTGGTGTCTAATGTCAATACTAGCCATGGGCTAGGTTTCACTAATGTTGATTTAACAATAGAAGGACGTCACCACAACAAAGCTTTGCACATAACCCTGGAGGGCAAAGGGGTTGTACTCTCTCATGTTCTTGTGGACACTGGGTCTTCCCTCAATGTCTTGCCGAAGAAAGCTCTTGTCAAGCTCGAATATGATGGTATAGCTCTCCGACCAAGCAATCTGGTGGTCAGGGCGTTTGATGGCTCCAAGAGGTCTATTCTTGGAGAGGTGGAGCTGCCAGTGATAATCGGTCCGCGGGTCTTTCAGACTACTTTCTATGTGATGGACATACAGTCGGCCTACAACTATTTGTTGGGTCGACCATGGATTCACGCTGCTGGCACAATAACGTCGACCCTTCACCAGAAATTGAAATATGAGTGGGAAGGACAGATTATCACCATCTGTGGTGAGGAGGACATATTTGTTAGCCCTCTGGCTACGTACAAATACATTGAGATGGATGGTGAAATCCATGAAACTATGAGCCAAGGGTTCGAGGCCTTGAACATCAATGAGGCGACGATTGAAGTATTTGTTGCATCCCAAGAAGATAGGATGGGTACTTCAATTGTCTCCTATCAGCAAGCCCAGAAGGTTGTTGAAGATGGTAATGCCCAAGGCTGGGGAAACCTGTTTCCGGTGGAGAAGAAGGAGGACATATTCGGTTTGGGTTACAAACCATTCCGACAAGATCAATCAGAGGCTGCAAAGGAGCCCAAGTTCATCAGTGGGGGGGATGCTCACCCCAGGTGCTGTTAACAATCTGGAAGACGAGGCAGAAAGCGAACTAAACCTGGAAAGCTGGATTCGGCCAAGGATCCCGGGGCACCAAGTCCTTAACTGGTCTTCCTAGGAAATTGTAAGGGTTACTCCTGCAGAGTAATTATTATTTCATGCCTTTTTTAGCATGCATCAAGTCCTGCATCTTGCCCAAGATGTCAGGACTCATCTTGTAATAGGGCCATATTGTAATTTTGTGCAAATGGATTATCAATGAATATCGGACATCTTTTGCAAACAAGTCTCTTTTTCGCTCATTGTCTTTTCATTTTTCGCTTTTGTACAAAACAATAAAATGGCAATGTTTTCAAAATAATTAACTTCATTTTTTAAGCAAGATTAAAATTGATCACTAAAACGAACAAATCTCAACCCTTGCAGAGATTATCCTCCAGATTGCACCGACAACAGCACTGCTATGACCTTGTATGACTTCGACAATCCAATTAATCAAGCTAATGAAGGGGTTGAAGAAGACTATGAGTTACCTGAAGAGTTAGCCATGTTGTTGAGGCAAGAAGAGAAAGTGATCACTCCTCATCAGGAGGAGGTTGAAACAATTAATCTTGGTACCGAAGAGGATTTGAAAGAAGTAAAGATTGGGGCCAGTCTGCAGGTTTCAGTAAAAGAACAGCTTATTGACATGCTTCGAGAATACGTCGACGTCTTTGCTTGGTCCTATCAAGACATGCCAGGTCTAGATATGGATATTGTTATGCATAAGCTACCCTTGAAAGAAGATTGCCCTCCAGTGAAGCAAAAGCTACGCTGTACTCGTCCAGATATGGCCATGAAGATTAAAGAAGAAGTACAAAAATAATGGGACGTCGGTTTCATTGCTGTAACTAGTTACCTGCCGTGGGTCGCTAACATTGTACCAATGCCTAAAAAGGATGGCAAAGTACGGATGTGTGTGGATTACCAGGATCTGAACAGAGCTAGCCCGAAGTATGATTTCCCATTACCTCACATTGATGTATTGGTCGACAACTGAGCTCAGTTCTCGGTGTTTTCCTTCATGGATGGTTTTTCTGGGTATAATCAGATCAGAATGTCACCCGAAGACATGGAGAAATCAACCTTCATCACAACTTGGGGCACATTTTGGTACAAGGTAATTCCTTTTGGACTTAAGAATGCCGGTGCCACTTATCCGCGGGCTATGGTAACGTTATTCCACGACATGATCCACAAAGAAATTGAATGTTACATGGATGACATGCTTGCCAAGTCCCTCACTAAAGAAGATCATCTGGTAAATCTGCTGAAGTTGTTCAAGCGTATGAGAAAGTATCAGCTAAAGTTAAATCCCAACAAATGCACATTCGGGGTACGTTCTGGTAAGCTGCTAGGATTTATCGTAAGTGAGAAGGGAATTGAAGTTGATCCTGACAAAGTCAAAGCCATTTAGGAGATGCCTGCACCTAGGACTGAAAAAGAAGTTCGGGGTTTCTTTGGTAGATTGAACTACATATCAAGGTTCATATCTCATCTTACTGCAACCTGTGAGCCCCTGTTCAAATTGTTAAGAAAAGAACAAACGGTCAGGTGGAACGAAGATTGTCAGAAGGCTTTTGACAAAATCAAGGAGTACTTACAAGAACCTCCAATTCTTATGCCTCTAGTTGAAGGAATACATCTAATAATGTACCTGACAATATTAGAAGGATCAATGGGGTGTGTGCTGGGCCAGCATGACGAGTCTGGTCGAAAAGAGTATCCAATATACTACCTAAGCAAAAAGTTTACCGACTGTGAACAACGTTATTCACTGCTCGAGAAATTTGATGTGCTCTAGCGTAGGCTGCTCGCAGACTAAGACAGTATATGTTGACTCACACTACCTTTTTGATCTCAAAAATGGACCCCGTCAAGTACATATTTGAGAAGCCAGCACTTACCGGAAGGGTTGCAAGATGGAAAATGATTCTAACAGAGTATGACATTCAGTACACTTCCAAAAAGGCCATCAAAGGCAGTGTACTGTCTGACTATCTGGCTGAGAAACCCATTGATAATTACCAGCCCATGAGATTTGACTTCCCTAATGAAGACATCATGTTCCTGAAAGCAAAAGCTCATGAAGATCATGTTCACACTGAAGGGCCTGACCCAAAAGAAGAATGGATTATGATGTTTGATGGGGCTGTCAATATGAATGGTCGTGGAGTTGGTGCAGTGCTCATTACACCTAATGGAGTTCATATGCCTTTCTCGGAAAAACTCACCTTTGCCTGCACTAACAACAAAGCTGAATACGAAGCCTGTATCATGGGACTTGAGGAAGCCATCGACCTCAGGATCAAGACATTGAATGTATTCGAAGATTCAGCTTTGGTAATCAATCAGATCAACGGCAAATGGTACACTCACCAAGAGCATCTGATTCCATACCGTGACTACACGAGGAAATTATTGACTTTCTTCACAATAGTCAAACTTGAGTACATCCCTCGAGACGAAAATCAGTTCGCAGATGCTTTAGCTACCATTTCCTCCATGATCAAGGTTCATACTGCAAATTATTTGCCTCGGATCTCAGTATCCAGACTGGACCGACCAACATACGTTTTCTCTGTGGACATTACTAAAGATGACAAGCCTTGATTCCATGACATCAAATGCTTCTTAGAAGATCAAACATACCCACCTGGGGCATCATCCAATGATAAGAAGACATTAAGAAGGTTGGCTGGTAGTTTCTTCCTTAATGCTGATGGTTCATTATACAAACGGAATTTTGACATGGTACTACTCAGATGTGTTGACAAGAAAGAAGCAGACTTGCTGATGCACGAGGTGCATGAAGGATCTTTTGGTACCCATGTTAGGGGACATGCAATGGCTAAGAAATTTTTAAGATCAGGTTACTATTAGATCACGATGGATGCAGATTGTTGTGCCTATGCCAGGAAATGCCACAAATGCCAAATCTATGCAGATAAGGTGCATGTGCCTCCAAATCCTTTGAACGTGATGTCTTCACCTTGGCCCTTTGCCATGTGGGGCATTGACATGATTGGAAAGATCGAACCGACTGCTTAAAATGGCCACAGATTCATCCTTGTAGCCATTGATTACGTCACCAAATGGGTTGAAACGGCTTCGTATGCAAACGTCACCAGACAAGTGGTAGCCAGATTTCTGAAAAGAGACATCATCTGTCGATATGGAGTACCCGAGCGAATCATTACAAGTAATGATTCCAACTTGAACAACAAAATGATGGAAGAACTGTGCAGGGACTTCAAAATCCAACATCACAACTCTTCTCCTTACAAGCCAAAGATGAATGGCGTTGTTGATGCAGCTAACAAAAACATCAAGAAGATTGTACAAAAGATGGTAGTCACTTACAAAGACTGGCATGAGATGCTACCATTTGCTTTGCATGGGTATCAGACCTCAATCAGAACGTCTACTGGGGAAACACCTTATCAACTTGTGTATGGCATGGAGGTTGTCCTACTTGTTAAAGTTGAGTTACCCTCCTTACGGGTACTGATGGAGGTGAAGCTGAATGGGTTCGATCTCGGTAAAATCCACTGAATCTGATCGAAGAAAAGAGATTAGCTGCAATCTGTCATGGGCAGTTATATCAGAAAAGAATGAAGAAAGCCTTCGATCAGAAAGTCAGAATTCGGGAATACCAAGTGGGAGATCTTGTGCTGAAAAGACTTCTTCCTCCTCATACAGACCACATGGGCAAGTGGACTCCTAATTACGATGGTCCATTCATAGTAAAGAAGGTTTTCTCTGGTTGAGCACTGATGCTCACTACTATGGATGGCGGAGATTTCTTATCCCCTGTGAATTCAGATGCAATTAAAAAATACTTCGCATAAAATGACCTGTTGGACATAAAAACAGAATGTAAGTCCAGGCAAAAATAAGGCATCCCGGCGAGTCAAAAAACAGAATAAAAGACTCGGGAAAAAATAAGGGAAAAAATGAAAAAAAAAATGTACACCCGCTGAGTTGAAAAGCCACATTGGACAGCTCAGGTAAAAATGGGTATCCCGGTGGATTGAAAACCCGAAAGGGAGATCCACGCAAAATCAGGGAATAAGCGAACAACTGCATTCTGAATTCGTCTGTATCGTTCACAACACGGCAAGCTTCGAAAGGATAAAGTATCAGTCAGAATCAACCTTCTTCAGAAAGCAAGATGAGAAGAACGTCAGGGTCATACAGGTCATAGCAAAGGAAGCTCATCGGAGCGTCATCAACATTGCCAACACTTTTAGTTTTTCAATTTGTAACAATCTCCTCATTCCAGGGGATCTGTTTCTTTGACTGTATCTGCCAATTCAAGGCACCCAAATTAATAAAATCAGAGTTTTCAGTCACACCTCATTTTGTACATTTGTTTCGTTTGCAAAATGTCCAATATTCATGATATAGCACTTGCATAGAACAAGTGAGCCATTTTTAATAAATGCTTGCAGGAAATATATTTACCTTCAGGAATATCTAATTCCTATGAAGGAATCCGGTAAGGGATACCTCGGGATACTTGCGCGTTTCTCTTGTCTTAACAGATTGCATGTATTCAATACGCAGCATGGGGCATGCCAAGCATCACTTCCCCAGCATACCTCCTCCCCAAGCAATATCTGGAATGCTTTTCCCCAGCGAAGTTGTCAAAGCTTCCTCATCCCCAGCACAAGTCTACTCAACAGGAGCATCCCCCAGCCAAGCTCCCCGCAGAGTCTCCAGCCTCTCCCCAGAAGAGCAATGCCTGAAACTCTTACACAACAAAGTGACGAAAGTCTCTCTCTACCCAGCTGATTTCTCCTCGCGAGATAGATCTATCAACGATCTATTTCCCCAAGCAGAGCTATATCTCCTAAACAGGTCTACCAATGATATCTTCCCCAGCTGGGATATCCTTCTAAGCAGATCAGCCAGAGATCTTTGTCACAGCAGGATCCGATTCCCGGATCGGTTTCTCTTTTGCATAATCATAGCATTCGCATCATAAATCACCGAAGTAAGCGTAGCATTCAGTCTAATATGGAGCATTATGGCAAAAATCAAACATTTGCATGATCACAAGCCAGGTTCGAGCCAGTCACCTACAATTACCATCAGTATTTCATTAGAAATATATATAAAATCTCACATCCCCTGCAAATAAAAGCCAAAGTGTCCCCTTTGCACTCTCCAACACAAATGCCTGTTCATATATACCCTTTTCGACACTCGTCCGTGTCGTATTATTCCTCGCAGATATAAGCCAAAGCACCTCCTTTGCACTCTCAAAAATAGATATACATGCTCTTTTGACACTCGTGCATGTCATACACTCCCCAGCATGGTTGTCAAATCACTTGTTGCAAACCAAACACTTGTTCATAACACACTCTTCTCGGCACCCGTCCATGTCATCCTATCCCCACAGGTCGCCAGAACACCTTTTACACTCTTGCATACAGATATTTGTTCATAGCTTATAAACATTTCTTTTCTAACACTCATCTGTGTCATACGTTCCCCATCAAGTTGAACACTCGTTTGTTTCTTACTCATACTTCACCAATAAACCAATATTCACTCATAATTATGCAGAAGTCTTCGATACTCGTCCGTATCCTTTTTATATATCACTCTTCAAACAGATTCGACACTCGTCCGTGTTCTTTGTTAACCAGTTGGTACTCGTCCGTATCATCATCTCTGAACATGCGTCAACGTTTGTTTCTACCGACACTCGTTCGTATCATGGTCCTAAGGATGCTCGCACGCATCTTTAATCTATACACAGTGTCAAACACCTATACCTTTTATTCTTGAATGTGAGCACTCGTCCGTGTTTACCGTTCCCCAGTAAGTCACCAACAAAACAACTTTCTCTATCCAACATTCGTCCCATGTCGTGATATTTTTGGCAGTCGTACCTTGTCAGGTGATCGTCCTTCACCTTTGGATGATCATCCCTCAACCCTTCCCCAGCGGAGTCTCCATTATTGGAACCCTTTTCTATCCGGCATTCGTCCTATGTCGTGATATTTAGCAGCCGTCCCCTGCTAGGTGATCGTCCTTCACCTTTTGATGACCGTCCCTCATCATTTTATCTGATGGTCGTCCCCATCGTTGATCTTGTTATCCAACATTCGTTCTATATCGTGATTGTCGCTCCCACCAAATGACACCTGGTCAAGAGGGGTACAGACGCGAACGGTCGGCGAGAAAGAAATGAAAAGAGTCGCCAGCTAGGCATTTTTATCCCGAAGGAAAGGTAATTCTGCATAAACCTAGAAAGATATTGACAAGACGGTCGCGAACCAGAGAAACTGAGGAAGGGGGTTGGTTATAATCTGGGAAGGTATTAGCACCCAGACTGTCCGTCGTACTCGACGGGATCCACGCTTGAAAGTTTGTGTTTAAAGGGGTAGTGTTAGTGCTATTTTGTGTGCAAAAGCTAGGAAAGAATGCAAGTGTCAGTGCCAAAAGAAATGTGGAGTGAAATAAAGAAAGTGTCAGTGTAAGAAAAGAGTATGAAGCTCAAGACTATGAGGCTTAAAGAATAAAGCTGGAAGAGGGGGACTATACAAAGAATTTTGTTCGATAAAAGTTAAATTATGCCTACGTATCCTCTCGTGCAATGAGGAAGTCAGAACACCGTAGTTCGACTCAAAGAGACTGAAAGATAAGTTGACTGATGAACTGCTTACTTATCTATGCTCAAGTGTATGACCTGTCTGGATCAAGTGCTAACTGTCTTGCATTAGACGAAAGAAGCGAGTTCTCGTTTATGAGTGAATGAGATGAGAAAAGAATCCCGGAGGAGACGATAATTGTTTGTTTTTTGTGTTTGTCATAAGAAAATGAGCTTAAGCCTAAACCAAGGGTTAGTAAACTCATCACATCCTCCCTCTGATTAGGGGTAATGAGAATACCTTAAGTATGAGGTAAACACCTCACACTTAATCACCATGGTGTAGGATTAAGATCATTAACCTACTTGTATTTACTTAGATGTTTTTGGTGCTTTTGTTTAGTGTTAAGTAATGAGTTTAAGCCATAGTCAGGAATTTAATGGACTCATTACACTATCCTAATAGAAGGATAATAGATGAGAACATTTAAGCTGAGGAAGGCTCCTCAACTTAATCCATGATTAGGGATTAACCTCATGACAAAACAAAGCCTTTAATAAAGTGGATTTTAGTTAATGGTAAGATTAAGAAATGATTTTTATGGTTTGTAAGACAACTTGAGAGGGACTTGTCCATTAACACTAGGGTTAGTCCTTCTTAACCAATTAAGGAAGAATTAGAACCCTAATGCAAGGCCCAAGTTACAAGCTTGATGTCTTAGTGATTATTAGTGTGGATTGATTAAAGGATTTAAACACATTAAGGGTTTAACACTTAGGATTAAAGTTATACACTCCATCCTAATAGAAGGATGCAGGCATAACCCTAATCACAAATCCTTAAAACCTTGAGGGTTTAGTCCTTGATTAAGAGATGAGAAGAGAAGACTCAAAGATGACACAAAGATAAAACTAAATGGGGGACTAATCAAACCCTAATTGTGATCATGCTTGGGTGTTCCTAGGGTTAATGAGGCTTGCAAGAAAATCTCCAAAGAAGCCACCAAGGAAGAAGCAGATGAAATGAGAAGGAGCAGCAAGAAGCAAGACAACTTGATTCACTTAAGAAGACAAGTTGCTTGAAGAAAGAAAGTGAGGAGGGAACATGAATGAGAAATCTCACTCTAATACAAAAGTAAAATTCAGCAATGATGCATAAGAGAGATGAGAAGAGATTATGAGAAGTGAAGGCAAATTCACTTCTCAAACACTTACCACCTGAAAAGTTAGCAACAAGGAATGAAATGAAATGAGAATGAGATAAAATGCAAAGATGAACACCAAAGTCAGAAGCATGTTCATGATGTAAATTATACTATGATATAGTATGAAAGCATGTCAAGATATGAGGATGATCATACAAGTGATGAAGATGCAAATGGGACATAAAAGAAGCATGAAAGTTCATAAATCTTATGAGATGCAATGAAAGCAAAAGCATGGAAAATGAATGATGCAATGATAAAACATGATTCTAATGTGTCCTAAGATGTCTTATATGTCATGTGTATGCACAAAATGTCATTTCAAATTCATGTATGCAAGCATATGAAGGATGAATGCAAATGAAGGCAAAAATTAGGGCTTATGTACAAGGTGCAATGAAAAATTCAAAACCAGAAGCAAATGACATGATAAAAAATTGAAAATAGGATCAAAGGAACCCTAAACCTATACAAGTTCACTTCCCAAAGGGGGAGACCTAAATCTTATCCTAATGGGAGTTATGATTTTCTCAAGTTTGCTAGGGTTTTAGGATGCCTCACAATGAAAAATGCAAAACAAATTGAAAATGAAAGATAAATTCAAACCCATTTTATCCTAGAAACTAAATGACATGAGGAATGCAATGCAAAAAGAACCATCATCAAACTCTTCATGGTTAGGCAGAAAGGATTTTTCTAAGTTAGGGCAAAAATATTGACTTTTAAGGACCCTAAATCCAAAGAAAAATGTCAAAATAGGTCAAGAACAAAAAATAAATTTGTGTGAAGAGTTTGACAATGTTTATAAATGTATCAAAATGCAATGTGAATTTTTTGGTGATTTTTAGAAACTTAAATGGTATTTTAATTAATTAATTCTCATTAACTAATTAAAATAAACATTTAAATATTTTAAAAATACGAAATTTATGCAAAAAATAAAATAAAAATTATTTTCAGAATGAGAAAAATATTTTAAGTCATGATGCAAAAAATAAAAATTTTTAGAAGTGTTTTGCTATTTTTAATAAAATGTGGAAAGAAATGTAATTAAAATGAAATAAAAATATGAATTAATGGAAGTATGTTGATCCAGTGGCCTAGATTCAAATAAAAAGAGGAGGGAATTGACTTCGCGCGCTAATGGACGGCTCACATTCAAACTCACTAATTATGTCATTAAGCCCTAATCTGAACCCTAAACACTTTCAGGTGACCAGAACAGTGTTCCGGTCATCTTCTCCGGCTAGCCTCTCAAGCTATCTCACTCAATACGCAACCCCAAGCCCTAAAACTCTCCAAAAATGATCCTCTATCAACCCCAACAAGAATTAGCCATCAAAATTGATTTATTCATCATCAAAAGCACGAATCAAAGCAAAACGGAAAAGAACTCAGAAATTTCAGAAGCTTATGAAATGCTCATTTCTTAACTATTTTCAAAACTAAACATATCATGGCAATCAGGGGAACACATAGAATCATTCTATAACATAAAATGAGAGTTCTGGAAAAATAAATGCCATGGCTAGCTGAAGCTGAGCTTTCAAAACAGGAGCTTTCTGGCCAGTTCTTGGACTCAAATCCACTCCAATGATTCCCCCCAAAAGCTTGTGATGCTTGGTTGGAGCTTAAATGGCCTCCAAAGGAATTTGGTAGAAGTTCAGTTCATGAAATGTTGAAATCGTGTTTTTGATTCTGAGTGTTTTAAGGCAAAATGAAGGGTGGGAAATGATCAGTGATGTTTATGGAGTTGAATGGTGGAAAAAGTTTGAAGGTTTGATGGTTGAGCTATGAGTTTCGAAGGCTTTTGCAAATTTGGGGGATTTTGTGTATGTTGTCTTCTTGGAGGTTTCATCTTGTGTTATGTTATGTGTTGGGTTGCTTTTGGTACACATATCATGTTTGGATAGGTCAGAGGGTGGGTGCTGGCCTAGGTTGATTGGTATGGGCAAGTTGCAAAAATGTCACCAACTTGTGTACTTGAGGTATGGGCTGGTTCAGTGGTTGTTTCAAGGCATGGATCGAGTCAGCTTGGTTCAAGGAGGTCCATGGAAGTCATAGTTTGTAGCTGGCACAAGTGGCTGAAGAGATTTGATCCATTTTGCAATTTTGGGGAAGTTTGGCCCCTTTTGAATTACTTGAAGTTCAAGGCATGAAACTTGGGATTTCTTTGTGCAATTCTGAACTTTAAGTCATGTGTGATGTTTTTGTAATGTTTAGAAGTCACTTTGAGGTCACATTTGGCTTTGGCAAGTGTTTTTGCAAACTTCCCTCTTTGGTGCATAAGTGAAATTTTGTGATTTTTCCCAACTTTGCAAGGCCATAACTTGAGTTCTATGATGAATTAGGTCAAGTTCTTGTACTTTTTGAAAAGGGAATGATCCAATCTACAACTTTCATGACCAAGAATTTTTCATTTGAAGCATTTTTGGATCAAAAAGAGGAGGTTGAAAAACTTTCCCAAAATGGCAAGTTTGCATTACAAGTCACTTTCCCAAAATGGCAATTTTGCAAATGGCTTGAAATCCTTAAATTTTGTGAACTTCTTCTAAGATCAAATAAATATCATACACATCCAAAATGATGGAGAAGACCCTTTGGTTAGGTGATTGGGGGCCTCAGATGCCCTGATTTTGCACTGACTTGTTCAAGAAGTCATCCATTGATCAAATGCCTTCCCCATTAAATTTCCTCATGAAAAATGGTATGCATGATCCCTATATCATATAGAGACCAATAGAAACAAGAATGACCAAAAAATATTGGAGTTATGGCCTCTGAAATCAAAACCCTAATTTTAGGTCATCTGTGCAGTTAAACTTGGCTCTACTTCCATGCCTTTCTCAGTTCTTGTGATTTTATGACTTTCTTGATCTTGGGAGGATATAATATGATGCTTGAACATACATGGACCCTCTTGAGATGATTTAAGACCTTTGGAATTGCTCAAATAGCTCAGGGATGGCTCAGATCACAAACCCTAGATGCAGATGACTTTGAACCAATGCAGTGAAAAAAAAGAAATATGAGATGATATGATTGAACTTATGCAAATGAAAAGATCACAAGCCATGGTGTGAAATTAGTGAGGGAAAATTTGGGGTGTTTACGGTGATAAACCCCGAAGAGCAGCCGTACCCTGCTAGGTGATCGTCCTTCACCTCTTGATGATCGTCCTTCATCATGCTTATCTGATGGCCATCCCCATAGTCGACCTTTTCTATCTGACATTTGTCCTATGTCGTGATAAAGAGCAGTCGTCCCCTGCTAGGTGATCATCCTTCACCTTTGATGACCATCCCTCATCATTATTTCATTTATTCTTTAGCCCGATGGCCATCCCCCATCGTTGTTTGCTTTATTTTTGCAAACCTGATGGCCGTCCCTATCATTGCCTTTACTTTAATTCCCAGAGAATCTTGTTTCTTTACCCGATGGTCGTCCCCGTCGTGGTCTCTTTATTTCCCCAGCTTGTCGGTCGTCCCCGTCATTACTTTACTTACCATTTTATCCCCAGCAGTCGTCCTCTGCTCGATGGTCGTCCTCCATCGCCTTCATTTGATAATCATACTATACTACCTTTTACAATTTATATCCCTTTTCTTCTTCTATCCAGCGACTGCAAATTTTGGACTGTCTTTGGTATTCAACCATAAGTAATCTTGTTTGTCTGTTAAGCCAGGCGCTTACACCCTGCACATCTAACTCATGTTTGAATAGGGGCAGATGTAAACACCCCAAATTTTCCCTCACTCTATATCACACCATGGCTTGTGATATTTCATTTTTGCATTAGCATAAGCATTACATCTCATATTGCATCTTTGCTTCACTGCATAAGTTCAAGTTCATCTGCATCTAGGGTTTTTAATCTGAGCAATCCAAGATTCCATCTGAGCCATCCCAAGGGCCTCAAAGCTTTCCAATAGGGTCCATGTGTGTTCTACCATCATATTATATCCCTCAAGGTTCATGGAAGTCAAGAAATCACAAGAACTAGCAAAGCATGAGAGCAGAGCTAGGGTTTTCACTACACATATGACCAAAATTAGGGTTTTCGTTTCAGAGGCCTCAACTCCAAATTTTTGGGCCATTCTTGTTTCTAATGTTCTTAAGATGTTATAAGGATCATGTGTACCAAGTTTGATGAAGAAATTCATTGTGGAAGTCATTTGTTCACTGGGTAACTTCCTAAGCAAATTAAGTCAAAATCAGGGCATCTGAGGCCCCCAACAATGGAACCAAAGGGGTATTTTCATCAAATTGAAGTTCTATGATCTTTATTTGATCTTATAAGAGGTTGTAAGTTCACAAGATTGAAGAATTTTGAGCCATTTGCAAAGTTGCCAAAAATGGAAATGACTTGTAATGGAAACTTTCCATTTTGGGAAAGTTTTTCAACCTCCTCTTTCTCAACCAAAAATGCTTCAAATGAAAAATTCTTGGTCATGAAAGTTTTAGGATAGATCTTCCCATTTTCAAAAAGTACACGAACACCTTCTAATTCATTATAGAACTCAAGTTATGATCTTTCAAAGTTGGCAAAAATCCTATAATTTTCAAAATGCACCAAAGAGAGATTTTTGCAAAACCACTTGTCAAGGCCTCAAATGACTTCAAATGTGTACAAATACTTCATAACATGATCAAACAACATCAAAAACTCAGAATTGGCCCAAGAATTGGATCATTTCATGCCTTGAATCACAACAAACACCAAAGAGGGAAAATATGCAAAACACATAGAAACCCTAGCATCAAGTGTTCCAGCTGCAATCTTTCAATCCTATGGCCTTCCTTGATCCATGCTGAGGCTAGACACCCCAAAAACTCAGGCCTGCACCATGCCCATACCTCAAGTACACATTCTTGACTTTTTTGCAAATCACCCCATACCAATCACACTATGCCACACCAACTCCTCTAACCAATCACAATTGCTTACACTAACAATATGGAACACATTTCACATAACACACAAGCCTGAAACTCTCCATAGCTCAGATTTCACAAAATCCCCTCAAAAATTCATCTCTTCGAATCTCCCAACTCAGCCATCAAAACTTCAAAATTCTTTCACCAATCATCTCCACATAACCCCAAGATCATTTCCCACCCCTCACATTATCTTGAAACCATCTCGAACAAAAACACGATTTCAGCTTCCTCTGAACTGAAACCTTCAAAACAGCCAACATAAACTTGTTTCAAGATTGCCAGAAGTATCAAGGGGTTCATTGGAGTGGAAAAACACCAAGGAGGTGGCCAGAAAGCTCTAAATAGGAAAGCTTCATCTCAGGTATACCTCAAGAACATTTTTTCCAGAAATGCTTTTTTAAGTTCTTAGATGAATCTTCATGATGTGCTGATGATCCTGATGTGTTTATTTTGCAAAATGATTGAGTATTAAGCATGTATGAGTTCTCTGAAACTTTTTGACCTAAAAATGTTTTGCTTCGATTCAGTCTAAATATGTGAAATATGTGTTTTGGTTGATGATTCTTTTCAATGGTCCAGATCATTTCATTAACCCTAATCCAGTTTAATTAGTTTAATTTTAATTAATTAAGTCAGGATTAATCCCAGCCCTTAGATTACACGCCAGTCAACCCCATTTCCCCCAGTTTGAATCTGGACCCTCAGATGTGATTACTTCCCCTTTATTTCATTTTTATTTTATTTTCTTTGTATTTTATTTCTTATATTTATTAAAAATAGCAAAAATGATTTAAAAATTCTGGAAATTTTTGTCAAGACTTTTATTAATTTTCAGAAACTAAAAATATTTTTATTTTTATTTTTTGCATTAAAAACATATTTTTAAATCATTTAAATGTTTTATTTAAATAAATAATTGATTTTAATTAATTAAAAATGAATTTAAGTATTTAAAAATCACAAAAAAAAATCAGAAAGCATTTATAAACATTTACAAACATTTACAAACTCATCATACAAATTTCTTTTTGGTTTTGATCATGCTTTGACATTTTTCATTGAATTAGGGTTCCTAAAATGACCTATTTTCTAACCCTAACTTCAAAAATTCATAACTTTTAAGCCAAATGAGTTTATACATGATTCTTTTTGCATTTTAAATTTGTTTGGCATTTTACATTGAGAATCACCCAAAAACCCTAGGTAACTTAGAAAATTCATAACTTCTTCTAGGTTTAGCTTCTGACCTCCCCCTTTGGATGGTAACCTAGTATAGGTTTAGGGTTCCTTTGAGTGCATTTTCAATTTTTTATCTTGTACATTGCATCTGTTTTGGTCATTTGCATCTCATGTTTCCATATAACCCTAATTTTACATGTTCATTTGCATTCATCTTGCATATGCATCCATACATGAACTTGCCAAGACATTTCATGCATTCATATGTCATCTTAGACATCTTAGGACATGTTAGAATCATGCTTGATCATATCTTCATTCATTTGCCATGATTTGCATCAATTTCTTTTCATTAACTTTCATGAACTTTCAAACTTCAAAGCATGCTTCCATTTGCATCTCATCTTTGTATGATCATTCATATACATGTTGTATGCCTTTGCATCATCTCACATGACATAAACATTGCATAAACACTTCTGAACTTGGTCATTTCATCTCATCTCATATCATTTCATTTAACTTCTTTATGCTTTAAACCTTATGCATTCATGCTAACATTTTCAGGTGGTAAGTTACTTTGAGAAGTGGATTTGCCTTCACTTCTTATTTCTCTTCACTTCTTTCATATGCATCTTTCTGGTTTCTTTGAAGTGAACTTGTTCACTTGTGTTCTTTCTTTCTCACCTTCTTTCTTTAAGTTACTTATCTTCTTCATTGAAGTAAGTAACTTATTTCTTCTGCTTCTTCCTCCTTTCATCTGCTTCTTCCATTGGTGGCTTCCTTGAAGATCTTTCTCAAGCCTTAAAAACCATAGGATAACCACGCATGATAATAATTAGGGTTGTGATTATCCCCCCTTAGTTTTTACCTTTGACTCTCCTTGAGTCTCTTTTCTCATCTTCATAATCAGAGACTAAACTCTTAAAGTTTTAAGACTTTGGAATTAGGGTTATGCCTGCATCCTTCTCTTAGGATGGAGTGTATAACTTTAATCCTATGTGTTAAACCTTTAATTTGTTTAAACCTCTTAATTAAATCATCTTAATAATCACTAAGACTTCATCTTGTAACTTGGGCCTTACATTAGGGTTCTAATTCTTCCTTTATGGTTAAGAAGGACTAACCCTAGTGTTTAATGGACAAGTCCCCCTCAAGTTGTCTTACAAACCATAAAACTCATTTCTTAATCTCACCCTTAATTAAAATCCACTTAATAAAGGCTTTTTTATATAATGAATTTAATCCGTAACCATGGATTAAGTTGAGGTATCTTCCTCAGCTTAAGTGTGCTCATCTATTATCCTTCTATTAGGATGGTGTAATGAGCCCACTAATCTGTGATCAGAGATTAAACTCATTACTTAACACTAAACAAAAACCCAAAAACACCTAAATAATCACAAGTAGGTTAATAATCTTAATCATACATCATCATGGCAATTAAGTTGAGATGCTTATCTCATACTTAAGTATTCTCATTATCCCTAATCAGGGAGGATATAATGAGCTTACAAGCCCTTGATTTAGGCTTAAGCTCATCAACTTATGCAAAACACCAAAAATAATAACAAAACTGAAAACACAAAAACAAACAATAATCTTCTTCTTCGGGATTCTTTTCTCATCATACTCACTCATAAATGATAACTTGCTTCTTCCGTCTAATGCAAGACAGTAAGCACTCGAGCCAGATGAGTCATACACTTGAGCATAGACAAGCAAGCCGTTCATTAGTCAATTTATCTTTCAGTCTCTTTGAGTCGAACTACGGTGTTCTAACTTCCTCATTGCACGAGAGGATATGTAGGCATAACTTAACTGTTATCGAACAAAAGTCTTTGTGTCTCCCCCCCTCTTTCGGCATTCTCTTTTAAGCCTCAGTTCCTGAGCATTCACCTTTTGCACTGACACTTGTATATTCTTTTCCAGCTTTTGCACACAGATAGCACATACACTTACCCCCTTTAAACACAATCTTTTAAGCATGGATCCCGTCGAGTACGACGGACAATCTGGGTGCTAATACCTTCCCAGGTTGTAACCAACCCCCTTTCTCAGTTTCTCTGGTTCGCGACCGTCTTATCCTTCTTTTCCTAGGTTTATGTAGCATTACCTATCCTTTGGGATAAAAATGCCTAGATGGCGACTCTATTCACTTTCATTTCATTTTCTCTCTTCGCCGACCGTTCGCGCTTGTACCGGGATGCAAATCTTCGGGAGTGACAGGGTCGATCGAGGCTTGCCAAACATTGGAGTTCAAGAGAAAAATAATATCCCAAAAATAATCCAAACCACTTCCAAGTTAACCAACCAAAAAAGGGAAGAATTCACATTTTTCTCTATTTTCCTTCCACTTTCCTTCCACATTTCATTTCATTATTTCCCCTCTTATTTTTCCACTTTAATTCCACTCCTTTTCCCTTGGATGCTTCTACCAGGTTCTATAACCTTCTAGAGTATTCCAGGGAATATTCCAAGGAATATTCCCTCTCCAACCCTAACCCTAACTAACTACAAACCTAACTCCATTCCTAAACCTAACTCCATTCCCAAACCTAGATCCAAGCCTAGCCACTATATAATCATTAATCACTTCAATGCAAATAGTTCTCAATTTTTCACTCTCTCATAATTTCTAGAATCACTTTTTCTATCTCACTCTTCCTCCATTTCCCTTTTCACCAAAGCTTTTTTGAAGAAGCTCTTCAAGTTTCACATTGGAACTTGAAGATCTTAAAGCTTAGCCTCCAACCTCCATTGATTGGTGCTTTGTGGAAGAAGAAGCTACTGGTTTTTGTGAAGACTTCGACTTATCGGAAGTGCAAGAAGTATCAAGCATCAAGAACGCATTTATTTTGCGCATTCGCAGATTCTTCAGATTTCTCTTCGATCAAGCTCTGATTCTTGCAACATTTACCGAAGCACTTCTCCGCTTCGTAGGTTGGTGATCTAAAACCATGCTTGCTTTAAGTTATTCTCTCCATCTCGCCATTTTGGCATTCTTTAAGTGTTTTTCGTATTACTTGTGGTTGATTACGTTTTCGTTATGTTTTGCTTGCGATTTGTGGATTTTAATGGATTAGAAGTTAGGTTGTAGCTTGTTATAGGTTCTAGCATGTGTTAATAAGCCCTAATTGAGTAGAAATTCGTGTTAACATGATTAGATGTATGTTAGGGTTGTTTAGAAGTACGATTGTGGCCAAAAGCACTTATTTCAAAACAATTTTTCACTTTCTGTTCAGTGTTAACCGGTTAGCGCTTTGGTTAACCGGTTAACACATGCGTTTTTGGCCATTTTTAGTGTTGTCTGGGGTGCGTTAACGGGTTAACCATTTGGTTAACCGGTTAACGCTGTAGAAATTCAGAATTTTAGCTTATTTGCATGCTTATTCTTGTTTCATTGTGCATCTAATGTTCATGTATGTTTAGGTACTAATTTTAGGGAATTTTCTAGGTTGGTTTCGACATCTCATTCCCACATTTCGAGTTTTTTCGACGCGTTTCTGTTCATGTTGCATATTATGCGTTTATGTGTTCATTTGTGTATAATTTGACTTCTTGCACTTTGTTGTTATGTCCACACACTTTTTGTCATGTAAATAATCATGTTGCATTATGTTTTTGCATCTTTCGCACAATTTGTTAACTCATTTGCATTTCATTGTATCAATATATATGTTGCATTTCACATAACCATGTATGCATGTGCGTTTGGTGGCATTTGGTTGCATGTTTGATCATATCATTCACATCAATTCAATTCTGAATTTTGCATTGAGCTTGACATTCTTGTTGATCTACCATGTTGCATATTCATGATCAATGCTCATTATGTTCATATGCCATGTTCATGTGCCATATTTTGCATACTTGTTGCATAATAAATCATGTGGTGCATTCTTGCATAATCCCTCAGAAATGCTCATGTTCATTCAATTATGTATGTTGATCTATGTTCAAATGCATATTCATGATTAATTGGTACATTTTTCATTGAGTTTGTGCATTAAAAAATGAAAATAATCAAATATGCATTGTACATTTCAAAGCTGACTTTGCATATAGGTGTTGTAAAATACATGTTGTTTGTTATGTTGTTCATGCTGTATATGACTTTCTACACCTATCTTTTCATGTTGTATGCTGGCTATAGAAAGTTGCTTGTGCTTTGCCTTTTGTTAGGTAGCTATTTGTGCATTTAGGGGCTGTAGTAGGTGCTGAATTTTTGTTTTAGCATTTTTTAGTTCTTCTAGAATTAAGATAGAGTTTAGATTGAGTCCTAGAGTTATTAGGATTTAATTGGTGTGAGTTTGCTTTATTATTTTTAATAAAATGCACACTAATCTTTGTTTTGTAGGGAGGGAAAGGTATGTCTCCTTACACCTTATCCTTTTTATTTTTTATGCATTCCCTTTATGCATTTAATTCACCTTTTACTTCCATATTTGTGAATGGTAGGATTCCCCTTCGTTAGGACCAACTTATCTTCCTTAGGAAGTAAGTTTCATCCTTTTTCTTCTTTATTTTCCTTTTGTTTCTTTAGGATTAGAAAACCTCATTAATCGTTAGGACCTCCTGTTGTATATAATAAATAACTTAGGGTTGGTCTTAGTCCCCCTTAGTTTTTGTCCTTTTCTGATTTGAGTCTTCTTCTCTCATCTTCAAACAAAAATCCAAAAGAAATTTAATAAAGGATTGAAATAGTCTCTTGTGCATAGCCTTATTCCATGGGGCACTCATATTCATTTCATCTTGGAATAGTATGGGCTTGTCTAGCATGATGTACAAGTCTAATTATGAGACTATCTTGACAAACGATAAACTCAAAACACTTCTCATAAAAGGCAATAAACAAAGTCATCGCGTCTTCTCTTCTCATCTCATACTCTTTATGGACGGTCACGACTTGCCTCGACAATTCAAACAGCGATACAGTAAACACCCTCAAGTTAGAGCCGATAACACCTGAGCTAGAGCTATGGCAATGTTATCCTAAAAAACACAAGCAAATTTCCGCCTTAGTTAGACGAACTACGGCGACTCTGATCCTCATTTTCCCGATGAGGTACGTAGGCAGTGGGGTAGGGCCCATTCGAGCACATTCTTTATTTTCCCTACATTTTTCCTCTTTCTTCCCATTCTCTTTTCCAATTCCCTTTCTCATTTCACTTCCATTCCAAATAGCAATTCTTTTGTTCAGCAGCATCTTATTTCTTACCCTTTGAAACAAAACAAGCAAGTGTGGATCTCGTCGGGTACGGCGGACGATCTGGGGTGCTAATACCTTCCCAGGTCGTAACCGACTCCCGAACCCAGATCTTTGGTTCGCAAGGCCTCGTCCTTTCCTTCTTTCTCAGGTTTGTGCAGCATTACCTTTCCCGTTCCATTCGGGATAAAAATGCTTGGCTGGCGACTCTACCTTTTCCGCGCCACTTTCGCGTTTGTACTAGGATGAAAATCCCAGGAACGACAGCTGGCGACTCTGCTGGGGACCGAACCCAGAATCTCTGGTTTCCTCTTTGAGAGTCAATCCTAGCGCTTGTCTATTTTTGTGTTCTTTTGGTGTTTATTTGTTTGCTGTTGTGTGCCTTAGTTTAGCTTTATTGTTTTCATTTATAGTTTTACTTTACAGCTCTACTTTACAACTTTATTTACTGCTTTCAGTATTTATCATGCATCATTATCATTGTCTGGCTGTGCTAGTTTCATTTTTCTGTGGGATGGGATTTGTTACTATGAGATGAGCTCGTAACCGAGGCTCGAGTGCACCCTAGGACTTAGAGTGGTTCCACTTTGGCTTCATGGCATCTTGCTATGTTGGTAGTAGTGAGTTTCACACCCAGACTTACGACCTTCTCGGAAATGTATTGATACCAGAATCTTTCTGGGGCAATACACAACCTTGATAGTTATGTGCAGTCAGGGGACCGATCATTGAGAACATTTATGGAAACATCCCTCTCCAGTGATGACAGTGGCAGACCATATTTGTTGGCAAACCCACTCGCATCCGAGGGCCCGCTGGGAACTCGCATAGGATGGCCTGGTTCTCTCATAGGAACCTAGTTAAGGCAAATAATGCGTATGACGGTAGTATTGTACCCTTCAGGATGAATGTACTATTGTTTCTCGATTCAGTGCTTGAAGCTGGGGACTTATGAGGGATGTTTGTTTTCCACGTACTCAGCTGAGACCTCCCTGGGTAGTATATAATGCCAAATAGATTCCTTGATTTGGTCATGAGCTATTTCTCGGAAATGGTGAACGTATTATTGCTATCTGGCTTTGAGAGTCCATGATGTTGACTCGGAGTAGCATACCCGTGAGATGGGAGGGGTTTACAGGTTTGCAGGAACCCTGAAACTTCCAACATACCCGCTTTGCCAACACTGTCCAGTATTATGACCAGGTTCTACATGGTCCTTTGGTTTTGAAATTCGGGATTTCGGTGGTACCGTTATTATGATTCTTCAATAGTACATGTCTGCCTTCTCAGCACCAACATTGGACCAGTAATCGCCATACCCTTGAACACATGCCAGTGCATTGCATAACATCCTTTGCATGCTTGCATTCCTAACACATGCTTACTCATTTGCAGGGTCGCATGTTGCATACTCATGAACATATCATACGTATTTACTGCATGATTTGCATATTTTGCATTTTCACAGGTTATTCGGACTTCCTAACTTATTCAACTTTAGGCAATATAGTTGGTCAACGCGTTCATCGGTATCCAACAAAAATAAATCGAGTAAGAATGGCTGAACAAATGCAGAATGATCTCAATGAGCTCCGACAGAGAATGGATCAGTTCATGGAAATGATGACCGACATCGCTTAGAATCAAGAGCGTCTCAGGTTAAGGGTTGAGCAACCCCAGGAAAATTCTAATACTGGAACACCGACTGAGAATGTGGATCCTAACGCTGCTCGTAACGGAGAGCCAAATCCAAATAGGACTGCAACCCGTAATGGGGGTTTAGAAGACACTTAAGAAGACCAGTTCACTCTACTGGATGCTGACATGGGTAATATGAATGAGATCAATGACCGCAGGTATGAAGAGCTGGAAGAGAAGATTAAGGCCACAGAATGTCAGAATTCCCTGGGCATCGATGTAACCAGTCTTGGGTTAGTGCCAGGAGTCAAAATCCCTCCTAAATTCAAGGTGCCATCATTTGACAAGTACAACGGCAGCACGTGCCCTAGAACTCACATTCATGCATACTTTGGAAGAATCTCGTCTCACACTGATGACGAGAAACTTTGGATGCATTTCTTCCAAGATAGTCTATCTAGAGCTTCATTGAGCTGGTACATGAAGCTAAGCAGGGTCTCTATCCAAATCTGGAAAGATTTAGCTGAAGCTTTTCTCAAGAAATATCAATACAATATTGATATGGCTCCGAACCGCACTCAGTTGCAGAACTTGTCTCAAGGACCTAAGGAAAGCTTTAATGAGTACGCCCAGAGGTGGCGTGAATTGGTTGCACGGGTTCAACCTCCATTACTCGATCGGGAAATGGCAGACATGTTTATGGGCACCTACAAGGTGCATACTTGGATCGTCTAGCCGCTTGCCCGTCCATCGGTTTTGCTGATATTGTCATCGCTGGAGAAAGGATAGAAAATTTCCTGAAATTGGGAAAGATCCAGGATGCAAATAGTGTTGGTTCTTCTGGTGTGAAAAAGCCTTTTGGAAATGGCCAAAGACGAAGAGAAGGCGAGACCAATGTTGTGTATAGGGGCCAAGACAGAGGCCGTTCTCAAGGTTACTACCAAACAGCTGTAATAACTATTACGCCACAGGTTAAACAACCTCAAGGTCAGCAACATCAGGTACAGAGACCAAATCAGGAAAGAACAAGAGCGAGGAACCGCATACTTGATCCCATCCCATGCCCATATGTTGTATTACTTCCAGAGCTGCTAAAGTTGAACATGGTTGAGCTTCGTACCATGAGAGCTCCTTCTCCTGATAATCTACCTCCGAATTTTGATGCAAACTCCAGATGCAAGTTCCATTCGGGTGCCCAGGGGCACAATATTGAGAAATGTTTGGCTTTTCATAACAAGGTACAAGACTTAATTGACTCCAAAGCGATCAATTTCGCTCCTCACCCAAATGTACTCCAAAACCCAATGCCTAATCACAACGGAGACGGTGTCATGGTTGTCTTACCAGATGGTTCGCATTAAGCTGGAATCTTCAAGAAGCAAATAAAGCCATTAGTATTCAGATACTCTCAGCAAGGGAAACTGTTTGTTTGTTTTTCTTCAATGAATTGTCTTCCCTATTGAGGGGAACTACGTCGCTCTGATTCTTCATTGGTCATGGGTCAATAGAGATACATAGGAAGAAGATCGTCAGGTCTTTCCGAGCAACCTCATAAGACAAATTTACTCTCTAGTTTCACTCATTCCTTCAGACGTCTCGTGTCAGAGTCAGAATAACTAGAAGGAGAGGTATGATTGCCATGGTTGGGTATAGGGCCGCTACTTGAAGATTACAAGTCCGTGAGAAAGCTATTGATCACTGAAAGCATCCAAGACTGACAGGTCTAGATGGAGTCAAGCCACCTCAACAACGGCAATGTTCAGCTTCTTACTGCATTTTCATTTGTAGTTTCTGTTATTTGCAAAACAGTTGTATACATGTACGAAAGTTATTTACTTTTGAATGATGATCATAATAAAACTCACGTATTTTCTTGAAGTAATTCATTTGTATTCATTTATAATTTTGTATGTGTGCATCGCAATACCAATTGTCGTGCTTAAACTCTATGAGGGAGAATGACGAAACAAAAATGCAAGAATCTCTAATTGTGTGCTCTTGAGTAAGACCTTGTTGACTATGTACAGGCTTTGTTTCAAATCCCTAAACACTGGAGATATTAGGGAGATAGACCCTCGCCAACCCCCTTGAGCCTTGAAGTAGGAGTTTCTTCTCGCACGGAAAAAAAACCTCACATGTAACCCAGGGGCAGGGTAGGTATCAGCTAGTTGGACCAAACATTCAAACTTTCATAAAGAAGTGGACTCGAGGATCCATTACATTCCATTATGCTAATAAAGAGGTCCAGAGACCATAAACCACAATGGTCATCCAAATCAAGAGGTCCAAAGACCAAAAACCACAATGGTCATCCAAATCATGAGGTCTAAAGATTGAAAACCACAATGGTTATCCTTCATCGACCAAAGAATGAGGCAGACACAACCCTCACAAAGCAATCAAGACAAACAGTGTCACACAATTTGTTAAAAAAAAGAGAAATGAGAAAGCCCGCTAAGTTGAAACTTGAAAACAAGCGACTTAGGCAAAAATTAGGGCATACCGCTGGACTTCACAATCAAAGATTCACAAGAATCAGTCTAGGAAAAAGTTAGGGATAAGCAAAATAACGCAAAAGCGAAAGACGAAAAGGATTACACAAGAAAGATCCTCAAACAAGAACAAAGTCGTGTGGCACAGATACGAAAGACAAAGGGGTGACTGACTCCAAACAATAACCTGATTGGTGCTTGGACCGATTGCAACAATGGTTCCTCAACCAGCATGAAACCCTTATGAAAGGTGAACACTTGTGAAGATTAGCTGAACATAGGAATGGATAACATCACGAAGAGGGGTGGGCACAAATAACTTCGAGCCTATATCCTATTTCTACAAACCATGAACCAGGCCACGATACAACCCTCAAAAGTCTTAACTGAAACAGGGTCATTTTGAGAGCATACTATCATGAGCTAACGTTCCTGACTCCTATGAGTTATGCTAAAAGAACTTTGTCGGTATTGCATATGCATGCTTTCTTTTATTAAAAAATAATGTATTATCTTAACCAGTGATTCGCTCACAAAGGTTTACGACACATTTTTAATAAAGACTTCAAGATTAACATGTGTGTTGCATTAGAATTTCCATTCTCAGAATAAACATTTTTTTCTTGCATACATTTATTTGGCATCATAGAAGCTCACATGCGGAAATTCAGGCCAGAAGCTTAAGCTTGCCAAGTTGAGAAGTCTAAAACTTCTAAAAGACAGTCACGTCGAGGTGCACTTTTCCGAGAAAGCTCCATTGAGTGAGGACTCTCCCAACCAGTCATGGTAAGAGCTAGCCAAACTAGGACAATCACCTCGAGATTCAAATCTCTCCCAGAGCAATTGGTCAAAGACTCGTACTGGGGCAAGTCACCCTAATCAGACGAGGATTCATTCTTTCCCGGAGGCAGAGAATCGGAAGTTCAAAATACCGGGGGAATTATATTCCTGGAGAGTTTAAAGACACCAAGTCTTTTGTAAGATCCTCTTAAGGTAAAATCCAGATAAAAGCAATTGATCCCTAGAACGAGACTACTTGAAATCTTTCCTCCTCGGCAGGACGTGGTTCCGTTTCGTTATCCCCAACAGACGCATGGAAGTTATCCCTAGTAAAGTTGTCAAACTTTTCTTCAACAGGTTTCCTTGATTTTATTTCCCAGCAAATCCCGAACCAAATCCTTCTCTTCCCCAGTAGAGAAATAAGGATTATCCCTATAAAGGGTCGTCTTCCCGTAGTGAAGCACTTCTTACAAGAATCCAGGAGTCCTCGGCAGTCAGCTGAACGGTTTCCTTCCCTATAGAGGTTTGGAAAATTCAGGTAGACAAGAGAGTTCTCCTCAGTAGAGCCTTGGCGAGGCCTTTCCCCAACTAAGTCGAAAAGTTGCAGATCACCCAGCGGAGTCTTAAGGGTGAAATTCAATCCCCAGCAGTTGAGGCATCCCCAAGAAGGGCCTTCAAATCTAAAGTCCAATTTATTTTATGCAAAATTTGATAAGTCGAGACAGATTAGTCACACTCTTCTCCAACAGGAATATCGGCAATCATCTGTATTCCCCCACAAAGTCAGCAAGGATTTGTTATTTCTGCGTCAGGAATTCCCTTTGTATCTATCCTTCAGTGTCATAAGGAATCATGTCATACAATGCAACATATGCGTGCTCAATTCAAGGTTGATATCTAAAGTCCACCCGCAACGTGGCAACTTATCCAAAGTCCAACCTTAGATTGGCCAAAGTTCATCCTTTGGGTGGCAAATTCTTAAAGTCCAGCCGTAGACTGGCCAAAGTCCATCCTCCGGGTGGCGAATTCCCAAAGTCTCCCGCAGTGAGCAATTTTCCCCGTAGTGTGGCGAAATACCAAAGTCCCCCGTAGTGAGCAATCTGCCCCTGTAGTGTGGCGAATTTCTAAAGCCCCTGTAGTGTGGCAAATTGCAAAGGTCTCCCGTAGTGAGCAAAAGTCCCCTGTAGTGGGCCAAAGTCTCCCGTAGTGAGCAATCTTCCCCCGTAGTGTGGCGAATTTCTAAAGTCCCCTGTAGTGGGAAAAAGTCTCCCGTAGTGAGCAAAAGTCCCCCGTAGTGGGCCAAAGTCTCCCATAGTGAGCAATCAGCCCCCGTAGTGTGGAAAAATATTGAAGTCCCCCGTAGTGTGGCAAAAGTCTCCCGTAAGTGAGCAAAAGTCTCTCGTAGTGAGCAAAAGTCTCTCGTAGTGAGCAGCAACCCCCGTAGTGTGGCAAAATATTAAACTCTTCTGTAATAAGCAACAGCCCTCGTAGTGCGGCAAAAATTGAAGTCTCCCGTAGCGATCAAGTGGCCTCGTAGAACGGCAAAGAGAAAAAGTCTCCCGTAGTGAGCAAAGGTTTCCCGTAGTGAGCAGCAACCCCTGTAGTGTGGAAAATTGCAAAGGTTTCCCGTAGTGAGTAGAAATCCCCTGCAGTGTAGCAGAGTATCCCCGCAGAGTGAGCAAAAGTCCATCCTCGGGGTGGTAAGGTATCAAAAGTCTCCCGTGGCGAGCAGTAGCCCCTGTGGAGTGGCAAAGTATTGAATTCCCCGTAGTGTGGCAAGGCATTTAGAAGACCACCCGTTGTGTGGCACGTCATTAATAGCCCAGCTAAAGTCCACCCGTAGTGTGGAAAATCAGCAATCTCCCAGCGTTATTCCAAAGCATTCATCAGATTACTACTCTTCACATCCGAGTTCTCCCCAAGCAGAGTTCAGATGGTTGGGTTTATTTCCCTTTTCTCTTCCACAGTGTGCAAATTTTCTGGTTTTTTTTTAATATTCAATCCCTACATACTTCAAACGTCTGAAAGCAACTGCTATCATCCATTCAAGTCTACAGTGATTGAATAGGGGCAGTTGTAACACCCCAAAATTTGCCCTCTTATTTATTATTATCAACCTCGAGCAGTGTACGCTTCATTCCCGCATCATTTCGTATATCATTGCGTCGCATTTTGAAAAATAAATAAATCATCATCATTTGCATGCGCATGAGGTGTGGGGTCGATCGAAGCATGCCAAACATTGGAGTTCAAGAGAAAAATAATATCCCAAAAATAATCCAAACCACTTCCAAGCTAACCAACCAAAAAGGGGAAGAATTCACATTTTTCACTATTTTCCTTCCACTTTCCTTCCACATTTCCTTTCATTCTTTCCCCTCTTATTTTTCCACTTTAATCCCACTCCTTTTCCCTTGGATGCTTCTATCATGTTCTACAACCTTCTAGAGTATTCCAAGGAATATTCTGTAAGATCAAAGTGTGCCTAAGAGGGGGGTGAATTAGGTGTTATAAAAAAAATTTGATTCTTTTTCTTTGATGGATGGATTTTTCTTTTTATGGTTTATGGTATGAAAACGATAAAACAAGAAATAAAAAGTGACACGGAGATTTATCCTGGTTCCCTTCATAATCCGAAGGTACATCCAGTCCCCTTTCAAACACGAAAGATATTTCCACTAGTTTTTAGAAACGTACAACCTATCACACCTTCAAATGGTGAGGCCTACTTTCTAAAAAAAAATCAACCTAGTGTGCAAGAACAATCCTCTTGCAACACTATCCCTTGTATCCAAACAAACCTTGGATCACAAGTCACAATAGAATAACTTTCTATAATTTTTGTAGTTTGAGTAAGTAATACAATGATTGGTATCAATATAAAATTGATCTTCTCCTATGTTCAAAATTCACTTCTCAAAATTCAATACAAGTGTTCAAATGGAATATGAAATATGATGAACTATGAACAATTTTAGAAGTATGAAAAATATTTGAATTTTAGTGAATTTGATTGAGTGATAATATTTGAAAATTTCTTGGAGGTGTTTATGAATTTGAAAATTTTAAGAATTTATAAGAGTCAAAACACCTATTCAAAAAGGTATGAAAAATTATGAAATAAATTATTGAAGAGGTATAACATTTAAAAAATATTTGAAATGAAAAGAAACAATTTTTTAGAAAACCTTCAGTGTTAACCGGTTAACTATATTGGTTAATCGGTTAACGCGCTGAAACGTTGCCACAGAATTCAAAATTTAGGACCGTTAACCGGTTAACCAATATGGTTAACCGGTTAACACTGTTAAAACTCAGAAAAATATTTAATTTTAAGTGTTAAACCAGTTCCGATTTATTTCAAAATATGCATATGCAGTGAGTTATCATGATAAACTATTTTGAACACTTGTATATCATTCTAAGGAGTGTGTTTTGATATACCTAAGTCTTGTGTCCAAGTCTTGAAAAGTTTGCACAATAGCTTGATTCGAACGATAGCATTCCATTGATGATGCATAGCCATGATCTTGATCTTTGTTGAAATCTCGACTTTTTGCTATACGGAATGAGCTTGAATATTGTTGACTTCATCAAAACCTTGAGCTTGAAGTATGCTTCTACATTCTCCCCCTTTTTATGATGACAACCAAAAGAATTTTGCACAAGCTTTGATCGATGTTTTGTTCTAGGCTTGCTTCTCCCCCTATGTCCAGCAACTCCCCCTATCTTAACAGAGACAAAATTCTGCACAGAGAGATATTAGAAAACCAAGCTCTTCTCCCCCTTTGGCATTAGCAAAAAGGAAGAGAGAATCAAGCATAATCATGAAAATATGCAAGCAATTCAGCATGATGCAACCTAACATTTAAACGAAAAAACATACACGATAGCACAAATATAACACAAACATAATTGGATAGAAACGGGAAAAGAGTACGGAAACATACAACCGAAATGAAATCAAAAGTGCCTAACAAACTTAGGACTTATAACAGAATTCATAAAACTAATTAAAACAACAAAAACAACAAGACATGCATGTTCATTCATCATCAGACATTTCATCACTTTCATCTTCACCATCTTCACTACCGGCTTCACTTTCATCATCCTATTCGGTTTGGTTGTGAGAACCGATAACAAGTTTCCGAAGACTTTTGATAGTTCATTGGGTTTCGCGGTAGTTTCGTTGGGCTTCACGGTGGTTTGTCATGATGGTGGTGTAGAGGAATTCATTGGTTATGCCACCTTCGGGAATAAGAAAGGATGGAGCGGAGGAACCATCGGCATATTCATAAGAACCATCATTGCGTTGAACAATTCCGGTATTCTTCACAATTGTAATCTCATTCGCCGTAGCCTTCATGGCGATGAAAGGTTCCCTACCAATAACCAAGTCGGTTTGCTCAATGATCCGAGAAATGAGCCGAGCATATGGAAGTCTTGTTTTGAGAGAGAGTTGTTGATTCAAATGATACATCATTGTGAGCATCCAATTAATCTTCACATTTTTCTTGATCGCAAACAACACTTGCATCTCTAAGTCATTGATTTGAGAGTGGTTTGAATCCTTGGGCAGCAGCACATAACAAATGATATAGTGCAACAACTGATCATCAACCGTCAAATTTTTCGCATAGCATAGTGTCCTTGAAGTGCGTTGTCCCGATGTCACAACATTCTTCGGAAAACGGCTGATTGAGTAATAATACTCCATTTTATTATAGTTGGACCAAATATCATCCGTGTGGTTCACGCCTTTGCGGAGAAACACACCGGAAATGGGAATGTTCAGCGACGCAGCCAGAGCACCTAAATCCTCCTTAATTTCACAGTTTCTAACAAGAGTATGCAGCTTATGTTTACCATGCCTATCCAAGTTGAGTGAGAAGTTATGCACGAAGGATTGGACCAAATCCGGGTAAACTTTCCCGTTGTCAGCAACAAAGTCACTCATGCCTTGAAATTCTAGCAATGCAGGAAACTTAAAAGTTGGAGGTTTGAAGGATTTTAGAAGAACATATTTACCCTTAAGCAATGGTCTGACTCTGACTTTGAAATCTAGCCTCCTCTTCTTGGTGGATTCCATTGGTGTTTCTGCAACTGGAGCTTCTTCTGACACTAAGGCAGGTTCCTTTCCTTTCCTTTGGGGTGCCATGAACAAATGATGGAGTTAGGGTTTGGAAGAGATGAAATTTTCGGATTTGATGTTAGGTGAGTTGAATGAGGTTTGAAGAGGGTTTATAAAGATTAGGAGATAGTGGGTTTTAATGGGGGTTTGATTTGTTGAAGGTTGGAAGTTGGAAAAAGATGATAAATAGTGTTTATTGTAGTCAATGGTTGAAGAGTCAAAGCTTGTGAATGTGAATGAGCAAAACATGCAATGCAATGTACTAGAAACATATATATTAAAGACATAGTAACACAAAACAAAAATAATATAAAAAAAACATAAGTTCTGCACGTGCGTTGGAAATCCAAATTTTGGATGTGTTAACCGGTTAACCTATTACGTTAACCGGTTAACGGTTAAAAATTTTCAATTTTTTGAAAAACCCAGCAACATGTTTTAGAGAAAAATAGAAAAAGTTTTTCATGAAAATTTTTCATAAAGTGTTAGCACTTATCAAAACGCAACTTTTGATCAAAAAATATTTTGAAACCGATTATTTTCGGGTATACGGAAGTGAGAAAACGGAAACCGGCGAAATGAAAGTGCTAGCATTTTATGACACAAAAGTGAACAAACACACATATAATGCAATAAAAACATACAACAAGCAATTTTTAAGTTAAGGTTAGATGTCACCTTCATTGAGAATACCAAGTTCTCGACGAATCTTGAAAAATTGCTCTTTAGCCAACGGTTTAGTGAATATATCGGCGAGTTGATTGTGTGTATCCACGAACGTAACATCGACATCTCTGTTTAGAACTTGATCTCGAAGGAAGTGATGTCGGATATCTATGTGCTTTGTTCTTGAATGCATGACCGGGTTCTTCGTGATATTTATGGCACTTGTGTTATCACATCGGATAGGGATACAACCAAGGTCTATACCAAAATCCAGGAGTTGTTGTTTAAGCCACAAGATTTGGGCACAACAACTTCTTGCTGCGATGTACTCCGCTTCGGCCGTGCTAAGTGCAATGCATGCTTGCTTCTTACATGCCCACAACACTAGTGCATTTCCGAGAATGTGACAAGTACCACTTGTACTTTTTCTATCGGTCTTACATCCTGCATAATCAGCGTCAGAATAACCAATTAAAGAACATGTACTACCTTTAGGATACCATAATCCGACGTGCGACGTTCCTTTGAGATACTTCATGATCCTCTTCACGGCGGTGAGATGAGATTCTTTTGGATTAGCTTGAAAGCGGGCACACAAACAAACACTAAACATAATGTCAGGACGACTTGCCGTCAAATATAATAGTGAACCGATCATACCTCGATACTTTGTAATATCAATTGAAATGCCGGATAGATCTTGATCCACGTACATTCCGGATCCCATTGGAGTAGACATTTCTTTGCAATTGTCCATATCGAATCTTTTCAATAATTCCTTGCAATACTTGGATTGGTTGATGAAGATGCCATCCTTTGTTTTCTTGATTTGTAATCCAAGGAAGTAGTTCATCTTTCCCATCATGGACATCTCGAATTCACCTTGCATCATAAGAGAGAATTCTTCGCAAAGATCTTTGTTTGTTGAACCGAAGATGATGTCGTCGACATAGACTTGAACTAGTAAGGTGTTTCCCTTGAAATTCTTGATGAACAAAGTCTTGTCAACCTTTCCTTTCGTAAAACCCTTCTCACAAAGGAAGTTGCTAAGACGGTCATACCATGCCCTTGGTGCTTGCTTTAAGCCATAAAGAGCCTTCTTCAACTTGTAGACATGAGAGGGATTCTTGAAGTCTTCAAAACCCGGAGGTTGTTTGACGTAGACTTCTTCATTGATGTAACCATTCAAGAAGGCGCTTTTGACATCCATTTGGTACAACTGAAAATTCATTGAACAAGCGTAAGCAAGTAATAATCTAATTTATTCTAACCTTGCTACCGGAGCGAATGTTTCATCAAAGTCGATTCCTTCTTCTTGGTTGTAGCCTTGTGCGACCAATCTTGCTTTGTTACGAACTATGATTCCATTCTCGTCAAGTTTGTTTTTGAACACCCATCTTGTGCCTATGATATGTTTGTTGTCCGGTCTTGGTACAAGAGTCCAAACTTGGTTTCTTTCGAATTGGTTGAGTTCTTCTTGCATAGCTATTATCCATTGATCATCTCCTAAGGCTTCATCGATTTTTGTTGGTTCAATTTGAGATACGAACGCCATGTTGAGACAAGCATCCTTGAGATTTAGTCGAGTTGCAACGCCTTGGCTAATATCACCAATCACTTTATCTATGGGGTGATCTCTATGAGTTCTCCATTCTTTAGGAAGATCTTGATGTTCTTCAATAGTTGGTGATTCATCTTCTTGTGATATTGTTTGATCCTTTGATGTCTCCTTTTGTTGTTGCGATATATCTTCGTCGGACTTCTAATCAAACTTACCAAGATTGTCCTTGTTGTTGTTGAGAACGAAGCATTTGCATCCGAATATGTGGAAAAAAGATATGTTTGGTTTTCTACCCTTGAACAACTCATATGGAGTCTTCTTGAGAATTGGTCGAATATTGACACGGTTACTTACAAAACAAGCCGTACTAACCGCATCCGCCCAAAAATATTTAGGAAGATTTTAGTCGCTAAGCATTGTTCTTGCAAGTTCCATTAATGCCCTATTCTTCCTTTCTACGACACCATTTTGTTGAGGAGTCCTTGGTGCGGAAAAATTGTGAGATATTCCATGCTCTTCACAAAAATCTTCAAATGATGAATTTTGAAATTCGCCACCATGGTCGCTTCTAATGGAAACTATTGAGAGTGACTTCTCGTTTTGAATTTGTTTGGCATACTTCTTGAATGCTTTGAAGGCATCACTTTTCTGCACTAAAAACAATGTCCATGTGTATCGAGAGAAATCATCAACAATAACTAAGGCATAAACGTTACCTCCGAAGCTTTTTGTTCTTGATGGGCCGAAGAGATCCATATGTAACAATTTTAGCGGTCTTGAAGTAGATATCACTTTCTTGGTCTTGAAGGATCTTTTGGTTTGCTTCCCCTTTTGACATGCGTCACAAAGCTTATCCTTGATAAACTTTATCTTCGGAAGACCAACAACTAGATCATTCTTTATTAATTTGTTTAAATGCTCCATGTGAATGTGAGCAATCCTCTTATGCCAAAGCCATGCCTCGTTGTTGTTTGCCATTAAGCACTTTACCTTCAAGGAAGAGTCATCAAAAGAAATCATGAAAATGTTGTTAAATCTTTTACCTTTTAGCAAGAGGTCATGAGTGACTTCATGTTCTATCAAGCATTCCTCCTTTGTGAAGTTGATTCGGAACCCTTTGTCACACAATTGACTTATGCTAAGAAGGTTGTGTTTAAGGCCTTCCACATAAAGGACGTCTTCGATGATTGTATAAGGAGATGCACCAATGGTTCCAACTCCAAGAATCCTTCCTTTATTATCATCACCGTAAGTAACGTGTCCTTTAGCCTTAAGAGATAGACTTGAAAATTTGTTGATATCGCCCGTCATATGCTTTGAACAAACGCTATCGAGATACCATTGAGTAGAAGTTGTTTTTAAGCATACCTACAAAACAAAGTCAAGTATTGTTAGGTACCCAAATTGCTTTGGGTCCTTGATAGTTAGTACCCTTTTCAACCCACACATAATGCCCTTTAGCAACACCAATGTTGCGCACATAGCAAGCATTAGGTGTATGGCCTTTGATTCCACAATAAAAACAAGTAGGTTGAAATTGACTTTTATATCTAGGAACATATTTTTGTTTCTTAATGATTCTTTTCTTTTTATGACTTTGATGCATAGTTTTAGAATTGTTAGTCTTTTCTTTAACAATTTGTTCACTAGCTTTTATGAAAACGGTTTCACTTGTGCTTGGTTTGGAAAACTTAGAATATCCTAAACCACTTTTGTCATTGGGATATCTTTGGTGCCTAAGAATTTCCTCCAAGCCAATTTGACCTTTTTCATATCTTTCTAAGACTCTTTTAAGTTGAACAATTTGAAAAGATAATGACTCACAATTTTTGCATGCAAGGCTTTGTTTTTTATCCATTAATTTTTGTTTTTCATTTTCAATGTACTTTCCAAGAGATGTATTTGTTCTTCTAAAGATAATATTCGTTTCTTTTGGGATAAAATATTTTTGTACAAAGTCTTGCATTCCTTTAGAAGTTCAACTATGACTTCTTGTGCATCATTTTCATAAATTGAAAAGTTGCTACTAACCTCGTCATTTTCTTCATCGGAGTGATGTGAAGCCATTAAAGCCATATTTGCACATTCATCGCTTTCCGATTCCGATGAGGAACTAACTTCATTATCGTCCCAAGCAACATAAGTCTTTTTATTTTTGAAGTCCTTCTTGCCTTTGAATCCTCCTTTCTTTGCAAGTCTTGGACAATCCGGTTTTATGTGACCTTGCTTCCCACATTCATAACATGTGACTTCTTGAATCGATGTGGATGCATTCTTCTTCCTGAAATGTTTATTCTTTTTAGGAAAAGAGGAATTTTTATTTTTGTTAAAAAACTTACCAAGCTTCTTAACAAGAAGCATGAAGTTCTCATCTTCGGGAGTCTCGTCATCTTTGTCATCCTTCGTGTCAATCTTCAAAGCAATTCCTTTGGACTTTTTCTCTTGACTTTCGTGCTTCTCGAGCCTTTCAAGTTCCAATTTGTGCTCTTGAAGTTTGCCAAATAGAGGTGCGAATGTCATCGTTGAGAGACTCTTCTTCTCCGAAATAGCGGTCACTTTCGGTTGCCATTCCCTTGTCAAGGACCTTAGGACTTTCAAATTGAGATCGTCGTTGGTGAAGGTCTTCCCGAGTGCAATCAAGTGGTTTGTTAGATGAACAAATCTTTTTTGTAAGGCAACAATAGATTCTCCGGGCTGCATACGGAACATTTCATATTCTTGACTCAACATGTTAAGCCTTGATCATTTTACTTTTGTTGTTCCTTCATATGTTTCTACCAAAGTATCCCAAATCTTCTTTGCCGATTTGCATTGTGATATGCGGAAGAATTCGTCCATACTAAGAGCGCTTTGGAGTATGTTGATTGCCTTCTTCTCATTTAGGATCTTCTTCTTATCATCTTCATCATAAGTATTCTTCAACTTTGCGGTTCCAACGCCATTGATCACATTAACAGGATTATGAGGACCTTCTTCGATTGCTTCCCATATACCTTCTCCTTGGGCTTTAAGATGTGCCTCCATTCTGATTTTCCAAAAATCAAAGTATTCGCCGGAGAAGAGCGGAGGCTTATTTCTACTTCCACCATCTTTGAAAACAGAATTCGAGTTTGCGGAAGCCATAAAGGATCTTGTAGGAACAGGTTACCTAAACCTGCTCTGATACCAATTGTAAGATCAAAGTGCGCCTAAGAGGGGGGTGAATCAGGTGTTATAAAAAAATTTTGATTCTTTTTCTTTGATGGATGGATTTTTCTTTTTATGGTTTATGGTATAAAAACGATAAAGCAAGAAATAAAAAGTGACACAGAGATTTATCCTGGTTCCCTTCACAATCCGAAGGTACATCCAGTCCCCTTTTAAACACGAAAGATATTTCTACTAGTTTTTAGAAATGTACAACCTATCACACCTTCAAATGGTGAGGCCTACTTTCTAAACAACTAATCAACCTAGTGTGCAAGAACAATCCTCTTGCAACACTATCCCTTGTGTCCAAACAAACCTTGGATCACAAGTCACAATAGAAAAACTTTCTATAATTTTTGTAGTTTGAGTGAGTAATACAATGATTGGTATCAATATAAAATTGATCTTCTCCTATGTTCAAAATTCACTTCTCAAAATTCAATACAAGTGTTCAAATGGAATATGAAATATGATGAACTATGAACACTTTTAGAAGTATGAAAAATATTTGAATTTTAGTGAATTTGATTGAGTGATAATATTTGAAAATTTCTTGGAGGTGTTTATGAATTTGAAAATTTTAAGAATTTATAAGAGTCAAAACACCTATTCAAAAAGGTATGAAAAATTATGAAATAAATTATTGAAGAGGTATAACATTTAAAAAATATTTGAAATGAAAAGAAACAATTTTTCAGAAAACCTTCAGTGTTAACCGGTTAACCATATTGGTTAATCGGTTAACGCGCTGAAACGTTGTCACAAAATTCAAAATTTGGGACCGTTAACCGGTTAACCAATATGGTTAACCGGTTAACACTGTTAAAACTCAGAAAAATATTTAATTTTAAGTGTTAAACCAGTTCCGATTTATTCCAAAATATGCATATGCAGTGAGTTATCATGATAAACTATTTTGAACACTTGTATATCATTCTAAGGAGTGTGTTTTGATATACCTAAGCCTTGTGTCCAAGTCTTGAAAATTTTGCACAATAGCTTGATTCGAACGATAGCATTCCATTGATGATACATAGCCATGATCTTGATCTTTGTTGAAATCTCGACTTTTTTCAATACGGAATGAGCTTGAATATTGTTGACTTCATCAAAACCTTAAGCTTGAAGTATGCTTCTACATATTCCCTCACCAACCCTAACCCTAACTAACTACAAACCTAACTTCATTCCTAAACCTAACTCTATTCCCAAACCTAGATCTAAGCCTAGCCTCTATATAATCATTAATCACTTCAATGCAAAAGGTTATCAATTTTTCACTCTCTCACAATTTCTAGAATCACTTTTTCTCTCTCACTCTTCCTCCATTTCCCTTTTCTCCAAAGTTTTTATGAAGAAGCTCTTCAAGTTTAACATTGGAACTTGAAGATCTTAAAGTTTAGCCTCCAACCTCCATTGATTGGTGCTTTGTGGAAGAAGAAGCTACTGGTTTTCGTGAAGATTTCAACTTAACGGAAGTGCAAGAAGAATCAAGCATCAAGAACGCATATATTTTGCGCATTCGCGGATTCTTCGAATTTCTCTTAGATCAAGCTCCGATTCTTGCAGCATTTACCGAAGCACTTCTCCGCTTCATAGTTTGGTGATCTAAAACCATGCTTGCTTTAAGTTATTCTCTCCATCTCGCCATTTTGGCATTCTTTAAGTGCTTTTCGTATTACTTGTGGTTGATTACGTTTTCGTTATGTTTTGCTTGCGATTTATTGATTTTAATGGATTAGAAGTTAGGTTGTAACTTGTTATAGGTTCTAGCATATGTTAATAAGCCCTAATTGAGTAGAAATTCGTGTTAACATGATTAGATGTATGTTAGGGTTGTTTAGAAGTAAGATTATGGCCAAAAGCACTTATTTCAAAACAATTTTTCACTTTCTGTTCAACGTTAACTGGTTAACGCTTTGGTTAACCGGTTAACACATGCGTTTTTGGCCATTTTTAGTGTTGTCTGGGGTGCGTTAACGGGTTAACAATTTGGTTAACTGGTTAACGCTGTAGAAATTAAGAATTTTAGCTTATTTGTTTGCTTATTCTTGTTTCTTTGTGCTTCTGATGTTCATGTATGTTTAGGTACTAATTTAAGGGAATTTTCTAGGTTGGTTTCGACATCTCATTCCCCCATTTCGAGTCATTTCGACACGTTTCTATTCATGTTACATATTATGCGTTTATGTGTTCATTTTTGTATAATTTTACTTCTTGCACTTTATTGCTATGTCCACACACTTTTTGTCATGTAAATAATCATGTTGCATTCTGTTTTTGCATCTTTCGCACAATTCGTTAACTCATTTGCATTTCATTGTATCAATATATATGTTGCATTTCACATAACCATGTATGCATGTGCGTTTGGTGGCATTTGGTTGCATGTTTGATCATATCATTCACATCAATTCAATTCTGAATTTTGCATTGAGCTTGGCATTCTTGTTGATCTATCATGTTGCATATTCATGATCAATGCTCATTATGTTCATATGCCATGTTCATGTGCCATATTTTGCATACTTGTTGCATAATAAATCATGTGGTGCATTCTTGCATAATCCCTCAAAAATACTCATGTTCATTCAATTATGTATGTTGATCTATGTTCAAATGCATATTCATGATTAATTGGTACACTTTTCATTGAGTTTGTCCATTAAAAAATGAAAATAATCAAATCTGCATTGTACATTTCATAACTGACTTTGCATATAGGTGATGTAAAATACATGTTGTTTGTTATGTTGTTCATGTTGTATGTGACTTTCTACACCTATCTTTTCATGCTGTATGATGGCTATAGAAAGTTGCTTGTGCTTTGCCTTTTGTTGGGTAGCTATTTGTGCATTTAGGGGTTGTAGTTGGTGCTGAATTTTTGTTTTAGCATTTTTTAGTTCTTCTAGAATTAAGATAGAGTTTAGATTGAGTCCTAGAGTTATTAGGATTTAATTGGTGTGAGATTGCTTTATTATTTTTAATAAAATGCACACTAATCTTTGTTTTGTAGGGAGGGAAAGGTATGTTTCCTTATACCTTATCCATTTTATTTTTTATGCATTCCCTTTATGCATTTAATTCACATTTTACTTCCATATTTGTGAATGGTAGGATTCCCCTTCGTTAGAACCAACTTATCTTCCTTAGGAAGTAAGTTGCATCCTTTTTCTTCTTTCTTTTCCTTTTGTTTCTTTAGGATTAAAAAACTTTATATCTTTGTGCGTGCAATCAGATATCGCATGCCCAACTTTTCCATAACGGAAACAACGCTTCACTTCAGCAGTGCACACATTACTCTTGTGTCCAGCATGTCCACACTTAAAACAAACAATACCAGCATGAGCATCTCCCCCACTAGTTCTCTAACCCGAACAACTTTCTGCTTACCCATACCAGCTGGAGTATCATACGACTTGCCACGGTTTTGCTGTTTCTTTCCCCTCCGATCAGTAACATTCTTATAGTGAACATTGTTATCTTCCTCGAAGATTTGGCAACTATCCACCAGATCAGCAAAAAGACAAATCTTTTGATACCCCACAACCTTCTTAATCTCAGAGCGCAACCCGTTCTCAAACTTGATGCACTTTGAAAACTCGGCAGTTGCTGCATCATGGTGCGTGTAAAACTTCGACAACTCTATGAACTTTGCAACATAATCCATCACCGACATATTTCCCTACTTCAACGCAAGAAATTCAATCTCTTTCTTACCACGCATATCTTTAGGGTAATACTTCCTCATAAGCTCCCTACGGAAAACAACCCAGGTGATCTCTTCACCTATAGCTTCCAACTTTTCTCTAGTTTCCAACCACTAGTCATCAGCTTCAACTGCCAACATATGAGTTCCATAAAGAACCTTATGTGTTGGAGTGAAATCCATCACACAAAAAATCCTCTCAATCTCTTTCAACCAAACCAACACAACATCAGGGTCATACTTTCCCTTGAAGGTAGGCGGTTTCTCCCTCTAAAAAGTCTCAAAAGTGCGAGACTCATCATTCCCGCCAGTATTTAGTAAGTTCTGCATAGCTTGAGCCATTGCTTGCAATACAGCAGCCATTGCAACATCGTTTCTTCCAGCCATCTCAACTTAACACTACAACACAACATAAGTTAGAACCACATAACAATACTCAATTGTTAAACAACTACGACTCGACAACTTTGTCAGACAGACCGACCTGCTCTGATACCACTAATGTAACACCTCATTTCTACCCGACTTTAAATATTAAATAAAAGTTACAAAATTTCATCAACAAACATGGGATATCACATTTTCCAAATTTAAAACCAAATAAAAAATTCATTAATATAATAACTTTGAAAAACAACGCAGCGGATCAACAAGTTTCAACTTTAATTCAACTTCAAATAAACCAACATCAAAATAATCTTAACTTGATTTTTCAACATAAAACAACTTAAAACTAGTTCATAAACTTAAACAAAATCACAAAGATAAAACATGTGTTCATCCTCCCGAAGTGATACATATCAGAGCGACAAACACCAACTTGAAGCTACTAGGTATTGGACTCTTTGTTACCTGCACGTTACCAACGGAGGGCAACATTCAAACAGAAGGGATGCGATATCGAATAATATAAACAGGATACGATAATCAATATGTAAACAAGATAATCATATAATCACACCACTTCAAACAACAGACAACGTCCACATACAACTTACATCCAACAAACAACATAAATATTATGCAAATCAATGCGACTCAACTTATATGCATGTGGTACCATTTGGAGTAAACTCCCAACTTAAAACATTGCCAGGTTATCGAGACATCATCAACTTATTTGCCAATCCAGGCCAACTTGAATCGAGCATACGCTCCAACTTGAAATATGCACATGTATGCAACTATGGATGGAATACAACAACAACATAATCAAAAACTTATCAACATAACAACTTGAGCAACTTAGCAACATGAATCAACACTGGTCATAGGACCTACAACATGTTAATCTTCCACAAAATCGGGACAACACAATGTATAACAATTTCAACGCGAAAACGACAAAATCACGGCTTAATCGATTAGATTACTAAATTATCATTTTTAAATCTTCCAATCTACTTTAATTAACTTATTTCATCTCTACTTTAAGTCTAAGATCAATCCAACTCAAAACGGATGCGAAAACAAGACGAATCACCAAAAATTGCATTTTTTCGCACATGCCCTGCCCATACGCGTATAGCCACCTTGATACGCGTATTGGACTTGAATGTTATGCGTATGGCCTACGTATAAGGGTCTTGTTACACGTATTGCTTTGCCTGATACGTGTAACACCAGATCTGTTACGCAAATGACGAGAATGCTTCTAATTCTAATTGTTCTACGATTTCTCACACTTTCGTCATTTTGTTCAATCTTAATTGGGTTTCTACATCGATTTTACTCTCAAAAACTCATGTATCTATTCATCTATCAAATTCTATTATCGATTTTATGAACCCTAACTTCTTCTACATGAATTCTTCGACAACAGTCAAACAACAACACAAAAAACATATACATCAACGATTATATCAACAATACAACAAGAACAACATGCTTTTTCATCATATATCAACATGAAATCGACAACAACAATCATATCACAAAACACACCAATGAAATTACACGAAAATCCCAACCTACATACGATCATCTAGTCTCGGTTATGGAATGCGAACCCCACCCTTACCTTGGATTGAAGGCAGCTCGAATTCACCACAAATATTCCCGCGAAAATCTTCAACCTAGCCTCTTCTGAATTTCCCTCTAGGACTTGTTCTTCCTCCTCTTACAATTTCTGATTATTCTATCTAATTAGGTTTTCAGTTTGTTTTTACTAAACTCTCACTAATTAACCTAATTACTAATGGGTCCAACTTAGCACCCCCAACTTACTACTCTTACACCATCAACTAGACCAACTTAATATTATACTAATAATACTTATTTTATTCAGTCGATTTATTTTAATTAATTAAACCACCCAAACACAACTTAACCCGCAACGTAAAATCGACTTAACAACTTTTATCACTTATCAACATAAACGACACCATATACCAACTCAAACAACTTAACGACACAAACGACTAAACGAAACTTAACACCTATAATCGGGAAACATACGCAATAATATTTAATTTAATTAATTAATTAAATACAGGCATTACAGTTATTCTCAACCCCAATGAGACATGCTAAAACCTGGTGGAGGCAAATGCCTATAGGTCAAAGTCCCTATTGGTGGAGGAGTTTTTGGAATTGTCCTAGGCCCAAAATATTGTAATATAGGTTCAGTATGGGCCATTGACTGCGTATACATTGAAATTGACATCGATGTGATAGGCATCGAACCCTCATTTGATGGCGTAGGTTCATATACAGTTGCTAAAATCGTTGGTCCTCCAGACGAAGACACGTTATGTGTCTCTCCACTACTTGATGTGTTTGGAGGATTTTGACTAATTGTCTGATTCAGGTTTGCCATTTTTCTTGTACGTTTTCTCCTAGGTCTATTTTCGTCAGGAATGGCTAACTTACCACTTCGTAATAACATGCAACGAAATTTGTAGAAGAGAAAGTACTCAAATGAAAAATGATGCAAATTTTCTTAGAACACATAAAACTTTTGCTTAAATTTTTTTTAGCACAAGTCCTACTAGATGTGCCAATTTGTTTACTGTGAAATTTGGTAAACAACCGCTGGTCTTCCAAATCTAACTTTGGTGACTCACAGGATCGATCAGATTGATTCTATGACATTTGTTAAGTGATTACTTGAAATATGTTTGGTAAATGATAATAAAAACCTCCACAATATTCAATAAAATGATGAAGAAAAGTTCCTTTTGATAGGTAAATGAAAGATAAATGACTAAGAAACTTAAATCGAAACAGTTGTAAGGACACTGAAAATAGACTCTGCAAGTGAACATAAAATTGAACAAATAAAAGATAAAGGTAAAACTTTAATGAAGAAAATTGATAACTTGTATTAAATAAAATGATGGTGTTGTTTACAAGTACATTTCTCTCACAACTCGTTTCTCTTTCACTTGGTACTTTGAGTAACACAGAGTTTTTGTACATAATTTAATACCCATAATCCTAACACTAGAACTACTTACTTATACTAAAACGAAATAACCTTTATTAACGATCTTCTTATGAGAATAAAACAAGTGTCACATTGCATGCTTTCCACCTTTAAGCACATGCCACTTGTCTTTTTTGAACCGGATGAGAAAAACATATTCCCTCCTTTACTTGAATTTCAAATCCCAATCAAGGCACCTTCAGTAGTACTTCATCGAATGACTTCTTCGATTGATGAAAAATACTTTTTAAGTTAAAAGAGTGTGTCTTCCCTTTTGTATCCACAAATGACGCCTTTGACTGAAAAACTCTTCAGAGCAATCTTGATCAAAACTAATTAATTCCTTCAACCATGATTCCAGTCGAAGCCTCTTAACTTCTTCTCACCAACATAGGCATCAAATTTAGGAGCTAACAGTGTGATGCTGGGTTCATCCCTTTTGTGTTGGAAGTCCAAGAAGCAACACAATGTCTCTAGATCGTCTACTGAAGTTGAATACCGTGCTTTGGCCGCCAATCACTTGTGAAATACAATGGCTACACTATTTCTTTCATGATCTACTTGTCACTTTTGATCAGCCAACATCTGTTTTTTGTGACTGTAAATCTTCCATTTACTTGGTGCACAATCCTACATTTCATGAGTGCAGTAAACACATTGAACTGGATTGTCACGTGGTGCGAAAGAAGATACAACCTAAGCTCATCCATTTATTGCCTATTTCCACTCATGATCAATTACCCGATATGTTTGCTAAGCCCTTATTTTCTCCATCCTTAAAGAGCAACTTAGAGTTAGACCTTTGTAGTATCTAATGCCCAACCTAAGGGGGATATTAGATTATATATTTTATATAGTATATTTGTATATTATAGTTGTAGCCTGTAGCCTTCTGACACGTGTACAAATTAGATTTATTGGCAAGATATATATATATATATATATATATATATATATATATATATATATATATATATATATATATATATATATATATATATATATATATATATATATATTTATTGATGATGAAGAATAATGGAAAATTACAGTTATAATTTCTAACTGTTTTCATAATAAACTATTATCTTTTCTCTTCTTCATGGATTTTCAATCCATTTGCTTCATCTTCACCAACGATTCTTCTGGTTATCTTTACATTAACAGCTATTAAATTGTTGTCGCGTTTTTGGATGTTTAAAATATTTAGATATTACATCTATTTAAATACATATTGGAACTGGATCACGTAATGTGGTCCGCAATTTAAAATCCTAAGACTTTTTTGTTCTCACTGTCCTTTCAATTCTATGCATTCCCTGCACAATTTCAGAAACTATAATTCTTGTATGGCAGTAATGTTTTGAGATTGTTCTAGAAAAGCTACTAACTTAATGATAATATTGTGCTGCAAGTTTTGCAATGGAACAAAAGCTTGATATTCTATATGAAATAATGATATTTCATTCCTTTGGACAGTGACAGTTCCAACAAATGAATATTGTTTCTTGTCATGATGTTGAACTTGCAGCATGGAGCATGCTACTCAGTTGCCTTTCAGTATTTGCAGAGATTCTGATATGTTGTTGCTTTGTTATTATCAATTTTATTCTCGAGAATCTATAATTTGGATCAAATTAGTCCTTTAATATATCACACTTGATTATGAAGGACCATTACTTAATTTCTTTTCTTGTCTTCAAATTATAATTCAACTGACAGAAGTCGATATTGTTAGATTGAATGTCATCACCAGGATTCGAACTCTGTGAGAACTATTGAATATTTACTCTAGTTTATCAAAAATAATAAAATAAAATAATAATCAAGTTGAATTGAAAAGATGCAACTAGCTTAAAAATTTATTGATATTATAACACATCAAGAACTATATACTCATTTGGAAATTGTAGTGCCATTAGCTATGGCTGAAGCTTTTTCTTGCCTTGTGTTACACTCCTGAGCGATATCTATTGAAGCTTGAACCCTCTTGAAGGTTATTTCTTTCATCTTCATCTACCTTTTTATACTCATAACACTTTGCAATCCACAAATAAATACCTAGATTCAAAGCACTTAATGCAGCCATAACCCAATAATAATCATCAAGGTGTGCTTTATTGATGTTATCTCCCAACCATTTCTCACCGGCTTTTGCACTTATTGCTTCAACAATGACTATAACTATGTTACTAACAAAGCTTCCAACTCCTACTATACTTATATACGCCGCGGCTCCCAAACTTCTGAGTCCTTCCGGCATTTGATCATAGAACAATTCTTGTAATCCGACGATAGTAAACGCGTCAGAAACACCTGTGATCATATATTGAGGAAGCAACCACCAAATATGCATTGGTAGTATTGCGCCCGGGTTGTCTATTAGACCGTGATTTTTAGCAGTGTTAACCCTTTTCGTTTCTACTAAAGCTGACACGGACATTGTGAGTATAGACAAAAATAGACCGACTCCGATTCTCTGCAACACCGTTATCCCATTGGTGTGTCCTGTGAACTTTCTAGCAAGTGGTACGAAAACTCGGTCGTATATTGGGACGGCGAAGAGGATCGTGACTCCGACTAGACCTTGAAGTGACGCGGGTGGAAACTGGAAATTCGATCCTATGGTATGGATCATTGTTCCGCCTTGTTTGATGAAATATGTGTGTCCTTGAGCTTGGACGACGGTGAACATTAAACAACTTAGCCATATCGGGATTAGACGGAGGACGAGCTTCACTTCTTCGACTTGAGTCACTGAACATAGTCTCCATGGATTTCTTGTTTTGCTTGATGCATCAACTTCATCAATTATTGCTGCTTTGTCCAAAAATCTGTTGCAAGAATATTATTTCAGTATGTTTATGAAAATTAGAAAATGATACTGTGATTCAACAAACGCAAAGGAAACAGAAAATCTAAAGCCACAATAAATTGTTGGTATCAATTCCAATTTCTAACCCCACATGGCCATAACAAAATTCATTAAACCATGACTTTTCTATGTATAACAAGTTGACCAAAAAATTCTCCAATGCAATTATTTATATTAAACTTGTTGGATCCTCTAAAGTGTTGTAGCTCACTGTAATTCATTCTCTATCGTTTGATTTCATCTAAAAGTTGATCCAATGGATTATTGGATTAAATCCCCCTCTTTATCTTGTTAAATATTTATTGTATATGTTATGCAATTTGTTGACACTATTTTTTTTTAGCTAATAGTCTAATTACTAGAAATTACCACCATAAAAGTGAATAAGTCATATGTCCTAAGTTTAAATCTGCACTTACCATTAGATGTTTCTGCAGATATTTTTGCACAGATATCAACTGAAACAAAACTCAAAGGTTTTTGTCAATTCAGCACAGTAAAATCTTTACAAATTTAACTTTTTTTATCATGATTATTCCCTTTGATATCATGTTAGAATTAGAGTTTGACCTAACTCACCTTACAAAACCAGTTAGTAAGGTGGGGAGTGTCACTCTATTTAAACCCTTTGTGAGTTATATATTTAGCCAATGTGGGACTTGATTTTTCCAATAGTAATAAACCATAGGCCAAGCTGCAGCTTTAAAATTTTGAAGGACAAGGCAAAAAAATATCTATAATAGGCTATTATAGGCCAACCTTCATCCTTAAAAATCTGTTTATTCTCACCCTTATTCTCACCCCTACCGATACGGACATGCATGACAATTATACTCAAACTTCAATTATGTTATGTTTATCATGAAAAAAATTTGAAAAGTGTTAGAAAAGCTATCTCTAATAGTCCCCAAACACTCCTTCTATGATTGATTTTCTTTTTCTATTAGAATCTTACCAAATAGGTAATTTGTGTGGAGAGTAACAAAACTACCAATCCTCAACATTTCGTTTTAGGAAAATATGTTAAATTTTATATAAGAAAGTTAACTCACCTCAAGAAAAACCAACCAACTAATTCAACTTCTAGTTTAAAAAGAGAAGGCATTTTGTGTAGAAAACTAAAATTAAGAGAATTATTGCAATTTGCATAAAAATGGAATGAGTATATAAGAAATGAATAAAGAGTGGTACCCACCTATATTGACGAGTATGAAGCAAAGTGTGATATTTAGGTTGAAGAGGATGATGATGATGAGGTTCATGTTTGTCTTCTTGACTATAACAAAAATTGTTAGTCCCCACCGTGTCTTGCACGCGCCACTTGCGAGATGCGGCGACAAAAACTTGGGCCAGTCTTGTAAGTGGGCTACCTGTAGGGCCTTCTTTTCTGTACCTTTTGATTCCCAATAAGAAGATTGCCAATGCCATTGCCAACACTCCTGCCAATACTCCTAACCCCACTCCCCACCCAACATTGTCCTGTGTTTTTCAAATATTTATTGTTAGTATCAGAATCTATTCGCAGAATAAATATATCAATTATATTAATTATTCAACGAATCTATAATAATTTATGACAATAACAAATATTTAAACATACATATACTTATAAAAATAAATCACATACATAATCATAAAAATTAAATTAATTTACCTGAAGATAAACAGGTAAAAATACAGCGGCAGTCGAACCCGCGACAATGCCCAAATACCACCAATTAAAAAACGAACTCTTTGCATCCTTCTCTTCCGGCGTATCGTCGTCGAACTGATCGGCGGCAAATGTCTGGACACATGGCTTATGACCTCCTTCACCAATGGAAAGCACATAAAGTGCAAAGAAGAAAAGTGTCTTATGTCTTAATACCGACACTGAAAGTGTCAAGAAAACCATGCCCTATTGAGAAAAATAGATTCTTATACATCAAAATCAATAACCTAACTAAAGTTTTTTTTATTTAATGAATAATTAAATTGTAAGAGTAATAAGGACAAATAACCCACAGGAAATGTGCATATATCGTGAAATGGAATATTGAAATTGAAATCATGTGATATGCTTTAATTGTACTATGTGTGTGTGAAAGGTACTCACAAGAAAGAGAAAAAAAATGATTCATATAAAGTTTAAGAAACAAAATCTGATATTATTTTATGGTTGGAAAGAAATATTTTATTTAAACATTAGGATTATTAAGCATCTTTTCGAAAAAATAGTTATTTTATTAACCTGTATTTTTATTCTATTCTGGCTAAGGATATAATTTAGTGACAGCATGATTGATATTTGTAAGAGATGTACTTGACTAAAAAATATAACACGTAAAGTTTTGGAAAACTAATTGACTTTGATGAATTATGAACATTTCTAGTGAAGAATACATATGAGATGATAGCTAAGTTTTGTCTTATTATTAACCTAAACCTATCCTGTAATATTATGGTCTATAAAATTTCAAAAAGATATAAAATTAATTTATATAATGCAATACATTAAATAAATTTATTAAATATTTCTCTAACTAAAAACAAATATTTTTATAAGAAAATTATATTTATATATAGAGTAATATTAAAGAATTATGATCTCTAGTTCTTGCTTCAAACAAGTGTGGGACCTTATGCCATAATGCATATAACTCCACAAACGACAAAAATGTTGCATCACAAAGAGGAAATAGCACAGTAGATTACAGCAGCAGAATCAAGAACCATAAAAAAGTTATAAATTGAACTTTAATATTAGAGTGGGTATATAATAAAATAAAAAATTACATAGTGTCGGTGTAAAAAAAAAATTGTATACATATAATATAACCATTTATATTGTATTAAAATATTTTATAAGCTATAATATAAAATAAATAATTATGAAAAAACGTCTGATTGCACAATTGACATGTGATTGTACAATTATGAAAAATCTGATATATAGTTATTATTGATAGAGACATATAACTAGTGTGATGAGTGAGAGAGATAGAAAAAATATTTACCACGAGATAAATGAGTGAAGATAGGAGTATGGTGTTGAAGCGACCCAGATAGGAATCAGCTACGAAACCACCAAGCAAAGGGAAGAGTGAAGAAACACCAACCCATGTGTTGACGTTTTTCACAGCTGTAGTTGTGGGTTCATTCAGAAATTTTGTGAGGTAGTTTATGAGATTTGAAGCCAAACCTTGGTATGCAAATCTCTCAGCAAATTCCACAACTATACGAAAGGAATATAATCAATTACATGAAAATTCGGGGAGATTAGAAATGGGTGATGGAGGAAACTTACATATGATGAAGATGGCAGCATTCCAACCACCCTTTTTGGTGGTGCTGTGGTGGATGAGGGAGTTGGTTTTGCTCTTGCTTGGGCTATCTGCCATGATTTTGTTTGGTTGTGGATTTTTATAGGGTGAGATGGAATGTGAAATCATGTTTATGAGGAGGTTATTTGGGGATTTTATAGGGGATCATGGAGTACTGTTTGTATTTTGGTGTGTGGGGTGAGAAAAGGAGCACTAGTAGAATTTTAGGATAGAGAATAAAAAATTGTTTAATTTGGCTACTTTCTCTATCTAATTCTATTTCTTTAATTTTTTTTTTCATAAATTAAACTTTTAAATGGTGAAAATTTGGGTATTTTTCAATTTAATTAGATGTTAATATCCTCAACCAATCAAAAATTATAATTTAATATTATATTATTTTATTTTACTTAAAATAAATTAAAAGTTTATCATAATTTATACTAATGATATCAGTAATTAAATTTATGAGTATCAACAAGATTTACCTTTTCAAACTTTTTTTTGCCTTAAATATGGTAATGGTGAGTATATGGAGAAGGAAAGGAAAACAATACAATGTAGTTTAGGAAAATTAATAATAATGTTTTATAAAGGAGAAAAATATCACAAATATTAATTATTTTATCATATATAATTTTAAAATTTCTAAAGCACTATATTTTATTTTAGTTTGGTCAAAAATTGAAGACTTGGTAAAATAATATTTTATCATGTTTGATGAAGAAAGTGGTCATTTGAATGAACAAAATAAATCTCCCTCGTTATCTCTCTAATTTTTTTTATTAATAAATAATTATTGTCGTTGTGAATTAGAAGAGTACTTGTAGTATAAGAAATAAGGCATTGCATTATAGAGGTGTATATATGAAATTGATGTCTATCATCATGTATGTGCACGAGTCTCATAGGTGAGTTAGGAAACTCCATATATACAAGAGTCATGGTTTTGCAACAAACTAACTATCATGAATGCAATAATGCAATGAAGTCTAGAGTCACAATTCTATCATGGTATCATACTTTTAATCGATCTCTTCCTTTTTCTGTTACGATCTCATCAATCTCAAGGCACATAAAAGATTCTTCTTTCTTGAGCTTCCATGGCTGAAGCTTCGCAAGTTGCTCTGGATGCACCAATTGGAAGCTTGATCCAGAATTCACAGAGTTTTGCAATCAATGAATCTAAGTCATCATCTTCACATCAACTTGGAATGAAACTATTGATCGAGTTGCGGGATAATAACTATCTCTTATGGAATCAACGGGTAGAGGGTGGCATTCTTGCTCAAAGAGTGCACAAGGTAGTAATGAACCCTTGAATTCCATATAAGTTCAAGATTGTGCAAGCTCATGGTGAACGCAATGTTTCGGACGCATATCAAGCATGGATAATGTAAGATCAAAATATATTCATTTGGCTTCTCTCCACCATTTCAGAGTTTCGGATGCATATCAATCATGGATAATGTAAGATCAAAATATATTCATTTGGCTTCTCTCCACCATTTCAGAGTCAGTGTTACGTCATGTACTATCTTACAAACATGTGTTTAAAGTTTGGGACAATATCCACAAGTATTTTAATGCTCACATGAATGCACGAGTTAGGCAACTTTGTGTTGAAGTGAAATCCGTCAAGAAAGATAACAACTTTATCAAATTGATTCAGAGCAAGATCAAATTGATTCCATTCTTATGGTCTACTAGAGAAGTATAATTCATTTGCCATGCAAATGTATGACACATTTGAGCCTCAATCACTCTATCATGAGGAAGCTCTTCTCTATGTTCGAGAGGCTCAAGTTGACAAGTTTTGGATGGGATTGGTCGTGTCATTTATAATGGACAATATAGTGCATGAAAATCATCAAACAGGTGTTATGCATAATAATATTCCAAGCAAACGAGATCGAGGACACATGTCACGCTAGATGTCTTGGTATAAGGCATTACTCGTCTGGAGCCAGACCTACATGCCATTTGTGTGTGAAATATGGCAATTTTGTAGTTGATTGTTGACATAGGTTTGATGAGAATTTTAGACATGCACCAACTCAATCGAAATCACCAGAATACTTATATGCTTCAATTGATAAACTTGAAGCCTCGCCATCTAATCCTAAGGCATTGGCTATGATGGCAATTTCACAAGAGTATTCTTTACTTAGGGATCTTAAAAGACTCAAGTGTTTCTCATCATTTTACACCTAACTCTTCTTTCTTACATACCAAGAATTCATATACAAGTCTTAGAACTATCATTTTACACATAACTCTTCTTTCTTACATACCAAGAAATCATAAAAAAATGCCTAGTTTTCTTTGGCGGGATGGGATTATTGTGATATGAGCCCAATACCAAGGCTCAAGTTCATCCTAGACTTTAACATGGATAGACACTGTACTGCCATGACATATGATCATGATGAGTGGCGGCGTGTTTCACACCCAGATTGCGACCGCCTTGGAACTATCATGTGTGGGGATTTCCTCCACTTCAGGATACGACCTTGATAGTTATGTGCATCTGGTGACCGATCATTGAGGACCTTTGTGGAAACATCCCTCTCCGGTGGTGACAGTGGCAAACCACATTTGTTGGCAAACCCACTCGCACCCGAGGGCCCACTAGGAACTTGCATAGGATGGTCTGGTTCTCTCGTAAGAACTCAGTTAAAGCATTTTTCGTATGACAATAGTATAGTACTCTTCAGGATGAATGTATTATTGTTTCTCAATCTCAGTGCTTGAAGCTGGGAACTTATGAGGGATGCTTGTTTTTCTAGACTCAGTTGAGACCTACTATTTTAGTGTATAATACCAAACCATTTCTCGGAGATGTTGAATGTATAATCGCTACTCGAACCGAGAGTCCGTGATGTTGACCTGTAGTAGCACACATGTGAGATGGGGGATTGTTTTCAAGTTTGCCGAAACCTTAACCTTCAACATACCCACTTCATCAGTGTTATTCTATGATGTGGTCCAGTTCTATGTGGTTCTTCGGTTCTTATTTCTAGGGTTCTGCATAGAGATAATAGTATTATTATGACTCTCCACAGATACTTGGTTCACTGCTCAACACCAACATCCGATCATTGATCACATGCCTACTGCATACATGACATCATAACATTTCTGCACGCATGTTCACTCATTTTCGAGGATCGCATATCTGAATCATGTCGTTGGACTTTTTCTGTATTAAAACTTGAACCTAAGCAGATATATTCCTTGGAAATAACGGAACATGGCATTTGCATACATCATTACATTCATGAGACTAGAGAATGTTTCATGGACTTTCTCCACAACTTTTGGCTCCAAAGCCTCTTGACACACAGTTGCTTCCCGTTCCCCAAAAGAAGTTTAAGGGCAAAAAATGTGAACAAAGGCCGAAGAAGCCTGAGGTTAAGTTTGATTTGATCCTAGTGTCGTACGCACAGTTGCTTCCTTGCTTGATCGAACTCAAACTGGTTGAACTCGTCACTTTGGTAACCCTGCCTACAAAGCTTCCTCCATATTTTGATGCCAGTGCTAGGTGTGATTTCCTTTCCGGTGCACCTGGCCACAGTGTGGAAAAATGTAAGAGGTTCAAATATCGGGTCCAAGAGCTCATTGACTCAAAAGCAAGTGAGTTCGCACCAATCAGTAGGAATGTGTCAAGTGATCTCATATTAGCTGTAAAAGAAAGGAGTCATATTTTCCTCTTCATATGGGCCATCTCAAATCAGGGGCGTGTTCCTCCGCCTTGGGTCATAAAGTCATCACGCCAACAACCTTTGCCCATTCACCGATCAAACATGGAAAAGAAAGGGCAGAAGGAGTTTGGATATTTGAATTCATCTTAGCAACAGAGTTATCAAGAACAGGGGAGACTCAGACTCAAGAAGCCCGAGAGAGTGTTTACTCCAATTCTTATCCCTTACAATCATGTATTTGCTCGTTTGCTCAAGAACTCTTTGATTCAGCCAAGGAATGTCTTACCAATGTCGTACCTTATTCCTCTAGATTATAATATGGATGTTATGTGTGAATTCCACTCGGGGACGTTTGGACATAGAATTGATGAGTGCAAAGCGTTCAAACACAGTTTCCAAGATCTAATTGATTCAGGGGTCATTATACTAGAAGGCTTCCTCAGGAGTTGAAGCCTCCTTTTCAGGTTGGCCCTGCAGGTTGCGCATGCATCTTCAGAGGCCTAAGTCGGATGATGATCAGGAAAATAATTGTTGAACTAGGGGGTGTAGAATTCTTTGATGTACACGAATTGCTTTGCTATGTTTTGGGATAACCTTCAAGGTTGTTTATAGAATCTCCTATTTTGTTCTTTGGTTGTGGCCTTTTCTTGTACTTCGGTATTATTGACATTTGTTGTATGACTTTTCGCGCGTTCGTGCATTATTGCTCTATGATAGTTTATTTTTGGGCGCCATTGTCTCAACTTTTCCATTTTGGCAGTTTTATTTCGATAATGTACTCTCAATGCTCAGTACTTTCTCTGTACACACTCATTCAACGCCTTATCTTATAGTGTAGCATTCTGTAGGTGTATCTGTCCTTTCATCTGAATGAAGTTGGGATCGGGGGATAAAATATCCCAAATGAGTAAAATGAAATTTCCATGCATTCATGCATATAATTTCTTGCATTCTAATAGGTTATCTAGGTTTCCTAACTTATTCGGTTATTTCAGGAAGGATTGCAAACCATTGCCCTCACAGGTACGCCACTCGACAAAACCAACGGTACATCATGGATGATGTGCAGACTGAATAGGCTGAGTTCCATCAATGCATGAACGAGTTCATGAATTTGATCTAAGGGGTTACCCTGGGGCAACAAGAGCTGTAGGTTGTTGTTCAAAGACTTGATGTACCGCAAATGGAGATTCCAGGTGCCCGAGTCAATGTAGAGGCACAAGGTAATCATGTCAACGTCACTGGTGTGCCAGCAGGAATTGAAAGGCCTCATACCCCTATGAGTGTTCATGTTCCAATTCATCACATGGAAGACAATCAAGTTGATCAGTTCTCTCTGTTGAATGAGGACTTGGGATTTGGTGCTGGGGGAAATTTCCAGATGTTGGATGAAAAGGTTCGGGCTCTCGAGTGCAAAAATACTTTGGGAATTGACTTCTCAGACATGGAGTTGGTGCTGGGTTTGGTCATCCCACCAAAGTTCAAAGCTCCTGGATTATATAAGTACTACGGGAATTCATGTTCTAAGACCCACCTTCAAGCTTACTACCGTAAGATTGCTGTTTACACTAAGGACAAGAAACTATGGATGTACTTCTTCCAGGATAGCTTGTTTGGAGGATCCCTAGAATGGTATATGAAGCTGGAATAGACTATTGTCCGTAATTGGAAGGAACTTGGAGAGGAGTTCCTTAAAAAAATACCAATACAATATTAATATGGCCCCTAGAAGAACTCAGTTGCAAAGTCTGTCACAAAAGAATTTTGATAGCTTTAAGGAGTATGCGTAGAGGTGATGCGAGCTAGTTGTAAGAGTTAAACCACCACTGCTTGAAAGAGAAATGGTATACTTATTCATGGATACTCTCCTGGGGCATTTCATGGAGCGCCTCGCAGGGTTTTCATCAAGCGGATTTTCTGACATCATTCTGACAGAAGAAAGGATTGAGAGCTGGATGAAGCAAGGTAAAATTCAGAGCAGCGGTGCCTCCACGTCCGGAACTAAGAAGTCATTCTTGAACAGACAGAAGAGAAAGGGCAGTGAAGCAGGGGCAGTGTATGCCCAACAAAATAGGATAAATCCGGGTTCATCTTACCAGACGGAACCCGTGATTATCTCAGGTGCAACACATCCACAACAACAAAACTATCGGCTACATAACCCCCAACAAGGTCGTTAACAGCAACAAAGGAGGGAAATAGTTTTTGACCCTTTTCCAATGTCTCATACCGATCTACTTCAACATTTACTTCAGTTGAGATTGATTGAGCTTCGCAAGCTGTCCACACCTCCTGCTCCATTACTGGATGGATGGGATGCTAACGCCCGCTGCGATTTCCATTATGGGGCACCAGGACATCATATTGATGGGTGTAAGGCTTTTCACCACAAGGTGCAGGATTTAATCGATTCGAAAGTTGTCAACTTTTCTCCAAACAGATAGGGGAAATGGCATTTGTCTTGGTTTGAAGTCTTCTTATCAAAGTCTGTAAGAAAAGAACTAAAACGATAAATCCATAAGTATTCCAATACTCTCAGTAATGGCAATTGTGTGTTTTTTCTTCAATGCATTTTCATCCGTAGCGAGGGGAACTACGTCGCTCTGATTCTTCATTGGTCATGGGTCAATAGAGATACGTAGGCAGAAGATCGTCAGATCTTTGCAAGCAACCTTGTGGGGAAACTTTATTTCTCAGCTCTACTCTTTCCTTCAGAAGTCTCGTGTCAGTATTTCAATGTCGCAGCCTTAAGGTCAAAATAATTGGAAAAGGAGGTATGATTTCCATGTTGGGCATGTGGCTATTTAGTTGAAGATTTCACAGTCCATGAAGAAGCTACTGGTCATTAAAAATATCCAAGACTGATAAGTCCAGACGGAGTCACGTCTCCTCAACTACGACAATGTTCAGTTTCGTTACTGCATTTTCATTTGTAGCGTTTATCTGTTTGCTTAAACATTTGTATACATGCATGAAACATGTTCGTTTTGAATGTTAAACATAATAGAACACACATGTTTTTCTTTAAGTAATCCACTTGTATTCACTCATGATTTTGTGTATGTGCATTGCAATACCAACTGTTATGCTTACACTCTATGAAAGAGGATGACGAAATAAGAACGCAAAAATATCTAATTGTGAGATTTTGAAAAAGACCATGTTGATGATGTACAGGCCTTATTTCAAATCCCAGTAGCTGGATATATAAGGAAGATAGCCCCTCGCTAACCCCTTTGATCCTTGAAGTAGGAGTTTTCTTTTTTGCATGAAAAAACCCTTGCATTTAACCCAGGGGTAGGGTAGGCGTCAGCTAGTTGGATCGAGTGTTCCGACTTTCCTAAAGGAGTGCGCATTTGAGGATCCATTTCCTAAAGGTGAGCTCTTGTGAAGATTAGCTAAACATAGGAATGGAGGACATCACGAAGAGGGGGCACCAATAAACTTCGAGCCTATATCCTTTGTTTCTATAACCGTAAACCAGGCCATGATAAAAACCCTCAAAAGTCCTAACTAAAATAGGGTTATTTTGAGAGCATACTACCACAAGATTGTGTTCCCGACTCCTTTGAGTTGTGCTAAAAGATCCTTGATGGTATTGTATTTACATGCTTTCATAAAAAATCAATGTCGTATCTTAACTAGTGATTTGCTCACAAAGGTTTGTGATATCTTTTCAATATGAACTTCAAGATTAACATGTGTGTTGCATTAGAATTTTCATTCTCAAAATAAAATATATTCTTCCTGCATACATCTGTTTCGCATCATAGAAGTTCACATACGAAACTTCAGTCCAGAAGCTTAATTTGGCCAAGTTGAGAAGTCTGAAACTGTTGAAGGACAATCATGTTGAGATGGACTTTTCCAAGAAGCTCTTTTGAGTATAGGCTTTTCCAACAAGTTGTTTTAAGTGCAATTAATCAGGGGCAATCATGTCGGGCAATCTCCTCACAATTAGGACAAATCGGGACAAACACGTTGAAATTTAAATCTCTCAAAGAGAAATTAGTCTGGGTATTTTCTTCAAAGCACAGTCAGTCAGAGGTGATCACTTCAAGGCTTGTACTGGGGCAGGCCACCCCAAGAGCACTAGAAGTTATTCTTTCCGGAAGACGGTTAATTAGAGGCACCTACCCAAGGTTCAGAATACTGGGACATAATATCTCATAATGATATGAGGTTTTTCATGAATCCTCACAAGGTAAACTCTTGCATAGACTTTGAATTATAGGGCAGTTATTTCGAGATCCTTAGAATCTCTCCAAGAGTTTGAAGACACTGAGGTACCTCGGATGCCAGGTTTTTTGTAAAATCCTCTTGATACAATTTCTTTCGATAGACCCTAGTCTGAGGCGTGTTGAAAATTGCAAGGAACCACTGTTCACCCATAATCAATACGCAGTCGATTAGCCCAGAGGCAAGAAACAGAGTCGTGGCCAACACAAGGTATCAATGAGCTTTTTCCTCAACACAAGGTATAAAGGAGCTTTTTCCTCAGCAGGCTTCATTAATCATGATTCCTCAGCAAGTCTCATCAGACTGTCTTTTCTCCAATAGAGCAACAAATAGGGTTTGTACTCCCCGAGCAAAGGGTATCATTATTAAGAGATACTCTATATTTTATCATCCCCAACATGAGACGCTTCATATCTCTTATCCCCTGCAAGATACGACTAAAACTCTTATCTTCAAGCATTCTCATTGATGTTCTCCATCATCCCCAGTAGAGGCGGAGATTGAAACCTTTCCCAGCAGGACAACAAAAGGTTGATATCCCTAAGCAGAGAGTCTTCCTTCAACAGAGAGATATTCTTCACAAGAGTCTTCTTGTCCCCCAACAGTACAGGAGGATTCCTTATTCCCTAGCAGTGGCGAAGATAGTGAGAAGTTGGATGGTTTTCCTTCTGGCACAGTGAGGTTCGCATTCTTCCCCAACCTAAGTCCAATCCTCATTGGCATCTCTCCTCCAACAAAGGACTTCGTGCCTGAGTGATTTCCTAGCATAATTTTTCCTCAGCATGGTATCAACAAATCCTTTCCTCATCCCGGTCGGAAGATTTTCAATTTCCCAATGGATTTCTACGGGTGACGTACCCCCCAATCAAGTTCATGCAAGTTAGGGCTTTCTCCCAACAAGGTTTTCATCCTCAAACTTCTCAAAGTCCAATTTATTGGTGGTAGATCAGAGCCAGTGTATCATTTGCATCCTCACCAGCAGACATGTTATTCCCTACATGGATTCCTAAAATCAATTCAGTGATTATTTCTTCCCAGTAAAGCTATTGAGTTACTTGTCACCTCCTCATTAGGAGATCCCCTTGCATTCGTATTTAGTAATTATCATTACATTTGCATCCTCTAAAGTATAACATTTCCATCATTATGGAGCATTATGCCATGGAAAAATTCAAACATATGCATACGAAGCATAAGTTAGTTTTGGTACCTTGCACAAAAGCCCAAAACATTATTCTTTCAATCAGACCGAAACTATCCCCATAGAGAATTCCAAGTTCATTCCTCAATACTATTACTCTTACTAGTCAATACTTGTTATTCCCAATTGAGTATCATCTAAGTACGATGATCTCAGTCTTGTTGAATCCGTCTAAGTACGATGGTTTCATTCTTTTCAATTCTGTCTAAGTACGATGTTATCGTTCCTGTTGAGCAATCATCTAAGTACGATGATCTCATTCATGTTGATTCCGTCTACGTACTATGGTCTCGTGTCTTTTGAGTTATCATCTAAGTACGATGATCTCATTCTTGTTGATTCTGTCTAAGTACGATGATCTCATTCCTGTTGATTCCATCTAAGTACGATGGTCTCGTGCCTTTTGAGTTATAATCTAAGTACGATGGTTTCGTGCCTTTTGAGTTATCATCTAAGTACGATTATCTCATTCTTGTTGATTCCGTCTAAGTATGATGGTTCCATTCCTTTTGATTCCGTCTAAGTATGATGGTCTCTTTTCAAGATCACTCACAGTGTATCTTGTTCGCTTTATCTCCCAAGTGGGATAAATGCTTTTTGATTTCGTCCAAGTCCGGTGTCGTTCTTATTTGAGTTGTAAATCGATTGATATTACTCATCTTTGCTTGAGTCGCAAATTGAATGATATTATGTTATCACATCCCTGGTTATGGATCGGTTGATACCATTTCCTTGTTAGATCGGTTGATCTTGTTTGAGTTGTAAATCAGCTGATATTACTCCTCTTTGGTTGAGTCGTAAATTGAATGATGTCATGTTCTCACTTTCTTGGTTATGGATCGGTTGATACCATTTTCCTGGATAGATCGGTTGATCTTATTTGAGCTGTAAATCAGTTGATATTACTCCTCTTTCTTGGAGACTTAAATCGAATGATATTATGTTCTCACATCTTTGATTATGGATCATTTGATACCATTCCCTTGACAGATCTATTGATCTTATTTGAGTTGTAAATCGATCGATGTTACTCCTCTTCCTCGTTTGATTCGCACGTCGAATGATGTTATGGTCTTATTCCTCAATACTTGTTATCCTCATTTGAGTTATCATCTAAGTACGATGGTATCTTTCCAATCTCACTCACAGTGTGTCTTGTTCGCTTTATCTCTTAAGTGGGATAAATGTTTTTCGATTCCGTCCAAGCCCGAATTTGTTTTCTTGAGTTGTCATCCAATAATGACATTCTTCCCAACATATTTCTATTTCCCACAAAGTACAAATTTCCTGGTTTATTCGGGTATTCAATCCCTCCATACCATGAACTTCTGAAAGCAACTGGTATCATCCATTGAAGTCTACAGTGATTGAATAAGGGCAGCTGTAACACCCCAAAATTTGCCCTCTTATTTATTACCAACTTCAAGTAGCTTATGCTTCATTTCCATGTCATTTAGCATATTCATTCATACATTTCATACAATTAAAAACATATATACTGTCAATTGGTGTACATTTAAACACATATATTTGCACACATATATATGTACAAGGACCAAACTCAAAAAATACTTTATTATTACAAGGACTAAAAACAAAAACAAAAAACATAATGACAATGGGTGTATTTTGAGTTAAAGCATTGTTGTGATAAGTAATTGGTGTACTTTATGCACAATTCAAAAGAGGAGTAAGATAATTGCATACATAAACTAGCCAAAACCATAACATCTATTTCATTAATCATTTGGTACATGAACAAATGTCAAAATACATTAATTTTACAGGGACTAAAAACCAAAAACAAAAATACAGACACAAACAAATGGGATTCATCACCATTTGTGATAAGCAAGGAAGAACCCCCATGACCCAAACAACAAAAACTTCAACAATGTCACTTTTCTTTTTTCCTTCTCCAACTTAATCTTCACTTTTTCCTTTTTTTTAACCTCAATATCCTTAACAAACTCCTTCAACATTTCAGAACACTCACAACCACTTGAAATTTTAAGATCACTGGCTGGATTTCGTTCTATTTCATCATCCCAAATGAACAACTTGCATCCATACATTAACCCTGAGTTTTGACACTTCCAAAATCTTCTATTAGGGTTATCAACAGTGTTTGACATAAACAATTTCATTCTTCTATTGCAACCACAAACTGGTGCTTGAATGTGATGAGATTGTGCAGAAGAAGAAGATGCCATTGGAGACGATAGGGAAGAAAGAAGAAAGAAGAAAGCTTGAAGAAGAAAGACCACAATGTGATTCTATATTTTGGATTTGGTCCCTCTAGAATAAATAGGAAAATGACAAATCCACATGTGTAAATGAGAATGCCACTTGGATTATTGAGAAATGCCAAACGACCTGCCACATAAGCACCGTCTGCCACATCCCTTTTTTTTTAACGTCTAACTCACAGTAGGGACTAAAACCAAAGCGTTTTGGAAATGTGGGGACTTAAACCGAAAAAAAAAACTTTCAGGGACGAAAACCAAAAACTCGCTAAATTACAGGGACTAAAACACTATTTAAGCCATAAAAAATATATCATCGATTGAGGCATGGGGCATGTGATCAAGGGTTATTCAGGGATACTATCAATTATCGGGTCTCAGAAGAAAAATAATCTTAAAACAAATGACTAAGGCCGGATATCCAAGATTTTCCACCAAAAGAAAAAAATTCAAAATTTGGGTCAAGTAATTGGTTACCATCCTGGTAGTAACCGATTACCACATGCAAAAAATTTGAAAAAAAAAATGCAAGTTTTTAGCTTGGGGAGGCTTTCCACACTTTTCACTTCAACATTGCACTTCATTCTACTACTTTCCAAGGGAATATTTTAAGAATATAAAGGAATTGAATATTCCTACCTAACTTTTAACTAACTCCTAAGTTAATCCCAAACCTAATCCCCAAACTAATTCTCAAGCCTCACTCCTAACCCAAACCACACTCCAAGCCTAGCATATATATACTCATTTTTCCCTCCAAACTAAAGAAAAACACTTCATTTTCTCACTTCTATCATCACCCTCATTTTTATCTCACTTTTCTCCCATTTCCCAAAACCTCACACAAAGCTTCATCTTCCAAAGTTCTTTAAGTTTTGCATTGAAACTTGAAGAATTTGAAGCTAAGCCTCCATCATTGCATTGATTTCATGGATTGTTGAAGCATTTGCTACTGTTTTGGTGTTAATTTCATATCTTGGAAGTGATTCTTGAAGAGATTCATCAAGATTTTTCATCAAATCGCATTTATTTTGCATATTACCGCGGAAGAGCATCGAATATACGGTTTTCTCTTCTATCACATGTTGATTCTTCATTGCAACAATTACCAAAGCAAACCTCTGATTTGTAGGTTGGTGAATCTCATTCTCACTTCTGTTTTAACTTATTCCTCTTCTTCTCGACACGTGTGTTCTTCATGTTTTGTTAATTTTTGACAATTTAATTGATTGAATCATTAGGGTTTAGAAACTTGATGTGTTTGTGGTTCCAATTGATGTTAAATTGTTGCATTTAGGTGTAGTTTTCATGCTCAATTGATAGGAATTACATTAGAGCTTATTTGAATAAGATGGTACTGATTTTCCAAGAAACAATAGAATTTTTTATTCTGGTCTTGAAGTAACCGGTTACCACCCTGGTAGTAACCAGTTACCTATGTTAATTTGTGCAAAAACTGGTTTTTTTTAACTGGTAACCGATTACTACCCTGGTAGTAACCGGTTACCACTGAACCAGAATGAAAAATTCTTGTTTTTTCTTGCATTTTTGTTATATATTCCCCCTTTAATCATCATGGATCTTTAGTATATGATTTTAGGGAGTTTTTAGGAGCTGTTTTGGTGTTGGTGCATGTAGTTCTGACATCTTTCGACGCGTGTGTTGTTCATTTCCATTTTTTTTGCATAATTGTGAATTTTGTGTTTATGATGAATTGTGAATGTTGATCCCATGTTTGAACCTCATTGTTAGCATGTTAATAATGATTTAAAGTTCTATTTTTCATTGCTTTTGTTATCAAGGCTTGTTTTGGACACTCACGCGCATAATTGAACATGTTGCATCTTAATTGATAAAAGTACATGATCCATGTATGCTTGCACATGTTTTTGATTATATGATTGCTTCATGTTTGCATTTCATTCGTTAATGTTTGAATTAGATTAGAATGCATTGTAATGCATATTCATTTTATTGCTTGCTTACATTAAATGCTAACTTTTTGAAAATTCACATTATGGTGTTTATGAAAATCCATTGATGTAAAATGATTGAAGTGTTTGCATTCTTACATATCCATGTTCATATCACTCATGTTGCATCCTTTGATGTTGTTATGTGATGCATATGCATGCATTGTCGCTCATGCATTTACATTTTAAAATGATTAAATTCTACCATGGTTTTCACTGTTGTATTTTGAAATAGAAGTTGTTAATTGTATGCTGCCTTGCTTTGCTTTTGCACTTTTTACACTGGTTATCATGCTGTTAGGTAGCTGTCATAGGTTGTTTGCATACCATTTGCTTGTGATAGCTGATTATGGAATGAAGCATTGTTATAGCTGCTAACTTTAGGTTTTAGCTAGCTTTTAGGTACCCTAAGGCTTAGGTTTGAGTCTAGTTTGAACATTAATCACTTTAGGAGATGTTTGGTACTTAATTGTCTTCCTTTTAATCATTTTTTACTTCATAAATCATGAATTTTACTAACATTTTCAGGGGCTAATGGTAAGTATAGGATGTAGGTGTGCGCCTACATCCTACCTTCTTCCTTACTCTTTTAAGCATTCTTTTATGTGATTGTGATAAGCATGTTATGCTTCTTTGACATTTCACTTTCTCTTCATCCCTTTGAGTTCTAATCTCATCTTCAATTCTTGAAATGAGTTAGAATTTGTTCTTCTTATTTTAAGATTAGAATACCTCATTAACCATAAGACCTTCATTGTACAATAACCTAGGGTGAGTCTTAGTTTCCCTTAATGCTTTTCCTTTTTCAACTGGAGTCTTCTCTTTCTCATATCTAAACAACTCAAAACACCTAATAAAGGTTAAGCTTTCTCATGTTCCAAGAGACTTTTCCATGTGATACTTGCACACATTCCATATGGGGATGAGGTGTATGATATCTATCATGATTAATAAGTCTTAGCATGAGGATGTTTCATAAACAACACATAAAAAACACTTCTACATCAAAAATACAAAAAACACTTAATAAAAAAAATTAGGGTAATGTGTTTAGGCCTTAATCTTTAGAAATAGGTTTGGGGATTTCCTCCATACCTAGGAGTATTTCTTATCTACCCCATCTCAGAGTGATGTAAGAAGTACACACTCCTTTGAATAAGACATGAATACATTATCCTATGCCAAATTTAATAAAGCTTCTAGAAATCTACAAACCAACAATTTCCCGCGGGAATTCTCTTCTCATCTCCTTCACTCTTAACGAAAGGACTCGCTTCGACTTGTCTCTTAGTAAGATGGTAAACGCACTTGTTCAAGGCGAGCCTGCAACACTTGAGCATAAATATAAGTAGTTAAATCATAAAAAAACACATACAAACAAATTTCCTCCCTGGTTAGGGGAACTACGTTGACTCTGATTCTCATTTCCCATGAGATAAGTAGGCAGTGGGTATGGCCTATTCGAGCATATTCTTTATTTTCCCTATATTTTTCCATACCTTTCTTTTCTCTTTTCCAATTCAGTAGTGTAAACACCCCAAATTTGCCCTCACTAAGTTCACACCATGGCTTGTGATTCTTTTCATTTGCATTAAGTTCAATCATATCATCTCATGTTGCATTTTTGCTTCACTACATTGGTTCAAAGTCATCTGCATCTAGGGTTTGTGATCTGAGAAATCAAGGAGCTATCTGAGCCACTCCAAAGTTCTTCTATCACCTCAAAAGGATCCATGTATGTTCAAGCATCATATTATACCTCCCAAGATCAAGGAAGTCAGAAAATCACAAGAACTGGCAAAGCATGGAAGCAGAGCCAGGTTTAATTGCACAGATAACCTAAAATTAGGGTTTTGGTTTCAGAGGCCATAACTCCAAATTTTTTGGTAATTCTTGTTTCTATTGGTCTCTATATGCTATAAGGATCATGCATATCAAGTTTGATGGAAAAATTCATTGTGGAAGTCATCTGATCACTGGGTAACTTCCTGAGCAAGTCAGAGCAAAATCAGGGCATCTGAGGCCCCCGTCAATGGACCCTGTAACACGGTGGGAGAATTGACTTTAGTAATGTTGCGGATAGCAAGAGTCGCCACCGACTTTTATTTTATCCAAAGGAAAGGCATAAAAGAACAGGAAAGACCTTTTAAAAGATTTTTGGGTCCGGGGGGTAGGTTATGTAAAGGGAAGGTGTTAGCACCCTTTACATCCATGGTTATCCATGGGCTCTTAGTTACTTAGTTCACTTTAAAATGTTTTTGAAATGTGAAGAGTGTGAATAGAAATTTTCTTAAAAGTTTTATAATGATCCATGTACGGATGCGTAAAAAACCTTTGTTTTGAAAATTTGTTTGAAATTGTGAAGTGTTTGAAATGTTTTTGAAGAGTGAGCAAATATCTAAGAGGAACCTACCCTAAGCTTAAGTCTTTTCTGTTCTTGAATCCTTTAAATGGTAAGACTATCCCTATTATTAAGGAATAGGTAGTCATTACCTTGGATGTAAGGGACAAGTGAAGGGTCATCTGTTTATTTAGGCAACTGTGGGGTGTATAAGCAATTTTGAAGGGACTATCATCTTTATTCGAAAGGGACAAGATCATTACGAAGGCAACATTCGAAAGGGACTTGATCTTTTATCTGTTAAGGGACTAGATGATGTGAAATTGAGGGACTTTGCTTTTATACACCCTACTTGACCTTTTTGATTAAGCAATTTGAGAGGTATCCCTAAGGAAGTGAGATGGCGATCAAAGATCGACTTACGTGTGTGAGTGTACAATTTTAATATTTATCTTTAAATTTAAATGATCTAAATTAATTTTAAATATACAAACATGTTTTTGCACTCCCTATTTACTAACCATAGCATAAAATATGAACAATAAACATTATTACTAAATATTACACCAAGGAACAATTACATAATAATAATAAAAGCAAATTAAATAAATAAGCAAAATATTAAATAATAATAATAATTGGGTTAGTAAAATAATAATAATAATAATAAATCACAATGTGGTTAGTAATAATAAATATAAAGATAAACATAATTAATAATATAAGCAAAAGAAATATTAAAAGATTAATGAATAATTATTTTTTAAGATTTAGAATAAAATATAAACAATTATACTAATTATTATGAAATTTTAAGTTATATGCAAATTATAAAAATTAAATTAGTTATACACATATTATGAAAATAGGATTATAATTATAAAATTTATTTAGCAATTTTCAACTATTTCTAAACATATATTAACAATTATTTATATACAAAAAATTAGATTATAAACAATTTATCATATTATCATATTAACAAAATTAAATTAAGAATTTTAATTTTAAACATACTTATATACAAGATTTAATTTATAAACAAATAATAAAAAAAATGTACATGATTAAATAAAATATGATTAAATTTTAAAGTAGAAGAAAATTAGGGTTTATTAGAAAATATTATGATTTATTTATTAATTAAAATATAGACAAGAATTGAAATAAACAAATAAATAATATTCACAATTAGGGTTTTTTTAAGAAATTAGGTTTTATAAAAATGTTTTAGGGTTTAGAAAATATTATTAAGATTAAGATTATAGTTTAATTTAGATTTAATAATAATAACAATAAACAAACAAATAAAACAATAAAAATAATGAAGGAAAAGAAAAGAAGGGGAGGCATGGTTTTGAACCCAGGACCTCCCAATACCTGGAGAAGCCTCCATCCACTGGGCTAGCCTGCGCGCAGGTGACAAGGAAAAGGATCCACTTGGTTTTATTGTGTAATCCTGAAAAATCAAAGAAAAAGAAACAAAACAAAAGGCCTGGGGGGATCGAACCCAGGACCTTCACATTGCACACAAACACACATACCATTCCAGCTGGGAGGGCGCTTCTGTTGATATAATAGCTTTAATTCATTATATATTAAACCTAATAGTTAAACTGAAAAATAAGAAAAATTTGTGGAAGCCAGGATTCGATCCCTGGACATAGACATCACACGCGCGTCCTTTGGCCAACTGAGCTACCACTACAACTGTAACACAAAACCATAAACAATTCTAAAAATAATATGGATAATTTTTGAATTATGAAATACGCGCGCAGGGTTCTTCTTCTTCCTTGGTACCTGCGAAATTTCCTATGAATTTTGCTACAATGTTTCCTGCGAAATTTTAAAACCAGAAACCTACGAAATTGGGAGAGCATTAAAACAGTGAAATTTCTTGAAAATAATTGGTGCATTGTGATCCCCAAGGTCCATAGAATTGTTCTATGTTCTTAGAACTTATTTATGTTAGGTTTAACGTAAAGCCCCAATCTCATGGCCGAAACCCTAGCCATGGTGATTCTTTGGTCCTGCATCAAAAATCGAATTGAATTGCCCAGAAACAATGTATGGAACACAACAAACATCATACAATCAACAAAATCCAATGAAAGGTCAGAAATCTATGAGTTCGAAAAAATCAAAAACACACAACAAACATGATTCGGTTCATGCATATGGGTCTGTTTCTGATGGTGATAATGATTGGGATGCATTCAGTGATGATCAAGGAAACGATTGAAGCACTTATTTCACTTGAAAAGTCACAAAATGTCAAAATCCGAATTTGAAAAATATTGATGAATTTGAAAATTTGAGAGTTGTCTTTGAGGCAGAATTTCGTGTCCTTGTGCATTAGGTTATGATGTATACTTATAATGGAATGAATTTAGGTCAGAAAAGTGGATCATTGTGTGAAAGATTTGATCAAAAAAGATTGAAAAATATTAAGCTTTAAAATTCAAATATTCTTGCATAAACCCTTTCTATTTCAAGCCAATCATCATTATTTTTGTATCAATTTGATCCAAGCTGCATTCATGATTTTCAAGAAGCTCAATCTCTTTTAAATATTTGACTTTTCTATTTTATTTTAATTTAAAATGATTTTAAATGAATTAAATCAAAATAAATAAAATAAAATGATAAAAAATCTGATTTTTAGAGACTTGGGTCGTGCATGAAGTATTGGTATGGATTGGGTCATCATATGGCAAGACCATTTAGAAAAAATTGGTTTTAAACCTCCATTTTCTTCATAAACCAACCAAAAATTTCCCAACTTTGCAAGGGCACACACCCTTCAATTTTAATGCTATGAGGGTGTTCTTGGACATTTTGGAAAGCTTGAAGAGTCCTCTAACCAACCCCACTGGTTTCATGTTCATATCATTTACCATTCTCAAGTTATGCCTTTTTGAAGTTGTTGACGTTTTGTTGACTTTCAAAAGGACCTATAATGTCTTAGCTCATACCTTCCAAATGAAGCATTTTTGGGCTTGGCTTGTGAGACACAAAGTTGTAGAGAATTCAATTTCCTTCAAAATGAGGTTTGGATGGAAAATTGGTGATGAAGCATGTGAAAGTTATGGCTGGTCAAAGTTCAGTTGACTTTTCGTGAGAAAACCCTAATTTAGAAACCTTTGATTCTTGATGATCTGAAATATCCTTGATGAATCATGATCAACCCTTGATAAAATGATGAATTTTACTTCATATACTTGATGTTGGCAAAAAATCATGAAGTTTGACTTTGGTTTGACCACAGTTGACCTCAGTTTGACTTTTTAACTACTTTGACTGATTTTGACTTATCTGATCATCTGACTGAGCAAACTTTTGAGAAAAGTATTGAAACTTGTCATGGGGATTCTTAGACACATATAAGATGTTATGAAGCTCACTTGAAGTCTTGGAAGTCCATTTAGCCTGATTAAAGTCAAAACCCTAGTTTTGGATGCACTGCTTAAGAGAATGCCTTGTCTGAGGGAATTGTCAAATCTTCTGACCCATGTGAACTTTGTGAACCTTGTGAACCATCATAAGATGTCTTGTGAACCTCATAAAATGTCTTGTAAACTTCATGAACCTCATGAAAGGTCTTGTGAACCTTGTGAATCTCATAAAGTGTCTTGCAGACTTCATTAACCTCATGAAAGGTCTTGTAAGTATTGTGAACCTTGTGAACCTCATAAAGTGTCTTGTAAACTTCATGAAACTCATGAAAGGTCTTGTGAACCTTGTGAACCTTCTTAGCACACAAAGTCTTGTATTGTGAGGGCAAATTTTGGGGTGCAACAGACCCAAAGTGGATTTTTCATCAAAATGAAGTTATATGGTCTTTATTAGATCATTAAAGTGTTTGGAAGTTCACAAATTTGAAGAAAAATGAGCAAAACCAAAAGTTGCCAAAAATGGAAATGACTTGTAATGTAAACTTTCCATTTTGGGAAAGTTTTTCAACCTCCTCTTTCTTAACCAAAAATGCTTCAAATGAAAAATTATTGGTCATGAAAGTTGTAGATTGGATCATTCCCTTTTCAAAAAGTACAAGAACAAGATCTAATTCATTTTGGAACTCAAGTTATGGCTTTCCAAAGTTGGCAAAAATCACTTAATTTCATGTTTCATGCCAAAAGAGATTTTTTGCAAAACCTCATGCCAAACCATTTTGTGACTTCTAAATGACTTCTATGCATCATTACAACTTGCCAAAATCAGAAATTGCACAAATTCACAAAGTTTCATGCCTTGGATCACAAGCTTCCACAAGGCATTTTTCATAAATTCTCAAAAGAGGGATTTTTGCAAGAAGGACTTCTAATGTTTGGTTTGGTTGCTAATTGATCTCAAAGCATCATAACAACTTCATATGATTCATTTTGCTGCAAATTGTCCAAGAATTCATGAGATTCCTTGCCTTGGTTCACAAGAAATTCCAAAGAGGGAAATATGCAAGAACATTGGGAACTCTTGATCAAGGCCATCCAGCTCACAAAAACTGATCCAAAGGCCTTCCTTGATCCAAGCTGAAGCAAGACAAGCCCGAAGATCTTCTCTGACCCGAGCCATACCTATGGTACACAAAATCTTGACATTTGCATCTTTGCCCATACCAATCAAACTGTGACATTACTAACCCTCTGGCCAATCAGAACATGTTATGTGGACCTCAAGGACTTGAAACAAACACACACACAAGCCATAACTCTCTAAGAAGCCAGGATTCACAAAAACTGTAAAATTCTCCATCTCTTCGAAACTCCTCCCACAGCCATCAAACCTCAAATTTTTCTTCACCAACAAGTCACATATCATCCATAGAACCAGAATCAACCATCAAAACGGCCAAAAACATCACATATAAAAATCTCAAAACCTGCTACACCAAAGCTGAAACTTCAAAGTCAGTCACTCTCAGAGCTTTCTAAGCTTCATTTCATCACCAGGAGGTTCATAGGAGTGGATTTACATCAAAGAAGGATCTAGAAAGCCCAGAATCAGAAGGTCCAATCTCAGGTATAGCTCAAGAACTTTTTTTCTAGAAGCTTGTTTTTAAGTTCTTGAATGATTCTCTGTGCTCCCCTGATCATGAGGATGTGATTATTATTGAAAATGGTTGAGAAACCATGATGTATGCAAGTTCTGAAATTTTGCCCGTTTTCACGTTTTGGTTCGAATCTCGTTCATGATGCAAAATAAATGATTTTGATTGGGGGTTTAGGTTTAGGGATGTTAGGGGATCATTTCTGGGCAAGAAATTTGGAGATTATAGGCTTAGGGAAGAAGCTAGGGTTTGTGCTCACCGGAGAAGATGACCGGAACACTGTTCCGGTCACCTGAAAATGTTTATGCTCTAATCCTGTAATTCACCAACTTTGAATATTAGCCTTAGGATCTGCCTTGCGCGCGCGTTTTCAATGGACAAGATCGTATCATTAGCCCTAATCTTCATTTAATTAGGTTAATTAATATTATTTAGTTTAATTAAATCAAAGTGAATCCAGACCATCAAAAAACGCGCTAGTCAACCATTTTCTTTCCACTTTGAATCTGGATCATTGGATCAGATTACTTTTCATTTTTATTATTTTTATTTTATTTTTCTTTGTATTTCTTTCTACATTTTATTAAAAATAGTAAAAAGACTTCAAAAATTCTGAAATTTTTTATCCAAGCTTTAATTATTTTTCAGAACCCAAAAATATTTTTATTTTTATTTTTTGCGTTAAAAAATATTTTTTAAATCATTTAAATGATTATTTTTAATTAGTTAATGAGAATTAATTAATTAAAAATACATTTAGGTATTTAAAAATCCCAAAACAATTCAGAGAACATTTTCAAACATTTAGAAACATTTACAAACTCACAACACAATTTTTTTTTGGTTTTGATCACACTTTGGCAATTTTCATTTGAATTAGGGTTCTTAAATTTGAATATTTTTAACCCTAACTTCAAAAATTCATAACTTTTGAACCAAAGTGAGTTTGTGAATGATTCTTTTTGCATTGTGTTATGCATGACTTTAAGTTCCTAAAAACATTTTGTTTTCATTTTTATAATGCATTTTCAATTTGTTTGGCATTTTACCTTTAGGATCACCCTTAAAACCCTAGAAACTTAGAAAATTCATAACTTCCTTTAGGTTTAGCTTCTGACCTCCCCCTTTGTATGGTAACCTAGTATAGGTTTAGGGTTCCTTTGAGTGCATTTTCAATTTTTTATCTTATCATTTGCTTCTGATTTTGGGTTTTGCATCTCACATGTTCATATAACCCTAATTTTTCACCTTCACTTACATTCATCTTACATAAGCTTGCATACATGAACTTGCCATGTGTTGCACCCCAAAATTTGCCCTCACAATACAAGACTTTGTGTTCTATGAAGGTTCACAAGGTTCACAAGTTTCCCAACACTTATAAAACCTTTCATGAGGTTCATGAAGTCTACAAGTTACTTCTTGAAGGTTCACAAGGTTCACAAGTTCCACAATGCTTTCAATACCTTTCATGAGGTTCATGAAGTCTACAAGTTACTTTATGAAGGTTCACAAGGTTCACAAGCTTCTCAACATTTACAAGACCTTTCATGAGGTTTATGAAGTCTACAAGTTACTTCTTGAAGGTTCACAAGGTTCACAAGGTTCACAAGCTTCTCAACATTTACAAGACCTTTCATGAGGTTCATGAAGTCTACAAGTTACTTCTTGAAGGTTCACAAGGTTCACAAGATTCACAATGTTTACATAACCTTTCATGAGGTTCATGAGGTCTACAAGTCACTTCATGAAGGTTCACAAGGTTCACCATACTTCCCATGATGTTCACAAGACATTTTATGATGATTCACAAGGTTCACAAGGTTCACAATTGGCCATAAGAATTGACAATTCCCTCAGACAATGCACCTCCTAGGCAGTGCATCCAAAACTAGGGTTTTGACTTTAATCAGGTTAAATGAACTTCCAAGACTTCAAGTGAGCTTCATAACATCTTATATGTGTGTAAGAACCCCCATGAAAAGTTTCAAGACTTTTCTCAAAAGTTTGCTCAGTCAGATGATCAGATAAGTCAAAATCAGTCAAAGCAGTTAAAAAGTCAAACTGAGGTCAACTGTGGTCAAACCAAAGTCAAACTTCATGATTTTTTGCCAACATCAAGTATATGAAGTAAAATTCATCATTTGATCAAGGGTTGATCATGATTCATCAAGGAGATTCCAGATCATCAAGAATCAGGAGTTTCTAAATTAGGGTTTCCTCAGTAAAAGTCAACTGAACTTTGACCAGTCATAACTTTCACATACTTCATCACCAAGTCTCCACTCAAAGCTCATTTTAAAGGAAATTGAATTCTCTACAACTTTGATCTTGCAAGTCAAGCCCAAAAATGCTTCATTTGGAAGATATGAGCTAAGACATTATAGGTCATTTCAAAAGTCAACAAAAAGTCAACAACTTCAAAAGAGCATAACTTGAGATTGGTAAATGATATGGACATGAAACCAATGGGGTTGTTTAGAGGACTCTTCAAGCTTTCCAAAATGTCCAAGAACACCCTCATACCATTAAAATTGAGGGAGATGTGCCCTTGCAAAGTTGGGAAATTTTATGATGGTTTATGTTGAAAATGGAGGTTTAAAACCACTTCTTTCCAAATGGGCTGGCCAAATTGTGATCCAATCCATACCATATCATCATGCACGACCCAATTGATTAAAAATCAGAATTTTTATTATTTTATTTTTATTTATTTTGATTTAATTCATAAAAAATCATTTTAAATAAATATAAAATATGAAAATATATTATTTGATGAAGATTGAGCTTCTAGAATCTCATCAATATTGATTTGAATTGAAAGGGAAGGAAATCATGAGATTGGTACAAAAATAGCAAGCCTTCATGAACAAATATTTGAATTTTAAACCATGATCTTTTTCAATCTTCAAATATCAAAATCTCCATACAACCATTCAATTTTTCTGACCTAAATGATCCTCATATAAGTACTGATCATAACCCTAGCACTCATACACGAATTTGCTGCCTCTAAGTGTAAGTTCAAAACCTCAAAAATCCATCCAAAACTCATATTCGGATTCTTCAATCCAGGGCACTAGAAGGTAAAATAAGAACATGGAGAGCTTCACTGGACATCACTGATCATAAACCATCAATCATATGCATCAATACCATCTCATATTGCTCTACCCGAATCAAACTTTGTCTTGAATTTAAATTTTTCGAATTCGATAACATATGCATTATAAATTGTTTTTGATGACTGATATGTGTTTATCTTGATGCTTAGAACGATTCTGGACAATTGGATTGAAGCTTCATGACCTATACTACCCGCGGCCATTGTTAGGGTTTAGAACTCAATTTTAGGGTTTCATGATTCAAGCCATATAAATGAATTTGAACAACGTAGAAAGATTGTATGAGTCATGAGGAATTCATTGATGGCTTCAATTTCTTGAATCATTACTGTTTTGTACAAGTTTCATTTTCGTAGGTTTGAAGCATTGAGAAATTCGCAGGAAAACTCATAGCTGATTTCGCAGGTAAAAACGTAGGTATGAGGTTGAAGAAGGAGTTCTGGCGCGTCCAGGAAATATTCAAATTTTGTTTAAAATATTTTATCTTATTGTTATTGATCCATTATCACAAACCAGTGCGTGGCCCAGTGGAAAAGTATACGTGCGTCTAACAAAAGGGGAGGGGATCGAATCCTGCCTCCAGCAAACTTTTTGATATTTTTTCATTTAAACTGCGTTTTTAATATATTATTATTCGTAGCTGTTTAGTTAACAGATGGGCTCTTCCAGCCAGGCGGTTATGCGTGTTTGCTTGTGTTCAAAGGTCCTGGGTTCAACACCACCCCAGGCCTTTTTGCTTCTTTATTTTTCTTGATTTTTCAGGCAAAGAACAAAACAAATTGAATCCCCTTCATTGTCACCTGCGCGTGTAGCAGCCTGGTGGTACTTCTTATTGCTGGCAAACAAGCTGACCTGGGTTCAAACCCCAGTCAGGTAAGTTTTTCACATTTTTTTTCTTTTATTTGTTTCAAGTATTCTAATATTAAATTAAATATAATTTTATGTATATAGGTTTTCTAAATAATTAAAATAATAATGAAGCATGTTTAATATTTTCTAAATTCTAAAATATATGAATTTTCTGAAATTATTTTCTTTATCATATGTAAATATAATATATGCATGTTAATTAAATAATTTTATATCATTAAATTAAAAACTCTAAAAATATTTTTTTTCTAAAAAAACAAAACCCTAATTTTGTGAAAACCTAATTTTATTTTCTAAACAATTTTTACTTTCTAGTTCTTTATATATTTATTTAATGTTAATTTTGTAAATATGATCTATTATTAATAATATGTAAATATATTTTATAATCCAAATTATTTTCTTTTAATATATGTATAGAAACAATTAAACTTATAATAATTTAATTTTTTATAATTATAAATAATTTAAAAATTAGTACCTAAATTAAAATGCTATAATTATTTAGTTGTTCATATTAAACTTTTGTTTATTATTTTAATTTTGTTCTTATAATATTTTTGTTAATTCAATTTATTTTGATTTCTATTATTATTATTATTATTACTAACTTTTGCTTATTATAATTTTACTAACCTTTATTTAATTTTTTATTATTACTAACCCTTATTATTGCTTATTTATTTATTTTTCATCTATTATTTATATTTTTGCTTATTATTTATATTTTGCTTTTATATTTATATTTTTGCTATTTATTATTTTATAATTTTGTAATTGCTTCTTGGTGTAATTTTGTAAATATTTAATTATTTAATTTGCTTGCTATGGTTAGTAATTTAGGGAGTGCAAATATGTATTCTATTTAAAAATTAACTTAGATCATTTTAATTAAAGATAAATAATATTGAACACTCACACACATAAGTCGATTTTTAATCGCCATCTCACATTCCTAAGGTTATTCCTCAATGTTGCCTACTAATAAGGTCAAGTGGGGTGTATAAAGCAAGTCCCTTAAAAGAAAAAAATCATCAAGTCCCTAATGGTTGCCTTTAAAGATCGAGTCCCTTTTCGAATAAATGATGATAGTCCCTCCTAAATGCTTAATACACCCCACAGTTGCCTTCATAAAAATAGATGTCCCTCACATGTCCCTTACATCCAAGGTAATGACTACCTACTCCTTAATAGTAGGGATAGTCTTACCAATTAAAGGATAAAGAACAAGAAAGACTTAAACTTTAGGGTAGGTTCCTCTTATGTACTTGCTCACTTCATTCAAAACTTTTCAAACTTTCCACAATTTCAAACAAATTTTCAAAAACAAGTTTTTACGCATCCGTACATGGATCATTATTAACTATTATGAAAATTTTTCTATTCACACACTACACTTTCAAAAACAATTCAAAAGTGAGCTAAGTAACTAAGAGCCCATGGATAACCATGGATGTAAAGGGTGCTAACACCTTCCCTTTACATAACCTACCCCCCGGACCCAAAAATATCTCTTAAGGTCTTTCCTGTTCTTTTATACCCTTTCCTTTTGGATAAAATAAAAGTCGGTGGCGACTCTTGCTATCCGCAACATAACTTAAAGTCAGTTCTCCCACCGTGTTACAGAACTGGCGACTCTGCTGGGGATTTAATAAAAGAGGGGTACCCTTAGGAATTAGATCACTTTAAATTGTTTGCTTTGTTTGCTTTATATTATCTTGTTGGGGTGCTCTTATGTGTGAAAGGTCCTAACCCGGATCTAGTGTACCTTAGGTAAATGGCAATAGACCAAGGAAACTGTACGACGTATATCGATACGGTTGATCTGGTGGCCATAGTTAGTGCGACTTCTTGGTTGGTGCTTATGTTCCTTAAGTCAAGTTGAGGATAATATGAGGCTGCCATATGTTGTCAATGCACTAACTAACTTTTAGAACCCTAGTTAACTCATCTTGGCCTTTAGAAAGTAGTGAGGTAACCGGCTTTGGTGCAGACTGAAGTTGGTTGACACTCGATACTACGCTCATTGAGATTCTAAACTTGGAGGGTTTTGGTTGGCAAGTAAGTTGCCTTCTGATCAACCACCCTTGTGAAGGATCAATGATATTGAGATCCCTTAGAACCTGGTTACTTTATAGGACAGGATGAACCATCTAACTTCAAGGGAGGGTACTTACCTTTGAACCTCATGCAAGCCTTTAAAACTAGGGCTATTGTGTGACTTGCTTGTGTGTGCCACATGGTTGTGATTGAGCATAACATCATGACATCATCATGCATCATGAGCATATCATTTTCCCTAACCATTTCAAGGACCAAGGGATTTATCTTTGTTCTTTGTTGCAGGTCATGGCTTCTGCTCATAGAAACACCATCAGGATCAACTTTGTGAGCATACCTGTTAAGCTTAAAGAGTTGGTTTCTCAAGTGTCTGATCACTCCCAGTTCATCAAGAGACATGGTCACCTATTGGATCTAGTCACTTCAGGGTTCAATGAAGACATGATGAGTGTCCTGTTTCAGTTCTTTGACCCTAAGCACCATTGCTTTACATTCCCTGATTATCAATTGGTTCCAACCATGGAGGAGTTCTCTAAACTTCTGGGTATACCTGTTCTTGATCAAAGACCCTTCACAGGCTTGGAGAAGGAACTTAAACCAGAGGTTATTGCTGCAGCCCTACATCTGAAGAAGTCTGACATTGTTCTAGAAACGAGAAGTGGAGTCAAGGGTGTTCTAGCCAAGGTGTTGATAGAGAAGGCTCAAACGTTCTTGAAGGCCATGAGCTATGATGCTTTTGAGGAGATCTTAGCCTTGCTGATATATGGCTTAGTATTGTTCCCCAATCCAGATCAGTTCATAGATGTTCATGCCATCAACATTTTCCTGAGTCACAATCCAGTGCCTACATTGCTTGGAGACATACTACATTCTCTTCACACCCATACTACAAGGGCAAGAGGAACTTTGATGTGCTGCATACCTTTGCTTTCTAGGTGGTTTATTTCTCACCTTCCTCGCTCAGTGATGAAGAATGAGCAAGGGTTCAGATGGTCTAAAAGGATCATGTCACTTTCTCACTCAGATATCCATTGGTGCTCCAGATCTATGGAGAATGTCACCATCATTGACCGTTGTGGGGAGTTTCCTAATGTGCCACTTCTAGGCATAAGAGGAGGCATCACCTACAACCCCTGTTTAGCTTTACGACAGTTTGGTTACGCTCGGAGTAATGGTCCACATGACATGTTGATCCAAGGCATTGTGTTTGATTACGACAACGATCTTCAGGGTTACCGTCAGAGATTCATACGAGCATGGGGAAAAGTAAACAGGGTTGACAGCAAGACACTGGAGCCTAAGTACACTATTCCTATGGAAGCTTATCTCAGATGGGTGCGATCTCGTGCTCAGACCCTCATGATGCCATATCCTGCCGCCCTACCAGTTACCATGGAACCTGTTGCTGAGGGAGACACAGCTTATACCATCCTTCACCCAGACATGCCTACTGATATGGAAGACTTGCAGAGATCATGGATCCAACTGAAGGAGCAAAGGGATACTTTCGAGGCTCATTACAAAGCAAGCCAAGAAAGAATCCTGGAACTAACAAAGCAACTTCACGAGGAACGGAACCTCAATTCATACCTCAACACAAAGAGGAAACGTCCATGGGAGACTTAAAACCCCAACTTTTGTACTTAGTTCATTTTCATTTTTGTAAGCCTAAAAGGCAAAACAAATTTATTACTAATAAAAGTTTACCTTCTTGTTTGTTTAAGCAAATTTAAATCCTGCGGTCCTTGAAAACATTGCATATGCATTCACATTCCATTTCATTGCATCACAGGTTTATAATTGTGCACAGGTTTCTCATCTTCTCGCTGTTTATTTCAGCAATGGCTCTTGAACAATCAGTTAAGGATCTTCAGGCACAGAATGCACAGTTCCAAGAGCTGATCCTGAACCTATCCAAGGGGCAGGATGAATTGAAGACACTGCTGGCCAAGAAGAATAAGAAGACTAGAAGGTCAGGTGGCCTGCTCAACATGGGAAGAAGGTTCAAGGGTCCTGTCAAGACCAAAGAACAGGTTGAAGACTATGAATCTGAGGAATTTGAGAAAGAGGGAGGCAGTCTCCACAACACTATGGGGGAACTCTGATTCTGAGGCTAATTACTACCATGAGCCTAATGAAGACAAATTCAAGATGCTGGTAGATAGGATGGATGCCATGGAGTTGCAGAAATCATCTGGGCTGGATTTTGAGGATTTGAGTCTGATATCTGGGGTTGTGATACCCATTGGTTTCAAGGTTCCTAACTTTGTTGTTTATGATGGGGTCTCTTGTCCCAAGTTGCATCTGAGGTCTTATGTCAGAAGGATTCAACCTCACACTGCTGACAAGAAGTTGTGGATCCATTTCTTTCAAGAGAGCTTATCTGGAGCTCAGCTGGAGTGGTATTATCAATTGGAGAGTGTCAACATCAGAGATTGGAATGATCTTGCTGAAGCTTTTTATAAACAGTACCAATACAATGCTGACTTAGCCCCCACTCGCATGCAGCTTCAGAGCATGTCTATGGGTGTCAAAGAAAGTTTTAAGGAGTATGCTCAGAAGTGGAGAGATTTAGCTGGAAGAGTTCAACCCCCTTTGACTGACAGGGAATTGGTTGATATGTTCATGTGTACGCTGAATGGTCCATTTTACAGTCATCTCATTGGAAGCTCATCATCTGGCTTCACTGAGTTGATCATGACAGGAGAGCGAGTAGAGAATGGTATAAAGAATGGCAAGATCCATGTGGGTACTTCTTCATCAGGTACTGCAAAGAGGCCTCCCATTGGGAAGAAAGAATCCAATGCTGTTTATGGTCAACCTGATCGTAATAGAAGGCATCAGTCTGTTAGTGCAGTTCATATTTCAAATCCAACTCCTGCAACAATAGAGCAGCCACAGGGCAACCAACAGAGGGCTAGAAGACAGTTCACGAAGATCAACATGTCAATGGCTCAGGCATTGCAACATCTGTTGAAGGCTGAACTTATTACTTTGAAAGAGGCTCCTCAGAATCCCAATGTTACCTCTCTCAGATACAATCCCAATGCGCGATGTGCATATCATTCAAACTGTCCGGGTCATGATACTAATAACTGCTGGATCTTGAAGAACAAAATTCAAGATATGATTGATGCTGGAGAAATTGAGTTTGATCCTCTAGGTACTCCAAATGTGATTACTGCTCCAATGCCAAATCACGAGAAGACTGTCAATGCCATTGATGAAGACCTACATGTCTATTCAGTAATGGAGTTGAACACACCATTGTCTGTTATCAAAAAGAGGTTAGTACAAGCTGGGATCTTTCCAGGTTGTCGTGAAGATTGTTTGTATTGTACCTATAAGCCAGATAGTTGCTTCATATTGAGAGATGGAATTCAACGTCTCATGGATAAGTATACTATAGTGTTTGAGAGGACTCCTTCGTCTGTAGAAAGTATGGTGGATCATCTGACTCAAGGTAGGAAGGTTGAAGAGGTTGATATGGTTGACAGAGTACCAATAAGAATCACTTCAAAGGGTCCCATTAAAATCACTCATCAGGGTCCAATCAAGATCACTGCTGAAGGCCCTGTGAAAGTTGTTGCTGAAGCCAGAGTGGCCCCTGTGATCATTACTACTCCTGGTCCTATTCCTTATACATCTGATAAAGCTGTGCCTTGGCACTATGGGTCTGATGTTTACATCCATGGTGTTAAGCAGGAGCCTTTACCTGATGTGCCTATTGACATTGATAATATTGCTGGATCTAGTAAGATCACACGAAGCGGAAGAGTGTTTTCTCCACCAGTTACTTCTAAGAATGCAGTTACTCCTGCTGCTACCTCTACCACTGATGCTCGGGGCAAAGGTCCTGTTATTGAGCCTGTATCTACTGATGTGCCAGCTGCTGATGATCTCTCTAAGCAGATGGAAGAAGTATTGAAAATCATTCGCAAGAGTGATTATGACATTGTTGATCAATTGGGGCATACTCCCTCAAAGATTTCTATGTTGTCCCTGCTGCTGTGTTCTGAGGCTCATGCCAAGTCCTTGATCAAGTTCCTGAAGTCTGCTCATGTGCCCAATGCCATTTCTGTTGACCAGTTTGAGAGTTGTGTTGCCCACCTGACCTATGATAATGGGTTAGGATTTTCTGATGCTGATTTGACCCCTGCCAAGAGGGATCATAACAGGGCCTTGCATATTTCAATTGAATGCAGGGGCACTCCCCTGTCACATGTGCTGATAGACAATGGTTCCTCTTTGAATGTGTTGCCCAAGGAAGTCCTAAACAAGCTGAGTCCTGAAGATGCTGTGCTGAAGCCCAGTAATATTGTGGTAAAGGCTTTTGATGGTTCTAGAAGAGTAGTACATGGGGAAATTGATCTTCAAATCAAAGTTGGCTCCCAGGTGTTTACTGCTACATTTTTTGTGATGGATATTCGTCCTTCGTACTCTTGTCTGCTTGGCCGTCCCTGGATCCATGGGGCAGGTGCTGTAACCTCTACATTGCACCAAAAGTTGAGATATCCGGTGAATGGAAAGGTTGTTACTATCTATGGAGAAGAAGAATACTTTGTCAGCCATGTAAACACTTTCAAGTATCTGGAAGTGGAAGGTGAATACATTGAAACTCCGTGTCAGACGTTTGAAGTGGTTCCCTGGGTTGTTAATGATCATGTAGCTCCTCCTGTTGTAAAGAAAGTTCCTGTGGTCACCAGAAAACCTCCAACAATGGCAATGGCCTCCCTCAATGATGCTAGAGCTGTGGTGGATGAAGGTGGTTGTACTATTTGGGGTCAGCTTCCTGATATCCCATACAAGTCTGACAAGTTTGGTTTGGGTTTCACTGCAGAGTCCCAGAAGGCTGTTCGTCGTGCTCGTGCTGTTCATATCACTAATCAAGGGGTTATGAAAGACCAGATCAATGCTGTGGGAGACTATGATGACGACTACAACTTGGATGCTTGGATTTTTCCTACTGTGGGTGCTGGACTCAATAATTGGAAAGCTGAAGATGTTATCCCTATCTCCTTTAGTCAGGAGTAAATACTATTACTGTGTTGTTGCTTTTTTAAGTTTGTAATTTCTGGAACAATAAAACTTTCAAGCCATGTGCCTTACCCGGGGCACAATGGTGTGCTTGTTACGGGTTGTCATTTCATTTGCATACTTCATTCAATAAAATCAGTGGACGTTTCGTTTTCGTAAATATTGTGTTCCTTGTCTTTCTTTTCTTTTATTTTTGTTTTATCAGCTATGTGTTCTTACACACACCCACATCACTAAATGCAGATCCTCATCCACTCTGGATCCTGTTGATAACAGTTCTACTATTGCCAATTATAATTTCGAGAATCCGATCTATCAAACTGAAGACGGAAATGAGGACGATTGTGAAATACCTGTAGAGCTTGCTAGGTTGTTACAACAAGAAGAGAAAGCTATACAGCCACATGAAGAGCCAGTCGAAGTTGTGAATTTGGGAACTGAAGAAAACAGAAAAGAGGTCAAGATAGGGGCTGATTTAGAGGACAGTGTCAAGAGCAGATCGATTCAGATGTTACGTGACTATGTGGAGATCTTTGCTTGGTCTTATGAAGATATGCCAGGGTTGGATACAGACATTGTGGTTCACCGTTTGCCAGTGAAAGAAGATTGTCGTCCAAAGAAGCAGAAGGTTCGTCGTATGCGTCCTGAAATGTCAGAAAAGATCAAGGCAGAGGTAATGAAACAGTTCAATGCAGGGTTCTTAGCAGTGACTTCTTATCCTCAGTGGGTTGCAAATGTGGTACCAGTTCCTAAAAAAGATGGTAAGGTACGTATGTGTGTGGACTACAGAGATTTGAACAAGGCTAGCCCCAAAGATGACTTTCCACTTCCTCATATTGATATTCTGGTAGATAACACTGCTCAGCATAAGGTATTCTCTTTTATGGATGGTTTCTCTGGTTACAATCAAATCAAGATGGCACCTGAAGACATGGAGAAGACAACATTTGTGACACAGTGGGGCACTTTTTGCTATAAGGTGATGCCATTTGGTTTGAAGAATGCAGGGGCAACATATCAGCGTGCTATGGTGGCTTTGTTTCATGATATGATTCATCATGAGATAGAGGTGTATGTAGATGATATGATAGCCAGGTCTCAGAATGAAGAGCAACATCTTGATCATCTGCACAAGTTGTTTGAGAGGTTGAAGAAATACAAGCTGAGATTGAATCCAAACAAGTGTACTTTTGGAGTTAGATCTGGAAAGCTCCTAGGTTTTATTGTCAGTGGAAAAGGTATTGAAGTGGATCCTGCAAAAGTGAAAGCTATACGAGAGATGCCAGCTCCCCGTACTGAGAAGGAGGTTAGAGGTTTCTTGGGACGATTGAACTACATTGCAAGATTTATTTCCCAGTTAACTACCATCTGTGAGCCAATCTTCAAGTTATTGAAGAAAGATCAGGTGATGGAATGGAATGATGAGTGTCAGACTGCCTTTGATGAAATCAAGAGATATCTGCTAGAACCTCCAATTTTGATGCCACCAGTTGATGGAAGACCCTTGATTATGTACTTAACAGTGTTAAACAACTCAATGGGGTGTGTGTTGGGGCAACATGACGAGTCTGGTCGAAAAGAGCAGGCAATATACTACCTTAGCAAAAAGTTTACCGACTGTGAAACAAGATACTCACTGCTCGAGAAAACTTGCTGCGCTTTGGCATGGGCTGCTCGCCGACTAAGACAGTATATGTTGACCCATACTACCTTGTTGATTTCAAAGATGGATCCAATCAAGTACATATTTGAGAAACCTGCTCTCTCCGGAAGAATTGCAAGATGGCAAATGATCTTGACAGAATATGACATACAATATACAACTCAGAAGGCCATCAAGGGAAGTGTTGTTGCTGATCATTTGGCTCATCAAGCAGTGGATGATTACCAGTCAATGAGTTTTGAGTTCCCCGATGAAGACATTATGATTATTACCAAAGAACCTGGACAATATGACGGACCTGAACAAGGATCCCGATGGACTATGGTTTTTGATGGTGCCTCTAATGCACTTGGTAATGGTGTTGGTGTTGTGATTAGTTCCCCTGAAGATTGTCATACCCCGATTACTGCCAGACTTTGTTTTTACTGTACCAATAACATGGCTGAGTATGAGGCATGTATCTTGGGTATTAAAGCTGCTATTGATATGAAGATTCAGTTCCTTGATGTGTATGGAGATTCAGCCCTAGTAGTTAGTCAGATTAAAGGAGATTGGGATACCAAGCATGATAATCTCATTCCTTACAGAGAGCATGTGCTGTCTTTAATCCCACATTTTAAAGAGATTACCTTTGGACATATTCCACGAAGAGAGAATCAGTTGGCAGATGCATTGGCCACCATGGCATCTATGTTTGAGATCAGTTGGGATGATGAAGCTCCCAAGATTACTATTGATAGATTTGAAAAGCCTGCATACTGTAATGAGATTGACACAGAAGGGGCAGAGGAGAAACCTTGGTTCTATGAAGTGAAAAGATATCTTGAAGCTCAGGAGTTCCCTGAAGGGGCATCTGTCAAAGATAGGAAGTTCCTGAGAAGGTTTTCTGCTAAGTTCTTTTTGAGTAATGGGATTTTGTACAAGCGCAATCATGATTCAACTATGCTTCGTTGTGTGGATAAGAAGGAAGCTACATAAATTATGGAAGAGATGCATGATGGGATCTTTGGTACTCATTCTAGTGGCCATACTATGGCAAAGAAGATACTGAGAGCAGGTTACTATTGGTCTACCATGGAAGCTGATTGCTACCAACACTCCAGAACGTGTCACAAATGTCAAATTTATGCTGATAAAGTCCATATACCTCCATCACCATTGAATGTGTTGACTGCTCCTTGGCCTTTTGCCATGTGGGGCATTGATATGATTGGTGAGATCAAGCCTACTGCTTCTAATGGGCATCGTTTCATCCTGGTTGCTATTGATTACTTCACGAAGTGGGTGGAGGCAGCTTCATTTGCATCTGTTACCAAGAATGTTGTGGCTCGGTTCATTAAGAATAATCTCATATGCAGGTATGGCATCCCTGAGAGGATTATTACTGACAATGGCTCTAATCTGAACAACACTATGATTAATGATCTCTGCACGCAGTTCAGGATTAAGCATCACAACTCTTCTCCGTATCGTCCAAAGATGAATGGGGCAGTTGAAGCTGCTAATAAGAACATCAAGAAGATTGTACAGAAGATGACTGTTACCTACAAGGATTGGCATGAGATGTTACCATTTGCTCTTCATGGTTATCGCACTACAATACGTACTTCAACAGGGGCAACCCCATTCTCTCTAGTTTATGGTATGGAAGCAGTTCTGCCCATTGAAGTTCAGATCCCCTCCTTAAGAATTATGAAGGATGCAGGCTTGGATGAAGATGAATGGATTCAGACTCGACTTGACCAGATAAATTTGATTGATGAGAAGAGGTTAGCAGCAGTTTGTCATGGCCAGATGTACCAGAAAAGAATGATCAAAGCTTTTAATAAGAAGGTTAAGCCAAAGGTATATCAGGCTGGTGACTTGGTAATCAAGCGTATTATATTACCACAGGGTGATCCTAGGGGCAAGTGGACTCCAACATATGAAGGTCCATTTGTGGTCAAGACTGTGTTCTCAGGAGGTGCCATGATACTTACTACAATGGATGGTGAAGACTTCCCACAGCCTGTAAACGCAGACATAGTTAAAAAATACTACGCATAAAAAGAGACCCGCTAGGTTGACAGGCCTAGACAAAAATAAGGGCATCCCGGCAAACCAAAAGGGTTTGGGCAAAAATTAGGGATATATACAAAAAGATGTACACCCGGCAAGTCGAAAACCTGAAAAGGCGGCTTGGGCAAAAAAGGGTATCCCGGTGGATTGAAAACCTGAAAGGGCAATCCAGGCAAAAGTTAGGGATTAAAGCGTATGACTATGTCTCGTTTGGATCACCAATGAAACTGCAACCAGTTGTACTACTTATTCAAGCTCGAACAGATAAAGCTCAATTCAATCGTTTCCGTCTCAACAGCAAGAAGATGAGATACTTGAATGGCAATAGTAGAATTGAAACTCAATAGGATTGTTTCCCACATAGCTGATTCTCTTTTGTAAAACTTTATGACAAAATCCTCTTACTAGGGTTTATGTCTCCTTGTACAAACTTACCCGTGTATGGGTCACTTTTGATATAAATAAATTCCATCTTTTGAATCCAGATTTACTTTTACCCTATTTACATAAGCGAAACGTCCATTGGTTGTGTTTGAGTGTATGTATGCTTTTGAATATGATTAATGTTTACCAGAAATGCACGTATGCTTAATATGATTAATGTTTACCAGAAATGCATGAAAATGTAGTAATAGTATTTACTAAAGACGAACGGGGAAAGGATTCCAACGAAGCTTCGCCGGGTCATCTCTACAAAACAGTTACAAATCCCTCAGTAGGACGAATCTATCTTCACAAAGTCTCATCTCCCCTGGAATTTATATCCATCTCTTTTATCCTCATACGGATATACGGGAATGTACTTTCCAATAAGGGTACGACAAACGAAGACGGGATGTTGTATCTACTCTACTATCAAACGAAGACGAAGGTTATATATACCTTACTATCCCCAGCATACGGGAGGTTATATATACCTTACTATCCCCAGCATACGGGAGGTTATATCCATCCTTACTATCCCCAGCATACGGGAGGTTATGTATATCTCATCATCAAACAAGACAGGGACGAGTTCCTCATATTCTTCAGCAACGAATCAGGATTTATTTTCCTTGGCCAGCAGTTGTTATATGAAGATATCCAGACGCTTCCGGCAGTATCATATCATACATCATCTACATCATACCATAACATACATATCCATAGATACATAATACATTGCTTAAGTGCACCATATCATACATGCATACATAATACATAAACTAATATTATACAAATGCTACCTTGTTTCAGGTTAATTATCCAGCAAATAAACTCACGAGTATCAGGATTGCTTTATCCTCCTGAAAGCATATCATCCATCAGGACTGCTTTATCCTCCTGAAAATTCCTATTACATCAGGAATGCTTAATCCTCCTGAAGACTTATCATCTCTCAAGATTGCTTCATCCTCTTGGGAATACATTGTTACATCAGGACTGCTCCATCCTCCTGAAAGCATATTATCAAATACCTCAGGGTTGCTAAATCCCCCTGACAGCTTCTTTACCTCAGGGTTGCTAAATCCCCTTGACAGCTTCTTTACCTCAGGATTGCTTCATCCTTCTGACAGCTTCTCATACATCAGGACTGCTTTATCCTCCTGAAAACTCCTAGTACATCAGGATTGCTTCATCCTCCTGGAATCGTAATATCAATACCTCAGGATTGCTTTATCCTCCTGACAGCTTCTCGTACCTCAGGATTGCTTTATCCTCCTGACAGCTACCATTGTACCTCCATATTTTGGACTGCTTCATCCTCCAAGACATGTATCTGAAGAATTTTTCTCCAAGTGGCATCTTTAAGCCCACTCAATCACATTCAACTAGCCATCTGTACCACTTTATGCACTGGTGAGTGCAAATTTTTGGGCTTTTGTGTTCAATCCCCTTCAACCTTCCAGGTTACGACTGGCAAACATACCAATCTAACCCCTCAGGTTTCAGAAAATTGAACAGGGGCAGCTGTTGCACCCCAAAATTTGCCCTCACAATACAAGACTTTGTGTTCTATGAAGGTTCACAAGGTTCACAAGTTTCCCAACACTTATAAAACCTTTCATGAGGTTCATGAAGTCTACAAGTTACTTCTTGAAGGTTCACAAGGTTCACAAGTTCCACAATGCTTTCAATACCTTTCATGAGGTTCATGAAGTCTACAAGTTACTTTATGAAGGTTCACAAGGTTCACAAGCTTCTCAACATTTACAAGACCTTTCATGAGGTTCATGAAGTCTACAAGTTACTTCTTGAAGGTTCACAAGGTTCACAAGGTTCACAAGCTTCTCAACATTTACAAGACCTTTCATGAGGTTCATGAAGTCTACAAGTTACTTCTTGAAGGTTCACAAGGTTCACAAGATTCACAATGTTTACATAACCTTTCATGAGGTTCATGAGGTCTACAAGTCACTTCATGAAGGTTCACAAGGTTCACAAGGTTCACCATACTTCCCATGATGTTCACAAGACATTTTATGATGATTCACAAGGTTCACAAGGTTCACAATTGGCCATAAGAATTGACAATTCCCTCAGACAATGCACCTCCTAGGCAGTGCATCCAAAACTAGGGTTTTGACTTTAATCAGGTTAAATGAACTTCCAAGACTTCAAGTGAGCTTCATAACATCTTATATGTGTGTAAGAACCCCCATGAAAAGTTTCAAGACTTTTCTCAAAAGTTTGCTCAGTCAGATGATCAGATAAGTCAAAATCAGTCAAAGCAGTTAAAAAGTCAAACTGAGGTCAACTGTGGTCAAACCAAAGTCAAACTTCATGATTTTTTGCCAACATCAAGTATATGAAGTAAAATTCATCATTTGATCAAGGGTTGATCATGATTCATCAAGGAGATTCCAGATCATCAAGAATCAGGAGTTTCTAAATTAGGGTTTCCTCAGTAAAAGTCAACTGAACTTTGACCAGTCATAACTTTCACATACTTCATCACCAAGTCTCCACTCAAAGCTCATTTTAAAGGAAATTGAATTCTCTACAACTTTGATCTTGCAAGTCAAGCCCAAAAATGCTTCATTTGGAAGATATGAGCTAAGACATTATAGGTCATTTCAAAAGTCAACAAAAAGTCAACAACTTCAAAAGAGCATAACTTGAGATTGGTAAATGATATGGACATGAAACCAATGGGGTTGTTTAGAGGACTCTTCAAGCTTTCCAAAATGTCCAAGAACACCCTCATACCATTAAAATTGAGGGAGATGTGCCCTTGCAAAGTTGGGAAATTTTATGATGGTTTATGTTGAAAATGGAGGTTTAAAACCACTTCTTTCCAAATGGGCTGGCCAAATTGTGATCCAATCCATACCATATCATCATGCACGACCCAATTGATTAAAAATCAGAATTTTTATTATTTTATTTTTATTTATTTTGATTTAATTCATAAAAAATCATTTTAAATAAATATAAAATATGAAAATATATTATTTGATGAAGATTGAGCTTCTAGAATCTCATCAATATTGATTTGAATTGAAAGGGAAGGAAATCATGAGATTGGTACAAAAATAGCAAGCCTTCATGAACAAATATTTGAATTTTAAACCATGATCTTTTTCAATCTTCAAATATCAAAATCTCCATACAACCATTCAATTTTTCTGACCTAAATGATCCTCATATAAGTACTGATCATAACCCTAGCACTCATACACGAATTTGCTGCCTCTAAGTGTAAGTTCAAAACCTCAAAAATCCATCCAAAACTCATATTCGGATTCTTCAATCCAGGGCACTAGAAGGTAAAATAAGAACATGGAGAGCTTCACTGGACATCACTGATCATAAACCATCAATCATATGCATCAATACCATCTCATATTGCTCTACCCGAATCAAACTTTGTCTTGAATTTAAATTTTTCGAATTCGATAACATATGCATTATAAATTGTTTTTGATGACTGATATGTGTTTATCTTGATGCTTAGAACGATTCTGGACAATTGGATTGAAGCTTCATGACCTATACTACCCGCGGCCATTGTTAGGGTTTAGAACTCAATTTTAGGGTTTCATGATTCAAGCCATATAAATGAATTTGAACAACGTAGAAAGATTGTATGAGTCATGAGGAACTCATTGATGGCTTCAATTTCTTGAATCATTACTGTTTTGTACAAGTTTCATTTTCGTAGGTTTGAAGCATTGAGAAATTCGCAGGAAAACTCATAGCTGATTTCGCAGGTAAAAACGTAGGTATGAGGTTGAAGAAGGAGTTCTGGCGCGTCCAGGAAATATTCAAATTTTGTTTAAAATATTTTATCTTATTGTTATTGATCCATTATCACAAACCAGTGCGTGGCCCAGTGGAAAAGTATACGTGCGTCTAACAAAAGGGGAGGGGATCGAATCCTGCCTCCAGCAAACTTTTTGATATTTTTTCATTTAAACTGCGTTTTTAATATATTATTATTCGTAGCTGTTTAGTTAACAGATGGGCTCTTCCAGCCAGGCGGTTATGCGTGTTTGCTTGTGTTCAAAGGTCCTGGGTTCAACACCACCCCAGGCCTTTTTGCTTCTTTATTTTTCTTGATTTTTCAGGCAAAGAACAAAACAAATTGAATCCCCTTCATTGTCACCTGCGCGTGTAGCAGCCTGGTGGTACTTCTTATTGCTGGCAAACAAGCTGACCTGGGTTCAAACCCCAGTCAGGTAAGTTTTTCACATTTTTTTTTCTTTTATTTGTTTCAAGTATTCTAATATTAAATTAAATATAATTTTATGTATATAGGTTTTCTAAATAATTAAAATAATAATGAAGCATGTTTAATATTTTCTAAATTCTAAAATATATGAATTTTCTGAAATTATTTTCTTTATCATATGTAAATATAATATATGCATGTTAATTAAATAATTTTATATCATTAAATTAAAAACTCTAAAAATATTTTTTTTCTAAAAAAACAAAACCCTAATTTTGTGAAAACCTAATTTTATTTTCTAAACAATTTTTACTTTCTAGTTCTTTATATATTTATTTAATGTTAATTTTGTAAATATGATCTATTATTAATAATATGTAAATATATTTTATAATCCAAATTATTTTCTTTTAATATATGTATAGAAACAATTAAACTTATAATAATTTAATTTTTTATAATTATAAATAATTTAAAAATTAGTACCTAAATTAAAATGCTATAATTATTTAGTTGTTCATATTAAACTTTTGTTTATTATTTTAATTTTGTTCTTATAATATTTTTGTTAATTCAATTTATTTTGATTTCTATTATTATTATTATTATTACTAACTTTTGCTTATTATAATTTTACTAACCTTTATTTAATTTTTTATTATTACTAACCCTTATTATTGCTTATTTATTTATTTTTCATCTATTATTTATATTTTTGCTTATTATTTATATTTTGCTTTTATATTTATATTTTTGCTATTTATTATTTTATAATTATTTTGTAATTGCTTCTTGGTGTAATTTTGTAAATATTTAATTATTTAATTTGCTTGCTATGGTTAGTAATTTAGGGAGTGCAAATATGTATTCTATTTAAAAATTAACTTAGATCATTTTAATTAAAGATAAATAATATTGAACACTCACACACATAAGTCGATTTTTAATCGCCATCTCACATTCCTAAGGTTATTCCTCAATGTTGCCTACTAATAAGGTCAAGTGGGGTGTATAAAGCAAGTCCCTTAAAAGAAAAAAATCATCAAGTCCCTAATGGTTGCCTTTAAAGATCGAGTCCCTTTTCGAATAAATGATGATAGTCCCTCCTAAATGCTTAATACACCCCACAGTTGCCTTCATAAAAATAGATGTCCCTCACATGTCCCTTACATCCAAGGTAATGACTACCTACTCCTTAATAGTAGGGATAGTCTTACCAATTAAAGGATAAAGAACAAGAAAGACTTAAACTTTAGGGTAGGTTCCTCTTATGTACTTGCTCACTTCATTCAAAACTTTTCAAACTTTCCACAATTTCAAACAAATTTTCAAAAACAAGTTTTTACGCATCCGTACATGGATCATTATTAACTATTATGAAAATTTTTCTATTCACACACTACACTTTCAAAAACAATTCAAAAGTGAGCTAAGTAACTAAGAGCCCATGGATAACCATGGATGTAAAGGGTGCTAACACCTTCCCTTTACATAACCTACCCCCCGGACCCAAAAATATCTCTTAAGGTCTTTCCTGTTCTTTTATACCCTTTCCTTTTGGATAAAATAAAAGTCGGTGGCGACTCTTGCTATCCGCAACATAACTTAAAGTCAGTTCTCCCACCGTGTTACACCATGACATTTTGTGCATCCATATGAAATATAATACATCTTAGTACATATTAGAATCATGTTTGATCATTGCATCATCCATTTGCCATGTTATGCATCCATTTCATTTCATGTGCATTCATGAACTTTTATGCTTCTTACATGTCTCATTTGGATTATCCTCCCTTGTATGAACATTCATATCACTTGACATGCTTCCATACCATCTCTTTGCATCATTAGCATCATGAACATGCTTATGGTTTTGGTTTCCATCTTTGCATTTTATTTCATTCTCATTTCATTTCATTTCTTTTACTAACTTTTCAGGTGGTAAGTGTTTGAGAAGTGAATTTGCCTTCACTTCTCATAATCTCTTCTCATCTCTTTTATGCATTCATTACTGCATTTTACTTGTGAATTAGAGTGAGCTTGCTCATTCATTTTCCCTCCTCACTTTCTTTCTTCAAGCAACTTATCTTCTTAAGTGAAGTAAGTTGTCTTGCTTCTTTCAGCTTCTCATTCCTTCATCCTGCTTCTTCCTTGGTGGTTTTTCCTTGAAGATCTTCTTGCAAGCCTCATAAAACCCTAGGAACACCCAAGCATGATCACAATTAGGGTTTTATTAGTCCCCCCATTAGTTTTACCTTTGTGTCATCTTTGTGTCTTTTTTTCTCATCTCTTAATCAAGGACTAAACCCTAAAGGTTTTAAGGCTTTGTGGTTAAGCTTATGCCTGCATCCTTCTATTAGGATGGAGTGTATAACTTTAATCCTAAGTGTTAAACCCATAATGTGTTTAAACCCTTCAATAAATCCATATAATAATCACTAAGACATCAAGCTAGTAACTTGGGCCTTGCATTAGGGTTCTAATTCTTCCTTAATTGGTTAAGAAGGAATAACCCTAGTGTTAATGGACAAGTCCCCCTCAAGTTGTCTTACAAACCATAAAATCCACTTCTTAATCTTACCATTAACTAAAATCCACTCTAATAAAGGCTTTGTTTTATCATGAGGTTAATCCCTAATCATGGATTAAGTTGAGGAGCATTTCTCAGCTTAAATGTTCTCATCTATTATCCTTCTATCAGGATAGTGTAATGGGTCCATTAAATCCTTGATTATGGCTTAAACTCATTACTTGACACCAAACAAAAACTCCAAAAACATCTAAAAAATGAAAGTAGGTTAATGATCTTAATCCTACATCATGGTGATTAAGTGTGAGGTGTTTACTTCATGCTTAAGGTATTCTCACTACCCCTAATTAGAGGGAGGATGTGATGAGTTTACTAACCCTTAGTTTAGGCTTAAGCTCATTTTCTTATGACAAATTCCAAAAGCAATAAAAGATTGAAAATACCAAAAATAAACAATAATCGTCTCCTCCAGGATTCTTTTCTCACCTCATTCACTCACAAACGAGAACTCGCTTCTTCGGTCTAATGCGAGACAGTTTGCACCTGAGCCAGACAGGTCATACACTTGAGCATAGACAAGTAAGCAGTTCATAAGTCAATTTATCTTCCAGACTCTTTGAGTAGAACTACAGTGTTCTGACTTCCTCATTGCACGAGAGAATACGTAGGCATAATTTAACAGTTATCGAACAAAAGTATCTGTATATTCCCCTCTTCCAGCATTATTCTGTAAAGCCTCATAGTCTTGAGATTTTCACTCTTTTCTTGCACTGACACTTTTTTATCTCACTTCACATTTCTTCAGCACTGACACTTGCATTCTTTTCCAGCTTTCGCACACAAAATAGCACTGACACTACCCCTTTAAACACAAACTTTCAAGCATGGATCCCGTCGAGTACGACGGACAATCTGGGTGCTAATACCTTCCCAGGTTGTAACCAACCCCCTTTCTCATTTTCTCTGGTTCGCAACCATCTTATCCATCTCTTCCTAGGTTTATGCAGCATTACCTTTCCTTCAGGATAAAAATGCCTAGCTGGCGACTCTTTTCAGTCCACCCTTGTGTTCTCTTCTTTCGCCGACCGTTCGCGTCTGTACCCCTCTTGGCCATGTGTCATCAGGTGGGAGCGACAGCTTGGCGACTCTGCTGGGGACCCTTATACTGCAACCAGGGCTTCTGGTTCTTTCTGTGGGTTCCTCCTAGCGCTTGTTTGATTTGTGTTTACTGGGGTGTTATGTGCTATTTGTGTTTGTTTATTTGCTTTATTTATTGCTTTATGTACAACTTTATTTATTACTTTCTTTTACAGTCTTATGCATATTTCATATTGTCATTGCTGGATCTGGTTTTCTGTTTTGGTGGGTGGGGTTCCATTGAGAGTTTAAGGTCCTATACCTGGGACCTGAGTGACACTTAGGCTAGAGTGGTTCATGTTCTTTCCCATTCCATTTCGGTCTGGTGCGGGAATATGAAACACGGTTTAGATGTGGGTTTCTTCTTGAGAACTCTGTGCTACAGATTTCCTGTAGTGCTAGGGCTATCTGGGAAGACTGCTAAGTCTGGATGACCTTTATTATGACCTTCAGAAGCTGAGGTGAATTAGAGGAAGATCTTTTATGGTTATTGTAAACACTGTACCTCCGGGTTAGAAGTGTTTACACTTCTCATAACTGATCCAAGTCTGAGGATCCTTGTTCTAGAACATTACCTGTGAGGGGGTTGGGTTGTTTACAGGTTTTGCAGGAACCCTTGGCCACATCATAGCCTATTATTGTTTTGTTTAAAAGTACTTCACTTTGGACAGTTCTTGTGATTAACCCTGGACATGTGACTCTTTATTTGAGTCCCCAACCCTGGTTACTGGATTTCTGAGCCTCCATCTGGACTTTTGAACATACATAGGCCTTATATCAAGACAGATAATCATATCCAGCTCTTGATCACAAACCCTTGCATATCATTTGCATATATCATCATTGCATCATTTGAAATTTGTTTATTTGCTTTTCAGGGTATCTACCTCATTGTATCTTGGTTTTGGTTTTGACCCCTTCTTCTGCTTAGACCTCTGCTTCAGCTGTTTTCTTCAGCATCTGCTTCAATTATCTCCATCACCACCTGCATCAGTCTGTCAGAGACCTACTTCCAGCTCCTCAGTTTGTGATCTTCATCAGCATTTGTCTTCAGCTTCTTCAGCAGCACTCATGGCTACTCCCAGGAAGAGCAACATATCTTATCACTTTTTTGAGCCTGTATTGACTGGCATCAGGCAGGTCCAGTCACTCATCACACCTGACCACATCCCACTGTTCAGAGAACACTATGGGGGTATCTTGGATATGGTTATGGACCTTGATCCTTCTCAGAGAAGCATGATCCACACATGCTTGCAGTTCTATGACCCTCCACTGAGATGTTTCACCTTTCCTGACTTTCAGATGGGGCCTCTGTTGGAAGAGTTTTCTTTATTGATTGGAGTACCTATTAGAGGGGGAATCCCCTTCAACCCAGAGATGACTGCTCCCAGAAGTGAAGAGATAGCAATGGCATTGTACTTGGAGCCTGCCCTTATTGAGCAAAGCATGACAACAAAAGATGAGATTCCTGGTCTACATTTGGACTTCTTGATTTCTCAGGCCATCCTGAAGGCTTCATTGGGAGAGTGGAGGGTAGTCTGTGCACTTTTAGCCCTCATCGTATATGGGGCTATATTGTTTGCAGATGAGCCTAAAGTTGTCAGTAAGAATGCCATCCATTTGTTTCTTCTGAAGAACCCCGTGCCTACATTGCTAGGGGATTTTTACTATTCTATCCATCAGAGGAATGAAAAACAAAGGGGGAAGTTGGTAAGATGTTGTGCTCCTTTGTTTTACTCCTGGCTGCTTAGACACCTGCCTAAATCAGATGCTTTCTTGAACCCACACCAGCAGAAGAATTGGGCCAAGAGGTTCATTGCCTTAACTTCAGATGATATCAAATGGTGCACCCAGAGCACCAAAGGCAAAGACATTATCACCAGCTGTGGACAATACCCTAATGTGCCTCTGATAGGAGTAAAGGGTTGCATCAACTACAATCATTTACTATTTAAGAGACAATATGGTTATGCCTTAGTTCACCCTCCCAGAGGACAGGATTTAGCTGAGACCCTATATTGTGAAGTGCAACCTAATTCAGCTATTGTCAGGCAAGCTGCCTGGGCATGTGACAACATCCAGACAAAAGGGGTAGCTATTCTTGGAAAATGTAACAATGTTGCTTCAGCTCAGTATTATGAATGGTCCCGTACTAGAGCTCAGATTACCAGAATGCCTTTTACCTTGGAAGACACACCTGGACCATCCACAGTACAGCCTGCAGCAACAGTTAGCCTGGAAGAATTTGAAAAGATGAAGGAAAGGAATGAGCAGTTATCTCAGGCCTTGAAGAAGACTCTTTGGGAAAGGAGTGATGGTCGTCTGGACATTGAGAGATTGGAAAAGCTCAGGATTGAGCATCTTACCAAGATTGAGAGAACAGAGGAATACATAAGGAAAGCAAGGGCTGGGGAACAGATATTGAAGAATGCCTGCAAGGAGGCCAAAATTCAGAAAGCTAGGACTGAGCACTATCTGACAGAGAGCCAGGCTAGGTGGGTCAGGATCACCGAAGCCCGTGCACAAGAAGACCAGAAGACTCAAGCCAAGATTGAACAACTGGAGGTCAATGAGAGGAAGCAGCAGGAAGCTTTGTTGTCTGCTCAGAAAGAGATATCAGAGTTGAAACTTAGAGCAGGGTTGAAGAGATCAAAAGACCAGGACAGGCATAAGAAGCTGACTACTGCCATTGCTACCAGGAACCTACTCATTAGGACCATTACAGAGCACCCAGCTGGTCCGGTGACTGAGGAACTCCTGAAGGAGGTCAGGGAAGATGATTATGGATTGGATGTCTGATTCCTCTTTGCTTGTTGTTCTTTCCTTTTGATGTACTTTTCCTTTTGTTGTATTTTTGACCCTCTAATGGGCATGTATTGTAAAACAGACTATGTATTGTTCATCATTTGTAATATATTTAGTTTGTTTTCATTTGCGTTTCTTTTCTCAACAATATCAAGCATCTTCCTCGAGGTCTGGAAAGGTCAAAACCAAGAACCAAACCGGATACCTTGGAAAACAAATAAGCATACTGCATTGCATACTAACTTTTTCTTTGTTTTGTAGGTTTTGTTTACTTTTATTGTTTCTAACTTTGTTGTAATCTCAGGAAACATTGCTCGTCGCCGAGTGTTCCCTGTCAACTGCACACACCGGTATCCTACGTGTAACAACCTTCAAGGCATTCAGATGGATCAGGTACAGCAGGACCTGACTGAGGTCAGAAATCAGATGGCAAACGAAAGGGTCGAAATGAGAAACCAAATGTCTCAGTTTATGGCAGTGATGACTGGCTTAGCCCAGAGTCAAGAAAGGCTGAGAGAGTTGGTAGAAAGACAGACACCTGAAGAGCCCCACCTTGGGACAGGAGGAACTAGCAATAATGAACGGGGGCAGCCTCGTATTGACCCACCAGAATATGGATCCCATTTGAATCGAGAAGTTAACATCCCAAGGAATGTTCAAGGTAATACTACTGGGGGAAGAATCCTTCAAGAGGATCCCCAAGAAGAACAATTCACTGTTATTAGGGCTGGAGATGAGGTATATGATAGAAGATTGGATGAGATTGCTGAAAAGTTAAGATCTTTGGAATCCCAGAATTCTCTGGGCTTCAACGTAATGGATATGGGGTTGGTAAATGGGGTGAGGATTCCCCACAAATTCAAACCCCCATGCTTTGAGAAATACAATGGTACCTCATGCCCACGTACTCATCTGCAATCTTTCTTAGGAAGACTCAAGGCTTATACCATGGATGAGAAGTTATGGGTGTTCTACTTTGAGGACAGTTTGACTGGAGCTTCAAGAGAATGGTATTCGCATTTGACAAGGGCCACTATGAGGTGTTGGAAAGATTTGGCCGAAGCCTTCATCCGGCAATATCAGTACAACCTAGACATGGCTCCCAATATAACTCTTCTAATGGGCATGTCTCAGTCTTCAAGGGAGAGCTTCCGGGATTATGCTCAGAGGTGGAGACAACTTGCTGCTGCTGTCCAGCCACCCTTGTCAAAAAGAGAAATGGCTGACATGTTTATGAACACCTTGCAAGGGACTTATATTGATAGACTTGCTGCTTTCTACTCTACCAGTTTTGCCGATGTAGTTATAGCTGGTGAGAGAATTGAGAGTCTTTTGAAGATGGGCAAAATCTCTGACAATGGTGCAAGTTCCTCCAGCAACCCCAGAAAACCTTTTGCAGGACCCCGAAGGGCGGGTGAAACAAATGCTATTCATACAAGCAGGGGCATACCCTAGTATTCTCACAGGTCAGTAGCAGCTATTACCATCCCAGCTCCAGTTCCACAACAACCATTATATCCTCAACAACAACAACAACAACAACATCACTATCAGCAGCCATCTCATTTTCCGCAACAGAGAACCTACAACAACAACAATAGCAACCAATAGCAGCGTCCCTTCCAACAGAGGCCATCTCAGGCAAATAGGGTGATTGACCCTATCCCTATGCCTTATGTTGTTCTTTTGCCACAACTCCTGAAGCTTAACCTGGTTGAGTCAAGGACGTTGGCACCACCAGATCCTCTTAATCTCCCGAAGAATTATGATGTTAATGCCAGGTGTGCCTTTCACTCCAACGCACCTGGTCACAATACTGAGAAATGCAGAGCCTTACAGATGAAGGTTCAAGATCTGGTCGATTCCAAAGCTCTCAATTTCGCACCTCCTCCGAACGTTAACAGAAATCCTATGCCTAATCATGGTGGGCCTAGGATTAATGCCATTGAAGAGGACCAACCATTAGTACTAATTGATAATGTTGCACAAATTCAAACACCACTGGCTGAAGTCAAAGTTCAACTTTTAAGATGCCAAGTGTTCCCGGGCTGTGGGGCCTGCTGTGAATTGTGCAAGACAGATAGTAATGGTTGTGAGAAGCTAAGGTTTGGCATAGATGGCCTCATCAAAGATGGAATCTTGAAAATTACTTCAACAGCTCCTTCAACAACTCTTGTTTCAACAACAATGGAATCTCCTACAACATCAACAATTCTTCCCACAGTTTCTCCTACAACAGCAACAACTATCATTCCTACTGATTCATCAACAACACCAGCTATTACTCCATCCATCATTTCAACAGATCAGAGTTCAACAACTTTTTCTTCTACAACATCAGCACCCATTTCATCAACGGAATCTTCTACAACGCCAACTAACATTAATGAAGACGTCTCAACGGTCACAATCTATTATGACCCGGCAAATGTTCCTCCGAGCAACAATTTCCAACAACAAACTGTGACACCTCCTGCCAGATCTCCAGTCACAATCTACTATGATCTGCACACCATCACAGTTCCTTCCTCTGCAGCAATCAGTCCGGTCACCATTACGGTACCTGGACCTGTTCCTTATGAAAGCAGTAATGCCATACCTTGGCACTACGGATCTGATCTCTACTGCAATGGGGAGAAAATCACTTTGGATTCATCAACCTCTTCACCACAAGTTAACAATGTTGGGGGAGGCGGAGGCTTCACCAGAAGCGGACGCCTTTTTGCCTCACAAACACCAAGACCCAGCACCGAAGCAGAAGCTGCTGCCAAGGCAAAAGGAAAGAATGTGGTATCCGAAGAGCCATCTGTTAAAGAAACTCAGAAGACGTCTTTTGAGCAAGATGTAGACGAGTTCATGAGAATAATCAAGAGGAGTGATTACAAGGTGGTAGACCAGCTTCACCAAACCCCCTCCAAAATCTCCATATTATCACTGTTAATGTGTTCCGAAGCCCACAGGAATGCATTGTTAAAGGTCCTGCAAGCAACATATGTGCCGGAGGAGATTACTGTTAATCAGTTAGAAACTGTGGTTGCAAATGTCAATACCAGTCATGGGATGGGCTTTACACATACTGATTTAACAACGGAGGGGCGCAACCATAACAAGGCTTTACATATCACCTTGGAATGTAAGGGTGTTGTTCTGTCTCATGTGTTGGTGGACACGGGGTCTTCCCTCAATGTCCTACCAAAGAAAGCCTTAGTAAAGCTGGAGTATGATGGCTTGGCATTGCGCCCAAGTAATTTGGTGGTGAGAGCATTTGATGGCTCTAAAAGATCAGTGCTTGGGGAGATTGATCTGCCTGTGTTGATTGGCCCGCAGACCTTTAAAACTACCTTCTTTGTGATGGACATACAGCCGACCTACAGCTGTCTGTTGGGTAGACCCTGGATCCACGCCGCTGGCGCTGTTACGTCAACCCTTCACCAGAAGTTAAAATTCGAGTGGGAAGACCAAATCATCACCATTTGTGGGGAGGAGCACATCTTTGTTAGCCAGCTGGCTACATACAAGTATATAGAAATGGATGGGGAGATCTATGAGACCATGAGTCAGGGGTTTGAGGCCCTTAACATTAATGAAGCATCTACTATGTATGGGACTTCCATCACTTCATATCAACAGGCCCAGAAGGTTGTTGAGGAGGGTACCGCTCAAGGCTGGGGCAAGCTGCTCCCAGTAGAAAAGAAAGAAGACAGATTCAGGTTGGGTTACAGACCGACTCGACAAGATCAACCAGAGGTTGCAACGGAGCCCAAGTTTGTCAGGGGGGAATGCTCACCCCGGATGCTGTGAACAGTTTGGAAGATGAGTCAGAAGACGAACGCAACCTGGAAAACTGGATACATCCAAGGATCCCGGGGAACCAAGTCTCAAACTGGTCTTCCCAGGAAATTATAAGAGTTACTCCGGCAGAGTAATTATTATTTCCTGTCTTTAAGCATGCATCAAGTCCTGCATCTTGCCCAAGATGTCAGGGCTCATTTTGTAATCGGTCCATCTTGTATTTTGTGCAAACGATCAATTAATGAATATCAGGACATCTTTTGCAAATGAGTCTTTTCTTTTTCCGCTCACTGTTTTTCATTTTTCTTTTTTGTACAAAAATAAAATGGCAATGTTTTTCAAAATAATAACTTCATTTTCATTTTCTTTCTAAGCAAGATAAAACTGATCACTAAAATGAACAAATCTAAACCCTTGCAGAGAATACCCTCCAGACTGCACCGACAACAACACCGTTATGACTTCGTATGACTTTGACAATCCGATCAATCAAGCCAATGAAGGGGTTGAAGAAGATTATGAGCTACCTGAAGAGCTAGCTAGGTTGTTGAGACAAGAGGAGAAGGTTATCACTCCTCATCAGGAGGAGGTCGAGACGGTTAATCTTGGTACCGAAGAAGATTTAAAAGAAGTGAAAATCGGGGCCCGTCTGCAAGATTCAGTGAAGGAACAACTTATTGACATGCTTCGGGAGTATGTGGATGTTTTTGCCTGGTCTTATCCGGATATGCCAGGTCTGGATACTGACATCGTTATGTACAAGATGCCTCTAAAAGAAGTCTGTCCGCCAGTAAAACAGAAGTTGCGCCATACTCGCCCGGATATGGCCATGAAGATAAAAGAAGAGGTACAAAAATAGTGGGACGCCGGTTTCCTTGCTGTAACTAGTTACCCGCCGTGGGTCGCTAACATTTTACCTGTGCCTAAGAAGGATGGCAAAGTACGGATGTGTGTGGACTACCAGGACCTGAACAGAGCCAGCCCAAAAGATGACTTCCCATTACCTCACATTGATGTATTGGTCGACAATACGGCTCAGTTCTCGGTGTTCTCCTTCATGGATGGATTGTCAGGATATAACCAGATTAAGATGTCACATGAAGACATGGAGAAGACAACTTTCATCACACCCTGGGGCACGTTCTGTTATAAGGTGATGCCATTCGGACTGAAGAATGCTGGTGCCACTTATCAATGGGCTATGGTAACATTATTCCATGACTTGATCCACAAAGAAATTAAGTGTTATATGGATGACATGATTGCCAAGTCCCTCACAGAAGAAGACCACCTGGTGAACCTGTTGAAGCTATTCAAGCGTCTGAGGAAGTACCAAATGAAGCTAAACCCCAACAAATGCACATTCGGGGTGCGATCCGGTAAGCTACTGGGATTTATTGTGAGTGAGAAGGGGATTGAAGTTGACCCTGATAAAGTCAAAGCCATCCAAGAGATGCTTGCACCAAAGACTGAAAAAGAAGTTCGAGGGTTTCTGGGTAGATTGAACTACATTTCAAGGTTCATATCTCATCTTACAGCAACCTGTGAGCCCTTGTTCAAGTTGTTAAGAAAAGAACAAACGGTCAGGTGGAACGAAGACTGCCAAAGGGCTTTTGACAAAATCAAGGAATACTTACAAGAGCCTCCAATCCTTATGCTTCCAGTTGAAGGAAAACCTCTAATAATGTACTTGACAGTATTAGAAGAGTCAATGGGTTGTGTGCTGGGCCAACATGACGAGTCTGGTCGAAAAGAGTATGCAATATACTACCTAAGCAAAACGTTTACCGACTGTGAACAATGCTATTCACTGCTCGAGAAAACTTGTTGTGCTTTAGCGTGGGCTGCTCGCCGACTAAGGCAGTATATGTTGACCCACACTACCTTATTGATCTCAAATATGGACCCCATCAAGTACATATTTGAGTAGCCAGCACTTACCGGTCGGGTTGCAAGATGGAAAATGATTCTCACAGAATACGACATTCAGTACACATCTCAAAAAGCCATCAAAGGCAGTGTATTGTCTGATTATATTGCTGAGCAACCCATTGATGATTACCAGCCTATGAGATTTGACTTCCCTGATGAAGACATCATGTTCATAAAAGCAAAAGATCATGAAGATCCTATTCACACTGAAGGGCCTAACCCAGAAGAAGAGTGGACAATGATGTTTGATGGGGCTGTTAATATGAATGGTCGTGGTGTGGGTGCAGTTCTCATTACACCTAAAGGAGTTCACATGACTTTCTCGGCAAAACTCACCTTTAACTGCACTAACAATGAAGCTGAATACGAAGCTTGCATTATGGGTCTTGAGGAAGCCATTGACCTCAGGATCAAGACTTTAACTGTATTCGGAGATTCAGCTCTTGTAATCAATCAAACCAACGGCAAATGGTACACTCACCAGGAGCATTTGATTCCATACCAGGACTACACGAGGAGATTATTGACTTTCTTCACAACAGTCAAACTTGAGTATATCCCTCGAGATGAAAATCAGTTTGCAGATGCTCTGGCTACCATTTCTTCCATGATCAAAGTTCAAGCTGCCAACTTTGTGCCCCGGATTTCAGTATCCAGACTTGACAGACCAGCATATGTATTCTCAGCAGACCTTGCTAAAGATGATAAGCCTTGGTTATATGACATCAAATGCTTCTTGGAGGATCAAACATACCCACCTGGGGCATCTTCCAATGATAAGAAGACATTAAGAAGGCTAGCTGGCAATTTCTTCCTGAATACTGATGGTTCCTTGTACAAGCGCAACTTTGATATGGTACTCCTTAGATGTGTTAATAAGGCAGAGGCAGACTTGTTGATGCACGAGGTGCATGAAGGATATTTCGGTACCCATGCTGGAGGACATGCAATGGCTAAGAAATTGTTGAGATCAGGTTACTACTGGATCACAATGGATGCAGACTGTTGTGCTTATGCCAGAAAGTGCCACAAATTCCAGATTTATGCAGATAAAGTACATGTGCCTCCAAATCCTTTGAATGTGATGTCTTCACCCTGGCCCTTTTCCATGTAGGGCATTGACATGATAGGAAAGATTGAACCGACTGCTTCGAATGGCCACAGATTCCTCCTGGTAGCCATTGACTATTTCACCAAGTGGGTCGAAGCAGCTTCATATGCAAATGTCACCAGGCAAGTGGTAGCCCGATTCCTGAAGAGAGACATCATCTGTGGGTATGGAGTGCCCGAGCGAATCATTACTGATAATGGTTCCAACTTAAACAACAAAATGATGGCAGAACTATGTCGGGACTTCAAGATCAATAATCACAACTCTTCTCCTTACAGGCGCAAAGATGAATGGCGTTGTTGAGGTAGCTAACAAAAACATCAAGAAGATTGTGCAAAAGATAGTGGTCACATACAAAGTCTGGCATTAAATGTTACCATTTGCCTTGCATGAGTATTGTACCTCAATCAGAACATCCACTGGGGCAACACCCTATCAACTTGTGTATGGTATGGAAGTTGTCCTACCTGTTGAAGTTGAATTACCCTCCTTACGGGTACTGATGGATGTCAAACTGAATGAAGCAGAATGGGTCCGATCTCGGTACAATCAACTAAGTCTGATCGAAGAAAAGAGATTAGCTGCAATTTGTCACGGGCAGTTATATCAGAAGAGAATGAAGAAAGCCTTCGATCAGAAAGTCAGGCTTCGGGAATACCAAGTAGGAGATCTTGTGCTGAAAAGACTCCTTCCTCCTCATACAGAACACAGGGGCAAGTCGACTCCAAATTATGATGGTCCATTCATAGTAAAGAAAGTTTTCTCTGGTGGAGCACTGATGCTCAGTACTATGGATGGTGAAGACTTCCTGTCCCCTGTGAATTCAGATGTAGTTAAAAAATACTTCGCATAAAATGACCCGCTGGACATAAAAACAGAATGTAAGTCCAGGCAAAAATAGGGCATCCCGGCGAGTCAAAAACAGAATAAAAGACTCGGGCAAAAATAAGGGAAAATAATCAAAAAATGTACACCCGCTGAGTTGAAAAGCCGCATTGGACAGCTCAGACAAAAATGGGTATCCCGGTGGATTGAAAACCCGAAAGGGCGATCCATGCAAAATAAGGGAATAAGCGAACAACTGCATTCTGAATTCGTCTGTATTATTTACAACATGGCAAGTTTTGAAGGGTCGAAGCATCGGTTAGAATCAGCCTTCTTCAAAAAGCAGGATGAGAAGAATGTCAATGTCATACGAGTCATAGCAAAAGGGAAGCACACTGAAGCGTCATCAACATTGCCAGTACCTTTTTGTTTCTCAATTTTGTAACAATCCCCTCATTTCAGGGGATCTGTTTCTTTGACTGTACTTGCCAATTCAGGGCACACAAATTAATAAAATTAGATTTTCAATCACACTCCGTCTTATACACTTTATTTCATTTGCAAAAATGTTTGATGTCCTTGATATAATGGTTGCATAAATACAGATGTGCCTATCTAAACTATATGCTTGCAGGAAATATATTACTTACTCCCAGGAGTGTCTAAACTCCTATAATGGAATCCAGTAAGGGATACCTCGGGGTACTTGTACGTTTCTTTGTCATAACAGGATTGCAGGTATTCAAAGCGCAAATGGGGCATGAAAGCTTCTCCCCAGCAAGCTGCCAAATCATTACTTCCTCATCGCATCTTCCAAACAGCACCAGAGATGCTTTCTCCCCATCAGAGCTGCTAGGCATCACTCCTCCAGCACTTTCTCCAGAGCAGCATTAGAAGGGGCTAATTTCCCCAGCTGAGTTGTCAGATATCATCATCCTCAGAAGGATCCCTACAGAAATCTCTAGGAAGATCGTTCCGTGATCGTTCCTCCCCAGCCTAGTGCCAGGCAGGGAACCATCTCCCCAACTGGGCTCCCCATCACCAAGGATAGGTCTATCAGTGACTTATTTCCCCAAGAAGAATCATATATCATATCTACCAATGATCTCATCCCCAACTGGGATTTTCTTTCAAGACTGATCAATCAAATCTTCACAACAACGGGATCCGATTCTCGGATCGGTATCTTTTGCATAATCATAGCATTCACATCATATTTTCCCTCAGAGCGTAGCATTCCGTCTAATACGGAGCATTGCGGCAAAAATAAAACATATTGCATAATCACAAGTCATGTTTTGAATCAAACACCTGTATATACCAACATTCCATCATCAATGTATACAAAGACTCGCAGTCCCAGCAGAAAGCCAAAGCGTCCCCTTTGCACTCACTAATACATATTAATATATCTCTCCTCGACACCCGTCCGTGTCATATACTCCCCTGCAGATATAAACCACAAACAAATATCTATACACTCTTTGGACACTCGTCCGTGTCACCATTTCCCCAGCATGGTTGCCTAAAAACTTATTGTAGACCAAATACTTGTTTATAATACACTTCTTTTGACACCCGTCCGTGTCATCTTACCCTCACAAATCACCAGATATCTCTTACACTTATAAGTTCATAACTTATACATTTTCTCTTATCATACTCGTCTGTATCATACTCTCCCCAGCAAGTTGAACACTCGTCTGTGTCTCACTCACGCTTGCTTTTCACTCATACAGATACTCATCCGTATCTTGTATACACTACTTATCTCTCCTCAGATTCAACACTCGTCAGTGTTCTTTGTTAACCAGTTGGTACTCGTCCGTATCATCATCTCTGAACATGCATCAGCGTTTGTTTCTATCGATACTCGTCCGTATCATAGTCTTAAGGATGCTCGTCCGCATCTTTAATTTATACACAATGTCAAAAACTTATACCTTTCATTTCTTGGATGTAAACACTCGTCCGTGTTTACTATTCCCCATAAGATTCCCCAGCAAATCCCTAGTAAATTATTTCTTTTCTATCTGACATTCGTCCTATGTCATGATACTTTCGGTAGCCGTACCCTGCCAGGTGATCGTCCTTCACCTTTTGATGATCGTCCCTCATCATTCCCCCCAGCGGAGTCTCCATTATTGGAACTCTTTCTATGCGGCATTCGTCATATGTCGTGATATTTGAGCAGCCGTACCCTGTTAGGTGATCGTCCTTCACCTCTTGATGATCGTCCTTCATCATTTTATCCGATGTTCGTCCCTATCGTTGATCTTGTTATCTGACATTCGTCCTATGTCATGATAAACCCCGAAAGCAGCCGTACCCTGCTAGGTGATCGTCCTTCACCTCTTGATGATCGTCCTTCATCATGCTTATTCGATGGCCGTCCCCATCGTCGACCTTTTCTATCCGGCATTCGTCCTATGTTGTGATACTTTCGGCAACCGTACCTTGCCAGGTGATCGTCCTTCACCTTGGATGACCGTCCCTCATCTTATCCCCAACAGAGCAGCCGTCCCCTGCTAGGTAATCGTCATTTACCATTGATGACCGTACCTCATCATTTATTGCATTTATGCTTCAAACCTGATGGCCGTCCCCATCATTTAACTTTACCTTTAATCCCCATAGAATCTTGTTTCTTTCCTTGATGGCCGTCCCCATCATGATATCTTTATTTCCCCAGCATGTCGGTCGTCCCCGTCGGTGTCTTATCCCCAGCAGTCGTCTTCTGCTTGAGGGTCATCCTCCGTCACCCGCACTTTTTAATCATACTTTATTTCCTTTTACAATTTATATCCCTTTTCTTCTTCATACCCAGTGAGTGAAAATTTTGGACTGTCTTTGGTATTCAACCACAAGTTATCTTGTTCATCTGTTAAGCCCGTCGCTTACATCCTACACAGCTAACTCATGTTTGAATAGGGGCAGCTGTAAATACCCCAAATTTTCCCTCACTAAGTTCACACCATGTCTTGTGATTCTTTTCATTTGCATTAAGTTCAATCATATCATCTCATGTTGCATTTTTGCTTCACTACATTGGTTCAAAGTCATCTGCATCTAGGGTTTGTGATCTGAGCAATCCAGGAGCTATTTGAGCCACTCCAAAGGTCTTCTATCACCTCAAGAGGATCCATGTATGTTAAAGCATCATATTATACCCTCCCAAGATCAAGGAAGTCAGAAAATCACAAGAACTGGCAAAGCATGGAAGCAGAGTCAGGTTTAACTACACAGATAACCTAAAATTAGGGTTTTGGTTTCAGAGGCCATAACTCCAAATTTTTTGTTCATTCTTGTTTCTATTGGTCTCTATATTCTATAAGGATCATGCATATCAAGTTTGACGGAAAAATTCATTGTGGAAGTCATCTGATCACTGGGTAACTTCCTAAGCAAGTCAGAGCAAAATCATGGCATCTGAGGCCCCCATCAATGGACCCAAAGTGGATTTTTCATCAAAATGAAGTTATATGGTCTTTATTTGATCATTGAAGTTTTTGGAAGTTCACAAATTTGAAGAAAAATGAGCAAAACCAAAAGTTGCCAAAAATGGAAATGACTTGTAATGTAAACTTTCCAATTTGGGAAAGTTTTTCAACCTCCTATTTCTTAACCAAAAATGCTTCAAATGAAAAATTCGTGGTCATGAAAGTTATAGATTGGATCATTCCCTTTTCAAAAAGTACAAGAACAAGATCTAATTCATTTTGGAACTCAAGTTATGGCTTTCCAAAGTTGGCAAAAATCACTTAATTTCATGTTTCATGCCAAAAGAGATTTTTTGCAAAACCTCATGCCAAACCATTTTGTGACTTCTAAATGACTTCTATGCATCATTACAACTTGCCAAAATCAGAAATTGCACAAATTCACAAAGTTTCATGCCTTGGATCACAAGCTCCCACAAGGCATTTTTCATAAATTCTCAAAAGAGGGATTTTTGCAAGAAGGACTTCTAATGTTTGGTTTGGTTGCTAATTGATCTCAAAGCATCATAACAACTTCATATGATTCATTTTGCTGCAAATTGTCCAAGAATTCATGAGATTCCTTGCCTTGGTTCACAAGAAATTCCAAAGAGGGAAATATGCAAGAACATTGGGAACTCTTGATCAAGGCCATCCAGCTCACAAAAACTGATCCAAAGGCCTTCCTTGATCCAAGCTGAAGCAAGACAAGCCCGAAGATCTTCTCTGACCCGAGCCATACCTATGGTACACAAAATCTTGACTTTTGCATCTTTGCCCATGCCAATCAAACTGTGACATTACCAACCCTCTGGCCAATCAGAACATGTTATGTGGACCTCAAGGACTTGAAACAAACACACACACACAAGCCATAACTCTCCAAGAAGCCAGGATTCACAAAAACTGTAAAATTCTTCATCTCTTCGAAACTCCTCCCACTACCATCAAACCTCAAAATTTTCTTCACCAACAAGTCACATATCATCCATAGAACCAGAATCAACCATCAAAACGGCCAAAAACATCACATATAAAAATCTCAAAACCTGCTACACCAGAGCTGAAACTTCAAAGCCAGTCACTCTCAGAGCTTTCTAAGCTTCATTTCATCACCAGGAGGTTCATAGGAGTGGATTTGCATCAAAGAAGGATCCAGAAAGCCCAGAATCAAAAGGTCCAATCTCAGGTATAGCTCAAGAACTTTTTTCCAGAAGCTTTTTTTTAAGTTCTTGAATGATTCTCTGTGCTCCCCTGATCATGAGGATGTGATTATTATTGAAAATGGTTGAGAAACCATGATGTATGCAAGTTCTGAAATTTTGCCCGTTTTCACGTTTTGGTTCGAATCTCGTTCATGATGCAAAATAAATGATTTTTGATTGGGGGTTTAGGTTCAGGGATGTTAGGGGATCATTTATGGGCAAGAAATTTGGAGATTAGAGGCTTAGGGAAGAAGCTAGGTGGAGAAGATGACCGGAACTCTGTTCCGGTCACCTGAAAATGTTTATGCCCTAATCCTGTAATTAACCAACTTTGACTATTAGCCTTAGGATCTGCCTTACGCGCGCGTTTTCAATGGACAGGATCGTATCATTAGCCCTAATCTTCATTTAATTAGGTTAATTAATATTATTTAGTTTAATTAAATCAGAGTGAATCCAGACCATAAAAAAACGCGCTAGTCAACCATTTTCTTTCCACTTTGAATCTGGATCATTGGATCAGATTACTTTTCATTTTTATTTTATTTTTCTTTGTATTTCTTTCTACATTTTATTAAAAATAGTAAAAAGACTTCAAAAATTCTGAAATTTTTTATCCAAGCTTTAATTATTTTTCAGAACCCAAAAATATTTTTATTTTTATTTTTTGCGTTAAAAAATATTTTTTAAATCATTTAAATGATTATTTTTAATTAGTTAATGAGAATTAATTAATTAAAAATACATTTAGGTATTTAAAAATCCCAAAAAAATTCAGAGAACATTTTCAAACATTGAGAAACATTTACAAACTCACAACACAATTTTTTTTTTGGTTTTGATCACACTTTGGCAATTTTCATTTGAATTAGGGTTCTTAAATTTGAATATTTTTAACCCTAACTTCAAAAATTCATAACTTTTGAACCAAAGTGAGTTTGTGAATGATTCTTTTTGCATTGTGTTATGCACGACTTCAAGTTCCTAAAAACATTTTTTTTCATTTTTATAATGCATTTTCAATTTGTTTTGCATTTTACCTTTAGGATCACCCTTAAAACCCTAGAAACTTAGAAAATTCATAACTTCCTTTAGGTTTAGCTTCTGACCTCCCCCTTTGGATGGTAACCTAGTATAGGTTTAGGGTTCCTTTGAGTGCATTTTCAATTTTTTATCTTATCATTTGCTTCTGATTTTGGGTTTTGCATCTCACATGTTCATATAACCCTAATTTTTCACCTTCACTTGCATTCATCTTACATAAGCTTGCATACATGAAATTGACATGACATTTTGTGCATCCATATGACATATAATACATCTTAGTACATATTAGAATCATGTTTGATCATTGCATCATCCATTTGCCATGTTATGCATCCATTTCATTTCATGTGCATTCATGAACTTGTATGCTTCTTACATGTCTCATTTGCATTATCCTCCCTTGTATGAACATTCATATCACTTGACATGCTTCCATACCATGTCTTTACATCATTAGCATAATGAACATGCTTCTGGTTTTGGTTTCCATCTTTGCATTTTATTTCATTCTAATTTCATTTCAATTCTTTTACTAACTTTTCAGGTGGTAAGTGTTTGAGAAGTGAATTTGCCTTCACTTCTCATAATCTCTTCTCATATCTTTTATGCATTCATTGCTGAATTTTACTTGTGAATTAGAGTGAGCTTGCTCATTCATGTTCCCTCCTCACTTTCTTTCTTCAAGCAACTTATCTTCTTAAGTGAAGTAAGTTGTCTTGCTTCTTTCAGCTTCTCATTCCTTCATCCTGCTTCTTCCTTGGTGGCTTTTCCTTGAAGATCTTCTTGCAAGCCTCATAAACCCTAGGAACACCCAAGAATGATCACAATTAGGGTTTGAGTAGTCCCCCCATTAGTTTTACCTTTGTGTCATCTTTGTGTCTTCTTTTCTCATCTCTTAATCAAGGACTAAAACCTAAAGGTTTTAAGGCTTTGTGGTTAAGCTTATGCCTGCGTCCTTCTATTAGGATGGAGTGTATAACTTTAATCCTAAGTGTTAAGCCCTTAATGTGTTTAAACCCTTTAATAAATCCATCTAATAATCACTAAGACATCAAGCTTGTAACTTGGGCCTTGCATTAGGGTTCTAATTCTTCCTTAATTGGTTAAGAAGGACTAACCCTAGTGTTAATGGACAAGTCCCCCTCAAGTTGTCTTACAAACCATAAAATCCACTTCTTAATCTTACCATTAACTAAAATCCACTCTAATAAAGGCTTTGTTTTATCATGAGGTTAATCCCTAATCATGGATTAAGTTGAGGAGCATTTCTCAGCTTAAATGTTCTCATCTATTATCCTTCTATTAGGATAGTGTAATGGGTCCATTAAATCCTTGATTATGGCTTAAACTCATTACTTGACACCAAACAAAAACTCCAAAAACATCTAAATAAATGCAAGTAGGTTAATGATCTTAATCCTACATCATGGTGATTAAGTGTGAGGTGTTTACTTCATGCTTAAGGTATTCTCACTACCCCTAATCAGAGGGAGGATGTGATGAGTTTACTAACCCTTGGTTTAGCCTTAGGCTCATTTTCTTATGACAAATTCCAAAAGCAATAAAAGATTGAAAATACCAAAAACAAACAATAATCGTCTCCTCCGGGATTCTTTTCTCACCTCATTCACTCACAAACGAGAACTCGCTTCTTCGGTCTAATGTGAGACAGTTTGCACCTGAGCCAGACAGGTCATACACTTGAGCATAGACAAGTAAGCAGTTCACAAGTCAATTTATCTTCCAGTCTCTTTGAGTCGAACTATGGTGTTCTGACTTCCTCATTGCACGAGAGGATACGTAGGCATAACTTAACAGTTATCGAACAAAAGTCTATGTATATTCCCCTCTTCCAGCATTATTCTGTAAAGCCTCATAGTCTTGAGCTTTGCACTCTTTTCTTGCACTGATACTTCTTTATCTCACTGACACTTGCATTCTTTTCCAGCTTTCGCACACAAAATAGCACTGACACTACCCCTTTAAACACAAACTTTCAAGCGTGGATCCCGTCGAGTACGACGGACAATCTGGGTGCTAATACCTTCCCAGGTTGTAACCAACCCCCTTTCTCAGTTTCTCTGGTTCGCAACCGTCTTATCCATCTCTTCCTAGGTTTATGCAGCATTACCTTTCCTTCGGGATAAAAATGCCTAGCTGGCGACTCTTTTCAGTCCACCCTTGTGTTCTCTTCTTTCGCCGACCGTTCGCGTCTGTACCCCTCTTGGCCATGTGTCATCAGGTGGGAGCGACAAGTAGCAGTTCTTTTGTTAAACAACAATTCATTCTTACCCTTTGAAACAATTCAAGCAAGCGGTGGATCGCGTCGGGTACGACGGATGATCTGGGGTATTAATACCTTCTCAGTTCGTAACTGACTCTCGAACCCAGTCTCTTTGGTTCGCAAGACCTTGTTCTTTCCTTTTCCTTCAGTTTGTGCAGTATTACCTTTCCCATTCATTCGGGATAAAAATGCCTAGCTGACGACTCTACCTTTTATGCGCCACTTTCGCGTTTTTACTAGGATGAAAATCCCGAGAGCGACACTTACTTCTTCATGTGTGCTTCCTTGGAACTTCTTTGCCACTTTGATGCTTCTTAACACTTTTTTGATTTAGTTTGGATTATTTGAGATTCTTAAAGTTCATTTAGGGTTTGGTTCTGACTTGTAAAGTTCATAGACCTTTAGATTCATTTCACTAGTTTCCTTTGTGTGTTTAGCTTTTATTTCATGTCTTATGAACTATTGTATTTCATTTTCTAACCTTGTAGGGGCTTTGGTAAGTCTTAGGAGTGTGGAAATTCTTCCACATTCCAACCTCTCTATATCCTTTTAAATTTCAATCTTTTGTTTGTGTAAGCATCCAAGATGCCTTGATTTGCATAATTGCTTACTTCCCCCTTAGAAGTAACTTGACTTCCATCTTGTAAGTTATCTTCTAATCCTTTCCTCTTCTTCTTTATTTTACTCTTTTTTCCTTCTTCTTCATTAGGATAGAGATCTTCAAACCTCACTAACTTAGGATATCCAAGCATAACAACTTACTTAGGATTGTTTAGTCTCCCTTATACTTTTTTACCTTTTGTGATCCTTTTGGTGTCTTCTCTCTCTCATCTTAAAACAACTAAAAACAATACTTAATAAAGGTTGAAGTGACTTCTTGTGTCATAGACTTATTCCATGGGGAATTTGCATCTATCCCATCTTGGGGTAATGTAAACTTGTCTAGCATGATGTAAAAGCCTTAACATGAAGTCATTTTCACAAAGAAAAGCCTGAAAAACACTACTTCATTAAAAATAACAAAACACTTGACAAGAAAAAGTAGGCTAGTGTGCTTGAGCCTTAATCATTTGAACTAAGTCTTGGGGATCTTCTCCTTACTTAGGTGTGCTTCTTCCTCATTCCATATTGTAGTGATGTAAGAAGTACACACTCCATTGAATGATACTTGAATACACTCTCCTATGCAAACTCAAATAAAAAGCTTCTAAAAAGCTCCAAACCAACAACAAGCATCTTTCCTGCGGAAATTCTCTTCTCATCTCCTTCACTCCAAATGAAATAATTCGCTTCGACTTGTCTCTTCTAAGATGGTAAACACACTCATACCAAACGAGCCTGCAACACCTCAGCATAGGTGTAAGCAGTTCAATCATAAATAACACAAACAAACAAATTTTCTCTCTAGTTAGGGGAACTACGTTGATTCTGATTCTCATTCTCAATGAGATACGTAGGCAGTGGGGTAGGGACCATTCGAACACAATTCTTTCTTTTCCCTACTTTTTTCCCGTTCATTTTCTCAGTTTAGCATAAGATGTAGCAGATGTTTATACCCTTTGAAATAGTACAAGCAAGCATGGATCCTGTCGGGTACGATGGACGTGAAGGGGTGCTAATACCTTCCCTTCACGTAACCGACTCCTGAACCCATTCTCTCTGGTTCACAAGACCTCATTCTTTCCTTTCCCCTAGGTTTGTGCAACATTAACTTTCCCTTTCCTTGGGATAAAAATGCCTGGATAGCGACTCTTCTTCTTTTTCCGCGCTACTTTCGTATTTGTACTAGGATGAAAATCCCAGGAGCGACACAAGCTGATTCAGATCCTTCTCAAAACACCAATATTGTTGCAAATGTTGCCAAAATTCAAAGAACCAATTGGTATGAAAAAATCTTGCTTATAAATGAAGAAATCATGGATCAAAGTGACCATCCAAAACTGTTTTGCAAAAAACAGATTTTCACAAACTTTTGAAATCTGATTTTTTTGAATCAAAGGACAATGTCAAGTGGTCTAAAGCCTCTTAGCAATCATTACAAACCTGAGCAAACCTGCAAATTCATGATTACACCAAGGAATTCCCTAAATAACATGTAGAATTTCAACATTTATTTATTTTTATCTAAGTGTCACCAAGCTCCAAAATGGCATATTATTGGATCTCTTGTTCAATAAGCAATAGGTGGACACAATCCAAGCATAAAACTTCTAAGGATTGTGAAATTTGCTGCTACAATAGCTGAGCTATTTGAGAAGTTCATCATTTCACAAGTAAGAGATATTTTCACAAAGCATGACTTACAATTGTGACCTCATCTCTTCAAGACTTAAGGGCTAAGTAATCTCAATATCTTTGCCTATAAATAGAGACCTCATTTGATAATAAAAATTACACCAAAGCCTCTGATCTCCAAGCTTTCTCTCCCTTGCTCTCAAACACTCAAAACTTGATATTTTGAGAAAGCAGTACTGGTTTTTAAGTTGTGGCCACTATCAACTCAAACCAATTGCTCAAACAAATCACATATGATTTTTATGAGGTTTTCAAACACTTAGATCACCTCTGAAACACCTCTTACCCAAAATCACTCTTCAAGACCTCAAAGAAACCTTGTTTATGCAACTTGAAGATCAGAACTTGATCCATCCATTTTCAATAGGGTCTAAGTGTTCAAACACACTCCATATGGTGTAGGTAAGTTGTCCAAATTATCACAACATCTCTGGAACACCTCCAGCTCGAAATCACATCTCCAGCTGCAAGCTCAAGTTCAGATATGCCTTAAACTTGGCTAAATCATAATCCATGCATATGTGCGTAATCATATTCTAAGTAATTCTCCTCAATAAATTTCACAAAATCATCATCATATAGAATTTAATGAGGCTCAGGCCAAATTAGGGTTCTTCTGTGTTCATCTCTGATTTTTCACTCTACACTAAAAATAAATGAAATTAATTGGTACCATGGTGTTCGTGAGTTAAAAACGAGCAAGATTGATGTTTATTTCATTTCATTTCATTTCATTACATATTCATTGATATATGTGGGATTTTGCAAAATCCCCATTTCTGGGCAACCTGAAGAACATGCGCGTGTTCTTGCGATGTTCTTGGCATCCTTTTTTGAAAATTCAAATATTTGAATTTTGTGATTTTATTTAATTCAATCCAAAACTAATTTCTCTCTGGATGTTTTGAGTTTTTAAATGATTCTTTTTTCATTAATTCTTAAAATTATTTAAATATTTTATTCCATGAAAAAATCTCCAGAAAATATATTTTATAATATATTCAATATTTTCATAAAGAATTAATTTTATTTGTTTCTAAACATTTTAAAATTCATTTCTTTCACTTAATATTTCAAACATAAATTATATTCAAGTTATCTCATGGATAAAACATAATTTTTCAAACATTGATCAAGATTTTAACTTGTTTTTTAATTGTGTTTGAAATTTATCTAATAGTTTAAATATTTTTTATATTTAAAATATCAAAAACTAGGGTTTTGATTTTAATCACCCTCAAATTGATTTTTTTATCACTCATAGGTATCTAATAGAGTGTAAGATCCATCCCTTTTTGAAAAAATGCACCATTAGGGTTCATCTGATCCATTTTCAAAAACTCGGTGCGATCGCCTCTTTCACCGCATTAAGTTTTCATCTGTGAATCTTTCTCTATGAATATCTTTACACGTAACCATTTACTTTCTAAAATGAATTGTAAAAATGTGTCATGAGGAATGCTTTATATTTAGGACTCATTCTTTATGTTTTAAACTTTCTCCGATTTGTTTTAAAACTTCCTCCGGCTTTCGAATAAATCATGAACCTCCCAACTGTTTATTAAACAATTTTTAATCTACTAAATAGAGATTCATGAACATTTATTTAAAAATCTCATCTCCTTATCTTTTTTAATCTTTATGACTAAAGATCTAATACACCAGCAACTAGACCGAGCTTCACTTTGATGAACTGCTTTCAAAGCTGTAGGCAGCTTTTCAGCATCCAAGTCCTACTCCATGTATAAAATCATCAGATAATTAATCAATAAAAAAAATTCTATAAACATCCTTATGTATAAGCCCTATTATTGGCTTATGATCCATCTTTTCTCTTTCTAATGTCTCGCTGTTTTCTCAAACTTCTATTGCTTGCTTAGAATAGAACTGTTTGCCAAAATCATCTTTCTTTACCTCATACTAAAGCAAAGGTAATAAAATACTTCTGAATGACAAAGAGAATACAATGTATAAAAAACATCTGTAATCTTTTCTCCCTCGGGATTTGGGCCTCTTCTTCCCAGTGTAATTCCCAATAACATTCTTAATAAAATAACTTTAGAATATTCAAACCATAGCAAAGACATACTATAAGCTGTTAATCACATTCACTTACACCTTTTATTTGTCTGCATGCATCTTTACTGTTTATACTTGCATCTCTGCTAGAATATAAACAATCGAGTTACTGTCACCAGACCTAACCTTTGAATAAATAGAACCAAACTAGGGAAAAACATAGCCTTCCCTTAGGCTTAGTTCAAGGACCTTCATGCCTCTTAAAGGTGCCTTCTCTCAGGCATAGAAGTTACTCAGCCTTCCCCAGCCTCCTCTTGGGCTTTGTTCAATGACCCATGGGTCTCATACAGGTAACCTAGCCTCCTCCCGGGCTTAGACACAAGGACCCTCTCAGGCTTCCTAAAAGCCTAGGAACAAATCTTAGAATCAAATACAATATAGTAGTCCCCCTCTCCCCGATGGATGACCAAGTGCCTCCTCTTGGGCTTTGTACAATTGAATCCTCCCAAACAAAGGAATGTTTGATGATAACATAAAACTTCCCAACATACCAAACACTCTTCATGCAGAGTCAGTCTCCCAAAAAATTTTCAGGCTCCCATCTTAGGGTTCATATAAGATACAGATAATCAAGAGTCAATCTCTCACAAATAAAGCTTCACACCCGGGCTTCCAAATCAGGATACAGACAAAACTTTCCCACATAGTCAATTTTCTTTGTTTATCTTCAACTTTGGGTTTCAATCAAGGCACAAATAAAACAAACCATTCCCTCTTTAGAAATGAAAAATTCTTTCAACTGAGTACCTTTTAGCTTCAACCTTGGGCTTCAATCAAGGCACAAACAGTAAAAACACTTTACAGTCATTAAAAAAAGTCATAGTCTTGGACTTTAACTAAGCTAATAACAACAATACAGTCATAGTCTTGGACTTTGACTAAGCTAATTTCCAACAGTCATAGTCTTGGACGCTAACTAAGCTAAACATCTAGCCTTTCTTGAGCTATGAAAATCAATATAACCCATTCATCTTTCCTGAGCTATGTAATTCAGGTCAACCATTCAAGCCTCCTAGAGCTATGCAATTTCGGGTACCCATTCAGCCTATCTAGAGCTATGAAAATCAACATACCATTTAGCTTATGCCTTGAGCTAGGAAATTCAAGCAACCAACCAGTTACAAACAACTATTTTTCAGCTTCAATCCTGGGCTTTGATCAGGAAACAAATAGACTTTTCAACTTAAATCTTGGGCTTTGATCAAGACACAAATATAAACTTTTTAGCATCAACATACTATGCTTTAACTAGGATACAAATCAACCATTTCCTTTTAGCTCTAGCCTTTTAGGAGGAACTATGATGCTCTGATCCCTCAATTCTATTTATGGGGGTACGTAGGCAAAAGGTCGTAAGATATTTGCGAGCACACCAAACAAAAAACAGCAATTAGATTCTCAAACCTATAAAAACATCAGAAAATAATGATAATACAAAAACAAAAAGCATCAACATCATCCAATCTTATCAACACTCATCTCATTTCCAGACCCAAATCAAAGAAACCCCCGTCAATATAAAAAAGAACAAATTTTGCACTAACCCAAAGGTGAAATAAGCTAAAGAAAAATCCAAAACCATGCTGGCATCTGTTAAATAACAGTATGCAATGTGGGGTGAGTTTAAGATATCTTTTCCCTTCCATAACCAGCTTCACCAGGAAAAAAAGAAATCAGAAAGTAGCAAAAATGAGATAGTGATTAAAGACCACAAAAATTGAGCTACAGGAAAATGGCGCCGTTTGTGGGAAACTTCTTCTTATTGTTTTAAGATAGAATTTTCTTTTAAACCTTTTTTTAGTTATAAAAACCCTAGGATTAGGAACATGTATATATACAACTTTTATATTGCTTTTATACTACTTTATGTTTAAGTTTCCGCAAAATATCTATTCAAATGATATCCTTTGGGGTGGTTCTAAAAAATAGGAATGCGATTAATCTGTATATGGGTGAGCTTGAGTGCGTTCTAAGATAGGTAGGGCATAATTGAGATAGCTTGTAGGGAGTCCAATCCAGATCAGGTGAAACCTCAAAAGTACCTGAATTAATCTAGGTATCTGGTGTGAAATCAATGTTTATAGTGTACTTCGCTAAAACTCGGTGATTTCCAATCAGATACTCATAACACCGAGGATTTAGTAAACATTTACCCCTTGACCTTGACTTACATGATCTACAGGTACAAAAATCTTTAACGTAGAATAAACCTTTGGGAATGGGTAGATCTCTGGCCTCATGACCACGAACCATTGAACCCATGTTTTCACTGTATTTTTGTGTGTTGCATTCATGTATTCATCAAAAGAAAACATTTTTCAAAAAAAAAATTCATCATTATTTTCTCCCTTAAAAGAACTGAACGAACATCTGTTTCATATTATCAGTCTTTTTAAAAATGGACTTTGGGTGACGGAAAACCCACAAGTTTACTTTCAAGAGTCCAAGATTGGATGACCTGAGAAAGCTAGGAAAACTTGGCACAGATAGAGAATAATTTAGGGAAAGGTTTGGAGAACTTTTGTCCCTACTGAAAGTCGGCTTGGTAGAAGGTGTTCTGGCTACACTAGTCTAGTTCTACAACACGGTGTACCACTGCTTCACATTTCTCGATTATCAGCTCTGCCTAACATTGGAAGAATATTATCAATTGATAGGAATCCCTATTAATGAGAAAATACCATTCTTTGGATCAGAAGGAATGCCGAGAGAATCAACAATTTCCAGGAATCTTACTTTGGAAAAGTCAGAAGTTAAAGCTCACTAGACTACCAAAGGAGAAATCAAGGGTTTGCCCTCCAAATTTCTAATTGAAAGAGCACTATATTTTGCCAGTATCGAAAATACTATAGACTTCGAAGTTGTCTTCACATTGATCATCTATGGGATTTTCTTATTTCCAAACATATAAACTTTGTCGACATCAATACAATAAAGATCTTTCTCATTATAAATCCAATTCCTAGACTTCTCGCAGATGCTTACCACTCAATTAACCTAAGAAATTTACACGACAGAGGAATGATTACTTGTTGTGTACCGTTTCATTATAAATGTTTCACTTCCCACTTACCCAAGTCATCAACATTTTGGGAAACTAAAAGTAGAATGCAATGGTCTCAGAGATTATGTCTTTGACCAATTCAGACATCAATTGGTCCAATCCAGTCTATGACGGAATCAAGATCATCACCAGCTATGATAATTTTGCTAATGTACCTCTCATTGGTACCAAGGAAGGATCAATTATCACCTAAAGTTAGCTCGACGTCAGATGAGATACCCGATGAGAGATATACCCATCAACGCTCAAAATGAAGGACTTTTCTTTCAAGAAGGAGAAGAGCACAAGACTATCATAGGAGAGATTGTGCATGCTTGGAAACATGTACACAAGAAAGGAATAGAATCTATAGGAAAACCAAACTGTATATATTTGGATCCTTACCTCTAATGGGTAAAAGCCAAAGCATTAAAACTAAGGATGCCTTACCGTCGACAAGGGGTGCTTCCACTGAAGGAAACTGTTCTCTACTTCATGAATGATACAAAGAAGCTTCAGATAGCTTTTAACAAAATGCAGAGGGAAAGAGACTCCTGGAAAAACAAATATCAGATTCTCAGTCTAGAGACTGTCAAAGTTCAGAGTCTCCTGAAAGAAAAGGATGACCTTATTAAGGTACTTGAATACCACATCACATAAAAGGAGGAACAACTACCTGTTCAAGGCAACGCCGAAACCTTCTACACATGAAAAAGAGCTGAAGATCTGGAAGAAGTCCCGCTCAAGAGATAGAAAACAGATCGACAAGAAACTGAAGTCCCAACAAAGAGAGCTTTAGAGTTTTAAACTTTATTTCTCGCATTTGAATAATGTACCGTGGATGTAATTTTTTCAGTTCAATAAAAATTTATGTATGATACTTTGCAACAGTTTGTTCAATCAGTTATTTCTTTAACTAAAGTCAAAAATTAACAATTATTTTTAATCATTGCATTATCATTCATCATTTGCATCATTTGTATTTTTCTTTTATCGAGTCTTATTTCTGTACTTCTCTTAGAAGTCAAACTGTCTCATTCATACAATACTCGGGCTAGTCGCCAGAAAAGAATGGAAGACCTCGAGGAAGAGAACAGAGAGCTGAAAGAGGAGCTCTCTAATATGAATTCAACTATGGAAAGGCTCAAAGAAATGGTCGAAGCTCTGAATGTAGCTCTGAATCTTCACCAAAGAACAATTATCTTCAAAGTCGTGTCTGCACCGATTGAAAAGATACCATATAAGGATCTGAGGTATGAGATGCCAAAGGATCGTCCGTGGGGCATTCCACCTGGTTTTATCCCAAAAGGATATGATCCCCGACTAGCTAAAGAATTGAGGAACGCCACAGGACCGTCTCATTTTGAAGGTTACAAACTTCAAACTCTTCAAGATGCACTAGCAAAGAATGCCATACCAGGAGGTTACAAACTCCCGATATCTGAAGTTTTGACTGCTGTACAAGATGTACCATCTCCACTATTACACATTACCTCGGAAAACCGAAGGTACTCTCCCGCTCCAAGTGAAGGGGAATGAATCAAAAAAAGGACGGACGAGTTCCAAAAACAGTTTGTAGCCATGCAACAAGAATTACAGTCTCTCAGAGGATAAAAGTTATTTGGAAGCAACACAACAAATCTCTACTTGGTCCCAAATGTTCAAATACCGCACAAATTCAAAGTGCCCGATTTTGAGAAATACAAGGGTGACTCTTTCCCTCAAAGTTATTTGACAATGTACACCCGGAAAATGTCCACTCAGACAGACAATCCAAAGCTACTGATTTACTACTTTTAGGATAGCTTAACTAGGGCATCGCTTCGTTGATACATGAAGCTCAACGTACAAATATCAATATCTCCTGATATCTCGGAAATGCTTTCATTGAACAATATAAATTCAATTTGGATATGGCTCTTGATCGGGACCAACTCAAAGCAATGTCTCAGAAAGGTAATGAAATCTTCAAAGAGTATGCACAAAGATGGCGTGAAATTGATGCTTAAATTTCTCCTCCTCTCGGAGAGAAAGAAATGACAAAAATCTTCCTCAAGATAGTGAGTTCATTCTACTATGAACATATGGTTGCAAACGCGCCCAATGATTTCACCAAGATGGTAAACATGGGAGTACACTATGAACATATAAAAAAAGACGTTGAACCTTCAAGTTCGAACAAAAGATATGGAAGTTCCTTTCAGAAGAAAAAAGGAATAGGACATCAGTAACATATCTCTGGGTAAACAACGACAAAGATTTTCACCTCGTCAAGCAGTGACGGTATCTCCTATTATTACCTCACTTGTAGCTTCGACATATCAACCTCAGATCACTTGGAACTCTTATAATAAACAATAGTATCAGCAAAGGCAGCAGCCTCTTCAGCAGGCTCACCCATAATTTAACAACAATAGGTATCCTAGGGCTCCAGCAATTGACCATATACCTATAACATATGTTGATATATTTCCATTATTACTAAGCAAGGGGTACATTCAGACCATGACTCCTGTTGCGATTCCTGTTGTTCCCCCTCCATGGTATAAAGCTAATCAATCATGTCCTTATCATCAAGGAGGGAAAAGGCATACATTGAAAATTCCCTAGCTTTCAAGTACGACATCCAGAGACTCGTCAGGAATGGAGTTTAATCTTTCAAAGATATTAATCCAAATGTTCAAACAAATTCGTTCCTGCAGCATGAGAAAGCGCCGGTCAACTGGATTCAAGATCAGGAAATTCCAAGAGTCAATTTACTTACTGATCCTCCAAGAATTATTCAAAACTTTGACATTCGAGCAATGAATGTTAATCTGGTTGCACTGTATTCCAGACAAAGTCTACATCATAATTTTCCACTACACAATTACCAAAGTTGTTATGTCTACTCAACAGATGATTAAGAGTGCCCCTTTGTATCAGAAGCCCTTCAATAAAAAATGGATTTAATATGGACTCAATATTACCATGATGTGGATGATCCTCAGATCAACATGGTTATAATCTTCGACATTCGCATATTGAATACCAGTATAGTCAAATTGAACTCCAAGCACGTCAGGCCTTATTGGACCATTGGTGGCTTCCAATTTACATGGACAAAGAAACTGGTCAGATTAGTCTCAACAATGATACTCCGACTAGAAGACAAACTTTCGACGCCAGAATACAAGATTCAGATAGAATTAAGATGCATCATATACAAAGTGGATACGGTCTTTTGCCAACTCACAATTATGAAAATTTCGAGGTCTGCTCAACGGATAAACGAGGATGTATCTTAGTACGCATGGATCTTCATGATCAAATGGAGCAAGGTGTCACTCGTTTGCAAGAGTCACAATCAATGAGATTCTCAATACAAGAAGTTCCAGCAGTTGAACTTATGGATTGTGAAATCGTCGAAGAGATTCTCAATATAATCCCTTTGATCGAAGAAAAGAAATGTTTGGAAGTTCCCTTTGATAGCGGAAGAATTCAAAAGCTAGCACCGATATAGGTTACTTTCAATCGCATAAAGGCTCGTCAAACCCCTTTAGTCATCTACTTATTGGGCTCAGTGCCTTATGCTTTGGAGAAAGAAATTCCGTATAAGTACTAACCAACAATCATGGAAGGAGGGAAATAAGTACCCCCTACCATCTCTTGTCAGCATTGCTGATATCGGTTGAGTCATTAGAAGTGGACAAATATTCAACCGAGGAGTTGAAGAAACTGCAAGGGGAAAGGAACCTCAAGCTAAGGTCATCAACCCGCTAGTGGGTCAGACAAGTAATCTAGAGCCTGTAACAAAAGATAAGGATGAAATCCTTAGGCTTATCCAGAGAAGCGAGTGTAACATTATGGATCAATTGCTGCAAACTCCGTATAGAATATAAGTGTTATCTCTTCTGCTAAGCTCAGAAGCTCACCAAGAAGAATTACAAAAGGTTATGGAGCAAAGCTTTGTAGAACCAGGCGTAACCATGAACCAATTAGACGGTACCGTCTCCATTATCACTAATTTCAACAACTTGGGATTTAATGATGATGATCTTCCTGAAGAAGGAAGGAATCAAAATATGGCATTAAACATTACTATCAACTGCGGTGACAATTCTATATCTAGCATACTCGTAGACACATGTTCATCTCCTATGAGAAAAGTGAGGTTGTAGTAAAAACATTTGATGGATCTCGAAAAAAAGTTATCAGCGAAGTGGATCTTCCCATAACCATTGGACCTCACACCTTCCAAATTACATTTCAAGTCATGAACATCCGTGCAACATACAATTGTTTACTTGGCCGACCATGGATTCATGAAGTAGGGGAAGTGACCTCCACACTTCATCAAAAACTGAAGTTTGTAAAGAATAACAAATTGATAACATTCTTCGGGGAAAGAGCCCTAATTGTTAGCAACCTATCCTTAGTCTCGTATTTAGAACCAGAAGACGCTGTTGGAACTCAGTTCTAATCTTTTTGTAAGCAACAAGGATCAGTCAGAAATAGGAACGTTAATCATTTCCAATAAAGATGCTCTTCAAGCCCTGGAAAGCAAAAATATCAAAGGCTGGGGTCAATTCATAATTCCCGTCATCAATGAGTCAAGAAAAGTTATTTTTGTTCTTCAGCAGCAACAAAACCTACAACAAAGGACGAAAACTTAGGTCCTATTAAAAACTTTTTCCACAGTGGAGGCTTCATTCACCCAATCTCCCAAAAGGTTCATACCATCGAGGAAAACAATTTGGAAGGCTCCTAAGATCCCGATGACAGATGGAAAACATACTTTAATGAAGAAGGATACATTTCTCAGGACGAAGCGCCCAAGCCATTCAACTTGTTGATCTCCATTTCAAAGTACATTCCAGAAACAGAGGACAGAGAAATCTCTGAAGTACCTACTGCTCCTCACAACTCATTGGAAAACACTCCAATGACAGACAACTATGATTATACATTCAAAGGATCAATGCATAATCTACCCATATGGGAACCATGTCGGGAAAATCCAGGAGACATGCAATGTTATCTTGATTAATTTGCAAGGGTCACAGGACAAGACTTCCTCAACTTTGCACCACCAGAAGTGAATGTCATTACTGAAGATGACTCCACAATTCCCACAAAAATGTGAGACACATTGGGAAAACCAAGTGGAAAGTACAATTATCTCGTAAAGTACATTGCTCCCACAAATTCTCGCATCTATATCAAAGACATCTAATCAACTGGATGGGAAGACTCTCCTGAGATCATCGATGAAGAAAAAACTAACAATTTCTCACACGATCAAGCTGCATGCAAGGAAGACTCTATGTATCCTCCTTCACCAGAAATTAATGTCATTACACAAGCTACTTCGGGAAGACAAGTTACAGACTTCTGCATCTCCAACGGAGTTCGTTACGATTGGGTCTCTGTTGACATTCCAAACATCGTTTACATTCCAAACTAATTACTTAGTTTTATTTTGACCTTTCATCTCGCCCAAATGACAAGGAATGTTTTATAGGGCTTACTTGCTATAAATATCCTTTTCACGTAGCCCAAAGTGACAGAGTTTTGTTTTATAGGGTTGTGTGTTTCAAGAATCGACAAATCATAAATAAAATGTCATTTTATACTTCCGCACTTGTTGATGTTTTATTTTTTCACTTTTTCATAAAATGTTAATCCCTAAATACAACCAAAAATAAAAATAAAAATTCAAAACTAATCTGCATAAAATTTCTTTTGCATTCTCTAAATGTGTTTTCTCGATATAATTATCACGCAGATTAATAGTTTTAAATCCCATTGAAACACGTGATCCAATGCCTTTTCCTAACTTTGAGTTCTCGATATTCGAAGCTGAAGGGGAAGATGACGAAGGAATTCCAGAAGAGATCACTAGTCTGCTCAGACACGAGGAGAATTCCATTCAACCTTACAAAGAACCGTTGGAAACGGTTAATTTAGGTTCAAAACAGGAAAGAAAGAAAGTCAAGATCGACGCACTACTCATTTGGATGAAAGGAAAAGCCTGATCTCACTACTCAAAGAATTTCCCGATGTGTATGCTTGATCCTACCAGGACATGCCAGAGTTGGATACCAACATCGTGGAACATCACTTACCATTGAAGTCGGAATGCTTGCCAGTCAAGCCAAGATTGAGAAGAACTCATCCAGATATGTCTACCAAAATCAAGTAAGAGGTACAGAAGCAAATCAACGCAGGATTTCTTGCCACTTCAGAATATCCTCAGTGGTTGGCAAACATTGTGCCAATACCAAAGAAGGACATAAAAGGTAGAATGTGTGTAGAATACATGAATCTCAACAAAGCAAGTCCAAAGGACGACTTCCCTTTACCATACATCGACATGCTAGAAGACAGCACAACAAAGTACAAAGTATTTTCCTTCATGGATGGATTTTCTGGCTATAACCAGATAAAATGGCACCCGAAGACATGGAGAAAACATCTTTCATTACACCCTGGCGTACCTTCTGTTACAAAGTAATGTCGTTCAAATTAAAGAACGCTTGTGCTACCTATAAAAGGGCAATGACAACTCTCTTTCATGACAAAATGCATAAAGAGATGGAAGTATACGTCGACAACATGATCTCCAAGTCGAAGACCGAAGAGGAACACATTGAACATCTGAAAAATGTGTTCCAACATTTGAGAAAATATAAACTACGAATGAATCCTAACAAGTTCACCTTTGGTGTCTTATCAGGAAAGCTCCTAGGATTCATTATCAGTCAGAAAGGAAGCAAAGTCGATCGTGAAAAAGTCAAGGATATTCAAGAAATGTCTACTCCGAAAACAGAGAAACAAGTACGAGGATTCTTAGGACGTCTCAATTACTTCACCGAAAGAATCAAAGTCATGACTAGACAGAAGACTGATAGGAAGCCTTTGAAAAGATCAAAAAATACTTGTTGAAGTTACCAATTCTGTCTCCTCCAGTTGAAGGCAGACCATTGATGAAACGCCCCATATAATAAACACCTATAATATTATTATACAAGAGTTCATTTGGTACTGACACCATCATAAGTGTCTAATAGCATAATTCACTTTCTTGACAAATACTAAAACATAATACAAACTATGGTACATGACATGGAAATCATACTAAAATAAAATACTAAGATTAATACAATGTCCTTTATTGTACAAGAGATAAAATACATAGCGAAAACTAAATCTATGCTTCACTTGAAACATCCCGAGCATAGCTCCACTTGTAAACCAAACCTGTAAATAAAACCTGAAAAGCAACAACAATAGTGGGGTGAGAAATCAACATCTCAGTGAGTTCCCTATCTTATGGATTCTCTCGGCTTTACAAGGCTCTACAAGAAAATCCTACTCAAGTCGGGGGAAAGCCTAGACCTTGAGTTCACAATCTCACACTCATATGGAAACATGTCTAGAGTTCACTAACTCAAAAAGTATCACTAATACGAAAACCACAAAGGCATCCCCTATTCCCGTCCTCTTCTACGTCTACAAGTCGGCATGAGTCATGGATCCTAGTATTTACTTGGCATACGAACTGGATCCGGATCCTAGGCCTGTTAACCTTGAATCGTCACATCACATGGCCTATTAACCATCTCAAGTCTCTACATATACATATGTTCCATTCGTATTAAACGTGAGAATCAAACCTGTCAAGTAACCATGCGTATATTCTAAAAGAGCCATTGGCTCATGAAATGGCATCTTAGGGAAAAACAGTTTTGATTACATGATTTCACTCAAATGGGAATGTATAAAACATTCCTAAGGCCTGTTAACATTTTCCACAAATAACACACCCAAACGGGTTCACACACATGTTCCATATAGTGTCTCACTCACCACTAGACCATTACTCAACTACGATACTTCTATAAGCATCGAACGTCCGAGCATCTCCATCTAGTTTCTATCAAATTCCTAGTCACAACTAGGTTCTACTATTGATAGGGTAAGTCTTCCTCACTCGACTTAACTCATTTAAATTAAGTAGTCTCATGATTATCATTGGTTAGCATGCATACTCATACAACATATCACAAATACATAATCAACATTTTTAATCGACATAAATTAATTAAATAATTTCCACTTTATAAAGTTTTCCTCAATCCGATACTTGAGTAAAAAGTTACGAATTTTATAAGAAATAATATTTTTCAGAACACAGTAGTGGTATCCGGTTACTACCAGGAGGGTAACCGATTACTAGTGCAAATCTGCGTAAAAATACCAATTTTTCAAAGGGTAACTGGTTACTACCAGAAGGGTAACCGGTTACTTGCAATTAGTAGGCAAAAATACTGCGTTTTTCATAACAAAAACCATATTTTTCCATTCTTTTCACTTAGTAACTTCATAATACTTATTGGTGATCACTTCCACACATAACATGATCATACTCAAGCAAATAATCGACATTTTAACCGTTAGAAACTTAGATTTCACAATTTTATCAAAATCTAACCTAAACTCTAAAACATTAAAAACTCTTAAAAACAAAAAGCTTCTAACTAGAACCCACCTCTAAAACTTGAAGAGGAGTTTGATGAAGATAAAGATTGATGATGATCCATGATTTTCTTCCACTTCATGCTTGCTCTTCATTTTCCTGTTCTCATGCTCTTTCTTTTTTTCTCAAACCCTTATTTCTATGCTTCATGAAAAGTGAGGAAACAAAAGGAAAAATATATTGATATACTATCATTAGTTAGTAAAACAAAATAATGGTCCAAATTGAGGGTATCCAAAAATGTCCCTGAGTCAATTATTTATTAAAACCTCTAAGTCAGATAATATTAACTATTAAATTTGAGTTTGTCGGTGGCTCTAATTATTTAAGTTGAAAACCCTCAGAGCACATTGGAACCCTATTAATCTTAATTAATATTATCCAGAGCATTTATTAAAATACGGGGTAGTACATCCTCCTATCCATAAATTGAAATTTGTCCTCAAATTTCCTTTACTCAATAACAACAACAGTTTGTAGCAATGTCTTAGATCCATACTTATCCTTACTTCTACTACATATTCTGACATATTCAGATTCCAACTCTACTTCGCTACTCAAAGTCCTTGTTTCATAATAAATCAAACTTCACATCCTTACTCGTACGCTTGTTCCAACATTGTGTTAACTTCTAACTTACCTTTTCGTAATTAATTTGTTGTTTTATACTGAATCACTTAGTCTCATCTCTCCTTCGGAGAAACATACAATTCTAATTCCTTCTATTGAGTTATAACACAAAAGCATAACACTCCAACTTGATTTCGGGACAATAAACGCTCAACAAATCTCCACAAGGTACCTTAGTGAAATCTTATCTAAGCATAATGTAATACCCTAAAATTTGCCCTCTTATTTATTGCCAACCTCAAGTGGTTTATGCTTCTTCATTTTGCATGATCGTCCAAGCATCACATCACATTCAACAAGAAAAAATAATAAATAGAAATAAATCATGATCATTTGCATGTGCATGAGGCATGTTATCGGGTAAGGCTTGTCAATCATTGGAGCTCAAGAGAAAAAACAATGCAACAAAAATAATCTGAGGCATTCCCAAGTTGACCTATCAACCAAAAGAAAAATCCACATTTTTCTGTCATTATCCGGTTAACGGGGGTGAATTTTGAATAAAAGGTTCAAAAATTGGTTGCTTTTCATATTTCCCTCCACTTTTCCTTTTCCCTTTTTTCCATTTCATTTCACATTTCATTTTACTTTGGATTTTTCTACCACCTTCTAGACACTTCTAGCATCTTCCAAGGAATATTCCAAGGAATATTCCCTAAGACCTAACCAACTTTAACTAACTTCATACCTAAGTCCAAACCTAACCTAATGCCTAAGCAAGCTCCATACCCAAGCCTCATGCCAAGCCTACCCTCTATATAAGTCTTAATCACTTCAAAGCAAGGGGTAACAACTTTATTTTCATCATTTCACTTTCCAAATATCTCATTTTCCTCTCAATTCTCCTCCATTTCCAAATTCTTCAAAGCTTCTCCATAGAAGTTCTTCAAGGTTTTCATTGAAACTTGAAAGAACTTGAAGCTAGACCTTCATCAAACATCAAATCCATGGCTTATTGAACAAGTGCTTCTGTTTTGGATTGATTTTTGGCTTATTGGAAGTGATTGTGAAAGTGTTCATCAAGAAGCATCATCAACCACATTTATTTTGCACGTTCGCGGATTTTTAGTTTTCTTCTTCACTTGCGTTTCAATCTACACCGCAACAATCACCAAAGCAATCCTCCGCTTTGTAGGTTGGTAATTTGAAACTGCTTCACGTTTAATTTATTCTCTTCATCTCGCCATATGGCATTCTTTGATTATGCGATTGCATGATTGCATTTTGAGCATTTTTACGATTTGATTCCGATTTGTGTATTTCGATTGTTAGAAGCTTGAATTGTAGCTTATTCTTGGTCCTAATAGGTGTTAGAAGACCTTAGTTTAGTGGAGAATTCGTGTTAACATGTTCATAGATGCTATAGGAGCTTTTAGAAGTAGGTTTGTGACCAAAAGTGCTTCTGCATAGCTGAATCTTTGCATTCTGTTCAGTGTTAACCGGTTAACACGTTGAAAATTGCTCTGATTTTGAAAATTTGAGGGCGTTAACCGATTAACCAATACCGTTAACCGGTTAACCTGTTCTGAATTTGAAAATTCTTTGTTTTCATGGCATGTTTTCATTGCATTGTTCCTTTAATCTTCACACATTGTTAGATCATGATTTTAGGGAATTGATAGGATCATTTTAGGCGCATGATTCTGTATTTTTGATAGCTTTCGACACGCGTTCATTAGTTTCTATTTTTGCGCATAAAAGTTGCATATATGTTCATAGAATTTTAGTGATCATTGTTTGCATAGATTTTCATCATTCCTAGCATCACAATAAATGACATATCTCTGTATTTTACATTGTATTATGAAGCACTTACATTTTGTTAAATTATGTGCATGTTTGAAATTTTACATAATGAAAGAAATAAAAAAATCAATTAGTTTGCATCATTCAATTGCATAATGATCTTGGCATTCCATTGATAATAATTCATTGCATTTTATCGCATAAACCTTGCATGAATTCTTGCATTTCCATTTTGTGCATTAAATCTCACTTTGTGCATAAATAAAAAATAAGTCAAATATGTTTTGCATTCCATAGCTGTCTTTTCCTGCAGTAGCTGTAAAATGTATGCTGAGTGTTGTATTTTCACACTTTTTACACCTGTTTTGCATGTTGATTGTTAGCTGTAAAAAGCTGCTTGTATTTTGCATTGCATTTCATTGTTGTTTGTGCATTTAGTAGCTGTAATAGGCTACTGGATTTTTGCTTGGCGTCCTTTTTTTAGGTCCTTTAAACTTAGGATTGAGTCTAGTTTAGGTCCTAGATCCCTTAGGATTTTTTTGGTAATTATTTACCTCATTTCTTATTCATGTTTATCATGCTAACCCTTGTTTTGTAGGGAGGTAAAGGTAAGTCCCTAAACCTTAACCTCTTTTACATTCTTTATGCTTTCAAAGTGTGTGTTTTAGCATTCCTTTGCTTACTATTTCGCATAACTTCATGCTAATCCCCTTTTGAATCAACTTAACTTTGTTAGGAAGTAAGTTGTATTCTAGTTCATTCTTTTCTTCTCTTTTTCGCATTAGGATTAGAAATCCGCACTAACCTAGGTTCATCCATACATGATAACACTTAGGATAATTAGTATTCCCCTTAGACTTTTCCCTATGGTTCGCTTTGCTTTCTCTTTCCCATCTTAAAGAAAAGTAAAAAACACATAATAAAGGTTGATCTTCTCATATGACACGAGACTTTGCCGTGGGTTACTTATACACGTCCCATTTCGTGGCGAGGTGTAAGGCATCTACCACGATGAACAAGTCTTAGTACGAGAAGGTTCACAAATAATAAACAGAAAAACACTTCTCTAAAAGACAAAACAACGAAGAAGAATCGTCTTTTCCTGCGAGAATTCTTTCCTCACATCACTCATTCTCAACGCGAACTTGCGACGACTTGTCTCATTTGCAAGACGGTTACACACTCGTACCAGACGAGCCTGCAACACCTGAGCATAAGCATACACAGTTCAACTCTAAAAAACATAAATAGTTTCCGCCTTAGTTAGGCAAACTAACTTGACTCTGATTCTCATATTCTCGATGAGGTACGTAGGCAGCGAGGCAGGACCCGTTCGAGCACACTCTTTATTTTCCCTATATTTCCCCTTTTCTTCGATCTCTTTTCCAGTTCCTTTTCTCACTCCCATTCCATTAAGCAGTTTTGTTCAGCAACATTCTTAATTCTCACCCTTTGAAACAGACTAATAAGCATGGATCCCGTCGGGTACGACAGATGGTCTGGGGTGCTAATACCTTTCCAGGTCGTAACCGACTTCCAAACCCATATCTTTGGTTCAAAGGACCTTGTCCTTTTCTTCTTCCTTAGGTTTGTGCAGCATTATATTTCCCGTTCCTTTGGGATAAAAATTCCTGGTTGGCGGCACTATCTTTTCCACGCCACTTTCACGTTTGTACTAGGATGAAAATCGCGGGAGCGACAGCTGGCAACTCTGCTGGGGATCGAACCCTGAATCTCTGGTTTCCCTTGAGAGTCAATTCTAGCGTCTGTTTGTTTCTATTTCTTTGGGTGTTTACATGTGTGCTGCTATGTGTTTATTTACTGCTTTCATTTATAGTTTTTACTTTATAACATTTATTTATCGCTTTCAGTATTTATTTTCCATGCATCATATATACTGGACATCTTTTGCAAACAATCTTTTCGCTCACTGTCTTTTCATTTTTGTTATTTTCGCACAAAACAATAAATGGCAATGTTTTTCTTAATAAACTTCATTCAATTTTTCTAAATAAGATAAAATCAATCACTAAAATGAACAAATCTCAACCCTTGCAGAGATAGCCTTCCAGATTGCACCGACAACGACACTGCTCTGACGTCGTATGACTTCGACGATCCGATTAATCAAGCAGATGAAGGGGTTGATGAAGACTATGGTTTGCCTGAAGAGTTGAAAAAGTTGTTGAAACGAGAGGAAAAAGAGATTGCACCTCATCAGGAGGAAGTTGAAACTATCAATCTTGGTACCGAGGAAGATGTGAAAGAGGTGAAGATCGGGGCCAGTCTGCAAGCTTCAGTGAAAGAACAGCTCATCAGTATGCTTCGAGATTATGTCGACGTCTTTGCTTGGTCCTATCAAGATATGTCGGGTCTGGATACGGATATTGTCATGCACAAACTGCCATTGAAAGAAGATTGCCCACTAGTTAAATAGAAGTTACGCCGTACTCGCCCAGACATGGCCACAAAAATCAAAGAAGAAATACAAAAGCCGTGGGACACCGGTTTTCTTGCTGTAACTAGTTACCCGTCGTGGGTTGCTAACATTGTACTCGTACCTAAGAAAGATGGCAAGGTGCGTACGTGTTTCGATTACTGGGATTTGAACAGAGTCCGCCCGAAGGATGATTTCCCATTACCTCACATTGATGTATTGGTGGATAACACAGCTCAGTTCTCGGTATTTTCATTCATGGACGGATTTTCTGGATACAATCATATTACGATGTCGCCTGAAGACATAGAGAAGACAACTTTTATCACGCCTTTGGGAATGTTCTGTTACAAGGTAATGCTGTTTGGTCTGAAAAACGCCGGTGCAACATATCAACGGGCTATGGTAACGTTATTCCATGACATGATCCATAAAGAAATCGAATGCTATGTGGATGATATGATTGCCAAGTCCCTTACAGAGGAAGATCATTTGGTGAATCTGTTGAAGTTGTTCAAGTGTCTGAGGAAGTATTAGTTAAGGTTGAACCCCAACAAGTGCACATTCGGGGTAAGTTCGGGTAAACTGCTGGGTTTTATTGTAAGCAGAAAAGGAATTGAGGTTGATCCCGATAAAGTCAAAGCTATTCAGGAAATGCCTGCACCTAAGACTGAGAAAGAAGTTTTAGGGTTCTTAGGTAGATTGAACTACATCTCAAGGTTCATATCTCATCTCACTGTAACCTGCGAACCCTTGTTCAAGCTGTTAAGAAAGGAGCAAACAGTCAGGTGGAACAATGACTTCCAGAGAGCTTTTGACAAGATCAAAGAATATCTGCAAGAACCTCCAATTCTCATGCCTCTAGTTGAAGGAAGACCTCTGATCATGTATCTGACAGTTTTAGAAGAGTCGATGGGGGTGTGTGTTGGGCCAGCATGACGAGTTTGGTCGAAAAGAGTATGCAATATACTACCTAAGCAAAACGTTTACCGACTGTGAACAACGTTATTCACTGCTCGAGAAAACTTGTTGTGCTTTAGCGTGGGCTGCTCGCCGGCTAAGACAATATATGTTGGCTCATACTACCTTATTGATCTCAAAGATGGATCCAGTCAAGTACATATTTGAGAAGCCAACACTTACCGGAAGGGTTGCAAGATGGCAAATGATTCTAACAAAATATGACATTCAATACACCTCTCAGAAAGTCATCAAGGGCAGTGTATTGTCTGATTACCTGGCTGAGAAACCCATTGATGATTACCAGCCTATGAGATTTGAATTCCCTGATGAAGACATCATGTTCATAAAAGCGAAAGATTATGAAGAGCCTATTCACACTGAAGGGCCAGACCTAGAAGAAGCATGGACTATGATGTTTGACAGGGCAGTTAATTGCAACGGTCGTGGGGTTGGTGCAGTGCTTATTACACCTAAAGGGGTTCATATGCCTTTCTCATCAAGGCCCACCTTTGCCTGCACTACAAACGAAGCAGAATACGAAGCTTGTATCATGGGTCTTGAGGAAGCCATTGACCTCAGGATCAAAACCTTGAATGTATTCGGAGATTCAGCTTTGGTAATCAACCAGACCAACGACAAGTGGTACACTCATCAGGAGCATCTGATTCCTTACCGTGACTATACGAGGAGATTGTTGACCCTCTTCACAACATTTAAGCTTGAATACATCCCTCGAGATGAGAATCAGTTTGTAGACGCTTTGGCCACCATTTCATCCATGATTAAAGTACAGGTCGCCAATTATGTACCTCAGATTTTGGTATCTAGACTGGACAGACCAGCATATGTTTTCTCTGTGGACACTGTTACTGATAGCAAGCCTTGGTACCATGACATCAAATGCTTCTTGGAAACTCAGACATACCCACCTGGGGCATCGTCCAATGATAAGAAGACATTAAGAAGGCTAGCCGGAAGTTTCTTCCTCAATGCTGATGGTTCTTTGTACAAGCAAAACTTCGACATGGTCTTGCTCAGATGTGTTAACAAGAAGGAAGCATACCTACTGATGCACGAAGTACATGAAGGTTCTTTCGATACCCATGCCGGAGGACATGCAATGGCAAAGAAGTTATTAAGATCAGGTTACTATTGGATCACAATGGATGCAGTATGTTGTGCTTATGCCAGAAAATGCCACAAATGCCAGATCTACGCAGATAAAGTACACGTGCCTCCGAATCCTTTGAATGTAATGTGTTCACCTTGTCCCTTCGCCATGTGGGGCATTGATATGATCAGAAAGATCAAACCGACATCTTCAAATGGTCGCAAATTCATACTGGTAGCCATTGATTACTTCACCAAATGGGTTGAAGCAGCTTCATATGGAAATGTCACTAGGCAAGTGGTAGCCCGATTTCTGAAAAGGGATACCATATGTCGATATGGAGTTCACGAGCGAATCATTACTGATAATGGTTCCAATTTAAACAACAAGATGATGGCAGAGCTTTGTCGGGAGTTCAAGATTCAACATCACAACTCTTCTCCTTATAGGCCAAAGATGAATGGCGTTGTTAAACCCGCTAACAAGAATATTAAGAAGATTGTGCAAAAGATGGTAGTCACCTACAAAGACTGGCACGAAATGCTACCATTTGCCTTCCATGGGTACCGAACCTCCATCAGAACGTCTACTGGGGCAACACCTTATCAACTTGTGTATGGTATGGAAGCTGTCTTACCTCTTGAAGTTGAACTACCCTCCTTGCGGGTAATGATGGATGTGAAACTGGACAAAGCAAAATGGGTCCGATCTCGATATAATCAACTGAGTATGATAGAAGAAAAGAGATTAGCAGTCATTTGTCATGGGCAGTTATATCAAAAGCGAATGAAGAAAGCCTTTGATCAGAAAGTCAGACCTCGGGAATACCAAGTGGGAGAGCTTATTCTGAAAAGACTTCTTCCTCCCCATACAGACCACAGAGGCAAATGGACGCCAAACTACGAAGGCCCATTCATAGTAAAGAAAGTTTTCTCTGGTGGGGTACTGATGCTCACTACTATGGATGGCGAGGATTTCTTATCTATTGTGAATTCAGATGCAGTTAAAAAATACTTCGCATAAAAGACCCGCTGGACATAAAAACAGAATGTAAGTCCAAGCAAAAATAGGGCATCCCGGCGAGTCAAAAACAGAATAAAAGACTCGGGCAAAAATAAGGGAAAATTAAAAAAAATATATGTACACCCGCTGAGTTTAAAAGCCACATCGGACAGCTCAGGCAAAAATGGGTAACCCGGTGGATTGAAAACCCGAAAGGGAAATCCACACAAAATCAGGGAATAAGCGAACAACTGCATTCTGAATTCGTCTGTATCACTCACAACATGGAAAGCTTCGAAAGGATAAAGCGTCGGTTAGAATCAATCTTCTTCAGAAAGCAAGATAAAAAGAATGTCAAGGTCATACAGGTCATAGCAAAGGAAGCTCATTAGAGCATCAACATTGCCAACACTTTTATTTTCTCAATTTACAACAATCTCCTCCTTTCAGGGATTCGCTTCTTTATTGTACTAGCCTATTCAGGGCACACAAATCAATAAAATCAGAATATTCAGTCACACTTTGTTTTGTACATTTTTGTTTCATTTGCAAAATGTCCAAAGTTCATAATACAACACTTGCATGAAAACATATAAGCCATTTTCAATATATGCTTGTAAGAAATATGCACTCTTGAGCAAATCTAACTCCTATGACGGAATCCGGTTGAGGATACCTCGGGAAACTTGTACTTCTCCTTTGTTTAACAGGTTGTAGGTACTCAAGTCAGACAATCTCTCACAATATGGGGCATATCAAGAATTATATCCCTAGCCAAGTCAGCAATCACCTCATCAGCAGGATTACTTGACAGAAGTATCCCCCACGAAGTCGTCATCCCCTCAGAGGATCCTTCGAGAAACTCATTAAATCCCCACCGTGTGGCTTGGACGTAGGAGTTACAACAGATTACTTCCCAGAAGTGCTCTTCTCCCCAAGCAGAATCTCCCGAGCAATGCCTGAACTGCTCTTCCCTAGCGGAGTTGCCGAGGCCTCCTCATCCCCATCATTATTCTCTTCAACGGAAGCTTCCCCGGCCGGGATCCCCACATATTTATTCCCCTAGAGCGCCACAGAGTTCCCTAGGAAGATCGTTCGGTGATCCTCTCTCCCCCCAGAATGGCCAATGATCTCTTTCCCCAGCGGAGTTCTCCCTCCAGGAAGATCGCCCAGAGATCTTTCTCCCTGCAGGATCCGAATCTCGGACCGATTCTCTCATTTTGCATAATCATATCATTCACATCATTTTCCCCAAACTAAGCGTAGCATTCCGTCTAATACGGAGCCTTATGGCAAAAAATCAAACATTTGCATGATCATAAGCCAGGTTCGAGCCAATCACCTGCAAACATCAGAATCATTTCACCAGCAATATACAAACTTATCCCCCGCAGACAAAGCCAGAATACCTTTTTCACTCTCAATACAGATACTTGTTCATACTTGTACATATTCTTTTTGACACTCGCCCGTGTCATACTTCCCCGACAAGTCAAACACTCGTCTGTGTCCCTTGCTCAATCTTTTTGACACTCGTTCGTGTCTTGCACATATTTCCTCAGCAGATCAAACACTTGTACATACTTATACATAATCCTTTTGATACTCGTCTGTATCATGTATATATCACCTCCCCGGCAGATTAACACTCGTCCATGTTCCTTGCTTAACCGATTGATACTCTTCCGTATCATCATCCTTAAAAACGTGTCAATGTTTGCTTCTATCGATACTCATCTGTATCGTGGTACTAAGGATGCTCGTCCGCATCTTTAGTCTATACGCACTGTCAAACACTTATACCTTTTACTTCAAAGCGTAAGCACTCATCCGTGTTTACCATTCCCCAGTAAGTCACCAACAAAATAACTTTTCTATCCGACATTCGTCCTATGTCGTGATATCTTCGGCACCCGTCCCCTGCTAGGTGATCTTCCTTCACCTTTTGATGACCGTCCCTCATCATTTTATCCGATGGCCGTCCCCATCGTCGACCTTTCTATCCGACATTCATCCTATGTTGCGATATTTTCGGCAACCGTCCCCTGCCAGGTGATCGTCCTTCACCTTTGGATGACCGTCCCTCATCCTATCCCCAGTGGAACCCCCATTGTTGGAACTTTCTATCCGGCATTCGTCCTATGTCGCGATATCTTTTTAGCAGTCGTCCCCTACTAGGTGATCGTCCTTCACCTTATGATGACCGTCCCTCATCATATTTATTCGATGGCCGTCCCCATTGTTGATCCTTGTTATGCGGCATTCGTCCTATGTCGAGATAATCCCTGGAGCAGCCGTACCCTGCTAGGTGATCATCCTTCACCTCTTGATGATCGTCCTTCGTCATGCTTATCTGATGGTCGTCCCCATCGTTGATCTTTTCTATCCGGCATTCTTCCTATGTCGTGATATTTTCAGCAGTCGTCCCCTGCTAGGTGATTGTCCTTCACCTTTTGATGACCGTCCCTCATCATTATTTCATTTATTCTTTTACCCGATGGCCGTCCCTGTCGCGGTTTATTCACCCTTTAACCTGATGGCCGTCCCCGTAAGTACTTTCCTCATTTCTTTAATCCCCAGAGAGTTCTATTCCTTTACCTGATGGTCGTCAACCACAAGTTATTTTGTTTGTCTGTTAAGCATGGTGCTTACACCCTACACAGTTAACTCATGCTTGAATAGGGGCAGCTGTAAGCACCCCAAATTTTCCCTCATCTTTTTCTCACACCATGGCTTGTGATCTTTTCATATAGCATTGCATAAGCTTATCATCTCACACTTCATAGTTTATTTCACTGCATAAGCTGCATAACTAGGATTTGTGATCAGATGAATCCAAGAAGTGATCTGAGCCATCTCAAAGGCCTTGAAACTTGTCAAGAAGGTCCATGTGTGTTCCATTATCATAATATGCTCTCTAAAGTTCATTAAAGTCAAAATGTCACAAAGGATTGCACAGAGGTCCAGGCAGACTGAAGATTTCCTGCACAGATGACCTAAAATTAGGGTTTTGGGTTTGAGGCCCTTAATCTCAATTTTTTTTCTCATTCTGGATTCCATTGATCTTAATATGTTATAAGGAGCATGTGTACCAAATTTGATGAAGAAATTCATTGTGGAAGTCATTTGATCAACTGGTAACTTGTTGTGTAAGAAAAGTCAGAATCAGGGCATCTGAGGCCACCACCAATGGTACCAAAGGGTCATCTTCATCATTTTGAGGTCCTATGATCTTTATTTGATCTTAAAAGTGGTTAGAAGTTCACAAGATTGAAGATTTTCAAGCCATTTGCAAACTTTCCATTTTTGGACATGACGTGTAATGGAAACTTTCCATTTTGGGAAAGATTTTCAACCTCCTCTTTCTTAATCAAAAATGCTTCAAATAAAAAATCCTTAAACATGAAAGTTGTATATTGGATCTTCCCATTTTCAAAAAGTAAAAGAACTCATCTTGATTCATCCTAGAACTCAAGATATGATGTTTAAAAGTTGGGAAAAATCTTATAATTTTCAAGTTCATGCCAAAGAGGGGTTTTTGCAAAATCAAGTTCCAAGACTCCTTGTGACCTCTAATTGATCTCTAAGCATCATAACAACATCACACAACTTGCCTTGATCAAAGTTATGCCAAGAATCACAAGATTTCATGCCTTGCACTTCAAGAAACTTCAAAGAGGGAAATTGCAAAACATGTGATATCTTTTGATCCAAGTGCTCCAGCTCATGTAATCTGATCCAAGGGCTCTCCACAAACTCAGCTGAGGCCAATCCACCCTTTAGATCTCCTATGACCCGAGCCCATGCTTGTGGTACAAAAATCTTGATTTTTTGCAAAATACACCATGCCAATCAAACTGTGCCACACCAACTCTCTGAACCAATCACATTGCCTTATACAAACATCATGGACCTCATTTCATATATCACACAAGCATGAATCAAGCCATAAGATCAGAATCACAAAAATCCTCCATAAGCTTCATCTCTTTGAAACTCAACACACAACCATCAAACCTGAAAACTTCTTTCACCATTCAATCATACACACCATAAGGATAAAAAACACCCATTGCCATGGCCTGAAACCTCCCCTACAAAAACTCCATTTTCGGTCAAACCAGAACCACACACCTCAAAATAGCCCATATAAACTTGTTCTAAGCATCACAATATCCTCAGGGGGTCCATTGGAGTTGGTTTGCACAAGAAAGAAGGCCAGAAAGCTCAAAATTGCAAAGCTTCAGTTCAGGTAGCTTCTTCAAACTTTTTTTCCAAAACTCTTATTTCAAGTTATAATATGAATCTACATGCTTCCCTGGTTGTCATGATGTGATTATTTTTGAAAATGAGTGAGAGATGAGTGTGTATCGTGTTTCTGAAAGTTTGACCTAAAATATGTTCTTGTTCGATTCTTGTTGTTGATGCGTGATAAATGAGTTTTAGGGCTGGATTCTTGTTTAGGGAGGTTAGATAATTCATTCTGGAGGTTTTGGGGGCTTAGGGTGGTGTTTTGATCATTTCCAGTGAGAGAGTGCGCCAGAGAAGATGACCAGAGGTCTTCTCCGGTCTCCTGAGAGTGATTAGGGTTTTAATTAGGGTTTAAGTGTCAGTTTAAATATGAACCATTGGATGAGTGATTAGTTTAAGACACGTGCGGCCCAGATTAATCCACTTAACCCTAATTATGATTAATTAAATTAATTAGGTTTAATTAATCTGAAGCAATCCCAGTCACCCATACACGCGCGCAGTCTCCCCAAATTTGAATCTGGACCTTAGATCTTGCATACTTTCATTTTTTTTTATTTTTCATATTTCTTTTCATATATTTATTAAAAATAGGAAAAAGACTTTTAAAAATCTCATTTTCTGCATTTTCATTTGAAATATTTTTCTAAACTCAAAAACATTTTTTATTTTAGTTTTTGCATTAAAAAAGTATTTTTAAATCATTTAAATGTTTTATTTAATTAATTAATTGATTTTAATTAATTAAAAATACATTTAGGTATCTAAAAATTACCAAAAAATTCATGAAGCATTCTTAGGCATTTAGAAACATTTACAAACTCATCGCACAAATTTATTTTTAGGTTTGATCATGTTTTCACAATTTTCTTTGAATTAGGGTTCATAAAAATCACATTTTTCTAACCCTAACTTAAATAATCATTTCTGATCAACCATAATAAGTTTGAACTTGATTCTTTTTGCATTGTTTCATATATTGCATCTAGTATCTAGATTATTTATCTCATGATTTTCCATTGCATTTTCAATTTGATTTGCATTTTTCCTTTAGAATCACCCAAAAACCTAGTTAACTTAGGAAATTCATAACTTTCACTAGGTTTAGCTTCTGACCTCCACCTTTGGGGAGTTATCTTGTATATGTTTAGGGTTTGTTTGAGTTCAATTCCAAATATTTATCATGATGTATGCTTCTGTTTTGATCATGTGCATCTCATGTTGTCTTAAAACCCTAATTTCTCATGTTCATTTGCATTCACCTTTACATCTCATCATCATATGAACTTGCCATAGAATTTCATTCATTTTTATGTCATCTTAGGCACCTTAGAACATATTTGAACATTTCTTGGTAATTTCTTCATTCATTTGCTATGCTTTGCATTCATTACATTTCATGAACATCCATGTGTTTTCTAAGCTCCTAACATGCCATCTTTGCATCTCATTCTTTGTATGATCATTCATAAACATCTTACATGACTTTGCACCATTGCATAACACTTTTTCATCATGTTTACACTTCTGCTTTTGGTCATTGCACTTCCATTTTCTTTATTTCCTTTTGCTTTGCATCTTATGCATTCATACTAACATTTCAGGGGCTTATGGTAAGTTGTTTGGGATGTGGATTTGCCTTCACATCCCACCTGTTCTCATCTCTTCATTTGCATATCTTATTTGTCTTTAAAGTTAACTTGCTTCACTTGTGCTCTCTTGTTCTTACTTTCTTTCTTTTAGGTTACTTATCTTCTTCAGGAAGTAAGTAACATATCCTTTTTTCTCTTCTCTTTTCATTTGCTTCTTCTTCCTTGGTGGCCTCCTGATGATCTTTCTTTAAGCCTCACAAACCATAGGACATCCAAGAATGATAATATTTAGGGTTGTATATAGTCTCCCCTAGTTTTTTTCCTTTGAGTCTCCTTGAGTCTCTCTTCTCATCTCATAATCAGAGGCTAAACACTTAAAGCTTTAGGACTTTGAATTAGGGTTATGCTTGTATCCTTATCTTAGGATGGAGTGTATAACTTTAATCCTTAGTGTTAAACCTTTAATTTGTTTACACCTCTTAATCAAAACACTTAATAATTATCAAGACATAAGCTTGTAACTTGGGCCTTACATTAGGGTTCCATCTCTTCCTTATGGTTAAGAGGGACTAACCCTAATGTTTAATGGACAAGTCTCCCTCAAGATAAGTCTTACAAACTTAAAATCCACTTCTTAATCTCACCCTTTAATTAAAATCCACTTTAATAAAGGCTTGTTATATAATGAATTTAATACCTAACCATGGATTAAGTTGAGGAGTCTTCCTCATCTTAAGTGTTCTCATCTATCATCCTTCTCTTAGGATGGTGTAATGAGTTCACTAATCCCTGATTAGAGATTAAACTCATTACTTAACACAAAACAAAACCTCAAAACACTTAATAATCACAAGTAGGTTAATGATCTTAATCCTATATCATCATGGTAGTTAAGTTGAGATGCTTATCTCATACTTGAGTAGGCTCATTATCCCTAATCAGGGAGGATATAATGAGTTTACAAACCTTTGATTTAGGCTTAAGCTCATTATCCTATGCAAAACTCTAAACAATAAAAAACTGAAAACACAAAACCAAACAATAATCGTCTCCTTCGGGGTTCTTTTCTCATCACACTCACTCTCTAAAGAGGAACTCGCTTCTCCTGTCTAATGCAAGATAGTTAGCACTCGAGCCAGACGAGTCACACACTTGAGCATAGACAAGTAAGCAGTTCACAGTCAAAATTATCCAGTCTCTTTGAGTCGAACTACGGTGTTCTGACTTCCTCATTGCACGAGAGGATACGTAGGCATAACTTAACAGTTATCGAACAAAAGTCTCTTTGTCATCCCCCTCTTTCAGCATTCTTTTCTAAGCCTCTGTTTTAAGCACTCACACTCTCATTTTGCACTGGCACACCGTACATTCATTCCTAGCTTTTCAAACACATTCAGCACATACACTACCCCTTTTTAAACATAATCAAGTAAGCATGGATCCCGTAGAGTACGACGGACGATCTGGGTGCTAATACCTTCCCAGGTCATAACCAACCTCTTTTCTCAGTTCCTTTGGTTCGCAACCGTCTTATCCATACCCTTCTAGGTTTATGCAGCATTACCTTTCCTTCGGGATAAAAATGCCTAGCTGGCAACTCTATTCAACCTCAACCTCCAATATCATCGATCGTCCGCGTCTTCACCGGGACGTAAAAGTCCGGGGAGCGACAGCTTGGCGACTCTGCTGGGGAACTTTGCAACTAGGGCTTCCGGTTCTTTTGAGGGTTTCTCCTAGTACTTGTTTGTTTTTGTTTACTGGGGGTGTTATGTGCTATATGTGTGCTTTTGTTTTTTCTTTATTTATTGCTTTCTGTACAACTTTATTTACCGCATTTACTTTATCACTTTCATTTACTGTTTTATGCATTTCATATTATTGTCATATCCTGTGCTGGTTTGTTGGTTTACCTTGGTGGGAGGGGTATTCCAGTGAGAAAGGTCCAACACAAAGGCCTAAGTGACAAACATAGGATTAAAGTGGATTCATATTCTTTCCCATTCCATTTCGGTCTGGTGCGGGATTATGAAAACACGGTTCAGACATGGGTTTCTTCTTGAGAACTCTGTGCTACAGATATCATGTAGTGCTATGGCTATCTGGGAAGCCTGCTAAGTCTGGATGACCTTTTTAGATGACCTTCAGCATCTAAGGTGAATTAGAGGAGGATCCTTTATGATTAGGGTAAACAATGTACCTCTAGGTTAGAAGTGTTTACACTTCTTATAATAGATCCGAACCTGAGGATCCTTGTTCTAGAACAATACCTATGAGTGGGTGGGGTTGTTTACAGGTTTGCAGGAACCCTTGACCTCATCATACCCTGTTTCTGGATTTTGTTTTAAGGTTATACTGATTATGGACTGATTCTTATGAAACCCTGGACAAGTGACTCTTTATTTGAGTCCCCCACCTGGTTACTGGTTCTCAGACCTTCATCCGGAATTCTGAACACTCATGGACCCTATCAAAGCAACTGACAATCCAGCACCTGATCACAAAGCCTTGCATATCATTCAACATACATCATACTGCATCATTTTAACATTTGTCTATTTGTTTTACAGTGTATCCACATCTTCTTTGGTTTGGTTTTGATTGTTCTTCTGCTCAGCATATCTGCTTCATCCATCTTCATCAGTTATCTTCTTCAGTTATCTTCATCAGCACCCCTTGTCAGTATGGATTCAACCAGGAAAAGAAACATCACATACCATTTCTTTGAGTACCCTCTAGCAGGAATCAGGCAGATACAGGCCCTTATCACTCTTGACCATGTTCCTTTATTCAGAGAACATTATGGAGGTATCCTGGACATGGTCATGGACTTGGACACATCATAGAGGAGCATGATCCACACCTGTCTTCAGTTCTATGACCCTCCTCTGCGATGTTTCACATTCCCGGATTTTCAGATAGGTCCTCTGTTGGAAGAATATTCAATGTTGTTGGGTGTCCCTATCAGAAGAGGAATTCCTTTCAACCCTGAGATGACTGCTCTTGAGAATGAAGACATAGCTAAGGCTCTACATATGGAAGCAACTATCATTGATGAGCATATGACCACCAAGGCTGGAATCCCAGGCCTTCATATGGACTTCTTAATCACTCAGGATACCGGTCATGCTGCAACAGGGAAGTGGGAAACTGTCTGTGCTCTCCTGGCTCTTAGTATCTATAGTATCATCTTGTTTGTAGACGAGCCTAAGTTTGTAAGCAATAATGCCATCCACATCTTCTTGCTCAGGAATCCAGTTCCCACCTTGCTAGGAGATTTATACTACTCAGTGCATCAGAGGAATGAGAAGAATAGAGGGAGACTGGTCAGATGTTGTGCACCTCTCTTCTACAGTTGGTTGATAAGACATATGCCGAAGACGGAAGCTTTCCTGAATCCACATCAGTCAAGGAATTGGGCTAAGAGGATGATTGCCCTTACTTCAGAAGATATCAGGTGGTGTACTCAGAACACCAAGGGTAGGGACATAATTACAAGTTGTGGACATTATCCTAATGTGCCTCTTATTGGAGTGAAGGGTTGCATCAATTACAATCCTTTTCTTTTCAGAAGACAGTTGGGATACGCATTGGTACCTCCACCTAGGGAGCAAGAATTAGCAGAGTTCCTTTATTGTGCCTTTCAGAATAATCATGCCACCGTCCGACAAGCAGCCTGGGCTTGGGACCACATACAGACAAAAGGGACTGCCATTTTGGGCAAGTGCAACAACATAGCTTCAGCTCAGTACATTGAATGGTCATGCATCAGAGGACAAATTACTCGTATGGCATTCACCCTGGAGGATGTACCAGGGCCATCAGCAGTAGAGCCCATAGCCACAGTCAGTTTGGAAGAGTTTGAGAAGCTAAAAGAGAGAAATGCCCAGCTTTCTGAAGCTCTGAAGAAGATCTTTTGGGAAAGGAATGACGGTCGTCTGGACATTGAAAGGTTAGAAAAGCTATATATCAAGCATGTGACCAAGATAGAGAAGACATAGGACTTCATCAGAAAAGCCCGAGCAGGGGAATTGGTATTAAAGAATTCTTGCAAAGAAGCCAAGATTCAGAAGGCCAGAGCTGAGCACTACCTGGAAGAGAGTCAGGCTAGATGGATCAGGATCACTAAAGCTCGTTTGCAAGAAGATCAAAAGACACAGGCTAAGATAGAGCAGCTGGAAGCCAATGAAAAGAAGAGTCAGGAAGCCTTGTTAGTAGCACAGAAGGAAACCTCCGAGATGAAACTCCGAGCGGGGTTGAAGAGATCAAAAGAACAAGACAAGCATCAGAAGTTGACAAGTGCCATTGCGACCAGAAACCTTCTCATCAGGACCATCACAGAGCATCCAGTTGGACCAGTGACTGATGCTCTCCTGAAAGAAGTCAAGGAGGATGAATTTGGGATGGATGTTTGATTTCTCTTTTACTTGTATTTTATTTTGGTTGTACTTTAATTCACCATGGTGTTTTGCTCTTATTCTTGACTTAATTGTATTCTGACCCACCATGGGAACTTGTTGTAATCATAAACTATGTATTTTGGCATTTCGTAATGTATGGTTTATGTATTACCTGGATCTTCTTTTGAGCTTCATTCACTTCAACATCTTCATCAGTCTCAGAGGTCTGGAAGGTCAAAACCAAAGAACCAAACCCGGATACCCTCTGAAGACAAATAGACATATTGCATTGCATGCTAACCTCCTTTTCTTTGTGCTGCATGAGTTTTGTTATTGTTTTCTCACTTTGCTGTGTGTTTCAGGAAATATTACTCGCAGGGGAGTCTTTCCCGTCAACCGCATCCACCGGTATCCAACCAGAAACAACCTTCTGAGCTTACAGATAGATCAACTTCAACAAGAATTAACAGATGTGAGAACCCAGATGACTGATGTAAGGACAAAAGTAAGGACTCAGATGAACCAATTCATGGCTGTGATGATTGTGCTAGCATAGACCCAGGAAAGATTAAGGGAGTTAGTCGAGCGGCAAACTCCAGAAGAGAACCATACTGGTATTGGGGGTACAAGTAACAACACGCATGACTAGCCGCAAGCAAATCCACCAGAGTTTGGGCCCCACATCAACCCTGAGTCAATGTCATTGGAAATACCCATAGAAACACTAGAGATCGTGTCCTACAAGAGGATCCTCAGGATGAGCAGTTTACAGTGTTGGGTGTTGGGGCTGATGAAGTTTATGATCGTCATCTGGACGAAATATCGGAGAAGCTGAGGTCCTTAGAATCCCATAACTCTTTGGGATTTGATGTGATGGATATGGGACTAGTGGAAGGAGTCAGGATTCCTCACAAGTTCAAACCTCCTTGATTTGAGAAGTATAAAGGTACCTCCTGTCCTGGTACCCATCTTCAATCTTTTCTAGGGAGATTGAAAGCTTATACCATGGATAAGAAGTTGTGGATGTTTTACTTTGAAGATAGCTTGACTGGGGCATCCAGATAGTGGTATTCACACCTATCCAGAGCAACTGTCAGAAACTGGAAGGACTTAGATGAGGCTTTTATACGCCAATATCAGTACAACCTGGACATGGCACCCAATAGGACTTTGTTGATGGGTATGTCTCAGTCTTCAAGAGAAAGTTTCCGTGAATATGCCCAAAGATGGAGACAGCTGGCTGCTGCTGTCCAGCCTCCGATGTCTGAAAGGGAGATGGCTGACATGTTTATGAACACATTACAAGGGATTTACATTGACCGACTTGCTGATTTCCCTTCTACCAGTTTTGCTGATGTAGTTATGGTTGGTGAGAGAATTGAAAGTCTTTTGAAGATAGGGAAAATTTCTGACAACGGTGCTAGTTCCAGCAATGCCAGGAAACCTTTCTCAGGACCTCGTAGGACAGGTGAAACTAATTCAATACATATGGGCAGAGGTAGGCCTCAATACATGCAAAGATCAGTAGCCTCTGTCACCATTCCTACTCCAGCACCTCAACAACAATATCCTCAACAACAACACTTCCCACAGCAACAACAGTTTCCTCAACAACAAAGACCTTACAACAACAACATCAATCAACAACAACGTCCGTTCCAGCAAAGGACTTCACAAATCAACAAGGTTATCGATCCCATCCTGATGTCCTATGCAGCTCTGCTTCCACAACTACTGAAGCTCATTCTGATTGAATTGAGAACCTTGGCTCCACCTGATCCTCTGAATCTTCCAAGGAACCATGATGTCAACGCCAGATGTGCCTTCCACTCTAATGCGCCTGGCCATACAACAGAGAAATGCAGGGCATTGCACATGAAATTTCAGGACTTAGTTGATTCAAAAGCTTTGAATTTTGCACTTCCTCCTAATGTCACAAAGAATCCAATACCGAACCACAGTGGACCAAGGATTAATGCCATTGAGGAAGACCAACCAGCAGTCCTAATTGATGACATTGCAAACATTCAAACACCACTGGCCGAAGTTAAAGCTCAGCTATTGAAGTGTCAAGTGTTTCCAGGTTGTGAGGCCTGTTGTGAAGCTTTCAAGATTTCTACCAATGGTTGTGCAAACTTGAAGATTGGTATCAACAGTCTTATCAGAGAAGGCATCCTACAAATCACTTCAACAGTTCCAACTTCTACAACTTCAGCAAACATCTCTCCTACAACATCAACAAATATCATTTTAAAGGAATCTCCTACAACATCAGCAAACATCATTTCAACAGAGTCTACTACAACAACAACCATCAATGAAGACATCTCAACGATCACCATTTATTATGACCTAACAACCATTCATGTTCCGGATTCTCTCAATAACAACTTTCAGCAACATCAACAACTTCCTGCACCTGCACCATCTCCAATCAAACCTCCAGTCACCATCTATTATGATCCACAAACTGTTACAACTCCTTCTTCCGCAACAATCAGTCTGGTAACCATCACGGTACCTGGACCAGTTCCATATGACAGCAACAATGTCGTGCCTTGTCATTACGGCTCAGATCTTTATTGCAACGTAAAGAAAGTCACTCTTGACTCTTCAACTTCTACACGACAGATTGATAATGTCGGGGGAGGCGGAGGCTTCACTCGAAGCGGACGTCTCTTCGCGTCACAGTTCCCGAGAGTTAATGCTGAAGCAGAAGCTGCTGCCAAAGCTAAAGGCAAGAGTGTGGTGCCTGAAGAACCAATTGCCAAGGAAACTTAGAAGACATCTTTTGATCAGGATGTAGACGAGTTCATGAGGATTATCAAGAAGAGTGACTACAAGGTTGTGGACCAGCTCCATCAGACACCCTCCAAAATCTCCATTCTATCTCTACTCATGTATTCCGAAGCTCATAGGAACGCACTTCTCAAAGTCTTGCACGCAGCTTACGTGCCAGAAGCGATTACAGTTAATCAGTTAGAGACGGTGGTTTCAAATGTCAATACTAGTCATGGACTAGGGTTCACTGATGCTGATCCGACTACGGAGGCCCGCAATCACAACAATGCTTTACATATCACCTTGGAATGTAAAGGTGATGTACTTTCTCATGTTTTGGTTGACACTGGGTCATCTCTCAATGTTCTTCCAAAGAAAGCCTTAGTCAAGCTGGAGTATGATGGTCTTGCACTCCGTCCGAGTAACCTAGTTGTGAGAGCCTTCAATGGTTCTAAGAGATCGGTTCTTGGAGAAATTGAGTTTCTTGTGGTTATTAGCCCACAGATTTTCAAAACTATCTTCTATGTGATGGACATTCAGCCTGCCTACAGTTGTTTGTTAGGTCGACCCTGGATTCATGCCGCTGGCGCCGTAACATCGACCTTTCACCAGAAGTTAAAATACGAGTGGGAGGACCAATTTATCACCATCTGTGGAGAGGAGGAAATCTTTGTCAGTCATCTAGCCACTTATAAGTATATTGAGATGGATTAGAAGATCCATGAGACAATGAGTCCGGGTTTTGAAGCTCTCAATGTCAATGAAGCAACAACTGAAGTGTCTGGTACTTCAATTGCTTCCTATAAACAAGCTTGGAAGGTTGTTGAAGACAGGAATTCCCAAGGCTGGGGCAAGCTGCTGCAAGTTCAGATTAAAGAGAACAAATTCAGTTTGGGTTACAGACCATCCCGACAAGCTCAAGAGGAGGCTGCTGAAGCTCCCAAATTCATAAGTGGGGGAATGCTAACCCCGGATGCTATCAACAATGTGGAAGACGAGGCTGAAAGCGACTACAACCTGGAAAGCTGGATTCGTCCAAGAATCCCGGGCCAACAAGTCCTCAACTGGTCTTCCCAGGAAATTATAAGGATTACTGCTGCAGAGTAATTATTATTTCCTATTTAAGCATGCATCAAGTCCTGCATCTTGCCCAAGGTGTCAGGACTCATTTTGTAATAGGGACATATATGTATTTTGTGCAAATTGAAATTAATGAACAATGGACATCTTTTGCAAATAATCTTTTCGCTCAGTGTCTTTTCATTTTTGTTATTTTCGCACAAAACAATACATAGCAATGTTTTTCTTAATAAACTTCATTAACTTTTTCTAAATAAGATAAAATCAATCACTAAAATGAACAAATCTCAACCCTTGCAGAGATAGCCTTCCAGATTGCACCGACAACGACAATGCTATGACCTCGTATGACTTCGACAATCCGATTAATCAAGCAGATGAAGGGGTTGATGAAGACTATGGTTTTCCTGAAGATTTGGCCAGGTTGTTGAAACAAGAGGAAAAAGCGATTGCACCTCATCAGGAGGAAGTTGAAACTATCAATCTTGGTACCGAGGAAGATGTGAAAGAGGTGAAGATCGGGGCCAGTCTGCAAGCTTCAGTGAAAGAACGGCTCATCAATATGCTTCGAGAGTATGTCGATGTCTTTGCTTGGTCCTATCAAGATATGTCGGGTCTGGATACGGATATTGTCATGCACAGACTGCCACTGAAAGAAGATTGCCCGCCAGTTAAACAGAAGTTGCACCGTACTCGCCTAGACATGGCCATAAAAATCAAAGAAGAAGTACAAAATCAGTGGGACGCCGGTTTTCTTGCTGTAACTAGTTACCCGTCGTGGGTTGCTAACATTATACCCGTACCTAAGAAAGATGGCAAGGTGCATATGTGTGTTGATTACCGGGATTTGAACAGAGTCAGCCCGAAGGATGATTTCCCATTACCTCACATTGATGTATTGGTGGATAACAAAACTCAGTTCTCGGTATTTTATTTCATGGACGGATTTTCTGGATACAATCAGATTAAGATGTCGCCAGAAGACATGGAGAAGACAACTTTCATCACGCCTTGAGGCACGTTCTGTTACAAGGTAATGTCGTGTGGTCTGAAGAACGCCGGTGCAACATATCAACGGGCTATGGTAACGTTATTCCACGACATGTTCCATAAAGAAATCGAGTGCTATGTGGGTGATATGATTTCCAAGTCCCTTACAGAGGAAGATCATTTGGTGAATCTGTTGAAGCTGTTCAACCGTCTGAGGAAGTATCAGTTAAGGTTGAACCCTAACAAGTGCACATTCAGGGTACGTTCGGGTAAACTGCTGGGTTTTATTGTAAGCGGAAAAGGAATTGAGGTTGATCTCGATAAAGTCAAAGCTATTCAGGAAATGCCTGCACCTAAGAATGAGAAAGAAGTTCGACGATTCTTAGGTAGATTGAACTACATCTCAAGGTTCATATCTAATCTCACTGCAACCTGCGAACCCTTGTTCAAGCTGTTAAGAAAAGAGCAAATAGTCAGGTGGAACGATGACTGCCAGAGAGCTTTTGACAAGATCAAAGAATATCTGTAAGAACCTGCAATTCTCATGCCTCCAGTTGAAGGAAGACCTCTGATCATGTATCTGAAATTTTTAGAAGAGTCGATGGGGCGTGTATTGGGCCAGCATGACGAGTCTGGTCGAAAAGAGTATACAATATACTACTTAAGCAAAAAGTTTACCGACTGTGAACAACGTTATTCACTGCTCGAGAAAACTTGTTGTGCATTAGCGTGGGCTGCTCGCCGACTAAGACATTATATGTTGGCTCATACTACCTTATTGATCTCAAAGATGGATCCAATCAATTACATATTTGAGAAGCCAGCACTTACCAGAAGGGTTGCAAGATGGAAAATTATTCTAACATAATATGACATTCAGTAGACCTCTCAGAAAGCCATCAAGGGCAGTGTATTGTTTGATTACCTGGCAGAGCAACCCATTGATGATTACCAGCCTATGAAATTTGACTTCCCTGATGAAGATATCATGTTCATAAAAGAAAAAGATTATAAAGAGCCTATTCAAACTGAAGGGCCTGACCTAGAAGAAGCATGGACTATGATGTTTGACGGGGCAGTTAATTGCAACGGTCGTGGGGTTTGTGCAGTGCTTATTACACCTAAAGGGGTTCATATGCCTTTCTCATCAAGGCTCACCTTTGCATGCACTAACAACGAAGCAGAATACGAAGCTTGTATCATGGGTCTTAAGGAAGAAATTAACCTCAGGATCAAAACCTTGAATGTATTCAGAGATTCATCTTTGGTAATCAACCAGACCAATGACAAGTGGTACACTCATCAGGAGCATCTGATTCCATACTGTGACTATACAAGGAGATTGTTGACCCTCTTCACAACAGTTAAGCTTGAATACATCCCTCGAGATAAGAATCAGTTTGCAGACGCTTTGGCCACCATTTCATCCATGATCAAAGTACAGGTCGCCAATTATGTACCTCAGATTTTGGTATCCAAACTGGACAGACCGGCATATGTGTTCTCTGTGGACACTATTACTGATAGCAAGCCTTGGTACCATGACATCAAATTCTTCTTGGAAACTCAGACATACCCACCTGGGGCATCGTCCAATGATAAGAAGACATTAAGAAGGCTAACCAGTAGTTTCTTCCTCAATGCTGATGGTTCTTTGTACAAGCGAAACTTCGACATGGTCTTGCTCAAATGTGTTAACAAGAAGGAAGCAGACCTACTGATGCACGAAGTACATGAAGGTTCTTTCGGTACCCATGCTGGAGGACATGCAATGGCAAATAAGTTATTAAGATCAGGTTACTATTGGATCACAATGGATGCAGACTGTTGTGCTTATGCCAGAAAATGCGACAAATGCCAGATCTACGCATATAAAGTGCATGTGCCTCTGAATTCTTTGAATGTAATGTCTTCACCTTGGCCCTTCGCCATGTGGGGCATTGATATGATCTGAAATATCGAACCGACGGAATCAAATGATCAGAGATTCATCCTGGTAGCCATTGATTACTTCACCAAATGGGTTAAAGCAGCTTCATATGCAAATGTTACCAGGTAAGTGGTAGCCCGATTTCTGAAAAAGGGATATCATCTGTCAATATGGATTTCCCGAGCGAATCATTACTGATAATGGTTCCAATTTGACCAACAAGATGATGACAGAGATTTGCTGGGACTTCAAGATTCAACATCACAACTCTTCTCCTTACAGGCCAAAGATGAATGGCGATGTTGAGGCCGCTAACAAGAATATTAAGAAGATTTTGCAAAAGATGGTAGTCACCTACAAAGACTGGCACGAAATGCTACCATTTTCCTTGAATGGGTACTGAACCTCCATCAGAACGTCTACTGGGGTAACACATTATCAGCTTGTGTATGGTATGGAAGTTGTATTACCTGTTGAAGTTGAACTACCCTCCTTGCAGGTAGTGATGGATGTGAAACTGGACGAAGCATAATGGGTCCGATCTCGATATAATCAACTGAGTCTGATTGAAGAAAAGAGATTAGCAGCCATCTGTCATGGGCAGTTATATCAAAAGCGAATGAAGAAATCCTTCGATCAGAAAGTCAGAACTCTGGAATACCAAGTGGGAGAGCTTGTTCTAAAAAGACTTCTTCCTCCTCATACAGACCACAAGGGAAAATGGACGCAAAACTACGAAGGCCCATTCATAGTAAATAAAGTTTTCTTCGGTGGGGAACTGATGCTCACTACTATGGATGGCGAGGATTTCTTATCTCCTGTGAATTCAGATGTAGTTAAAAAAATACTTCGCATAAAAGACCCGCTGGACATAAAAACAGAATGTAAGTCCAGGCAAAAATAGGGAATCCCGGTGAGTCAAAACAGAATAAAATACTCGGGCAAAAATAAGGGAAAATTAAAAAAAATATGTACACCCGCTGAGTTGAAAAGCCACATCGGACAACTCAGGCAAAAATGGGTATCCCGGTGGATTGAAAACCCGAAAGGGAGATCCACACAAAATCAGGGAATAAGCGAACAACTGCATTCTGAATTCGTCTGTATCACTCACAATATGGCAAGCTTTGAAAGGATAAAGCGTCGGTTAGAATCAATCTTCTTCAGAAAGCAAGATTAGAAGAACGTCAAGGTCATACAGGTCATATCAAAGGAAGCTCATTAGAGCATCAACATTGCCAACACTTTTATTTTCTCAATTTACAGCAATCTCTTCCTTTCAGGGATTCGCTTCTTTACTGTACTAGCCTATTCAGGGCACACAAATCAATAAAATCAGAATATTCAGTCACACATTGTTTTGTACATTTTTGTTTCATTTGCAAAATGTCCAAAGTTCATAATACCACACTTGCATGAAAACATAGAAGCCATTTTCAATATATGCTTGCAGGAAATATGCACTCTTGAGCAAATCTAACTCGTATGACGGAATCCGATTGAGGATACCTCAAGACACTTGTACTTCTCCTTTGTTTAACAGGTTGTGGGTACTCAAGTCAGACAATCTTTCACAGCATGGTGTCGCTCCCGAAAAGACTTACGTCCTCGGTGCAGATGCGAACGGTCGGCGATGTTGGAGGTTGAGGTTGAAATAGAGTCGCCATCTAGGCATTTTTATCCCGAAGGAAAGGTAATGCTGCATAAACCTAGAAGGGTATGGATAAGACGGATGCGAACCAGAGAAACTGAGAAAGGGGGTTGGTTACGACCTGGGAAGGTATTAGCACCCAGATCGTCTGTCATACTCGACGGGATCCACGCTTACTTGATTGTGTTTAAAAGGGGGATAATGTTTGTGCTAAACTGTGCATAAGGAGCTAGGGAGAAAAGAATGTACAAAGTGTCAGTGCAAAAGGAAAAGGTGAAATGCTCAAGACTGAGGCTTAGAAAGAAAGCTGGAAGGAGATGGGAGACAAAGAGACTCTTGTTCGTTAACTGTTAAGTTATGCCTACGTATCCTCTCGTGCAATGAGGAAGTCAGAACACCGTAGTTCGACTCAAAGAGATTGAAATGCTTTTGGCTTGTGAACTGCTTGCTTGCCTATGCTCAAGTGTATGACTCGTCTGGCTCGAGTGCTAACTGTCTTGCATTATACGGAAGAAGCGAGTTCTCGTTTATAGTATGAGTGTGATGAGAAAAGAATCCCGGAGGAGACGATTATTGTTTGTTTTTTTGTTTTCAGTTTTTTATTGTTTTTGGTGTTTTGCATAGGATAATGAGCTTAAGCCTAAATCAAGGGTTTGTAAACTCATTATATCCTCCCTGATTAGGGATAATGAGCCTACTTAAGTATGAGATAAGCATCTCAGCTTAATTACCATGATGATGTAGGATTAAGATCATTAACCTACTTGTGATTATTAAAATATTTTTTGGATTTTGTTTTGTGTTAAGTAATGAGTTTAATCTCTAATCAAAGATTAGTGAACTCATAACACCATCCTAAGAGAAGGATAATAGATGAGAACACTTAAGATGAGGAAGGTACCTCAACTTAATCCATGGTTAGGGACTAAATTCATTATATAACAAGCCTTTATTAAATGGATTTTAATTAAAGGTGAGATTGAGAAGTGGATTTTATGTTTGTAAGACAACTTGAGGAGGACTTGTCCATTAAACACTAGGGTTAGTCCCTCTTAACCAAAAGGAAGAGATGGAACCCTAATGTAAGGCCCAAGTTACAAGCTTAAGTCTTGATCATTATTAGGTGTTTTGATTAAGAGGTGTAAACAAATTTAAGGTTTAACAGTGAGGATTAAAGTTATACACTCCATCCTAAGATAAGGATGCATGCATAACCCTAATTCAAAGTTCTAAAGCTTTAAGTGCTTAGCCTATGATTATGAGATGAGATGAGAGACTCAAGGAGACTCAAAGGTAAAAACCATGGGAGACTATATACAACCCTAAAAATTATCATGCTTGGATATCCTATGGTTTGTTAGGCTTGAGAGAAGATCTTCAGGAAGCCACCAAGGAAGAAGAAGCAGATGAAAAGAGAAGAAGAAAGAGAATAGGTTACTTACTTCCTGAAGAAGATAAGTAACCTAGGAGAGAAGAAAGTAAGAATGAGATCATAAGTGAAGAAAGTTCACTTCAAAGATAAGTAAAATATGCATATGAAGAGATGAGAAGGCAAATCCACATCCCAAACAACTTACCATAAGCCCCTGAAATGTTAGTGTGAATGCATAAGATGCAAATCAAAAGGAAATGAAATGAATAAAGATGCAAAGACCAAAACCAGAAGTGTATATGCAAGTCAAATGTGTTATGAGATGATGCAAAGTCATACATAATGCTTATGAATAATCATACAAGGATGAGATGCAAATGAGGCATGTTAAAAGCATGAAAAACACATGGATACACATGGAATGTAATGAATGCAAAGCATACCAAATGAATGAAGAAATGATCAAGCAATGTTCAAGCATGTCTTAAGATGTCTAATATGTCATACAAATGCTTTAAATGTCATATCAAGTTCATATGATTGAGATATGCAAAGATGAATGCAAATGAACATGAGAAATTAGGGTTTTATGAATGTATGAGATGCATATGACCAAAACAGAAGCATACATCATGATAAAAATTTGAAATTGAACTCAAACAAACCCTAAACATGCATAAGATCACTACCCAAAGGAGAAGGTTAGAAGCTAATCCTAGGAAAAGTTATGAATTTCCCAAGTTAACTAGGGTTTTTGGATACTTCTAAGGGAAAAATGCAAATCAAATTGAAAATGAAATTCAAAATCATGAGATAAATATCCTTGATACTAGATCCAATATGTGAAACAATGCAAAAAGAATCAAGTTCAAACTCATCATGGTTGATCAGAAGTGATTTTTTCAAGTTAGGGTTAAAAATGTAATTTTTAAGAACCCTAATTCAAAGATAATTGTGAAAATGTGATCAAACCTAAAAAGAAATTTATATGGTGATTTGAAAATGTTTCTAAATGCATGAGAATGCTTCATGAATTTTTTGGTGATTTTTAGAAACCTAAATGTATTTTTAATTAATTAAAATCAATTAATTAATTAAATAAAACATTTAAATGTTTTAAAACTAAATTTTTAATGTAAAAATTAAAATAAAAAATGATTTTGAGTTGAGAAAAATATTTGAAATAAAAATGCAGAAAATGAGATTTTTTGATTTGTTTTTGCTATTTTAAAATAAATGTGGAAAGAAATGAAATAAAAAGGAAATAAAAATCAAATAAAATGAAAGTTAACCAATCTGATGGTTGAGATTCAAATGGGGGAAGACTGCGCGCGTGATCCTAAGGCTAGGATTGAATATGGCAAATTATTTAATTAAACCTAATTAATCTAATTAATTAATAATTAGGGTTTTAATGAACTGATCCTGGCCCTCCACACACGCGGGAAACACAATCTAACGGTCTAAATTTAAACTGAGCTGATTAACCCTAATCACTTTCAGGTGACCGGAGCAAGCTCCGGTCATCTTCTCCGGTCACCCTTCTCCCCTGAATCCCTCAAAACCCCATGAAAATGCATCAAACTCTCTAGAATACATCATTAAACATCACTAAACACAAATCCAGCAACAAATTCCATTTATATTTCATTAAATTCATGAATCGAAGCAAAACGAAAAAACGTGCAAAACTTTCAGAAGCTAAATACATGCTTATTTTCCACTCATTTTCAAAACCAAACACATCACAATGACCAGTGAAACATGAAGATTGATATTGTAACTTAAAAAAAAGTTCTGGAAAATATGTTCTTCAGGATACCTGAGATGAAGCTTTCTCAATCTGAGCTTTCTGAACCTCTCCTTGATGCTAATCCACTCCAATGACCACCTTGATGCTTCTGGAGAGCTTAGAACAAGCTTTGAATGGCTAGTTTATGGTGTTTGGTTCTGGTATGGCATAAATCGTATTTCTGTTAAGGGAGCTTTTAAGCCATGGCAAGGGGTTTTTTGTGATCCTAATGATGTGTGGAGATGATTGGTGGAAGAAGATTAGAGGTTTGATGCTTGTGTGTGGAGTTTCGAAGAAATGAAGATTTTGGGGATTTTTTGTGAAACTGAGCTTAGGGCTTCATTCAGGCTTGTGTGTGTTATGAAATGAAGTCCATGATATTAGTATAGGTCAATGGGATTGATCAGAAAGTTGTTGTGGCACAGGCTGATTGATATGGGATGTTTTTGCAAAAAGTCAAGATTGTGTACTATGAGGTATGGGCTCGGGTCAGAGGTGGCTTGGGGGCTTGTCCTACCTCAACTTGCATCAAGGAATGCCCTTGGATGGTTTGTGATGATCTGGATGGCATGATACAAGAGATAGCATGTGTTTTTGCAATTTGGCCCCTTTGAGAATTTTGTGAAAATGGCTTGTAGAAACTTGCAATCAGAGGCATAATTCTGATCAAGGCAAGTCATGTGATGTTGTTATGATGCTTAGAGGTCAATTATAGGTCATGAAAGTGCTTAGAACTTGAATTTGCAAAAATCCCTCTTTAGCATGAACTTGAAAATTATAGGATTTTTCCCAACTTTGAAAGATCATATCTTGAGTTCTAGGATGAATCAAGAGGAGTTCTTGTACTTTTTGAAAATGGGAAGATCCAATCTACAACTTTCATGTTTAAGGATTTTTCATTTGAAGCATTTTTTATCAAGAAAGAGGAGGTTGAAAATCTTTCCCAAAATGGAAAGTTTCCATTACAAGTCATGTCCAAAAAAGAAAAGTTTGCAAATGGCTTGAAATTCTTCAATATTGTGAACTTATAACCACTTCTAAGATCAAATAAAGATCATAGAACCTCAATTTGATGAAAATGATCCTTTGTTTCCATTGGTGGGGACCTCAGATGCCCTGATTCTGACTTTTCTTGCATAATAAGTTACTAGTTGATCAGATGACTTCCATAATGAATTTTCTCATCAAATTTGGTACACACGATCCTTATAACATATTAAGACCATTAGAAATAAGAATGAACAAAAAATTTGAGGTTAAGGGTCTCATACCCAAAACCCTAATTTTAGGTCATCTGTGCAGGAAAGCTTCAGTCTGCCTCTATGCCTTTGCCATGCTTTGTGATCTCTTGTATTTTATGAACTTTGGGGAGCACACCATGATCATGGAACACACATGGACCCTTTTGGAAAGCTTCAAGGCCTTTGAGATGGCTCAGATCACTTCTTGGATTGCTCAGATCACAAACCCTAGATGCAGATGAGATGAACTATGCAGTGAGATGATGTGCTTATGCAATGCTATATGAAAAGATCACAAGCCATAGTGTGATAAAAGGGTGAGGGAAAATTTGGGGTGTTTACAGCTGCCCCTATTCAAGCATGAGTTAGCTGTGCAGGGTGTAAGCGCCTGACTTAACAGACAAACAAGATAACTTGTGGTTGAATACCAAAGACAGTCCGAAATTTGCACTCACTGGGGAGAAGAAGAAAGGGATATAAATTGTAACAAATGGTATAGTATGAGTATCAAATGAAAGAGATGGAGGAAGACCATCGAGCAGAGGACGACTGCTAGGGGTGAAAAGCGGTAAGTAAGCAATGACGGGGACGACCATCATACTGGAGAATAAAGAATCTGCGACGGGGACGGCCATCGGGTAAAGAAATGCGACTTTACTGGGGTTTTAAAAGCACTAACAGGGACGACCGTCACGCTGAAGAATAAAGAAACCGTGACGGGGACGGCCATCGGGTGAAGAATAAATAAATCAATGATGAGGGACGATCATCAAAAGGTGAATGACGATCACCTAGCAGGGGACGGCTGCTGAAAATATCACGACATAGGACGAATGCCCGATAGAAAAGATCAACGATGGGGACGGCCATCAGATAAGCATGATAAGGGACGATCATCAAGAGGTGAAGGACGATCACCTAGCAGGGTACGGCTGCTCTTGGGGATTATCTCGACATAGGATGAATGCCAGATAAAGGATCGACGATGGGGACGGCCATCAGATAAATGATGAGGGACGATCATCAAAAGGTGAAGGACGATCACCTAGCAGGGGACGGCTGCTAAAACGATATCGCGACATAGGACGAATGCCGGATAGAAAGTTCCAACAATGGGGATTCCACTGGGGAAAGGATGAGGGACGGTCATCCAAAGGTGAAGGACGATCACCTGGCAGGGGACGGCTGCCAAAAATATCACGACATAGGACGAATGTCGGATAGAAAGTAGTTTTGCTGGTGACTTACTGGGGAATGGTAAGCACAGACGAGTGCTTACGCTTTTTGAAATAAACGGTATAAGTGTTTGACAGTGTGTATAGACTAAAGATGCAGACGAGCATCCTTAGGACCACGATACGGACGAGTATCGATAGAAACAAACACTGACACATGTTTAAGGATGATGATACAGACGAGTATCAATCGATTAAGCAAGGAACACATACGAGTGTTGATCTGCCGAGGAAGTGATATATACAAGATATAGACGAGTATCAGAGGATTGTGTACCAGTATGTACGAGTGTTTGACATGCTGGGGAAATATGTGCAAGACATGGACGGGTGTCAAAAAGATTGAGCGAGGGACACTGACGAGTGTTTGACTTGCTGGGGAAGTATGACACAGACGAGTGCCAAAAAGAATATGTATAAGCTATAAACAAGTGTCTGTATTGAGAATGCAAAAGGTATTCTGGATTTGTCTGCGGGAGATAAGTTTTATATATTGCTGGTGCAGTGATTCTGATCGTTTGCAGGTGACTGGCTCGAACCTGGCTTATGATCATGCAAATGTTTGATTTTTGCCATAATGCTCCGTATTAGACGGAATGATACGCTTAATTTGGGGAAAATGATGCGAATGCTATGATTATGCAAAATGAGAGAACCGATCCGAGATCCGGATCCTGCAAGGAGAAAGATCTCTGGGCGATCTGTCTGGAGGGAGAACTCCGCTGGGGAAAGAGATCATTGGCCGATCTGTGGGGAGAGAGGATCATTAAACGATCTTCCGAGGGAACTCTATGGCGCTTTGGGGGATGAAATCTGTGGGGATCCCGGCTGGGGAACCTTCTGTTGAAGAACTCGTGCTAGGGATGAGGAGGCTTCGGCAACTCCGCTGGTAAAGAGTATTTCAGGCATTACTCTACTTGAGAGAAACTGACAACTTTGCGGGAAAGCGATTCTGCTGAGGATGAGAAAATCCTGGCAACTCTGATGGGGAACAATAGTTTAAGCATTGCTCGGGAGATTCTGCTTGGGGAGAAGAGAAATTCTAGGAAGCAATCTGCTGTAACTCCTTCGTCCAAGCGACACGCTGGGGATTTAGTGAGTTTCTCGAAGGATCCTCTGAGAGGATGACAGCTTCGTGAGGAAAACTTCTGTCAGGTAATCCTGCTGATGAGGTGATTGCTGACTTGGCTGGGGATATAATGCTTGATATGCCCCATGTTATGAGATTGTCTGTCTTGAGTACCTGTAACCTGTTAACAAGAAACGCACAAGTGTCCCGAGGTATCCTCAACCGGATTCCTTCATAGGAGTTAGATTTTCTCAAGAGTGCATATATCCTGCAAGCGTTTTAAAATGGCTTATAGGTTTTCATGCAAGTATTGTATTTATGAACTTTAGACATTTTGCAAACGAAACAAAAAATGTAGAAAACAAAGTGTGACTGAAAATTCTGATTTTATTAATTTGTGTGCCTTGAATAGGTAAGTACAGTGAAGAAGCAAATCCCTAGAATGAGGAGATTGCTGTAAAAATTGAGAAAATAAAAGTGTTGGCAATGTTTGAAATTGACGCTCCAGTGAGCTTCCTTTGCTATGACATATATGACCTTGACGTTCTTCTTATCTTGCTTTCTAAAGAAGGTTGATTATGACCGATGTTTTATCCTTTCAAAGCTTTCCATGTTGTGATTGATACAGATGAATTCAGAATGCAGTTGTTTTCTTTTTTCCTTATTTTGCGCGGATCGCCCTTTCGGGTTTTCAACCACCGGGATACCCATTTTTGCCTGAGTTGTCCGATGTGGCTTTTCAACTCAGCGGGTGTACATTTTTGCCCCGTGGTCTGTATGAGGAGGAAGATTTTGGGAGTTTCGAAGAAATGAAGATTTTGGGGATTTTTGTGAAACTGAACTTAGGGCTTCATTCAGGCTTGTGTGTGTTATGAAATGAAGTCCATGATGTTAGTATAGGCCAATGGGATTGATCAGAAAGTTGTTGTGGCACATGCTGATTGGTATGGGAGGTTTTTGCAAAAAGTCAAGATTGTGTACTATGAGGTATGGGCTCGGGTCAGAGGTGGCTTGGGGGCTTGTCCTGCCTCGGCTTGCATCAAGGATGGCCCTTGGATGGTTTGTGATGATCTGGATGGCATGATACAAAAGATAGCATGTGTTTTGCAATTTGGCCCCTTTGAGACTTTTGTGAAAATGGCTTGTAGAAACTTGCAATCCAAGGTATAATTCTGATCAAGGCAAGTCATGTGATGTTTTTATGATGCTTAGAGGTCATGAAAGTGCTTAGAACTTGAATTTGCGAAAATCCCTCTTTGGCATAAACTTGAAAATTATAGGATTTTTCCCAACTTTGAAAGATCATATCTTGAGTTCTATGATGAATCAAGAGGAGTTCTTGTACTTTTTGAAAATGGGAAGATGCAATCTACAAATTTCATGTTTAAGGATTTTTCATTTGAAGCATTTTTTATCAAGAAAGAAGAGGTTGAAAATCTTTCCCAAAATGGAAAGTTTCCATTACAAGTCATGTCCAAAAAGGGAAAGTTTACAAATGGCTTGAAATTCTTCAATCTTGTGAAATTCTAACCACTTCTAAGACCAAATAAAGATCATAGAACCGCAATTTGATGAAAATGATCCTTTGGTTCCATTGGTGGGGGCCTCAGATGCCCTGATTTTGACTTTTCTTGCACAATAAGTTACCAGTTGATCAGATGACTTCCATAATGAATTTTCTCATCAAATTTGGTACACATGATCCTTATAACATATTAATACCATTAGAAACAAGAATGACCAAAAAATTTGAGGTTAAGGGCCTCAAACCCAAAACCCTAATTTTAGGTCATTTGTGTAGGAAATCTTAAGTCTGCCTCTATGCCTTTGCCATGCTTTGTGATCTCTTGTCTTTTATGAATTTTGGGGAGCACATCATGATCATGGAACACATATGGAACCTTTTGGCAAGCTTCAAGGCCTTTGATATGGATCAGATCATTTCTTGGATTGCTCAGATCACAAACCCTAGATGCAGTTGAGATGAACTATGCAGTGAGATGATGTGCTTATGCAATGCTATATGAAAAGATCACAAGCCATAATGTGTGAAAAGGTTGAGGGAAAATTTGGGGTGTTTACACATGGGGCATATCAAGCATTATATCCCCAGCCAAGTCAACAATTACCTCATCAGCAGGATTACTTGATATAAGTATCCCCCATGAAGTCGTCATCCCCTCAGAGGATCCTTCGAGAAACTCATTAAATCCCCAGCATGTCGCTTGGACGAAGGAGTTACAACATATTACTTCCCAAAAGTGCTCTTCTCCCCAAGCAGGATCTCCCGAGCAATGCCTGAACTGCTCTTCCCTAGCAGAGTTGTCGAGGCCTCCTTATCCCCAGCATTAGTCTCTTCAACGGAAGCTTCCCCGTCCGGGATCCCCACAGATTTCTTCCCCCAGCGCGCCACAGAGTTCCCTAGGAAGATTGTTCGGTGATCCTCTCTCCCCACAGAACGGCCAATGATCTCTTTCCCTAGCGAAGTTCTCCCTCCAGGAAGATCGCCCAAAGATCTTTCTCCCCGCAAGATCCGAATCTCGGATCGGTTCTCTCATTTTGCATAATCATAGCATTCGCATCATTTTTCCCCAAACTAAGCATAGCATTTCGTTTAATACAGAGCATTACGGCAAAAAACCAAACATTTGTATGATCATAAACCAGGTTCGAGCCAATCACCTGCAAACATCAGAATCATTTCACCAGCAATATACAAACGTATCCCCCACAGACAAAGCCATAATACCTTTTGCACTCTCAATACAGATACTTGTTCATACTTGTACATATTCTTTTTGACACTCGCCCGTGTCATACTTCCCCGACAAGTCAAACACTCGTCCGTGTCCCTTGCTCAATCTTTTTGACACTCGTCCGTGTCTTGCACATATTTCCTCAACAGATCAAACACTTGTACATACTTATATAGAATCCTATTGATACTCGTCCATATCATGTATATATCACCTCCCCGGCAGATCAACACTCCTATGTGTTCCTTGCTTAACCGATTGATACTCGTCCGTATCATTATCCTTAAAAACGTGTCAGCGTTTGCTTCTATCGATACTCGTCCGTATCGTGGTCCTAAGGATGCTCGTCCGCATCTTTAGTCTATACACACTATCAAACACTTATACCTTTTATTTCAAAGCGTAAGCACTCGTCCGTGTTTACCATTCCCCAGTAAGTCACAAACAAAACAACTTTTATATCCGATATTCGTCCTATGTCGTGATATCTTCGGCAGCCGTCCCCTGCCAGGTGATCATCCTTCACCTTTTGATGACTGTCCCTCATCATTTTATCCGATGGCTGTCCTTATCGTTGTCCTTTCTATCCGACATTTGTCATATGTCGTGATATTTTCGGCAGCCGTCCCCTGCCAGGTGATCGTCATTCACCTTTGGTTGACCGTCCCTCATCCTATCCCCAGTGGAACCCCCATTGTTGGAACTTTCTATCCGGCATTCTTCCTATGTCGCGATATCTTTTTAGCAGCCGTCCCCTACTAGGTGATTGTCTTTCACCTTATGATGACCGTCCCTCATCATATTTATCCGATGGCCGTCCCCATCGTTGAACCTTGTTATCCGACATTCGTCCTATGTCGAGATAATCCCCGGAGCAGCCGTACCCTGCTAGGTGATCGTCCTTCACCTCTTGATGATCGTTCTTCATCATGCTTATCTGATGGTCGTCCCCATCGTTGATCTTTTCTATCTGCCATTCGTCCTTTGTCGTGATATTTTCAGCAGTCGTCCCCTACTAGGTGATCGTACTTCACCTTTTGATGACCGTCCCTCATCATTATTTCATTTATTCTTTTACCCGATGGTCGTCCCCGTCGCGGTTTATTCACCCTTTAACCTGATGGCCGTCCCTGTCAGTACTTTCCTCATTTCTTTAATCCCCAGATAGTTTTATTCCTTTACCCGATGGTCGTCCCCGTCGCGGTCTCTTTATTTCCCAGTATGATGGCCATCCTCGTCATTGCTTTACTTACCGTTTTTCACCCCCAGTAGTCGTCCTCTGCTCGATGGTCATCCTCCATTGCTTTCATTTGATACTCATATTATACTATTTGTTACAATTTATATCCCCTTTCTTCTTCTCCCCAGCGAGTGCAAATTTCGGATTGCCTTTGGTATTCAACCACAAGTTATCTTGTTTGTCTGTTAAGCCAGGCGCTTACACCCTGCACAATTAACTCATGCTTGAATAGGGGAAGCTGTAAACACCCCAAATTTTCCCTCACCTTTTTCTCACACCATGGCTTGTTATCTTTTCATATAGCATTGCATAAGCATATCATCTCACACTGCATAGTTTATTTCACTTGATAAGCTGTATAGCTAGGGGTTCTGATCAGATGAATCCAAGAAGTGATTTGATCCATATCAAAGGCCTTGAAACTTGTCAAGAAGGTCCATGTGTGTTCCATGATCATAATATGCTCTCCAAAGTTCATTAAAGTCAAAATGTCACAAAGGATTGCTCAGAGGTCCAGACAGACTGAAGATTTCCTACACAGATGACCTAAAATTAGGGTTTTGGGTTTGAGGCCCTTAATCTCAATTTTTTGGTCATTCTTGATTTCATTGATCTTAATATGTTATAAGGAGCATGTGTACCAAATTTGATGAAGAAATTCATTGTGGAAGTCATCTGATCAACTGGTAACTTGTTGTGCAAGAAAAGTCAAAATCATGGCATCTGAGGCCATCACCAATGGTACCAAAGGGTCATCTTCATCATTTTGAGGTCTTATGATCTTTATTTGATCTTAGAAATGGTTAGAAGTTCACAATATCGAATATTTTCAAGCCATTTGCAAACTTTCCATTTTTGGAGATGACTTGTAATGGAAGCTTTCCATTTTGGGAAAGATTTTCAACCTCCTCTTTCTTGATCAAAAATGCTTCAAATGAAAAATCCTTAAACTTGAAAGTTGTAGATTGGATCTTCCCATTTTCAAAAAGTATAAGAACTCCTCTTGATTCATCCTAGAACTCAAGATATGATGTTTCAAAGTTGGGAAAAATATTATAATTTTCAAGTTCATGCCAAAGAGGGATTTTTGCAAAATCAAGTTCCAAGACTCCTTGTGACCTCTAATTGATCTCTAAGCATCATAACAACATCACACAACTTGCCTTGAACAGAATTATGCCAAGAATCACAAGATTTCATGCCTTTCACTTCAAGAAACTTTAAAGAGGGAAAATCGCAAAACATGTGATATCTTTTGATCCAAGTGCTCCAGCTCATGTAATCTAATCCAAAGGCTCTCCACAAACTCAGCTGAAGCCAATCCACCCTTTAGATCTCCTCTGACCCGAGCCCATGCTTGTGGTACAAAAATCTTGACTTTTTGCAAAATACACCATGCCAATCAAACTCTGCCACACCAACTCTCTAAAACAATCACATTGCCTGATACAAACATCATGGACCTCATTTCATACATCACACAAGCCTGAATCAAGCCATAAGATCAGAATCACAAAAATCCTCCATAAGCTTCATCTCTTCGAAACTCAACACACAACCATCAAACCTGAAAACTTCTTTCACCATTGAATCATACACACCATAAGGATCAAATAACACACATTGCCATGGCCTGCAACCTCCCCTACATGAACTCCATTTTCTGTCAAACCAGAACCACACACCTCAAAATAGCCCATATAAACTTGTTCTAAGCATCACAGTATCCTCAGGGGGTCCATTGGAGTTGGTTTGCACAAGAAAGAAGGTCAGAAAGCTCAAAATTGCAAAGCTTCAGTTCAGGTAGCTTCTTCAAACCTTTTTTTTCAGAACTCTTATTTCAAGTTATAATATGAATCTACATGCTTCCCTGGTTGTCATGATGTGATTATTTTTGAAAATGAGTGAGAGATGAGTGTGTATCGTGTTTCTGAAAGTTTGACCTAAAATATGTTCTTGTTCGATTCTTGTCGTTGATGCGTGATAAATGAGTTTTAGGGCTGGATTCTTGTTTAGGGAGGTTAGATGATTCATTCTGGAGGTTTTGGGGGCTTGGGGTGGTGTTTTGAGCATTTCCGGTGAGAGAGTGTGCCGGAGAAGATGACCGGAGGTCTTCTCCGATCGCCTGAGAGTGATTAGGGTTTTAATTAGGGTTTAAGTGTCAGTTTAAATGTGGACCATTGGATGAGTGATTAATTTAAGACACGTGCGGCCCAGATTAATCCACTTAACCCTAATTAGGATTAATTAAATTAATTAGGTTTAATTAATCTGAAGCAATCCCAGCCACCCATTCACGCGCGCAGTCTCCCCAAATTTGAATCTGGACCTTAGATCTTGCATACTTTCATTTTTCTTTTTATTTTTCATATTTCTTTTCATATATTTATTAAAAATAGCAAAAATACTTTTAAAAATCTCAATTTCTGCATTTTTATTTGAAATATTTTTCTAAATTCAAAAACATTTTTTATTTTAGTTTTTGCATTAAAAAAGTATTTTTAAATCATTTAAATGTTTTATTTAATTAATTAATTGATTTTAATTAATTAAAAATACATTTAGGTATCTAAAAATCACCAAAAAATTCATGAAGCATTCTTAGGAATTTAGAAACATTTACAAACTCATCACACAAATTTCTTTTTAGGTTTGATCATGTTTTCACAATTTTCTTTGAATTAGGGTTCATAAAAATCACATTTTTCTAACCCTAACTTAAAAAATCATTTCTGATCAACCATAATGAGTTTGAACTTGATTCTTTTTGCATTGTTTCATATATTGCATCATATATCGCATGATTTTGCATTGCATTTTCAATTTGATTTGCATTTTTCCTTTAGAATCACCCAAAAACCCTAGTTAACTTAGGAAATTCATAATTTCACTAGGTTTAGCTTCTGACCTACACCTTTGGGGAGTGATCTTGTATATGTTTAGGGTTTGTTTGAGTTCAATTTCAAATATTTATCATGATGTATGCTTCTGTTTTGATCATGTGCAACTCATGTTGTCTTAAAACCCTAATTTCTCATGTTCATTTGCATTCACCTTTACATCTCATCATCATATGAACTTGCCATAGAATTTCATTCAATTGTATGTCATATTAGGCACCTTAGAACATGTTTGAACATTGATTGATAATTTCTTCATTCATTTGCTATGATTTGCATTCATTACATTTCATGAACATCCATGTGTTTTCTAAGCTCCTAACATGCCATCTTTGCATCTCATTCTTTGTATGATCATTCATAAACATCTTACATGACTTTGAACCATTTCATAACACTTTTGCATCATGTTTACACTTCTGGTTTTGGTCATTGCACTTCCATTTGCTTTATTTCCTTTTGCTTTGCATCTTATGCATTCATACTAACATTTCAGGGGCTTATGGTAAGTTGTTTGGGATGTGGATTTTCCTTCACATCCCACCTCTTCTCATCTCTTCATTTGCATATCTTATTTGTCTTTGAAGTGAACTTGCTTCAATTATTCTATCTTGTTCTTACTTTCTTTCTTTTAGGTTACTTATCTTCTTCAGGAAGTAAGTAACCTATCCCCTTTTCTCTTCTCTTTTCATCTGCTTCTTCTTCCTTGGTGGCCTCCTAAAGATCTTTCTTTAAGCCTCACAAACCATAGGACATCCAAGCATGATAATCTTTAGGGTTGTATATAGTCTCCACTAGTTTTTTGCCTTTGATTCTCCTTGAGTCTCTCTTCTCATCTCATAATCAGACGCTAAACACTTAAAGCTTTAGGACTTTGAATTAGGGTTATGCCTGCATCCTTATCTTAGGATGGAGTGTATAACTTTAATCCTTAGTGTTAAACCTTTAATTTGTTTACACCTCTTAATCAAAACACTTAATAATGATCAAGACATAAGCTTTTAACTTGGGCCTTACATTAGGGTTCCATCTCTTCCTTATGGTTAAGAGGGACTAACCCTAATGTTTAATGGACAAGTCCCCCTCAAGATAAGTCTTACAAACTTAAAATCCACTTATTAATCTCACCCTTTAATTAAAATTCACTTTAATAAAGGTTTGTTATATAATGAATTTCTAACCATGGATTAAGTTGAGGAGTCTTCCTCAGCTTAAGTGTTCTCATCTATCATCCTTCTCTTAGGATGGTGTAATGAGTTCACTAATCCCTGATTAGAGATTAAACTCATTACTTAACACAAAACAAAACCTCAAAATACTTAATAATTACAAGTAGGTTAATGATCTTAATCCTATATCATCATGGTAGTTAATTTGAGATGCTTATCTCATACTTGAGTAGGCTCATTATCCCTAATCAGGGAGGATATAATGAGTTTACAAACCTTTTATTTAGGCTTAAGCTCATTATCCTATTCAAAACTCCAAACAATAAAAACTGAAAACACAAAAACAAACAATAATCGTCTCCTTCGGGATTCTTTTCTCATCACTCTCCCGTCTAATGCAAGTCAGTTAGCACTCGAGCCAGACGAGTCACACACTTGAGCATAGACAAGTAAGCAGTTCACAGTCAAAATCATCCAGTCTCTTTGAGTCGAACTATAGTGTTCTGACTTCCTCATTGCACGAGAGGATACGTAGGCATAACTTAACAATTATTGAACAAAAGTCTCTTTGTCATCCCCCTCTTTCAGCATTCTTTTCTAAGCCTCAGTTTTGAGCACTCACATTCTCTTTTTTCACTGACACACTGTACATTCAATCCTAGCTTTTCAAACACAGTCAGCACATACACTACCCCTTTTTAAACACAATCAAGTAAGCGTGGATCCCGTCGAGTACGATGGACGATCTGAGTGCTAATACCTTCCCAGTTTCTTTGGTTCGCAACCGTCTTATCCATACCCTTCTAGGTTTATGCAGCATTACCTTTCCTTCGGGATAAAAATTCCTAGCTGGCGACTCTATTCAACCTCAACCTCCAACATCGCCGACCGTCCGCGTCTGCACCGGGACGTAAAAGTCCGGGGAGCGACAATAAGCCAAACACCCGGCTAGAGTGCACTATAGGATTAACATGGACATACATTGTACTCCCATGGTATCTCACCATGATGAGTGGAGATGTGCTTCACACCCAGATTACGACCGTCTTGGAACTATTCTGTGTGGGGGGTTCTTCTCCTCTTCAGGGGTACAACCTTGATAGTTATGTGAATCTGGTGAGCGATCATCGAGGACCTTAGTGGAAAAATCCATCTCTAGTGATGATAGTGGTAGACCACATTTGTTGGAAAACCCACTTGCATCTGAGGGCCCACTGGGAACTCGTATAGGATGGCCTGGTTCTCTCATAGGAATCCAGTTAAAGGAATCTGCTTGTATGACAATAGTATTGTATCTCAAGGGCTGAATGTACTATTGTTTCTCGATTCAGTGCTTGAAGCTAGGGACTTACAAGGGATGTTTGTTTGTTTCCTTGGACTCAGCTGAGACCTCCCTGAGTAGTACATAATTCCAAACCGATTCCCTGATTTGGTCATGAGCCATTTCTCGGAGATTGTGAACATATTATTGCTTCTCGGCTTTGAGAGTCCGTGATGTTGACCTGAGTAGCACACCCATGAGATGGGAGGGGTTTAGAGGTTTGCAGTAACCCTAAAACTTCCAACATACCCACTTTTCCAGTATTATTCAGTATTGTGATCTGGTTCTTTGGTTACGAGATTCGAGATTCCTGTTCGGAGAAATTGTTATTATGATGTTGTGGCCCTGCACTGACACATGACTATATGATTGACACATCACAGACACGTCACTGATCACATGCCTTGCATTGCATAAACATCATGACATCCTTAATCATTGTGTTCTTTCTCATTCTTAGGGTTCATATTATTCCTGATTCCCGGTCGTTACTACTTCAGAATGGAAGACGTCAGAAAAAGGATTGTGCAGTACTAATTCTTTGATACCAAAATGGATTTGATCAACTAGATGGAGTCTCTTATTACCTCGGGTCAGCTGGGATACTTCAAGGAGAAATATGGTGATATTCTTGATTTGGTAGTTGATTTGGATAGTTCTCAAAGGAGTATCATTCATACTTTATTGTAGTACTATGATCCACGACTCAGGTGCTTCACCTTTCACGACTTTCAGTTAGGCCATATACTTGAAGAATATGCTGAGATTCTGGGGGTGCCATTCCAAGATCAGATCCCATTCGATTCAGAGATGACCATAACAACTCATTCTAACATTGCCAAAGCTCTTTATTTGAGCTCATTTGAAGTGTTTGAGAATCTGATTGCTGCCAAAGCGGGGGTGCTTGGTTTCTCTCTAGAGTTTATGGTTAGAAGGGATGGAGAACTTGCTATAATAAATAGGTGGGATTCAGTTTGTGCTATCCTGGCCTTGTCCATCTACGGGATTGTCTTTTTTGCTGATATGGAGAAGTTCATGGACATGAACGCCATTAATTTATTTGTATTGAAGAATCTGGTACCCACCCTCCTAGGTGACCTCTATTATTCAGTGCATTACAAGAACGAGAAAAGATGGGATGGCTTGGTTAAGTGTTGTGCCCCTTGTAACACCCCAAATTTTCCCTCTTCATTTTAAGCATCATATCACATCATATTCATCATGAACATACCATACTCTCAGCATCCTCGCATGGAAAGATGAGGCATAACATTTCTCATAACCTAGCATTAGGCATATGATCATCTGTGGAGGTTCTTGAAGCATCACAGGCCATGAAAAGGGGCCCAATGGATTGGTACAAGTCCAATGAGGGGTCTACATTGCAATTACAAGCTCAAGTTCATTTTCAAAAGCTCTGAAGGTTGGAAGATCATCTGAAAATCCAGGCTAAGGCAAAGCTTCTACACAATGGTCCTAAACTAGGGTTTGAGATTCAAGCATGAAAATCTCAAAACTTTGGCCATTTCATTTGGGCAAAGTCTTTCATATGTCAAGAGGATCCTAGGTACCAATTTTGGTGAGAAATTTCCTTGTGGAAGTCAAGAATTTCTTCAGTTGCTTGCAGATGAAGAAACTGGTCAATTGTGCCTTAAAAAAGTCAATTGTGTGATTTCAAGGGGTCCAATCCAATTTTTCTAGCCAAGGGATGTTTTTACAATGTTATAAGAGGTTTGGCAAGTTCAAAGATCAAGAATCATGAAGTTTTGAGGGGTTTTGCAAAATTGGTGCAAAGTTGGTTTTGAGAAAATTCCATTTTTGGCAACCTTTGCCCTAAAATTCAAATGACCATAACTTGATGAAAAATTATTCAAATGGACCAAAGTCAAACATGAAAGTTGGAGATTAAGGCCTCCCATTTTCAAAAAGTACAAGTACTTTTTCATAGCATTCTTGGTTAGGAATTTAAGCCCCTCGAAAATTTCACAAAATTAGGGCAAAAAGTAAAATTTCATGCATGCACCAAAAGCCAAAAGTCATAAAGCTTGATTTTAAGGGTTGGTATGGATCAAATAAGTTTGAAACATTAAAATGCATTGAAAATGGATCATTTTGATCAAGGGAATGCACCAAATTCGTGCACAACAAGAATGTCATTCCAAAAGTGTATTTTGTGCATGAACATGAAAAAAGTGTGACTCCTTCATCTAATGGCCAGGATTTTGTTTGTTTATGATTAAGGGTTCAGATTGGAGTGCACATGGGCAAGAGGCAAAGGAAAGCATGAGGATTACATGAGATCACACCAAATTTCAAAATTTGCAAAATCACCAAAAACTTGTGATCTACACGTGCAAACTTCTTCATTTTTTCAGCATTGAGTCAAGAGATGATATAAAACAAATTAGGGTTTTAGCTTGCCTCAGCTCTCTCTCATTCTTCAGCTTCCAAGTTTTTGCATAACTTGCATTTTCTCTCAAATCTCCTCACACACTAGCTCTCTCCAAAAACAAATTGTAGATCCTTGACCCTTGGAAGCTCAGGATCATTAATCTCACCATTGTTCAAGCTATCTCTCAAGAATCACAACCTTGCCATTTCAGGGCAGTTGCTTGCAAATCCTCAGATCCATCAAGATTCAAGGCTCTAGTTGCATTTATTTTGCAACTAGAGAGAATTTGGAGTGATTTGGCTTCATCATCTGGACTTCTAACAAGTTTTCTCAAGATCTGCAAGTTCAGGTATGCCTCTGAATCTTCAGATCTGAAAATGAAATTGATTGTGTGCATTATAATCCTCTTGCTTCACTGACCATTCTGCTAGTCTTGGTTTCAAAATTGGTGCAATATTAAGTTAGATATATGAATTTGAAATTTCATGGTATCACCTGTTTGTGCTCGATCCAGAAGATTCATTGATCCAATGAGATTTTCAATGTCATTTTTGAAATAAGGACACATCATTTAGTCAATCTGGAGATTCTTATTAATTTTCATTGTTGTTTGTTCTTGCTGAGAAATTTCCGGTGCCGGAGCCCTAGCTCTGGTCACCGGAATCTGGAAACTTGTTTTTAGGGTTTCGCAAGGTTGAAGAAGGGTCCTCTGCCATTGGATCATTTCTTATCCACACCTGAGATCATGCCACCTCATAAATGAGGAGCCTCCCCTTCACGTGCATCTAATTTTTCATTTTAATTATTTATGTTGTGCACCTCATGATAGTTGTCATGCTCCTTCAGCTCTCATCCAATACAAGAGCCACGTCAATTAATGAATGAACTCATAGGATGCGTCCATCTGATCAATGGCTTGTGATTTTCCTCATTTTTCCTGAATTTCCACCATATATTTTGTATACCAGCGTTGGATCCATTGGGCTCACATGTCTATTCGCACCCCCTCTTGCAGTGAGCCCAATTGATTTGAACGTGAATCCCTTCTATCCACACCCCCAGTTCTATTTCTCTATTTTATTTCTTTTCTTTTTATTTCTTTTATTTCATTTTTGGTTTTCAATTATTAAAAATACTTCCAAGCTTCAATAAATTCCAAATTAATTCATGGTTACTCATTTGAGTTTTCTTTAATTTTCTATATTTTTCTTTTCCATTTATTTTCATTATCCACGTGTCAATTAATTTCCTCTTGTAATTAATTCATTTTTATTCCTTTTCAAGCATCCTGCCTTGTCCAATTTCCCTAGTGTTCATCATTTTGTGTTTTGTGTTGATTCTTTTTGCTCTGTATTCCTAAGAGGATGTACTTTATGTGTGATATTTTCCCTTATTTTTAGAAATTTGTTCATTGGGTTTTGGTCCTTGCCTTGTAAGTGAAGTTTCTTAACCCTAGTTCATGTTCAAGCTTTCTTTTGACCTACTTGGCTTCTGAATTTCTTACAATCCTTTTGGCTCATTGTTATATCATGTTTGAGGATCATTTGTCCTAATTTGTGGAATTTTTAGATGCATTGTTGATTTAATTTGAATATTTTTTCTTACCTTGTCCCATTTTGCTTCTTTTGATCATAAGGTCTCTTATTAGCTTAGAAGGGCACTTGTGCCAACTTCTTCTTCTCATTTGGGGTCTCTTTGGGGTATGGGTACCTTCCTGGTCTTGGTTTAGGGTTTTTGTCTTAGGAATTTTGTGTTTTGCTTACCTTTTAAGTTCTTCCTTTCTTAAGTGTTTTCACCTCACTTCTTTGCTCCTTTCCATCTCATAATGTGATTTTTTGGTCTTATGCCTCTCTTCTCTTCATCTCTCTTGATTTTAAAGCTCTTATTTGACTTGATTTGGTTCTGGTTGTGTGCCTTGAGTTCATGTTTGTGCATTGTTACTTTGCATCTCATTAAGTTTGCATTTGTTTTGCCATGTGTTTCATGTTGCATCATATTGACTTATATGCTTCATTTCTCATTCTTGTAACTTGCATATTCATTGAGCATTTGTATATATGACTTCACTTATGTTTGTATGATGTTGGCATGTCATTAAGTTCATTTCATTTCACTTGTATGCTTATGTTGCTAACCTTTCCTTTTCAGGGGCTATGGTAAGTGAGAGGTGTGGAAGTGATTCCCACATCTCCAAATCTCATCTCTTCTTCTTATTTCTTACTTGTGCTAACCCTTTGGTTGTTGGGCTTAGGCCTTACTCATCCCTCCTCTTCTTCTTCTTCTTCTTCTTCTTCTCTTCTTCTTTCTTCTTTAGGATAGTAAACCACACTAACCTTAGGATATCCATGCATGACAACACTTAGGATTCTTTAGTCCCCCATTAGACTTTTACCTTTGTGATCCTTTTGGTTCTTCTTCTCTTCTCATCTCATAACCATAAAGAAAACACTCAGTAAAGTTTGAAGTGATACCTTGAGCAATAGCCTTATCCCATGAGGTACTTGTAGTCTTCCCATCTTGGGATAGTACAAGCTTATCTTGTGATGCACAAGTCTGATCAAGGTATCTTTTTCACCAAGAAAAGCATAAAAACAATTCTTCATTGTAAATACAAAACACTTAATAAGTTAATGAGTTAGTGAGCTTAGGCCCTAATCTTTGGGTTCAAGTTTTGGGGATCTTCTCCTTACTTGAGTGTGCTTGTTCTATTATTCCATCTTGGAATGTAGTGACAAGTGCACATTCCATGGAAAAGAGCTTGAGTTCACTTTCTTGTGACACACTCAGAAAAGCTTCATAAAAAACACAAACAAACAATAAGCGTCTTTCCTTCGGGAATTATTTTCTCATCTCCTTCGCTCCGTACGTGAACTTGCTCCTACTTGTCACTTTGCAAGACGGCTACGCACTCGTCGTCTGAGTCTGCAACACCTGAGCAATGGCATAGAGAGTTCAAGCCTAAAATTCGCAAGCAATTTTCTTTTCTACCTCTAGTTAGGGGAACTACGGCGTCTCTGATCCTCATTATCCCGATGAGGTACGTAGGCAGCGGGGTTGGGCCCGTTTGAGCACAATCATTATTTTCCCTACATTTTTTCCTTTGTTTTCTTTTTCAGTTCCTTTCTCAGATTTCTTTTCCAGTTCATTTCTTTTTCTTTGCAACATCTTTCATCCCCTCACCCTTTGAAACAGTTTTCTTTGCAAGCGTGGATCCCGTCGGGTACGGCGGACGATCTGGGGTGCTAATACCTTCCCAGGTCGTAACCGACTCCCGAACTCAGTCTCTTTGGTTCGCAGGACCCGTGTCCTTCCTTTTCTTTTCTTCTGGTTTGTGCAGCATTACCATTCCCGTTCCTTCGGGATAAAAATGCCTGGCCGGCGACTCTATTCTTTTCCGCGCCACTTTCGCGTTTGTACCAGGATGGAAATCCGGGGAGCGACACCCCTCTCTTCTACAGATGGTTTATGAGGCATCTCCCTATTACTGAAGCTTTCACGAATCCTAAGGTGATTTGGGCGCAAAAGCTAAGCACACTGTCTGCCAGAGACATTAGATAGTTTACTTTTAGGATGAAAGGGAAGGATGTCATCTCCAGCTGCAGAGGTTATCCCAATGTACCACTCTTAGGTGTAGTTGGTGGCATCAACTACAACCCCATACTCCTGAGAAGATAATTGGGATATGCACTCAATACTGTTCCCAGAGAATTAGAGCTAGTTCAAACCTTCTATTTTTCTGTGAAGGATAATCACCCCTTAGTTCGAGAAGCCGCAGGGGCTTGGAAGCTCATCAAAAGGAAGGGTATAGAGCGCTTGGGCAAGAGAAACAATCAAATGTTCCCCAAGTTCGAAGCTTGGATAAGGGAGAAGGCTCAAATGTCCCTAATCCCTTTCTCTACACCAGTTCTACCTTCTGTAACTGTGTCATTGGAAGACTACCAGAAGCTGGAGGCTTTAGTCAAACAACTCAGAGCTGAAAATCAGGAGGCTAACAATTCCTGTTAGAAGCTGAAGATTCAGAACTAGAAGCTAAAAGAAAGAGCTTATCAAGCTGGAGAGTTGGTCAGGCTCAAGCAACAAAACTTAGAAGAACGAGAGCCTTACTTCAAGAAGAGGGGTTTGATTGAGATCCACAGGGCGGGTCAGCGCCAGAAGGATAAGAAAGCCTTAGATGAAGCTAACGTAGTTGTGACCCTTTGGAAAGAGAAGTGGGAAGACCATCTAAGAAAGCAGAAGGCGGTAGAGATCGAGTATAAGCTGAAGATCAAAAGCCTTCATGATACTCTGGCTGAGCAGGGAGAGCTACTTCAGAAAGCCCACGAGCAATGGAGAGACTACCTTCAGAAAATGGCTAACGTCCAGAAGGAGGTAGAAGAGTTGAAGTTTTTGGCTGATGTTAAGAAGGTCAAGACTGATTCGGGCCCTATTAAAGAAAAGGAGGAGGTATTCCTACAACAGATCAACGAGCTGCATACTTCCTTCGATCTAAGGGATCTTCTTATTCAGCTGCTCATCCAGAAGCCGAATCATCCAGACATTACCCAGCTATTCCAGGCTGTCAAGCGCCTTAGCTGGAGGCTGCAAGACATGGAGCTTCCTAGGGTTTAGTCTTATACTCTTGTATCTGGATTACCCACAGGCTTGTTGTGGGATTCCTCTTTTCTTTGCTTTTCTATTCTATTGATGTATGAATTGGAACCCTTCAGGGAAGTCGATATATTTATATCTCAGTTTATGATATATTTGGTTTGAATCTTTGGTTGTTATCTCTTGCACCGACACGGGGTAATAAGCACAAATTCTCCATGATTGTCATATTATCTAAGCATCATTCGGTGTTTTCTTCCCAAAAACCTAAAAAGGGTATATGAATTCTTGAATACCGGAACGAGAATGTAAAAAACCTTGAGAATGAAATGAACACAGCATTGCATGCATTCATATCATTTGCATTTTTTTCTTTTGCAGGTTATCCAGGGTTCTTAACTTATCTGCACTTTCAAGAAAGATTGCGAGAGCCTCCAAGACTCGTCTTCTCAGGAAAGATATCCCTTCACACCGCTATGCTACCCGTCAAAATCAGCAGAATTTCATGGATACTATGCAGACAGAACTGAACGAGCTTCGCATCCGAATGGGGGAATTCATGAAAATGATGCAGGGTATAGCTCTAGGGAAGCAAGAGATGAGGGCTTCTATGCAAAGGCTTAATCCCCCACAGACAGATCCTTCGGTGGTTACCTTGGACTCTCAAGGCAATCCAGTCAACGACACTCTTGTTCCACCTGTGGTGAACAGACTTCCAACTCCAGAGGTTGTTGGACCTACTCCCGTCCTCGTACAGGACCATCAGGAAGATCAGTTCACCCTGGTCAATGAAAATATGAGGTTTGGTACTGGGGCTAATAATTAGGATTTCCAAATGCTGGCAGAGAAAATGTGGGCCTTGGAATGCAAAGATACTCTAGGCATCGATGTTTCTGATATGGGCTTGGTATCAGGGGTGGTTATTCCTCCAAAGTTCAGACCTCCAAATTTCGACAAATAAAACGGTAACTCTTGTCCTAAAACTCACTTGAAAGCCTTCTATCGCAAATTCTTTGCACATACCAAAGATGAAAAGCTTTGGATGTATTACTTCCAAGACAGCCTGTCTGGGGGCTCGCTGGAATGGTACATGAAGTTGGAGAAGAATTTTGTCCACAACTAGAAGGAGTTTGGGGAAGCCTTTCTCAAGCAATACCAATATAACATCGACATGGCTCCCATACGGACTCAGCTCCAAAGCCTGTCTCAGAAGAGTTCTGAAATTTCCAAAGACTATGCGTAGAGATGGCGCGAGGTTGCTGTCAGACTTCAACCACCGTTGTTGGAAAGGGAGATGTTTGATCTCTTCATGGATACCCTCCCAAAAAACTTCATGGAGAGGTTGGCTGGCTATTCCTCCAGTGGATTTTCCGATATCATTATGACGGGTGAAAGAATAGAGAGTTAGATGAAACAAGGTAAGATTCAGAGCGGCGAAGTGTCAACCTCCGAGGTTAAGAAGACTTTTGTGAAGCGAAAGGAAGGAGAAGTTGGGGCTATATATACTCAAAAGAAGAGGGGGAATCGAAACGCTTATCATCAGGCAGCTCCCGTCATTATTTCTACACCTGCTAATCAACAACATGTTCAGTAGAATTACCAACAACAGAGGGCTCCTCATCCGTACTACCCTCCCAGGCCAAAAGATAGGCATCTCGAGAAGCCTCTGATGTCCTACTCCCAATTGCTATAGAATCTCCTCCAACTTCAGATGGTCCAATTGAGAACATTGCTGCCTCCAAGGCCAGGGAAAATTCTCGAGGGCTATGACGCCAATGCTCGTTGAAAGTTTCACTCCGGAGCTTCGGGCCATAGTATTGAAAATTGTAAAGCCCTTAAACACAAGGTGAAGGATTTGATAGACTCCAAGGCGATCAACTTCGCTCCAACCCCAAATGTATTAGAGAACCCCATGCTTGACCATGGAAGGACCGTAGGAGCTGTTGATAGTGGCGAATGTTTGAATATGGTATCTGACGTCAATGACTTGAAGACTTCATTGTTGGTCGTAAAAGTTTTCCTGGCAAAGAAGGACATATTTCCAGGTTGCGAAGAAGGTTGTTCAGACTGTGTCAATTTTGTCAATGGTTATTCCCGATTGAGATCAGGTATACAAAATATGATGGAAGAGGGAAGTATATAGTTTGACAAGATCATGAAAGAGGATGAAGTATCAACTGTTACGATTTTCTACAATCTGACACAAGTTTCTGCACCAGCAAGGGTGGCACCGGTAACCATTACTACTGCTGGGAAAATTTCGTACCAGAGTGATAAAGCTATCCCATGGAACTATGGGGGAGAAGTTTATTACAACGGTTAGAAGCAAGACATCTCTGCATCCAATTCATCTACGCACCAAGTCGAGAATGTTGGGGTCAGAGGATTCACTAGAAGTGGTAGACTATTTGCACCAGAAACATTGAGAAGTAATGTGTTACCACCAAAAAACAATGTTGAGGCTCAAGCCAAGGCCAAGGGAAAGCAGCCCATGACCAACAATGCACCCGCACCTGTGACAGAGCCTAACATCACCTTCGATAAGGATGCGGAAGAATTCTTGAGAATAATCAAGAAAAGTGATTACAAGATTGTTGATCACTTGCAGCAAACTCTTTCTAAGATCTCGATCTTATCCATGTTAATGTGTTCAGACTCGCATCGGAAGGCTCTGTTGAAGATCTTGAACAATGCATACGTGCTGCAAGACATATCCGTAAATCAGCTGGAGACTGTAGTGTCAAGTGTGAATTACAGCCATGGGTTGGGATTTACTGATATGAACCTGACATCTGAGGGACGCAACCATAACCGCGCCTTACACATTTCCATGGAATGCAAAGGGGTTATGCTTTCCCATGTGTTGGTAGACACGGGGTCATCCTTGAATTTATTGCCAAAGAAAGCACTGATCAAGTTGGATTATGATGGGGTTGTTCTTAGGCCATGTGATTTGGTCTTCCGAGCTTTCGACGGATCGAAAAGGTCAGTATTCAGAGAGGTGGAATTGTCGGTCAAGATAGGACCACAGATCTTCAATACTACTTTCTATGTCATGGATATCAAGCTGGCCTACAGCTGTTTATTGGGGAGACCTTAGATACACGCAACGGGTGCAGTGTCTTCTACCCTCCACCAAAAGCTTAAATTATTCTGGGAAGGACATATTATGACGGTGTGTGGGGAAGAAGATATCTTCATCAGACACATGGCCTCGTTCAAGTATGTATAGATGGATGAGGAGATTGTCAAAACCCCTTGCCAAGCCTTCGAGCCCATCAGGACTGCAAGTTCATCATCGTCAGTTGCCTTATCAGAAGAGACGAAGAAAGGAGCATCAATAGCCTCCTTCAAGCAAGCCATAAAAGTTGTGGAATCAGGTGCAAACGAGGGCAGGGGCAAGATGATCGAGATCCCAAAGAAGAAGGATATCTTCGGAGTTGGCTACCATCCTGGTCAGTCAACACCAGGGAAAAGTGCTAGAGGTCGGAAATGCCCATTTACCTTCACTAGTGCGGGATGGTTTGATCACGGCAACGTCTGTGCAGTGAAGGTAGAAACAACTGATAGTGATTGCGAATTGGATGAGTGGATAAGGCCTTGTGCTCCGGGGAGGAAACTCGACAACTGGTCAATTAAAACGATCATCTCCGTCACTCAGCCAGAAGAGTAATGGTTTTATGTTTCTATTCTCCTATATTCAAGCTCTATGCCTTGCCCGGGGCATATCGGCTCATTGTAAGGGCTCATTGTTCATATTGTAATATCATAATCATTAATAAAATGGACATTTTTGCATTCATTCATGTGTTCCTTGTCTTTCATTTTTTTTTTTTTGAAAAAATAAATGGCAATGTTTTTCCACGTCTCCCACTTGTTCTAAAATCTAGCATGAATCATCATTCATGCAAATCCTCCTCATCGGGTCTTATCAGTGAAGACCTTGTTATGGCTCAGTATCACTTTGACAATCCGATTTACCTAGCCGACGAGGAAGGTGAAGAAGATTGTGAACTACCTGAAGAACTAGCCAGATTTCTCAAGAGAGAGAGAGAGAGAGGAGAAGATGATTCTGCCACACGAGGAAGCTATTGAGGTGGTAAACCTGGGTACAGAGGAAGACATAAAAGAGGTTAAGATCGGGGCCGCGTTGGAAGAACCTATCAAGAGCTGCTTGATCTCCATGCTCCGAGAGTATGTCGACGTCTTCACTTGGTCTTACCAGGACATGTCAGGGTTAGATACCGATATTGTAGTGCATAAGCTGCCACTCAGAGAAGATTGCCCGCTGGTAAAGCAGAAACTGAGATGAACACGCCCTGATATGGCCATCAAAATCAAATAAGAGGTTCAAAAGAAGTTTGACGCCAGATTCTTGGCCGTAACCAGATATCCTACGTGGGCCGCGAATATTGTGCCAGTCCCTAAAAAGGATGGTAAAGTTAGAATATGCATGGACTATCGGGACTTGAATCGGGCGAGCCCCAAAGACGACTTTCCATTGTCGTATATTGATGTTCTAGTTGACAACACTGCCCAATTCTCTGTGTTTTCCTTCATGGATGGCTTTTCGGGCTATAATTAAATCAAAATGTCGCTAGATGACATGGAGAAGACTACATTTATTACCCCATGGAGCACCTTCTGTTACAAGGTCATGTCGTTTGGTTTGAAAAATGTTGGAGCTACATACCAACATGAAATGGTGACTCTATTCCATGACATGATTCATCACGAGATTTAGGTCCATGTTGATGACATGATAGCAACGTCACAGACAAAAGAAGAACATTTGGTCAATCTAGCCAAGCTATTTGACAGGCTTCGGAAGTTCAGACTGAGTTTAAATCCGAACAAATGCATATTCGAGGTGCGTTCTGGAAAGCTGATGGGCTTTATCGTCAGTGAAAGGGGGATTGAGGTCGACCCTGCAAAAGTAAAGGCAATCTAGGAGATGCCTGAGTCGAAAACTGAGAAGGAAGTACGAGGCTTCTTAGGGAGGTTGAACTACATTGCATGGTTCATCTCTAATCTAACAGCCACGTGTGAGCCTATTTTCAAACTTCTGAGGAAGAATCAGGCCATCTAATGGAATGATGACTACCAACAAGCATTCAATATAATCAAGGAGTACCTACTAGAGCCTCTGGTTCTTATGCCTCCGGTGCCAGGGAGACCTCTAATTATGTACCTCACGGTGCTCAAAGGATCAATGGGCTGTGTACCGGGTCAATAGGAATAGTCTGTTCAAAAACAGCACGCAATCTATTACCTTAGCAAATAGTTTACCGACTGAGTGACCCGCTACTCACTGCTCGAGAAAACTTGTTGCGCTCTGGCATGGGCTGCTCACCGACAAAGACAGTACATACTGACTCACACTACCCTACTGATTTCCAAGATGGACCCTGTTAAGTACATCTTCGAAAAGCCATCTCTAACCGGAAGAGTAGTCTGATGGCAAATGATTCTGATGGAATATGATATCCAGTACACTTCACAAAAAGAAATCAAAGGAATTGTATTGTCTGATTATCTGGCCCAACAGTCAATTGGTGATTACCAGCCCATGAAGTTCGAGTTTTCGGATGAGGACATCATGTTCCTCAAGTCGAAAGACTGCGAAGAACCGCTCCCGGAGGAGGGGCCAGACCCTGAATCCAAATGGAGTCTGATGTTTGACGGAGCCGTTAACATGAACGGAAGCGATGTTTGTGCTGTCATTATCTCGCCAGAAGGGATCCATATGCCCTTTACTACCTGACTGACATTCGAATGCACTAACAATTAAGTAGAGTATGAATCCTACATTATAGGGATCGAGGAAGCAATTAATCTGAGAATCAAGAACCTAGAGATCTTCGGTGATTCGGCTCGTCATCAACCAAGTTAATGGCAAATGGCTGGTTCATCAACCTCATTTGACTCCTTACATGGACTATACCAGGAGGATGCTAACTTTCTTCACAAAGGTCAAGTTTCATTATATACCTCGGGACGAGAATCAATTTCCTAATGCCTTGGCAACCTTATCTTCTATGATCAAGGTTCATCAAAAGAACTATGTGCCTCAAATCGATATCTCTCATGTCGAAAGACCGACATATGTATTTAAAGTTGACAACACAAACGATAACAAACCCTGGTATCACGATATCAAGCAATTTCTAAATTCTCAAGAATACCCGGCAGGGGAATCAAGCAATGACAAGAAGACTCTCAGGAGGTTGACAGGCAGGTTCTTCTTAAAACAAGATGATGTTCTCTACAAACGGAACTTTGACATGGTTCTGCTCAGATGCGTGGATAGAAACAAAGCGGACCTGTTGATGCAAGAATTCTGCGAAGGCTCCTTCAGTAACCATGATGGAAGGCATGCTATGGTAAAGAAACTTCTCAGGTCGGGGTATTATTGGATCACCATGGAATCCGATTGCTGTAAATTCTCCCGCAAGTGCCACAATTGCCAAATCTATGCTGATAAGGTCTGTGTACCTCTAAATCCATTGAGTATCATGTCTTCACCTTGGCCCTAAGCCATGTGGGGAATTGATATGATTGTCAAGATCGAGCAAATGGCTTCCAACGGTCACCACCTTATCCTAGTTTCCATAGACTATTTCACGAAGTGGGTCGAAGCGGCGTCTTATGCCAACGTCATGAAACAAGTGGTATCCCGGTTCATCAAGAGGGATATCATCTGCCAGTACAAAATTCCCGAGAGAATCATTACTGACAATGGTTCTAACCTCAACAATAAGATGATGGCAGACTTATGTCGGGATTTCAAAATTGAGCATCACAACTCTTCGCTGTATCGCCCAAAGATGAATGGCGCCGTCGAGGCGGCCAACAAGAACATCAAGAAGATTGTTCAAAATATGGTTGTAACATATAAAGATTGGCATGAGATGCTACCGTTTGCACTACATGGGTATCAGACGTCCATACGCACTTCTACAGGGGCAATCCCGTTCTCACTTGTATACGGTATGGAGGCAGTCTTACCAGTCGAAGTAGAGATCCCATCTTTAAGATTAATGATGGATGTCAAGCTTGACGAAGCGGAATGGCTCTGATCCAGGTACAATCAACTGAGCTTTATTAAAGAGAAATGCCTAGCAGCTGTATGCCATGGATAGTTATATCAACGGCGGATGAAACGGGCTTTCGACCAGAAAGTGAGGCCTCAACGGTATATACCCGGGGACCTGGTGCTGAAAAGGATTCTTCCTACTAATAATGATCATAGGGGCAAGTGGACACCCAACTATGAGGTCTGTTCGTGGTTAAAAAGGTCTTCTCGGGAAAAGCCTTGATGCTACAACCATGGATGGTGAAGACTTCACTCCCTTGTCAACGAAGACGCAGTGAGAAAATACTTCGTGTAAAAAGACCCGTTGGACAAAAACAGAATGAGAGTCCAGGAAAAAAATGGGCATCCCGGTGAGCCAAAAATAGAATTAAAAGGCTCGGGCAAAAGTTAGGGAAATATCTGAAAAGATGTACAGCCGTTGAGCTGAAAAGCCACACTGGACAGTTCAGGTAAAAAAGGGTATCCCGATGGATTGAAAACCCGAAAGGGCGATCCATGCAAAAGAGGGACTAAAACAAACCATTGCGATCTGCGAGATCTATGATGCGTCATCAGCAATCAAAGGTGATCCAAAGGTTAAAGATCAATTCAATCATCCTCCTCAGAAGCGAAGCATGCAGAGAGTCTAGAGGACATACAAGTCATAGTCAGGTCGGAGCTTGATGAGACTTGATTTTTCACATTGCCATTAGGATAATTTATATTTCTTTTGTGCAATTTCCTCTTTCCAGGGATTGCTTCCTGATGTAATGCCTATTCATGACCATTCTTCAATCAATGAAAGCACAATTTCAGTCCAATTTGTTCCCGTGAGTTTTTGTTTTTCACTACCACTATTTGATTATAAAAATGTCCAACAAATTATGATAAATATTGCTCTGTGAATGCATGAAGGCCTTATAACACGTGCAGGAGAGTAAAAACATTTGACACGCGTCTGATGTGTTGAGTGACCGGAATGGTGAGTCACACCATGAACCTGGGGCATGCAGGCCAAACTAACTCTCTATTTTGCAGGTATTATCAAATGTGTTCATTAACATGCAGGTACATGCGTTATGAACAAAGCCATCGCCAACAAAGAGCTTCGAGAAGCCTCCTCCTCAGCAGATCCTGAAGCATGACTACTTAACAAGTCTCGTCAGATCATCGCCTCTCCAGCAGAGCAACATCAAAGAGAATATTACTTCCTGAGCAGAAGGGTATCATTATCTCTTGTCCCTAGTGGAGGATGCCTTCCACTCTCATCTCCAGCGTGAGACACATCCTACCTTTCACTCCTAGCAAGAGGTGATCCAACTCTTATTTCCAGCAGGAAATATCCCCAGAGGAGTTCTCTATTATCCCCAGCAGGTTTGGAAATGGAAATCTTTCCCAGCATAACAATAGAAGGTCGTGGCAGTTCTCCCAAGCAGAGAGTGTAACACCCTGATTCATAAATTATTTTATAAAATAATTATGGTGAATAATGTGGTGTTTTTGAAGTTGTAAGCAAGAGAGTTATTTTATTTAAATTATAATATAATGATAATATGAGATTATTGGAATATTGTTATTAAATAAATAAAATAATAAAATTGGAGGTCTAAGGGGCAAGGTAGCAATTTGTGTTATGTTATGAAAAAGAGAGAACACGATACATTTTCTCATTATCGTGCTTTTTGACGAAGAACATAAGGCTCTAGGGAAAAGGAAAAAGAGAAGGGAGATCTAGGATCGTAGAGCTCCAGGGTCAAGGATTTGTGAATAATTGCTCAATTTCGAGGTAGGGGGGAGAAAGGGTTTTATATTGGTGATCTAGCATATGATTGTAATTGGGAGTTCCTTACTCTCTTAGGGATTGTATGTTATTATTGATTGTGATGAAATTGTGATATGAGTATGGATAATATGACGATTGATTGTGTGTGTTTGGGATTTTGATGTTGAATTGCATATATATATATATGTGTGTGTGTGTGTGTGTGTGTGTGTGTGTGTGTGTGTGTGTGTGTGTGTTATGAAGATTGAGTTATGAACGTTATTGAGAATAGAGTAATTAGAGAAGATGAAGAAAAATAGAATTTTACTAATTTGATTTGTAAATGTTAGACTATGTGATTGATTAATGTTAGAGACATAAAATAGTATTAAGCCCAACAATTGGACTGTTTTGGGTGCTAAGAGTGAAATAAAATGAACTGGATTCAGACTGGTGTGAGAATCCATAGTAGGTTGGAGTTTTAGTGCAGAGAGCGATTGGACAAATCGCAGTGCTTGTTCAGCGAGCAAGGGAAAGTGGGAATCCCGAGAGCTGTTCGCTCAGCAAGCAGAGAGCTTGCTCAGCGAGACCTGGAGCGTGAGAAATTTTATTTTTATTATTTTATTTTGAAAATGATTGGATACTTACTTAATTCTTTAATAGTGTCTAGGACTGAATATGGTGTAGCTGGAACAATGTTCGTTCCTTTAGATTGAAGATAGTACTTATGAATAATTTGGTTAAAAAGAATCTAACGAGATTGTGTTAATTATGTGTAATGACTTTTGTTTGGATGGTATGAATTATATTGACTGTATTTTGGTGAATGTGAAGATCAGGAGGATCGTGTCATGAATGGTTTTGTTCATGTTTATATATGTTGATTATGTGTAATTGAGTCTTGCATACGCATACATGTTGGTGGAATAATCATGTCTCGGATGGAGCGTAAGTGGTTATTCGGATTTATTGTGCATCAATGGGTGGAGTATGATCGTGTCTCAGTAGGAGCGTAAGCAATGTATCCGGGTTCGAATCAATGAACCATTGTTGAAGTCGGTACTGCATTTGCATTGTGTCATTGAGTCACTTTGCATTTTATTTAATGAAGGATATGTGAAATACGATAGTGATATGTGTTGATGAATTGTGAGACATTGATTGATTGAATGATATGATGTGTGTTGATGAATAGAGGTGAGATTACCCTTTAAGATGTTATATGCACCGTTAAAATATTGAATTGTTTTCTCACCCCTTTGTTGTTTGGTTGCGTTTGTGCTTCTTCGGAAGTACAGATGATTCAGGTACTTGAGTACGCTTGAAGTACAAGTCGTTTGGTCGACTCCTAGGAGTCGCTCTGTTATGTAACACGGGAAATAGGGATAATTGTTGTTTAATTATTCTTGTTAGTAATAGTTACGTATTATATTTGTTGAAACTTATAAATCAAGAGAACTGGCGAATATTGTGGACATTTGGCGAATTGCCATATGATGAATAAAAATATATTTTTCCGTTGTTTTAATGAATAATTGTAAATGTGTTTCTTTTGAAAAAGGTAGCATTCCACTTTTGATAAAAACTCTGATTTATCTTAACAAAATAGTTATTTGATTTAATTGGGAAAAGTGGGTGTTACAATTGGTATCAGAGCAGGTCGGTCCGTCCGACCAGGTTGTCGCGTGTCGTTTGTTCCTGAGTATGTGATATGTGTGTGGCACACTATCGATACTTGCTTTTCCTCTAATTGTTTGTTTGTAGGTGTTAGTTGAGAATAAGTGGTGGAGAAGCTAATGCTTCTCTGGAGTGTTGGCTTGTGGTGTGTTGGAAATGCAGTGGTGCAAAGGTTGCTAAGGTTGGCGTTAACTAAGGATTCGCTCGTGAAGCAAGTTAGTCCACAAGATGCAAGGAAAGCTATTAGAGTTGGGAGATATGGTTTATGACCATCATGATTATCGGCTATCTATTGACAAATTGAGGAACTAATCACCCCCAAACCCTTGTCGATAGTAGACGTAATTGTGTTGGATGCAAAAGACATATTTTTCAGCTGAGATAGTATGTTCAGTAGACTGTTTGGAGTTAAGCCAAAGTTATGAGTGGTTTGAAAGAATAGATGTGGATTCCAGTATCTGGAAAAGAGATGGATTTGAAGATTGAGCATGTTGATTAGATATTACTAATGGGTATTCCTCAGTGATTAAGAAGTGAATTTGAGATCGACAATTGTGAAAAGTTGAACATTGTATCTACTGAGTACGTAGAGGAACTTTTGAGATGGGACTCTGATGTTTGATTTGGTTGCATATATGGTATTGATTGGGAGTAAGGTTATAGCGATGGACCGTCTGTAGAGTATGAATTGTAATTATGTTTTGAAGAATATATTAGGGGTGTTGTTATGAATAAAGATGGAACTATTCCTTGGTCGGTCCTGGTGCTAAGAGGAATAGTGGGAGGATTCATCGATAAAAAGGAATTGTGGGAGCAAGGGTACCTTCTTGGAAAACTTCAGTGTTATTGATATAGAAAGGTGGAGATATAAAGTTGCATGTTGATAGGTGAATATTATAAGAATTCACCATTGTGATGGGAATAAATTGGATTCGATTGATAAAGGATCAAGAGTGAGTTGGAATTCATCTGTAGTGTTGTTGTTGTGAGTTGGACTATCGTGCCTACTAGAACCTTGAGTTAGTTGGGACTTCGTAAGAATAGTATAACGGGAATGTGGTAATTAGAACTAAATGTTGACAGGTCATGTTGAATGAATTTACTTCTATGAAAGATGTGGAATTGAGATTTTGGACGTAAGTATTAAGTTATGTTTTGGCATGGTATGACCCGAAGAGGAAGAGTCTTCGAAAGTATGAAGGTGTAAATTTTGTCGGAAATTAATTATAACCGTGTGTCTTTGCAATGTAGTGATGTTGAGTCTTTGCCTTAGGAGTGTGGTATATGGGATGCAAAGTATAGATAGTTTCGTAAATGTTTTTGAAAACGGTGGACCGTGAGTTACGAGATCGATTAAAAACTATATGTTGTGGTTATTATGGGATGAAGCGAGAGAAACATAAGTATCGTTGTATGTGTTGGACTATTAAGACAAAAGTAAAATAATAATCTTTCTGGAATTTATGAATTAAGGGTCTAATTAATATGGAATTTGAAACGTTGGAAGGATGATCCAACGAGGGAGTGGAAGTAATGGAAAACTATGAAATGACCATGGATGTGGTGTAGAAGATAGTGGCGATTGGTATGTATTACATTGGATATGGAGTATGGATTGTACCTTTCATATTTATTTGAATAATTTGGAGATGATAACTTTTGGAAGATGTCCTGATCTATGATGAAAGTAGAAAAAAGATTTGTGGAATGTTGGAAATTGAAGTATAAGAATTGGAAAAGATACAGTTATATACTAAGCTATCAAGAATGATTTTTATGAACAAGTGTGGATGTGTTTGATTGTGTTGTTCAGAGGGAAGTATGAGTATGAGTCTGTCCGAAGTAGATGTGGATCTACAAGGATGGAAATGAGTAAGTTATAAGAGATTATAATGTATTTGGACTTAGTTGGTTGTTATTGCAGGTTATAAAGATTTTTCCAAGTTCGTATTTTTGTTGTTCGGATAACTTGTGAAAGATAAGTCGTTCGTTGAGAATGGTTGTTTTGAGGGAGAGCGCTGGAGAGCCAGAGTAAGAATTAGGTACGGTTACAGTACTATTTTGTTTGATTATGACAAGTTGTGGATAGAATGTTGGATAATGATGTGATAAGTTGATAGGTTATTAGTACTTGATCGTTAAGTCATAATTGGTATTATACGATGAGATAGGAATTATGAAAGTATTTATCTTACCCATGGATTGGAAGTGGATGAGAGTAAAATGGTGTTGAGTATACGATAATATTGTTACTACGATTGGAGATTGAAGTGTTTGGTAATCACATGAGCATACAATTCTGATTTGATCGGGAAGATTGGAGTATGAAACGACTAAGATGGTCGGAATATCTGAGGTAGGGAGTCGAGAATTTTCCTATGTTTACATTGATAGTTAAAGAGTTGAATTTGAGTTAGCAGTCAAGAGACTTGCGTTCAGATATTGAGGTGTGTTAAGTGAATTGTTATAATTGTGGTGAAGGTTAGAAAGAGTTAAAGTTATATGTGAACTTCATGGAATAGATAGCTGCAAGTAATCAGAATGCGCATCAGAATAGTGAAGTGGTGTAATTGTTTGTACGTAAATGCTTAGTAAAGACCCAAGATATTGAGAGATAAGACCTATTGAGGTATTGAGACTATTGGACATCTCGAAATGGATGGGTAATGGTAAGAGGTTATCTACATATCAAGAATTGCGGGATATGCAGAGATATTAATATATGTGATGTATGTGCTTCATTGATGGGTTATGATCATGTTGTTTCGGTGGAGAAACTGCAAGGTTAGTCTGTTATCAGTGTTGTTGTAGCTAGACGATGTGTATCATGAAATTTTGGTGTTTGTCCTTGTTGTCGCCTCGTTACCTTTGGTGATGGTACGAGTGCGAGTAACTAATTCCTATGATGGGTGTTGCTCCCCGGACTTTCGTCCCGGTGCAAACGCGGACTGTCGGCGAGAACGGTCGGATGGTGAAGGTTGAATAGAGTCGCCAACTAGGCATTTTTATCCCGAAGGAAAGGTAATGCTGCATAAAACTAGAAAGAAGTGGATAAGACGGTTGCGAACCAAAGAGACCGGGAAAGGGGGTTGGTTACGACCTGAGAATGTATTAGCACCCAGATCGTCCGTCGTACTCGAAGGGATCCACGCTTACCTGATTGTGTTTAAAAAGGGGGGAAGTGTACGTGCTAACAGTGTATAAAAGAGATGGATGTACAAAGTGACAGTGCAAAAAGAACAGGAGTTCAAACTGAGGCTAAGAAAAGAAAGCTAGAAAGAAAATAGGGGGGAGACCTGGGGACTTTTGTTTGATAACCGTTAAGTTATGCCTACGTTGTTGTGAGGGAAAATTTCGTTTGCATCTTTGTTGGAGAAGGCAATTTTGGGATCATTCTCTTTCTCCAAAACATCCTCGGTGTTGGTAGGTATAACGATTGTTGTCAGAACCTGCTTGACATATTTATTTGCGAGAAGAGTTGGATTTTCCCCTGACAAAAAAAATTCGGACAATGGTGTTGATATTCATCTTGGATCCTTGTTTTTGCATCTTTTGCAGGAAGGTGGTGAAAATGAAGTGTGATTGATGATGGAGAAATCTTTTAATCTTTCATGCTATTACTAAGGGTGAACATGTTTCTCCCTATGTTTTCGTAGAAAGGGTGACCATTTTAGATCATGGACACACATTATTATAAATGGGCGAACATTGAAAACAAACGACAACTATATGTCTGTTTTTGGCTATTAGCATTAGTATTACCCGCTTATTCTATGTGAATATTGTCTTATTTCTTATATATTCCTTGTACATATACAATACACTATATAAATACAATATACTACTCCCTCCGTCCTACAATGAGTAATCTATTTATCAAAAATAAATATCTCTAAAATAATCTATTTTAATTAATCACTTTCAATACTTGATAAAAAATATTTTGATAAAAACATTATTCTCTCTTTCACTTTTATATTTTTTTAATATGTATAAAATTTCCAACTATATCACTTATTATGGAATAGAGAAAATATATTTTTTTACTTCTTACATGTACAACTATAATTATAGATAACACCACAACATCCGACAGATGTGTTGCCACATTTAGCAAGTGCATCCTCACAAAAACATAAAGGGTAATTCTAAAGCACATGAATAATTGATTTTTCATTTTCTAAGAAATGGTGACAATTAAGATCTCCACTACCCCACTTATTAATCATCTTATTGGTGGAGAATCTCTTGGGAACAATTTTCTAAGAAAAACTATGAACATGTTTCCTAGACTTCCAAGTTCCAAACCAAAGATCATACAAATTTAGAAGGCATAGTATGGATTAGGGAAGCAGCAAAACAAACTTATAAGCTCTAAAAATAGTAAAATTATTCAAATATACAAAAATATAGCATGGGAAGGATTTTTTCAATATGATGGTGATTTAGCAAAATAGTCCATGTTAATTGGATGTTAATTAAATAGATTTAATTTTCTTTTATACTTAAATAAATATATTTTTTTAAAAATTTTTGTATCCAATTTTACAATCGATTAATCTAAGAAAATCAATCTCATCATTTTCTAATATTATCTACAAGAATCCGTTTAAAATCTAAACAAAATTCTATATAAACTAATTCAACATAAAATTATTAACATCTAATAAAATTCGAACTCAGAAACTTAAAAGAATCGCACACAATCTTCCACGAGACAATCAAATCATTTTAATATATTGCATCATTTTCATGATAAAGGGTCTCCAAGTAATAATGAAACATCTTTACTTTATGGAAATGGGACAACCATAGTCAATGCATAAAAACTTTTCTCCCATTTGCTTTGAAAGGTTATAGTGCTTTCTTCATTGATCACTTTTTAAATATATTTTTATTACTTTTCCTGCTGATACATGCATCATGCATGTAACTTTATCCATCTTTTCTAGGTTATGCCGACTGTACATTATCCATTTATTTTGCACATGACGAAAAACTATAATCTAATTATGTAAGCATTTTAATTTCCCTCTGCCAAATTCATCATTTACTCAATTAAGCACCTTAGAGAGATAAATGGATATATCACTATTTCTATGAAATGAAATATCCAATACGATAGTATGATTATTTTTTCAAGAAACAAACTTAACGACTTTCATTATGATTAATTTCTTTAAGAAATAACAACTTTTATTCCTTAAGTCGAGATATCAAGAATTGAGTGTGATTCTCCTTAAACACTTAAAACAATTATTTCACAATTTTTTTAAATATTCTTTTGAAAATTTTAATTTATAAGTATTATTAATTTATGTACATTAATATAGACATATGTTATGTTTATACTTAAATTATGACACGGTATATATACACCACAGCTCTTGAAATTTTATTGAGTTGGCACACATTCCAAATTACATAAAAATAATAAATAAAAAGAAAAAGTATATTAAATTGAATGATTATACGGTGTAGATGTGAACTGTAGTGTAAGCATATCATTTCTCATTAATATATTATATGAATATATAAAAAATATATTTAATTGTAACTTTGGTTCCCTATTTTGTTTTTTAAATTCTCTAATTTTAAAATTAATTTTTTTGATCTTTTTTTTAAAGCTTTTGTGTTGGATTTTAGTGCCAAAAGAGGAACCAAAATCCATCCCTAAACTCAAAAAGGAACCAAAATCGCAATTTTTAAAATAGAGAAATAAAATAAAAATAGAATAGGAGGATAAAATTTGCTCTTAAATCTAAAAAATATCAATGTCAAAAATTTAACCATTAATTAACTGTTTATACTCTCTAATTCAATTATGCTAATTTCTTAACACATCACATAAGTTTGTTAGGCACCTTGTGTGCTTACAAAAATACCATCTGTTTTGAATGTGCAAATCAGGACGCACCTTTTTTTTTTCTTCAGTTTTTCCCGGATGTGGACATCTGGTATAAGTTTGCATTTGTAAATACGGAAGAAAACCAGATGTACAATACCAAAACCATTATTCGATCTTCCGATATTCACATCGAAATCAAGGCCAATAGTCGTCCTACGGATATATGCGAGCATGCTTCCACGATCATCAAACTCTTGCTTGTTATTAAAGGCACCGCCAACATCAATCGACTTTACGATAATCCCTTCAACTTTCGAAGAAATCGTCGAAACTAATTCTTTTAAGATGTTATCGGACTACACCATATCTACTTATAAACAATAATATATAAATAATTATATATAACTAAAACCTATTAAAAGTTGCTGAAAATTAAAATTAATAAGTGTCAGGTATTTTTAATGATGTGCACACCCGGACAAATTCATGCTAAATAAGTTCTAGATTTACACATCCGGATGTCGCATAATTTATTTATTTTTTACAAAAAGTTGATTGATAATGTGAGCAATGTAGTGGATGAAGTTGAATATTTACCTGAAGTTCAATATTCTTTTGCTCAATTTGATTTGTTGTACCAAAAATTTGGATTTTTTTAGTGAGAAATGGTATTGATGAAGTAGGTTTTTTTAGGTTTGTGAGTGTGGAAGAAGAAAGATTGAGAATGGAGAGAATTGGGGAGTGATAATGCAGGTTCAAATATATCAGCAATTCTTCTGAATCTGCATATACGGAGACCTTCTGCATATGCACATCCGAAAGAATTATTTTTATGCCATGGTGCATCCTGATTTGCACATCTGGAATCAGGGGACATAAGTGGAATTTCGCGCAGTGTCTAAAAAACTTATGAGGTGTATTAAGAAATTTCCTTCAACTAATACATATTAATTGAGTTATCACATCCACCTTAAATATTCATCTAGTTGAATCAAGAATAAATTAGTTTTTTCATAGTTCAATATTACTTTAGTTTAAAATATGTTCTTTGATTCGGTATATTTATTTATTTATTTATAGTTGTGGTTAAATATATAAACCATATAGAGATATTTGAAAATCCTTAATGGATATGGATCGTTAGAGATTTAAGATTGTTAGTGTATTGAGAGTAACTCACATGAGGTGAGAAACTATTGTATTGTGGAATATTGGAACAAACCCTAGTACGAATAACATGTCGTCGAAGTCCGCTGACATGTTTTTATTTAATTGAGCCTTGTGTTATGGATCCAATTTTTTAAGTAAGCTTGTATCCTAAGTTAGCTTGTAATGGGCAATTGTTAAAAAGTCCATTAGGTTAGTGTGTTAGTTTTCTTATAAATAACATATTAATCTTTCATATTTTGAATAAGGGAAAATATGAAGATAAAACCCTAATTAAAAAGTGAGAGGGATTATTTGTTATTCTTGTATACTTGTAATCTTGTTTAAAGAGAAAGGATATAATAGCAGTTTATAACAAATCCTTGTTGTTATCCTTGGTTACCCTAAATCCTAACCCTTGTGGGTTTCTTGACTGATCAAGGAACCAATTATACTTTGTTTCAAACGTATACGATTCACAAAAAATTGGTGCGGTGAGAGTGGAGAAGATGCCTTCAACAACGTATGAGATTGAAAAGTTCACCGGTGTGAACGACTTAGGTCTATGACCCTTGAAGATAAAAGTCTTACTTGTTCAGCATGGTTGTTTGGAAGTCTTGAAGGGAGAGACGACCATGAATGTTGCATCGATGACAACTGAAAAGACGACCATGATTTAGAAAGTACACAGCGCAATATTATTGAGCCTTTGTGATAAGGTTATTCGACAGGTATCGGAGGAGACGATGACGTCAAGGTTATGGTTGAAACTTGAAGGTTTATACATGACCAAATCGTTGGTGAATCGAGTCTACCTGAAGCAAGCCTTGTATTCATTTAAGATGAGTGAAAACAAAGTGTTGGCTGAGAATTTGGATATGTTCGACAAGTTGATTCTTGATCTTGAAAATATTGATGTGAAGATCGATGATGAAGATCAAGCATTGTTATTGTTATGCACTTTGCCCTTAACACATGCTCACTTCAAAGAAATCCTCTTGTATAGAAGAAAGTCCCTTACCTTTGAAGATGTTCAATTTTCCTTATACTCTAAGGACTTGAACAAACGAAAGGAGCATAAACCTTCAACGGTTGGTGAAGGTTTGGCCGTTAAGGCAAAATTCTTGCGAAAGGATGGTAAGTTCGACAAGAAGAAGGGTAAAAGTCAGCAGAAGTCTTATGGTGGTGAAACATTTGGTGTTCGATGTTATCATTTTAAGAAGGAGGGTCACATTCAAAAGGTGTGCCCTAAACTCCTGAAAGATCATGGAGGTAAGGATAATGGTAACGTGGCCATTGTTCAAGATGATTTCGAATCATCTGATGTTCTTGCGGTTTCAAGTGGTGACTCAAGAAAATAGTGGATTATGGATTCAAGTTGTAATTGGCACATGACTTCAAACAAAGATTTGTTCGAGGAATTATGTGATCAAGATGGTGGATCAGTGCTACTGGGAAACAACAAAGCTTGCAAAATTGCATGTATTAGATCTGTGAGATTTAAGCTCCATGATGAGTCAATAAGGTTATTGATTGAAGTTAGGTATGCACCTGAATTGAAGAGAAATTTGATTTCTCTTGGTGAATTTGACAAGAAAGGATATATTTTTCAATGAGAGAAAAGTATCATAAGAGTCATGAAGGGGTCGAAGTAATTCTTGATATGCGTGAAGAAACAGGGCTTGTATACCCTTGAGGCTGAAGTTGTAAGTGGTTCGACAAATGTTGCATCCACGAAACTAATGTCGAAGACAAAATTATGGCACTTGAGATTGGGCCATGTCAGCGAGAGAGACATGGTCGAACTGGGGAAATAGAACCTGCTAGGTGGTGACAAAGTCGAGAAATTGGAGTTTTGTGAACCTTGTGTATCTGGTAAATCTTGTAGGGTGAAGTTTAACAAAGGTAAACAAAGAACACATGGATCCCTTAATTACATCCATGTTGATCTTTAGGGCCTACAAGGAATCCTTCACATTCAGGAGCAAGATATTTTCTATTCATAGTTGATGACTATTCCAAAAAGTTATGGGTATTCATTCAGAAGACAAAGGATGAAACTTTTTAGAATTTCAAGAGTTGGAAGGTTTTGGTTGAAACTCAAACTGGCAGAAAGGTCAAGAGGTTGAGAACTGATAATGACCTTGAATTCTGCAATGAAGTTTTCGACAGTTATTGTGTCGAGTATGGGATTGCGAGGCATAAGACTATAACAGGTAGTCCTCAATAAAATGCTCTAGATGAGAGATTCAATCGAACAATCCTCGAAAGGGTTAGATGCATGTTGGTTAGTGTTGGATTGAAGAAGGTGTTTTGGACTGAGGTTGTTTCGACAATAACATATCTGATAAACAAGTGTCCTTCGACTGCATTAAATATGAAGACATCTGAAGAAGTTTGGTCGGGACATCCACCAGATCTCAACAAACTGAGAGTATTTGGTTGTGTAGCTTATGCTCACATTAGGCAAGACAAGGTCGAACCTAGAGCTCTGAAATGCATGTTCATGGGATACCCTGAAGGAGTCAAAGCTTATAGGCCATGTTAACTAGATCTAGGTCACAGGAGGTGTATCACCAGTCGAGATGTAGTTTTCAATGAAGTTGAGATGGCTTTCAAGAAAACTAATGATGATGTCGAAGAGCTGGAACAAGGATAAATTCCTGTTGAAGTGGAGCATAGTGATGCTAAATTTCATGACCCAAATAAAGTCGAAGACGAAGTAAAAGTTGTTGTCGAAGATAAGGAGACTGATAATGACTACCTGCTGGCAAGAGATAGGTCGAGAAGAGTCTTTAAGCCACCTCAGAGACTTGGTTATGCAGACCTTTTAGCTAATGCCTTAATCTCTGCAAGGTTCTAGACGAAGAACATAGAGACTATAAGGAAGTTATGAGGAGTCGAAATAAGACTGAATGGCTGAAGGCCATGGATGATGAGATGAAATATCTTCATGATAACAACACATGGGAACTGATCAAAAAATATGTTGGAGCCAAGTTAGTCATCGGTAAATGGATTTTCAAAGTTAAGGAAGGAATCGAAGGAGTGGCGTCGAAGAGATACAAGGCAGGGTTGGTTGCTAGGGTTTCACTCAGGAAAAAAGTGTTGACTTAACTGATGTGTTCTATCCTATTATGAAGCACTGGTCCATTATAATGTTGCTTGACATGGTGGCACAGTTCGACCTTGAACTGGAATAGATGGATGTGAAGACTGCGTTCTTGTATGGTGATCTTGATGAAACAATCCTGATAAGGCAACCTGAAGGGTATGTCGAAGAGGGGAAGGAAGAGTATGTGTGCAAACTGAAGAGATCTTTATATGGGATGAAACAATCTCCTCGACAGTGGAATAGGAGATTCGACAAGTTCATGGCACGCATAAGTTTTATCAGAAGTCAGTTCGACCACTGTGTTTACTTCAGATTTCGACCTGGTAATTCATTTGTTATTTTGTTACTTTATGTGGATGATATTCTAATAGCAAGCAACAATGTCAAAGATGTAATGATGGTGAATGTTGAACTCAATAAGAGTTCGATATGAAGGATTTGAGAGCTATGTCCAGGATTCTTGGGATTGACATCCGGAGAGATAGAAAACAGTCGAGATTATGCTTATCTCAAGAGGCAAACCTGAAGAAGATTCTCGATAAGTTTGGTATGTCGAATTCAAATCCTGTTGTGACTCTGACAAACCCTCAATTCAAGCTGAGTATAGATCATTGTCCCAATACTGATGTCGAAAGAACTTATATGGATAGCATTCCATATACTAATATAGTAGGTTCTTTGATGTATGTTATGGTTTGTACTAAACTCGACATAGCATATGCAGTAAGTCTTGTAAGTAGGTGCAAATCCTGGAAAGGCTCACTGGTAAGCATTGAAGTAGTTTCTAAGGTACATAAATGAGTCTCTGAGCAGAGTCCTAATTTATAGTACATAATTGGGTCTCTGAGCAGAGTCCTAATTTATGCAGGTTGTATAGATTCCAGAAAATCTATTTCTGGATATGTTTTCACTATGTTTGGCACAACAATTAGTTGGAAAGCAACACTTTAGAAGGTTGTTTCCTTATCAACCACTGAAGCGGAATATATCGCCCTAACTAAAGTTGTAAAGGAAGCATTGTGGCTTGAAGGTTTTGCAAATGAGATGAAACTTCAAGGTCTATGTATCACTGTTAAATGTGATAGTAAAAGTACAATACACATGTCGAGGAACTCAACTTATCATGAGCGAATCAAACACGTTGATATGAGGTTGCATTTCGTCAGAGGGGTAATCGGGCGTGGAGAAGTCCAAGTGCTGAAGGTTTTGACAAATCATAGTGTTGTTGATATGATCACCAAGATGTTGTCCAGTTGCAAGTTTTTCCACTGTATGCAGTTGATAAAGCTGCATGAAGAAAGCTAGTTTGCTTCTTGTTGGTATAGGGTGTGTTCCAAGGTGAAGATTTATCAAATATTTGAACAAACGCTAATACGAATAGTATCTCGTCAAAATCCACTCACATGTTGTTCTTTAATTGGGCCTTGTGTTATTGATCCAATTGTTTAAGTTAGCTTGTATCATAAGTTAGCTTGTAATGGGTAATTGTTAAAAAGCTCATTAGGTTAGTGTGTTAGTTTTCTTATAAATAACATACTAGTCTCTCATATTTTGAATAAGGGAAAATAGGATAAAATCCTAATTCAAAAGTGAGAGAGGTTATTTTTTATTCTTGTATACTTGTAATCTTGTTTCAAGAGAAAGGAAAGAATAACAGTTTATAACAAATCCTTGTTGTTATCCTTTGTTACCCTAAACCCTAACCCTTGTGGGTTTCTTGACTGATCAAGGAACCAATTATACTTTGTTTCAAAGGTATCCGATTCAAAACATGTATAAATGTATTTTTTTAGTGTTATTGGTTCTCCCTCAATATAAGGATGATGATGTATCGATAGATCAAAGAACTGAATAAAGTCTCCCTAGAATAGTTAAGTCACATGTCTTTCTATGTAACGATTATTGACCTGATATGCACTCTAAACATTACCCCACGCTATGGACAGCGAAATTGGAGGCTTATACGACTTATCAATACAAGGGAATCTCAAATCAATGGAAGAACACACGAACTAATGAAAGAAAAACTTGGAAAGGGGGAAGGACTACGCGTTCGTTACTTGCCCCGCCCCTAGGACCACTCTAAATTATACCACTACATCAACTATAAACTTACTATATAATTATACTTGTGAAATAATTAGAGTGATTATGCTCACAAATGTTCACGAGAGGGTTTTTAATGGAATTTGTAAGATTATTCGATATTCTCCTATCTTAGAGGATATGATCTTTATAGGCAACAGTATGTGTCAGATATTGAGATAGAAATAGTTTTCCTATAATTTTTCAACGCGAAAGTAAGGGAGGATTGATTCTTCTTCATATATTAAATAAATGATTTCCTCTTTTACTGGTGCGATCCAATCCGACTTCTCCTAGACCTGTCATATACTATGTATTGATGATAAATGAACATACGTTTGGATCAGGTGACTCTAGTCCAAATCGAGCTACTCTAAAACGCGTTTGTCTAATACTTTTAAATTTTCCTTAAAGCTTTTTAGACTATAGATTACTTCTCATATTTTAAGAGTCCAATAAAATTCTGATTAAATTTTTAAAATGTACTCATGAATATGAAATTCATGTAAATTTTGTTAAGGACAACTAGTACACTCAAGAAAATGCTACACAAACATCTTCTAACTATTCTGACAGCACCACTTACACATCACTACCAAAAACTATTGTAAAATTAAGTGGTAGTAAGTCAGCACCTAAAGCAAAATATGAATAGGGTCCATTTTTCACATAATGGAATACCAAAGTTCAAAATTTTCAACATTTTTTGTGATATACATAGGTATCAATAAGTATATGTTGGTTCTTGACAGAAATGGAATCTTCTGATGAGTAAAAAGCAGGCCAATAAAAAAGTGAGAAAGTTCTAGGTTGTGTTGTGGCAATAATAAGCGAATGTGTGTCTATAATTCAATGACTCAAGGGTAGGAAATTATTATAGTTTGGTAGGAATGTTTGTAGCCTTTTTCCAATCTATCAGAATTTTGATTTGCTATAAGCAATCAAAGATTGAAATATATGAATTTAAAGAGGGGAGGGGGGCCAAAAACACATGTTTGCATTGTCTTAGAATATGGGTGTTTTTTTAACTAAATAAACATTGAAAATGTAGTCTTTCTTTATAGGTTGGTTAGATATATAGGCTTGTGAATGTTATGAGTTGAAGTTAGTGGAGTTATACCTACAAATATTCTAATGTTTAAGGTTGTAAGTAAAAGACACGTCAAAGGTAAGAAAAAAAGTTGTGTATTTTGGATTCTAAGTCAAATGTCTTCAATAGCAATTTCAAGAAGACTAAATAAATGAGAGACATTAGAAGTGTTGTTGGTCTCTGCGATCCTTTGTTGATGTAGGAAATGATGACCCAACTTAATCCTCGTACCGATCATTATCGGTTGGTGAGTGGGTTTGCATTGTATTGAATTGTAGTGAATTTGTCCAGCTATCAATAGAGTTTGACCTAACATCACTCCATCTTTTTTAATATAAAAAGTACTCTTCTTATTTTTTTATAGCCAATCAAAAAATTTGATAGATCAATAAAAAAATTTGATATATTTTTTTATTGGATATTTAAAAAAAAATTATGCATGGAACTTTTTTTATTGAAGCATAGTGAATATTAGATTTTTCAATGAATTTAAAAGGGTTAATAGTCATTTACCCTTTGTAATATAAGCGAATTTTGATTTACCACTCTTAAAAAAATAATTGGATTACTCTCATAAATTTTTTGGATACCCCCTAAGCGTGTAAAAACCAGAGGATAAATTAAAAAAAAATACATAGGGTAATTTTTCCACCCGGGGGCAAAAGACTTAGAATTTTAAAATTTTAGAGAGGTAATTCAAAATTTATTTTTGAAGGGGGTAAATCAAAACACGTCTATATTGTAGTGGATAAATGACTATTAATCCAATTTAAAATTTTTGTAGTATTAATTTTCAACGGTTGAGATGTTGCTGACATTTTTGTAGAATTGTGGTTGCACCGACATTTTTGTGTGGTCCATAATGATTCCAAACTTGTATAAATATGCACCACATGTTGTTAAAAAAACATCTCAGAATGTCTCAATATTGATATCTCGCATTTGTGTACTTTAACGGCGTGAAACCTTCTGTTGATTTTAGGCTCACGCAAGACACCGTTCTTGATTTTCTAAAATCCAAATTGGATAATCTTTTACATCACACTGACAACAGAAATGTGGTTAAGATTGAGTATTGTTCACATATCACATATACGAAACAAATGGTTCGATCAAGGTGGATGCGAAAATTGCGAGATTTGTTGACGATATTATAAAGATGTTGAAACATCTTGTATCATCTAGTATTGTTTAAGTTTTATTCATGTTATTTTCTTGATAAATTATGTTATGTTAAACAATGCTTATGTTAAGTTACGTTAATCCTGAAATAATGTAATGTTAAATTTTCATCTAACGCAGTGTTAAGATAAAATGTCAATAATATAGAAATAATTTATTACAAAACCACATAATACATAAATAATAAAATATACACATATCCACTGGGCACAATGTGTGTTATTTGCGATGCCAAAGCATAAACCTCGTCATTTGGATTTACCAACCCCATGAGGTTATCTAAAAGAAGTGTTATTATCTGCAGTCATTGCTAGTCAGTTATATCAGGTAGAGGTGGTGACACGTAATTTCAAGGTCCTTCGTCATGGGAATGTCAAACATCATCTGCAAGTTGAGCAGGTGGGATAATGTGAGGGTGTGATACAATAAGTAACCATCCAGACACTTCCCAAGAAACTGCATCTTCATTGCATTATCTCTAATAGCAATGCCACTGCTAACAATTTTAGACATAAATTGTCTATCAATATCCTCAGATGGCACAACAGGGATTGGTTGAGGGAAGACTTTAACATACCCAAATTGGAATAAACACCTCTCAGGTAAATATCTAGGAACTGAACTCTCTCATCGCATATAACTAAAAAATAGGGTAATGTATGTTAGAACAAGATTTGTTCATGACATATATCCTTAAGGTTTTGATGATAACAAAGTATTAAAAGAACAATGGTGTTATCTAATGTGTGTTCTAAGTATGCAGGTTCCAAAGCTTAAAGATAATCTATTAATAATCTATTAAGAGAACACATTTGAGAGAAACTGAGTTCTTGTCTTCTGATGGTTTAAGAACTAAAGAACGTTCTTAAGTGAAGTCTGATGATATAGGTTGGCATAGACTCTGAAGCTGAATGTATCAACATCTGAAGAGAAATATACTATCTCTACAATTATTGAATGAATCAGCTTCTAGTGATCATTCAAAACCATAGACAAAGCTAAGTGATTCGTACTGCATAAAGTAAGCTACAATGTCAAATCAGTTTGTCAGCTAGAGTCTGTATTCAAATGGCTCAAGAAGAGTTGACATGATTTACGGATATCCGCTCTTAACGAATCTATAGTACAACTCACAAAGAAGATGCTATGGTTAAACAAGTTACACAGTGGATAAAGAAATTTTTGTGTATCTACCTTCAACGTCTCTTAGTACCATGGAATAACAAAGACACTTGTACAAGTTATCTCTTCCAACGACTATTATTTTGTATTTTCTATTTAAGTAGCTGAAGATTCAATCTAGATCAACAACAAGGAATAAAGAAAGAGGGACAAGAAGAAAAAGGAATGTTTCACGCTTCTATCAACATGGAAGAATAACAAGATCAACAACAACATCAAGTATGCAGAGTTTCTGTTATATGTTGTGATTTGTTAAAAGCCTTAAGATTTCTTAAACATTGAATATCTTATAAATCTTAAGAGCTATGATCTTTGTTATAATTATTTCCTTGTACCTCTGATTGTATATCAAGAACACCTTATTGTCTATTAGGCTAAACAGTTTGTTAGTAATTTAGAAAGAAAGTATCTTGCTATGTGATTGAGCATTGAAGTCTTGATCAAATTGTTGAATAAGCAGGAAAGTCTTGGACTGAAGGTCTAAGCAGGAAGTTTTGGATTCGTGGAATCTAAGTTGGAAGTCTTATATTTGAGGGTATGAGCAGATGTCTTGAACCCGTGGGATTTAAGCAGTAAGTATTGGATTTGTGGAATCTGAGCAGGAAAGTCTTATACTCGAGGGTATGAGCAGGAAGTCTTGAATTCAAGGGATTTGAGCAGGAAATTCTTAGGTTGTGAGTCTGAGCATGAAGTCTAGTACGTAAGGGTATAAGCAGGAAAATCTTATACTCGAGGGTATGAGCAGGAAGTCTTGAATTCATGGTATTTGAGCAGGAAAGTCTTAGGTTGTGAGTCTGAGCATGAAATCTAATACTTGAGGGTATAAGCAGGAAAGTCTTAGGTTCTGAGTATCTAAGCAGGAAGTCTTGATCATGTGCTGATTAAGAAGGCAAGTCTTAGGCTATAGGTCCGAGCAAATGAAATTCTTATGCTCGAGGGCATAAGCAATTGTAATCATGATTTGATTATAGTGAAAAATCTTTTGTGTTGCAAGGGGACTGGACTACTCTCGGCTTGAGGGGAAATAAGATAAAATTTGTGTGTTCACTTGTCATTTATTTGCTTATTATTATTATTATTATTCCGGTGTATATATATATTATTAGAATTAGAATCTGTTCAGAAGCCAAGTAAATTGGAGAACACAATTCATGCTCCCTTTCTTGTGTATTTTTCTCACTTTCAGTTGGCATCAAAGCATGGTTTATGCATAACACCTAATAGTGTTCTAGCCAAAGATCCAAAGAGAAAAATATGTCTGCTGAAGATTTTTCAAGAGGGAATCAAGTACCATATGAAAATCATATATAATTGGTCTTGATAAAAGGTTTTGATGAAGAACTTGTGATACCCTAAATTTTGACCTCCTCCATTATTAATTTTGTTTATATGATTGAATATTTGCTTCATTTGTACAATATATCGTATACATTGTTTGATTTTTCAAAGTTTTCCCCGGTTGACCTCCTCTATTGTTATATATATTTATGAATTCTTGTTTTGTTTTAATATATATATATATATATATATATATATATATATATATATATATATATATATATATATATATATATATTCTAAATTTTTCGTTTCTTTTAAAAAAGGTATTTATATATTCGGTTTTTTTTTAAGTAATAATATATAATAATTTATGTTTTGTTTTACATATAGTTTATGTTACATACAGCTTGTTTCTTATGACTAATTTCAATGCAACATTATGCCATGTTTGTTTTACATAACAGATTCACAAATCCCTGCATATTCAATCATTCCACCTGCATAGCATCATTTGTTACAAATTTGTTTTGTCCATCTGATACATTCCATTGCTACAAAGTTCAACAAACTCTGCAAAATTCAACCCTGCTAAATTTATGAACCTGTTAGCTTATTGAAGACTCATCATGAAATTCAGACAAACAATGATAAAATACTCTGCTATTCTATCCAAAATTCATCATGAAATTCACAAACAATAATGAAAATTCTTCAATTTCATCCATATGCAATGATCAAACTCCAAGTTTATCAATAATTCATGATTACATTCAATCCTATCTCTAATCCTAACTTAATCCCTAAGCTACCTAAACTTGATCACCAAGTCAAATATGCCTTTAAATAGGACATCAGAAGTACAACAACGAAAAAAAGGAGAGAGAACATATTAGAACAAAAAAATACAGAGAAACAAAGAAGAGGAAAGTTTCACTGATACACACAGGAAGGCCTAGTGCCCTCCTCCTCAAACTCTTGTTTTGTTTATTTCTGCAAACTCCATTTCCTGCTACTACCGCTGCTGCCATCGCAAATTGTCGACGCTGACGAAACTGCAAAGTCGCACAGCCTACAAAATCAATCCAAACAACAACATCAAAGCAGAAAAAGCAGAACTTGTAACAGAACTCCATCACATAATCCTAAAGACTAGCAAGTAGGAGACAAAGGCAACCCAAATAATCTCTTATGACCAAATAGTGTTTCAAACATGTAAGATAGTGGATGGAACAAGTCAAAGGGGTATCAAGACACACAAGTCAGTAGCACATGATCTATAAAACACCATATTTGAATCTCAAAAGAAATAGACAAATGAAGCATACCAAGACATATTCAAGGTTGTTAAAATGTAAGCAAGCATTGCATCAATTACAAGCATGTACAATGACCCATAAATTTAGACTCTAAGGCTCTACCTCATGTAAAATAAAATAAGAAAACAATGATCACAAGGTCCCAAATAAAATTGCATATATGCATCCCTAATGATCAATCCCTAGATGAACATTGAATCATACATCGAGTGTTCAACAAAGGCTCAAGAATAGGCACATACATCATAGTCAAATGTCAAGGTCCAAGCATCAAAATAGTGAAACTAATGTCCTATTAAGTAGGCCTAAACAGGGTAAGAATAACACCTCAAGGCAAGTTCACAAAGTCCTCAAAGATAAACCTAGTTCTAAGCATCAATCCAAAATGTAAGCATGCAATCAATTGTCCATAAAATATAGCTACAAGCATTGAAAAATTATGGAAATTCAATCACATAAAGATAAGGTCAAAGGCTCACTAGTACCAAAAGGAGTGCTCACAAATATTCACATAGATGTTCAAAACAATTTCAAACATTATAGAATGCAACAAGGCTTGATCATTTACATAACCTTCAAAGACTTGGATAAAAAATACATCAAAGAGTATGGAACAAATAAATACCTATATAAGCTTGAATCTTGTTGAAAAGTGAGATTGATGATGAAGATGATGAAAATCGCATATGGTGTTGTAGCTACTTTTAATGAAAATCAATGCTTAAGATAGCTTCCATGTAGCTTTGTGATGAAATTGGTGAAAGAAATTTGTGAAAAACCTTATTCTTGAGAGAGATTCGAAGACAGAAATTGTTTTGATCAAAAATGGAGAAATGGTGATTTGTGAGTGAATGAGGTGTAACTGACTTCTGTTATGGTTAGTAAAGAGTATTTATGAGATGATTAAATCATGGTTAAAGACTTAATAAGAGTTGAAGGTGAGTTAAGACTGATTTTGCAAAATTTGGAAAATGGAGTTATGTGATGTTATTGAGTGCATGGTAGTTCATGGTGCTTATGGTGTGCTTCATGATGGCACATTATGATGTGTAGATTTGATGAATGACCGATACAATCAGAAGCTTGTTGCTTAAGTTTGATTTTGAATTTTGCATATATGTGGAAAGTATGAAATATGTGCATGGAAATGCAAGGTAATGTATGGTTATTTAGGGAAAATATTGATGGTATGATGCGCATGACAAGAGTACAAGACCATATCCTTTGGATGAAAGTATCTTGATGAATAATACATCTTTTAGATGATTATAGGCTCTTTAGAAAGGGAAAACTTCATAGAACATTTCTTGTGTTTGAAGAATGTTAATTAAAGGCTTTGAAGCATGTGAAAAGTTGCCTTGAAGTTGAGTGCAACATTTTGATTTTTATGACTTAGAAATAATTCTAAGTATTTAGTATTTTACAACTTATTGATCCAAACTTTGAATGATCATATATTGTGATCCAAAAATCAAATCGAGCTTATATCTTGAAAAAAATTGGCTTGGTAGTTGATCACAAGAACCATAAAAACTTTCACAAAATGGAAAGTTTAGATTATGGTACATTTCTTTTTTTTTTTTTGGTAACTTCACAAACAAGTCTAAATTTCTTGATTTCTTTGACATCGTTTGATCAAATTTCATTCTTTAATCATATTTGACATGATGAACACAAAATTGACCTCAAAAAGTCAGGAGTTGACCTTTTCATGGCTCAGTTAACTTTATCTTCAATCAGTTGATTCTCAATGTCTCGATCAATTGAAACCTCTCTACATGTAACCAATGGCCAAAATTCTTCCCATGGATATTTGAGAACATATGAAAGGTCATGAAATCAAGTTTAGGCCCAAGAATCAGAATAAACTGATCTTAGGCAAAACCCTAATTTTGGACCGGATGAAGGAGGAAGGTTGACCAAATGTCAAAACCCTAATTCTTCTGGAGATAAATGAAGATTATTTGATCTAAGATGTTATGTGTATCATGATGATAATGAGGCTTCAAATATTTGTTCGTGGATGTATCATCCTCTTCAACAAGTAAACCCTAATTTGAGGACCTCATGTAGGAGAGGATGATCATATTCAATTTATTTCCAAGTTCCAATCACCTGAGGGTATGATGAACCAAATATGATATCTTGAGACATAAGAAACCTCATGGCTTGAGTGAACTTCTCTTCTCTTGAAGGATGATTCCATGTCTTAAGAAGACCAATGGAGCAATGTATGATTGTATAAATGGCCTAATGAAGGGTATGAACATGATGAAGATGCAAATCATAAGCCATGAGATTTAAATAAAAGGTAGGAAAAATTAGAGGTATGACAGTTTTCCCTATTGAATCGTCTTAAACCTGAAGGTGCGATTGGCCAGCCTTTCAGACATTCAAGGTGGAAGAAGATTAAATATCATGACATGAAATATATCCTGAAGGGAAGGTGTAAGTATTGATGATTTATCCTGGACATATATGTTTTGTTTTTATGGTGAGAAGGTTTGCGATGAACAGGTGCAATTGGATTATGATAACTTGTAATACAATTGTTATGGAGGTAATGACTAGAAATATGAATGTTAACGTGGCGATTGAAGGGTAAGCGAGGCTAATGAGGGTAAAATCAATGACACAGTGGTCGCATATCATGTAAGAATTACGACGTTGCGGGGAAACAATAAACTTGATGACAATGCAGTCACATATCATGCTAGGTTTACGACTCAACACCAACTAGGTAAACACTATGACAGAGTAATCATATATCATATGTGGTTTATGACTCAACACCGGATAAACACCATGACAGAGTGGTCATATATCATGTACGGTTTACAACTCAAAACCAGGTAAACACTATGACAGCGCGATCACATATTATGTACGGTTTATGACTCAACACCAGGTAAACATTATGACAGTGCGGTCACATATCATGTACGGTTTATGTTCGGAGAAACACCAATCTAATGTGTTTGAAGAAGGAATAGGTAGTGGCATTCTCTTCTTATGAGGCTTAATATATTACAACCTCTTTGTGTATGTGCCAAGTCGTAGGGTTGATGAATTTGTTGAAGGAGTTGTGCAGTGAAGAGGGTGAGGTTGTAATGCTCATGATTGATAACATTTCTGCTATTAATCTTGCTAAGAATCCCATTGCATGTGGGAGAAACAAACATATTAAAATGAGGTTTTACTTCTGTAAGAGCTTGTTACTGAAGGAAGATTGAGGTTGAGGTATTTTAGAAGTGAAAAGCAAGTAGATAATTTTCTCAGCAAAGGAAGGTCAATTGAAGTATTCAAAATTTTGAAGAAGCATATGAGTATGGGAGACTTAGAGCACATGGGTTAAGGTGGTTTGTTAAGTGAAAAGTGTATTTCACGTGCTTGTAACCAGGGGTGCTCAAAATTGAAACAACCCAATAGAAAATCGCAAATCGAACAAAACCAAACCGAAAAACTCAAAAAATTGTTTTTGGTTCGGATGTGTTTGGACCATCCTTAAACAAAACCGCAAAGTTCAATTCGATTTACGATTTATATTTTGCAAACCGAATCAAACCTCATTATGTTACAACCTAAATTTCACTTAACTCACAAAGTTATGTTGTTATATATATATATATATATATATATATATATATATATATATATATATATATATATATATATATATATATATATATATATATATATATATATATATATATATATATATATATATATATATATATATATATATAGGTTTGCTAAACTTGTTTTTATGAAGGTCTATTTTAGCAAGTTATTGCAAAAAAAATGGTTAAATGTACCTTAAGGTGCAAGTTGCTAAAACACACCTTCATAAAAATAAGTGGGAATTTGCTATAATATACAAGGTGTGTTTTAGCAAGTTATACCTAAAAAATGGTGAAATGCACCCTAAGATACATGTTACTAAAATAAACATTCATAAAAATAAGTGAGTCTATATTAGCAAACCTCATATATATATATATATATATATATATATATATATATATATATATATATATATATATATATATATATATATAAAATCTGTAAAAAACCGAACAAATTAAACCAAACAAAATTGATTTGGTTTGATTTTGATTCAATTTATTTTTGAAAGTCCTTCGAAACAAACCAAACTTCACTTTTTTTTTTTTTTTTTTTTTTACGATTTGAATAATTTTTAGCATTAAAATTGTTCAAACCACATCACAAATTCCCCTGCATATAATTGATTATTGTAGGGTTGTAACTTATTACATCCCTTTGGATTGTTGCAATCGATTACAAGATATAGGTGATCCGATATAACAGAAGCATAAATGTTGAATATCATTGTGTTTAATTTTTCTTTAATTTTATTTTAATTTTTCTGATTTTTTTTATTTGGTATATATACCTCAATCCATATCTGTGTATATATACCTTACTGAATATCTCATTAATGACAAAGTAATAATTATTAAAACTCAATCATAATAATGAAGTCTATTGAAAACTCAATCATATAATAATGAAGTCTATAAACTTTAATGATACTAACATGTAGATTAACAATATTACCTTTTGTTTTCCGTTGAAGTACTGTAGGAACTAAGATTTGCATATATCTATTAAAGAGGCAATATAATAGTAATGCCATAATGTGATAACTGTTGATAATGCCAGAATGTGATCTGCACCAATTTATTTTCGTTGAAGTAATATAGGAACTAAGATTTGCAGACATCTAATAAAGAGGCAATATAATAATGTGATAACTGTTCATAATGCCATAATGTGATCTGCACCAATTTATTTCCGATCTTGAGATGTGATGTATCATCAACATGTGAAAAGTAATGACTATGAAACTTGAAAGTGGAATTTATTTTCTTTATCAACGTGAAGAATAGGGAAAATTCTTTAGGGACTCTTGAATTACTAAGATAAATATTTCATATTTTATGCATCATCAACGTGGGGGCTTTGACTTTGTCATTCATAAAATGAGAAATTCTTACATGGAACATGAGGCTTTGACTTTTGCCATTCATAAATTGAGAATTTCTTACATAGACACGTATTTAAATTTAATTTATTTTTTAATTGAATTCATAGAGTGGTCGTAATTATAATGATGAGAGAAAAAAAAATTATTTTTTAATTAATAATATAATTATAATTAGTTGTACATATATGTATTTCTTATATCTGTGTCTATTTAAGAATTTCTCTTATAAAATAAAAATATATGACCAACGTCATCCTTGGCTAATGATATATACTGATACATTTTTCATACTGGGGCAATCAATTTTCGTAATCTAACACTTTTTATAAATTTTCCATACTCGGGGGCATCAATTTCCGTAGTCTAACACTTTTTTATTTTAAAAGGAATGAATTTGAATTAATGGATTAAATTAATTTATTAATAATTTTAATTAAAAAAAATCAAATTCAATTTATTGATTAAGAATAAAATTCATCTAATCTATTAAATTTCTTTTACAATAATTTATTTTGTATTTTAAATTTAACAAAAAAAATATATTTTTTGAAAATCTACCTCTCTTAAGAATATTACTATTAAAATTAATATTGAATGAGTTGTTAAGTCATTTTTTTAAGTGTTGGTTGATAGTGCCAATGAACTCTAATATGATGGTCTTCGTGTCCAATGTCTAAGTAGAGTTTGCATCTAAGAAGGGAGAGTGTGTGAATTAAGCACTATGAAATTTTTTCGATTTTTGGACTTAAGTGTTATAATATTTCCATTCGGTTACCAAATGATGAAAACAATAAATTTCAGAAAAGTAAAGAACACCGAGAATTATCATATTTCCTCTCTCAATCTGAGACTTCAGTCCCCTTACACAGTAAGATATTTTCACTATTGTTAGATCTTATGGACAAGACGGTCATAGTCTTCTTATACAAGACTTTAATACAATCATCTTGTGATTTACAACACACTTATTCTCAATAATCCTGAACAATAAGTAAATGTCTTTATAAGAAGATACAATTCATCTTCCTATAGATCTCGCATAATACCAAACAATCTTTGATACCAAAGAACTTGTAACAATTACAATAAATATAAATAAATGAGGTTTGTAGAATTCTGTAAGACTTATAACAAAACCTTCTTATATTTCAAGTATGAAGATTCAAGACAAATTCTCTTTAAGTGCTCAAGATACTTTTTTTTATGATAATAATGTGAAAATATATTTCAAAAAAAGTATCTAAGTATGAAAGTTGTGTAGAAAATAAATGTAGAGAGATTTTAATATTTGTATGAAAGAGGTGAGTGAAAAATGAAAATATGAAATGAATTTATAGTGATGAAAGCAATCATTCAAAATTTATGACAATATTTAGAAAAATTATGAATTTTAATAAGATAAATGATGTAAGAGATGTCATGAAAAGATATAACGAAAATGTGCATTCAATTTCAAAGCATTTTCAACTCTGCTATAGTACTTGTTAGTCGGTTAAACGAATACCTGACTTAAAAAGTTCACAACAATTTTCAAATCTTAAATTTAAAATATTGTTTCAGACCAGTGTGAATTGTGGCGCTTTTTTTGCTGCTACGACAGTTCAAAACACCATAATTTATCAAAGACTGAATGTTTAAAAAAATTGAAAAATTGTCTAAGTATTTGAACCAATCTTATGTAACATCTATTGATTTATCCAAGTCAATATATTATATTTGAAAGTGATTTAATATGGTTCAAACATGAAAAATAATTTTTCTAATGCAACATGATAAATATTTTGAGCACTATGAATGTTTTAGTCAATAATTTCATATACCTAAAAGTTTGATCAATCCAATCTTGCAAGTGTAGTCAAGTCTTATTCATTTCTTCTTTTTCCTTCTTTGATCATATCATTGTTGAGCTTGTATTTATCAATGGGTTTGTCTTCATCAAAACACATTAGAAGCTTGTCTTCATATTCTCCCCTTTTTTTATGATGACATCTATGAAAATTATGAAGTCTTGAGAAATATAATTTGTTGAATCATGGACATGATATTGAATCTTCGTATATGATTAATATTATGAGAATCCCCCCCCCCCTCTTAATTTAATGTCCATATATTTGAGAGAAACTCCCCCTAAATTTGACAATCCATACTTTCTTTATTTTTTTCTAAAAAATATTAGTGTACAAGCATGCAAAAAAAATGGTTTCTTCCCCCCCTTGGGCATTATCAAATAGAAGGGAAAATAATATGTTAAAAAGTATTTGAAAGTATACAAAAATAATGAACACAAAGAATCTAACATATATAATAACATCATAAAATCAATGAGACCAAATAATAAAAATTCAATAATGTAAATAAATATTTTACTTATAAATTAATTTTAATAAAGAAGAATACAGGTACCTTGTGATTCTTTGTGAGATGTTGTGACTTTATTCAGATGGAAACTTCAAGATTCTTGACTTGATTTAATATCACTTTTGCTTAGTATACCAAGATCTCTTCAAAATTTGTAAAATGCATCCCGAGGAAGCGACTTTGTAAAGATGTCTACTAGTTGATTTTGAGTATTGATGAAGGAAATTTCAATGTCACCTTTTAGAACATTTGTTCATACATCGGACCTTGCACCTTCCAAAGAGGCTGCTATTGTTCATCTAAAAGAAACTTGCAAAGAGTTAGAGAACACCATTAAGGTGAATACTACAAGGAAGGACGAACTTGAGAAACTAATTCAAGCTTTGGTTACTGAAAAAGACAAAGAGGCTGGAGCAGGTAGAGATGTTGATGAAGATTTTGGCTCTGATAATGATCAAGAAGAAAAGGAAGTTGAAGAAGATGATAAGGCTACTGAAAGCGATGATTGATTGTAGTGCTTATTTTTGTGGTTATTTGTAAGGGTTAAATGCCCATGATTTCTTTTGGCACTTCATGTGCTTATTTTGTATCTTTTGAATACTTTGTGTTAATGTTTAGTTATTTAGTTAGTTAATCTACCTTTGTCATATTCTGGCTAGAAAGGGGGAGTAATACTGACTTAATTAACCACTACTAACACCTCTTAACCACTCAATTCTGGGAACTTTTAAGGCGGAGAGTTTCTGCTATTAAGGGGGAGACATTTCATCGGCTGCAGAAGCAAGAACTTTGTGAATGGACTGTATTGTTTTTCGTTGCTAACATGTTACCTGGGTAGAAGGATTATTAGTTTGTTTTAGCCAAAATTTTCCAAATAGGGAGATTGTTATTTCTGCCTATCTGTGGTTGGCATTAATTTGGTAAACAACATGTCAACGATATGTTGGACAAGATGTCCTAACATTGCCGAAGAACAAGTTTTGTTGTGAATAAGAGCAAGTGTAATACCCATATATAAAAGACATACATCAAATCATATTTTTCATTTATATATATATATATATATATATATATATATATATATATATATATATATATATATATATATATATATATATATATATATATATAAGTTTGGTATTGAAATACAACAAGTTCTTAGTAACACATTACATAAAGATAGCCACTACAACATAAGGTACTAGTTCAAAAGGCTATACAATTATACAAGATGTTCAAAATAAACAAAAGTCTAAGAACTAAATCTGAAGATCTCAAAAGTCCACAACGGAAGAAACCATCAAACAAGCAAAGATAATCAAGTCGCCTTATCTTTACCCTTTGCGGAACCTGAAGTACCTGAAATAACAACATCAACATGGGGTGAGATAACAATATCTTAGTGAGTTCCCTATCTTAGAGTTCTCTCGGCTCTAAGGGTTCAATTCCAATGTTCTATAAGGTACCGAGGTCACTTCTCTAAAAGTAACCGAAACGGAAAGGAAAACAATCGTAAAATTTCAACGCTTCACGTGGGACTCAATGTAATACCCACCACAAGCCTCACTATGCTTCTCGTGGGACTAAATATAATACCCACCCCAAGCCTCACTATGCTTCTTGTCGGACTCAATGTAATACCCACCACAAGCCTCACTATGCTTCCCGTGGGACTCAATGTAATACCCACCACAAGCCTCACTATGCTTCCTGTGGGACTCAATGTAATACCCACCACAAACCTCACTCACGTGACTTAACGACTGTACCTCAAGTCTTTTCGGATGCTCTAACGGAACGCAAGGTATCCACGTTGAGACTTAATCGAGACCATACGGAGGACCCAAAACAATACAAAAACTCAATTCACACTAGCCTAAGAGAATCATATATACCTCACAAGTTGTACCTCTTTATTTCCATTAGCTCATACTTTCCAATTTAACATAATTCCAATTATTTGAAAATCCGGTAAAAGTCGGAAAAAAAGTCGGGTAAAAATAATATCTCTTGGCATCATCAATTATTAAATGTTTTTAGCTTCGAATCGATATGTGGAACACTAAAAACGGATACCCGGATCACGAGTTATGAATTAAATCACAAAAACAACACTCACAGGTCTTGTTGAGCGAGCAAACTCCTGTATTTTCACCTTCCCAAAATTTAACTTGTTCGCTAAGTGAGCTACGCTCGCTAAGCGAGCCTGCGAAAAATAGAAAAATCAGTTACGAGACAACACTTCTCAAAAGGGCAAAAACTCATCAAACTTATCATCAACCAAAGGAACCAACCACCAATTATGCATATAATCATATATTAATCATCATACTTGGATTTTATCGAGTTTTAGCCGTTTAAATCTTTCGATTCTAAGATTTCTACCAAAAACCTAAAAACTCATAAACTCTAAAACTCAACCAAAATCTAAAATAAAAGCTTCTAACTACAAACTCACCTCGAGAGCCCACCTTGAGAGATGAAGATTGGTGGAAAGAATGAGCCGATTCGATGGACGAATGATGGAGAATGATGAATTTGAAGGTCTAGGTTTCACTTCTCTTCTTCTTCTCTTTTCCTTCTTTCTCTTTTCCTTACTAACTTCTTCTTTCTCTATTTTTCTTTCTATAAAACATAATATATAAAACCTATGTTTTAAGAGAAAAACTTATTTTTTTTCTTCCCAATGGGTCCAAAATAGAGAGTATTAAAAAATGTCTCTTAATCCACAATTTAATAAAACCTCTGAAACAATAATATCAGTTAACCAATTTAAATCCCCCGTTTACTCTAAATAGTTTTTATTAGAATGTCTTAGAGCAACCCGGAATTCCATTGGCATTAAATAATATTATTTTGAGAGTTAAATAAAATTACGGGGTCTTACATCCTCCCCTCTTAAATAGAAATTCGTCCTCGAATTTAAACAATTACCTGAATAGGTGAGGATACAATTCCCGCATCTCTGATTCCAACTCCCACGTAGCATCTCCCGGATGTGCCACACCCATTTGTACCTTAACAAGTGGAATCTCTTTGTTCCTTAACACCTTGGTTTCTCTTCCAATAATACAGCTCGGCTGGGCTTCAAAAGTCAAATTCGTTTCTATCTCAATAGAATCCGGCAGAATAGGATGAAGAGGATCAGACAAATTGATCACCAATGGAGCGACAACATATTTGTGGCTATCAAAAGAAATAACCACATTCTCAGGAACAACCTTCTCAGGAATATTGAACTGAGGCACAATAAAATTCACTTCACTGTCATACTCGTCTCTTTTTGCTGTCACTTCAATCAACTTATCATCCATCATCTTTTGAATGTCTCTTTTAACAATCACGCAACCACGAGGGTTCACCGAGCAAATGTAAAATCCAGCATAATCGTGATCGATATCGTGATATTCACTTAAAAAAGCATGCATCTCAACCAGATTCCTTCTAATATGGAGGACATCATAGATCTTGAACAAGCCAGGACAACCATTAACCATGTTTACAGACGTATTACCATGCTTCGGAAGCGGATTCATTTTCACATTTGGATTAACATCATTGAAAGACAGAACATTGCCCCTTATCAGTTTCTGCACTTCAGACTTCAATGGATAACAATTCTCAATATCGTGCCTCGGGGCACCTTGATGAAAAGCACAGTGAGCCTCTGGCTTATACCACCATGGGATAGACAATGGAACTGGAGGTGGAGAACATGTTTGCACAGGATTCTTCTCGACCAGAGATGGAAGCAAATCCGCATACAACATTAGAATGGGATCAAAATTCGGCTTAGCAATAACCTGTTGATTACCACTCTATTGCACATAAGGTTGTTGATAATGAGACTGATACTTTGGAGCTACTGGCACAGTTGGAGTCACATTAATCATCGGAGTTACAGAGGCTACATGCTGATGATGACGATTCTCACGACCACGAGGTCTTCTGTAACTTTCACGAGACATAACATTAGTCTCACCTTCTTTCTTCTTACCAAAGTTGAACCTCTTAGAACTTGAGCCAGTACTACTCTCTTTGCTCAACCGTCCCTCACGAACACCTTCTTCTAGTCGCATCCCCATACTCACCATTTCAGTGAAATTAGAAGGAGCACTTGCAATCATCTTCTCATAGTAGAAAGAAATTAAAGTCTTCAAAAAGATCTCCGTCATCTCTTTCTCTTCCATAGGAGGAACAATCTGAGCTGCTAACTCACACCATCTCTGCACATACTCTTTGAAAGTTTCTTTGTCCTTCTGGGACATAGCACGAAGTTGTTCTTTGTCCGGCGCCATATCAACATTATACTTATATTGTCTAACAAAAGCCTCTCCCAAATCATTGAAAGTCTTGATTTTGCTGCTATCCAAACCCATATACCATCTCATGGCTGCACCAATCAGACTATCCTGGAAATAATGAATCAGAAGTTGATCATTGTCTATCTAAGCAGACATCTTTCTAGCATACATAGTTAAATGACTAAGAGGAAAAGTATTACCCTTATACTTTTCATACTCAGATAGCTTGAACTTGTGAGGAACCTTGACATTAGGAACCATGCAGAGATCATAAGCATCTTTATCAAACAAATCCTTATGCCTCAAAGCCTTCATCTCTTTCTGCATCTCAGCAAAACGGCCTTGAAAGTCATCAAGTCTTTCAATCACACTAGCACCTTCATTGGGCTCAGCATGGTAAATCATTTCATCAAGGTGCAGAGTAGTGTGCATCACAGGCGGTGCAGTAGTCATCATTGGCTGAAGAGTATTAATTGCAGCAGTCTTAGGAGGAAGAGGATGATATCCAACAGGAATGAAATCAATCGGCATACCCTATGGTGTACTAGAAGGCATACGGTAGAGAGGTGAAATGACAACTTCAGTAGGAATCGTTGCAGTGACAATCTCGGAGATGAATGTATGTTGTAACGGAGAATTAGGAGGAGGGGTGGCTGATTTTGAGCAGCCACCAAGCTTTCCATCATAACCGTGGACATCTGAAATCATTGGCAAGAATATTTATAAGTCCCTTGAAATCTTGATAACAATGCTCATGAATGCATTAGTGCATGTATGCAACAACCACAAACAAGATCACACAAAGCACATGAGTTTAGGTTCCGAGTCACGAGCATGAAGTCAAGGGTAACAGAACACCTTCCACACAGGTATACACTAAGGTTTTGTCTTCATTGTACCTGCAGAAAACCAAAAGGGAGCTAACAGAGGTTCCCGAAGTTAGCAACCACCTTTAGAATATTATCGGTACGTTGTATTACTCCCTAAACAATAACATTCTTAAGATATACCTCGTCCGAGTGTATTATCGCGTGACAACCACCTCAGGTCTACACCTGGATAGTTTCTGCACTATGTTCCTAAATTGGCCTAACCCAGTGAAGATTATCAAATTGATATCGCTATGGACTATTCTGTTATGTATCACTTCGAATATCGCCGTCCTATCATAAGTTCACTCAGATCCGGGTTAGAATCTATCTCACTCACAAAGGATCACCAAAACCGAAACAGAACAATCAATAACAAAAAATCAAACCAAAGCAATAAATAAATCAAAGTAGGCCGAATCTACTTAGAGACTACTCCCCAGCAGAGTCGCCACTTTTCTGTAGCGGAAAAAATCATGAGTGTAAGCTATTGGTTAAACTAACTCAAAGTAAATAGAGTCGCCACCGTGCTTTTATTTTATTCCAAAAGGAAAAGGAAAAAAGAGTGAATAAATCCTAATGAATCTAAAATCAAAAAGTTAAAAGAAACGAGAAAAGAACCGGGTAAGGGGATAAGTTACAAAATGGGAAGATTTTACGCACCCAAAATGTCAGTGGTACTCTACGTGAGCCCTTTGAAAAATTTATTGCTTTTGGTTTGAAAATGTTTGTAAAAGAGAGTGGAAATATGAGAAAAGAATTAATTTTTAATATTTTTGTGTTTGGAGAGGTTTACCACCTCATGCCTACGTACCCATAAAGTGGAATGTAAGATCAAAACCCCGTAGTTCGTGATACAAATAGTGAAAAAATTAGTGTGTTAAATTGATTTTAAAAGGTAGAGATAATTCGTCATTCTTTAGGGAATAATTATGCTAGAAAGAATGAATCATATATAAACATGTGAAAAAGTTCAAAAGAAGAGTGCACAAAGGCACAAAAATAATTAAATGAGTTTTTATATTTTTTAAGGTCTTTTGGAAAATGTTTTAATATGCTTAAATATTTTAGCATTTATTAAGAAAAGAAATAAAAAGAGTAAAACCACTTGACCTAAGTCAAGGTTTGATTATTAAAGTGGTTTAAAGTTTGGAAACAAAGAAGATTTTGAAAAAGGGAGAAGTTTTGAAAATTTAAGAATGGGAGGAGATGAAGGGAATATCCTAAAAAAAGAAGAAAAAAAGAGATAAATGAGGAAAGATCTAACCAAACTTGATGATACTTCCAATTATGAACACAAGAGTTCCATCCTTATAAGCTAGTAAATGGCCAAATAAAAGCAAATCTACCAACTCCATGAAGATCAAAGCAAAAGAGAGATGTCCTAAAATCTAAGTCCAAAATCTCCATTCTAATGCCAAAGATAGTAACTAATAGTCCAAAATCTCCATTCTTAATGCAAAATGATCAACCACTTTGCGATTACGCGACCAACAAGAGGTTCGGTCCATGAAAGTGCAAGTATCCAATTGTATTTTTTGTTCCGAATTCAGGATACATTTAGGTCTATGTTAAGCAATCACCGAGTAATTTACGAAGTAATTACCCTACAAATGAGGCCGACACCACCAATTAAGGTGAACAATGTTAGTGTTAATGCATGCGAGATAAACGATATGTAAATCGCCATCCGAACTTAATACCGCACAAACTAAAGATGAATACCAAATTGAATTACACTTATGATATTTTTCCATCTTTAAGTTCAATCACTCATCTTGGTGGATTCAAGCTTGAAAATGTCTCACTAATGCAAAGTACCTTAAATGAATTAAATAATTCACTTAAAGGTAGTTTTGAATTAATGAACATTAACTACTCTAATCTACACCCAAAGTCCATTGAAATTAAAGAGAAATTACTTCTATAAGCGCTTCCCAAGGCAAAAATAAAAAGGAGGGAGAAGAACAAGAAAGAGGAACCAAAAAAAGGTTCAAAATAAGCCAAAAAACAGGTCTACATGCTTCTTCCATAAGTTTTTCTATGTTATCGTCTTTCTTCTTCACCAACAATATCGGAGCTCCCCAAGGCGACACACTTGGTCTCACAAACTTCTTTTCTAACAGTTCTTCTAACTGCTTCTTCAATTCAAATAACTCGGAAGCCGACATATGATAAGGTGCCATCGAAATAGGTCTAGTTTCGGGCACAAGATTAATACTGAATTCCACCTCTCTCTCTCTCTCTCTGGAGGAACGTCCACAATGTCATTTGAAAATACTTCTGTGAAATCTCTCACCACTAGCAATTCGTCGATTTCCATTTTATTTTCCACTTCTAAAGATGTAAACAACGCCAACAATTGCGTTTTTTCCTTCAAAAGTTCTTTTAACTCTCATGCAGATAAATAACCAGCTTCATCTTCCTTTTCATCCAGAGTAAGAAACTGAACTGACTTACTGAAACGATTAATGTGAACATGAATGAACTCCAACCAATTCATTCTCAGAATCACATCTAAACCTCTCATCGACAAAATAAATCAGATCTACACCAAAGTCCTTACCATATATCGATAGAGGACAATTTAAACAAACGAGAGGAGTAGTTAAAGACCCATCAGCAGGAGTCTCGATAACCATCTCTCCTTTCATAGGGGAAACAACAAGTCCTAGTCTTCTCACACAGTCAATAGAAATAAAACAGTGTGTAACGCCTATGTCAATCATAGCAATCAAAGGTATATTATTAATATATCAAGTACCTCTGATCAAACGATTCTCACTGGAAGTCTGTGTCCCTATTGTAACACCCCAAATTTTCTCTCTCCCTTTTATCATCATTTTCACGTCATAATCATCATAAGCATATCATATCCTTAGCATCTAGCATAGAAAGATGAGGCATGACACTCACATGTTCTAGCATAAGGCATATGATCAATCATATGTGGATTTGAAGCTTTGAAAGTCAAAGAAAGAGGCCAAGTGACATTGCAAGAGTTCCAAAAGGTGTCCTCATGTCATATGCAAGCCCAAGATCATTTACAAAAGTCAAGAAGGGCAGAATATCATCAAAGGATCAAGGATGCAACAATCTCCTACACAGATGAATTTTGAATTAGGGTTTTGCTTTTGAGCAGGGATTTCTTATACCTTTGACCAATTCTTGTAGTAAAAGTCTTTTATATGATATTTGAAGCCTATGGATGAAATTTGGTGAGAAAACTCAATGAGGAAGTTAGTCAATTCATCAGTTACTTATAAAAGAAGAAATTGGTCAACTGTGCAATTAAGAAGTCAACTGTGAGAATTCAAGGGGTCCAATCCATTTTTTCAAGTCAAGGGATGTCCTTAAGGTCAAATAAGGGCTTTGGTGTTGACAAAATTCAAGAATCAAGAGGTTTTGAAGGACTTTCCATTTTTGGCATGTGACTTGTAATGAAAGTTACTATTTTTGGCAAGTTTTGCCCTAGTTTTCAAAGGATTCTTTCATGATCAAGATGGCTCCAAATGAATTTTTCTTGAACATGAAAGATGTAGGTTATGTTCTCCCTTTTTCAAAAAGTACAAGAACTTGTCCATAGCATGTGTGGAACTCAAGTTATGACCAAAAGAAGTGGGGATATTTTTAGGGTTTTACATTATTTTCAAGTTTCCACCAAGTTGCAAAATGGCATGTAATTTATTTTCAAGTTGTTTTAGGAATCAATTGAGGTCATAATACTCCAAGGCATTGCATAAGAGTCATGTTTTCCCAAAGAAGCCAAGAAATTCGTGGGTGGAATGTAAGATATTTTTCAAAATGCAAAAGTGCAAAATCACAAGGAATGCATGACTCACTTAAATCAAATGGCCAAGATTGATCCAGAGGTAAATTTTGAGTGAAATGGAATCAGATTGTGCACTCAAATAAGGGAATGCACGTGGGAATGCATCCATGCGAGGTTTCATGCAAATTTGCATAAACACCCTTGTTAGACGATAGCGCGGATCTAGAAGGGGGGTTGAATAGATCCCTTTTTAAAAAATTACTTTTCAAAATTTAGTTGAAAAAGTATTGCGGAAGTTTCCCGAAAAATCGTCTAGTTCAAAATAGAAGTCACCGGAGATCGGATATGCCTAAAACCCAATTGGAATGAAATGATGACTAGAAGAATTAATATTACACAAATGATTCACTTGATAATTCAGCACTTGATAAAACTATTAACAATGAAATGGAGAAGAATTTAAGCACAATCAAATTGAATTTGTGTGGTTAGGATTTTTACCAAACACTTGGAGTGCACACACCAAGGATAATTTTGTTGTATCAAATAGTGCAGAATTTTACCCACTCTAGTTATCACTTTTTAGTGTAACTATTTATCAAACACTTTGAGTTCACTAATTTGATACACCAGAATTTTCAAGCACATAAGATCAATATGAACAAAAGTAAAATGCGAGAAATGTAAAGAACACAAGGAATTTGTTGAGGCAGTTCCTTCGTCGTCCTCGCTCGAAGTACTCTGTCCCCAATTCAAAATTGAATTGGGAAATTTTATTAAATCGCAATTGTTTTACAAGAAGAGAGATAAATGAACCAACAAACCAAACCGCGTTGAAAATGCTGTCAAATCTTCTTCTTGTCCCTTAATCCAAAGTAGAATCAAGTCTTCCACGCGTGTCGAGAAAGCCTCCGATTAATTGCTCCCTTCTTGTAAGAATTCACGGTTCTCCAAACTTTGAGCACGGCTAAGTCTCTCCAACACTTGTGAACCCACAAAGACCTTCGCAATCCTCTGTCTACCGTGATATGAAAGAATGATCCACTTGATCTTCAATCTACCTCACTCGGCTGAATCTACGAACAATCGATGTGTGCAAAACCCCCAAATCTTCAATGATCTTGGAGGAGAAAACCCTTCAGATTTTTCCAAGGAAAACCCACACACTCTAGACCCAATCTGAAACTATAATTCACGATTGAATGTTATCTTCGAAACAAGCACCGTAATCAAACAAAGATTGTTGTGTGTGATTGTTAATTGATGCAAGAATGAAGAAGATGAAGAGAGTTGTGTGTATATCTTTCACTTTCCTTGTTCTCCAGCTCAAATGAAAATGAATCAACTATTTATATTGGTTAGAGAAAGTAACATAAGAGAGGGAAATATTAAATGAAAAAAATGAGTCAGCACAGTAATGAGTCGACTCAAATCATTAAATGAGTCGGCTCAAAATACCAGATGAGCCGACCAAAATGAATAGAGAGGCAGCCTGTTGAGACCCGCAGAAAATGAGAAGAAAAGAATTCTTGATGAGTCGACTCATGAAGGTTTTTGAGTCAGCTCATCCATACCCATGAGTCGACCAAAATTGATGCTTTAGGCAGCCTGTTGGGCCCGTGCGTTTGGCACCAAATTACACTGAATGAGTCGGCTCATTGTGGAATTTGAGTCGGCTCATTTAGTTCATTTTTCTAAAAAAGACAATTTTTTCTTTTTCTTAGAGAACCACTTAAGCCCTCAAATATGCCAAGTTTTTGATGGGTAGCGGCAACGATAAGTGATAGGTTGTGAGTCATCCATGTCGGTTTCGGTAAACTGAACAAAACTGCTGTTTAGAGAGTTGAAGGCAGTGTCCTAAGCAACTAAATGATCCTACAGTGCTGTATACCGAGTGTCTTGAACAGACACATAATCTGCAAAAGCGGTGTCTTGCTCATTTAAACGTCGTTCTATCTCCGAGTATCTTTCAGTCTGAGTAGTGTAGAAATATTGTTGTTGAAGGTGCATATTCTGAAGCATGGCCATAATACTTGACGAATCAGCTTGATGCGGTTGAGACGGAGGAGGAGATGGAGGAGTAAAGTGAGTGGCGGTGTGTGTCCAACCGGTATGTTGCCATTCACCCCATCCTTGATTAGCATAGGAATCAGAAGATGGATTACCATTCCATTCTGCATTGTCAGGAGGCAATTCTTCATTTGGAACCGCATTTGGTGCATTTTGATCCTCAAGATCACCCCCTTCAGAATTTTCGTTCGCCTCTTGATTAAAGTCACCTCGTGATAGAAAACGATAACGTATTTCTTGGGAATCCCACATGTGTCCCATTAGACTTAAGGTCTTTTGTTGAAACCAATTCGAGTCAGGCACCGAGACCATAGGTAAGTCAAAACCAACAATTTTTGCTTTGTCGATGATCTTTTGAATGATGGAAGGATATGCAAGAGCAACTCCTTTCTTTTCCTTTAAGGTAAAAATACGACTCGCAAAATAATGGGGCCAGTTGACTTTGATCTTGTTCCGAAGAATATATATCAAATGAACTTCACTCATATCAATACGAGAGAAACCACCTTTCTTTGGACGTAAATTGTGGGCAATGATCCAATGAAGGATACGATCCAATGGCTTAACTTTTCCAGTAGTTGTTGTATTCAGAAACAATTCAGAATTAGCAATGAAGTCAACAAAAGGTTCTTTAAGCATACCGTTTAGTTCAGAACGAAATGAGTAATTATCCAATTGAGATGTATCAGTCATCAAGATACTAGCTTCCTCAGGATCAATTCGAAACAAATCTTTCCACACTTGAGCATTAACAGCGAACATTCTAGAGCCCATACTGAAGTTGAATTCGAAACCTTTAAAAGTACCAACCAGACCATCATAGAACATTTTGACCAAATCCTCATTATAGTCAACATGATAGGAGAGAAAGGGATTGATACCTTGAAAATCCATCAGTTCAATAATGTGAGGAATGTGCATTTGAGTTGTTGTTGTTCTTGAGTACACATATTGAGGAACAACCTTCCTGTTCTTGAATCTCTTGTTATAATCCTCAACTAAGTCAGATGGAAGGAGAGACAAAGCATTGACTGGGAGTGATGATTGTGAAGTAGAACCACGTGACCTTTTACCTGTAGGTCTTGAAGCCATTGTTGAGAAAGTTGAAGCTTTAAGAGAGGATTTTAGGGTTTGAGAATGAAGAGAGAAACTTGAGAGAATATGAAAATATGAGATGATGATGATGATAATAAAATGAAATGTTAATGATTTTTATTAAATAAATTAAAATATATATAAATGAAAGTCAAAAGTGGATGGAAGGCATTGATGTGCCGACCTAGGGAGAAGAAAAGGCAGGCGACGCGTCTTTTCAAGACTGCCAAATGTCAGTTGACGCAACAATGAGCCGTCTCAAATTGGAAAATGAGTCGACTCAATTTGAATTTGAAATGATTCGGCTCAACGAAGCATAGAGGTCGATTCATAAGGTTCCATGAGCCAACTCATGAGTCGGCTTGTTGGGACCCGGCAGTTTTAAAAAATAAATTCACCAAAAATTCACCAAAAGCCACTTAAACCACCTCAATTCATGAAAATATCATCATATATGCTAATTATTTAACAGACAATCAATCATAATTCAAGAGTATAGAAGAAATAGGTAAAAAAAAACAAACATAAGCAATGTAACACAACTTTACTATATATATATATATATATTACTATATATATATATATATATATATATATATATATATATATATATATATATCATGAATGAATAGAGATAACAAAGTATAGAAGGATATTACCTCGAGTATATGAGAAATAGATGTACAGTAACTCTATACAACAAGAAGTTAGATACAAGAGAAGGTGAACCAAGGAATAATATACAAACAAAGCAATGATTATTAAGATCTATCCGAGATGTCAAGAACACCAAGTTCCCTACGGATAAAGAAGAAAGGATCGGTAGCTAGTGGTTTTGTAAAAATATCGGCTAGTTGATTTGAACTATCAACATGCACAAACACCACATCACCTTTCTCTACATGATCCCTAAGGAAATGATGCCTTATTTCAATATGCTTAGTGCGTGAATGAAGAATAGGATTTTTGGTAAGATTAATTGCACTAGTGTTGTTACACAAGATTGGAATTTGTTTGAGAGAGATATTGAAGTCGAGCAATTGTTGTTTTAGCCATAAGATTTGGGCACAATAATTTCCGGCTGCAATATGCTCTGCCTTTGCAGTTGATAAAGCAACAAAAACTTACTTTTTGCTATGCCAACTAACAAGAGAGTTTGAAAAGAAATGACAAGTTCCACTTGTGCTTTTCCTATCCACTTTGCAACCGGCAAAGTCGGAGTCGGAAAAACCTACCAAAGAGAAATCACTGCCCTTAGGATACCATAAACCAAACTTAGACGTACCACAAAGATACCTAAGTATGCGTTTAACTGATTTTAAATGTGATTCCTTATGGCAATATTGAAACCTAGCACACATACATACACTAAACATAATATCTGGACGCGATGCGGTAAGATAAAGAAGAGATCCGATCATACCTCGATACCTTTTTATATCTACATCCTTACCCTTTTCATCACGATCAAGACTTGCCGTAGTAGGCATTGGTGTATCAATAGACTTGGAGTTCTACATATCAAACCTTTTGAGCAACTCATTGCAATATTTAGTCTGACTTATGAAAGTTCCATCTTCAAGTTGTCTAATTTGAAGTCCGAGAAAGAAATTTAGCTCCCCCATCATACTCATCTCAAATTCACCTTGCATAGAACTTGAAAATTCTTTGACCAAATACATGTTAGTAAATAATATCATCTACATATACTTGAACTAATATAGAATGTTTTCCTTCACGTATAATAAAGAGAGTAGTGTCAACCTTTCCTCTTGAAAAACCTTGATTGATTAAAAATTTGCTTAGGCGCTCATACCAAGCTCTAGGAGCTTGTTTGAGACCATATAAACCACGTTTTAGTTTGTAAACATGATTTAGTTTTTCAAAATTTTCAAATATAGGAGGTTGACACACATAAACGTCTTCATTTATATATCCATTAAGAAAGGCACTCTTAACATCCATTTGATATAATTTGAAGTTTTGTGAACAAGCAAATGCAAGTAAAAGGCGTATAACCTCAAGGCGGGCAACAGGAGCATAAGTTTCCTCATAGTCTATGCCTTCCTCTTGGTTATACCCTTGAGCAACAAGACGGGCCTTGTTGCGAATAATAGTGCCGTTTTCATCCAATTTGTTCCTAAAAACCCATTTGGTGCCAATTACTCGATGATCTCGCGGAGGTGGAACAAGGTCCCAAACCTCATTTCTTTTAAATTGATTTAGTTCCTCTTGCATGACTAGGAACCAATTTTCATCAAGTAAGGCTTCTTTGGCATTTTTAGGCTCAATTTGAGATATGAAGGCATGATAAAAACAAAAGTTACTTAGTCTTGATCTAGTAATGACACCCTTTGAGATATCTCTAATGATGTTATCGATAGGATGATCTTTTGATGTCTTCCATTCCAATGGTAGATCATTTTGAAAGGATGCTTGACCTTCATCTTTGAGACTAGACACATCAACCGGCTCCTTATTAACAAAATCCGGAAAGGGTTCCACACGAGAAATATCAATGTCTTTAACAATCTCACTAGAGGAGGCACCTACACCAATAACAACACTACCTTTTCCGACAACATTCGGATAAGTTTCTTCAAAAGATACATGTACAGATTCTTCAACTATAAGCAACCTTTTATTGTATATTCTATATGCTTTGCTTGAATTAGAGTATCCAAGGAAGATGCCCTCATCCTCCTTTGAATCAAATTTACCAAGATTTTATTTTCCATTATTTAGCACAAAACATTTGCAACCAAAAACATGAAGATGTGACACATTAGGCTTTCTTCCTTTTAAGAGTTCATAGGGCGTTTTGTTTAGAATAGGTCGAATAGTGATCCTATTCAAAACATAGCAAGCGGTGCTAATAGCATCGACCCAAAAATATTTAGGAAGACCGCTATCATTAATCATAGTTCTTCCCAATTCCTCCAACACACAATTTTTACGTTCCACAACACCATTTTGTTGTGGAGTTCTATTTGCGGAGAAGTTATGATCAATGTCATGGTTTTCAAAAAAAATTCAAAGAGATGATTTTCAAACTCACCTCCATGGTCACTTCTAATAGTTACAATGTTTGTGCCAAGTTTATTTTGAGATAATTTGGCAAAAGTTTCAAAAGCCTAAAAGGTATCACTTTTACTAGCTAAGAAGATTTTCCAACAAAATCGAGAGTAGTCGTCAACAATAACAAAACCATAATAGTTCCCTCCTATACTTTTGATTCTAGAAGGACCAAAAAGATTCATGTGTAGAAGTTCAAGAGGTCTAGAAGTAGAGACTAAATTTTTTGATTTAAAAGATATCTTGGTTTGCTTTCCCATTTGGCAAGCATCACAAAGATGATCTCTTGTTAACTTTATGTTAGGAAAACCGACAACTAAGTTTTTGGACACAACCTTATTTAGCAAGTAAAAGTTGATATGAGCTAAACGTCTATGCCAAAGCCAAGACTCTTCATTCTTGGAAATGAGACATTTAGGATCACTCAAGGTCATTGAATTCAAATCAAGCATATAAACATTGTTAACCCTCAAGCCTTTAAACACGTCTTCTTCGTTTTCATTATGTTCAATTATGCAACCTTCTTTAGAGAATGAGATATTATATCCCTTATGTCGCTCCCCCGAAAAGAAACCAGGGTCCCCAGGGTGCAGACGCAAACGGACGGCGAAAAGAGAAAAGTAAAGATGAATTGAATAGAGTCTCTAGATAGGCATTTTTATCCCGAAGGAAAGGTAATGCTGCATAAACCTAGAAAAAAGATGGATAAGACGGTTGCGAACCAGAGAAACTGAGAAAGGGGGTTGGTTACAACCTGGGAAGGTATTAGCACCCAGATTGTCCGTCGTACTAGACGGGATCCATGCTTACAAGATTGTGTTAAAAGGGGTAAGTGTATGTGCTATCTGTGTGCAAAAGCTATGAATGAATGTATAGATGTCAGTTCAGAAAGGGTGAATTGCTCAGGAACTGAGGGTTTAGAAAGAATGCTGAAAGAGGGGGAAGACACAGACACTTTTGTTCGATAACCATTAAGTTATGCCTACGTATCCTCTTGTGCAATGAGGAAGTCAAAACACCGTAGTTTGACTCAAAGAAACTGAAAAATGAATTGACTATGAACTGCTTGCTTGTCTATGCTCAAGTGTATGACTCGTCTGGCTCGAGTGCTAACTGTCTTGCATTAGACGGAAGAAACGAGTTCTCGTTTATGAATGAGTGTGATGAGAAAAGAATCCCGAAGGAGACGATTATTGTTTGTTTTTGTGTTTTCAAGTTTGTTATTGTTTTTGGCATTTTGCATAAATTAATGAGCTTAAGCCTAAATCAAGGGCTTGTAAACTCATCATATCCTCCCTGATTAGGGATAATGAGCCTACTTAAGTATGAGATAAACATCCCAACTTAATTACCATGATGATGTAGGATTAAGATCATTAACCTACTTGTGATTAATTAGATGTTTTTTTTGGATTTTTGTTCAGTGTTAAGTAATGAGTTGAATCTCTAATCACAGATTAGTGAACTCATTACACCATCCTGAAGGATGATAGATGAGAACACTTAAGCCTAGGAAGATACCTCAACTTAATCCATGGTTAGGGATTAAATTCATTATATAACAAGCCTTTATTAAGTGGATTTTAATTAAGGGATGAGATTAAGAAGTGGATTTAAATTTGTAAGACAACTTGAGGAGGACTTGTCCATTAAACACTAGGGTTAGTCCCTCTAAACCATAAGGAAGAGTTAGAACCCTAATGTAAGGCCCAAGTTACAAGATAAAGTCATGGTGATTATTAGTGTGATTTGATTAAGAGGTTTAAAAAAATTAAAGGTTTAACACTTAGGATTAAAGTTATACACTCCATCCTAAGAGAAGGATGCATGCATAACCCTAATTCCAAAGTCCTAAAACTTTAAGAGTTTAGTCTCTGATTATTGAGGTGAGAAGAGAGACTCAAGGAGGCTCAAAGGTAAAAAGCTAAGGGGGACTATACACAACCCTAGAAGTTATCATGCTTAGGCATCCTATGGTTTGTGAGGCTTAAGAGAAGGGATCTTCAAGGAAGCCACCAATGGAAGAAGCAGATGAAAGGAGGAAGAAACAGAAGAATAAGTTACTTACTTCCTAAGAAGGTAAGTAACTTAAAGGAAGAAAGTGAGAAAGATGGAACATAAGTGAATTTGATTTACTTCAAAGACATGTAAAATGAATATGAAAGGGATAAGAAGAAGTGATAGGTGAAGGCAAATCCACCTCCCACAATAACTTACCAAGAGCTCCTGAAAAGTTACTATGAATGCATAAGACATAAAGCATGAAGAAATGAATTGAAATGAGATGAAATGACCAAAGTCAGAAGTTATTATACAATGCAAATGGCATATGAAATGATGCAAAGTCATACAATGTGCATATGAATGATCATACAAGGATGAGATGTCATGATGGCATGCTTGGAAGCTTGAAAACACATGGATGTTTATGAAATTAAATGAATGCAACACATGGTAAATGAATGAAGAAATGATCAAGCAAGATTCTAACATGTCCTAAGATGTCTAAGATGACATATGAATGCTTGAAATGTCATGGGAAGTTCATGTGATGATGAATATGCAAGGTGAATGCAAATGAACATGAGAAATTAGGGTTTTATGAACATGTGAGATGCAAATGAGCAAAACAGAAGCATGCAACATGATAAAAATTTTAAATTAAGCTCAAACAAACCCTAATCCCATATTAGGTCACTCCCCAAAGGAGAAGGTCATAAGCTATTCCTATTGAAAGCTATGATTTTCTTATGTTTGATAGGGTTTTTGGGTGATTCAAAAGGGAAAATGCCAATCAATTTGAAAATACAAGATAAATTCATGAGGAAAATAACCTAGAAACTAAACGTAATATTTGACACAATGCAAAAAGAATCAAGTTCAAACTCTTCATGGTTAGGCAGAACTCTACTTGGGGAAATAAATCATTGGTAGATCTCTATGGAGGAAGAAGTTCTTAATGAGGGAGTTTTAGCAACTCAGCTGGGGATGCGTTTCAAGCATTGCTCTACTGGGGAGGCAACTCTGTGGGGAATCAATTCCACCATCTCTGCTGAGGATGAGAGAAATCTGGCACTCTGGTAGGGGATAGGAAATTCCTTGACCACCTTGTTATGGAAGAGGCTGTCAGGCACTACTCGGGAGGTCCCGCTCGGGGAAGAGTTAATCTTCTGGGAAGTAGTATGATGGGGATTCACTGCTTAACATGCCCCATGTTGCGAAAGATTGTCTGTATTGATTACCTGCAACCTGTTAAGACAAAGGAAAACGCACAAGTGTCTCGAGGTATCCTTAACCGGATTCCTTCATAGGAGTTAGATTTACCTGAAAGTAATATATTTCTACAAGCATTTTATAAAAATGGCTCATATGTTTTATGCAAGTGTTGTATTATGAACATTGGACATTTTGCAAACGAAACAAAAATGTACAAAACAAATTGTGACTGGAAACTCTGATTTTATTAATTTGCGTGCCCTGAATTGGCAAGTACAGTCAAAGAAGCGAATCCCCTGGAATGAGGAGATTGCTATAAATTGAAAAAATAAAAATGTTGGCAATGTTTGAAGATGACGTTCCAGTGAGCTTCCTTTGCTATGACCTTGACGTTCTTCTTATCTTGCTTTCTAAAGAAGGCTGATTCTGACTGGCGCTTTGTCCTCTCGGAGCTTGCCACGTTGTGAGTGATACCGACGAATTCAGAATGCCGTTGTTCGCTTATTCCCTGATTTTGCGTGGATCACCCTTTCGGGTTTTCAATCCACCGAGATACCCATTTTTGCCTGAGCTGTCCAATGTAGCTTTTCAACTCAGCGGGTGTACATTTTTTTTCCCCTTATTTTTGCCCGAGTCTTTTATTCTGTTTTTGACTCGCCGGGATGCCCTATTTTTTCCTGGACTCACATTCTGTTTTTATGTCTAGCGGATCATTTTATGCGAAGTATTTTTTAACTACATCTGAATTCACAGGAGACGGGAAGTCTTCACCATCCATGGTTGCGAGCATCAGTGCTCCACCTGATAAGACTTTGGTTATGACATAGGGACCTTCATAATTTGGTGTCCACTTGCCCCTGTGATCTGTATGAGGAGGAAGAATTATTTTCAGCACAAGCTCTCCCACTTTGTATTCCCGAGGTCTGACTTTCTGATCGAAGGCTTTCTTCATTCGCTTCTGATATAATTGCTCATGATAGATGGCAGCTAACCTTTTCTCTTCAATCAGATTCAGTTGATTGCACCGAGAACCCTCAAACTTCTTTCTCAGTCCTAGGTACAGGCATTTCCTAAATGGCTTTGACTTTGTCAGGATCAACCTTAATTCCCTTTCCACTTACAATGAATCCCAACAACTTACCAGAACGTACCCCAAATGTGCATTTGTTGGGGGTTCAACTTTAGCTGATATTTCCTCAGACGCTTGAATAACTTCAGCAAATTTACCAGATGATCCTCTTTATTAAGGGACTTGGCAATCATATCATCCACATAGCATTCGATTTCTTTGTGGATCATATCGTGGAATAACGTTACCATAGCCCGTTGATACGTTGCACAGACATTCTTTAGTCCAAACGGCATTACCTTGTAACAAAATGTGCCCCAAGGTGTGATGAAGGTTGTTTTCTCCATGTCTTCGGGTGACATCTTGATCTGATTATACCCAGAAAATCCATCCATGAAAGAAAATATCGAGAACTGAGTTGTGTTGCCAACCAATACATCAATGTGAGGTAATGGGAAATCATCCTTCGAGCTAGCTCTGTTCAGATCCCGGTAATCCACACACATACACACCTTGCCATCTTTCTTAGGCACGGGTACAATGTTAGCAACCCACGGCGGGTAACTAGTTACAGCAAGGAAACCGGCGTCCCACTGTTTTTGTACTTCTTCCTTAATCTTCATGGCCATATCTGGGCGAGTACGGCGTAACTTCTGTTTCACTGGAGGACAATCTTCTTTCAAGGGTAGCCTGTGCATGACAATATCTGTATCTAGACCTGGCATGTCTTGATAGGACCAAGCAAAGACATCGACATATTCCCGAAGCATACTGATAAGTTGTTCTTTTACTGGAGCTTTAAGACTGGCCCCAATCATCACTTATTTTACATCTTCCTCGGTACCAAGATTAACAGTTTCAATTTCCTCCTGACGAGGAGTAATCACTTTCTCCTCTTGTCTCAACAACCTGGCTAATTCTTCAGGAAACTCATAGTCTTCATCAACCCCTTCATCTGCTTGATTAATTGGATTCTCGAAGTCATACAAGGTCATAGTAGTGCCGTTGTTGGTGTAATTTGGAGGATAATCTCTGCAAGGGTTGAGATTTGTTCTTTTTAGTGATCAATTTTAATCTTGTTTAGAAAAAGGGTAAATGAAGTTATTATTTTGAAAACATTGCCATTTTATTGTTTTGTGCGAAAAATAACAAAAATGAAAAGACAGTGAGCGAAAGGGAAAATTGTTTGCAAAAGATGTCCATTGTTCATTGATATTCCATTTGCACAAAATACAAATATGGCCCTATTACAAAATGAGTCCTGACACCTTGGGAAAGATGTAGGACTTGATGCATTCTAAAAGCAGGAAATAATAATTACTCTGCAAGAGTAACTCTTATAATTTCCTGGGAAGACCAGTTAAGGACTTGTTGGCCTGGGATCCTTGGAAGAATCCAGCTCTCCAGGTTGAGGTCGCTTTCCACCCCGTCTTCCACATTATTGACAACATCTGGGGTTAGCATCCCCCCACTTATGAACTTGGGCTACTTAGCAACCTCCGCTTGATCTTGTCGGAATGGTTTGTAACCCAAACCGAATTTGTCCTCCTTCTTCTCCACCGGTAGCAGCTTGCCCCAGCCTTGGGCGTTTCCATCTTCAACAACCTTCCGAGCTTGTTGATAGGAGACAATTGAAGTACCCATCCTATCCTCCTGGGATGTAGCAAATACTTCAGTTGTCGCATCATTGACGTTCAGGGCTTCGAAACCTTGACTCATGGTCTCGTGGATTTCACCATCCATCTCGATGTATTTGTAGGTGGCCAGATGGCTAACGAAAATATCTTCTTCACCACAGATTGTGATAATTTTCCTTTCCCACTCGTATTTCAATTTCTGGTGAAGGGTTGACGTAATTGCGCCAGCGGCGTGAATCTATAGTCGACCCAACAAACAGCTGTAGGCCGGCTGAATGTCCATCACGTATAAAGTAGTTTGAAAGACCTACGGGCCAATTATCATAGGAAGCTCTACTTCTCCAAGAACAGACCTCTTGGAACCATCAAAAGCTCTAACCACCAGATTGCTTGGTCGGAGAGCTATACCATCATATTCAAGCTTAACAAGGACTTTCTTTGGCATGACATAGAGTGAAGATACAGTGTCAACTAGAACATGTGAAAGTACAGCCCCTTTACACTCCAGAGTGATGTGTAAAGCTTTGTTATGATGACGACCTTCCGTAATCAAATCAGCGTTGGTGAAGCATAGCCCATGGCCAGTATTAACATTGCAAACCACTGTCTCTAGCTGATTCACGGTGATCTCCTCAGGCACGTATGATGCGTGTAGGACTTTAAGTAATGCATCCCGATGAGCTTCAGAACACAATAGCAGAGATAAGATGGAGATCTTGGAAGGAGTCTGGTGGAGCTGATCCACAACCTTGTAGTCGCTTCTCTTGATTATCCTTATAAATTCATCCACATCCTGATCAAAGGATGTTTTATGGGCTTCTTTCAAAATTGGTTCTTCCGGTACCACATTTTTACCTTTGGCTTTGGCAGCAGCCTTTGCCACAGTATTAACTCTTGGAACTTGTGACACGAAGAGGCGTCCGCTTCGGGTGAAGCCTCCGCCTCCCCCGACATTATCGATCTGTGGTGTGTAATCTGAAGAATCAAGAGATACTTTTTCCCCGTTGTAGTAGAGGTCTGAACCATAGTGCCATGGTACAACATTATCTTTTTCATATGGAATGGGCCCAGGTGTCGTGATGGTGACTGGACTGACTGCAACGGAGGTAGCAACTGTGATTGTCTGTGGATCGTAATATATGGTGATGGGACGTCTGACTGGTGGTGGTGGTGAATGACTGAAGCTGGGTTGTTGCTGAGATTGTTGCTGAAAATTGTTGGAATCGGGGACCATTGTTGGGTCGTAGTATATGGTGACTGTGGAGACGTCGTTGTTAATGGTTGTTGTAGTTGTAGAAGCGGATGCGGCTGAACTAGAGTTTGTTGAATTGGTGGAAGAGATGATTTTTGATTTTGTAGACGAGTATGTCAGAACAATTGTCTTTGAAGTTGTAGGAGGAGTGTTTGTTGTTGTTGTAGGAGGAATTGCTGGTGTTGTAGAAACTGTTGATGTTATCTGTAGGATGCCTTCTCTGATAAGGCCATTGATGCCACTTCGTAAGCTTGCACACCCATTGACGGAAACTTTGCAAGATTCACAGCAGGCCTTACAACCTGGGAACACCTGGCATTTTAACAGCTGAGCTTTAACCTCTGCCAAAGGTGTTTGAATGCTTGCAGTATCTTCAATTAAATTCATGGGTTGATCCTCCTCAATTGCATTTATCCTTGCCCCACCATGGTTGGGCATAGGATTCTTTGTGACGTTAGGAGGTGGTGCAAAATTTAAAGCCTTTGAATCAACTTGATCCTAGACCTTCATGTGCAAAGCTCTGCACTTCATTGTGGTGTGACCAGGTGCATTAGAATGGAAAGCACATCTGGAATTTACGTCGTAATTTCTCGGAAGGTTCTGAGGATCTGGTGGACCTAGAGTCCTTAATTCAACAAGATTAAGCTTCAGAAGTTGTGGCAACAAAGTCGCATAGGGCATTGGTATAGGCTCAATTACCCTGTTGACTTGAGATGGCCTTTGTTGGAAAGGACGCTATTGTTGGTTGTTGTTGCTGTTATAGGACCTTTGTTGAGGAAAATGTTGATGTTGAGGGAAATGTTGTGGTTGCGGGGTGTATTGTTGTTGAGGAAGTGGGGTAGGAATTGTGACAGCGACAATTGATCTTGGCACATATTGGGGCCTTCCTCTGCCCATGTGTACTGAGTTTGTTTCACCGAACCTGCGAGGCCCTGCAAATGGTTTCCTCGTGCTGCTTGAGCTGGCGCCGTTATCAGAAATCTTTCCCATTTTCAGTAAACTCTCAATCCTTTCTCCAGCTATGACCACGTCCGCAAAGCTAGTGGAAGAGAAAGCAACCAACCTATCAATGTATGTCCCCTGGAGGGTGTTCATAAACATATCTGCCATTTCTCTTTCTGACATTGGAGGTTGAACGTCAACAACTAATTGCCTCAATCCCTGAGCATACTCTCTGAAGCTTTCCCTGGAAGATTGTGACATACCCATTAGAAGAGTTCTGTTAGGAGCCATGTCTAGATTGTATTGGTATTGGCGTATGAAAGCCTCGGCCAAATCCTTCCAATTTCTGATTGTTGCCCTAGTCATATGGGAGTACCTACCACTCACGGGATGCCCCGGTCAAGCTATCCTGAAAATAGAACATCCATAGCTTTTCATCCATAGTGTAGGCCTTTAATCTTCCCAGGAAAGATTGAAGATGGGTGCGAGGGCAAGATGTTCCATTATATTTTTCGAAGCAGGGAGGTTTGAATTTGTGAGGAATTATAACTCCCTCCACTAGCCTCATATCCATAACATCAAACCCTAAGGAGTTTTGAGACTCCAGAGATCTCAACTTTTCTGCTATCTCGTCCAACCGACGATCATAGACTTCATCTCCTGCCCCGACTATAGTGAATTGTTCCTCCTGAGGGTCCTCTTACAAGGCACACCCTCTAGTGTTACCCTAGGTATTCCTGATAGCATTAATGTCAGGGTTAAGATGAGGTCCAAACTCCAGGGGGTCAGTACGAGGTTGTACATGATCATTGTTGCTGGTACCCCATGTACCTGGGTGATTCTCTTCAGGAGTTTTCCGCTCGACCAACTCGCTTAATCTTTCTTGGCTTTGGGCCAACCCAGTCATTACTGCCATGAACTGGTTCATCTAAGCCCTCATTTCATTTCTTTCATTAGCCATCTGGGTTCTAACATCAGTCAAATCTTGCTGAACCTGGTTCATCTGTAAGCTCGGAAGGTTGTTTCTTGTCGGATACCGGTGGACTCTGTTGATGGGGAAAACTCTCCTACAAGCAATGTTTCCTGAAACCACAACAAAGTGAGAAACAACAAAAACAAATACCTACAAAACAAATAAATGAGGTTAGTATGTAATGCAGGATGTCTATTTGTCTTCCAAGGGCATCCGATTTGGTTCTTTGGTTTTGACCTTCCAGACCTCGAGGAATGACGATGTTGAAGAGAAATGAAGCCCAAAGGATAACACAAACCATATATTAAAAAATGTAAATATACATAATTTTGATTACAACAAGTCCCCATGGTGGGTCAAAATACATCAACAAAAACAAAAGTACAAACAAAATGAAGTACAAATACTAAGAAATCAAACATCCAACCCATAATCATTCTCTCTGACTTCCTTCAGGAGAGCATCAGTCACTGGGCCAACTGGATGCTCTGTGATTGTCCTGATAAGAAGGTTCCTAGTGGCAATAGCATTTGTCAACTTCTTATACTTGTCTTGGTCTTTTGATCTCTTCAACCCCGCCCGGAGTTTCAATTCAGAGATTTCCTTTTGTGCTGCTAACAAGGCTTCCTGACTCTTCTTCTCATTAGCTTCCAGCTGCTCTATCCTAGCCTGGGTCTTCTGATCTTCCTGTGAACGAGCCTTAGTAATTCTGATCCATCTAGCCTGACTCTCTTCCAAGTAGTGCCCAGCTCTGGCTTTCTGAATCTTAGCTTCCTTGCAAGCATTCTTCAATACCAACTCTCCTGCTCGGGCCCTTCTAATGTAATCATCTTTCTTCTCAATCTTGGTCATATGCTCGATCCGGAGCTTCTTTAACCTCTCATTGTCCAGACGACTATCATTCCTCTCCCAGAGGGTCTTCTTTAGAGCTTCAGAAAGCTGAGTATTCCTCTCCTTCAGTTTCTTCAATTCCTCTAAACTGACTGTAGTTATAGGCTCTAATGCTGATGGTCCTGGAACATCCCCTAGGGTGAATGGCATGCAGGTGATTTATCCTCTGATGCGAGAGCAATCAATGTACTGAGTTGAAGCTATGTTGTTGCACTTGCCAAGAATGGCAGTCCCTTTTGTCTGAATGTTGTCCCAAGCCCAAGCTGCTTGTCGGGCAATGACATGGTTATGCTGAATGTCACAGTAAAGGGTTTCTGATAAATCCTGCTCTCTTGGTGGATATACCAAGGCATACCCTAATTTCCTTTTGAACAACAAAGGATTTTAGTTGATGCAACCCTTTACTCCAATCAGAGGTACATTGGGATACTGCCCACAGTTGGTGATTATATCTTCCCTTAGTGCTCTGAGTGCACCATCTGATGTCTTATGAGGTAAGGGTAATCATTCTTTTAGCCCAGTTTCTTGACTGATGAGGATTCAAGAAAGCTTTTGTCTTTGGCAAGTGCCTCAATAACCAACAATAGAAGAGAGGTGCACAACATCTGACTAATCTTCCCCTCTGCTTCTCGTTCCTTTGATGCACTGAGTAGTAAAAATCCCCTAGCAAGGTGGGAACTGGATTCTTCGGAAAGAAGAGATGGATAGAATTCTTGCTTACAAACTTAGGCTCGTCTGCAAACAAGATGATACCATATATGCTAAAGGCCAAGAGAGCACAAACAGTGTCACACTTCCCTACTGCAGCATGGCTGGTGGCCTAAGTGATCAAGAAGTCCAAATGGAGGCCTGGGATTCCAACCTTGGTGGTCATATTCTGATCAATGATGGTGGTTTCTAAATACAGAGCCTTAGTGTAAACACCCCAAATTTGCCCTCACCCATTAACACCATGGCTTGTGATCATTTCATATGCATAAACACAATCATAACATCTCATACCACATTTTTGAGTCTCTGCATAGATTCAAAGTCATCTGCACCTAGGGTTTGTGATCTGAGCAATCCAAGAGCTTCTTGAGCCACTCCAAAGGCCATCAATCACTTCAAAGGGGTCCATGTATGTTCAAGTATCATATTATATCCTCTCAAAGTCAAGAATGCCAAAAAATCACAAGAACTGGGAATGGTATAGAAGCAGAGCCAGGCTTGACTGCACAGATGACCTAAAATTAGGGTTTTGGTTTCAGAGGCCATAACTCCAAATTTTTTGGTCATTCTTGTTTCTATTGGTCTCCATATGGTATAGGGAGTATGCATATCAATTTTCATGAAGAAATTCCATGGGGAAGTCATCTGATCAAGAGTTGACTTTTCAGACAAGTCAGTACAAAATCAGGGCATCTGAGGCCCCCAATGACCCAACCAAGGGGTGATCTTCATCATTTTGAGTGTATATGATCTTTATTTGATCATGGAAGAGGTTGGAAGTTCACAAAATTCAAGAATTTGAAGTTTTTGCAAAGTTGACTTTTTTGGGCAAGATTGACTTTTAATGAAATGTCATTTTATGCAACTTTTTCAACCCTTACTTTTTGATCCAAAAATGCTTCAAATGGAAAAACTTTGGTCATGAAAGTTGTAGATTAGATCTTTCCCTTTTCAAAAAGTACAAAAACATGACCTAATTCATTTTGGATCAAAAGTTATGGTGTGTCAAAGTTGGCAAAAATCACTAAATTTCAAGTTATGCACAAAATGGAAAACTTGCAAAATCTTGTACCAAAGGCATTTGTGACTTCTAATTGATGCCTAATCCATTTACAAACATAACACAAGTCTTAAAGTTCAGATTGAACCAAAGAGATCACATGTTTTATGGCCTTTGGAGCAAGATATTTTCATGGAAAGCAAAAGCAAGCAAGTTGCAAAACCAATGATAACATCTCATCCACTTGCTGCCTTGGTTGTTGAACTATCCTAGCCTTTCCCTCACACCATGCTGCGCAGCCCACACCCCTTGTACTTAGCCAAGACAAGACCCATGCTTCTCTTACACAAATTTGACAAATTGGCAAAAGTAGATACACCTATCACAAAAGGGCATGTCACATCTTCTGACCAATCAGCATTGTTTATACAAACTAATTGCAAGCCAAACAACATAACACACAAGCCTGAAACCAGCAAGAACACAACTTTCTCATTTTTCACTCTCAAAGCAAAAGCATTCGAAACTCTTCATACAAGCCACAAACACCTAAACAAACTTCACAGACCTTCTCAACTCATCATCCTGATCACAAAGAACCCCCCACCCTTGCCTGAAACTGCCTGAATCATAAACACGATTCCCACCTGAGCTTGAACAGAACTTGTTCAAACTCTCAAACCAGCCAACATAAACTCCTTCTAAGCATTCAGACATCATCAAGGGACCAAGAGAAGTGGATTGCATCAAGAGGAGAGGTCAGAAAGTTGCAAAGTTGAAAGCTTCGAAACTCAGGTAGCTCAAGAACTTTTTTTTCCAGAAATGATTTTTAAAGTTCCTAAGTTGTTCTTTGTAGTTCACTGATCACTCTGGTGCCTTTGGTTTTGAAAATGGTGGAGAGATGAGAGTTTAATCAGTCTCTGAAACTTTTTGCCCTAGGATTTGTTTGATTCGATTCAGCCAGTTTAGGAATGATAAATGTTGTTTGAATGGGGGTTTTAATTCGTTTTTGGATGGGGATCATTTTTGTTTAATTAGATTTCATTTTAGATGCGTTTAGAGAGAGTTTGAGGTTTGGAGTGAACGGAGAAGATGACCGGAACACTGTTCCGGTCACCTGAGGGTCATTAACGGCTGGATTAGGGTTAATTAATTAGGGTTAGTGAGTTTGAATGCTGGCCGTGGGATCTGGCACCAAGTCAATGCGCGCGTGTTTGAGTTTGAATGAGGGCCATCAGATTGTTTGACTTTTCTTTTTCAGCATTTAATTTCATTTTTATTTTCATATTATTTCATTTGTTTTCCACAATTTATTAAAAATAGCAAAACTTATTTAAAAATTCTGAAATTTTTTATACAAGTTATTATTTAATTTCAGAACACAAAAATATTTTCATTTTTAGCATTAAAAAAGTATTTTTAAATATTTAAAAGTTTATTTTTAATTAATTAATGAGAATTAATTAATTAAAAATACTTTAGGTATTTAAAAATCACCAAAAAATTCATGAAACATTTAAAAACATTTAGAGACATTGTCCAACCTTCAAACCAAATTTCTTTTTTGATCTTGATGCATTTTGAGAATTTTCCATGGAATTAAAATCATTTTGATGCATTATTTTGATCCAAACTTCCAAAAATCATTTCTGCCTAACCCTAAAGAGTTGGACTTTGATTCTTTTTGCATTGTGTTTAGCATATCATGTAGTTTGTGAGATTAAATGGCCATGATTTGATCTTTCATTTTCCATTTGTTTGATAATTTTCTTGTTAAGGAACCCTAAAACCCTAGAAAACTTAGGAAAATCATAACTTGAATTTGGTTAAGAGTTGGAACCTCTCCTTTGGGCAGTGGGTTAGTATAGGATTAGGGGTCCTTTGAGTGCATTTTCAATTTTTTGTATTGAAGTTTGCTTCTGATTTTGATTTGTGTTTGATGCTTTGATCATAAACCCTAATTTGGGCTTCCATATGCATCTATCTTGCATTTGCACTCATACCTTGACTTGCCATAGCATTTTATGCATCCATTTGATTCACTTGACATCTTAGGACATATTAGAAGCATGTTTGATCATTGCATCTTGCATTTGCCATGTTATATGCCATTTGCATTTCATAACTTTTCATGTATGTTCATGTGTCTTAACTTGTTTCACCTGCATCCATGAGCTTGTATGATCATCCCCATGTGTTGTCTCATGTTTGTAGCATCCCATAGCATCATTAACATCATGTATGTGCTTCTGGGTTTGTTTCTCATCATGCCATTTCATTCCATTTGGCATTGCATTGCATTTCTTTCACTAACTTTTCAGGTGGTAAGCTTTTTTTTTTGAGAAGTGAATTTGCCTTCACTTCTCATAACTTTCTCTTCATCTCTTTTATGCATCCATGCTGCATTTTGATTTGTGTTTGAGATTGAGCTTGCTCATTCTTTTTCTTCTTACTTTCTTTCCTCAAGTTACTTGACTTCTTAAATGAAGCAAGTTACTTTGCTTCTCCTGATCCTTTCATCTGCTTCCTAGTGGTTCCATTGAAGACTTCTCTTGTAAACTTCACAAACCTTAGAAACAACCAAGCATGACAATGATTAGGGTTTTGATTAGTCCCCCACTTAGTTTTACCTTTGTGTCTCATTGAGTCTTCTCTTCTCATCTCATAATCAGGGACTAAACCCTAAAGGCTTTAAGGCTTTGTGATTAAGCTTATGCCTGCATCCTTCTTTTAGGATGGAGTGTATAACTTTAATCCTAAGTGTTAAACCCTTAATGTGTTTAACTCCTTTAAACAATTCACTTAATAATCATCAAGACATCACACTTGTAACTTGGGCCTTGCATTAGGGTTCTAATTCTTCCTTAATTGGTTAAGAAGGACTAACCCTAGTGTTAATGGACAAGTCCCCCTCAAGTTGTCTTACAAACCATAAAATTCACTTCATCATCTCACCATTAAATAAAATCCACTTAATCAAAGGCTTGTTCTGTCATGAGTTTAATCCCTAATCATGGATTAAGTTGAGGAGCTTTCCTCAGCTTAAACACCCTCATCTATTATCCTTCTATTAGGATGGTGTAATGAGTCTGTTTAATCCCTGATTATGGCTTAACCTCATTACTCAATACTAAACAAAAAACACCAAAAACATCTAAATAATCACAAGTAGGTTAATGATCTTAATCCTGCATCAAAGGTGATTAAGTGTGAGAATCTGACTTCACACTTAAGGTATTCTCATTACCCCTAATCAGAGGGAAGATGTGATGAGTTTACTAACCCATTGGTTTAGGCTTAAGCTCATTAACTTATGACAAACTTTCAAAAGCAATAAAAGACTGAAAATACAAAAACAAACAATAATCGTCTCCTCCGGGATTCTTTTCTCATCATCCTCACTCATAAACGAGAATTTGCTTCTTCCGTCTAATGCAAGACAGTTTGCATCTGTGCCAGATAGATCATACACTTGAGCATAGACAAGCAGGCAGTTCACAAGTCAATTCATCTTTCAGTCTCTTTGGGTCGAACTACGGTGTTCTGACTTCCTCATTGCACGAGAGGATACGTAGGCATAACTTAACAGTTATCGAACAAAAGTCTCTGTATATTCCCCCCCTTTTCAGCATCATTCTTTAAGCCTCATGATCTTGAGCATTTTATTCTTGTTCTCACACTGACACCTCACTCATACACTACACTTCTTTTACACTGACACCTGTACATCCTTTTCCAGCTTCCTATACACAAATTGCACTGACACTACCCCTTTAAAACACAAATCTTTTAAGCGTGGATCCCGCCGAGTACGACGGACAATCTGGGTGCTAATACCTTCCCAGGCTGTAACCAACCCTCTTTCTCAGTCTCTCTGGTTCGCAACCGTCTTATCCATATCTTTCTAGGTCTATGCAGCATTACCTTTCCTCCGGGATAAAAATGCCTAGCTGGCGACTCTTTTCTTCTCCAGTGAGTTCACTGCTGTGTGTTCTCATTGTCCCTCTCGCCGACCGTTCGCGTCTGTACCTTTATTTGGGCCATTCCCCATTTATCGGGAGCGACAGCTTGGCGACTCTGCTGGGGACCCTTATACTGCAACCAGGGCTTCTGGTTCTTTTTGTGGGTTCCTCCTAGCGCTTGATTGATTTGTGTTTACTGGGGTGTTATGTGCTATTTGTGTTTGTGTATTTGTTTTATTTTTGCTTTATGTACAGTTACTTTATTGCTTTCTCTATAGTTTTGCATATATCATACTGTCATACTGTGCTGGCTGGATCTGTTTTGTTGCTTTGATGGGTGGGTGTTTTACTGAGAGTTAAGGTCCTATACCTGGGACCTGAGTGACACCTAGGCTAGAGTGGTTCATGTTCTTTCCCATTCCATCTCGGTCTGGTGCGGGAATATGAAACACGGTTCAGATATGGGTTTCTTCTTGAGAACTCTGTGTTGCAGATTTCCTGCAGTACTAGGGCTATCTGGGAAGCCTGCTAAGTCTGGATGACCTTTAGTATTGACCTTCAGAAACTGAGGTGAATTAGAGGAGGAACTTTTATGGTTATTGTAAACACTGTACCTCCGGGTTAGAAGTGTTTACACTTCTCATAACTGATCCAAGTCTGAGGATCCTTGTTTTAGAACATCACCTGTGAGGGGGTTAGGCTGTTTACAGGTTTGCAGGTACCCTTGACCTCAGCATACCCTGTTACTTTGTTTGATTAAGAGTACTCCATGTTGGAACAGTTCTTGTGATTTTTAACCTTGGACATGTGACTCTTTATTTGAGTCCCCCACCTTGGTTACTGGACTTATGAACCTCCATCTGGATTTCTTGAACACATATGGACCTATATCAGAGCAGTTAATCAGATCCAGCTCAGTCACAAACCCTTGCATATCATTTGCATACATCCTCATTGCATCATTTTGACATGTGTTATTTGTTTTTCAGGGTATCCATCCTATCATTTTGGCTTGGTTTTGACCCCTTCTTCAGCTTAGACCTGTCTTCATCAGCACTTGCTTCAGCTATCAGCCACTTGCTTCAGTCACTTGCATCCTCAGTCTCAGCCTATCAGTGGCCCATCTTTAGTGTTGTCCTCAGTCATCATCATCAGCACCCATTCTTCAGCAACATGGCACCTAAGAAAAGTAACATCTCCTACCACTTCTTTGAGCCTGAGCTAGCTAGCATCAGGAGGATTCAGACCCTGATTACTCCAGACCATATACCATATTTCAGAGAACATTATGGAGGAATCCTTGATGTGGTATTAGATTTGGACCCTTCACAGAGGAGCTTGATACATACTTGCCTGCAGTTCTATGATCCCCCTCTGAGGTGCTTCACATTTCAGAATTTTCAGTTGGGACCCTTGCTGGAGGAGTATTCATCATTGGCTGGTGTGCCCATCAGGGGTGGAATCCCTTTCAACCCTGAGATGGCCTTCCCAAGTAATGAGGAGATAGCCAAAGCATTACATCTGGAACCAGTTTTGATTGGGCAGAACTTGACATCTAAAGCTGGAATCTCTGGTTTTCATCTGGATTTCTTGACTTCTCAGGCTAGTCTGAAGGCTTCCTTGGGGGAGTGGAAGGAAGTTTGTGCTCTGTTGGCCCTTAGCATATATGGGGTCATACTTTTTGCAGATGAGCCAAGATTTGTCAGCAAGAATGCAGTTCATCTTTTCATCCTGAGAAACCCAGTGCCCACCTTACTGGGAGATCTTTACTACTCAGTCCATCAAAGGAATGAAAAGCAAAGGGGGAGATTAGTGAGATGCTGTGCACCTTTGTTCCATACTTGGCTGCTCAAGCATTTGCCAAAGACTGATGCATTCTTGAACCCTCACCAGCAGAAGAACTGGGCTAAGAGGCTTGTTGCTCTAACCTCAGATGACATCAGATGGTGTACTCAGAGCACCAAGGGCAGAGACATCATTACAAGTTGTGGGCAATTTCCCAATGTGCCTCTGATTGGAGTGAAGGGTTGCATCAACTACAACCCTCTGCTGTTCAAAAGACAACTGGGCTATGCATTGGTCCATCCTCCTAGAGCACAGGATCTGACTGAGACCCTTTATGTTGAAATCAAGCCTAATCTGGCTATTGTCAGGCAAGCATCCTGGGCCTGGGACAATGTGCAGACTAAGGGGGTAACCATTCTTGGAAGATGCAATAATGTAGCCTCAGCCCAGTACTATGAGTGGTCTCATGCCAGGGCTCAAATTTCTGGAATGCCCTTCACTATTGAAGATATGCCTGGACCCTCCACAGCACCACCTCCAGCAACTGTCAGCTTAGAGGAGTTTGAGAAATTGAAAGAGAGAAATGAGAAGTTAACTCAAGCTCTACAGAAGACCCTCTGGGAGAGGAGTGATGGTAGATTGGATATTGAGAGGCTAGAAAAGCTGAAGGTGGAGCATTTGGCTAGAATTGAGAAGTCGGAAGATTACATTAAGAAGTCTAGGGCTGGAGAACAGATCTTGAAGAATGCCTGCAAGGAAGCTCAGTTCCAGAAGGCCAGGACTGATTTATATCTAAAGGAGAGTCAGGCTAGGTGGGTCAGGATCACCGAAGCCCGTACTCAGGAGGACAAAAGAACTCAGGATAAGATGGAGCAGATGGAAGCTAGTGCAAAAGAGCAACAGGAAGCCCTGGCAGCAGCCCAGAGGGAGATCTCAGAGTTGAGGATTAGAGCTGGAGTGAAGAGGTCAAAGGACCAGAGTCAGCACAAGAAGCTAACTGCAGCTATGGCCACAAGGAATCTCCTTATCAGGAATCTTACAGAGCGTCCAGCTGATCCTGTGACTGAAGCACTTCTCAAGGAGGTTCAGGAGGATGAATTTGGCCTTGGTGTTTGACCTTTTGCTTGTTGTTGTTTCCATTTTATGTACTTTTCTTCATGTTGTATTTTTGACCCCTCAGAGGGCTTGTATTGTAAAAGAAACAAACTATGTATCATTTACCTTGTTGTAATATATATGTTGGTCTGTTTCATCTGATTTCTTCAAGCAAGTATCTCCTTCAGGGGTCTGGAAAGGTCAAAACCAAGTACCAAGCCGGATACCTTGGAAACAAATAGGCACACTGCATTGCATACTAACCTTTTGTTCTGTTTTGTAGGTTTTTGTTTTATTGTTGCTAACTCTGTTGTGATCTCAGGAATTATTGCTCGACGTCGAGGGTTTCCACTCAACCGTCCACACAGATACCCCACCCACAACAATCTTCCGGGCATACAGATGGATCAAATGCAGCAGGACCTTACAGAGGTCAGGAATCAAATGACCAACGAGAGGTTGGAAATGAGGAATCAAATGACACAGTTTATGGAGGTGATGAACAACATGGCTCAAAGCCAGGAGAGGTTAAGAGCACTGGTGGAAGGGAGAAACCAGGAAGACCATCAGCCAGGGACTGCTGGGACAAGCAACAATGAAAGAGTCCAACCTCATGTCAATCCCCCAGTCTTTGGACCCCACCAGCATCCAGAGATCAACATCCCTGTCAATATACAAGGGACTGCCACAGCAGGGAGGGTACTGCAAGAAGATCCCCAGGAAGATCAGTTCACAGTGATGGGAGCTGGGGAGGAAGCCTATGACAGAAGGCTGGATGAGATAACTGAGAAATTAAGATCCTTAGAGTCGCAAAACTCTTTGGGTTTTGATGTTATGGATATGGGCTTGGTAGACGGGGTCAGGATTCCCCACAAATTTAAACCACCGTGCTTTGAGAAGTATAATGGGACTTCCTGTCCCCGGACCCATCTACAATCTTTTCTGGGGAGGCTGAAGGCCTATACCATGGACGAAAAGCTATGGATGTTCTATTTTGAGGATAGCTTAACTGGAGCATCGAGGGAATGGTACTCCCACTTGACAAGAGCAACCATTAGAGGCTGGAAGGACCTGGCAGAGGCCTTTATCAGACAGTACCAGTACAACTTAGATATGTCACCCAACAGGACCCTCCTAATGGGAATGTCACAGTCGTCTAGAGAAAGTTTCCGAGAGTATGCTCAAAGATGGAGACAGCTTGCTGCTGCTGTCCAGCCACCTATGTCAGAGAGGGAGATGGCTGATATGTTTATGAACACCCTCCAGGGGACTTACATTGATAGGCTAGCTGCCTTCTCATCTACCAGCTTTGCAGATGTAGTCATAGCCGGGGAGAGAATTGAAAGCCTATTGAAGATGGGTAAGATCTCAGACAACGGTGCAAGCTCATCCAGTAACACAAGAAAGCCTTTTGCAGGCCCAAGAAGAACTGGTGAGACCAATGCTATCCACACCAACAGGGGCAGGCCCCAATATGTTCATAGGTCTGTGGCAGCAGTCACCATTCCCGCTCCAGCTCATCCACAACCAGCTTATCAACCACCGCAACAAAATTATCAGCAACAACCTCAGTACCAGCAGCAAACTCAGTATCCTCCGAGAAATTACAACAACAGCAACACCAACAACAACAATCAGCAGAGACCGTTCCAACAGAGGCCCTCTCAGGCCAATAGGGTGATCGATCCGATCCCTATGCCCTATGCCACATTACTGCCACAACTCTTGAAACTCAACCTAGTTGAGTTAAGGACATTGGCCCCTCCAGATCCTAACAGTTTGCCCAGAAATTACGACGCCAGCGCCAGATGTGCCTTTCACTCAAATGCACCTGGTCATAGTACAGAAAAGTGCAGGGCTTTGCACATGAAAGTACAGGATCTAGTGGATTCCAAGGCTTTAAACTTTGCACCACCACCAAATGTCAACAAGAACCGTATGCCACACCATGGTGGTCCCCGAATCAATGCTATTGAAGAAGACAAGCCGTCTTACTTGATAACCAGTGTGGGTCAGATTCGGACACCGTTGGTAGAGATCAAAGCTCAGCTCCTCGAATGTCAAATGTTCCCAGGATGTGAGCTAGGGTGTGCTTACTGCAACATTTCAGTGAATGGTTGCGATAACTTGAGGGATGGCATAGATGGACTCATTCAGAGTGGCCTGCTCCAAATCACCACATCAATTCCTACCAATCCAGCAATCTCCTTAACAACGGCTCCAGAACCTCCTACAACTGCAACAACCATTGTTCCAGACAACTCTTCGGCTTCATCAACAAATTTTTCATCCGTCATCTCAACTGATCAGATATCAACAAACTTTCCTTCTACAACTTCAGCGCCACTTCATTTTGAATCTCCTACAACAACAACACCCATCCTCCCAACAATGTCTCCTACAACATCAGCAGCAAACCATGAATATGTCTCCACAGTTACGATTTATTATGATCCTGAAAATGATTCTGCCTACAACTCACAAAGTGCTACTCCTATCAGAGCACCAGTCACAATATATTATGATCCACAGACTATCACAGTCCCTTCTGCAGCTGCCATCAGTCCAGTCACTGTCACAGTACCTGGACCAGTACCTTATGAAAGCAGTAATGCCATCCCTTGGCATTACGGCTCTGATTTATACTGCGAAGGACAGAAAATCACTTTTGAATCATCAACTTCTGCACCGCAAATAGACAATGTGGGGGGAGGCGGAGGCTTCACTCGAAGCGGACGTCTCTTCGCCCCGCAAATTCAAAGACCCACGGCCGAAGCAGAAGCTGCTGCCAAGGCAAAAGGGAAGAGCATGGTGCAAGAAGAGCAGGTTGTTAGAGAAACTTTGAAAACACCTTTCGATCAAGAAGTTGATGAGTTCATGAGAATCATCAAGAAAAGTGATTACAAAATAGTGGACCAGCTTCACCAGACGCCTTCCAAGATCTCCATTCTATCATTGCTTATGTGCTCCGAAGCTCATCGAAACGCTCTACTCAAAGTCTTGCACGCAGCTTATGTGCCAGAAGAGATCACCGTCAATCAGTTGGAAGCTGTGGTTGGAAATGTTAAAGCTAGCAATGGACTAGGATTCACCAACACTGATTTGACTTCGGAAGGCCGCAATCATAACAAAGCCTTGCACATTACCATGGAATGTAAAGGTGCAGTCCTCTCCCATCTGCTGGTAGACACAGGGTCATCCCTCAATGTCTTACCTAAAAAGGCCCTTGTGAAGCTGGAATATGAAGGATTGGCATTGCGACCTAGTAACTTGGTAGTGAGAGCTTTCGACGGTTCTAAGAGATCAGTTCTGGGAGAAATTGAGTTGCCTGTAACGATTGACCCACAAACTTTCAAAACGACCTTCTACGTGATGGACATTCAGCCTGCCTACAGCTGTTTGTTGGGTAGACCATGGATTCATGCCGCTGGCGCAGTAACGTCTACCCTTCACCAGAAGTTAAAATTTGAGTGGGAAGGTCAAGTCGTTACTATCTGTGGAGAGGAGGATATATTTGTTAGCCATCTGGCTACTTATAAATACATTGAGATGGATGGGGAGATCCACGAGACGATGAGTCAAGGGTTTGAGGCCCTGAATGTTAATGAAACCTCTGCTGTACTTGGGACCTCTATGACATCCTACCAACAAGCCCGGAAGGTGGTGGAAGAAGGAAACGCTCAAGGCTGGGGCAAACTGTTGCCTGTGGAGAAGAAAGAAGATAGGTTTGGGTTGGGTTACAAACCAACTCAAGATGATCAAACAGAGGCTGCCAAGAAGCCCAACTTTGTTAGTGGGGGGATGCTCACCCCTGATGCTATCAACAACTTGGAAGACGAGCTGGAAGAAGAACGCAACCTGGAAAGCTGGATTCGTCCAAAGATCCCGGGGAGCAGTATCTCAAACTGGTCTTCCCAGGAAATTATAAGAGTTACTCATGCAGAGTAATTATTATTTCCTGTATTTTTATAGCATGCATCAAAGTCTTGCATCTTGCCCAAGATGACAAGACTCATTTTGTAATCGGGCCATCTATACTTTTTGTGCAACAAGATTAATCAATGAAATATCAGACATCTTTTTGCAAATGAGTCTTTTTCTTTTCCGCTCACTGTTTTTCCATTTTTCTTTTTGTACAAAAAATAAATGGCGATGTTTTCAAAATGACAACTTTATTTCACTTTTCTAAACGAGATTAAAATCAATCACTAAAATGAACAAACTGAACCCTTGCAGAGAGTGCCTTCCAGACTGCACCGACAACAACACGACTATGACTTTGTATGACTTTGACAATCCGATCAATCAAGCTGATGAAGGGGTTGAAGAAGATTATGAGCTTCCTGAAGAGCTAGCCAGATTGTTGAGACAAGAGGAGAAGTTTATCACTCCTCATCAGGAGGAGGTGGAAACGATTAATCTTGGTACGGATGAAGATGTGAAAGAGGTTAAAATCGGGGCCGGCTTACAAGACTCAGTGAAGAAACAACTGATTGACCTGCTTCAAGAGTATGTGGATGTGTTTGCTTGGTCTTACCAGGATATGCCCGGGTTGGATACCGACATTGTTATGCACAAGCTGCCTTTAAGAGAAGAATGCCCACCGGTCAAACAAAAACTGCGTCGTACTCGCCCAGATATGGCAATGAAGATTAAAGAGGAGGTGCAAAAGCAGTGGGACGCCGGGTTCCTTGCTGTAACTAGCTATCCACCGTGGGTTTCTAATATAGTACCTGTGCCTAAGAAAGACGGCAAAGTAAGAATGTGTGTCGACTACCGGGATCTGAACAGAGCCAGCCCGAAGGATGATTTCCCATTACCTCACATTGACGTATTGGTTGATAATACGGCTCAGTTTTCGGTATTCTCCTTCATGGACGGATTTTCAGGATACAATCAGATTAAGATGTCACCTGAAGACATGGAGAAGACAACCTTCATCACCCCCTGGGGCACGTTCTGTTACAAGGTGATGCCGTTCGGATTGAAAAATGCTGGTGCAACATATCAACGGGCTATGGTAACGTTATTCCACGATATGATCCATAAAGAAATCGAGTGTTATGTGGATGACATGATTGCCAAGTCCCTTACCGAAGAAGACCACTTGGTAAACCTGCTGAAGTTATTCAAGCGTCTGAGGAAGTACCAACTGAAGCTGAACCCCAACAAGTGCACATTCGGGGTGAGATCCGGTAAGCTGCTGGGATTTATTGTAAGCGAGAAAGGGATTGAGGTTGACCCTGATAAAGTCAAAGCCATTCAAGAAATGCCTGCACCAAAAACTGAGAAAGAAGTTCGAGGGTTTCTGGGTAGATTGAACTACATTTCAAGGTTCATATCTCACCTTACTGCAACCTGTGAACCTTTGTTCAAGCTGTTAAGAAAGGAACAAACGGTCAGGTGGAATGAAGACTGCCAAAAGGCTTTTGACAAGATCAAAGAGTACTTGCAAGAACCACCAATCCTTATGCCTCCAGTTGAAGGAAGACCTCTGATAATGTACTTGACAGTATTAGAAGAGTCGATGGGGTGTGTGCTGGGCCAGCATGACGAGTCTGGTCGAAAAGAGTATGCAATATACTACCTGAGCAAAAAGTTTACCGACTGTGAACAACGTTATTCACTGCTCGAGAAAACTTGTTGTGCTTTAGCGTGGGCTGCTCGCCGACTGAGACAGTATATGTTGACCCACACTACTTTGTTGATATCCAAAATGGACCCAGTTAAGTACATATTTGAGAAGCCAGCTCTTACCGGACGGGTTGCAAGATGGCAGATGATTCTCACAGAATATGACATCCAGTACACCTCTCAGAAAGCCATCAAGGGCAGTGTATTGTCTGAATATCTTGCTGAGCAACCTATTGATGACTACCAGCCTATGAGATTTGACTTCCCTGATGAAGACATCATGTTCATAAAAGCAAAAGATCATGAAGAGCCTGTTCACACTGAAGGGCCTGACCCGGAGGAAGAATGGACTATGATGTTTGATGGGGCTGTTAACATGAATGGTCGTGGTGTTGGTGCAGTGCTCATTACACCTAAGGGAGTTCACATGCCTTTCTCGGCAAAGCTCACCTTCAACTGCACTAACAACGAAGCTGAATACGAAGCTTGCATTATGGGCCTTGAGGAAGCCATTGACCTCAGGATCAAGACATTAACCGTATTCGGGGATTCAGCTCTGGTAGTTAATCAAACCAACGGCAAATGGTACACACACCAGGACCATCTGATACCTTACAGGGATTATACAAGGAGGTTATTGACTTTCTTTACAACGGTCAAGCTTGAGTATATCCCCCGGGACGAGAATCAGTTTGCAGATGCTTTGGCTACCATTTCATCCATGATCAAAGTTCAAGCTGCCAACTTTGTGCCTCGGATTTCAGTGTCCAGACTCGACAGACCAGCATATGTATTTGCAGCAGATATTGTCAGAGATGATAAGCCTTGGTTCCATGACATCAAGTGCTTCTTGGAGGATCAAACATACCCACCTGGGGCATCTTCCAATGATAAGAAGACTTTGAGAAGGCTTGCTGGTAGTTTCTTCCTGAATACTGATGGTTCCCTATACAAGAGAAACTTTGATATGGTACTCCTCAGATGCGTTGATAGAACAGAAGCAGACTTGTTGATGCACGAGGTGCACGAAGGATCTTTTGGTACCCATGCAGGAGGGCATGCCATGGCTAAGAAATTGCTAAGATCAGGCTATTACTGGATCACAATGGATGCCGACTGTTGTGCCTATGCCAGAAAATGCCACAAATGCCAGATCTATGCAGATAAGGTGCATGCGCCTCCTAATCCTCTGAACATAATGTCTTCACCATGGCCCTTTGCTATGTGGGGCATTGACATGATTGGCAAGATTGAGCCGACTGCTTCAAACGGCCACAGATTCATCCTGGTCGCCATTGACTATTTCACCAAGTGGGTTGAAGCAGCCTCATATGCAAATGTTACAAGGCAAGTGGTAGCCAGATTTCTGAAGAGAGATATCATCTGTCGATACGGAGTTCCCGAGCGAATCATTACTGATAATGGTTCCAACTTGAACAACAAGATGATGGCTGAATTATGCCGGGACTTCAAGATCCAACACCACAATTCTTCTCCTTACAGGCCAAAGATGAACGGCGCTGTTGAGGCAGCTAATAAGAATATCAAGAAGATTGTGCAAAAGATGGTAGTCACCTATAAAGACTGGCATGAAATGCTACCATTTGCCTTGCATGGGTACCGCACGTCAATCAGAACATCCACTGGGGCAACACCGTATCAGCTTGTGTATGGTATGGAGGCAGTCCTACTTGTTGAAGTTGAATTACCCTCTCTACGGGTATTGATGGATGTTAAGCTGAACGAAGCAGAATGGGTTCGGTCCCGATTCGAACAACTGAGTCTGATTGAAGAGAAAAGATTGGCTGCAATCTGCCATGGGCAGCTATATCAGAAAAGAATGAAGAGAGCCTTCGATCAGAAAGTCAGGCACCGAGAGTACCAAGTAGGAGATCTTGTGTTGAAGAGAATCCTCCCTCCTCATACAGACCACAGGGGCAAATGGACTCCAAATTATGAAGGACCATTTGTTGTAAAGAAAGTTTTCTCTGGTGGAGCACTGATGCTCAGCACCATGGATGGTGAAGATTTCCCGTCCCCTGTGAATTCAGATGCAGTTAAAAAATACTTCGCGTAAAAATGACCCGCTGGACATAAAAACAGAATGAAAGGTCCAGGCAAAAATAGGGCATCCCGGCGAGTCAAAAACAGAATAAAAGACTCGGGCAAAAATAAGGGGAAAATAAATAAAAAAATGTGCACCCACTGAGTTGAAAAGCCACATTGGACAGCTCAGGCAAAAATGCGTATCCCGATGGATTGAAAACCCGAAAGGGCGATCCATGCAAAATAAGGGAATAAGCGAACAACTGCACTCTGAGTTCGTCTGTATCACTTACAACTCGGTAAGCGTCAGAAGGATCAAGCTTCTGTCAGAATCAACCTTCTTCCGAAAGCAAGACGAGAAGAACGTCAAAAGTCATACGAGTCATAGCAAGAGGGAAGCTCCTTCGAAGTGTCATCAACATTGCCAGCATTTTGTTTCTCAATTTGTAACAATCTCCTCATTTCAGGAGATATGTTTCCTTGACTGTATCTTGCCAATTCAGGGCACATGAATTAATAAAATCAGATTTTTCAGTCATGTTTCGTCTTGTACATTTTTGTTTGCAAAGAATGTCTGATGTCTTAAGAAAAACTGATTGCATAAATATAGATGTTATCTTTAAAGATAAAGAAATAAAACACGTGCTTGCAGGGAATATACTTACTCTCAGAAGTGTATAACTCCTATGACGGAATCCGGTAAGGGATACCTCAGGATTACTTGTGCGTTTCTCTGTCTTTTCAGGATTGCAGGTATTCCAAAAACGAAGTATGGGGCATGGAAGCTTCACCCCAGCAAGCTGGCAAATCAACACTCACTCAGTCGTGACACTCAAAGTACTTTCTCCCCAGCTGAGTTGCCACTTGTTGCTTCTCCCAGCCGAGTTTCTAACCATTCTTCCTCAGTCAAGTACAAAATGACAGGGAACCATCTCCCCCACAGAGTTTCAGCCTCTATCCAGGAGAGCAATACACGAAGGAGTCACAACAGAGTGAAGAAAGCTTCTACAAACCCCAGCTGGGTCCCCCAATTTATAGGAATAGGTCTATCATTGGCCCATTTCCCCAAGCAGAATCTTTTCACCAGATCTACCAATGATCTCATCCCCAGCTGGGATATTCACTTCAGACAGATCGACCAGAGATCTTCACAGCAATGGGATCCGAACCTCGGATTGGTATCTTTTGCATAATCATAGCATTCGCATCATATTCACCAAACAAAGCGTAGCATTCCGTCTTAAGAACGGAGCATTACGGAAAAAATCAAACATATAGCATAATCATAAGCCATGTTTTGAATCGAACACTCGTGAATAATGACAATCCATCAGTATACAGAAAACATCCCCCAGAGTCCCCAGCAAAAAAAAAACAGTTGCCTCATATTCACAAGCACCGGTATATACTCCTTTTGACACCCGTCCGTGTCACATCCCCAGCAGAAAGCCAAAGACACTCTCTTTGCACTCACAAATACTTATGTATATACATTTCCTTGACAACCGTCCATGTCATTTTCCCAGCACAGTAATGTAAACACTTTGTATACCAGATACTTGTTTATACTATACTTTTCTCCTTTTGACACTCGTCCGTGTCACTCTACCCAGCAGGTTGAACACTCATACTACTCATACTCATACAGATACTCGTCCGTATCTTGTATATACCAGTTATATCCCCACAGATTCGACACTCGTCCGTGTTCTTTGTTAACCAGTTGATACTCGTCCGTATCATCATCTCAGAACATGCGTCAAGCGTTTGTTTCTACTTGATACTCGTCCGTATCATAATCTTAAGGATGCTCGTCCGCATCTTTAATCCATACACTGCATCAAACACTGTGTCTTCTTGAATGTAGATACTCGTCTGTGTCTACTATTCCCCAGAAGAATTCTTTCAGATTCGATACTCGTCCGTGTTCGTTGTTAACCCGTTGATACTCGTCCGTATCATCATCTCTGAACATGTGTCAGTACTTGTTTCTACCTGATACTCGTCCGTATCATAGCCTTAAGGATGCTCGTCCGCATCTTTAATCTATACACATCTAAACACTTATACCTTTTGTTTTCTTGGATGTAAACACTCGTCCGTGTTTACTATTCCCCAGTAGATAGTCAACAAAGCAAATTTTCCTTTATCTGACATTCGTCCTATGATAAACCTTGAGAGCAGCCGTACCCTGCTAGGTGGTCGTCCTCCACCTCTTGATGGTCGTCCTCCGTCATGCTCATCCGATGGCCGTCCCCATCGTTGACCTTTTTATCCGGCATTCGTCTTATGTCGCGATATTTTCGGCAGCCGTCCCCTGCTAGGTGGTCGTCCTCCACCTCTTGATGATCGTCCTTCATCATTTTATCCAATGGCCGTCCCCATTGTTGATTTTGGTTATCTGACATTCGTCCTATGTCATGACATACCCTGAGAGCAGCCGTCCCCTGCTAGGTGGTCGTCCTCCACCTCTTGATGGTCGTCCTCCATCATGCTCATCCGATGGCCGTCCCCATCGTTGACCTTTTATCCGGCATTCGTCCTATGTCGCGATACTTTTCGGCAGCCGTACCCTGCCAGGTGGTCGTCCTCCACCTTAGATGACCGTCCCTCACCTTAACCCTTGCAGAGCAGCCGTCCCCTACTAGGTGATCGTCCTTCACCTTTGATGACCGTACCTCATCATCTGTTTATTTCATTTATTCTTTAACCCGATGGCCGTCCCCATCGTGGTCCCTTTTCTTTTTAGCCCGATGGCCGTCCCCATCGTTGGTTACATTACTTTATGAACTTGATGGCCGTCCCCGTCATGTTTCATTAATCCCCAGAGAATTTTACAACTTTACTTGATGGCCGTCCCCGTCATAATTATTTTTCTCCCCAGCATGTCGGCCGTCCCTGTCATCGCTTTATTTCCCGCACTTTTCCCAGCATGTCGGCCGTCCCCGTCATTGCTCTTTCCCAGCAGTCGTCCTCTGCTCGACGGTCGTCCTCCGTCACCCATACTTTACTATATACTTTATTTTCTTTTACAATCTTTATCCCTTTTCTTCTTCATTCTGTGAGTGCAAATTTTGGATTGTCTTTGGTATTCAACCACAAGTTATCTTGTTTGCCTGATAAGCCGTCGCTTACATCCTGCACAGCTAACTCATGTTTGAATAGGGGCAGCTGTAAACACCCCAAATTTGCCCTCACCCATTCACACCATGTCTTGTGATCATTTCATATGCATAAACACAATCATAACATCTCATACCACATTTTTGAGTCTCTGCATAGATTCAAAGTCATCTGCACCTAGGGTTTGTGATCTGAGCAATCCAAGAGCTTCTTGAGCCACTCCAAAGGCCATCAATCACTTCAAAGGGGTCCATGTATGTTCAAGTATCATATTATATCCTCTCAAATTCAAGAATGCCAAAAAATCACAAGAACTGGGAATGGTATAGAAGCAGAGCCAGGCTTGACTGCACAGATGACCTAAAATTAGGGTTTTGGTTTCAGAGGCCATAACTCCAAATTTTTTGGTCATTCTTGTTTCTATTGGTCTCCATATGGTATAGGGAGTATGCATATCAATTTTCATGAAGAAATTCCATGGGGAAGTCATCTGATCAAGAGTTGACTTTTCAGACAAGTCAGTACAAAATCAGGGCATCTGAGGCCCCCAATGACCCAACCAAGGGGTGATCTTCATCATTTTGAGTGTATATGATCTTTATTTGATCATGGAAGAGGTTGGAAGTTCACAAAATTCAAGAATTTGAAGTTTTTGCAAAGTTGACTTTTTTGGGCAAGATTGACTTTTAATGAAATGTCATTTTATGCAACTTTTTCAACCCTTACTTTTTGATCCAAAAATGCTTCAAATGGAAAAACTTTGGTCATGAAAGTTGTAGATTAGATCTTTCCCTTTTCAAAAAGTACAAAAACATGACCTAATTCATTTTGGATCAAAAGTTATGGTGTGTCAAAGTTGGCAAAAATCACTAAATTTCAAGTTATGCACAAAATGGAAAACTTGCAAAATCTTGTACCAAAGGCATTTGTGACTTCTAATTGATGCCTAATCCATTTACAAACATAACACAAGTCTTAAAGTTCAGATTGAACCAAAGAGATCACATATTTTATGGCCTTTGGAGCAAGATATTTTCATGGAAAGCAAAAGCAAGCAAGTTGCAAAACCAATGATAACATCTCATCCACTTGCTGCCTTGGTTGCTGAACTATCCTAGCCTTTCCCTCACACCATGCTGCGCAGCCCACACCCCTTGTACTTAGCCAAGACATGACCCATGTTTCTCTTACACAAAGTTGACAAATTGGCAAAAGTAGATACACCTATCACAAAAGGGCATGTCACATCTTCTGACCAATCAGCATTGTTTATACAAACTAATTGCAAGCCAAACAACATAACACACAAGCCTGAAACCAGCAAGAACACAACTTTCTCATTTTTCACTCTCAAAGCAAAAGCATTCGAAACTCTTCATACAAGCCACAAACACCTAAACAAACTTCACAGACCTTCTCAACTCATCATCCTGATCACAAAGAACCCCTCACCCTTGCCTGAAACTGCCTGAATCATAAACACGATTCCCACCTGAGCTTGAACAGAACTTGTTCAAACTCTCAAACCAGCCAACATAAACTCCTTCTAAGCATTCAGACATCATCAAGGGACCAAGAGAAGTGGATTGCATCAAGAGGAGAGGTCAGAAAGTTGCAAAGTTGAAAGCTTCGAAACTCAGGTAGCTCAAGAACTTTTTTTCCAGAAATGATTTTTAAAGTTCCTAAGTTGTTCTTTGTAGTTCACTGATCACTCTGGTGCCTTTGGTTTTGAAAATGGTGGAGAGATGAGAGTTTAATCAGTCTCTGAAACTTTTTGCCCTAGGATTTGTTTGATTCGATTCAGCCAGTTTAGGAATGATAAATGTTGTTTGAATGGGGGTTTTAATTCGTTTTTGGATGGGGATCATTTCTGTTTAATTAGATTTCATTTTAGATGCGTTTAGAGAGAGTTTGAGGTTTGGAGTGAACGGAGAAGATGAACGGAACACTGTTCCGGTCACCTGAGGGTCATTAACGGCTGGATTAGGGTTAATTAATTAGGGTTAGTGAGTTTGAATGCTGGCCGTGGGATCTGGCGCCAAGTCAATGCGCGCGTGTTTGAGTTTGAATGAGGGCCATCAGATTGTTTGACTTTTCTTTTTCAGCATTTAATTTCATTTTTATTGTCATATTATTTCATTTGTTTTCCACAATTTATTAAAAATAGCAAAACTTATTTAAAAATTCTGAAATTGTTTATACAAGTTATTATTTAATTTCAGAACACAAAAATATTTTTATTTTCATTTTTAGCATTAAAAAAGTATTTTTAAATATTTAAAAGTTTCTTTTTAATTAATTAATGAGAATTAATTAATTAAAAATACTTTTAGGTATTTAAAAATCACCAAAAAATTCATGAAACATTTAAAAACATTTAGAGACATTGTCCAACCTTCAAACCAAATTTCTTTTTTGATCTTGATGCATTTTGAGAATTTTCCATGGAATTAAAATCATTTTGATGCATTATTTTGATCCAAACTTCCAAAAATCATTTCTGCCTAACCCTAAAGAGTTGGACTTTGATTCTTTTTGCATTGTGTTTAGCATATCATGTAGTTTGTGAGATTAAATGGCCATGATTTGATCTTTCATTTTCCATTTGTTTGATAATTTTCTTGTTAAGGAACCCTAAAACCCTAGAAAACTTAGGAAAATCATAACTTGAATTTGGTTAAGAGTTGGAACCTCTCCTTTGGGCAGTGGGTTAGTATAGGATTAGGGGTCCTTTGAGTGCATTTTCAATTTTTTGTATTGAAGTTTGCTTCTGATTTTGATTTGTGTTTGATGCTTTGATCATAAACCCTAATTTGGGCTTCCATATGCATCCATCTTGCATTTGCACTCATACCTTGACTTGCCATAGCATTTTATGCATCCATTTGATTCACTTGACATCTTAGGACATATTAGAAGCATGTTTGATCATTGCATCTTGCATTTGCCATGTTATATGCCATTTGCATTTCATAACTTTTCATGTATGTTCATGTGTCTTAACTTGTTTCACCTGCATCCATGAGCTTGTATGATCATCCCCATGTGTTGTCTCATGTTTGTAGCATCCCATAGCATCATTAACATCATGTATGTGCTTCTGGTTTTGTTTCTCATCATGCCATTTCATTCCATTTGGCATTGCATTGCATTTCTTTCACTAACTTTTCAGGTGGTAAGCTTTTTTTTTTGAGAAGTGAATTTGCCTTCACTTCTCATAACTTTCTCTTCATCTCTTTTATGCATCCATGCTGCATTTTTATTTGTGTTTGATATTGAGCTTGCTCATTCTTTTTCTTCTTACTTTCTTTCCTCAAGTGACTTGACTTCTTAAATGAAGCAAGTTACTTTGCTTCTCCTGATCCTTTCATCTGCTTCCTGGTGGTTCCATTGAAGACTTCTCTTGTAAACTTCACAAACCTTAGAAACAACCAAGCATGACAATGATTAGGGTTTTGATTAGTCCCCCACTTAGTTTTACCTTTGTGTCTCATTGAGTCTTCTCTTCTCATCTCATAATCAGGGACTAAACCCTAAAGGCTTTAAGGCTTTGTGATTAAGCTTATGCCTGCATCCTTCTTTTAGGATGGAGTGTATAACTTTAATCCTAAGTGTTAAACCCTTAATGTGTTTAACTCCTTTAAACAATTCACTTAATAATCATCAAGACATCACACTTGTAACTTGGGCCTTGCATTAGGGTTCTAATTCTTCCTTAATTGGTTAAGAAGGACTAACCCTAGTGTTAATGGACAAGTCCCCCTCAAGTTGTCTTACAAACCATAAAATTCACTTCATCATCTCACCATTAAATAAAATCCACTTAATCAAAGGCTTGTTCTGTCATGAGTTTAATCCCTAATCATGGATTAAGTTGAGGAGCTTTCCTCAGCTTAAACACCCTCATCTATTATCCTTCTATTAGGATGGTGTAATGAGTCTGTTTAATCCCTGATTATGGCTTAACCTCATTACTCAATACTAAACAAAAAACACCAAAAACATCTAAATAATCACAAGTAGGTTAATGATCTTAATCCTGCATCAAAGGTGATTAAGTGTGAGAATCTGACTTCACACTTAAGGTATTCTCATTACCCCTAATCAGAGGGAAGATGTGATGATTTTACTAACCCATTGGTTTAGGCTTAAGCTCATTAACTTATGACAAACTTTCAAAAGCAATAAAAGACTGAAAATACAAAAACAAACAATAATCGTCTCCTCCGGGATTCTTTTCTCATCATCCTCACTCATAAACGAGAATTTGCTTCTTCCGTCTAATGCAAGATAGTTTGCATCTGTGCCAGATAGATCATACACTTGAGCATAGACAAGCAGGCAGTTCACAAGTCAATTCATCTTTCAGTCTCTTTGGGTCGAACTACGGTGTTCTGACTTCCTCATTGCACGAGAGGATACGTAGGCATAACTTAACAGTTATCGAACAAAAGTCTCTGTATATTCCCCCCCTTTTCAGCATCATTCTTTAAGCCTCATGATCTTGAGCATTTTATTCTTGTTCTCACACTGACACCTCACTCATACACTACACTTCTTTTACACTGACACCTGTACATCCTTTTCCAGCTTCCTATACACAAATTGCACTGACACTACCCCTTTAAAACACAAATCTTTTAAGCGTGGATCCCGTCGAGTACGACGGACAATCTGGGTGCTAATACCTTCCCAGGCTGTAACCAACCCCCTTTCTCAGTCTCTCTGGTTCGCAACCGTCTTATCCATATCTTTCTAGGTCTATGCAGCATTACCTTTCCTCCGGGATAAAAATGCCTAGCTGGCGACTCTTTTCTTCTCCAGTGAGTTCACTGCTGTGTGTTCTCATTGTCCCTCTCGCCGACCGTTCGCGTCTGTACCTTTATTTGGGCCATTCCCCATTTATCGGGAGCGACACTTAGCTATATCTTCATTCTTAGAATCAGTCATCTTAGGGTTGAAAGGAATCCCCCTCCTGATGGGGACACCCAACAATATGGAAAACTCCTCCAACAAAGGGCCCAACTGAAAGTCTGGAAAGATAAAACATCTGAGAGGAGGGTCATAGAACTGAAGGCAAGTGTGGATCATACTCCTCTGTGATGCATCCAAGTCCATGATCATGTCCATAATGCTACCATAATGTTCCCTCAATAAAGGGACATGATCAGGAGTGATGAGTGTCTGAATCTGCCTGATGTCTGCAAGAGTGGGCTCAAAGAAATGATAAGTGATGTTGCTCTTCCTGGATAGGTCCATGCTGAAAATGGATGCTGATGAAGAAGACTGAAGAGTAGTAGTGATGAAAACAACTGATGAAGGTGCTGATGAGGATCTCTGATGAAGATGACTGATGAATATATCTGATGAAGATGGCTGATGCAGGAGAACAGTCAAAACCAAAACCAAAGATGAGGTGTGGATACCCTGTAAAATAAATAGACAAATGTTAAAATGATGCAAAATGATGTATGTAGAATGATATGCAAGGGTCTGTGATCAAGTGATGGATTTGTTATCTGCCTTGATAAGGTCCATGTGTGTTCATAAGTCCAGATGGAGGTTTAGAGAACCAGTAACCAGGTGGGGGACTCAAATAAAGAGTCACAAGTCCAGGGTTTCATAAGATCAGTCCAAAATAGTGTAACCTTAACAATATTAGTAACAGGGTATGATGAGGTCAAGGGTTCCTGCAAACCTGTAAACATCCCAACCCCCTCACAGGTATTGTTCTAGAACAAGGATCCTCAGACTTGGATCAGTTATGAGAAGTGTAAACACTTCTAACCCGAAGGTACAATGTTTACATTAATCATAAAGGATCCTCCTCTAATTCAACTCAGATGCTAAAGGTTATAAAAAGGTCATCCATACTTAGCAGGCTTCCTAGATAGCCCTAGTACTACAGGAAATCCGCAACACAGAGTTCTCAAGAAGAAACCCATGTCTGAATCGTGTTTCGTATTCCCGCACCAGACCGAAATGGAATGGGAAAGAATATGAAGCCACTATATCCTATGTGTCACTCAGGCTCCCGGTATGGAACCTTACTCACTGAATATCCCTCCCACCAAGGCAAACAAGAGATCCATCACATGATATGATGATAATAACATGAGATGCATAAAACAATAAATGAAAACAATAAATAAAGTTGTACAGAAAGCAATAAATAAAGCAATAAACAGAAACACATATAGCACATAACACCCCCATAAACACAAATCAAACAAGTGCTAGGAGAAACCCACAAAAAGAACCAGAAGCCCTGGTTGCAAGATGATTCCCCAGCAGAGTTGCCAAGTTGTCGCTCCCCTGAAAAGACACCAGGGTCCCTAGGGTGCAGACGTGAACGGTCGGCGAAAAGAGAAAAGTGAAGGTGAATTGAATAGAGTCGCCAGCTAGGCATTTTTATCCCGAAGGAAAGGTAATGCTGCATAAACCTAGAAAAAAGATGGATAAGACGGTTGCGAACCAGAGAAACTGAGAAAGGGGTTGGTTACAACCTGGGAAGGTATTAGAACCCAGATTGTCTGTCGTACTTGACGGGATCCACGCTTAGAAGACTGTGTTAAAAGGGGTAAGTGTATGTGCTATCTGTGTGCAAAAGCTATGAATGAATGTACATGTGTCAGTGCAGAAAGGGTGAATTGCTCAAGAACTGAGGCTTTAGAAAGAATGCTGAAAGAAGGGGAACACACAGAGACTTTTGTTCGATAACCGTTAAGTTATGCCTACGTATCCTCTCGTGCAATGAGGAAGTCAGAATACCATAGTTTGACTCAAAGAGACTGAAAAATGAATTGATTGTGAACTGCTTGCTTGTCTATGCTCAAGTGTATGACTCGTCTGGCTCGAGTGCTAACTGTCTTGCATTAGACGGAAGAAGCGAGTTCTCGTTTATGAATGAGTGTGATGAGAAAAGAATCCCGAAGGAGACGATTATTGTTTGTTTTTGTGTTTTCAGTTTTGTTATTGTTTTTGGCGTTTTGCATAAATTAATGCGCTTAAGCCTAAATCAAGGGCTTGTAAACTCATCATATCCTCCCTGATTAGGGATAATGAGCCTACTTAAGTATGAGATAAACATCCCAACTTAATTACCATGATGATGTAGGATTACGATCATTAACCTACTTGTGATTAATTAGATGTTTTTTTGGATTTTTGTTCAGTGTTAAGTAATGAGTTTAATCTCTAATCACAGATTAGTGAACTCATTACACCATCCTGAAGGATGATAGATTAGAACACTTAAGACGAGGAAGATACCTCAACTTAATCCATGGTTAGGGATTAAATTCATTATATAACAAGCCTTTATTAAGTGTATTTTAATTAAGGGATGAGATTAAGAAGTGGATTTTAAGTTTGTAAGACAACTTGAGGAGGACTTGTCCATTAAACACTAGGGTTAGTCCCTCTTAACCATAAGGAAGAGTTAGAACCCTAATGTAAGGCCCATGTTACAAGATAAAGTCTTGGTGATTATTAATGTGATTTGATTAAGAGGTTTAAAAAAATTAATGGTTTAACACTTATGATTAAAGTTATACACTCCATCCTAAGTGAAGGATGCAGGCATAACCCTAATTCCAAAGTCCTAAAACTTTAAGAGTTTAGTCTCTGATTATTGAGGTGAGAAGAGAGACTCAAGGAGACTCAAAGGTAAAAAGATAAGGGGGACTATACAAAACCCTAGAAGTTATCATGCTTAGGCATCCTATGGTTTGTGAGGCTTAAGAGAAGGGATCTTCAAGGAAGCCACCAATGGAAGAAGCAGATGAAAGGAGGAAGAAGCAGAAGAATAAGTTACTTACTTCCTAAGAAGGTAAGTAACTTAAAGGAAGAAAGTGAGAAAGATGGAACATAAGTGAATTTGATTTACTTCAAATACATATAAAATGCATATGAAAGGGATAAGAAGAAGTGAGAGGTGAAGGCAAATCCACCTCCCACAATAACTTACCAAGAGCTCCTGAAAAGTTACTATGAATGCATAAGACATAAAGCATGAAGAAATGAATTGAAATGAGATGAAATGACCAAAGTAAGAAGTTATTATACAATGAAAATGGCATATGAAATGATGCAAAGTCATACAATGTGCATATGAATGATCATACAAGGATGAGATGTCATGAAAGCATGCTTGGAAGCTTGAAAACACATGGATGTTTATGAAATGAAATGAATGCAACACATGGCAAATGAATGAAGAAATGATCAAGCAAGATTCTAATATGTCCTAAGATGTCAAAGATGACATATGAATGCTTGAAATGTCATGGGAAGTTCATGTGATGATGAATATGCAAGGTGAATGCAAATGAACATGAGAAATTAGGGTTTTATGAACATGTGATATGCAAATGAGCAAAACAGAAGCATGCAACATGATACAAATTTTAAATTAAGCTCAAACAAACCCTAATCCCATATTAGGTCACTCCCCAAAGGAGAAGGTTAGAAGCTATTCCTATTGAAAGCTATGATTTTCCTAAGTTTGCTAGGGTTTTTGGGTGATTCAAAAGGGAAAATGCCAATCAATTTGAAAATGCAAGATAAATTCATGAGGAAAATAGCCTAGAAACTACATGCAATATGTGACACAATGCAAAAAGAATCAAGTTCAAACTCTTCATGGTTAGGAAGAAATGATTTTTCAAAGTTAAGGTTAAAAATTGTGATTTTAAAGAACCCTAATTCAAAGAAAATTGGGAAATTATGATCAAACCTAAAAAGAAATTTGTATGAAGAGTTTGAAAATGTTTCTAAATGTATTGGAATGGTTCATGATTGTTTTGGTGATTTTTAGAAACCTAAATGCATTTTTAATTAATTAAAATACTTTAATTAATTAAAAATGACATTTAAATATTTTAAAAATAATTTTTATATGCAAAAAATAAAATAAAAATCATTTTCAGGTTGAGAAATATATTTAAAACAGAAATGCAAAGTTTCATATTTTTTGAAAGTGTTTTGATATTTTAAATAAATTATGGAAAGAAATGCAAATAAAATGGAATAAAAAACAAAATAAATGAAAGTAATCTAATCTGAAGGACATGATTTAAACAAGGGAAGACTGCGCGTGCGTTTCAAGGGCTTGGATCAATCCTGGCTAATTAATCATATTTTATTTTAATTAATCAGAAATTAACTTAATGAATCAATCTAGTCCATCCATTCTCCTAAACTAATCACAATCCAAGGGTCCACAACGCATCTGGAGATTAAACCCTAATTAGGGCTAATCACTTTCAGGTGACCGGAGGGGAGCTCCGGTCATCTTCTCCGGCGACACAAAAACCCTAAGTCTCTCTATAGGCCACCCCACCCCAAATTAGTTGCCCAAAAATGATCCTCTACTCAAACTAAACCCAAATCAACCCTCAAACATGATTTATAACACACAAACTTGGAGAATCGAAGAAGAACAAAAATCTGAACAAAATTTTAGAAGCTCGTAACATGCTCATTTCTTGACTATTTTAAATACTAAAAGCATCAGTGTGATCCCCATAACATATATTTTAATTTTATAACAAGAAATCTAAGCTCTGGAAGATTTTGTTCTTGAGGTTACCTGAGCTGATGAACTGCAAATGTAAGCTTTCAGGGCCTCTCCTTTGTGCAAAAAGCTTCCTTTGATCCTCCTGATGCTAGTGGAATGCTTGAAAAGCTTTGAGAGTGGCTGGTTTGTGGTGTATGGTTCTGGTTTAGCAGAATTGGAGGTTTGTGTGTGTAGTGATTCAGGCCATTCTAAGGGTTGGGTTTTAATCTATGGATGAAGAGTGATTTGTTGGTGAAAGAATTTCTGGATTTTGTTAAGTTTTGAGGGTGTTTCGAAGAGAACAAGCCTTGTACATATTTTTGTGAATCTGATGTTGTTGCTGGTTTTAGGCTCCAATGCTCCTTTTTATCTCTCCCATATTGTTTGAATATAATATGGAGTAGGTTTTGAATGGCTGCAAAACACTATTCCAAGAGTATGAGAGTTTTTGCCAAAAAGTCAAATATGTGTCCTTGAGAGTATGGGCCAATGCAGCAGGGGATTCTGTGGCTAGATTGCTTCAGCATGCTTCATGGAGAGCCCTTGGATCATTATAATGCAACTGAAAGGCTTAGATGAGGAGATAGCAAGGTTTATGTAATTTTCCCTCTTTGATGTTTCTTGAGAATTAAGTCACCAAAACCCTAGGTTCAATGCATAATTCTGATCTTTAGAAGTTGCTTTGACATGTTATGGTGCATAGAAGTTGATTAGAGGTCATTAAAATGCTTGGCAAGTGAAATTGCAAAATTCCCTCTTTGACATGAACATGAAAATTATGTGATTTTTGCAAACTTTGAAAAGCCATATCTTGAGTTCTAGGATGAATCAAGACAGGTTCTTGTACTTTTTGAAAAGGGAAATACCTAATCTACATTTTTCATGTCCAAGAATTTTTCATTTGAATCATTTTTGGTCATGAAAGATGAGGTTGAAAATCTTTCCCAAAATGGAAAGTTTCCATTACAAGTCATTCCCAAAAATGACAAGTTTGCAATTGGCCCAAAATTCTTCAACTTTGTGAACTTCCAACCACTTCTAAGACCAAATAAAGATCATAGAACTTCAATTTGATGAAAATGATCCTTTGGTACCCTTGCTGGGGGCCTCAGATGCCCTGATTTTGACTTAACTTGCTCAAGAAGTTACCCAATGATCAGATGACTTCCACAATGAATTTCTTTATAAAACTTGGTACACATGATCCTTATAACATATTAAGAACATTAGAAACAAGAATGACCAAATAATTTGGAGTTAAGGCCTCTAAAACCAAAACCATAATGTTGGTCATCTATGTAGTGAAAACCCTAGCTCTGCCTCCATGACTTTGCCAATCCTTGTGATTTCTTAACTTCCATGAACTTTGGGGAGCATAATATGATTATAGAACACACATGGACCCTCTTGGAAAACTTTAAGACCTTTCAGATGGCTCAGATCACTTCTTGGATTGCTCATATCACAAACCCTAGATGCAGATGAAATTGAACTATGCAGTGTGAGATGGTATGCTTATGCAATGCAATATGAGAGATAACAAGCCATGGTGTGAGAAAAAGTGAGGGCAAATTTGGGGTGTTTACACCTTATCACATAATTGACTAATGCTAACAAGGTTATGTTTAAGACCCTTAACTAAAAGGACATTAGAGATAAATGTAGAAGAGGGATTACCTACACTATCTTTGCCGAGTATAACTCCCTTGTGGTTATCACCATAGGTAACAAAGCCCTTCTTCTTAGCCACAAAGTAATAGAATAGGGAAATATCACCTGTCATATTTCTTGAGCATCCACTATCAAGAAACCATCATTTCTCCATAGTCTCAAGACACTTCACCTACATGATTAGACAAGAGAGAAAGGTACCTAATTTTCATTGGGTCCTAGAGTGTGAGTGAATCTTTTTTTGCTTTTAGGAAACCATTGACAAATGCCTTTAGGGACCAAGTATCTCCTAAAACGACATTTGGCAATTGTATGACCTTCCTTGCAACAATAGTGACATTTCAAGAATGGTTTAGACTTGCATTGACTATTTTGATCCTTCACAACATAGGTATATTTTTTATATGGGTTGTTCATTGATTCTCTAAAGTTTGAACGATCAATAGTGAATGTCATTTTTGGTTGTGACAACTTGTCTAGTTTGGCTTGAAGAGTTTTAACCTCTTTTTGCCAAATCCAACATTTTTCACAACTATGAAAGTTGTGCCATTCTCGCTTGTCTTCTACTATATATTCTACCATCGATGCCTTAAGAGCTTTCATAGCATTTTCATTATCCGAAACCTTTTTCTCTAAATGTGCAAAAATTCTTTTGTCGGATGCAATGCGCTTGAAAGCTTTTTTGGCTTCTTGATGGAGAACATAAAAGTACTAAGCAAATCTTTATAAGACAATTTTTAAGCATAATTATATTTAGCATGTCTTACCTCTTTCTTGCCTTTCTTATGAGCCATGGGGAAAAGGTTTACTTTCTCTTCCTCATCGCTTGAGGTATCTTTGCTAGACGAATCACTATCGCTTTCCCAAGCAATATATGCTCTTCTAGCCTTGTTACCTTTTCTTTGATATTTGTCTTTTGCCTTGTCTTTCTATAACATAGGTGTCGCTCCCCCGAAAAGACACCTGGTCAGATAGGGTACAGATGCGAACGGTCGGCGAAAGGAGAAAATGAAATGACTGAATAGAGTCGTCAGCTAGGCATTTTTATCCCGAAGGAAAGGTAATGCTGCATAAACCTGGAAAAAGATGGATAAGACAGTTGCGAACCAGAGAAATGGAGAAAGGGGGTTGGTTACAACCTGGGAAGGTATTAGCACCCAGATTGTCCGTCGTACTTGACGGGATCCACGCTTAAAAGATTGTGCTTAAAGGGGTAGGGTATGTGCTATCTGTGTGCAAAAGCTGGAAAAGAATGTACAAGTGTCAGTTCAAAAGGGTGAATGCTCAGGAACTGAGGCTTTTTAGAAAGTATGCTGAAAGAGGGGGGAAGACAAAGAGACTTTTATTCGATAACTGTTAAGTTATGCCTACGTATCCTCTCATGCAATGAGGAAGTCAGAACACCGTAGTTCGACTCAAAGAGACTAAAAGGTAAATTTGACTGTGAACTGCTTACTTGCCTATGCTCAAGTGTATGACTCGTCTGTCTCGAGTGCTAAATGTCTTGCATTAGACGGAAGAAGCAAGTTCTCGTTTGTGAGTGAGTGTGATGAGAAAAGAATCCTGGAGAAGACGATTATTGTTTGTTTTTGTGTTTTCAATCTTTTATTGTTTTTGGTGTTTTGCATAAGTTAATGAGCTTAAGCCTAAATCAAAGTCTTGTAAACTCATTATATCCTCCCTGTGATTAGGGATAATGAGAATACTTAAGCATGAGATAAGCACCTCAACTTAATTTGCCATGATGATGTAGGATTAAGATCATTAACCTACTTGTGATTAATTAGATGTTTTTGGGTTTTTGTTTAGTGTTAAGTAATGAGTTTAATCTCTAATCACAGATTAATGAACTCATTACACCATCCTAATAGAAGGATAATAGATGAGAACATTTAAGCTAAGGAAGATACCTCAACTTGATCCATGGTTAGGGACTAAATTCATTATATAACAAAATTTATTAATTTATTTTAATTAAGGGATGAGATTAAGAAATGGATTTTATGATTGGTAAGACAACTTGAGGGGGACTTGTCCATTAAACACTAGGGTTAGTCCTTCTTAACTAATAAATGAAGAATTAGAACCCTGATGTAAGGCCCAAGTTACAAGCTTATATCTTGATGGTTATTAAGTGTTTTTATTAAGAGATGTAAACAAATTAAAGGTTTAACACTTAGGATTAAAGTTATACACTCCATCCTAAGAGAAGGATGCAGGCATAACCCTAATTCCAAAGTCCTAAAACTTTAAGAGTTTAGTCTCTGTTTAAGAGATGAGAAGAGAGACTCAAACGAGACTCAAAGGTAAAAGACTATAGGGGGACTATATACAACCCTAAAGTTATCATGCTTGGTTATCCTATGGTTTGTGAGGCTCAAGATAAGTCTTCAAGATGACCACCAAGGAAGAAGCAGATGAAAAGAGAAGAAAGGAGGATTAGGTTACTTACTTCATTTAAGAAGATAAGTAAACCTATGAGAAATAAAAGAAAGGAAGAGGCACAAGTGAATGAAATTCACTTCAAACACAAGTATAATGTACAAAAATAAGAGACAAAGAGAAGTTAGATGTGGATGCACATCCACACCTTAAACAACTTACCATAAGCCCCTGAAATGTTAGTTTAACATATAAAGAAAGAAATGAAATGCAAATGCAACAAGCAAAGGTACCATGATCAAAGTCAGAAGTGCATATACAAGGAAAATGAGTTATGAGATGATGCAAAGTCACACATGATGCATATGTATGATCATACAAGAGATGGATGCAAATGAAGGCAAGTTAGAAGCTTGAAAACACATGTATGTTCATGAAATGTTATGAATGCAAAGCATACAAAATGGATGAACAAATGATCAAGCTATGTTCTAACATGTCCTAGGGTGTCTAAGATGACATATGGATATAAGAAATGTCTTGGCAAGTTCATGTATGGATGCATATGCAAGATGAATGCAAATGAACATATAAAATTAGGGTTATATGGAAGTATGAGATGCACATGAGCAAAACAGAAGCAATGCACAAGATAAAAAAATTGAATATGCACTCAAAGGAGCCCTAAACTTATACTAGGTTACCATCCAAAGGGGGAGGTCAGAAACTAAATATAGAAGAAGTTATGGATTTTATAAGTTTGTTAGGGTTTTTGGGTGATCTTCAATGTAAAATGCCAAACAATTTGAAAATGCAAGATAAAAATGAAACAAAAATGTGTTTATATGCTAGAGGACATGTACAAAGCAAAGCAAAAAGAATCATTCACAAACTCAACTTGGTTCTAGGGTTATGAATTTTTGAAGTAAGGGTTAGAAAATGAACATTTTTAAGAACCCTAATTCATTGAAAAATCTCAAAGTAAGATCAAAACCAAAAAGAAATATGTTAGATGAGTTTGTAAATGTTTCTAAAAGTCTAAGAATGTCCTCTGATTTTTTTGGTGATTTTTAAATACTTAAATGTATTTTTAATTAATTAAAATCAATTAATTAATTAAATAAAACATTTAAATGATTTAAAAATATGTTTTTATTGCAAAAATTAAAAATAAAAATATTTTTGGGTTCTGAAAATTAATAAAAGGTTTGATAAAAATTTCAGATTTTTTAAATCATTTTTGCTATTTTTAATAATTATATGAAAATAAATATGAAATAATTAAAAGAAAAAATAAAAGTAATGCAAATGAGTGGTTCAGATTGGATATTGAGGGAATCAGTGGTCCAGATGTGAAGTCACCTTGACTTCAGGTACACGCATCTAAGGGCTTAGGTTTAAAACTCCATCTGGCGCGTGATCTAATGGTCACAAATTAATCTGAGTTAATTAAATGAATTAATTTTAATTAATCCTGATTAGGGCTAAATGAGGCAATCTTGGCCGTTCAAACACGCGCGTGAACTCACATCCAAAGGCTCACATTCAAACTTCACTAAGCCTCTAAAACTCAATCTCTCTGCCCAGAATCAACCCCCAAACATCATACAACAAGAATCATCAAACAAAACACATTTATAACACGTGAAAAGAGAGAATCGAAGCAAATCAATTTTAGGTCAAAAACTTTCAGAGAACTCACACATGCTTAATACTCAATCATTTTACAAAATAAACACATCAGGATCATCAGCACATCATAAAGATTCATCTAAGAACTTAAAAAAACATTTCTGTAAAAAATGTTCTTGAGGTATACCTAAGTTGAAGCTTTACACTTTGGAGCTTTCTGGCCACCTCTTTAGTGCTTTTTCACTCCAATGAACCCCTTGGTGCTTCTGGCAAGCTTGAAACAAGTTTATGTAGGCTGTTTTATGAGTTTCAGTTCAGAGGAAGCTGAAATCGTGTTTTGGTTAGAGGGTGTTTCAAGCCAATGTGAGGGGTGGGAAATGATCCTGGGGTTATGTGGAGATGATTGGTGAAAGAATTTTGGATTTTGGTTGGCTGAGTTGAGAGATTCGAAGAGATGAAGTTTTGAGGGGATTTTGTGTAATCTGAGCTATGCAGAGTTTTCAGGCCTCAAGCATTGTGTGTTTTGGTTCCATAATGTTTGTACATCATGTCTTGATTGGTCAGAGAGTGGGTGGTGGCCTAGCTTGATTGGTATGGGTGGTTTTACAAAAAGTCAAGCTTATGTGTACTTGAGGCATGGCACGAGTCAGAGCTGGATTAGGGGCATGGCTGGGCTCAGCATGGATCCAGGAAGGCCATAGGATTGAAATTGATGAGCTGGAACACTTGCAGCTAGGGTTTCTATGTGTTTTGCAAATTTTCCCTCTTTGGTGTTTCTTGTGATTCAAGGCATGAAATGATCAAATTCTTGGGCCAATTTTGATGCTTTGAAGTTGTTTGATCATGTTATGGCATATTTGTACACATTTGAAGTCATTAGAATGTTGGAACATGCCATTTTGCAAAATCCCTCTTTGACATGAAACTTGAAATTTTATGATTTTTTCCAACTTTGAAAGGCCATATCTTGAGTTCTAGGATGAATCAAGACATGTTCTTGTACTTTTTGAAAAGGGAAAGACCTAATCTACAACTTTCATGACCAAGAATTTTTCATTTGAAGCATTTTTTATTAAGAAAGAGGAGGTTGAAAAACTTTCCCAAAATGGAAAGTTTCCATTACAAGTCATTTCCATTTTTGGCAACTTTGCAAATGGCTCAAAATTCTTCAATCTTGTGAAAATACCCCTTTGGTTCCATTGTTGGGGGCCTCAGATGCCCTAATTTTGACTTAACTTGCTCAAGAAGTTACCCAGTGAACAGATGACTTCCACAATGAATTTCTACATAAAACTTGGTATACATGATCCTTATAACATCTTAAGAACATTAGAAGCAAGAATGGCCCAAAAATTTGGACTTGAGACCTCTGAAACCAAAACCCTAATTTTGGTCATCTGTGCAGTGAAAACCCTAGCTCTGCTTCCATGCCTTGCCAGTTCTTGTGATTTCTTGACTTCCATGAACTTTGAGGGACACAATATGATGATAGAACACACATGGACCCTCTTGGAAAGCTTTGATCCCTTTGGGATAGCTTAAGATGGATCCTTGGATTGCTCATATCACAAACCCTGGATGCAAATGAACTTGAACTTATGCAGTGAAACAAATATGCAATATGAAGTTGTATGCTTATGCTTATGCAAACATGAAAGTTCACAAGCCATGGTTTGAAATTAGTGAGGGAAAATTTGGGGTGTTTACATCTGCCCCTATTCAAACATGAGTTAGCTGTGCAGGATGTAAGCGCCTGCCTTAACAGACAAACAAGATAACTTGTGGTTGAATACCAAAGACAGTCCAAAATTTGCACTCGCTGGATAGAAGAAGAAAAGGGATATAAATTGTAAAAGACAATATAGCATGATTGTCAAATGAAGGCGATGAAGGACGACCATCGAGCAGAGGACGACTGTTGGGGATAAAGCGGTAATTAAAGCAATGACGGGGACGACCGACAAGCTGGGGAACTAATGAGACCATGACGGGGACGACCATCAGGTAAGGAGATAAGATTCTCTGGGGATTAAAGTAAAGGAAATGATAGGGACGGTCATCAAGTTTGAAAAGTAACGTAAAAAACGATGGGGACGACCATCGACTTAAAGAATAAATGAAATAAAGATGAGGGACGGTCATCAAAGGTGAAGGAAGATCACCTAGCAGGGGACGCTGCTCTTTATCACGACATAGGACGAATTTCAGATGGAAAAGGTCAACGATGGGGACGACCATCGGATAAAATGATGAGGGACGGTCATCAAGAGGTGAAGGACGATCACCTAGCATGGTACGGCTCCTCTCGGGGTTTTATCACGACATAGGACGAATGTCAGATAACAAGATCAACGATGGGGATGGCCATCGGATAAAATGATGAGGGACGGTCATCAAAGGTGAAGGACGATCACCTAGTAGGGGACGACTACTCTTTATCACGACATAGGACGAATGTCGGATAGAAAAATGTTCCACTAATGGGGACTCCATTGGGGAAGGGATGAAGGACGGTCATCCAAAGGTGAAGGACGATCACCTGGCAGGGGACGGCTGCCGAAAGTATCACGACATAGGACGAACATCGGATAGAGGAAAAGTGCTTTGTTGGTGACTTACTGAGGAATGGTAAACACAGACGAGTGCTTACGCTCAAGAATAAAAGGTATAGGTGTTTGACACTTTGTATAGATTAAAGATGCGGATGAGCATCCTTAGAACCATGATACGGATGAGTATCGGTAGAAACAAACGCTGACGCGTGTTCAAAGATGATGATATGGACGAGTTCCAACTGGTTAACAAAGAACCCAGACAGGTGTCGAATCTGTTTGAGGAGTGATATATATACAAGATACGGACGAGTATCAGAGACTTCTGTATAACTATGAGTGAGTATTGTTTTATTGGCGAAGTATGAGCAAGACACGGACGAGTGTTCAACTTGCTGGGGAATGTATGACACGGACGAGTGTCAAAAGAGACTATATCTATTTTATGAACAAATATTAGCGTGTGAGAGTGCAATAACTGTTTTGGCGACCTGTGGGGATAGGATGACACAGACGGGTTCCGAAGGGAGTGTGTTGTGAATAAGTGTTTGGTTTGCAACAAGTGTTTTGGCAATCATGCTGGGGGTGTATGACATGGACGAGTGTCAAAAGAGCATGTATATCTATTTTTGAGAGTGCAAAGGAGGTGCTTTGGCTTATATCTGCGGGGAATACTACGACACGGACGAGTGTCGAAAAGGGTATACATGAATAGGCATTTGTGTTGGAGAGTGCAAAGGGGACGCTTTGGCTTTTATTTGCAGGGGTTGTGAGTTTTTATATTCATTGCTGATGAAATTCTGATGGTAATTGTAGGTGACTGGCTCGAACCTGGCTTGTGATCATGCAAATGTTTGATTTTTGCCGTAATGCTCCGTATTAGATGGAATGCTACGCTTATTTCGGTGATTTATGATGCGAATTCTATGATTATGCAAAAGAGAAACCGATTCGGGATTCGGATCCCGCCGAAGAAAAGGTCTCTGGCTGATCTGCTCTGAGGGATATCCCAGCTGGGGAAGAGATCATTGCTAGATTTGTTAGGAGATATAGCTCTACTTGGGGAAATAGATCATTGGTTGATCTACCCTGTAAGGAGAACTCAGCTAGGGAGAAGGAAGCTTTCGTCACTTTGTTGTGCAAGAGTTTCAGGCATTGCTCTTCTGGGGAGAGGATGGAAACTCTGTGGGGAACTTGGCTGGGGATGCTCCTGTTGAATAGACCTGTGCTAGGGATAAGGAGGCTTTAACAACTCCACTGGGGAAAAGCATTCCAGATATTGCTTGGGGAGGAGGTATGCTGGGGAAGCGTACTTGGCATGCCCCATGATGCGTATTGAATACCTGCGATCTGTTAAGACAAGCAAAACACATAAGTATCCTGAGGCATCCCTTACTGGATTTCGTCATAGGAATTAGATATTCCTAAAAGTAAATATATTCCCCGCAAGCATTTATTTAAAAATGGCTCATTTGTTTTATGCAAGTACTTATTATGAATATTGGACATTTTGCAAACGAATTGGCAATTTTGCAAACGAATTGGCAAATACATTATGAATATTGGACATTTTGCAAACGAATTGTGACTGAAAATTCTGATTTTATTAATCTGGGTGCCCTGAATTGGCAAATACAGTCAAAGAAACAAATCCCCTGGAATGAGGAGATTGCTATAAATTGAGAAAAGTAAAAGTGTTGGCAGTGTTGAGGATGCTCCGGTGAACTTCCTTTGCTATGACCTGTATGACCTTGACGTTCTTCTCATCTTGCTTTCTGAAGAAAGTTGATTTTGACTGATGTTTTATCCTTTTGAAGCTTGCCGTATTTGTGAGTGATACAGACAAATTCAGAATGCAGTTGTTCGCTTACTCCCTGATTTTGCATGGATCGCCCTTTCAGGTTTTCAATCCACCGGGATACCCATTTTTGCCTGAGCTGTCCAATGTGGATTTTCAACTTAGCGGGTGTATATTTTTTTGATTTTTCCCTTATTTTTTCCCAAGTCTTTTATTCTGTTTTTGATTTGCCGGGATGCCCTATTTTTTCCTGGACATGCATTCTGTTTTTATGTCCAGCGGGTCATTTATGCGAAGTATTTTTTAACTGCATCTGAATTCACATGGGATAAGAAATCTTCACCATCCATAGTAGAGAGCATCATTGCTCCACCAGAGAAGACCTTCTTTACTATGAATTGACCATCGTAATTTTGAGTCCATTTGCCCCTGTGGTTTGTATGAGGAGGAAGGAGCCTTTTCAGCACAAGATCTCCCACTTGGTATTCCCGAAGTCTGACTTTCTGATCGAAGGCTTTCTTCATTCTTTTCTGATATAACTACCCATGACAAATTGTAGCTAATCTCTTTTCTTCGATCAAATTCAGTTGATTGTACCGAGACCGGACCCATTCTGCTTCGTCCAGCTTAACATCCATCATTACCCGTAAGGAGGGTAGCTCAACTTCAACAGGTAGGACAACTTCCATACCGTACACCAGCTAATAAGGTGTTGCCCCAGTAGATGTTCTGATTGAGGTTCGATACCCATGCAAAGAAAATGATAGCATCTCATGCCAGTCTTTGTAAGTAACCACCATCTTTTGCACAATCTTCTTGATGTTTTTGTTAGCTGCCTCAACAACGCCATTCATCTTTGGCCTTTAAGGAGAAGAATTGTGATGTTGGATTTTGAAGTCCCGACACAGTTCTGCCATCATTTTGTTGTTCAAATTGGAACCATTGTCAGTAATGATCCTCTCGGGAACTCCATATCGACAGATGATGTCTCTTTTCAGAAATCTGGCTACCATTTGTCTGGTGATGTTTGCATACGAAGCTGCTTCAACCCATTTGGTGAAGTAATCAATGGCTACCAGGATGAATCTGTGACTATTTGAAGTAGTTGGTTCAATCTTTCCAATCATATCAATGCCCCACATGGCAAAGGGCCAAGGTGAAGACATCACGTTCAAGGATTTGGAGGCACATTTACTTTGTCTGCGTAGATCTGGCATTTGTGGCATTTTCTGGCATAGGCGCAACAGTCTGCATCCATTGTGATCCAAAAGTAACCTGATCTTAATAATTTCTTAGCCATTGCATGTCCTCCAGCATGGGTACCGAAAGAGCCTTCATGCACCTCGTGCATCAGCAAGTCTGCTTCTTTCTTATCAACACATCTGAGTAACAACATGTCAAAGTTTCGCTTGTATAATGAACCATCAACATTAAGGAAGAAACTACCAGCCAACCTTCTTAATGTCTTCTTATCATTGGATGATGCCCCAGGTGGGTATGTATGATCCTCTAAGAAGCCTTTGATGACATGGAACCAAGGCTTGTCATCTTTAACAATGTCCACAGAAAATACGTATGCTGGTCGGCCTAGTCTGGATACCGAAATCCGAGGCACATAATTTGCAGTTTGAACTTTGATCATGGAGGAAACGGTAGCGAAAGCATCCGCGAACTGATTTTCGTCTCGAGGGATGTACTCAAGTTTGAGGATGATGATACGGACGAGTATCGGTAGAAACAAATGCTGACACGTGTTTAAGGATGATGATACAGACGAGTATCAACCGGTTAAGCAAGGAACACAAACGAGTGTTTTGAATCTGTTGAGGAGGTGATATACAAGATACATACGAGTATCAGAGGATTGTATATGTACAAGTGTTGATCCGTTGGTGAAGTATGTGCAAGACACGGATGAGTGTTTGACTTACTGGGGAAGTATGACACGGACGAGTGTCAAAAGGAATACGTACGAGTTATGAACAAATATCTGTATTTGAGGGTGCAAAGAGGATGCTTTGGCTTTTATCTGCGCAGGATATGAGTTTCGTATATTGCTGATGCTTTATTGATGGTATTTGCAGGTGACTGGCTCGAACCTGGCTTGTGATCATGCAAATGTTTGATTTTTGCTGTAATGCTCTGTATTGGACGGAATGCTACGCTTATTTCGGTAAATATGATGTGAATGTTATGATTATGCAAATGAGAAGCTTGATCCGAGACTCGGATCCTGCGGGGATAAAGATCTCTGGCTGATCTGTTTGTAGAGATAACCCAGCTGGGGGGAAGAGACCATTGATGGATCTATCCGGAGGGAGAACTCTGCTTGGGGAAATAAATCATTGGTAGATCTCTCTGGAGGAAGAAGTTCTTAATGAGGGAGTTTTAGCAACTCAGCTGGGGATGCGTTTCAAGCATTGCTCTACTGGGGAGGAAACTTTGTGGGGAATCAATTCCACCATCTCTGCTGAGGATGAGAGAAATCTGGCACTCTGGTAGGGGATAGGAAATTCCTTGACCACCTTGTTATGGAAGAGGTTGTAAGGCACTACTCGGGTGGTCCCTCTCGGGGAAGAGTTAATCTTCTGGGAAGTAGTATGATGGGGATTCACTGCTTAACATGCCCCATGTTGCGAAAGATTGTCTATATTGATTACCTGCAACCTGTTAAGACAAAGGAAAACGCACAAGTGTCCCGAGGTATCCTTAACCGGATTCCTTCATAGGAGTTAGATTTACCTGAAAGTAATATATTTCTGCAAGCATTTTATAAAAATGGCTCATATGTTTTATGCAAGTGTTGTATTATGAACATTGGACATTTTGCAAACGAAACAAAAATGTACAAAACAAATTGTGACTGGAAACTTTGATTTTATTAATTTGTGTGCCCTGAATTGGCAAGTACAGTGAAAGAAGCGAATCCCCTAGAATGAGGAGATTGCTATAAATTGAAAAAATAAAAGTGTTGGCAATGTTTGAAGATGACGTTCCAGTGAGCTTCCTTTGCTATGACCTTGACGTTCTTCTTATCTTGCTTTCTAAAGAAGGCTGATTCTGACTGGCGCTTTGTCCTCTCGGAGCTTGCCACGTTGTGAGTGATACCGACGAATTCAGAATGCAGTTGTTCGCTTATTCCCTGATTTTGCGTGGATCGCCCTTTCGGGTTTTCAATCCACCGGGATACCCATTTTTGCCTGAGCTGTCCAATGCAGCTTTTCAACTCAGCGGGTGTACATTTTTTTTATTTTCCCCTTATTTTTGCCCGAGTCTTTTATTCTGTTTTTGACTCGCCGGGATGCCCTATTTTTGCCTGGACTCACATTCTGTTTTTATGTCTAGCGGATCATTTTATGCGAAGTAGTTTTTAACTGTATCTGAATTCACAGGAGACGGGAAGTCTTCACCATCCATGGTTGCGAGCATCAGTGCTCCACCTGAGAAGACTTTGGTTATGACATAGGGACCTTCATAATTTGGTGTCCACTTGCCCGTGTGGTCTGTATGAGGAGGAAGAATTATTTTCAGCACAAGCTCTCCCACTTGGTATTCCCGAGGTCTGACTTTCTGATCGAAGGCTTTCTTCATTCGCTTCTGATATAATTGCTCATGATAAATGGCAGCTAACCTTTTCTCTTCAATAAGATTCAGTTGATTGTACCGAGACCGGACCCATTCTGCTTCATCCAACTTCACATCCATCATTACCCATAAGAAGGGTAGCTCAACTTCAACATGTAGGACGACCTCCATACCGTACACAAGATGATAAGGCGTTTCCCCAGTAGATGTTCTGATTGAGGTTTGGTACCCATGCAAAGCAAATAGGAGCATCTCATGCCAGTCCTTATAAGTAACCACCATCTTTTGCACAATCTTCTTGATGTTCTTGTTTGCTGCCTCAACAACGCCATTCATCTTTGGCATGTAAGGAGAAGAGTTGTGATGTTGAATTTTGAAGTCACGACACAGTTCCGCCGTCATTTTGTTGTTCAAATTAGAACCATTATCAGTAATGATTCGCTCGGGAACTCCGTATCGACAGATGATGTCTCTTTTCAGAAATCTGGCTACCACTTTCCTGGTGACGTTTGTATACAAAGCTACTTCGACCCATTTGGTGAAGTAATCAATGGCCACTAGGATGAATCTGTAACCATTTGAAGCAGTCGGTTCAATCTTTCCAATCATGTCAATGCCCACATGGCAAAGGGCCAAGGTGAAGACATCATGTTCAAAGGATTCGGAGGCACATGCACTTTGTCTGCATAGATCTGGAACTTGTGGCATTTTCTGGAATAGGCACAACAATCTGCATCCATTGTGATCTAGTAGTAACCTGATCTTAATAATTTCCTTGCCATTGCATGTCCTCCGGCATGGGTACCGAAAGAACCTTCATGCACCTCGCGCATCAGCAGGTCTGCTTCCTTCTTGTCAACACATCTGAGTATGACCATGTCGAAGTTTCGCTTTTATAATGAGCCATCAACATTAAGTAAGAAACTGCCGGCCAGCCTTTTAATGTCTTCTTATCATTTGATGTTGCCCTAGGTGGGTACGTCTGATTCTCCAAGAAGCATTTGATGTCATGGTACCAAGGCTTATCATCACTAGCAATGTCCACGGAGAATACATATGCCGGTCTGTCTAGTCTGGATACCAAAATCCGAGGCACATAATTGGCAGTTTGAACTTTGATCATGGAGGAAATGGTAGCCAAAGCATCCGCAAACTGATTCTCATCTCGAGGGATGTACTCAAGTTTGACTGTTGTGAAGAAAGTCAATAATCTCCTCGTATAGTCACGGTATGGAATCAGATGCTCCTGATGAGTGTACCATTTTCCGTTGGTCTGGTTGATTAACAAAGCCGAATCTCCGAATACATTCAAGGTTTTGATCCTGAGGTCAATGGCTTCCTCAAGACCCATGATACATGCTTCATATTCTGCTTCGTTGTTAGTGCAGGCAAATGTGAGTTTTTCCGAGAAAGGCATATGAACTCCTTTAGGTGTAATGAGCACTGCACCAACTCCACGACCATTCATGTTGACAGCCCCATCAAACATCATAGTCCATGTGTCTTCTGGGTCAGGCCCTTCAGTGTGAACTGGCTCTTCACAATCTTTTGCTTTTAAGTACATGATGTCTTCATCAGGGAAGTCAAATCTCATAGGCTGGTAATCCTCAATGGGTTGCTCAGCCAGATAATCAGACAATACACTGCCCTTGATGGCCTTTTGAGAAGTGTACTGAATGTCATACTCTGTTAGAATCATTTTCCATCTTGCAACCCTTTCGGTAAGTGCTGGCTTCTCAAATATGTACTTGACGGGGTCCATTTTTGAGATCAACAAGGTAGTGTGAGTCAACATATACTGTCTTAGTCGGCGAGCAGCCCACGCTAAAGCACATCAAGTTTTCTCGAGTAGTGAACAATGTTGTTCACAGTTGGTAAACTTTTTGCTTAGGTAGTATATTGCATACTTTTTTCGACCAGACTCGTCATGCTGGCCCAACACACACCCCGTTGACCCTTCTAATACTGTCAAGTACGTTATTAGAGGTCTTCCTTCAATTGGAGGCATGAGAATTGGAGGTTCTTGTAGGTACTCCTTGATCTCGTCAAAAGCTTTCTAAAAATCATCGTTCCACCTGACTGTTTGGTCCTTTCTTAATAGTTTGAATAGGGGTTCACAGGTTGCAGTGAGATGAGATATGAACCTTGATATGTAGTTCAATCTACTTAAGAAACCTCAAACTTCTTTCTCAGTCCTAGGTGCATGCATTTCCTAAATGGCTTTGACTTTGTCAGGATCAACCTTAATTCCCTTTTCACTTACAATGAATCCCAACAACTTACCAGAACGTACCCCAAATGTGCATTTGTTGGGGTTCAACTTTAGCTGATATTTCCTCAGACGCTTGAATAACTTCAGCAAATTTACCAGATGATCCTCTTCAGTAAGGGACTTGGCAATCATATCATCCACAGAGCATTCAATTTCTTTGTGGATCATATCGTGGAATAACGTTACCATAGCCCGTTGATACGTTGCACAAACATTCTTTAGCCCAAACGGCATTACCTTGTAACAAAATGTGCCCCAAGGTGTGATGAAGGTTGTTTTCTCCATGTCTTCGGGTGACATCTTGATCTGATTATACCCAGAAAATCCATCCATGAAAGAAAATACCGAGAACTGAGCTGTGTTGCCAACCAATACATCAATGTGAGGTAATGGGAAATCATCCTTCGGGCTAGCTCTGTTCAGATCCCGGTAATCCACACACATACGCACCTTTCCATCTTTCTTAGGCACAAGTATAATGTTAGCAACCCACGGCGTGTAACTAGTTACAGCAAGGAAACCGGCGTCCCACTGTTTTTGTACTTCTTCCTTAATCTTCATGGCCATATCTGGGCGAGTACGGTGTAACTTCTGTTTCACTGGAGGACAATCTTCTTTCAAGGGTAGCCTGTGCATGACAATATCTGTATCTAGACCTGGCATATCTTGATAGGACCAAGCAAAGACATCGACGTATTCCCGAAGCATACTGATAAGTTGTTCTTTTACTGGAGCTTGCAGACTGGCCCCAATCTTCACTTCTTTTACACCTTCCTCGGTACCAAGATTAACAGTTTCAATTTCCTCCTGATGAGGAGTAATCACTTTCTCCTCTTGTCTCAACAACCTGGCTAATTCTTCAGGAAACTCATAGTCTTCATCAACCCCTTCATCTGCTTGATTAATTGGATTGTCGAAGTCATACAAGGTCATAGTAGTGCTGTTGTCGGTGTAATCTGGAGGATAATCTCTGCAAGGGTTGAGATTTGTTCTTTTTAGTGATCAATTTAAATCTTGTTTAGAAAAAGGGTAAATGAAGTTATTATTTTGAAAACATTACCATTTTATTGTTTTGTGCGAAAAATAACAAAAATGAAAAGACAGTGAGCGAAAGGGAAAATTGTTTGCAAAAGATGTCCATTGTTCATTGATATTCCATTTGCACAAAATACAAATATGGCCCTATTACAAAATGAGTCCTGACACCTTGGGCAAGATGTAGGACTTGATGCATGCTAAAAGCAGGAAATAATAATTACTCTGCAGGAGTAACTCTTATAATTTCCTGGGAAGACCAGTTAAGGACTTGTTGGCCCGGGATCCTTGGAAGAATCCAGCTCTCCAGGTTGAGGTCGCTTTCCACCTCGTCTTCCACGTTATTGACAACATCTGGGATTAACATCCCCCACTTATGAACTTGGGCTCCTTAGCAACCTCCACTTGATCTTGTCGGAATGGTTTGTAACCCAAACCGAATTTGTCCTCCTCCTTCTCCACCGGTAGCAGCTTGCCCTAGCCTTGGGCGTTTCCATCTTCAACAATCTTCCGAGCTTGTTGATAGGAGAAAATTGAAGTACCCATCCTATCCTCCTGGGATGCAGCAAATACTTCAGTTGTCGCATCATTAACGTTCAGGGCTTCGAAACCTTGGCTCATGGTCTCGTGGATTTCACCATCCATCTCGATGTATTTGTAGGTGGCCAAATGGCTAACGAAAATATCTTCTTCACCACAGATTGTGATAATTTTCCCTTCCCACTCGTATTTCAATTTCGGGTGAAGGGTTGATGTAACTGCGCCAGCGGCGTGAATCTATAGTCGACCCAACAAACAACTGTAGGCCGGCTGAATGTCCATCACGTATAAAGTAGTTTGAAAGACCTACGGGCCAATTATCACAAGAAGCTCTACTTCTCCAAGAACATACCTCTTGGAACCATCAAAAGCTCTAACCACTAGATTGCTTGGTCGTAGAGCTATACCATCATATTCAAGCTTAACAAGGACTTTCTTTGGCATGACATTGAGTGAAGACCCTGTGTCAACTAGAACATGTGAAAGTACAACCCCTTTACACTCCAGAGTGATGTGTAAAGCTTTGTTATGATGACGACCTTCCGTAATCAAATCAGCGTTGGTGAAGCATTGCCCATGGCTAGTATTAACATTGGAAACCACTGTCTCTAGCTGATTCACCGTGATCTCCTCAGGAACGTATGCTGCGTGCAGGACTTTAAGTAATGCATCCCGATGAGCTTCAGAACACAATAGCAGGGATAAGATGGAGATCTTGGAAGGAGTCTGGTGGAGCTGATCCACAACCTTGTAGTCGCTTCTCTTGATTATCCTTATAAATTCATCCACATCCTGATCAAAGGATGTTTTATGGGCTTCTTTCAAAATTGGTTCTTCCGATACCACATTTTTACCTTTGGCTTTGGCAGCAGCCTCTGAAGGAAAATTGCGATCTAAACGCAGCGAAAAACAAAAATTTCCTTTAGTGATCCTTACGAATGAGCATGGTCAGTGATAGAATCGTTACCTCTTTGTGGCGATTCAGATCTTTGATGCAGCGATCACAAGCGTTGATGAAGTGCAACGCCTCTACTCAGTCCACACGAACAGCTTCCGGTCACAGTGCTAGCTGCTTACGAACGGAATTATTTGAGTGAGAAAAGAGAATCAAAAACGAAATTGCATCAAGTGAAAGCTTCATCACAAGGGTTCCTTTTATAGACTCTCTTGTGGGCTGCGGGCTAAAAGCCCAATTCACATGATCCATAATAATATTATATATTATTATAATAACTATTATTATAATAAATATATTTATTTTATTATTATTTTATAACCATTATAAAATAACAATAATTATTATTATATTATCCGAATTTCTATTTTCACTTAAGTGCACCGTACCTTACGGTGTTCCTTTGATTTCTCTATCTCTCATCAAACTGTCCTTATGTGTGTGACCCTGTAGGATTTCGTAACGTTGGTAATTATATTAAATTATATATTTAACATAATAAACAGTGAGCGGTATCTAGCAACACATCACTGCTACCCAAGTCACGAAAATGTCATGTGATCTGACAAAACCTTTTTCGTGATAATATATGTTTGTACAATTACCCTTTTGCCCCTATGTCTATATTGAACACAAGGCATACACTGTGTCATCCTTGTCCAGTTCAATATTGGGCCCTTAGACATTTCTCCTGTTATGCAGGATTGGCAAATTCCATCTAGGACACTCATGTCCCTCAGCATGCTTCGTGGAGTGCCCATCAACTGTCTTTATGATCATCCAGTTACGGATAATGTTTGCTCAGCAATAAAGCACCCGACTCTACATCTAGGGTCCATAGTGGTTTCAGGTCGAAGGGTGGTAATACACCATTATCACCATGAGAATAACTTATGACACTTTGCATAACATACTATGTAGTATTCTCATAGCGGGTCAATCCGGTATAAATATTACTCCTAATATTTATACCTATGTCAAGACTTGATAACTCTTTATCCATGATCCATGAGATGTGATCATCAGTCTATCTTCATAATAGTCTCAATGCTTTAATGTTATCCCACTTTGCAATAAAGCTTGACTACGGATATTTTAAGAATAATGTCTTTATGTTTAATGGGATCTCATGATTAAGTCACACTTAACATTTCATTAAACAGACTAACTATTCTAGGGACTTTATTATTCTGAAAGACAAACATAATAAAGAAATGCCTTTTATTATTAAACGAATAATCCGATACAAGTACCAAAAAGTATTGGCCTCTAGGGCTTACACCAACAATCTCCCACTAGCACTAGAGCCAATTAGGCATACCCTTAATACCCATAGATCTAGTATGACCATCATGCTTCTGTTGCGCAAGAGGCTTTGTTAATGGGTCAGCGATATTGTCAAGTGTAGGTACTCTGCATATCTTCACATCTCCCCGATCGATTATCTCTCGAATGAGGTGATAACGCCTAAGTATGTGTTTGGATCGTTGGTGAGATCTAGGCTCCTTAGCTTGTGCGATAGCACCATTGTTATCACAATATAAACCAATGGGATCCACAATGCTAGGGACTATGCCAAGTTCACTAATGAACTTCTTGATCCAAACAGCTTCCTTTGCTGCATTTGAGGCAGCAATATACTCGGCCTCAGTTGTAGAATCAGCAACTGTTTCTTGCTTTGAACTTTTCCAGCTCACAGCGCCACCATTGAGACAGAACACATAACCAGATTGTGATCTAAAATCATCCTTATCTGTCTGGAAGCTAGCATCAGTGTAACCAATTACATCAAGCTCTTCCTGACCTCCATATATCAAGAATGAATCCTTAGTCCTTCTCAAGTACTTAAGGATATTCTTGACAGCTACCCAGTGAGCATCACCGGGATCAGATTGGTACCTACTCGTTGCACTTAATGCATACGAGACATCTGGTCGAGTACATAACATGGCATACATGATAGATCCTATTGCAGATGCATATGGAATCTTATTCATGCGATCCCTTTCTTCCTTAGTTGAAGGGGATTGTGTTTTTGATAAACACAGACCATGTTGCATAGGTATGAATCCTTTCTTGGAATCATGCATATTAAAGCGTCTCAACACTTTATCTATGTATGTACTCTGACTTAGGCCAAGCAGTTTTTGTGATCTATCTCTATAGATCCTAATTCCTAATATATAGGCTGCTTCACCTAGGTCTTTCATAGAAAAACAATTCCCTAACCAAGTCTTCACTTGTTGCAAGGTAGGGACATCGTTTCCAATGAGTAATATGTCATCTACATATAATACCAGAAACACGATCATGCTCCCACTAACCTTCTTGTAGAAACAAGGTTCATCTTCGTTTTTGATGAATCCATATTGTTTTACGGTTTCATCAAAACGAAGATTCCAGCTTCTGGAAGCTTGCTTCAATCCATAGATTGATCGCTGTAACTTGCATATCTTTTGGGCATCTTGTGGTATGTCAAATCCTTCAGGTTGTGTCATGTACACATCCTCAAGAAGATTCCCATTAAGGAAAGCAGTTTTGACATCCATCTGCCATATTTCATAATCATGATATGCAGCGATGGCAAGTAAAATCTGAACAGATTTAAGCATTGCAACTGGTGAAAAGGTTTCATCATAGTCAACCCCATGAATTTGTTTATAGCCTTTTGCAACCAGTCTTGCTTTATAGGTATGTACCTTACCATCCATGTCAGTCTTCTTCTTGAAGACCCACTTGCATCCTATAGGGTTAACTCCTATAGGAGGTTCTACCAAGGTCCAAACCTGGTTTGTGTACATGGAATCCATTTCAGATTTCATGGCTTCTAGCCACTTCTCAGACTCAGGACCAGTTATGGCCTCTTTGTAGGTCACAGGCTCATCTTGATCCATGAGTAATACATCACCCTGATCACTTATGAGATATCCATATCTCTCAGGTTGGTGACGTATCCTGCTTGACCTACGCTAGTCTTGTTCTACTTGAGCAGGTTGCTCTTCCACAACTACTTGTGTTTCCTGCTCTAGTTCCTCCATAGGTGTTTCAATGTTTTGTGATTCTTGAATTTCTTCAAGCTCTATTTTCCTCCCACTGTTTCCTTTGGAAATAAAATCCCTTTCCAGAAAGACTCCAGTTCGAGCGACAAACACTTTGCCCTCAGAAGGATTGTAGAAGTAATATCCTCTTGTTTCTTTAGGATACCCCACAAATAAGCATTTGTCAGATTTGGGCTCAAGCTTGGTTGAAATTTGTCGTTTGACGTAAACTTCGCAACCCCAAATCTTCATGTAAGACATATGTGGTTTCTTACCACTCCATATCTCATATGGTGTCTTATCAACCTTTTTGGATGGAACACGGTTAAGTGTGTAAGCTGCTGTTAATAATGCATGTCCCCAAAAGGAGTTTGGAAGATCGGCGTGACTCATCATGGATCGGACCATGTCTAACAAGGTTCGATTTCTTCTCTCAGATACACCATTCCATTGTAGTGTTCCAGGAGGAGTAAGTTGGGATAGAATCCCATACTCTTTTAGATGGTCATCAAATTCTAGGCTTAAATATTCACCGCCTCGATCTGATCGAAGAACTTTAATATTCTTACCTAGTTGGTTTTGTACTTCATTCTTGAATTCCTTGAACTTTTCAAAGGACTCAGATTTGTGTTTCATTAAATACACATATCCGTATCTACTGAAGTCATCAGTAAAAGTGATGAAGTACTGGAAACCTCCTCTGGCTGGTATGTTCAGTGGTCCACATACATCTGTATGTATGAGTGCCAAAAGATCATTAGCCCTTTCACCTTTTCCTGTGAATGGGGACTTTGTCATCTTTCCAATTAAACAAGATCTGCATGTCTCATATGATTCATAATCAAAAGAGTCCAAGAGTCCATCTTTATGGAGTTTGGAAATGCGTTTCTCATTTATGTGGCCTAATCGGCAGTGCCAAAGGTAAGTTGGATTCAACTCATTAGGTTTCAACCTTTTAGTATTAATGTTATAAATTGGCATTTCAAGATCAAGGACATATAGTCCATTATTCATTTTTGCAGTAGCATAGAATATATCATTCAAATAAATGGAGCAACAATTGTTCTTTATTATGAATGAAAAACCAAACTTTTCCAAACAAGAAACGGAAATAATATTCCTGCTAATTGCAGGTACATAATAACAGTTCTCTAACTGAATTATTAAACCACTGGGTAAAGTTAAAACATAAGTTCCTACAGCTAAAGCAACAACCTTTGCTCCATTGCCAACTCGTAGGTCAACTTCACCTTTTGCCAAATCTCTACTCCTTTTTAGCCCCTGCACATTAGTACAAATGTGAGAACCGCATCCAGTATCTAATACCCATGATGCAGAAGTAGATAAATTAATTTCAATAACAAAAATACCTGAATTTGAAGTCTCTACTCCATTATTCTTATCTTCCAGGTACTTTGGGCAATTTCTCTTCCAATGTCCGGTCTTACCGCAATGGAAGCAAGTGCCCTCCTTTGCTATTCCTCCACTAGGCTTCAAAACAGGAGGAGTGGGTTTGGGTTTGGCAACTTCCTTGCCTTTCCCTCTACCACCCTGTTTGATGGGCCTCTTGTTCTGTTTCTTTCCATTACTGACCATCAGAATGGATTTCCCTTTTGTCTTCATATTCTGCTCAGCAGTTCTCAACATGCCTAGCAGTTCTGGAAGACTTTTGTCCAAGTCATTCATATTGAAATTCAGGACAAACTGACTGAAGCTCTCTGGCAACGATTGCAAGATCAGATCAATCGCAAGTTCTTTTCCAAGGGGAAACCCTAATCTGTCAAGGTTCTCCACATACCCAATCATCTTGAGTACATGGGGACTTACAGGGGCTCCCTCAGCTAACTTGCTGTTAAAAAGGGACTTTGAAACCTGAAACCTCTCATTTCTTGCTTGCTCTTGATAAAGCATTTTCAGATGTCCGATCATATCGAACGCAGACATGTTCTCGTGTTGCTTTTGCAACTCAGAGTTCATGGTAGCAAGCATGAGGCAAGCGGTTTCATTGGCATCATCGAAATGCTTCTTATAAGCATCTCTTTCTGCCTTTGGTGCAGAACTAGGAGGTTCCTCCTCAGGAACTGGTGTCTCCAAGACATACAGCTTCTTATCGTGCTTGAGGACAATCCTCAGATTACGGTGCCAATCCAGGAAATTTGTCCCAGACAATTTTTCCTTATCTAGGATGGATCGCAAAATATTGTTCGATGTGTTTGTTGTCATGGTAATCTACAAGAGAAATATGAAAATATAAGTAACATTAAAAACAACATATTTAATTAGGCCTTTAATCAAATATGCTCCCACTATTTTATTCAAAACAAATGACCCTCATCATTTGATTCGGAAAATCCCGTTGGAAGACTTTCTAGTGGGTCGAGATCCATGTTTCACTTTGTTTTAAGTCAGCGTTAGGTTGATTACACAAAACTAAGTTATTTAGGTAGGAACTCCTTCCAATTGTATCTCATACAACTCTCGAATATTTTCAATTGGGTGAATAACTCCTTATTCTGATCCATCACATGAATCATTCCCAATTCTTGCTTCTAAACATGTATAATCTTATTATAATTTGTTTAGTTAAGTTTGACCCATTGTTTTAGCAATTGGATATTACAATTATCCCATCACACCTTACTAATATAGAACATGCACCTCGCGTAGGCGAAACCTACAATGCTCGATACTAGTCTTGATGAGTGCTAAAAATTGGAAAGCATAAACTTAATATTTAATTTTGAGGGAATTTGTTATTAGTTTGATCTCACCGGCTTAACATGCAAAACGTCTCTCACATGCATCAACATACAATTACATGCATCAACATACATATAAAAAGATACAATTATGGCCCCTAACGCAATTGTTCTCTCAAGCCAATGAGAGAACCTAAGCTAACCTAATAACGATCTAAGCTTCTCCAAGCATGATCTCCAAGGTTATCTTCCTTTAATATTGAATACTTCTTTTTTCTTCATAACATAATATTACATTACATATAAGAAAACTCGTTTTACATACGAGGGAGTGAGATGAGAAAAGAAGTTACATAAAGAGATTGAGAGAGAGGCACGACACGCAGGCCGTATTTAAAAATCCCAAAACAATAATAAAGGATAAACTAAGGTCATAACTGATCACCACAAATAAATAATAATAAACACACTTTTATTATTAGTTTAAAATTCCGATAATTAAATAAACTAAATTAAATTTCGGCTGATTGATCACACTTTGCAGACTTAGCCGGGGGTTCCGCTGCCCGGTTCAGCGGACGGGGGTCAAGGGGGCAGCGCCTCCTTGCGGGGTTGTTAGGGGCAGCGCCCCGATGAAAAATTTTATGAACACTTCATTGTATTTCACGTCGTTTCCTGCACAACTTTTGTGCATTTACAACCCCAACCGGAAAAGTCTGCGGCAATACAACACTTGTACTGCCATTAATCCTAATGCAACAATTTCATGCCGTCAAACACTACTCGATTGATAACTCAATATGATAGATCAACATGTCATTGCTTCACCATACTAACGTCGGATTCCGAAGCGAATGAAAATGATGATCTTTCAAAAGAATTACAATCCTTATGTGATTGAATGGATGAAATCAAAACAGTATATCCCATATACCATCTTTGCATCAGAATTTCTTATATCTTATATAAAAGTGATCGATCTAATTGTGTAACCTATGGATGATCAATGTATCGCACAACTTCACCATACTAATGTCGGTTTCTGAAGCATAATCAACATCAATCATCCAAATCGTACACAACAGATGCCAAATTTAATTAATCGTTTATTGTTAAATTCATTCTGTGTTTTAATCGAATCAAATACAGAAAAGACGGAAATTTAACAGCTATCAGATCCATGGTTTCGTAAGTGGCTCTGATACCACTGAAAGAAAATTGCGATCTAAACGCAGTGGAAAACAAAAATTTCCTTTAGTGATCCTTACGAATGAGCATGGTCAGTGATAGAATCGTTACCTCTTTGTGGCGATTCAGATCTTTGATGCAGCGATCACAAGCGTTGATGAAGTGCAACGCCTCTACTCAGTCCACACGAACAGCTTCCGGTCACAGTGCTAGCTGCTTACGAACGGAATTATTTGAGTGAGAAAAGAGAATCAAAAACGAAATTGCATCAAGTGAAAGCTTCATCACAAGGGTTCCTTTTATAGACTCTCTTGTGGGCTGCGGGCTAAAAGCCCAATTCACATGATCCATAATAATATTATATATTATTATAATAACTATTATTATAATAAATATATTTATTTTATTATTATTTTATAACCATTATAAAATAACAATAATTATTATTATATTATTCGAATTTCTATTTTAACTTAAGTGCACCGTACCTTACGGTGTTCCTTTGATTTCTCTATCTCTCATCAAATTGTCCTTATGTGTGTGACCCTGTAGGATTTCGTAACGTTGGTAATTATATTAAATTATATATTTAACATAATAAACAGTGAGCGGTATCTAGCAACACATCACTGCTACCCAAGTCACGAAAATGTCATGTGATCTGACAAAACCTTTTTCGTGATAATATATGTTTGTACAATTACCCTTTTGCCCCTATGTCTATATTGAACACAAGGCATACACTGTGTCATCCTTGTCCAGTTCAATATTGGGCCCTTAGACATTTCTCCTGTTATGCAGGATTGGCAAATTCCATCTAGGACACTCATGTCCCTCAGCATGCTTCGTGGAGTGCCCATCAACTGTCTTTATGATCATCCAGTTACGGATAATGTTTGATCAGCAATAAAGCACCCGACTCTACATCTAGGGTCCATAGTGGTTTCAGGTCGAAGGGTGGTAATACACCATTATCACCATGAGAATAACTTATGACACTTTGCATAACATACTATGTAGTATTCTCATAGCGGGTCAATCCGGTATAAATATTACTCCTAATATTTATACCTATGTCAAGACTTGATAACTCTTTATCCATGATCCATGAGATGTGATCATCAGTCTATCTTCATAATAGTCTCAATGCTTTAATGTTATCCCACTTTGCAATAAAGCTTGACTACGGATATTTTAAGAATAATGTCTTTATGTTTAATGGGATCTCATGATTAAGTCACACTTAACATTTCATTAAACAGACTAACTATTCTAGGGACTTTATTATTCTGAAAGACAAACATAATAAAGAAATGCCTTTTATTATTAAACGAATAATCCGATACAAGTACCAAAAAGTATTGGCCTCTAGGGCTTACACCAACAGCCTCTGCCTCAGTATTAACTCTTGGAACTTGTGACGCAAAGAGGCATCCGCTTCGGGTGAAGCCTCCGCCTCCCCCGACATTATCGATCTGTGGTGTGTAATCTGAAGAATCAAGAGATACTTTTTCCCTGTTGCAGTAGAGGTCTGAACCATAGTGCCATGGTACAACATTATCTTTTTCATATGGAATGGGCCCAGGTGCCGTGATGGTGACTGGACTGACTGCAACGGAGGTAGCAACTGTGATTGTCTGTGGATTGTAATATATGGTGATGGGACGTCTGACTGGTGGTGGTGGTGAATGACTGAAGCTGGGTTGTTGCTGAGATTGTTGCTGAAAATTGTTGGAATCGGGGACCATTGTTGGGTCGTAGTATATGGTGACTGTGGAGACGTCGTTGTTAATGGTTATTGTAGTTGTAGAAGCGGATGCGGCTGAACTAGTGTTTTTTGAATTGGTGGAAGAGATGATTGTTGATTTTGTAGACGAGTATGTCGGAACAATTGTCTTTGAAGTTGTAGGAGGAGTGTTTGTTGTTGTTGTAGGAGGAATTGCTGGTGTTGTAGAAACTGTTGATGTTATCTGCAGGATGCCTTCTCTGATAAGGCCATTGATGTAACTTCTTAAGCTTGCACACCCATTGACGGAAACTTTGCAAGATTCACAGCAGGCCTCACAACCTGGGAACACATGGCATTTTAACAGCTGAGCTTTAACCCCTGCCAAAGGTGTTTGAATGCTTGCAGTATCTTCAATTAAATTTATGGGTTGATCCTCCTCAATTGCATTTATCCTTGCCCCACCGTGGTTGGGCATAGGATTCTTTGTGACGTTAGGAGGTGGTGCAAAATTTAAAGCCTTTGAATCAACTTGATCCTGGACCTTCATGTGCAAAGCTCTGCACTTTATTGTGGTGTGACCAGGTGCATTAGAATGGAAAGCACATCTGGAATTTACGTCGTAATTTCTCGGAAGGTTCTGAGGATCTGGTGGACCCAGAGTCCTTAATTCAACAAGATTAAGCTTCAGAAGTTGTGGCAATAAAGTGGCATAGGGCATTGGTATAGGCTCAATTACCCTGTTGACTTGAGATGGCCTTTGCTGGAAAGGACGCTATTGTTGGTTGTTGTTGTTATAGGACCTTTGTTGAGGAAAATGTTGATGTTGAGGGAAATGTTGTGGTTGCGGGGTGTATTGTAGTTGAGGAATTGGGGTAGTAATTGTGACAACGACAATTGATCTTGGAACATATTGGGGCCTTCCTCTGCCCATGTGTACTGAGTTTGTTTCACCGGACCTGCGAGGCCCTGCAAATGGTTTCCTCGTGCTGCTTGAGTTGGCGCCGTTATCAGAAATCTTTCCCATTTTCAGTAAACTCTCAATCCTTTCTCCAGCTATGACCACGTCCGCAAAGCTAGTGGAAGAGAAAGCAGCCAACCTATCAATGTATGTCCCCTGGAGGGTGTTCATAAACCATTTCTCTTTCTGACATTGGAGGTTGAACGACAGCAACTAATTGCCTCCATCCCTGAGCATACTCTCTGAAGCTTTCCCTGGAAGATTGTGACATACCCATTAGAAGAGTTCTGTTAGGAGCCATGTCTAGATTGTATTGGTATTGGCGTATGAAAGCCTCGGCCAAATCCTTCCAATTTCTGATTGTTGCCCTAGTCATATGGGAGTACCACTCACGGGATGCCCCGGTCAAGCTATCCTGAAAATAGAACATCCATAGCTTTTCATCCATAGTGTAGGCCTTTAATCTTCCCAGGAAAGATTGAAGATGGGTGCGAGGGCAAGATGTTCCATTATATTTTTCGAAGCAGGGAGGTTTTAATTTGTGAGGAATTCTAACTCCCTCCACTAGCCCCATATCCATAATATCAAACCCTAAGGAGTTTTGAGACTCCAGAGATCTTAACCTTTCTGCTATCTCGTCCAGCCGACGATCATAGACTTCATCTCCTGCCCCGACTATAGTGAATTGTTCCTCCTGAGGGTCCTCTTACAAGGCACACCCTCTAGTGTTACCCTAGGTATTCCTGATAGCATTAATGTCAGGGTTAAGATGAGGTCCAAACTCCAGGGGGTCAGTACGAGGTTGTACATGATCATTGTTGCTGGTACCCCCTGTACCTAGGTGATTCTCTTCAGGAGTTTTCCGCTCGACCAACTCGCTTAATCTTTCTTGGCTTTGGGCCAACCCAGTCATTACTGCCATGAACTGGTTCATCTGAGCCCTCATTTCAGTTCTTTCATTAGCCATCTGGGTTCTCACATCAGTCAAATCTTGCTGAACCTGGTCCATCTGTAAGCTCGGAAGGTTGTTTCTTGTCGGATACCGGTGGACTCTGTTGATGGGGAAAACTCACCTACAAGCAATGTTTCCTGAAACCACAACAAAGTGAGAAACAACAAAAATAAATACCTACAAAAAAATAAATTAGGTTAGTATGTAATGCAGGATGTCTATTTGTCTTCCAAGGGCATCCGGTTTGGTTCTTTGGTTTTGACCTTCCAGACCTCGAGGAATGATGATGTTGAAGAGAAATGAAGCCCAAAGGATAACACAAACCATATATTAAAAAATGTAAATATACATAATTTTGATTACAACAAGTCCCCATGGTGGGTCAAAATACATCAACAAAAACAAAAGTACAAACAAAATGAAGTACAAATACTAAGAAATCAAACATCCAGCCCATAATCATTCTCTCTGACTTCCTTCAGGAGAGCATCAATCACCGGGCCAACTGGATGCTCTGTGATTGTCCTGATAAGAAGGTTCCTGGTGGCAATAGCATTTGTCAACTTCTTATACTTGTCTTGGTCTTTTGATCTCTTCAACCCCGCTCGGAGTTTCAATTCAGAGATTTCCTTTTGTGCTGCTAACAAGGCTTCCTGACTCTTCTTCTCATTAGCTTCCAGCTGCTCTATCCTAGCCTGGGTCTTCTGATCTTCCTGTGAACGAGCCTCAGTAATTCTGATCCATCTAGCCTGACTCTCTTCCAAGTAGTGCCCAGCTCTGGCTTTCTGAATCTTAGCTTCCTTGCAAGCATTCTTCAATACCAACTCTCCTGCTCGGGCCCTTCTGATGTAATCATCTGTCTTCTCAATCTTGGTCATATGCTCGATCCGGAGCTTCTCTAACCTCTCATTGTCCAGACGACTATCATTCCTCTCCCAGAGGGTCTTCTTTAGAGCTTCAGAAAGCTGAGTATTCCTCTCCTTCAGTTTCTTCAATTCCTCTAAACTGACTCTAGTTATAGGCTCTAATGCTGATGGTCCTGGAACATCCCCCAGGGTGAATGGCATGCGGGTGATTTATCCTCTGATGCGAGAGCAATCAATGTACTGAGATGAAGCTATGTTGTTGCACTTGCCAAGAATGGCAGTCCCTTTTGTCTGAATGCTGTCCCAAGCCCAAGCTGCTTGTCGGGCAATGACATGGTTATGCTGAATGTCACAGTAAAGGGTTTCTGATAAATCCTACTCTCTTGGTGGATATACCAAGGCATATCCTAATTGCCTTTTAAACAGCAAATGATTGTAGTTGATGCAACCCTTTACTCCAATCAGAGGTACATTGGGATACTGCCCACAGCTGGTGATTATATCTTCCCTTAGTGCTCTGAGTGCACCATCTGATGTCTTCTGAGGTAAGGGTAATCATTCTTTTAGCCCAGTTTCTTGACTGATGAGGATTCAAGAAAGCTTTTGTCTTTGGCAAGTGCCTCAATAACCAACAATATAAGAGAGGTGCACAACATCTGACTAATCTTCCCCTCTACTTCTCATTCCTTTGATGCACTGAGTAGTAAAAATCCCCTAGCAAGGTGGGAACTGGATTCTTCAGCAAGAAGAGATGGATAGAATTCTTGCTTACAAACTTAGGCTCGTCTGCAAACAAGATGATACCATATATTCTAAATGCTAAGAGAGCACAAACAGTGTCCCACTTCCCTGCTGCAACATGGCTGGTGGCCTGAGTGATCAAGAAGTCCAAATGGAGGCCTGGGATTCCAACCTTGGTGGTCATATTCTGATCAATGATGGTGGTTTCTAAATACAGAGCCTTAGCTATATCTTCATTCTTAGAATCAGTCATCTTAGGGTTGAAAGGAATCCCCCTCCTGATGGGGACACCCAACAATATGGAAAACTCCTCCAACAAAGGGCCCAACTGAAAGTCTGGAAAGATAAAACATCTGAGAGGAGGGTCATAAAACTGAAGGCAAGTGTGGATCATACTCCTTTGTGATGCATCCAAGTCCATGATCATGTCCATAATGCTACCATAATGTTCCCTGAATAAAGGGACATGATTGTCACTCCCACCAAATGACACCTGGTCAAATGGGGTACAGACGCGAACGGTAGACGAAAGAGGAAGAGAACACACAAAGGTGAACTCAGAAGGAAAGAGTCGCCAGCTAGGCATTTTTATCCCGAAGGAAAGGTAATGCTGCATAGACCTAGGAAAATATGGATAAGACGGTCGCGAACCAGAGGAACTGAGAAAGGGGGTTGGTTACAACCTGGGAAGGTATTAGCACCCAGATTGTCCGCCGTACTCGACGGGATCCATGCTTGAAAGATTTGTGTTTTAAAGGGGTAGTGTCAGTGCAATCTGTGTATCAAAGCTGGAAAATAATGCAAGTGTCAGTGTAAAAGAAATGTGAAGTGAACAAGATAGGTGTCAGTGTAAGAAATGAATGGAGCTCAAGACTATGAGGCTTAAAGAATAATGCTGGAAAGAGGGAGAATATACAGAGACTTTTGTTCGATAACTGTTAAGTTATGCCTACGTATCCTCTCGTGCAATGAGGAAGTCAGAACACCGTAGTTCGACTCAAAGAGACTGAAAGATAAGTTGACTTGTGAAAGAAGGTAGGAAGAGAAACAAAACAACTTGCTTCACTTAAGAAGACAAGTTGCTTGAAGAAAGAAGGTAGGAAGAGAACATGAATGAGCAAGCTCACTCTAATACAAAGATAAAATGCAGCAATGATGCAAGAGAGGAATGAAGAGATTGTGAGAAGTGAAGGCAAATTCACTTCTCAAAACAACTTACCACCTGAAAAGTTAGCAAAAGAAATGAAATGCAATGCAAATGAGATGAAATGCCATGATGCAAACCAAAACCAGAAGCATAAACATGAAGTTAAAGATGCTAAGGGATGATGTAAACACAAGACAAGAGATGAGAGTGATCAAACAAGCATAAGAATGCAAATGAAGCATAAGGAAATTCATGAAAGCTATGGAATGATATGAATGCATAACATGGAAAATGAAAGATGCAATGATCAAACATGATTCTAATATGTCCTAAGATGTATTATGAATCATGTGGATGCACAAAATGTCATGGCAAATCATTGGATGCAAGCAAATGAAAGATGGATGCAAAGGAAGGCACAAATTAGGGTTTACATACAACATGCAATGCAAAAATTCAAAACCAGAAGCAAATGACATGACAAAAAATTGAAAATGGGACCAAAGATACCCTAAACCTACACAAGTTCACTGCCCAAAGGAGGGGACCTAATTCTTAACCTAGTGAAAGTTATGAATTTCTTAAGTCAATTAGGGTTTTAAGGTACCTCATCATGAAAAAATGCAAAACAAATTGAAAATGGAAGATCAAATCAAGCCAATTTTATCCTATAAACTAAATGCCATGAAGGATGCAATGCAAGAAGAACCATCATCAAACTCTCAATGATTAGGCATAATGGATTTTTCCAAGTTTGAACAAAAATATTGCCTTAAAATGAATTTAATTCCAATGAAAATGATCAAAAGGTATCAAGAACCAAAAACAAATTTGTTTTGAGAGTTTGATAATGTTTCTAAATGTTTTTAAATGCAATGTGAATTTTTTGGTGATTTTCAAATACCTAAATGCATTTTTAATTAATTAATTTTCATTATCTAATTAAAAATAAACATTTAAATGATTTAAAAATAATTTTTAATGCAAAAAATAAAAATAAAAATATTTTTGGGTTCTGAAAATTAATGAAATGTTTGACAAATTTTTTAAGAATTTTTAAATGTATTTTACTATTTTAAAAAATTCGTGCAAATTAAATGACAAAAAAATGAAATAAAATAAAAATAATGGAAAGTAAGCTGAAGGAGAGGCCAGGATTTGATCTGGGTTTGTGAGGGTTGACTTGGCGCGCAATCCTACGACCCTAGTTCAAACCTGGCTAATTTTATTTAATAATTAATTAAACCTAGGTTAAACTAATTAATGACTGATTAAGGGTTAATGAGAAGATCCAGTCCATTCATGCGCGCGCGGGAAGGCAGATCCTAAGGCCATTATTCAAAGTTCCTTAATTACACAATTAGGGCAAATGATTTTCAAGTGACCGGAACAGTGGTTCCGGTCATCTTCTCCGGCGAGCATAAACCCTAGATTCTTCTACAGGTTACCAATCATGAAATTTCTTCCACCAAAATGATCCTCTCATCAATCTAAACCTAACCCCTCATCTCAAATTCATTTATTTTCACTCACAAGCCTGAATCGAAGCAAAGTATGAAACACGGGCAAATATTCAGAGATGTCATACATGCTGGTTTCTTCACCATTTCAAAAAATAAACACATATTCATGATCAGGGGAAGACATAGCATCATAAAAGAACTTAAAAATCAACTTCTGGGAAAAATGTTCTTCATGTTACCTGAGATGAAGCTTCCCTGATTTTGAGCTTTCTGGCCTCAAGCTTTGTGCAATCCTTCTCCCTTGATCCTCCTGATGATTGAATGGAGCTTAGAAAGCTTGGGGAGTGGCTGGTTTGGGTGATTCAACTCTGGTGTTGCAGAAATGGAGGTCTCTATAGGTGATGATTCAGGCAGTTTCAGGGGGTGGATTATGTTCTATGAGTGATTTGTGGTTTGTGTGTGAAGGAATTTTTGATGTTTGTGGGCTGTATGGAGAGATTTGAAGAAGGGAAGTTCTTGGCAGATTTTTGTCTGTGCTGGAATGTGGGAGCTTCTGGCTTGTGTATGGTGTGTTTTGGGTTGCTTGATGTCCACATATTTGACCCTGATTGGGCAGAGAGTTGGTGGTGGCACTGTGGAATTGGCATGGGCAAAATGCAAAAAGTCAAGATCTTGTGTACTTCAAGTATGGGCTGGGACAGAAGAGATCTAGAGGGGTGTCTTGCCTCAGCTGAGTTTGAGGATGGCCCTTGGATGATTCATGAAGGACTGCAACACTTGGATCATAAGATAGCATGAGTTTTGCATCTTGGCAACTTGTCACATTTTGTGATTTTTGGTCATGAGCATGTGATATTTCTTGCTGCATTCTTGGTGTGAGATGTCTCATGAGATCATGGAAATGTTTTAAAACCAGCTAGAGATCATACAAGCCTTTGGGAACCAATTTGCAAGAATTCCCCTCTTTGCACTTTCATGGAAAATGGCTTATGGCTACTTGAAATTCAAGACATGGAATTGGGAAATTTCTTGGGCCAAACTGAATTTTAGGTCATGCATTGTGTTTGTATGATGATTAGAGGTCACATTGAAGTCACATAAAGGCTTGTCATGAGAATTTGCAAGTTTTCCATTTTGTGCAAAAGTGAAATTTCAATGATTTTATCCAACTTTGTAAGGCCATAACTTTTGATCCAAAATGAATTAGAATGAGTTCTTGTACTTTTTGAAAATGGGAGGATCCATTCTACAACTTTCATGACCAAAGTTTTCTCATTTGAAGCATTTTTGAATCAAAAAGAAAGGGTTGAAAAACTTTCCCAAAATGGCAAGTTTTCATTACAAGTCACTTTCCCAAAAAGGCAACTTTGCAAATGGCTTGAAATTTTCCAATTTTGTGAACTTATAACACCTTCTATGATCAAATAAAGATCATACACATTCAAAATGATGAAGAACACCCTTTGGTTGGGTCACTGGGGGCCTCAGATGCCCTGATTTTGCACTGACTTGCTCAAGAAGTCAACTCTTGATTAGATGCCTTCCCCATGGAATTTCTTAATGAAACTTGATATGCATGATCCTTATAACATATAGAGACCAATAGAAACAAGAATGACCAAAAAAATTTGGAGTTATGGCCTTTGAAACCAAAACCCTAATTCTAGGTCATCTGTGCAGTCAAACCTGGCTCTGCTTCCATGCCTTTCTCAGTTCTTGTGATTCTTTGACTTCCTTGACTTTGTGAGGATATAATATGATGCTTGAACATACATGGACCCCTTTGAAGTGATTTAAGACCTTTGGAGTGGCTCAAATAGCTCTTGGATTGCTCAGATCACAAACCCTAGATGCAGATGACTTAGAAACAATGCAGTGAAGCAAAAATGCAATATGAAATGCTATGATTGAACTTATGCATATGAAAAGATCACAAGCCATGGTGAAATGGGTGAGGGAAAATTTGGGGTGTTTACAATGATCAGGAGTGATGAGTGTCTGAATCTGCCTGATGTCTGCAAGAGTGGGCTCAAAGAAATGATAAGTGATGTTGCTCTTCCTGGATAGGTCCATGCTGACAATGGATGCTGATGAAGAAGACTGAAGAGAAGTAGTGATGAAAACAACTGATGAAGGTGCTGAAGAGGATCTCTGATGAAGATGACTGATGAATATATCTGATGAAGATGGCTGATGCAGGAGAACAGTCAAAACCAAAACCAAAGATGAGGTGTGGATACCCTGTAAAATAAATAGACAAATGTTAAAATGATGCAAAATGATGTATGTAGAATGATATGCAAGGGTCTGTGATCAAGTGATGGATCTGTTATCTGCCTTGATAAGGTCCATGTGTGTTCATAAGTCCAGATGGAGGTTTAGAGAACCAGTAACCAGGTGGGGGACTCAAATAAAGAGTCACAAGTCCAGGGTTTCATAAGATCAGTCCAAAATAGTGTAACCTTAACAATATTAGTAACAGGGTATGATGAGGTCAAGGGTTCCTGCAAACCTGTAAACATCCCAACCCCCTCACAGGTATTGTTCTAGAACAGGGATCCTCAGACTTGGATCAGTTATGAGAAGTGTAAACACTTCTAACCCGGAGGTACAGTGTTTACATTAATCATAAAGGATCCTCCTCTAATTCAACTCAGATGCTAAAGGTCATAAAAAGGTCATCCAGACTTAGCAGGCTTCCTAGATAGCCCTAGTACTACAGGAAATCCACAACACAGAGTTCTCAAGAAGAGTTGTTGAATTGGCAGAAATTTTGACCAACAAGAGTTGTTGAATTCAGTTCAGGATGTCCTATCAAATGTTGGGACATTATCAAACAGAGTATAAGTAAATGAACTTAATTCAGGATGTCACACCAGGTGTTGGGACATTGCATCAGTTAATGATATAAGTTCAGTTTACAGGATGTCACATCAGATGTTGTGACATTGTATCAGTTAATGATCTAAGTTCAGTTTTTCAGGATGTCCCAACAGATGTTGTGACATCTCAAACCTGCTACCAGAATTAATTAATGAATAACAGAACTGAGTAAATTAAGGAAAGTTATCTGGAATTAATGATGGATAAATAAAACAGAACAAGGCGCATCTGTAGGAAGTATTGTTATATGTCTTCAGCATAATCAGAACAACTGAATCACCTAGAATCTAGGAAGTAACAAACCCTAATTCAAGGTGGAAGCAGCATGCGTTTTAGGATTGGATAAACCTACAGAAAGCCCAAAATCCAAACACCTATTTAAGCAACAGAAACTCTCAGAATAGAGCACGAATTTCAGAAGACAAAATAGGGTGTTTTGTATTTTAAATAGCAGGTTGTTTTTATTGTACCACTTTATGAGCTTTTAAGCAAAAGTGTATTTGTGTCTTGATTGAAACTGTGAAGTAAGATCAAGCTGTTTTTGTTTGAAGTATGACTTCAATTTTATTAAACTTGTAAACAAGATCACTGTGTGATTGAGGGGGAGTGAGTTGGTACTCATATCTAAGTTTTGTCTTAGGTAGAAGTAGCATTGGGTAGATATTAAGTGAAAGATTAAACTGGGTGGTTTAAGTCTAGAATTAATATTACTTATAGTGGATTTCCTCCTGGCTTGGTAGCCTCCAGATGTAAGTGTGGTTATACACTGAACTGGGTTAACAAATCACTGTGTTGTTTAATTTTCTTGCACTTTAAGTTTTTGGTTAAGTTGTCAAGTGTTTAAACATCTCATTCGACATCTCATACCTGATCACAGAATTTCAATTGGCATCAGAGCAGGCACCCTGCCTGTTTATTCTGGGTGAGATCTAGGGAATACAAATTCTAGAAACATGGACAGAGATATAGGATCAGTAAATAGACCACCTATACTGGATGGATCTAATTATGACTACTGGAAGCCAAGAATGATTGCATTCTTAAGATCACTTGACAATAGGGCCTGGAAAGCAGTCAACAATGGATGGGAACATCCTGTCCAAGAGACCAAAGATGGAGCAAAAGTGTTGAAACCTGAAGAAGAATGGAGTAAGGAGGAAGAAGATTCAACACTTGGCAACTCCAAGGCCTTAAATGCTTTATTCAATGGCATTGATAGGAACATATTTAGAATTGTGCATCACTGTGAGCTGACCAAAGATGTTTGGGACACTCTCAAAACAACTCATGAAGGAACATCAAAGGTAAAGATGTCAAGACTTCAACTTCTCACCACAAAGTTTGAAAACTTGAGAATGAAGGAAGATGAGACAATTCATGAATTCTACATGAACATCTTAGAAATAGCCAATACTTCTGGAGCCTTGGGAGAAAAGATGACTGATGAAAAGCTTGTAAGAAAGATTCTCAGATCTTTGCCAAAAAGATTTGACATGAAAGTCACAGCAATAGAAGAAGCTCAAGACATATGCACAATGAAAGTTGAAGAGCTCATTGGTTCCCTTCAAACATTTGAGATGGGAATGAATGACACAATTGTAAAGAAGAACAAAAGCATAGACTTAATGTCAAATACTGATAAAGAAGAAGAAAATGATGAATCAGAAACTGATGAAAGCTTATCAGAAAACATTGCTATGCTTGGAAGACAGTTCAAAAAGATTCTCAGAAGGATGGAAGACAAGTCCAGACCAAGTGGAAGATACACAAATTCTTCTGAAAACAAAAGACCTTATGATACTAATAGAAGGTCAAATTATGATGAAAAGACCAGTCAAGAAAAAGGAATTAAATGCCATGGATGTGAAGGATATGGACACATCAGGAATGAATGTCCTACCTATTTAAAAAGGCAAAAGAAAGGTCTCTCTGTAACCTGGTCTGATGAAGACTCATGAGGTGATTCAGAAGAAGAATCAGCTAAGCATATCACTGCTCTAGCTGGATTATGTGAATCTGAAAGTGAATCCAGTGATGGGGAGCTTACTTTTGAAGAACTTGAGCAATCATACAGAGAACTATTCAAAAGAAGCACTGAAATATGCAGGGAAAGTATAAAGCTAAAGAAGCAGATTGAGGCACTAAAGGATGAAAAAGCAAGTGATCTAGAGATCATTGACACCTTGAAAAGTGAAGTAAGTCTTCTCAACTCCAAGTGGAACATATGTCCAAATCTGTTAGAATGCTGAACAGTAGCTCAAGCACACTGGATGCTATTCTCAACAACAATAAGCATTCAGGGGATAAAAGTGGACTGGGATTTAACAAAGTTCATAAGGTTGAAGCTAGCTCTAGCAAAACTACTTCAAAGTCCATACAGTCAAACAAGATGTCCCAACAGATGCTTCAACATCATGAAAAGAACACAAAGCCAAACATAATGTTCCAACAGATGTCTCAACATCCTGAAAAGAACATAATGAAGAAGAAGTATCAAAGATGGAGATGTCATCATTGTGGAAGATTTGGACATATCAAACCTCATTGCTACAAGTTGCATGGATATCCAAATCAGATGTATCAGCAACCTCCTAAGTAGAAGATAGAAGTTACCAAGAAAGTGCTGCATAAACATCAAAGAGATCAGCAACCCCCTAAGCAGAAGACAGAGGTCATCAAGAAGGTATGGAGACCAAAAGCTAGTCTTCATGCTGATCAAAGCTACATGCCCAAGAACAAGATCAACAAACAACCTTGGAGCTCTACTAATGAACAATGCATAGGGCAGAGGTATCAAAAGAAATCTCAACACAAATGGTCAAAGAAAGGTGTTGCATATATAGCTCATACATCACTCAGAGTATCAGCTAAAGAAGACTAGTACTTTGACAGTGAATGTTCAAGACACATGACTGGATTGAAGAATCTGCTAGTAGACTTAAAGTCATATTCATCCAGATATGTAACCTTTGGAGATGGAGCTAAAGGAGAAATCAAGGGAGTTGGGACCTTGGACTGTCCAGATGTACCAAGACTAGATGATGTGCTGCTGGTAAAAGGTTTAACTGCTAACCTGATCAGCATAAGTCAATTATGTGATCAAGGGTACAGTGTAAACTTTACCAAAACTGAATGCATAGTGTCTAACAAAGAACAAAAGATTGTCATGAGAGGAGCCAGATCTAAAGACAACTGTTACATGTGGGAACCTCAAGACTTCAGTCTGACTTCAACTTGCTCTTTAGCTAAAGAAGAAGAAGTGAAACTATGGAACCAAAGACTAGGTCATCTTCATTTCAGAGGCATAAAGAAAATCATATCTATGGAAGCTGTGAGAGGTATTCCTAAACTGAAGATTGATGATGGCAAAATATGTGGTGAATGTCAAATAGGCAAGCAAACCAAGATGTCCCATCCAAAGCTCCAACATCTGACAACTTCCAAAGTTTTGGAATTATTGCATATGGATCTTATGGGACCTATGCAGGTTGAGAGCCTTGGTGGTAAGAGGTATGCCTATGTGGTGGTTGATGACTTTTCAAGGTATACATGGATAAATTTCATCAAAGAAAAGTCTGATGTATTTGATGTATTCAAAGACTTATGCCAAAGAATACAAAGGGAAAAAGCCAGCTGTGTGATCAGAATAAGAAGTGATCATGGAAAAGAATTTGAGAACCAAAAATTCTTAGATTTCTGTTCTTCAGAAGGAATCAATCATGAATACTCTTCACCAATCACTCCTCAATAGAATGGGATTGTTGAGAGGAAGAATAGAACTATTCAAGAATCAGCAAGAGCTATGATCCATGCTAAAAAGTTACCTTTGTACTTCTGGGCTGAAGCTATGAACACAGCTTGTTACATCCATAACAGAGTTACTCTAAGGAAAATAACTTTGTCCACAATCTATGAAGTCTGGAAGGGCAGAAAACCCACAGTTAAGTACTTCAATGTGTTTGGAAGTAACTGTTATATTCTGGCAGATAGGGAGCAAAGAAGAAAAATGGATCCTAAAAGTGATGAAGGGATTTTTCTTGGATACTCCATAAACAGCAGAGCATATAGAGTATTTAATTCTAGAACCAAGGTTATCATGGAGTCCATAAATGTGATAATTGATGATGCTCCTACAGATGTTACAGAAGATGTTGGAACATCTGCTGACAGCAAAACTGAAGCTGAAGAAAAGAGTGATCATTCTGACTTCACTCAAACTGATGCAAGGACAGAACAATCAAGCAAACCTCCCTCCATCAGAATCCAGAAGGATCATCCCACAGATTTGATAATTGGTGATCCCAACAGAGGTGTAAGCACTAGATCAAGAGAAGTGATTTCAGGTTCCTGCTTTGTTTCAAAAATAGAACCTAAAAACATCAAGGAAGCTCTTACTGATGAATACTGGATTTGTGCTATGCAAGAGGAATTAGGTCAATTCACAAGGAATGAAGTGTGGAATCTTGTTCCTAGACCTGATGACATAAATGTGATTGGCACTAAATGGGTGTATAAGAACAAGTCAAATGAACAAGGAGTTGTTACAAAGAACAAAGCTAGACTTGTAGCTCAAGGATACACACAAATTGAAGGAGTAGACTTTGATGAAACCTTTGCACCAGTAGCAAGGCTTGAATCAATCAGACTACTTTTAGGAATTGCTTGTATCTTGAAGTTCAAGCTATTTCAAATGGATGTGAAAAGTGCTTTTCTAAATGGTTATCTTAATGAAGAGGTATATGTAGAACATCCTAAAGGATTTGTTGATCCAAGCTGTCCAAATCATGTATACAAACTAAATAAGGCTCTTTATGGTTTGAAGCAAGCTCCAAGAGCATGGTATGAAAGGCTGACTACTTTTCTTATCAAGCAAGGGTACATGAAAGGTGGAATTGACAAAACTTTGTTTGTTAAAGATGAAGAAGGAAATGTCATGATTGCTCAAATATATGTAGATGGCATTGTCTTTGGTGGGATGTCAGACAGGATGGTTAAACATTTTGTAAATCAGATGGAATCTGAATTTGAAATGAGCCTAGTAGGAGAATTAACCTACTTTCTTGGACTGCAAATAAAGAAAATAGAGGACTCCATGTTCATTTCCCAAAGCAAGTATGTTAAGAACATAGTCAAGAAATTTGGGATGGACAGTGCTACTCATAAGAGAACTCCTGCCCCCACACATTTAAAGCTAACTAAAGATGACAAGGGTGAGAATGTAGATCAAAGCCTATACAGAAGTATGATTGGAAGCTTGTTATATCTGACTGCTAGCAGACCAGACATAGCATTTGCAGTAGGTGTATGTGAAAGATATCAAGCTGATCCAAAAGTTAGTCATCTTAACCAAGTCAAGAGAATTCTGAAATATGTTAATGGTACTTGTGACTATGGCATAATGTACTTTCATGGATGCAAACCAATTCTCACTGGCTTCTGTGATGCTGATTGGGCTGGAAGTGCTGATGACAGAAAAAGCACTTCAGGAGGATGCTTCTTTCTAGGAAACAATTTGATTTCTTGGTTCAGTAAGAAACAAAATTGTGTATCCTTATCTACTGCTGAAGCTGAATATATAGCAGCTGGAAGCAGTTGTTCACAGTTGGTTTGGATGAAGCAAATGCTCACTGAGTACAATGTCCCACAAGATGTCATGACATTGTACTGTGACAACTTAAGTGCAATTAACATATCAAAGAATCCTATCCAACATAGCAGGACCAAGCATATTGATATCAGACATCATTTCATCAGAGATCTTGTAGAAGAGAAAGTGATTTCACTGGAACATGTAGCTACAAATTTGCAGTTGGCTGATATATTTACCAAAGCCTTGCATGCTACTCAATTTGAAAACCTAAGGGGTAAATTGGGAATCTGCTTATGTGAAATTAGTAGTTATGGAGATGTGCCAACATGTTATATGACATTGTGTGGCATGAGCACCAGATGGCAACACCAGTCTGGTCAAGCACCTTGGGTATTCCACTCCTAAAAATTCTCCAAGTAACGGCTACTTATAAAATATCAGCTTGTGTTCAACTATCCATCTTCTCATCATACTCTCAAAAACGAATTGCATTCTCTAACTGTTCTTCAGAACTCATCAAACCTAAAACTCTTCATCCACTTCTTTCGAAAATGTCTCAACATCAAAACCCTAACATTTCTGAAGAAATCCTCAACAAGGAAGATGTGGTGCATGCAACCCCCAAATCTGTGGTACCTATGGATTCAACTCCAATGGACGAAATTAGAGGAAGTGTTCCTCTTGCTCAAAAACCAAGAACCCCTAAAAGAACAAAGGATCCTGTATTCAGCAAGGCCAAAGGCTTGCCTTCACCATTAAACAGCACTCCAAATGCTTCTGCATATGTGGATGATTCCATAAAGGAGCTGGTAAACAGGATCTTATCTGAGCAAAGAGTGGTAAGTGGCATATCTATCCCTCTGAACACCATGCCAGCTCCACAAGAAGATCAACAAACTCAGGCTGAAAAGGACACCCCTGCTCAACAGGATGTCCCAATAGATGTTGAAACATCTGAGGACTAGCAAAAGGCCTCATCTGATGCTGCTGTTGAAACATCTGAGGACCAGAAAAAGGTCTCCACTGATAGTGATAAAGAAATATCTGAGGACCAGCACAAGGCCTCCACTGAAGATCAAATCTTTGTTGAACCACCTGCTGAAGAGGAGACTGCTCAACCTCCTCCTGTTGTGAACATAGAGCATGATTCTGATACAGAAATCATTGCTTCTGTCAACCCTAGCATAGCCAAAAGGCTTAGAACTAGGAAAGAAAAGATGAATGCAGGACATGCAACTCCTGAGCAGAAGCAAGCTACACCAAAGAAGGACAAAGCTAAAGTTGTCTTTGGACCTACAAAACAATGGAGCAAAGTGCAAACACAGAAGAGGGAAGCTGCCACCCCTCCAAATTCAGATGTTGAAGAGGATGTCCCAACATCCCCACCAAAGAAGAAACCAGAACCTTCAAGGTCATCAACTGCTGTTCCAGAAGCTCCTTTGGACAACATCTCCTTTCATCATGTTTCAAGTGTGAATAGATGGAAGTTTGTCTATCAAAGAAGGGTAGCACTTGAAAGAGAGCTGAGCAGTAATGCACTTGAGTGCACAGAGTTAATTGATCTCATTTCCTCTGCTGGCCTTTTCAAAACTGTCTCCAACTTTTCTCCTTGCTATGAGCTGCTAGTCAAGGAATTCATAGTCAACCTCCAAGAAGATTGTGCTGATGGTAAGTCTGCTGACTTTAGAAAAGTTTATGTAAGAGGGAGGTGTGTAGAATTCTCTCCTAGGGTTATCAACCACTACCTTGGAAGAGAATCTGATGGTCCAAATGAGGTAGGGAAGACTGATAACCAGATTTGCAAGGTTATCACTGCTAATCAGGTCAAGACTTGGCCAGTTAAAGGGAAGCTCTCAGTTAGCATGCTGACAAGGAAGTATGCCATGCTGAATAGGATTGGCACTGCAAACTGGGTCCCTACCAACCATACATCCTCAATATCAACTGGATTGGGCAGGTTCATATATGTTGTGGGCACCCAAACAAAGCTGGATTATGGGGCTTATATATTTGATCAGACTTTGAAGCATGCTGGATCATCTGCAACTAAGCTGCCAATTGCCTTCCCTTCCTTGCTGTGTGGAATAATGCTGAGTCAGTATCCTGGTATCCTCACTGAGAAGGACACAATTTGCAAAAGAGAAAGCCCTCTAGCCTTCCACTACAAGCTGTTCCTGAGTCATCATGCAGCTGATGTTGAAGCTCCCTCTAGGACATCTACTGGTCCTTCAAAGGCAAAGTCTCCAATCTCCAAAGCTGCCTTGATTGCTGAGCTGAAGATCACATGCAAAGAACTGGATGCAAGGAAGCAGAAGCTTGAGGAGATTATCCAAAGGCTGGAGAGTGAAGAAAGTGTTCAGAAAAATGCTGCTTCTGATGAGGAGACTGAGGAAGATGAAGAAACTGACTATGAGGAGTCTGAGTGAAAAACTGTATGTGAGGAAAATGTAATGACTGCTGCATTGTCATTTTGTATTTGTAACTTTGGCCCCAATTTATGTCTAACAAGGGGGAGAACTGAACAACAACAACAACAATGTATGATCCAAATTACTGATTAATGAAAAACTTCTGTTTGCTTCTGAACTAAAGTTGTGTTTTAATGAAATTTTCTGTTGCAACAAAACTGAATACAAGTATGTTTGAGGGGGAGTAAACTCACACATGACTCAACAGAAAAAAAAACTGCTATACTCTGATAAAAGAACTTCTGCTGCACTCTGATAACCAGAAAAGAATGTTAGCCAAAAATTAGCCAAAGGGGGAGTTTGTAGATGTTTAGAATTGGCAGAATTTTTGACCAACAAGAGTTGTTGAATTCAGTTCAGGATGTCCTATCAAATGTTGGGACATTATCAAACAGAGTATAAGTAAATGAACTTAATTCAGGATGTCACACCAGGTGTTGGGACATTGCATCAGTTAATGATATAAGTTCAGTTTACAGGATGTCACATCAGATGTTGTGACATTGTATCAGTTAATGATCTAAGTTCAGTTTTTCAGGATGTCCCAACAGATGTTGTGACATCTCAAACCTGCTACCATAATTAATTAATGAATAACAGAACTGAGTAAATTAAGGAAAGTTATCTGGAATTAATGATGGATAAATAAAACAGAACAAGGCGCATCTGTAAGAAGTATTGTTATATGTCTTCAGCATAATTAGAACAACTGAATCACCCTAGAATCTAGGAAGTAACAAACCCTAATTCAAGGTGGAAGCAGCATGCGTTTTAGGATTGGATAAACCTACAAAAAGCCCAAAATCCAAACACCTATTTAAGCAACAGAAACTCTCAGAATAGAGCACGAATTTCAGAAGACAAAATAGGGTGTTTTGTATTTTAAATAGCAGGTTGTTTTTATTGTACCACTTTATGAGCTTTTAAGCAAAAGTGTGTTTGTGTCTTGATTGAAACTGTGAAGTAAGATCAAGCTGTTTTTGTTTGAAGTATGACTTCAATTTTATTAAACTTGTAAACAAGATCACTGTGTGATTGAGGGGGAGTGAGTTGGTACTCATATCTAAGTTGTGTCTTAGGTAGAAATTGCATTGGGTAGATATTAAGTGAAAGATTAAACTGGGTGGTTTAAGTCTAGAATTAATATTACTTATAGTGGATTTCCTCCTGGCCTGGTAGCCTCCAGATGTTAGTGTGGTTATACACTGAACTGGGTTAACAAATCACTGTGTTGTTTAATTTTCTTGCACTTTAAGTTTTTGGTTAAGTTGTCAAGTGTTTAAACATCTCATTCGACATCTCATACCTGATCACAGAAGTTCATTAAGTATGAGATAAACATACCAACTTAATTACCATGATGATGTAGGATTACGATCATTAACCTACTTGTGATTAATTAGATGTTTTTTTGGATTTTTGTTCAGTGTTAAGTAATGAGTTTAATCTCTAATCACAGATTAGTGAACTCATTACACCATCCTGAAGGATGATAGATTAGAACACTTAAGACGAGGAAGATACCTCAACTTAATCCATGGTTAGGGATTAAATTCATTATATAACAAGCCTTTATTAAGTGGATTTTAATTAAGGGATGAGATTAAGAAGTGGATTTTAAGTTTGTAAGACAACTTGAGGAGGACTTGTCCATTAAACACTAGGGTTAGTCCCTCTTAACCATAAGGAAGAGTTAGAACCGTAATGTAAGGCCCAAGTTACAAGATAAAGTCTTGGTGATTATTAATGTGATTTGATTAAGAGGTTTAAACAAATTAAAGGTTTAACACTTATGATTAAAGTTATACACTCCATCCTAAGTGAAGGATACAGGCATAACCCTAATTCCAAAGTCCTAAAACTTTAAGAGTTTAGTCTCTGATTATTGAGGTGAGAAGAGAGACTCAAGGAGACTCAAAGGTAAAAAGATAAGGGGGACTATACACAACCCTAGAAGTTATCATGCTTAGGCATCCTATGGTTTGTGAGGCTTAAGAGAAGGGATCTTCAAGGAAGCCACCAATGGAAGAAGCAGATGAAAGGAGGAAGAAGCAGAAGAATAAGTTACTTACTTCCTAAGAAGGTAAGTAACTTAAAGGAAGAAAGTGAGAAAGATGGAACATAAGTGAATTTGATTTACTTCAAATACATGTAAAATGCATATGAAAGGGATAAGAAGAAGTGAGAGGTGAAGGCAAATCCACCTCCCACAATAACTTACCAAGAGCTCCTGAAAAGTTACTATGAATGCATAAGAGATAAAGCATGAAGAAATGAATTGAAATGAGATGAAATGACCAAAGTCAGAAGTTATTATACAATGAAAATGGCATATGAAATGATGCAAAGTCATACAATGTGCATATGAATGATCATACAAGGATGAGATGTCATGAAAGCATGCTTGGAAGCTTGAAAACACATGGATGTTTATGAAATGAAATGAATGCAACACATGGCAAATGAATGAAGAAATGATCAAGCAAGATTCTAATATGTCCTAAGATGTCAAAGATGACATATGAATGCTTGAAATGTCATGGGAAGTTCATGTGATGATGAATATGCAAGGTGAATGCAAATGAACATGAGAAATTAGGGTTTTATGAACATGTGATATGCAAATGAGCAAAACAAAAGCATGCAACATGATAAAAATTTTAAATTAAGCTCAAACAAACCCTAATCCCATATTAGGTCACTCCCCAAAGGAGAAGGTTAGAAGCTATTCTTATTGAAAGCTATGATTTTCCTAAGTTTGCTAGGGTTTTTGGGTGATTCAAAAGGGAAAATGCCAATCAATTTGAAAATGCAAGATAAATTCATGAGGAAAATAACCTAGAAACTACATGCAATATGTGACACAATGCAAAAAGAATCAAGTTCAAACTCTTCATGGTTAGGAAGAAATGATTTTTCAAAGTTAAGGTTAAAAATTGTGATTTTAAAGAACCCTAATTCAAAGAAAATTGGGAAATTATGATCAAACCTAAAAAGAAATTTGTATGAAGAGTTTGAAAATGTTTCTAAATGTATTGGAATGGTTCATGATTGTTTTGGTGATTTTTAGAAACCTAAATGCATTTTTAATTAATTAAAAATGACATTTAAATATTTTAAAAATAATTTTTATATGCAAAAAATAAAATAAAAATCATTTTCAGGTTGAGAAATATATTTAAAACAGAAATGCAAAGTTTCATATTTTTTGAAAGTGTTTTGATATTTTAAATAAATTATGGAAAGAAATGCAAATAAAATGGAATAAAACCAAAACATATTAAGAACATTAGAAACAAGAATGACCAAATAATTTGGAGTTAAGGCCTCTAAAACCAAAACCCTAATGTTGGTCATCTATGCAGTGAAAACCCTAGCTCTGCCTCCATGCCTTTGCCAATCCTTGTGATTTCTTAACTTCCATGAACTTTGGGGAGCATAATATGATTATAGAACACACATGGACCCTCTTGGAAAACTTTAAGACCTTTCAGATGGCTCAGATCACTTCTTGGATTGCTCATATCACAAACCCTAGATGCAGATGAAATTGAACTATGCAGTGTGAGATGGTATGCTTATGCAATGGAATATGAGAGATCACAAGTCATAGTGTGAGAAAAAGTGAGGGCAAATTTGGGGTGTTTACACCTTATCACATAATTGACTAATGCTAACAAGGTTATGTTTAAGACCCTCAACTAAAAGGACATTAGAGATAAATGTAGAAGAGGGATTACCTACACTACCTTTGTCGAGTATAGCTCCCTTGTGGTTATCACCATAGGTAACAAAGCCCTTCTTCTTAGCCACAAAGTAATAGAATAGGGAAATATCACCTGTCATATGTCTTGAGCATCCACTATCAAGAAACCATCGTTTCTCCATAGTCTCAAGACACTTCACCTACATGATTAGACAAGGGAGAAAAGTACCCAATTTTCTTTGGGTCCTAGAGTGTGAGTGAAATTTTTTTTGCTTTTAGGAAACCATTGACAAATGCCTTTAAGGACCAAGTATCTCCTTAAACGACATTTGGCAATTGTATGACCTTCCTTGCAACAATAGTGACATTTCAAGAATGGTTTAGACTTGCATTGACTATTTTGATCCTTCACAACATAGGTATATTTTTGATATGGGTTGTTCATTGATTCTCTAAAGTTTGAACGATCAATAGTGAATGTCATTTTTGGTTGTGACAACTTGTCTAGTTTGGCTTGAAGAGTTTTAACCTCTTTTTTCCAAATCCAACATGTTTCACAACTATGAAAGTGGTGCCATTCTCGCTTGTCTTCTACTATATATTCTACCATCGATGCCTTAAGAGCTTTCATAGCATTTTCATTATCCGAAACCTTTTTCTCTAAATGTGCAAAAATTCTTTTGTCGGATGCAATGCGCTTGAAAGCTTCTTTAGCTTCTTGATGGAGAACATAAAAGTACTAAGCAAATCATTATAAGACAATTTTTAAGCATAATCATATTTAGCATGTCTTACATCTTTCTTGCCTTTCTTATGAGCCATGAGGCAAAGGTTTACTTTCTCTTCCTCATCGCTTGAGGTATCTTTGCTAGACGAATCACTATCGCTTTCCCAAGCAATATATGCTCTTATAGCCTTGTTACCTTTTCTTTGATATTTGTCTTTTGCCTTGTCTTTCTTTAACATAGGTGTCGCTCCCCCGAAAAGACACCTGGTCAGATAGGGTACAGATGCGAACGGTCGGCGAAAGGAGAAAATGAAATGATTGAATAGAGTCGTCAGCTAGGCATTTTTATCCCGAAGGAAAGGTAATGCTGCATAAACCTGGAAAAAAGATGGATAAGACAGTTGCGAACCAGAGAAACGGAGAAAGGGGGTTGGTTACAACCTGGGAAGGTATTAGCACCCAGATTGTCCGTCGTACTCGACGGGATCCACGCTTAAAAGATTGTGCTTAAAGGGGTAGGGTATGTGCTATCTGTGTGCAAAAGCTGGAAAAGAATGTACAAGTGTCAGTTCAAAAGGGTGAATGCTCAGGAACTGAGGCTTTTTAGAAAGTATGCTGAAAGAGGGGGGAAGACAAAGAGACTTTTTTTCGATAACTGTTAAGTTATGCCTACGTATCCTCTCGTGCAATGAGGAAGTCAGAACACCGTAGTTCGACTCAAAGAGACTGAAAGGTAAATTTGACTGTGAACTACTTACTTGCCTATGCTCAAGTGTATGACTCGTCTGGCTCAAGTGCTAACTGTCTTGCATTAGACGGAAGAAGCAAGTTCTCGTTTGTGAGTGAGTGTGATGAGAAAAGAATCCTGGAGAAGACGATTATTGTTTGTTTTTGTGTTTTCAGTCTTGTATTGTTTTTGGTGTTTTGCATAAGTTAATGAGCTTAAGCCTAAATCAAAGGCTTGTAAACTCATTATATCCTCCCTGTGATTAGGGATAATGATAATACTTAAGCATGAGATAAGCACCTCAACTTAATTTGCCATGATGATGTAGGATTAATATCATTAACCTACTTGTGATTAATTAGATGTTTTTGGGTTTTTGTTTAGTGTTAAGTAATGAGTTTAATCTCTAATCACAGATTAATGAACTCATTACACCATCCTAATAGAAGGATAATAAATGAGAACATTTAAGCTAAGGAAGATACCTCAACTTGATCCATGGTTAGGGACTAAATTCATTATATAACAAAACTTTATTAAGTGGATTTTAATTAAGGGATGAGATTAAGAAATGGATTTTATGATTGGTAAGACAACTTGAGGGGGACTTGTCCATTAAACACTAGGGTTAGTCCTTCTTAACTAATAAAGGAAGAATTAGAACCCTGATGTAAGGCCCAAGTTACAAGCTTATGTCTTGATGATTATTAAGTGTTTTTATTAAGCGATGTAATCAAATTAAAGGTTTAACACTTAGGATTAAAGTTATACACTCCATCCTAAGAGAAGGATGCATGCATAACCCTAATTCCAAAGTCCTAAAACTTTAAGAGTTTAATCTCTGTTTAAGAGATGAGAAAAGAGACTCAAAGGAGACTCAAAGGTAAAAGACTAAAGGGGAACTATATACAACCCTAAAGTTATCATGCTTGGTTATCCTATGGTTTGTGAGGCTCAAGAGAAGTCTTCAATATGGCCACCAAGGAAGAAGCAGATGAAAAGAGAAGAAAGGAGGATTAGGTTACTTACTTCATTTAAGAAGATAAGTAAACCTATGAGAAATAAAAGAAAGGAAGAGGCACAAGTGAATGAAATTCACTTCAAACACAAGTATAATGTACAAAAATAAGAGACAAAGATAAGTTAGATGTGGATGCACATCCACACCTTAAACAACTTACCATAAGCCCCTGAAATGTTAGTTTAACATATAAAGAAAGAAATGAAATGCAAATGCAACAAGCAAAGGTACCATGATCAAAGTCAGAAGTGCATATACAAGGAAAATGAGTTATGAGATGATGCAAAGTCACACATGATGCATATGTATGATCATACAAGAGATGGATGCAAATGAAGGCAAGTTAGAAGCTTGAAAACACATGTATGTTCATGAAATGTTATGAATGCAAAGCATACCAAATGGATGAACAAATGATCAAGCTATGTTCTAACATGTCCTAGGGTGTCTAAGATGACATATGGATATAAGAAATGTCTTGGCAAGTTCATGTATGGATGCATATGCAAGATGAATGCAAATGAACATATAAAATTAGGGTTATATGGAAGTATGAGATGCACATGAGCAAAACAGAAGCAATGCACAAGATAAAAAAAATTGAATATGCACTCAAAGGAACCCTAAACCTATACTAGGTTACTATACAAAGGGGGAGGTCAGAAACTAAACATAGAAGAAGTTATGGATTTTCTAAGTTTGCTAGGGTTTTTGGGTGATCTTCAATGTAAAATGCCAAACAATTTGAAAATGCAAGATAAAAATGAAACAAAAATGTTTTTAGATGCTAGAGGACATGTACAAAGCAAAGCAAAAAGAATCATTCACAAACTCAATTTGGTTCTAGGGTTATGAATTTTTGAAGTTAGGGTTAGAAAATGAACATTTTTAAGAACCCTAATTCATTGAAAAATCTCAAAGTAAGATCAAAACCAAAAAGAAATTTGTTAGATGAGTTTGTAAATGTTTCTAAAAGTCTAAGAATGTCCTCTGATTTTTTTGGTGATTTTTAAATACTTAAATGTATTTTTAATTAATTAAAATCAATTAATTAATTAAATAAAACATTTAAATGATTTAAAAATATGTTTTTATTACAAAAATTAAAAATAAAAATATTTTTGGGTTCTGAAAATTAATAAAAGGTTTGATAAAAATTTCAGATTTTTTAAATCAGTTTTGCTATTTTTAATAAGTATATGAAAAGAAATATGAAATAATTAAAAGAAAAATAAAAGTAATGCAAATGAGTGGTTCAGATTGGATATTGAGGGAATTAGTGGTCCAGATGTGAAGTCACCTTGACTTCAGGTACACGCATCTAAGGGCTTAGGTTTAAAACTCCATCTGGCGCGTGATCTAATGGTCACAAATTAATCTGAGTTAATTAAATGAATTAATTTTAATTAATCCTGATTAGGGCTAAATGAGGCAATCTTGGCCGTTCAAACACGCGCGTGAACTCACATCCAAAGGCTCACATTCAAACTTCACTAATTACACAGATTAACCCTAACAAATTTCAGATGACCGGAACAGTGTTCCGGTCATGTTCTCCGGCGAGCAAAAACACTATCTCTCTTCCTAAGCCTCTAAAACTCAATCTCTCTGCCCAGAATCAACCCCCAAACATCATACAACAAGAATCATCAAACAAAACACATTTATAACACGTGAAAAGAGAGAGTCGAAGTAAATCAGTTTTAGGTCAAAAACTTTCAGAGAACTCATACATGCTTAATACTCAATCATTTTACAAAATAAACACATCAGGATCATCAGCACATCATAAAGATTCATCTAAGAACTTAAAAAAAAAATTCTGGAAAAAATGTTCGTGAGGTATACCTGAGTTGAAGCTTTACAATTTGGAGCTTTCTGGCCACCTCTTTAGTGCTTTTTCACTCCAATGAACCCCTTGGTGCTTCTGGCAAGCTTGAAACAAGTTTATGTAGGCTGTTTTATGAGTTTCAGTTCAGAGGAAGCTGAAATCGTGTTTTGGTTAGAGGGTGTTTCAGGCCAATGTGAGGGGTGGGAAATGATCCTGGGGTTATGTGGAGATGATTGGTGAAAGAATTTTGGATTTTGGTTGGCTGAGTTGAGAGATTCGAAGAGATGAAGTTTTGAGGGGATTTTGTGTAATCTGAGCTATGCAGAGTTTTCAGGCCTCAAGCATTGTGTGTTTTGGTTCCATAATGTTTGTACATCATGTCTTGATTGGTCAGAGAGTGGGTGGTGGCCTAGCTTGATTGGTATGGGTGGTTTTGCAAAAAGTCAAGCTTATGTGTACTTGAGGTATGGCACGAGTCAGAGCTGGATTAGGGGCATGGCTGGGCTCAACATGGATCAAGGAAGGTTATAGGATTGAAATTGATGAGCTGGAACACTTGCAGCTAGGGTTTCTATGTGTTTTGCAAATTTTCCCTCTTTGGTGTTTCTTGTGATTCAAGGCATGAAATGATCAAATTCTTGGGCCAATTTTGATGCTTTGAAGTTGTTTGATCATGTTATGCCATATTTGTACACATTTGAAGTCATTAGAATGTTGGAACATGCCATTTTGCAAAATCCCTCTTTGACATGAAACTTGAAATTTTATGATTTTTTCCAACTTTGAAAGGCCATATCTTGAGTTCTAGGATGAATCAAGACATATTCTTGTACTTTTTGAAAAGGGAAAGACCTAATCTACAACTTTCATGACCAAGAATTTTTCATTTGAAGCATTTTTTATTAAGAAAGAGGAGGTTGAAAAACTTTCCCAAAATGGAAAGTTTCCATTACAAGTCATTTCCATTTTTGGCAACTTTGCAAATGGCTCAAAATTCTTCAATCTTGTGAACTTCCAACCACTTATAAGATCAAATAAAGATCATATAACTTCAATTTGATGAAAATACCCCTTTGGTTCCATTGTTGGGGGCCTCAGATGCCCTAATTTTGACTTAACTTGCTCAAGAAGTTACCTAGTGAACAGATGACTTCCACAATGAATTTCTTCATAAAACTTGGTACACATGATCCTTATAACATTAAGAACATTAGAAACAAGAATGGCCCAAAAATTTGGACTTGAGACCTCTGAAACCAAAACCCTAATTTTGGTCATCTGTGTAGTGAAAACCCTGGCTCTGCTTCCATGCCTTGCCAGTTCTTGTGATTTCTTGGCTTCCATGAACTTTGAGGGACACAATATGATGATAGAACACACATGGACCCTCTTGGAAAGCTTTGATCCCTTTGGGATAGCTCAAGTTGGATCCTTGGATTGCTCATAACACAAACCCTGGATGCAGATGAACTTGAACTTATGCAGTGAAACAAATATGCAATATGAAGTTGTATGCTTATGCTTATGCAAACATGAAAGTTCACAAGCCATGGTGAGAAATTAGTGAGGGCAAATTTGGGGTGTTTACATCTGCCCCTATTCAAACATGAGTTAGCTGTGCAGGATGTAAGCGCCTGCCTTAACAGACAAACAAGATAACTTGTGGTTGAATACCAAAGACAGTCCAAAATTTGCACTCGCTGGATAGAAGAAGAAAAGGGATATAAATTGTAAAAGACAATATAACATGATTGTCAAATGAAGGCGATGGAGGACGACCATCGAGCAGAGGACGAATGTTGGGGATAAAGCGGTAATTAAAGCAATGACGGGGATGGCCGACAAGCTGGGGAACTGAAGAGACCATGACAGGGACGACCATCAGGTAAGGAGATAAGATTCTCTGGGGATTAAAGTAAAGGCAATGATAGGGACGGTCATCAAGTTTGAAAAGTAACGTAAACAACGATGGGGACGACCATCAGTTTAAAGAATAAATGAAATAAAGATGAGGGACGGTCATCAAAGGTGAAGGACGATCACCTAGCAGGGGACGTTGCTCTTTATCACGACATAGGACGAATTTCGGATGGAAAAGGTCAACGATGGGGACGGCCATCAGATAAAATGATGAGGGACGGTCATCAAGAGGTGAAGGACGATCACCTAGTAGGGTACGAATCCTCTCGGGGTTTTATCACGACATAGGACGAATGTCAGATAACAAGATCAACAATGGGGATGACCATCAGATAAAATGATGAGGGACGGTCATCAAAGGTGAAGGACGATCACCTAGCAGGGGACGACTACTCTTTATCACGACATAGGACGAATGTCGGATAGAAAAAGGTTCCACTAATGGGGACTCCATTGGGGAAGGGATGAAGGACGGTCATCCAAAGGTGAAGGAAGATAACCTGGCAAGGGACGGTTGCCGAAAGTATCACGACATAGGACGAACGTCGGATAGAGGAAAAGTGCTTTGTTGATGACTTACTAAGGAATGATAAACACGGACGAGTGCTTACGCTCAAGAATAAAAGGTATAGGTGTTTGACGCTTTGTATAAATTAAAGATGCGGACGAGCATCCTTAGGACCATGATACGGATTAGTATCGGTAGAAACAAACACTGACGCGTGTTCAGAGATGATGATACGGACGAGTACCAACTGGTTAACAAAGAACCCAGATAGGTGTCGAATCTGTTTGAGGAGTGATATATATACAAGATACGGACGAGTATCAGAGACTTCTGTATAAGTATGAGTGAGTATTGGTTTATTGGCGAAGTATGAGCGAGACACGGACGAGTGTTCAACTTGCTGGGGAATGTATGACACGGACGAGTGTCAAAAGAGACTATATCTATTTTATGAACAAATATTAGCGTGTGAGAGTGCAATAACTGTTTTGGCGACCTGTGGGGATAGGATGACACGGATGGGTGCCGAAGGGAGTGTGTTATGAATAAGTGTTTGGTTTGCAACAAGTGTTTTGGCAATCATGCTGGGGGTGTATGACATGGACGAGTGTCAAAAGAGCATGTATATCTATTTTTGAGAGTGCAAAGGAGGTGCTTTGGCTTATATCTGCAGGGAATACTACGACACGGACGAGTGTCGAAAAGGGTATACATGAATAGGCATTTGTGTTGGAGAGTGCAAAGGGGACGCTTTGGCTTTTATTCACAGGGGTTGTGAGTTTTTATATTCATTGCTGATGAAATTCTGATGGTAATTGCAAGTGACTGGCTCGAACCTGGCTTGTGATCATGCAAATGTTTGATTTTTGCCGTTATGCTCCGTATTAGATAGAATGTTACGCTTATTTCGGTGATTTATGATGCGAATTCTATGATTATGCAAAAGAGAAACCGATTCGGGATTCGGATCCCGCCGAAGAAAAGGTCTCTGGCTGATCTGCTCTGAGGGATATCCCAGCTGGGGAAGAGATCGTTGGTAGATTTGTTAGGAGATATAGCTCTGCTTGGGGAAATAGATCATTGGTTGATCTACCCTGTAAGGAGAACTCAGCTGGGGAGAAGGAAGCTTTCGTCACTTTGTTATGCAAGAGTTTCAGGCATTGCTTTTCTGGGGAGAGGATGGAAACACTGTGGGGAACTTGGTTGGGGATGCTCCTGTTGAATAGACCTGTGCTAGGGATAACGAGGCTTTAAAAACTCCACTGGGGAAAAGCATTCCAGATATTGCTTGGGGAGGAGGTATGTTGGGGAAGCGTACTTGGCATGCCCCATGCTGCGTATTGAATACCTGCGATCTGTTAAGACAAGAGAAACACACAAGTATCCTGAGGTATCCCTTAATGGATTTCGTCATAGGAATTAGATATTCCTAAAAGTAAATATATTCCCCGCAAGCATTTATTTAAAAATGGCTCATTTGTTTTATGCAAGTACTTATTATGAATATTGGACATTTTGCAAACGAAACAAAAATGTACAAAAAGAGATGTGACTAAAAATTCTGATTTTATTAATTTGGGTGCCTTGAATTGGCAAATACAGTCAAAGAAACAAATCCCCTGGAATGAGGAGATTGCTATAAATTGAGAAAAGTAAAAGTGTTGGCAGTGTTGAGGACGCTCCGGTGAGCTTCCTTTGCTATGACATGTATGACCTTGACGTTCTTCTCATCTTGCTTTCTGAAGAAAGTTGATTTTGACTGATGTTTTATCCTTTTGAAGCTTGCCGAATTTGTGAGTGATACAGAAAAATTCAGAATGCAGTTGTTCGCTTACTCCCTGATTTTGCATGGATCGCCCTTTCGGGTTTTCAATCCACCGGGATACCCATTTTTGCCTGAGCTGTCCAATGTGGCTTTTCAACTTAGCGGGTGTACATTTTTTTTGATTTTTCCCTTATTTTTGCCCAAGTCTTTTATCCTGTTTTTGATTCGCCGGGATGCCCTATTTTTTCCTGGACGTGCATTCTTTTTTTATGTCCAGCGGGTCATTTATGCGAAGTATTTTTTAACTGCATCTGAATTCACATGGGATAATAAATCTTCACCATCCATAGTAGAGAGCATCATTGCTCTACCAAAGAAGACCTTCTTTACTATGAACGAACCATCGTAATTTGGAGTCCATTTGCCCCTGTGGTCTGTATGAGGAGGAAGGAGTCTTTTCAGCACAAGATCTCCCACTTGGTATTCCCGAAGTCTGACTTTCTGATCGAAGGCTTTCTTCATTCTTTTCTGATATAACTGCCCATGACAAATTGCAGCTAATCTCTTTTCTTCGATCAAATTCAGTTGATTGTACCGAGACCGGACCCATTCTGCTTCGTCCAGCTTAACATCCATCATTACCCGTAAGGAGGGTAGCTCAACTTCAACAGGTAGGAAAACTTCCATACCGTACACCAGCTAATAAGGTGTTGCCCCAGTAGATGTTCTGATTGAGGTTCGATACCCATGCAAGGAAAATTGTAGCATCTCATTCCAGTCTTGTAAGTAACCACCATCTTTTGTACAATCTTCTTGATGTTTTTGTTAGCTGCCTCAACAGCGCCATTCATCTTTGGCCTGTAAGGAGAAGAATTGTGATGTTGGATTTTGAAGTCCCGGCACAGTTCTGCCATCATTTTGTTGTTCAAATTGGAACCATTGTCAGTAATGATCCGCTCGGGAACTCCATATCGACAAATGATGTCTCTTTTCAGAAATCTGGCTACCATTTGTCTGGTGATGTTTGCATACGAAGCTGCTTCAACCCATTTGGTGAAGTAATCAATGGCTACCAGGATGAATCTGTGACCATTTGAAGCAGTTGGTTCAATATTTCCAATCATATCAATGCCCCACATGGCAAAGGGCCAAGGTGAAGACATCACGTTCAAAGGATTTGGAGGCATATGCACTTTGTCTGCGTAGATCTGGCATTTGTGGCATTTTATGGCATAGGCGCAACAGTCTGCATCCATTGTGGTCCAAAAGTAACCTGATCTTTATAATTTCTTAGCCATTGCATGTCCTCCAACATGGGTACCGAAAGAGCCTTCATGCACCTCGTGCATCAGCAAGTCTGCTTCTTTCTTAACAACACATCTGAGTAACAACATGTCAAAGTTTCGCTTGTATAATGAACCATCAACATTAAGGAAGAAACTACCAGCTAGCCTTCTTAATGTCTTCTTATCATTGGATGATGCCCCAGGTGGGCATGTCTGATCCTCTAAGAAGCCTTTGATGTCATGGAACCAAGGCTTGTCATCTTTAACAATGTCCACAGAAAATACGTATGCTGGTCGGTCTAGTCTGGATACCGAAATCCGAGGCACATAATTTGCAGTTTGAACTTTGATCATGGAGGAAATGGTAGCGAAAGCATCCGCGAACTGATTTTCGTCTCGAGGGATGTACTCAAGTTTGACTGTTGTGAAGAAAGTCAATAATCTCCTCGTGTAGTCACGGTACGGAATCAAATGCTCTTGGTGAGTGTACCATTTGTCGTTGGTCTGATTGATTACCAAAGCTGAATCTCTGAATACAGTTAATGTCTTGATCCCGAGGTCAATGGCTTCCTCAAGACCCATGATACAGGCTTCATATTTAGCTTTATTGTTAGTGCAGGAAAAGGTGAGTTTCACCGAGAAAGGCATATGAACTCCTTTAGGTGCAATAAGCATTGCACCAACTCCACGACCATTCATATTGACAGCCCCATCAAACATCATTGTCCACTCTTCTTCCGGGTCAGGCCCTTCAGTGTGAACAGGCTCTTCATGATCTTTTGCTTTTAAGTACATGATGTCTTCATCAGGGAAGTCAAATCTCATGGGCTGGTAATCATCAATGGGGGTCTCCACTAGATAGTTAGACAATACACTGCCCTTGATGGCCTTTTGAGATGTGTATTGAATGTCATACTCTGTCAGAATAATTTGCCATCTTGCAACCCTTCCGGTAAGTGTTGGCTTCTCAAATATGTACTTGACGGGGTCCATCTTTGAGATCAACAAAGTAGTGTGAGTCAACATATACTGTCTTAGTCGGCGAGCAGCCCACGCTAAAGCACAACAAGTTTTCTCGAGCAGTGAATAACGTTGTTCACAGTCGGTAAACTTTTTGCTTAGGTAGTATATTGCATACTCTTTTCGACCAGACTCGTCATGCTGGCCCAACACACACCCCATTGATCCTTCTAATACTGTCAGGTACATTATTAGAGGTCTTCCTTCAATTGGAGGCATAAGAATTGGGGGTTCTTGTAAGTATTCCTTGATTTTTTCAAAGGCCTTCTGACAATCTTCATTCCACCTGAACGTTTGTTCCTTTCTTAACAATTTGAACAAGGGCTCACAGGTTGTAGTAAGATGAGATATGAACCTTGATATGTAGTTCAATCTACCTAAGAAACCCCGAACTTCCTTTTCAGTTCTAGATGTAGGCATCTCTTGAATGGCTTTGACTTTGTCAGGATCAACTTCAATTCCCTTTTCACTTACGATGAACCCCAGCTGTAAACACCCCAAATTTGCCCTCACCCATTCACACCATGGCTTGTGATCATTTCATATGCATAAACTCAATCATAGCATCTCATATCACATTTTTGATTCATTGCATTAGTTCAAAGTCATCTGCATCTAGGGTTTGTGATCTGAGCAATCCAAGAGCTTCTTGAGCCACTCCAAAGGCCATAAATCACTTCAAAGGGGTCCATATATGTTCAAGTATCATATTATATCCTCTCAAAGTCAAGAATGTCAAAAAATCACAAGAACTGAGAATGGCATGGAAGCAGAGCCAGGTTTGACTGCACAGATGACCTAGAATTAGGGTTTTGGTTTCAAAGGCCATAACTCAAAATTTTTTGGTCATTCTTGTTTCCATTGGTCTCTATATGGTATAGGTAGTATGCATATCAATTTTCATGAAGAAATTCCATGGGGAAGTCATCTGATCAAGAGTTGACTTTTCAAGCAAGTCAGTGCAAAATCAGGGCATCTGAGGCCCCCAATGACCCAACCAAAGGGTGTTCTTCATCATTTTGATTGTGTATGATCTTTATTTGATCATAGAAGATGTTGGAAGTTCACAAAATTGAAGAATTTCAAGTCTTTTGCAAAGTTGACTTTTTGGGAAAGTTTGACTTTTAATGAAATTGCCATTTTAGGAACCTTTTTCAACCTTTACTTTTTGATTCAAAAATGCTTCAAATGAAAAAACTTTGGTCATGAAAGTTGTAGAATGGATCATTCCCTTTTCAAAAAGTACAAGAACATGACCTAATTCATTTTGGATCAAAAGTTATGGCTTGTCAAAGTTGGCAAAAATCACAAAATTTGAAGTTTTCTACCAAAGAGGCAAAGTTGCAAATTCACTTGTCAAGGCAAATTGAGCTATCAAACAAACTTCTAATCTTCACACAAACATGTACCAAGACCTAAAAGTCAGATTGCACCAAAGGATCACTCATTTCTATGGATTATGGAGCAAGATTTCTCAAAGGAAGCAAAAGTGAGGCAAGTTGCAAAAACTCACTCAAGTGTGAATCCACTTGCTGGCTGACATCAGAACCAATCCTATGGCTCTCCACACATCTTGCTGCGCAGGACACCCCATCTGTCCTTGGCTAGCAAGTAGCCCATGCCTCTCTTACACAAACTTGACATTTTGGCAACTTGATCCATACCAATCACTAAAGCACACATCAACTCATCTGACCTATCACAATTGTTTATGCAAACAAAAAGCAAGCCAAAGCACATACAACACAAGCCTGAAACACTCTCCAACACAGCCCTCTCATTTTCACCCCATCTTGCAAAAGCACTCGAAACACTCAGCACAACTTGCAAACACACAAACAAACTTCATAAATCAACTCAACATGCTTCGCTGATCAAAAAGCACCCATCACCATAGCCTAAAACTCCCTGAATCAGAAATACGATTTCCACCCCACCTTGAACAGAACTTCTGCCATCTCTCAAACCATCCAATATAAACTTCAAACAAGCATTGAAAGCTTCTCAGGGGGTCCAGTGGAGTTGATTGCAAGCAAGAAATCAGCCAGAAAGTACCAGAAACCAAAGCTTCAGTTCAGGTAGCCATCTCAAACTGTTTTTCCAGAAACTCCATTTTAAGTTCTTAAATGCTTCTATGCACTCCCCTGATCATGGGGATGTGATTATTTTTGAAAATGGTTGAGAAACCAGGATGTATGAATGCTCTGAAACTTTTTGCCCTAGAAACGTTTTGCTTCGATTTGGCTGATTGATGAATGAAAAATGGTTTTTGTTTGGGGGTTTTGGTTTAATTTCGAATGGGGATGATTTCTGGGTGATTAGTTTTCATTTTCATGGTGTTTTAAGGATTTTAGCAACTTTCAGGTGAGGGGCTTGCCGGAGAAGACAACCGGAAGTCTTCTCCGGCCACCTGAAAGTAATTAGGGCTAACCCCTGTAATTAATGCAAGTTTGAATTTGGTACGTTGGATGGGCTGACTTGGTCAACTCCCGCGTGTGCTCAATGGTCCAGATCCCTTCACTTAACCCTAATCCACGTCATTATCCATTTAATTAGGTTTTATAAATTAATCTGGCCAGTTTGAATTCCAGCCCTTGGATGTGGCGCCAATCAACGCGCGCGTTTCCCAGTTTGAATGTCAGCCATTGATTCAGCATACTTCTCATTAAATTCATTTTATTTTTCATTTAATTGCATTTGTTTTCTACATTTTATTTAAAATAGTAAAACTTATTCAAAAATTCTGAAAATTTTTTATACAATCTTTTATTAATTTTCAGAAACCAAAAAAATTTTTATTTTTATTTTTTGCATTAAAAAATATTTTTAAATCATTTAAAAGTTTATTTTTAATTAATTAATGAGAATTAATTAATTAAAAATATTTTTAGGTATTTAAAAATCACCAAAAATTTCATGAAACCTTTAAAACCATTTAGAAACATTGTCCAACCCTAAAACCAAATTTCTTTTTTGATCTTGATGTCTTTTGACCATTTTTCATGGAATTAAAATCATTTCAAGGCAATATTTTGTCCCAAACTTCCAAAATTCATTTCTGCCTAACCATTGAGAGTTAGACTTTGATTCTTTTTGCATTGTGTCTTGCATATCATGTAGTTCCTAGGATTAAATTGGCATGATTTGATTTTGCATTTTCATATTTGTTTGACATTTTTCTTGACAAGGTACCTTAAAACCCTAGCATTCTTAAGAAATTCATAACCCTCACTAGGTTAAGAGTTAGAACCCCTCCTTTGGGCAGTGAGTTTGTATAGGTTTAGAGTTCCCTTGGATGCATTTTCAATTTTTTATCTTGATGTTTGCTTCTGGTTTTGGTTTTTGTTTGGTGCATTGATCATAAACCCTAATTTGGGCTTCCTTTTGCATTCATCTTGCATTTGCTTGCATACCATGACTTGCTATGACATTTTATGCATCCATTTGCTTTCATTAACTTTTCAGGTGGTAAGTAACTTTGAGAAGTGAATTTGCCTTCACTTCTCACAATTTCTTTTCATCCCTCTTATGCATCATTGCTGCATTCTGTTTTTTGTTTGAGATTGAGCTTGCTCATTCTTCTTTATCTTACTTTCTTTCTTCAAGTGACTTGTCTTCTTAAATGAAGCAAGTGACTTTGCTTCTCTTTGATCCTTTCATCTGTTTCCTGGTGGTTCCTCTGAAGATTTCTCTTGTAAACCTCACAAACTTTAGGAACAACCAAGCATGACAATAATTAGGGTTTTGATTAGTCCCCCATTTAGATTTTACCTTTGTGTCTCATTGAGTCTTCTCTTCTCATCTCATAATCCAGGACTAAACCCTAAAGGTTTTAAGGCTTTGTGATTAAGCTTATGCCTGCATCCTTCTATTAGGATGGAGTGTATAACTTTAATCCTAAGTGTTAAACCCTTAATGTGTTTAAATCCTTTAATCAACTCACTTAATAATCATCAAGACATCAAGCTTGTAACTTGGGCCTTGCATTAGGGTTCTAATTCTTCCTTAACTGGTTAAGAAGGACTAACCCTAGTGTTAATGGACAAGTCCCCCTCAAGTTGTCTTACAAACCCTAAAACTCACTTCATCATCTAATCATTAACTAAAATCCACTTAATAAAGGTTTTGTTTTGTCATGAAGTTAATCCCTAATCATGGATTAAGTTGAGGAGCTTTCCTCAGCTTAAACTTTCTCATCTATTATCCTTCTATTAGGATGGTGTAATGAGTCTGTTTAATCCTTGATTATGGCTTAATCTCATTACTTAACACTAAACAAAAACCACAAAAACATCTAAATAATCACAAGTAGGTTAATGATCTTAAACCTACACCAAAGGTGTTTAAGTGTGAGAAGCTGACTTCACACTTAAGGTATTCTCATTACCCCTAATCAGAGGGATGATGTGATGAGTTTACTAATCCATTGGTTTAGGCTTAAGCTCATTAACTTATGACAAACTTTCAAAAGCAATAAAAGATTGAAAACTCAAAAACAAACAATAATCGTCTCCTCCGGGATTCTTTTCTCATCTCATTCACTCATAAACAAGAACTTGCTTCTTCCGTCTAATGCAAGACAGTTTGCACCTGAGCACGACAGGTCATACACTTGAGCATAGGCAAGTAAGCAGTTCACAAGTCAATTTATCTTTCAGTCTCTTTGGGTCGAACTACGGCATCTTATTCCTTTTCTTACACTGACACTTCACTTCTACACTTCACTTCTCTTACACTGACACCTGCACATCCTTTTCCAGCCCTTTGATACACAAATTGCACTGACACTACCCCTTTAAAACACAAATATTTTAAGCGTGGATCCCGTCGAGTACGACGGACAATCTGGGTGCTAATACCTTCCCAGGTTGTAACCAACCCCCTTTCTCAGTCTCTCTGGTTCGCGACCGTCTTATCCATATCTTTCTAGGTCTATGCAGCATTACCTTTCCTCCGGGATAAAAATGCCTAGCTGGCGACTCTACTCATTTCCTGTGAGTTCACTCCTGTGTGTTCTCACATCCTCCTCTCGCCGACCGTTCGCGTCTGTACCCTTATTTGGGTTAGTCCCATTTATCGGGAGCGACAGCTTGGCGACTCTGCTGGGGACCCTTATACTGTAACCAGGGCTTCTGGTTCTTTTTGTGGGTTCCTCCTAGCGCTTGCTTGATTTGTGTTTGCTGGGGTGTTATGTGCTATTTGTGTTTGTATATTTGTTTTATTTTTGCTTTATGTACAGTTATTTATTGCTTTCTTTACAGCTTTATATACATCATACTGTCATATTGTTCTGGCTGGATCTGGTTTTATTGCTTTGGTGGGTGGGGTTCTATTGAGAGTTTAAGGTCCTATACCTGGGACCTGAGTGACACCTAGGCTAGAGTGGTTCATGTTCTTTCCCATTCCATTTCGGTCTGGTGCGGGAATATGAAACACGGTTCAGATATGGGTTTCTTCTTGAGAACTCTGTGCTACAGATTTCCTGTAGTGCTAGGGCTATCTGGGAAGCCTGCTAAGTCTGGATGACCTTTACTATGACCTTCAGAAACTGAGGTGAATTAGAGGAGGATCTTTTATGGTTATTATAAACACTGTACCTCCGGGTTAGAAGTGTTTACACTTCTCATAACTGATCCAAGTCTGAGGATCCTTGTTTTAGAACATCACCTGTGAGGGGGGTGGGCTGTTTACAGGTTTGCAGGTACCATTGACCTCAACATACCCTGTTACTTTGTTTTGATTAAGAGTACTCCATTTTGGAACAGTTCTTGTGATTTTAACCCTGGACATGTGACTCTTTATTTGGGTCCCCCACCTTGGTTACTGGACTTATGAACCTCCATCTGGATTTCTTGAACATACACGGACCTATACCAAGGCAGTAATCAGATCCAGCTTGATCATAAACCCTTGCATATCATTTGCATACATCATCATTGCATCATTTAACATTTGCTTATTTGTTTTTCAGGGTATCCATACTATATTTTGGCTTGGTTTTGACCCCTTCATCTGCATAGACCTATCTTCACCAGTATCTGCTTCAGCTATTCTCATCAGCTACCTGCTTCAGTCACCTGCATCACCAGTCTCAGCCTGTCAGTGGCCCATCTTCTAGTATCAGTCATCATCATCAACATCTGTTTCAGCTTTTCTTCAGCAACATGGCACCCAAGAAGAGCAACATCTCCTACCACTTCTTTGAGCCTGAGCTAGCTGGCATCAGGAAGGTCCAGGCCCTGATTACTCCAGACCATATACCACTATTCAGAGAACATTATGGAGGCATCCTTGATGTGGTTATGGATTTGGACCCTTCCCAGAGGAGCTTGATTCATACTTGCCTGCAGTTCTATGATCCCCCTCTGAGGTGCTTCACCTTCCAGAATTTTCAGTTGGGACCCTTGTTGGAAGAGTATTCATCACTGATTGGTGTACCTATCAGGGGTGGAGTCCCCTTCAACCCTGAGATGGCTTTCCCTAGTAATGAAGAGGTGGCAAAGGCATTGCATCTGGAACCAGTTCTGATTGGGCAGAACATGAGAGCAAAAGCTGGAATCTCTGGTCTACACTTGGATTTCTTGACCTCTCAGGCTATTCTGAAGGCTTCCTTAGGTGAATGGAAGGTAGTCTGTGCATTATTAGCCCTAAGCATATATGGGGTTATATTATTTGCAGATGAGCCTAAGTTTATTAGCAAGAATGAAATCCAACTTTTCATTCTGAGGAACCCAGTGCCCACCTTACTGGGAGATTTCTACTACTCTGTTCACCAAAGGAATGAAAAGCAAAGGGGAAGATTAGTAAGATGCTGTGCTCCTTTGTTCCATACCTGGTTACTCAAACACCTGCCCAAGACTCATGCATTCTTGAATCCTCACCAACAAAAGAACTGGGCTAGGAGGCTTGTTGCTTTGACCTCAGATGACATCAGGTGGTGCACCCAGAGCACCAAGGGCAGGGACATCATTACTAGTTGTGGGCAATTTCCCAATGTACCTCTGATAGGAGTGAAGGGTTACATCAACTACAACCCTCTGTTGTTCAAAAGACAACTGGGCTATGCATTGGTCCACCTCCTAGAGTACAGGATCTAGCTGAGACCCTTTATTGTGAGATCAAGCCTAATCTGGCTATTGTCAGGCAAGCATCCTGGGCTTGGGACAATGTCCAGACTAAAGGGATGGCCATTCTTGGGAGATGCAATAATGTGGCCTCAGCTCAATATTATGAGTGGTCTCATGCAAGGGCTCAAATTTCTGGGATGCCCTTCACCATTGAAGATGTACCTGGACCCTCCACAGCACCACCTCCAGCAACTGTCAGCCTGGAGGAGTTTGAAAAGTTAAAAGAGAGGAATGAGAATTTGTCTGAAGCCTTGAAGAGAACCCTCTGGGAGAGGAGTGATGGTCATCTGGACATTGAGAGGTTAGAAAAGCTAAAGGTGGAGCATCTAGCCAGGATTGAAAAGTCAGAGGACTACATCAAGAAGTCAAGGGCTGGGGAACAGATTTTGAAGAATGCCTGCAAAGAGGCCCAGTTCCAGAAAGCTAGGACTGATCTTTATCTGAAGGAGAGCCAAGCTAGGTGGGTCAGGATTACTGAAGCTCGCACTCAGGAGGATAAGAGAACCCAGGACAAGATTGAGCAGTTGGAGGCTAATGCAAAGGAGCAGCAGGAAGCCCTAGTAGCAGCCCAGAGGGAGATCTCAGAATTGAAACTCAGAGCTGGTGTGAAGAGGTCAAAGGACCAGGGCAGACATAAGAAGCTAACCACTGCTATCACCACCAGGAATCTTCTCATCAGGAACCTCACAGAGCATCCAGCTAATCCTGTGACTGAAGCACTTTTGAAGGAAGTTCAGGAGGATGAGTTTGGTCTTGATGTCTGACTTTTGCTTGTTGTTGCTTTCATTTCATGTACTTTTCTTTTATGCTGTATTTTTGACCCCTCAGAGGGCATGTATTGTAAAAAAACAAACTATGTATGTTTTTTCCATTTGTAATATATTCATTAGTTTGTTTCATCTGAGTTCTTTCAAGCAACATCAAAAGCATCTTCCTCAGGGGTCTGGAAAGGTCAAAACCAAGTGTCAAGCCGGATAGCTTGGAAACAAATAAGCATATTGCATTGCATACTAACCTTTTATTTTGTTTTGTAGGTTTTGTTTTGTTACTAACTCTGTTATGGTTCAGGAACTATTGCTCGACGACGGGTGTTCCCACTCAACCGTCCACACAGATATCCCACCCGCAACAACCTTCTGGGTATACAAATGGACCAAGTACAGCAGGACCTTACAGAGGTCAGGACTCAAATGGCCAATGAGAGACTGGAAATGAGAAATCAGATGACCCAGTTTATGGAGGTGATGAATGGATTGGCACAGAGCTAAGAGAGATTAAGGGCACTAGTAGAAAGGCAGACCCAGGAGGAACCCCATCTAGGGACTGGGGGGGCAAGCAATAATGAGAGGGTTCAGCCTCATGTTAATCCTCCAGTCTATGGACCCCACCTTCATCCAGAGATCAACATCCCTGCTAATGTGCAAGGGAATGCCACTGCAGGCAGAATATTACAGGAAGACCCCCAGGAAGATCAATTTACTGTGATGGGAGCTGGGGATGAAGCCTATGACAGAAGGCTAGATGAAATTGCTGAAAAATTGAGATCCTTGGAGTCCCAGAATTCTTGGGCTTTGATGTTATGGACATGGGTTTAGTGGACGGGGTCAGGATTCCCCACAAGTTTAAACCTCCGTGCTTTGAGAAGTACAACAGAACTTCCTGTCCCCGAACCCATTTACAATCCTTTCTGGGGAGGCTGAAGGCATATACCATGGATGAAAAGCTATGGATGTTTTATTTTGAAGATAGCTTAACAGGAGCTTCAAGGGAATGGTACTCTCACTTGACTAGAGCAACCATTAGATGCTGGAAGGACCTGGCTGAGGCCTTTGTCAGACAATACCAGTACAACTTGGATATGGCTCCCAACAGGACCCTCCTGATGGGAATGTCTCAATCATCCAGGGAAAGCTTCTGGGAGTACGCCCAGAGGTGGAGACAGCTTGCTGCTGCTGTCCAGCCACCCATGTCGGAAAGGGAGATGGCCGACATGTTTATGAACACCCTCCAAGGGACATACATTGATAGGCTAGCTGCTTTTTCTTCCACCAGCTTCGCAGATGTAGTCATAGCTGGAGAAAGAATTGAGAGCCTATTAAAGATGGGCAAGATTTCTGACAATGGTGCGAGCTCGTCCAGCAACCCCATAAAACCTTTTGTAGGTCCAAGAAGAACTGGTGAGACCAATGCTATCCAGGCCAGCAGGGGCAGACCACAATATGTTCATAGGTCGGTGGCAGCAGTCACCATTCCCTCTACACTTCCTCAACAACCAGCATATCAACCACAACAACAAACCCATTACCAGCAACAAACTCAGTATCCTCCTCAGAGAATCTACAACAACAACAACGACAGTCAGCAAAGACCATTTCAACAGAGACCGTCTCAGGCCAATAGGGTGATTGATCCAATCCCTATGCCCTATGTCGCTTTACTGCCACAGCTCCTGAAGCTCAACCTGGTTGAGTTAAGGACGTTGGCACCACCAGATCCTTCCAGTTTGCCAAGAAATTACGACGCCAACGCCAGATGCGCTTTTCATTCTAACGCACCTGGCCACAGTACAAAGAAGTGCAGAGCTTTACAGATGAAGGTGCAAGACCTGGTAGATTCTAAGGCTCTAAACTTTGCACCCCCGCCAAATGTTAACAAGAACCCTATGCCCAACCATGGAGGGCCACGAATTAATGCTATTGAGGAAGACATGCCGTCTTTCTTGATAACCAGTGTTGGGCAGATTAGGACACCCCTGGTAGAGATTAAAGCTCAACTCCTTGAATGCCAGATATTCCCTGGGTGTGAGCTCGGGTGCGGTTATTGCAACATTTCGGTAAATGGATGTGACAACTTGAGAAGCGGCATAGACGGTCTTATCCAGAGTGGTCTACTTCAAATCACAACATCAATACCTTCAAATCCAGCAATCTCTCCAACAACAGTTCCAGAGTCTCCTACAACTGCAACAACAATAATTCCAAACAATTCTTCAGTTTCATCAACAAATTCTTCATTTATCTCTTCAACAAGTCAGATTCCAACAAACATTACTTCTACAACGTCAGCACCCCTCTATTCAGAATCTTCTCCTACAACACCAGCAAACATCTCAGCAGTCACTATTTATTATGATCCGTCAAGTATTCCTCCGAACAACAATTTTCAACAACAAGCAGTGGCATCTCCTGCCATATCACCAGTTACTATCTACTATGATCCACATACTATTGCAACACCCTCCTCTGCTGCAGTCAGCCCGGTTACCATCACGGTACCTGGGCCTGTTCCGTATGAAAGCAGTAATGCCATTCCTTGGCATTATGGCTCTGACTTATACTGCGAGGGGCAGAAAATCAATCTTGAATCATCAACTTCTTCACCACAAATAGACAATGTGGGAGGAGGCGGAGGCTTCACTCGAAGCGGACGTCTTTTTGCCCCACAAATTCCAAGACCCACTGCTGAAGTAGAAGCTGCTGCCAAGGCAAAAGGGAAGAGCATGGTGCAAGAAGAACAAGTTGCTAAAGAAGCTTTAAAGACCCCTTTTGATCAAGAGGTTCATCAAGAAAAGTGATTACAAGATAGTGGACCAGCTTCACCAGACACCTTCCAAGATCTCCATTTTGTCATTGCTAATGTGCTCCGAGGCTCATCGGAACGCACTATTAAAAGTCTTGCACGCAGCTTATGTGCCAGAGGAGATTACCGTCAATTAGTTGGAAGCTGTAGTTGGAAATGTTAACGCTAGTCATGGACTAGGATTTACCAACACTGATTTGACGACGGAAGGCCGCAATCACAACAAGGCTTTGCACATTACCTTGGAGTGTAAAGGTGCAGTTCTTTCTCATGTATTGGTAGACACAGGGTCATCCCTCAATGTCCTACCTAAGAAAGCCCTTGTGAAGCTGGAGTACGAAGGATTGGCATTACGCCCAAGCAACTTGGTAGTAAGAGCCTTTGATGGTTCTAAGAGATCAGTTCTGGGAGAAATTGAGTTGCCTATAACGATTGGCCCACAGACTTTCAAAACGACCTTCTTCGTGATGGATATACAGCCTGCCTACAGCTGTCTATTGGGTAGACCATGGATACACGCCGCTGGCGCCGTGACCTCAACCCTTCACCAGAAGTTAAAATTCGAGTGGGAGGGCCAAGTCGTTACTATTTGTGGAGAAGAAGATATTTTTGTCAGCCACCTGGCTACATACAAATACATTGAGATGGATGGGGAGATCCATGAAACCATGAGTCAGGGATTTGAAGCCCTGATCATTAACGAAGCATCTGCTGTACTTGGGACTTCCATGACATCCTACCAGCAAGCCAGGAAGGTCGTTGAAGAGGGGAATGCTCAAGGCTGGGGCAAGCTGTTGCCTGTGGAAAAGAAAGAAGACAGATTTGGGTTGGGTTACAAACCAACTCAGCAAGATCAACCAGAGGCTGCTAAGAAGCCCAGTTTTGTTAGTGGGGGGATGCTCACCCCTGATGCTGTAAACAACTTGGAAGATGAGTCGGAAGATGAGAGCAACCTGGAGAGCTGGATACGTCCAAGGATCCCGGAGAGCCGTATCTCAAACTGGTCTTCCCAGGAAATTATAAGGGTTACCCCTGCAGAGTAATTATTATTTCCTATATATTTTAAGCATGCATCAAGTCTTGCATCTTGCCCAAGATGACAAGACTCATTTTGTAATCGGGCCATCTGTAATTTTGTGCAAACAGATCAATCAATGATAATCAGACATCTTTTGCAAATGAGTCTTTTTCTTTTCCACTCACTGTTTTTCATTTTTCTTTTTGTACAAAAATAAATGGCAATGTTTTCAAAATGATAACTTCATTTCACTTTTTCTAAACAAGATTAAAATCAATCACTAAAATGAACAATCTAAACCCTTGCAGAGAGTGCCTTTCAGACTGCACCGACAACAGCACAGCTATGGCTTTGTATGACTTTGACAATCCAATCAATCAAGCTGATGAAGGGGTTGAAGAAGATTATGAGCTTCCTGAAGAGCTAGCCAGGTTGTTAAGGCAAGAGGAGAAGGTTATCACTCCTCATCAGGAGGAGATTGAAACGGTTAATCTTGGTACGGATGAAGACGTAAAAGAAGTTAAGATCGGGGCTTGCCTATAAAACTCAGTGAAAGAACAACTGATTGATCTGCTTCGGGAGTATGCGGATGTGTTTGCTTGGTCTTACCAGGATATGCCAGGGTTGGACACTGATATCGTCATGCACAAGCTGCCATTGAAAGAAGACTGCCCACCAGTAAAACAGAAGTTGCGCCGTACTCGCCCAGATATGGCAATGAAGATAAAAGAAGAGGTACAAAAGCAGTGGGACGCCGAATTCCTTGTTGTGACTAGCTATCCGCCGTGGGTTGCTAATATTGTACCTGTGCCAAAGAAGGACGGCAAGGTAAGGATGTGCGTTGACTACCGGGATCTGAATAGAGCCAGCCCAAAAGATGACTTCCCATTACCTCACATCGATGTATTGGTTGACAATACGGCTCAGTTCTCGGTATTCTCCTTCATGGACGGATTTTCAGGATACAATCAGATCAAAATGTCACCTGAAGACATGGAGAAGACAACTTTCATCACACCCTGGGGCACGTTCTGTTATAAGGTGATGCCGTTCGGATTGAAGAATGCTGGTGCAACATATCAACGGGCTATGGTAACGTTATTCCACGATATGATCCATAAGGAAATCGAGTGTTATGTGGATGACATGATTGCCATGTCCCTCACGGAAGAAGACCACCTGGTGAATCTGTTGAAGTTATTCAAGCGTCTGAGGAAATACCAACTAAAGCTGAACCCCAACAAGTGCACATTCGGGGTGCGGTCTGGTAAGCTGCTGGGATTTATTGTAAGCGAGAAAGGGATTGAAGTTGACCCTGATAAAGTCAAAGCCATTCAAGGAATGCCTGCGCCAAAGAATGAGAAAGAGGTTCGGGGGTTCTTAGGTAGATTGAACTACATTTCCAGGTTCATATCTCACCTTACTGCAACCTGTGAACCCTTGTTCAAGCTGTCAAGAAAAGAACAGACGGTCAGGTGGAATGAAGACTGCCAGAGGGCTTTTGACAAGATCAAAGAATACCTGCAAGAACCACCAATCCTTATGCCTCCAGTTGAAGGAAGACCTCTGATAATGTACTTGACAGTATTAGAAGAGTCGATGGGGTGTGTGATGGGCCAGCATGACGAGTCTGGTCGAAAAGAGTATGCAATATACTACCTGAGCAAAAAGTTTACCGACTGTGAACAACGTTATTCACTGCTCGAGAAAACTTGCTGTGCTTTAGCGTGGGCTGCTCGCCGACTGAGACAGTATATGTTGACCCACACCACCTTATTGATATCAAAAATGGACCCAGTCAAGTACATTTTCGAGAAGCCAGCTCTTACCGGACGGGTTGCAAGATGGCAGATGATCCTCACAGAATATGACATCCAGTACACATCCCAGAAAGCCATCAAGGGCAGTGTATTGTCTGATTATCTTGCTGAGCAACCTATTGATGATTACCAGCCTATGAGATTTGACTTCCCTGATGAAGACATCATGTTCGTAAAAGCGAAAGATCATGAAGAGCCTGTTCACACTGAAGGGCCTGACCCGGAAGAACAATGGACTATGATGTTTGATGGGGCTGTTAATATGAATGGTCGTGGTGTTGGTGTAGTACTCATTACACCTAAGGGAGTTCACATGCCTTTCTCGGCAAAACTCACCTTTAACTGCACTAACAACGAAGCTGAATACGAAGCTTGCATTATGGGTCTTGAGGAAGCCATTGACCTCAGGATCAAGACATTAACTGTATTCGGAGATTCAGCTCTGGTAGTTAATCAAACCAACGGCAAATGGTACACCCACCAGGATCATCTGATACCTTACAGGGATTATACAAGAAGGTTATTGACTTTCTTCACAACGGTCAAGCTTGAGTATATCCCTCGGGACGAGAATCAGTTTGAAGATGCTCTGGCTACCATTTCATCTATGATCAAAGTTCAAGCTGCCAACTTTGTACCTCAAATTTCAGTATCCAGACTCGACAGACCAGCATATGTATTTGCAACAGATGTTGTCAAAGATGATAAGCCTTGGTTCCATGACATTAAGTGTTTCTTGGAGGATCAAACATACCCACCTGGGGCATCTTCCAATGACAAGAAGACTTTAAGAAGGCTTGCTGGTAGTTTCTTTCTGAACACTGATGGTTCCCTGTACAAGAGAAACTTTGATATGGTACTCCTCAGATGCGTTGATAGAACAGAAGCAGGCTTGTTGATGCACGAGGTGCACGAAGGATCCTTTGGTACCCACGCAGGAGGGCATGCAATGGCCAAGAAATTGCTAAGATCAGGTTATTACTGGATCACAATGGATGCCGACTGTTGTGCCTATGCCAGAAAATGCCATAAATGCCAGATCTATGCGGATAAGGTGCATGTGCCTCCCAATCCTCTGAACGTGATGTCTTCACCCTGACCCTTTGCTATGTGGGGCATTGACATGATTGGCAAGATTGAGCCGACTGCTTCGAATGGTCACAGATTCATCTTGGTAGCCATTGACTATTTTACCAAGTGGGTTGAAGAAGCTTCCTATGCAAATGTTACAAGGCAAGTGGTAGCCCGATTTCTGAAGAGAGATATCATCTGTCGATACGGAGTTCCCGAGCGAATCATTACTGATAATGGTTCCAACTTAAACAACAAAATGATGGCAGAGCTATGCCGGGACTTCAAGATCCAACACCACAATTCTTCTCCATACAGGCCAAATATGAATGGCGCTATTGAGGCGGCTAACAAGAATATCAAGAAGATTGTGCAGAAGATGGTAGTCACCTACAAAGACTGGCATGAAATGCTACCATTTGCCTTGCATGGGTACCGCGCGTCAATTAGAACATCCACTGGGGCAACACCGTATCAGCTTGTGTATGGTATGGAAGCAGTCCTACCGGTTGAAGTTGAACTACCCTCCCTACGGGTACTGATGGATGTTAAGCTAAACGAAGCAGAATGGGTCCGATCCCGATACGAGCAACTGAGTCTGATTGAAGAGAAAAGATTGGCTGCAATATGTCATGGGCAGTTGTATCAAAGAAGAATGAAGAAAGCCTTTGATCAGAAAGTCAGGCACCGAGAGTACCAAGTAGGAGATCTTGTGCTGAAAAGACTCCTCCCTCCTCACACAGACCACAGGGGCAAGTGGACTCCAAACTATGAAGGACCATTTGTAGTCAAGAAAGTCTTCTCCGGTGGAGCACTGATGCTCAGCACTATGGATGGTGAAGACTTCCCGTCCCCTACGAATTCAGATGCAGTTAAAAAATACTTCGCATAAAAATGACCCGCTGGACACAAAAACAGAATGTAAGTCCAGGCAAAAATAGGGCATCCCGGCGAGTCAAAAACAGAATAAAAGACTCGGGCAAAAATAAGGGAAAATAAACAAAAAATGTACACCCGTTGAGTTGAAAAGCCGCAATTGGACAGCTCAGGCAAAAATGGGTATCCCGATGGATTGAAAACCTGAAAGGGCGATCCATGCAAAATAAGGGAATAAGCGAACAACTGCACTCTGAATTCGTCTGTATCACTTACAACTTGGTAGGCTTCGAAAGGATCAAGCCTCTTTCAGAATCAGCCTTCTTCAGAAAGCAAGACGAGAAGAACGTCAAAAGTCATACAAGTCATAGCCAAGGGAAGCTCCTTGAAGCGTCGTCAACATTGCCAACATTTTGTTTCTCAATTTATAACAATCTCCTCATTCTAGGGGATTTGTTTCTCTGACTGTATCTCGCCAATTCAGGGCGTATAAATCAATAAAATCAGATTTTCAGTCATGTTTTGTCTCGTACATTTTATTTTCATTTGCAAAATGTCCGATGTCCTTAAGATACTGGTTGCATAAATACAAATGCTTCTCTTAAAACACGTGCTTGCAGGAAGTATACTTACTCCCGGGGGTGTCTGAACTCCTATGATGGAGTCCGGTAAGGGATACCTCGGGATTACTTGTACGTTTCTCTATCTTTTCAGAATTGCAGGCATTCAAAGCATAACATGAGGCATGAAAGTTTCATCCTAGCAACCTGGCAAATCAACACTCAGTCTTAACACCCAAAGTGTTTTCTCCCCAGCTGAGTTGCCACTTGTTATTTTCTCCCCAGCCGAGGTGCCAATAATTCTTCCTCAGCTAAGCACAAAAGCCAGGGAACCACTTCCCCACAGAGTCTCAGCCTCTATCCAGAAGAGCAACACGCGAAGGAATCACAACAGAGTGACGAAAGCTTCTACAAACCCCAGCTGGGTCCCTCATTACCAAGAATAGGTCTATCAGTGACCTATTTCCCCAAGCAGAGTCATATATACAAGATCTACCAACGATCTTATCCCCAGCTGGGATGCTCATTTCAAACGGATCAACCAAGATCTTCACGGCAGCGGGACCCGAATCCCGGATCGGTATCTTTTGCATAATCATAGCATTCGCATCATATTCACCCCACAAAGCGTAGCATTCCGTCTAATACGGAGCATTACGGCAAAAATCAAACATGTTGCATAATCATAAGTCATGGTCTGAATCAAACACTTGAGAATATTGACAAATCCATCAACAATATACAAAATTCTCCCCGTATTCCTCGGCAGAAAGCCCAGACACTTCTCTTACAAATACAGATACTTCTTGACACCCGTCCGTGTCATGTCCCCAGCAGAAAGCCAAAGCATCCCCTTTGCACTCACAGATACTTATATTTAACTTTCTTGACACCCGTCTGTGTCACCACCCCCAGCATATTTACCTAAACACTTTGTATATCAGATACTTGTTTATACTATACTCTTCTCCTTTTGACACTCGTCCGTGTCACTCTCTCCAGCAGGTTGAACACTCATCTACACACCACTCATACTTATTTTATTTATACAGATACTCGTCCGTATCTTGTATACACCATTTGTATCCCCGCAGATTCGACACTCGTCCGTGTTCTTTGTTAACCAGTTGGTACTCGTCCGTACCATCATCTCAGAACATGCGTCTAGCGTTTATTTCTACTTGATACTCGTCCGTATCATAGTCTTAAGGATGCTCGTCCGCATCTTTAATCCATACACGTGTCAAACACTCTTGTCTTTCTGAATTTAGACACTCGTCTGTGTCTACTTTTCCCCAGAAGAGTCCCCTCAGAATCAACACTCATCCGTGTTCCTTGTTAACCAGTTGATACTCGTCCGTATCATCATCTCTGAACATGTGTCAGTATTTGTTTCTACCCGATACTCGTCCGTATCATAGTCTTAAGGATGCTCGTCCGCATCTTTAATTTATACACAACACCAAACACTTATACCTTTTATTTCTTGGATATAAACACTCGTCCGTGTTTACTATTCCCCATTAGATCGCCAACAAAGCAAAACTTCTTTTGTTATCTGACATTCGTCCTATGTCATGATAAACCCTGAGAGCAGCCGTACCCTGCTAGGTGATCGTCCTTCACCTCTTGATGATCGTCCTTCATCATGCTCATCTGATGGCCGTCCCCATCGTAGACCTTTTATCCGGCATTCGTCCTATGTCGTGATATTTAGCAGTCGTCCCCTGCTAGGTGATCGTCCTTCACCTTTTGATGATCGTCCTTCATCATTTTATCCGATGGCCGTCCCTATCGTTGATCTTTTTTACCTGACATTCGTCCTATGTCATAGTAAACTTTGAGAGCAGCCGTACCCTGCTAGGTGATTGTCCTTCACCTCTTGATGATCGTCCTTTATCATGCTCGTCCGATGGCCTTCCCCATCGTTGACCTTTTATCCGGCATTCGTCCTATGTTGCGATACTTTCGACAGCCGTACCCTGCCAGGTGATCGTCCTTCACCTCAGATGACCGTCCCTCATCTTAACCCTTTCAGAGCAGCCGTCCCCTGCTAGGTGATCGTCCTTCACCTTTGATGACCGTCCCTCATCATTATTTCATTTATTCTTTAACCCGATGGTCGTCCCCGTCGTGGTCCCTTTTCCTTTTCCTGGTGATCGTCCTTCATCAGTTTAGCCCGATGGTCGTCCCCATCGTTGCTTGCATTACTTTATGAACCTGATGGCCGTCCCCATCGTTGCTTGCATTACTTTATGAACCTGATGGCCGTCCCCATCATTTTTCATTAATCCCCAGAGAATCTTACAGCTTTACTTAATGGCCGTCCCCATCATAATCCCTTTTATCCCCAGCATGTCGGCCGTCCCCGTCATCGCTTTATTTCCCGCATTTTTCCCAGCGTGTCGGCCGTCCCCGTCATTGCTAATTCCCCAGCAGTCGTCCTCTGCTCGACGGCCGTCCTCCGTCGCCCACACTTTATATTATACTTTATTTTCGTTTACAATCTATATCCCTTTTCTTCTTCATTCTATGAGTGCAAATTTTGGACTGTCTTTGGTATTCAACCACAAGTTATCTTGTTTGCCTGTTAAGCCGTTGCTTACATCCTGCACAGCTAACTCATGCTTGAATAGGGGCAGCTGTAAACACCCCAAATTTGCCCTCACCCATTCACACCATGGCTTGTGATCATTTCATATGCATAAACTCAATCATAGCATCTCATATCACATTTTTGATTCATTGCATTAGTTCAAAGTCATCTGCATCTAGGGTTTGTGATCTGAGCAATCCAAGAGATTCTTGAGCCACTCCAAAGGCCATCAATCACTTCAAAGGGGTCCATATATGTTCAAGTATCATATTATATCCTCTCAAAGTCAAGAATGTCAAAAAATCACAAGAACTGAGAATGGCATGGAAGCAGAGCCAGGTTTGACTGCACAGATGACCTAGAATTAGGGTTTTGGTTTCAAAGGCCATAACTACAATTTTTTTGGTCATTCTTGTTTCCATTGGTCTCTATATGGTATAGGGAGTATGCATATCAATTTTCATGAATAAATTCCATGGGGAAGTCATCTGATCAAGAGTTGACTTTTCAAGCAAGTCAGTGCAAAATCAGGGCATCTGAGGCCCCCAATGACCCAACCAAAGGGTGTTCTTCATCATTTTGATTGTGTATGATCTTTATTTGATCATAGAAGATGTTGTAAGTTCACAAAATTGAAGAATTTCAAGTCTTTTGCAAAGTTGACTTTTTGGGAAAGTTTGACTTTTAATGAAATTGCCATTTTAGGAACCTTTTTCAACCTTTACTTTTTGATTCAAAAATGCTTCAAATGAAAAAACTTTGGTCATGAAAGTTGTAGAATGGATCATTCCCTTTTCAAAAAGTACAAGAACATGACCTAATTCATTTTGGATCAAAAGTTATGGCTTGTCAAAGTTGGCAAAAATCACAAAATTTGAAGTTTTCTACCAAAGAGGCAAAGTTGCAAATTCACTTGTCAAGGCAAATTGAGCTATCAAACAAACTTCTAATCTTCACACAAACATGTACCAAGACCTAAAAGTCATATTGCACCAAAGGATCACTCATTTCTATGGCTTATGGAGCAAGATTTCTCAAAGGAAGCAAAAGTGAGGCAAGTTGCAAAAACTCACTCAAGTGTGAATCCACTTGCTGGCTGACATCAGAACCAATCCTATGGCTCTCCACACATCTTGCTGCGCAGGACACCCCATCTGTCCTTGGCTAGCAAGTAGCCCATGCCTCTCTTACACAAACTTGACATTTTGGCAACTTGAGCCATACCAATCACTAAAGCACACATCAACTCATCTGACCTATCACAATTGTTTATGCAAACAAAAAGCAAGCCAAATCACATACAACACAAGCCTGAAACACTCTCCAACACAGCCCTCTCATTTTCACCCCATCTTGCAAAAGCACTCGAAACACTCAACACAGCTTGCAAACACACAAACAAACTTCATAAATCAACTCAACATGCTTCACTGATCAAAAAGCACCCATCACCATAGCCTAAAACTCCCTGAATCAGAAATACGATTTCCACCCCACCTTGAACAGAACTTCTGCCATCTCTTAAACCATCCAATATAAACTTCAAACAAGCATTGAAAGCTTCTCAGGGGGTCCAGTGGAGTTGATTGCAAGCAAGAAATCAGCCAGAAAGTACCAGAAACCAAAGCTTCAGTTCAAGTAGCCATCTCAAACTTTTTTTTCCAGAAACTCCATTTTAAGTTCTTAAATGCTTCTATGCACTCCCCTGATCATGGGGATGTGATTATTTTTTAAAATGGTTGAGAAACCAGGATGTATGAATGCTCTGAAACTTTTTGCCCTATAAACGTTTTGCTTCGATTTGGCTGATTGATGAATGAAAAATGGTTTTTGTTTGGGGGTTTTGGTTTAATTTCGAATGGGGATGATTTCTGGGTGATTAGTTTTCATTTTCATGGTGTTTTAAGGATTTTAGCAACTTTCAGGTGAGGGGCTTGCCAGAGAAGACGACCGGAAGTCTTCTCCGGCCACCTAAAAGTAATTAGGGCTAACCCCTGTAATTAATGCAAGTTTGAATTTGGTACGTTGGATGGGCTGACTTGGTCAACTCCCGCGCGTGCTCAATGGTCCAGATCCCTTCACTTAACCCTAATCCACGTCATTATCCATTTAATTAGGTTTTATAAATTAATCTGGCCAGTTTGAATTCCAGCCCTTGGATGTGGCGCCAGTCAACGCGCGCGTTTCCCAGTTTGAATGTCAGCCATTGATTCAACATACTTCTCATTAAATTCATTTTATTTTTCATTTAATTGCATTTGTTTTCTACATTTTATTTAAAATAGTAAAACTTATTCAAAAATTCTGAAAATTTTTATACAATCTTTTATTAATTTTCAGAAACCAAAAACATTTTTATTTTTATTTTTTGCATTAAAAAATATTTTTAAATCATTTAAAAGTTTATTTTTAATTAATTAATGAGAATTAATTAATTAAAAATACTTTTAGGTATTTAAAAATCACCAAAAAATTCATGAAACCTTTAAAACCATTTAGAAACATTGTCCAACCCTCAAACCAAATTTCTTTTTTGATCTTGATGTCTTTTGACCATTTTTCGTGGAATTAAAATCATTTCAAGGAAATATTTTGTCCCAAACTTCCAAAATTCATTTCTGCCTAACCATTGAGAGTTGGACTTTGATTCTTTTTGCATTGTGTCTTGCATATCATGTAGTTCCTAGGATTAAATTGGCATGATTTGATTTTGCATTTTCATATTTGTTTGACATTTTTCTTGACAAGGTACCTTAAAACCCTAGCATTCTTAAGAAATTCATAACCCTCACTAGGTTAAGAGTTAGAACCCCTCCTTTGGGAAGTGAGTTTGTATAGGTTTAGGGTTCCCTTGGATGCATTTTCAATTTTTTATCTTGATGTTTGCTTCTGGTTTTGGTTTTTGTTTGGTGCATTGATCATAAACCCTAATTTGGGCTTCCTTTTGCATTCATCTTGCATTTGCTTGCATACCATGACTTGCTATGACATTTTATGCATCCATTTGATTCATATTACATCTTAGGACATGTTAGAATCATGCTTGATCATTGCATCTTGCATTTTCCATGTTGTATGCCATTTGCACTTCATAACTTTTCATGTATGTTCATGGTTCTAAGCATGCTTCCTTTGCATCCATATGTTTGTGTGACCATTCTCATGCCTTGCCTCATGTTTGCATCATCTCATGACATCATTATCATCTCATATATGCTTCTGGTTTTGATTTGCATCATGTCATTTCATCTCATCTTGCATTGCATTGCATTCCTTTCATTAACTTTTCAGGTGGTAAGTAACTTTGAGAAGTGAATTTGCCTTCACTTCTCACAATTTCTTTTCATCCCTCTTATGCATCATTGCTGCATTCTATTTTGTGTTTGAGATTGAGCTTGCTCATTCTTCTTTATCTTACTTTCTTTCTTCAAGTGACTTGTCTTCTTAAATGAAGCAAGTGACTTTGCTTCTCTTTGATTCTTTCATCTGCTTCCTGGTGGTTCCTCTGAAGATTTCTCTTGTAAACATCACAAACTTTAGGAACAACCAAGCATGACAATAATTAGGGTTTTGATTAGTCCCCCATTTAGATTTTACCTTTGTGTCTCATTGAGTCTTCTCTTCTCATCTCATAATCCAGGACTAAACCCTAAAGGTTTTAAGGCTTTGTGATTAAGCTTATGCCTGCATCCTTCTATTAGGATGGAGTGTATAACTTTAATCCTAAGTGTTAAACCCTTAATGTGTTTAAATCCTTTAATCAACTCACTTAATAATCATCAAGACATCAAGCTTGTAACTTGGGCCTTGCATTAGGGTTCTAATTCTTCCTTAACTGGTTAAGAAGGACTAACCCTAGTGTTAATGGACAAGTCCCCCTCAAGTTGTCTTACAAACCCTAAAACTCACTTCATCATCTAATCATTAACTAAAATCCACTTAATAAAGGTTTTGTTTTGTCATGAAGTTAATCCCTAATCATGGATTAAGTTGAGGAGCTTTCCTCAGCTTAAACTTTCTCATCTATTATCCTTCTATTAGGATGGTGTAATGAGTCTGTTTAATCCTTGATTATGGCTTAATCTCATTACTTAACACTAAACAAAAACCACAAAAACATCTAAATAATCACAAGTAGGTTAATGATCTTAAACCTACACCAAAGGTGTTTAAGTGTGAGAAGCTGACTTCACACTTAAGGTATTCTCATTACCCCTAATCAGAGGGATGATGTGATGAGTTTACTAATCCATTGGTTTAGGCTTAAGCTCATTAACTTATGACAAACTTTCAAAAGCAATAAAAGATTGAAAACTCAAAAACAAACAATAATCGTCTCCTCCGGGATTCTTTTCTCATCTCATTCACTCATAAATGAGAACTTGCTTCTTCCGTCTAATGCAAGACAGTTTGCACCTGAGCCAGACAGGTCATACACTTGAGCATAGGCAAGTAAGCAGTTCACAAGTCAATTTATCTTTCAGTCTCTTTGGGTCGAACTACGGCGTTCTGACTTCCTCATTGCACGAGAGGATACGTAGGCATAACTTAACAGTTATCGAACAAAAGTCTCTATATATTCCCCCTCCTTCCAGCATCATTCTTTTAGCCTCATGATCTTAGGCATCTTATTCCTTTTCTTACACTGACACTTCACTTCTACACTTCACTTCTCTTACACTGACACCTGCACATCCTTTTCCAGCTCTTTGATACACAAATTGCACTGACATTACCCCTTTAAAACACAAATCTTTTAAGCGTGGATCCCGTCGAGTACGACGGACAATCTGGGTGCTAATACCTTCCCAGGTTGTAACCAACCCCCTTTCTCAGTCTCTCTGGTTCGCGACCGTCTTATCCATATCTTTCTAGGTCTATGCAACATTACCTTTCCTCCAGGATAAAAATGCCTAGCTGGCGACTCTACTCATTTCCTATGAGTTCACTCCTGTGTGTTCTCACATCCTCCTCTCGCCGACCGTTCGCGTCTGTACCCTTATTTGGGTTAGTCCCATTTATCGGCCTAGCAACTTACCAGAACGTACCCCGAATGTGCATTTGTTGGGGTTTAGCTTCAGCTGATATTTTCTCAGACGCTTGAACAACTTCAACAGATTTACCAGATGTTCTTCTTCTGTGAGGGACTTGGCAGTCATGTCATCCACGTAGCATTCAATTTCTTTGTGGATCATGTCGTGGAATAACGTTACCATAGCCCGTTGATAAGTCGCACCGGCATTCTTCAGTCCAAAAGGCATTACCTTGTAACAAAATGTGCCCCAAGGTGTGATGAAGGTTGTCTTCTCCATGTCTTTGGGTGACATCCTGATCTGATTATACCCAGAAAAACCATCCATGAAGGAAAACACCGAGAACTGAGTTGTGTTGTCGACCAATACATCAATGTGAGGTAATGAGAAGTCATCCTTTGGGCTAGCTCTGTTCAGATCCTGGTAATCCACACACATTCGTACTTTGCCATCCTTCTTAGGCACTGGTACAATATTAGCAACCCATAGCGGGTAACTAGTTACAGCAAGGAAACCGGCGTCCCACTGTTTTTGTACTTCTTCCTTAATCTTCATGGCCATATCTAGGCGAGTACGGCGTAGCTTTTGCTTCACTGGAGGGCAATCTTCTTTCAAGGGCAGCTTGTGCATAACGATATCCGTATCTAGACCTGGAATGTCTTGATAGGACCAAGCAAAGACGTCGACGTATTCTTGAAGCATGTCAATGAGCTGTTCTTTTACTGAAGCTTGCAGACTGGCCCCAATCTTCACTTCTTTCAAATCCTCCTCGGTACCAAGATTAACTGTTTCAACTTCCTCCTGATGAGGAGTTATCACTTTCTCTTCTTGCCTCAACAACCTGTCTAACTCTTCAGGTAACTCATAGTCTTCTTCAACCCCTTCATCAGCTTGATTAATTGGATTGTCGAAGTCATACAAGGTCATAGCAGTGCTGTTGTCGGTGCAATCTGGAGGATAATCTCTGCAAGGGTTGAGATTTGTTCGTTTTAGTGATAAATTTTAATCTTGTTTAGAAAAGTGTAAAAATGAAGTTATTTATTTTGAAAACATTGTCATTTTATTGTTTTGTACGAAAGTGAAAAATGAAAAGACAGTGAGCGAAAAAGAGACTTGTTTGAAAAAGATGTATGATATTCATTGATAATCCATTTGCACAAAATTACAATATGGCCTTATTACAAAATGAATCCTTACACCTTGGGCAAGATGTAGGACTTGATGCATGCTAAAAAAGGCAGGAAATAATAATTACTCTGCAGGAGTAACCCTTATAATTTCCTGGGAAGACCAGTTAAGGACTTGGTGATCCGGGATCCTTGGACGTATCTAGCTCTCCAGGTTGAGGTCGCTTTCCGCCTCGTCTTCTAGGTTGTTAACAGCATCTGGGGTGAGCATCCATAGTCGACCCAACAAACAGGTGTAGGCCGACTGTATGTCCATCACATAGAAAGTATTCTGAAAGACCTACCGATTATCACAGGCAGCTCCACCTCTCCAAGAATAGACCTCTTGGAGCCATCAAAAGCCCTGACCACAAGATTGCTTGGTCGGAGAGCTATTCCATCATATTCGAGCTTGACAAGAGCTTTCTTCAGCAAGACATTGAGTGAAGACCCAATGTCCACAAGAACATGAGAGTACATCCCCTTTGCACTCCAGGGTTATGTGCAAAGCTTTGTTGTGGTGACGTCCTTCTGTTGTCAAATCAGCATTGGTGAAACCTAGTCCATGGCTAGTATTGACATTAGACACCACTGTTTCAAGCTCATTCACTGTGATCTCTTCTGGCACGTAGGCAGTGTGCAGAACTTTAAGTAGTGCATCCCAATGAGCCTCGGAACACAACATCAGGGATAATATAGAGATCTTAGAAGGAGTCTGGTGGAGTTGGTCCACAACTTTGTAGTCACTTCTTTTAATTATCCTCATAAATTCATCCACATCCTGATCAAAGGATGACTTATGAGTCTCTTTTGATGCAGATTCTTCAGGTATCACACTTTTTCCTTTGGCTTTGGTAGCAGCCTCTACCTCGATGTTAGTTCTTGGAGCTTGTGACGCGAAGAGGCGTCCGCTTCGGGTGAAGCCTCCGCCTTCCCCGACATTATCCACTTGGGGGGTGTGAACCGAAGAATCAAGAAGGACTCTTTCTCTGTTGCAGTAAAGATCTGCACCATAATGCCAAGGTACAACATTGTCTTTATCATATGGAATTGGCCATGGCACTGTGATGGTGACGGGGCTTACTGCAGCAGAGGTTGGAATCGTTATTGTATGTGGATCATAGGAGATGTTGACAGGACTTCTTGTGGATGTTGGAGGTGATGAATTGAAGCTTGGTTGTTGCTAAAACTGTTGCTGAGACTGTTGAAAGTTGCTGGAATTTGGGACCGTTGTAGGGTCATAATAGATAGTAACTGTGGAGACGTCGTTGTTGGTGGTTGCTGAAGTTGTAGAAGTTGTTGAAATGGAAATGTTGTTTGCTGAAGTGATGGAAGGAGCGGTTGCTGAAGTTGTAGACGAATCGGTAGGAACAATTGTTGTTGCTGTTGTAGAAGAATCATTTATTGTTGTAAAAGGAGTTGCTGGTGTTGTAGAAGTTGTGGTGGTTATTTACAGAATGCCTTCTCTAATCAAGCCATTGATGCCATTCCTCAAGCTTGTGCACCCGTTCATGGAAACCTTGCAAGATTCACAACAGGCCTCACAACCTGGAAACACTTGGCATTTCAAAAGCTGAGCTTTAACCTCTGCCAGAGGTGTCTGAATACTTGCAATATCTTCTATTAAACTCATGGGTGAGCCTTCCTCTATAGCATTAATCCTTGGCCCACTGTGGCTTCGCATAGGATTTTTCATGACATTGGGAGGTGGTGCAAAGTTCAGGGCCTTTGAATCTACCAGATACTGGACCTTCATATGCAGAGCCATGTAATTTTCCGTGGAGTGGCCAGGTGCAATAGAATGAAAAGCACACCTAGCGTTGACATCGTAGTTTCTCGGAAGGTTCTGAGGATCAGGTGGAGCCAATGTCCTCAACTCAAAAAGATTGAGCTTTAAAGTTGTGGCAGCAATGTGGCATATGGCAATGGAATAGGGTCAATCACCCTGTTGATCTGAGATGGCCGCTGTTGAAAAGGGCGTTGTTTTTGATTGTTGTTATTGTTATTGTAGGATCTCTGTTGAGGAAATTGTGGTTGTTGAGGAAAGTGTTGTGGTTGTTGAGTATACTGAGGAGGTGGAGCAGGAATAGTGATAGAGGCAACTGATCTGGGAAGATATTGGGGTCTTCCTCTTCCCACATGTACAAAATTTGTTTCACCAGATCTACGGGGCCTAGCAAATGGCTTCCTTGCACTGCTTGAACTGGCACCGTTGTCAAAAATCTTTCCCATCTTCAGTAAGCTCTCAATTCTTTCCCCGTCTATCACCATGTCTGCAAAGCTGGTAGAAGAAAATGCAGCCAATTTGTCAATATATGTACCTTGGAGAGTATTCATGAATATATCTACCATCTCCCTCTGACATCGGAGCTGAACAGAAGCAGCTAGTTGCCTCCACCTTTGGGCATCCTCTCTAAAGCTTTCATGGGAAGACTGTGACATTCCCATCAGAAGGGTCCTGTTTGGAGCCATGTCCAGATTATACTGATATTGATGAATGAAAGCTTCTGCCAAGTCTTTCCAATTTCTCACAGTGGCTCTGGTCAAGTGAGAATACCACTCTCGAGATGCCCCTGTCAAGCTATCCTCAAAGTAAAACATCCACAGCTTCTCATCCATGGTGTAGGCTTTCAATCTCCCCAAGAAAGACTGAAGATGGGTACGTGGGCAGGATGTGCCATTGTATCTTTCAAAACAAGGAGGTTTGAACTTATGAGGAATTCTCACCCCCTCCACTAATCCCATGTCCATGACATCAAAACCCAGAGAGTTTTGGGATACAAGATACCTTAGCTTCTCTGCAATTTCATCCAACCGACGATCGTAAACTTCGTCTCCAGCCCCAACCACAGTAAATTGTTCTTCTTGAGGGTCTTCCTTCAAGGCCCTCCCTCTAGTGTTACCTTGGGTGTTTCTTATAGCATTGATGTCTGGGTTCAGATGAGGTCCAAACTCGAGGGGTTCAGTACGAGGATGCACGTGATCGTTGTTACTGGTACCCCCTGTACCTGGATGGTGTTCCTCAGGAGTTTGTCGCTCAACCAACTTCCTCAGTCTCTCTTGGCTCTGAGCCAAACCAGTCATCACTGTCATGAATTGATTCATTTGGGCCCCCATCTCTGTCCTCTCATTGGCCATCTAGGCTCTCACTTCAGTCAAGTCTTGTTGAACCTGATCCATTTGTAATCCCGGAAGGTTGTTTCTTGTTGGATACCGGTGCACTCTATTGACAGGGAACACTCTTCTGCGAGCAATGTTTCCTAAAACCACAATAAAGTGAGAAACAACAAAACAAAAACCTACAAAACAAAGAAATGATGTTAGTTTGCAATGCAGGATGCATATTTGTCTTCAAAGGGTATCCGGTTTGGTTCTTTGGTTTTGACCTTTCCAGACCTCGAGGAAATACTGATGTTGAAGAGAAATCAAACCCACAAAAATAATACAAACCATATATTACAAAAATGGAGATACATAGTTTGATTACAATAAAGTCCCCGTGGTGGGTCAAAATACATCAACAAAATCAAAAGTACAAACAAAAGGAGATACAAGTACAAGGAAATCAAACATCCAGTCCAAAGTCATCCTCTCTGACTTCTTTCAGGAGAGCCTCAGTCACTGGACCTACTAGGTGCTCTGTGATAGTCCTAATGAGGAGGTTCCTAGTGGCAATGGCATTGGTCAACTTCTTATGCTTATCCTGGTCCTTTGATCTCTTCAACCCCGCCCGGAGTTTCAACTCAGAGATCTCCTTTTGTGCTGCTATCAAAGCTGTCTGATTCTTCTTCTCACTAGCCTCCAGTTGCTCTATCTTAGCCTGAGTTCTTTGGTCTTCCTGTGCACGAGCCTTAGTGATCCTGATCCACCTAGCCTGGCTCTCCTCTAAGTAATGCTCAACTCTTGCCTTCTGAGTCTTAGCTTCCTTGCAAGCATTCTTTAGTTCTAACTCTCCTTCTCTAGCCTTTCTGATGTAGTCATCCGTCTTCTAAATCTTGGTCAAGTGCTCAATTTGGAGCTTTTCTAACCTCTCATTATCTAGACGACTGTCATTCCTCTCCCAGAGGGTCTTCTTCAAGGCTTCAGAGAGTTGAGTATTCCTTTCTTTTCTATTCTCAAACTCCTCCAAACTGATAGTAGCTGCAGGCTGCACTGCTGATGATCCAGGTACATCTTCTAAGGTGAATGGCATATGGGTTATTTGTCCCCTGGTACAAGACCAATCAAGATACTGAGCTGAGGCTATATTGTTGCACTTGCCAAGGATAGATGTCCCCTTATTCTGAATGTTGTCCCAGGCCCAGGCTGCCTGTCTGACAATGGCAAGGTTGTGCTGGATGTCACAATAGAGGATTTTTGTCATATCTTGCCCTCTTGGGGGATGTACCAAGGCATACCCTAATTGCCTTTTTAAAAGCAAAGGATTGTAGTTGATGCAACCCTTCAATCCAATCAGGGGTACATTGGGATATTGCCCATAGCTGGTGAGGATATCTTTACCCTTGGTGCTCTGAGTGCACCATCTGATGTCTTCTGATGTAAGGGCAATCATCCTCTTAGCCCAGTTCCTTGGTTGATGAGGGTTCGGGAAAGTGTCTGACTTCGGCAAATGTCTTAACAACCAACAATAAAAGAGGGGTGTACAGCATCTGACTAGTCCCCCCCTTTGTTTCTCATTCCTTTGATGCACTAAATAGTAGAAGTCTCCAAGCAAGGTAGGAACTGGGTTCCTCAGTAAGAACATGTGAATAACACTCTTGCTTACAAACTTTGGCTCGTCTGCAAACAAGATAATTCCATATATGCTGAGTGCCAAGAGTGCACAAACAGTATCCCATTTTCCTGTTGCAGCATGCAGGTGGCCTGAGAGATCAAGAAGTCCAAGTGAAGGCCTGGGATTCCAGCCTTGGTGGTCATGCTCTGATCAATGAGGGTAGGCTCCAAGTGCAAGGCCTTAGCTATATCTTCATTCTTGGGACAACCATCTCAGGGTTGAAAGGAATCCCTCTCCTGATGGGGACACCTAACAATATGGAAAATTCTTCTAGCAAAGGTCCCAACTGAAAATCAGGGAATGTGAAACATCTGAGAGGAGGATCATAAAACTGCAAGCAAGTGTGGATCATGCTCCTCTAGGATGCATCCAGGTCCATGATCATGTCCAATATGCCTCCATAATGTTCCCAGAATAATGGGACATGATCAGGAGTGATGAGAGATTGGATCTATCTGATGCCTGTCAGAGTAGGCTCAAAGAAATGGTATGTGATGTTGCTCTTCCTGGAAGTGTCCATGCTGATAATGGATGCTGATGAAGAAGATTGAGAGTAATTGCTGATAAAGGTCACTGAAGAGGGTGCTGAAGAAGAGTCTCTGATGAAGACAAACTGAGAAGATGCTGGAGAAGAATATCCGATGAAGATAACTGGAGGAACTGAGCAGTAGAACAGGTAAAAACCAAACCAAAGATACAATGTGGATACCCTGTAAAAAACAAATAGACAAATGTTAAATGACGCAAAATGATGTATGCAGAATGATATGCAAAGGGTTTGTGATCAAGTGTTGGTTCAGTTATCTGCCTTGATAGGGTCCATGTGTGCTCATAAGTCCAGATGGAAGCTTAGAAAACCAGTAACCAGGTGGGGGACTCAAATAAAGAGTCACAAGTCCAGGGTTTCACAAGAACTGTCCAAAATGATGCATTCTTAAAACAAAACTGGTAACAGGGTATGATGAGGCCAAGGGTTCCTGCAAACCTGTAAACATCCCAACCCCCTCAAATGTATTGTTCTAAAACAAGGATCCTCAGACTTGGATCAGTTATGAGAAGTGTAAACACTTCTAACCCGGAGGTACAATGTTTACAATAACCATAAAAGATCCTCCTCTAATTCACCTCAGATGCTGAAGGTCATAAAAAGGTCATCCAGACTTAGCCGGCGTCCCATATAGCCCAAGTACTACATGAAATCCGTAGCACAGAGTTATCAAGAAGAAACCCATGTCTGAACCATGTTTCATATTCCCGCACCAGACCGAAATGGAATGGGAAAGAATATGAAGCCACTCTAGCCTATGTGTCACTCAGGTCCTTGGTATGGAACCTTAATCACTCAAAAATCCCTCCCACCAAGGTAAACACAGATCCAGCACCAATGATATGATAATAATAGTATGCAATGCATAAAACTGTAAATGAAAGCAATAAATAAAGCTGCACAGAAAGCAATAAATAAAGAAATAAATAAATAAGCACAAGTAGCACATAACACCCCTGTAAACACAAATCAAACAAGCGCTAGGAGGAACCCACAAAAGGAACTAGAAGCCCTGGTTGCAATATAAGAATCCCCAGCAGAGTCGCCAAGCGGTCGCTCCCCCGAAAAGACACCTGGTCAGATAGGGTACAGATGCGAAAGGTCGACGAAAGGAGAAAATGAAATGAACTGAATAGAGTCTCCAGCTAGGCATTTTTATCCCGAAGGAAAGGTAATGCTGCATAAACCTGGAAAAAAGATGGATAAGACGGTTGCGAACCAGAGAAACAGAGAAAGGGGGTTGGTTACAACCTGGGAAGGTATTAGCACATAGATTGTCCGTCGTACTCGACGGGATCCACTCTTAAAAGATTGTGTTTAAAGGGGTAGTGTATGTGTTATCTGTGTGCAAAAGCTAGAAAAGAATGTACAAGTAACAGTGCAAAAGGGTGAATGCTCAGGAACTGAGGCTTTTTAGAAAGTATGCTGAAAGAGGGGGAAAAACAAAGATACTTTTGTTCGATAACTGTTAAGTTATGCCTGCGTATCCACTCGTGCAATGAGGAAGTTAGAACACTGTAGTTCGACTCAAAGAGACTGAAAGGTAAATTTGACTGTGAACTGCTTACTTTCCTATGCTCAAGTATATGACTCATCTTGCTCGAGTGCTAACTGTCTTGCATTAGACGGAAGAAGCAAGTTCTCGTTTGTGAGTGAGTGTGATGAGAAAAGAATCCTGGAGGAGACGATTATTTTTTGTTTTTGTGTTTTCAGTCTTTTATTGTTTTTGGTGTTTTGCATAAGTTAATGAGCTTAAGCCTAAATCAAAGGCTTGTAAACTCATTATATCCTCCCTGTGATTAGGGATAATGAGAATACTTAAGCATGAGATAAGCACCTCAACTTAATTTGCCATGATGATGTAGGATTAAGATCATTAACCTACTTGTTGAAATTCTGTGATCAGGTATGAGATGTCCTAAGAGATGTCCCAACACTTGACAGATTTAACCAAAACTTAAATAGCAAGAAAAGTAAACAACACAGAAGTTTGTTAACCCAGTTCAGTGTATAACCACACTTACATCTGGAGGCTACCAAGCCAGGAGGAAATCCACTATAAGTAATATTAATTCTAGACTTAAACCACCCTGTTTAATCTATCACTTAATAACTACCCAATGCAATTTCTACCTAAGTCACAACTTAGATAAGAGTACCCTACTCACTCCCCCTCAATCACACAGTGATTTGTTTACAAGTTTAATGAAATTGAAGTCATACTTCAAACAAAAACAGCTTGATCTTACTTCACAGTTTCAATCAAGTCACAAATGCACTTTTGCTTAAAAGCTCATAAAGTGGTACAATGACAACAACCTGCTATTAAAACACTAGACACCCTATTTGGTCTTTTGAAATTCGTACTCAATTCTATGAGTTCTTGCTGATTAAATAGGTATCTGTAGTTTGGGCTTTCTGTAGAATGATCCAGCCCTAATGCGCATGCAGCTTCCACCTTGAATTTAGGGTTTGTTACTTCCTAGATTCTAGGTGATTTAGGTCTTCTGTTTTAATCTGAATCCTCAATATAAAACTCCCTACAGATGCGCCTTGTTCTGTTTTTATCCATCATTAATTAATTCCAGATAACTCTCCTTAAATATCTCTGATCAGTTAGTCAATAATTAATTCTGGTAGCAGGTTTGAGATGTCTCAACATCTGTTGGGACATCCTGAAAAACTGAACTTAAGTCATTAACACAATGTCCCAACATCTGATAAGACATCCTGAAATAAGTTCATATACTCTGTTTGATAATGTCCCAACATTTGATAGGACATTCTGAACTTAATTCAATATTTCTTGTTGGTCAAAAATTCTGCCAATTCAAGACATCTACAAACTCCCCCTTTGGCTAATTTTTGGCTAACATCTTTTCTGGTTTTCAGAGTGCAGCAGAAGTTCTTTTTATCAGAGTATAGCATTACTTTTCTGTTGATTCTTATTTGAGATTACTCCCCCTCAAACATATATGTATCCAGTCTTGTTGCAACAGAAGTATTTATCAAAACACACTGATTCAGTTCAGACATAAGCAAACAGATTTTTCATTCATAATTAAACAGCAATACAATTTGTTGTTGTTCTCCCCCTTGTTAGACACAAATTATGGGGCCAAAGACACTAATCCAGAAATACAATGCTGTCATTACAATTGTCCTCACATACAATGATCACTCAGATTCATCACTCTCAGTTTCTTCCTCAACTTCAGTTTCTTCATCAGCTTCACTTTCTTCATCAGAGGCAGCTTTCTGATCTCCTTCACTCTCCAGCCTTTGGATGATTTCTTCAAGTTTCAGCTTCCTTGCTTCAAGTTCTTTGCATGTGCTTTTTAGCTCAGCAATTAATGCCTTCTTGGAGATTGGAGTCTTAGCAGTTGAAGGACCTGCAGATGTCCCAGAAGGTGCTTCAACATCTGCAGGACGATGACTGAGGAATAATTTGTAGTGAAAAGCCAGGGGGCTTTCTCTTTTGCAGGCTGTATCCTTGTCAGTGAGAATTCCAGGGTATTGATTGAGCACTATACCACACAGCAAGGAGGGAAAGGCTATTGGCACCTTTGTTGCAGAAGAGCTGGCATGCTTCAAGGTCTGATCAAATATGTAAGCACCATAGTCCAGCTTAGTCTGAGTTCCCACAGCATAGATAAACCTGGCCAGGCCAGTGGAGATTGAAGATGTGTGGTTGGTAGGCACCCAGTTAGCTGTACCAATCCTGTTCAGCATGGCATATTTTCTTGTAAGCATGCTCACTGAGAGCTTTCCTTTAACAGGCCATGCCTTGACCTGGTTTGCAGTGATCACCTTGCAGACTTGGTTATCTGTCTTACCTAGCTCATTTGGTCCATCTGTTTCTCTTCCTAGGTACTGGTTGATGATCTGAGGAGAGAACTCTACACACCTACCTCTAACAAAGACTTTTCTAAATTCAGAGGACTTACCATTGACACAATCCTCCTGAAGATTAACAATGAATTCTTTGACAAGAAGTTCATAGCAGGGAGAGAGATCTGAGACTGTTTTGAAGAGGCCTGCAGCAGAGATGAGGTCAATCAGTTCAGTGCACTCAAGTGCATTGCTGCTCAGCTCTCTTTCTAGAGCAACCCTTCTTTGGTACACAAACTTCCACCTGTTCACACTAGAGACATGGTGGAATGATATGTTGTCTAAGGGAGCTTCTGGAACAGCAGTTGAAGCCCTAGATGGGGCTGGTTTCTTCTTGGGAGGAGATGTTGGGACATCTGATTCAACATCTGAGTCAGATGGGGTGACAGCTTTCCTTTTCTGGGTTTGGACTTTACTCCATTGTTTTGTTGGACCAAAAGCTGCTTTAGCTTTGCCTTTCTGTGGAGAAGCTTTCTTCTTCTCAGGAATTTCTTGTTCAGCTTGCATCTTTCCTTTCCTAGACCTGAGCCTTCTGGCTATGCTAGGTCTAACAGAGGCTATGATCTCTGTATCAGAGTCCTGCTCCAGGTTCACCACTGGAGGAGATTGAGCAGTCTCCTCTTCAGCTGGTTGATCAGCAGAGATGTGATCTTCAGTTGAGGCTTTAGTCTGATCCTCAGAGTCTTCTTCATCACTTTCATTTGAGGCCTTTTTCTGGTCCTCAGTTTGTTCAATATCAGCATCAGATGAGTTCTTTTTCTCATCCTCAGATGTTCCAACATCTATTGGGACATCCTGTTGAGCAGGAGTGTGCTCTGCAGCTTGAGCTTGTTCTTCTTGAGGTGCAGGCATGGTGTTCAGAGGAACAGAAATCCCACTAACCACTCTCTGTTCAAAAAGAATCTTGTTGACTATCTCCTTGATGGAAGCATCCACATAGTCAGACGATTTTGGAGGCATGTTTGCTGGAGAAGGAATGCCTCCTTTGGCTTTGCTGCAGACTTGATCTTTAGCTCTTTTTGGAGTTCTTGGCTTTTTAGCATGAGAAGCACTTCCTCTGAGTTCGTCCAATGGGGTTGATTTCATTGGTACCACAGAGATGGGAGTTGCATGAACTACGTCTTCTTTGTTGAGAACTTCTTTAGGAGTGTTAGGGTTTTGAGACATTGTTAAGGAAGATGGATGAAGAGCTTTAGGGTTTATGATTTCTGAAGAATAGCTAGTTAATGTGATTCGCTTGTGATAGTATGATGAGAATCTTGATAGCTGATTATAAACAGTTACTAAATAAGTAGCCGTTACTTTGCAAATTATTAGGAATGGAATTCCCAAGGTTCTTGTCCAGACTGGTTTTGCCATCTGGAACTTATGCCATACAATGTCATATGACATGTTGGCACATCTCATTAACTGCTAAATATCACATAAACAGATTCCCAGTTTGCCCCTTAAGTTCTCAAATTGTGTAGCATCCAATGCTTTGGTAAAGATATCAGCTAACTGCAGATTTGTAGCTACATGTTCCAATGAAATCACCTTTTCTTCTACAAGATCTCTGATGAAATGATGTCTGATATCAATATGCTTGGTCCTGCTATGTTGAATAGGATTCTTTGATATGTTGATTGCACTTAAGTTGTCACAGTACAATGTCATGACATCCTGTGGGACATTGTACTCAGTGAGCATTTGCTTCATCCAAACCAACTGAGAACAACTGCTTCCAGCTGCTATATATTCAGCTTCAGCTGTAGATAAGGATACACAATTTTGTTTCTTACTGAACCAAGAAATCAAATTGTTTCCTAGAAAGAAGCATCCTCCTGAAGTGCTTTTTCTGTCATCAGCACTTCCAGCCCAATCAGCATCACAGAAGCCAGTGAGAATTGGTTTACATCCATGAAAGTACATTATGCCATAGTCACAAGTACCATTAACATATTTAAGAATTCTCTTGACTTGATTGAGATGACTGACTTTTGGATCAGCTTGATATCTTGCACATACACCTACTGCAAATGCTATGTCAGGTCTGCTAGCAGTCAAGTATAACAAGCTTCCAATCATGCTTCTGTATAAGCTTTGATCTACATTCTCACCCTTTTCATCTTTAGTCAGCTTTAAATGTGTGGGGGCAGGAGTTCTCTTATGAGTAGCATTTTCCATTCCAAATTTCTTGACTATGTTCTTGGTATACTTGCTTTGGGAAATAAACATTGAGTCTTCCATTTGCTTTATTTGCAGACCAAGAAAGTAGGTTAACTCTCCTACTAGGCTCATTTCAAATTCAGATTCCATCTGCTTGACAAAATGTTTGACCATCCTTTCAGACATCCCACCAAAGACAATGTCATCAACATATATTTGAGCAATCATGACATTTCCTTCTTCATCTTTAACAAACAGGGTTTTGTCAATTCCACCTTTTCTGTACCCTTGCTTGATAAGAAATGTGGTCAGTCTTTCATACCATGCCCTTGGAGCTTGCTTCAAACCATAAAGTGCCTTCTTTAGTTTGTATACATGATTTGGACAGCTTGGATCAACAAATCCTTTAGGCTGTTATACATAAACTTCTTCATTAAGATAGCCATTTAAAAAGGCACTTTTCACATCCATTTGAAATAGCTTGAACTTTAAGATACAAGCAATTCCCAAAAGTAGTCTGATTGATTCAAGCCTTGCAACTGGTGCAAAGGTTTCATCAAAGTCTACTCCTTCAATTTGAGTGTATCCTTGAGCTACAAGTCTAGCTTTGTTCTTTGTAACAACTCCTTGTTCATTTGACTTGTTCTTATACACCCATTTTGTTCCAATCACATTTATGTCATCAGGTCTAGGAACAAGATTCCACACTTCATTCCTTGTGAATTGACCTAATTCCTCTTGCATAGCACAAATCCAGTATTCATCAGTAAGAGCTTCCTTGATGTTTTTAGGTTCTATTTTAGAAACAAAACATGAACCTGAAATCACTTCTCTTGATCTAGTTCTCACACCTCTGTTGGGATCACCAATTATCAAATCTTTAGGATGATCCTTCTGTATTCTGATGGAGGGAGGTTTGCTGGATTCTTCTGTCCTTGTATCAGTTTGAGTGAAGTTATAATGATCATTCTTTTCTTCAGCTTCAATCTTGATATCAGCAGATGTTCCAACATCTTCTGGGACATCTGTAGGAGCATCATCAATTATCACATTTATGGATTCCATGATAACCTTGGTCCTAGAATTAAATACTCTATATGCTCTGCTATTTATAGAGTATCCAAGGAAAATCCCTTCATCACTTTTAGGATCCATTTTTCTCCTTTGCTCCCTATCTTCCAGAATATAACAGTTACTTCCAAACACATGAAAGTACTTAACTGTGGGTTTTCTGCCCTTCCAGACTTCATATATTGTGGACAAAGTTCCTTTCCTTAAAGTAACTCTGTTATGGATGTAACAGGCAGTGTTCATAGCTTCAGCCCAGAAGTACAGAGGTAACTTTTTAGCATGGATCATAGCTCTTGCTGATTCTTGAATAGTTCTATTCTTTCTTTCAACAATCCCATTCTGTTGAGGAGTGATTGGTGAAGAATATTCATGATTGATTCCTTCTGAAGAGCAGAAATCTAAGAACTTTTGATTCTCAAATTCTTTCCCATGATCACTTCTTATTCTGATCACACAGCTGGATTTTTCCCTTTGTAATCTTTGACATAATTCTTTGAATACATCAAATACATCAGACTTTTCTTTGATGAAATTTATCCATGTATATCTTGAAAAGTCATCAACCACCACATAGGCATACCTCTTACCACCAAGGCTTTCAACCTGCATAGGTCCCATAAGATCCATATGCAAAAGTTCCAAAACTTTGGAAGTTGTCAGATGTTGGAGCTTTGGATGGGACATCTTGGTTTGCTTGCCTATTTGACATTCACCACATATTTTGCCATCATCAATCTTCAGTTTAGGAATACCTCTTACAGCATCCATAGATATTATCTTCTTGATGCCTCTGAAATGAAGATGACCTAGTCTTTGGTGCCATAGTTTCACTTCTTCTTCTTTAGCTAAAGAACAAGTTGAAGTGAGGCTGAGGTTTTGGGATTCCCACATGTAACAGTTGTCTTTAGATCTGGCTCCTCTCATGACAGCCTCTTGTTCTTTGTTAGTCACTATGCATTCAGTTTTGGTAAAGTTTACACTGTACCCTTGATCACATAATTGACTTATGCTGATTAGGTTAGCAGTTAAACCCTTAACTAGCAGCACATCATCTAGTCTTGGAACATCTTGACAATCCAAGGTCCCAACTCCCTTGATTTCTCCTTTAGCTCCATCTCCAAAGGTTACATACCTGGATGAATGTGACTTTAAGTTTACTAGCAGATTCTTCAATCCAGTCATGTGTCTTGAACATCCACTGTCAAAGTACCAGTCTTCTTTAGCTGATACTCTTAGTGATGTATGTGCTATATATGCAGTGCTTTTCTTTGACCATTTGAGTTGAGATTTCTTTTGATGCCTCTGCCCTGTGTGTTGTTTATCAGCTGATCTCCAAGCTTGATTGTTGATCTTGTTCTTGTAGATTTGATCAGCCTCAGTGCTAGCTTTTGGTTTCCATACCTTCTTGATGACTTATGTCTTATGCTTAGGAGGTTGCTGATTTCTTTGATGTTTATGCAGCACTTTCTTGGTAACTTCTATTTTCTTCTTGGAAGGTTGCTGATACATCTGATTTGGATATCCATGCAGCTTATAACAATGAGTTTTGATATGTCCAAATCTTCCACAGTGATGGCATCTCCATCTTTGATACTTCTTCTTCATTTTGTTCTTTTCAGAATGTTGAGACATCTGTAGAACATTATGTTTGACTTTGTCTTCTTTTCCTGATGTTGAAGCATCTGTTGGGACATCTTGTTTAACTGTATGGATTTTGAAGTTGTTTTGCTAGAGCTAGCTTCATCTTTATTTACTCTGTTAAATCCCAGTCCACTTTTATCCCCTGAGTGCTTATTGTTGTTGAGAATAACATCCAGTGTATTTGAGCTGCTGTTCAACATTCTAACAGATTTTGACATATGTTCCAACTTGGAGTTGAGAAGACTTACTTCACTTTTCAAGGTGTCAATGATCTCTTGATCACTTGCTTTTTCATCTTCTAATGCCTCATTCTGCTTCTTTAACTTTATAACCTCACTGCATATTTCAGAGCTTCTTTTGTATAGATCTTTGAATGCTTGCTCAAGTTCTTCATAAGTAGTTCTCCATCACTGGATTCACTTTCAGACTCACATAATCCAGCTAAAGCAGTGATATGCTTAGCTGATTCTTCTTCTGAATCACCTCCTGAGTCTTCATCAGACCAGGTCACAGAGAGTCCTTTCTTTTGTCTTTTTAAGTAGGTAGGACATTCATTCCTGATGTGTCCATATCCTTCGCATCCATGGCATTTGACTCCTTTTTCTTGACTGGTTTTTTCAGCATAATTTGACCTTCTGTTAGCATCATAAGGTCCCCTGTTCTCAGAAGAGTTTGTGTATCTTCCACTGGGTTTGGATTTGCCTTCCATTCCTCTGAGAATCTGTTTGAATTGTCTTCCAAGCATAGCAAGGTTGTCTGATAAGCTTTTATCATTTTCTGATTCATCATCTTCTTCTTCATCAGTATTTGACACCAAGGCTATGCTTTTGTTCTTTTTAACATTTGTGTCATTCATTCCCATCTCAAAAGTTTGAAGGGAACCAATGAGTTCTTCAACTTTCATAGAGCATATGTCTTGAGCTTCTTCTATTGCTGTGACTTTCATGTCAAATCTTTTTGGCAAAGATCTGAGGATTTTTCTTACAAGCTTTTCATCAGTCATCTTTTCTCCCAAAGCTCCAGAAGTATTAGCTACTTCTAAAATGTTCATGTAGAATTCATGAACTGTCTCATCTTCCTTCATTCTCAATTTTTCAAACTTTGTGGTGAGAAGTTGAAGTCTTGACATCTTTACCTTTGATGTTCCTTCATGAGTTGTTTTGAGAGTATCCCACACATCTTTGGCTAGCTCACAATGATGTACAAGTCTGAAGATGTTCCTATCAATGCCATTGAATAAAGCATTTAAGGCCTTTGAGTTGCCTAGTGCTGAATCTTCTTCCTCTTTACTCCATTCTTCTTCAGGTTTCAGCACTTTTGATCCATCTTTGGTATCTTGGACAGGATGATCCCATCCAACATTGACTGCTCTCCATGCCCTGTTGTCAAGTGATCTTAAGAATGCAATCATTCTTGGCTTCCAGTAGTCATAATTAGATCCATCCAGTATAGGTGGTCTATTTACTGACCCTATATCTCTGTCCATGTTACAGAATTTGTCTTCCCTAGATCTCACCCAGTATAAACAGGCAGGGTGCCTGCTCTGATGCCAATTGAAATTCTGTGATCAGGTATGAGATGTCCTAAGAGATGTCCCAACACTTGACAGATTTAACCAAAACTTAAATAGCAAGAAAAGTAAACAACACAGAAGTTTGTTAACCCAGTTCAGTGTATAACCACACTTACATCTGGAGGCTACCAAGCCAGGAGGAAATCCACTATAAGTAATATTAATTCTAGACTTAAACCACCCTGTTTAATCTATCACTTAATAACTACCCAATGCAATTTCTACCTAAGTCACAACTTAGATAAGAGTACCCTACTCACTCCCCCTCAATCACACAGTGATTTGTTTACAAGTTTAATGAAATTGAAGTCATACTTCAAACAAAAACAACTTGATCTTACTTCACAGTTTCAATCAAGTCACAAATGCACTTTTGCTTAAAAGCTCATAAAGTGGTACAATGACAACAACCTGCTATTAAAACACTAGACACCCTATTTGGTCTTTTGAAATTCGTACTCAATTCTATGAGTTCTTGCTGATTAAATAGGTATCTGTAGTTTGGGCTTTCTGTAGAATGATCCAGCCCTAATGCGCATGCAGCTTCCACCTTGAATTTAGGGTTTGTTACTTCCTAGATTCTAGGTGATTTAGGTCTTCTGTTTTAATCTGAATCCTCAATATAAAACTCCCTACAGATGCGCCTTGTTCTGTTTTTATCCATCATTAATTAATTCCAGATAACTCTCCTTAAATATCTCTGATCAGTTAGTCAATAATTAATTCTGGTAGAAGGTTTGAGATGTCTCAACATCTGTTGGGACATCCTGAAAAACTGAACTTAAGTCATTAACACAATGTCCCAACATCTGATAAGACATCCTGAAATAAGTTCATATACTCTGTTTGATAATGTCCCAACATTTGATAGGACATTCTGAACTGAATTCAATATTTCTTGTTGGTCAAAAATTCTGCCAATTCAAGACATCTACACTTGTCATTAATTATATGTTTTTGGGTTTTTGTTTAGTGTTAAGTAATGAGTTTAATCTCTAATCAAATATTAATGAACTCATTACACCATCCTAATAGAAGGATAATAGATGAAAACATTTAAGCTAAGGAAGATACCTCAACTTGATCCATGGTTAGGGACTAAATTCATTATAAAACAAAACTTTATTAAGTGGATTTTAATTAAGGGATGAGATTAAGAAATGGATTTTAAGATTGGTAAGACAACTTGAGGGGGACTTGTCCATTAAACACTAGGGTTAGTCCTTCTTAACCAATAAAGGAAGAATTAGAACCCTGATGTAAGGCCCAAGTTACAAGCTTATGTCTTGATGGTTATTAAGTGTTTTGATTAAGAGATGTAAACAAATTAAAGGTTTAACACTTAGGATTAAAGTTATACACTCCATCCTAAGAGAAGGATGCAGGCATAACCCTAATTCCAAAGTCCTAAAACTGTAAGAGTTTAGTCTCTGTTTAAGAGATGAGAAGAGAGACTCAATGGAGACTCAAAGGTAAAAGACTAAAGGGGGACTATATACAACCCTAAAGTTATCATGCTTCCTTATCCTATGGTTTGTGAGGCTCAAGAGAAGTCTTCAAGATGTCCACCAAGGAAGAAGCAGATGAAAAGAGAAGAAAGGAGGATTATGTTACTTACTTCATTTAAGAAGATAAGTAAACCTATGAGAAAGAAAAGAAAGGAAGAGGCACAAGTGAATGAAATTCACTTCAAACACAAGTATAATGTACAAAAATAAGAGATAAAGAGAAGTTAGATGTGGATGCACATCCACACCTTAAACAACTTACCATAAGCCCCTGAAATGTTAGTTGAACATATAAAGAAAGAAATGAAATGAAAATGCAACAAGAAAAGGTACCATGATCAAAGTCATAAGTGCATATACAAGGAAAATGAGTTATGAGATGATGCAAAGTCACACATGATGCATATGTATGATCATACAAGAGATGGATGCAAATGAAGGCAAGTTAGAAGCTTGAAACCACATGTATGTTCATAAAATGTTATGAATGCAAAGCATACCAAATGGATGAACAAATGATCAAGCTATGTTCTAACATGTCCTAGGGTGTCTAAGATGACATATGGATGTAAGAAATGTCATGGCAAGTTCATGTATGGATGCATATGTAAGATGAATGCAAATGAACATATAAAATTAGGGTTATATGGAAGTATGAGATGCACATGAGCAAAAAAAAGCAATGCACAAGATAAAAAAAAATCTAAAATGCACTCAAAGGAACCCTAAACCTATACTAGGTTACCATCCAAAGGGGAGGTCAGAAACTAAACCTAGAAGAAGTTATGGATTTTCTAAGTTTGCTAGGGTTTTTGGGTGATCTTCAATATAAAATGCCAAACAATTTGAAAATGCAAGATAAAAATGAAACAAAAATGTTTTTAGATGCTAGAGGACATGTACAAAGCAAAGCAAAAAGAATCATTCACAAACTCAACTTGGTTCTAGGGTTATGAATTTTTGAAGTTAGGGTTAGAAAATGAACATTTTTAAGAACCCTAATTCATTGAAAAATCTCCAAGTAAGATCAAAACCAAAAAGAAATTTGTTAGATGAGTTTGTAAATGTTTCTAAAAGTCTAAGAATGCCCTCTGATTTTTTTTGGTGATTTTTAAATACTTAAATGTATTTTTAATTAATTAAAATCAATTAATTAATTAAATAAAACATTAAAATGATTTAAAAATATGTTTTTAATGCAAAAATTAAAAATTAAAATATTTTTGGGTTCTGAAAATTAATAAAAGGTTTGATAAAAAATTTCAGATTTTTTAAATCATTTTTGCTATTTTTAATAATTATATGAAAATAAACATGAAATAATTAAAAGAAAAATAAAATTAATGCAAATGAGTGGTTCAGATTGGATATTAAGGGAATCAGTGGTCCAGATATGAAGTCACCTTGACTTCAGGTACGCATCTAAGGGCTTAGGTTTAAAACTCCATCTGGCGCGTGATCTAATGGTCACAAATTAATATGAGTTAATTAAATGAATTAATTTTAATTAATCCTGATTAGGGCTAAATGAGGCAATCTTGGCCGTTCAAACACGCGCGTGAACTCACATCCAAAAGCTCATATTCAAACTTCACTAATTACACAAATTAACCCTAACAACTTTCAGATGACCGGAACAATGTTCCGGTCATCTTCTCCGACGAGCAAAAAAGCTATCTCTCTCCCTAAGCCTCTAAAACTCAATCTCTCTGCCCAGAATCAACCCCCAAACATCATACAACAAGAATCATCAAACAAAACACATTTATAACACGTGAAAAGAGAGAATCGAAGCAAATCAGATTTAGGACAAAAACTTCCAGAGAACTCATACATGCTTAATACTCAATCATTTTACAAAATAAACACATCAGGATCATCAGCACATCATAAAGATTCATCTAAGAACTTAAAAAAACATTTCTGGAAAAAAATTTCTTGAGGTATACTTGAGTTGAAGCTTTACACTTTGGAGCTTTCTGGCCACCTCTTTAGTGTTTTTTCAGTCCAATGAACCCCTTGGTGCTTCTGGCAAGCTTGAAACAAGTTTATGTAGGCTGTTTTATGAGTTTCAGTTCAGAGGAAGCTGAAATCGTGTTTTGGTTAGAGGGTGTTTCAGGCCAATGTGAGGGGTAGGAAATGATCCTGGGGTTATGTGGAGATGATTGGTGAAAGCATTTTGGATTTTGGTTGGCTGAGTTGAAAGATTCGAAGAGATAAAGTTTTGAGGGGATTTTGTGTAATCTGAGCTATGCAGAGTTTTCAGGCCTCAAGCATTGTGTGTTTTGGTTCCATAATGTTTGTACATCATGTCTTGATTGGTCAGAGAGTGGGTGGTGGCCTAGCTTGATTGGTATGGGTGGTTTTGCAAAAAGTCAAGCTTATGTGTACTTGAGGCATGGCACGAGTCAGAGCTGGATTAGGGGCATGGTTGGGCTCAGCATGGATCAAGTTAGGCCATAGGATTGAAATTGATTAGCTGGAACACTTGCAGCTAGGGTTTCTATGTGTTTTGCAAATTTTCCCTCTTTGGTGTTTCTTGTGATTCAAGGAATGAAATGATCCAATTCTTGGGCCAATTTTGATGCTTTGAAGTTGTTTGATCATGTTATGGCATATTTGTACACATTTGAAGTCATTAGAATGTTGGAACATGCCATTTTGCAAAATCCCTCTTTGACATGAAACTTGAAATTTTAGAAAGGCCATATCTTGAGTTATAGGATGAATCAAGACATGTTCTTGTACTTTTTGAAAAGGGAAAGACCTAATCTACAACTTTCATGACCAAGAATTTTTTATTTGAAGCATTTTTTATTAAGAAAGAGGAGGTTGAAAAACTTTCCCAAAATGGAAAGTTTCCATTACAAGTCATTTCCATTTTTGGCAACTTTGCAAATGGCTCAAAATTCTTCAATCTTGTGAACTTCCAACCACTTCTAAGATCAAATAAAGATCATATAACTTCAATTTGATGAAAATACCCCTTTGGTTCCATTGTTGGGGGGCCTCAAATGCCCTGATTTTGACTTAACTTGCTCAAGAAGTTACCCAGTGAACAGATGACTTCCACAATGAATTTCTTCATCAAACTTGGAACACGTGATCCTTATAACATCTTAAGAACATTAGAAATAAGAATGGCCCAAATTTTTTGACTTGAGGCCTCTGAAACCAAAACCCTAATTTTGGTCATCTGTGTAGTGAAAACCCTGGCTCTGCTTCCATGCCTTGCCAGTTCTTGTGATTTCTAGACTTCCATGAACTTTGAGGGACACAATATGATGATAGAACACACATGGACCCTCTTGGAAAGCTTTGAGCCCTTTGGGATAGCTCAAGATGGATCCTTGGATTGCTTAGATCACAAACCCTGGATGCAGATGAACTTGAACTTATGCAGTGAAACAAATATGCAATATGAAGTGGTATGCTTATGCTTATGCAAACATGGAATATCACAAGCCATGGTGTGAAATTAGTGAGGGAAAATTTGGGGTGTTTACAATAGGGCAATTCGGTTTGTAATGTCCCAATTTTCCACAGTTGTAACAAGATCCCTTGCCTTCAGTACTTTTAACAAAATCTTTCTTGGAAGGATTAAATTTTCTTCTATAGTTGATGAGACGCTTGTCCGAATGGTAAATCTCATTCTTTTTGAGATACCGATTGTACCTTCTTACAAACAAACCCATATCTTCGTTTGATTCGTCTTCATCGCCACTTGAATCACTCCCACTATCTTTATTGGTGGAGGATTTTGAGGAAGAAGCTTTTAATGCAATAGACTTCTTCTTCTTCTCATGCTCTTTATTTTTCTCGATCTTTTCTTTGTTTTCTTTATCTTCATGCTCATTTAAGTTTAAGATCTCTTGTTCATGCTCTTGTAGTTTTCAAATGAGTGTAGTTAGATCCAAAGTTCTTACATCATTGGCTTCTTTGATTGTCGTAACTTTTGGCAACCATTCCCTAGTAAGACATCCAAAAATCTTGTTAGTTGCTACATCATTAGGAGTAGTTTTACCAAGAGCATTTAATCGATTTGTCAAGTGAGAAAATCTTTTTCCCATTTCACCAACGGTTTCCCCTTGGCTCATGTGAAATCGATCGAACTCTTGTTTTAGAGTATTAATTCGAGCAAGCTTAACATCATCGGTTCCTTCATGGGCAACTTGTAAGGCTTCCCACGTAGCTTTAGCCGATTTGTGATGAGAAACTCGAAAATATTCATCCGCTCCCAAAGAAGCTATGAGTATGTTTTGAACTTTCCAATTGTATTTATATTTCTTTTCATCATTATCATCCCATTGTGCTTCCGGTTTTTCAATTTGGACATTATCCGGTCCGACCATGGTTATTTGAAAAGGGCCTTCTTGAATAACTTTCCAAATTTTTCTATCAACAGAGTTGATATGGATGCGCATACAATCTTTCTAGTGACTATAGTTTTCTCCGGTAAAAACTGGAGCTCTATTGTATGCCCCCGTTGGATCGTTGTCCATTTTCCAATAAGTTGTATGTGAAACACTAGATGAACCGGTGCTCTAATACCACTTGTTAGACGATAGTGCGGATCTAGAAGGGGGGTTGAATAGATCCCTTTTTAAAAAATTACTTTTCAAAATTTAGTTGAAAAAGTATTGCGGAAGTTTCCCGGAAAATCATCTAGTTCAAAATAGAAGTCACCGGAGATCGGATATGCGTAAAACCCAATTGGAATGAAATGATGACTAGAAGAATTAATATTACACAAATGATTCACTTGATAATTCAGCACTTGATAAAACTATTCTTAATAATGAAATGGAGAAGAAATTAAGCACAATTAAATTGAATTTGTGTGGTTAGGCTTTTTACCAAACACTTGGAGTGCACACACCAAGGATAATTTTGTTGTATCAAATAGTGCAGAATTTTACCCACTCTAGTTATCACTTTTGAGTGTAACTATTTATCAAACACTTTGAGTGCACTAATTTGATACACCTGAATTTTCAAGCACACAAGATCAATATGAACAAAAGTAAAATGCGAGAAATGTAAAGAACACAAGGAATTTGTTGAGGAAGTTCCTTCGTCGTCCTCACTCGAAGTACTCTGCCCCAATTCAAAATTGAATTGGGCAATTTTATTAAATCACAATTTTTTTACAAGAAGAGAGATAAATGAACCAACAAACCAAACCGCGTTGAAAATACTGTCAAATCTTCTTCTTGTCCCTTGATCCAAAGTAGAATCAAGTCTTCCACGCGTGTCGAGAAAGCCTCCGATTAATTGCTCCCTTTTTGCAAGAATTCACGATTCTCCAAACTTTGAGCACGACTGAGTTTCTCCAACATTTGTGAAATAACAAAGACCTTCGCAATCCTCCATCTACCGTGATATGAAATAATGATCCACTTGATCTTCAATATACCTCACTCGGCTGAATCTACGAACGATCGATGTGTGCAAAACCCCCAAATCTTCAATGGTCTTGGAGGAGAAAACCCTTCAGATTTTTCCAAGGAAAACCCACACACTCTAGACCCAATCTGAAACTCTAATTCACAATTGAACGTTATCTTCGAAACAAGCACCGTAATCAAACAAAGATTGTTGTGTGTGATTGTTGATTGATGCAAGATGAAGAAGATGAAGAGAGTTGTGTGTATATCTTTCACGTTCCTTGTTCTCCAGCTCAAATGAAAATAAATCAGCTATTTATATTGGTTAGAGAAAATAACATAAGAGAGGGAAAAATTAAATGAAAAAAATGAGTCATCACAGTAATGAGATGACTCAAATCATTAAATGAGCCGACTCAAAATACCATATGAGCCGACCAAAATGAACAGAGAGGCAGCTAGTTGAGACCCACAGAAAATGAGAAGAAAAGACTTCTTGATGAGTCGACTCAATAAGGGTTTTGAGTCGGCTCATCCATACCCATGAGTCGGCCAAAATTGATGCTTCAGGCAGCCTGTTGGGACCCGTGCATTTGGCACCAAATTACACTGAATGAGTTGGCTCATTGTGGAATTTGAGTCGGCTCATTCAGTTCATTTTTCCAAAAAAAGCCAATTCTTGCTTTTTCTTAGACAACCACTTAAGCCATCAAATATGCCAAGTTTTTGACACATTAAAATTCATGCCATGTCACACAACCCCTATCACACTTTCCTTGCCACAATAGCTTCACAAACCCTAATAAGTGTAGTATGCATATGATATAAAAGCCATGCATGCTCTGAATGCATCCTAACACTCTCCCATTTCTTAGATTTAGAATTTCATGTACATGAGCAAAAGCCTTTGAATCTCTCTCTCCTAGCCTAATTTCTTTGTTCTCTTTTCATATTCTTTATCTCCAAGCTTCAAAGAACTTATTTCCACCATTGATTTAAGCTGAGGGTGAGGAATCAAGGAGTTGCAGTTCAGAGCCTAAGCCTTCAAATACTTCATTACAGCCTCTTTCAAGCTCCCTCTTGCATTTATTTTTCAAGAGGAGGTTAAAGTGAGTGGATTTGCATCATCTGAAGCTTTATCTTGGTGATTTGGAAGATCTTCAAGCTCAGGTAACTCACTGAATTCGTAGATCTGGATGCTTGATTTTATGTGTGATTCTTGACCTATGTGTTGTCTTGATCATCCTGAACTCTTTAGAATTGAATTTGGTGGCGTATTGCTTGAGATATGTTGATCTGAAAGTTTGACATGAAAATTGTTTTGATTCGACTTGATTTATACATGAAGTGTTTGTGGATTTTGTTGTGTGATTCATGTTCAGCGTGGTTAGATGATTGGATCTGGAGATTTTCTTGAGTTTCTATGGAGTTTTGTTCTTGAATATGAGTTTTCCGGTGATCGGAGCTAGGGCTCCGTCACTGGATTCTGGATATTCAAATTAAAGAAGATGATCTCATGACCGTATGATATTTGATCTGGAGGGTCCATATGTTGACAACACATTAAAAGGGAGCGTCCCTGGCACGTGCTTTGAGTTTATAATTTAAATCTGAATAATGAAAGATGTTTGGCTCCTTAGGGTAGTTATCATGTACGCGCGCTTGGGAGTGTTTGTTTGTTTGACTTTGTCTAATCCATTGACTGCATGGTGAGCGTATGATGGATCCATTGGCTGGTATTTTTCCCTGATATTAGTGAATTTCCATGGTAACTGTTGTGTAGTGTGCTGGACTCATGGGCATTGCTTGCTATTTGAACCCCCTTTAAAATTAGCCCAATTGTTTTGAACTGACTTCCCTTACTTACTGCACCTCATTGTGTTCTTTGGATTTATTTTATTTCTTTTATTAATTGTTTGCTTTTGAATTTTTAAAAATAGCTAGAAGTTCCTAAAAATCACTAGAAAAATCATGTAAATCAATTTTAATTTTCTTTAATTTTGTACAATTTTATTTTCCATTTTTTTTGTGTGTGAAATATTTGTTTGGTTTATTTTCTTTTCTTTATTCATTTTAATTCACATGTTGTTTTGTTTATTTTCTATCTTAATCATAGATTTGAATTTTAACTTGGTTCTTATTGTTCTGGATCATAGGCATGATGTAGTTTGTTAGGGATTTATCTCATAATTTTTAGGAATTTGTAAGTTGCTTTTTGTGTAGTTGCTTTGTGATGAAACTTCAAAACCCTAATTGATCTCTATGCATTCCCTTGACCTAGTTTTCTTCTGATTTTGGTCCTATCTTTTTGGCATGATGATTCTATATGTTTTAGAGCCTTTGTGATTATTGGTGTAATTTTTGAGTGTGTTTTATATTTAATGTGAATTTTTGTGTTTGCTTGCCCTAGCTTGAAGTTATTCTTGAGGTATGCTTGCTTATTAGGTTAGGAGGGCACTTGTTCCAACTCCTATAGATTGTTTAGAGGTCTTATAACATGTGAATACATCCCTGGTTCTTGTGTGTTGCTTGTACCTTGATTTGCTTTGGGTTACTTGTTCATGAAGTCTCACACTTGTATGTATGCTCATATCACTTCCTATGTTCATATGCCTCTCATGTGTGGTCTTAATTGAACTTGTATGCTTCCTTTCTTGATCTTTTGTGTTGCTTAGGAACATTCTTGGCATGTTAGGGTTCTGGTCTTGAGTTGTATGATGCTTGATTGGCTTGTATGTTAGGTGTTACCTCATATATGCTTAGCCTTTCCATAACTAACTAGTGTTGCCTTGTAATGCTTTGTTTGCTCTACTCCTTCCTTGATATTGTTTGATGTATCTTAGCATATAATTGAGGTGAATCACTTCTGGTTGTGCTGTGTTGAATTGATCTTTTGTTTGTTTACATCTCATTTGAACTCATTTGGTTTTATCTTATCATGTGTGAATAATTCTAACCATTTCAGGGGCTCATGGTAAGTGAAGTGTGGATGATGTCCACATTTCAATTCTTCATCTCCTCTTTTTATTTTACTTTCTCACTTGTGATTGTAATGTGCCTTATTCCATCTTGTGATCAACTTCTTCTCTTCCCCCTTGAGAAGCAACTTATCTCCTTTAGAGGAGTAAGTTGTATTCTAACTTTCTTTCTCTTCTCCTTCATTTTTTTCTTTTCTCTCCTTCTCTTTCATTAGGATAGATTTCAAACCACACTAACCTTAGGACCATCTTTGCATGATAACTTTAGGGTTAGACTTTCCCATTAGATTTTACCTTTGAGATCCTTTTGGTGCTCTCTTTCTCATCTTCATACAAAAACCTAAAAAAACACCTTAATAAGGAAAGAAGTGACTTCTTGTGTATAGCCTTATTCCATGGGGCATATGTATTCATTCAATCTTGGAATAGTACATTTGTCCAGCATGATGCATAAGTCTGATCATGAGGTCATCTTCATCAAGAAAACCATAAAAGATACTTCTTCATTCTTAATTATTAAAACATCTAATAAGATCAACAAGTTAGTGAGCTTAGGCCCTTTCCCTTGGAAACAAGTCTTGGATAAAATCTCCATACTTGGTGTGCTTGTTCTATTATTCCATCATGGAATGTAGTAGCAAGTACACATTCCATGGAAAAGAGCTTGAGTTCACTTCCTTGTGCCACACTCATAAAAAACTCTAAAAAACATTGGACAAACAATAAACGTATCTCCTTCGGGACTTCTTTTCTCATCCCAATCACTCCTTACGTACGAACTTGCCACTACTTATCATTTTGCAAGACGGTAACACACTCGTCGTCCGATCCTACAACACCTGAGCATTGACATAGGCAGTTAAAGCCTTAATTCACAAGCATTCTTTCCACCCCTAGTTAGGGGAACTACGGCGTCTCTGATCCTCATGTCCAGATGAGGTACATAGGCAGCGGGGTAGGGCCCGTTCGAGCACTCTTTTCTTTTCTCTACATTTTCCCCATTTCTTTTCTTTTCTTATCTAGTTTCAGTCATTCTTTTTGCAGCAGCTTTCATTTCTTCACCCTTTGAAATAGTTTCTTTGCAAGCGTGGATCCCGTCGGGTACGACAGACGATTTGGTGTGCTAATACCTTCCCAGGTTGTAACTGACTCCTGAACCCAGTTTCTTTGGTTCTCAATACCTTTGTCATTCCTTTCTTTTCTTCTAGTTTGTGCAACATTACCATTCCCGTTCCTTCGGGATAAAAATGCCTGGCTGGCGACTCTACCTCTTTTCCACGCCACTTTCGTGTTTGTACCATGATGGAAATCCAGGGAGCGACAACTGGCGACTCTGCTGGGGATCGAACCCAGAATCTCTGGTTTCCTTGAGAGTCTCTCATAGAGCTTGCGTGTTTCTGTTTCTTTAGGTGTTGGTTGTTTGTTTTAGCATGTTTATTTTACTGTTGTTTATTTACAGTTTTATTTACAGCTTTATTTATCGCTTTCAGTATTTATTTTCATGCATCATATGTATATACTGGACTGTCTGGATGTATTGGTTTTCTTTGGTGGGTTGGGAATTATTACTGTGAGAAAGGCTCGTAACCGGGGCTCGAGTGCACCCTAGGACTTAGAGTGGTTCCACTTTGGATTCATGGCATATTACTATGTTGGTATTAGTGAGTTCCATGCCCAGACTTGTGACCATCTTGGGAATGTATTGATATCGGAATCTTTCTGGATCATTACAGGACCTTGATAGTTATGTGCATCTGGGGACCGATCATTGAGGACCTTTGTGGAAACATCCCTCTCTAGTGGTGACAGTGGAAGACCATATTTTGTGGCAAACCCACTGGGAACTCGCATAGGATGGTCTGGTTCTTTTAGAGGAACTCAGTCAAAGCATTTGGTCGTATGACGATAGTACTGTATCCTACGGGCTGAATGTACTATTGTTTCTCGATTTCAGCTCTTGAAGCTGGGGACTTATAAAGGATGCTTGTTTTTCCCAAACTCACAATGAGATCTCCCTGAGTAGTACATAATGCTAAACTGATTCCCTGATTTGGTCATGAGCCATTTCTCAGAAATTGTGAACGTATTATTGCTATTCGGCCTTGAGAGTCCGTGATGTTTGACCCGGAGCACACCCGTGAGATTGGGAGGGGTTTACAGGTTTGCAGGAGCCCTTAACTTCATCATACCTCATTATCAGTACAGTCCAATGACTTGATATGGTTACATGGATTCTGGAGTTCTTAAGTTATCTGATATTTGATTTGGGGCTTATTTGAGACTGAGTTCTTGTTCATGGGGCTTTATTCAGATGATTCTGGTTCTTGGTCACTTGGCTCTAGTATTCAGTATCCAGACAGTCCCAGATGTTGATCATATGCCTGCATTGCATTTACATTGCATCATACCCGCATTAACTGTTTGTGTTTTCATTTTCAGGTAGTTAACTTGCATCCTACACCCAGTTCTGGTAATTGTTCCATATCTAGATGGCAGAAAATAGAGAGGCTCCTAGAAAGAGGAGTATGCATTATATTTTCCCACAACCAGAGACTGAGAGTATTTAGAAAATGGTAGATTTGATGACTGACATGGTTTTAGTAGACTTCAGGAAAGAATTTGGGAAGGTTGTGAACTATGTGAGCAAGCCTACTGTTGATCAGAGGGATGGCCTCCATTCATTGCTGATGTTCTATGATCCTCAGTTGCGAGTCTTTGTGTTTCCAGACTATATCTTAGCTCCTACCTTGGAAGATATTTCCAGTATCTTGAAGATTCCTATTGGAGAAGGTATTCCTTATTATGCTTCAGGGAGGGCTCCCTCACATGCAGAAATGGCCAATGCTTGCCACCTTAGTGTGCTCAAAATCAAGATGGGTTTAGAAGCTAGTGAAGGAAAAGGGATTGCCTTGGACTTTTTGGCAACAGAGGCTCATTTGTTTGCTCTAGGAAACAAGTGGGAGGAATTTAATGCATTACTAGCCTTGATGGTCTATGGGATAAGCTTGTTCCCAGGAGAGAAAGGGTTAGTCAGTATGGAGGCAATTTCCATCTTTGTTCAGAGAAATCCAATACCTACTCTATTGGGAGATTTCTACTATAATGTTCACCGCATGAATGAGAGAAGAAAGGGATATGTAAACTGTTGTGCACCCTTATTCCCTGATTGGTTTGCTAGACATCTCCCAAAGTCATGACCATTTAAAGATCTAAAACAAGAGTGGAAATGGGCGTGAAGATTAATGGGCTTGACTTCAGATGATATAGCTTGAGGGAGTAACAGGGACTTATTGGGAAAAGAGATAATTGTCAGTTGCAGAGAGTTTCCCAATGTACCTTTGATTGGTAGGAGGGGGATGATTAACTACAATCATGTGCTAGTTAGGAAGCAGTTTGGTATTGGAAGGAAATGAGAAGTTAGTCACCCATGCATTTCAGGCTTGGGATGTGAGAATGAGTAAGGGAAAGAAAGAGTTTGGAAGGGTGAATCCAAAAACATATCCTCCTTTTGCTACTTGGTTACAGGCTCGTGTAGAGGCTTTCCTTCTTCCATTTTCAGTTGAAGCTCCATTATACCCAAAGGAGGTACCCGTCCAGGCCACTATCTCTGTTGAGAAATACAAGAAGGTAGAGGCATTAATACAAGATCTAATAGTTGAGAATACAGAGATGACTAGTTTGTATCATCGTGCAGCCAGTTCTAAAGAAGAGATATAGGAGAAGCTCCATAAGATACAAAGGTCCCATGAGGCTAAAGAAAGGGAGTTTGCTGGAAGGGAAGCCTACTTCCATAGAAGATGCTTGATGGACTCAAGGAGAGAAGCAGAGCACAAGAAGCTTCAAAAGACTCTCAGAGAGGCTAGACAATCCATTACTTAGTTGCAGGAGATGAGGGACAAGGATCAGAAGGAGTTTTAGGAGAAAGAAAAGGTGTACAAGTTACAAATCCAAGACCAGAAAGATGAATTGGAGAAAGTTCATACGATACAGAGGGAAAAGAATCAACAGTTGGTACAGAGTCAGCAGGCTTTGGAGGAGGCACTTAAGGAGATTGCAGATCTCAAGTTGAGGGCTGGAGTGAAGAAAGCTAGGACAGAGTTGGGACTTACAGGGGAGGAGGAAGAATCTTCTTGCAGTTTAGAGTTCTAGTGTCTTTTATTGTATCTTTGATTACCTACAGGCTTGTTGTAGGAATCTCATTTATTTTTCCTGCACTTTATTTGTAAGACTTGTAACCCTTCAGGGGATTGTTGCTACTATTGCCCTTTTGAGTTTGTGTTTATTATAGTAGCTTCCTATGTTTAGTCTTCTGGTTTATCTCTGAGTATGCTAAAACCTGTTTGTCTAAAGCCATCAGGATATAAATACCTCTCAAAGAAATTTCGTGATAGAAAATCAATTTCCACAAAAGTCCATCTGGATCATTCCTTGCTAAAATACCGGAAATGGGGCATCAAAACGCCTCACCATGGAAACACAAATAGTTGCATTTCATGCATATAACCTGGTGTTTGTTTTGCAGGTACAGTTACCAGGTTTCTAATGTCTCTTCTGATTTCAGCCAGTATAGCTCCAAAGAAGGGTCCCAAGAAGTTCCACAGATATCCAACAAAGGAAAACAGAAAAAGAGTGGTGGATCAGATGCAGGCAGACTTGGCAGACTTACGTACAAGAATGGATAATTTCATGACCCTTATGGCTGGTATGGGTCAAACTCATGAGCGCTTGCCCGAGTTGGTAGAAGGGAATCAAGTTAGGAACAATGGTCAAGAAGATGGAGGTAATCGCAATGGGGCAGGCACCCGCCATGCTGAAATCCATGTGGTACAACCTGGTGTTACCATTATTAATGATGGTGTGAACACCCTTCAGATGGATGGACAGAATGAGCATTTCACACTGTTAGATGAGGCTGAAGGACAAGGGGTTGAGATGAATCGTCGCTTTGAAGAGATGGATGAACAAATTCGTTATATCCAATCCCAGAACTCCTTGGGATTTGATATTACTGATTTGGGGCTGGTACCCGGGGTGAGGATCCCTTACAAGTTTAAGGCTCCAATGTTTGATAAGTACAATGGCACTGCATGCCCAAAAACCCATCTTCAAACTTTTGTTGGAAGAATTGATGCCCACACAGATGATGAAAAGCTATGGATGTATTATTTCCAAAATAGCCTTGTTGGGGCGTCTTTGGAATGGTATGTGAAGCTAAGCAGGGTTACTGTCAAGAGTTGGAAAGATTTGGCGGAGGTGTTTGTTAAGAAATACCAATATAATCTGGACATGGCTCTCAATCGCCCGCAGTTGCAAAGCATGTCACAGAGTGAAAAAGAGAGTTTCAAAGAGTATGCTCAAAGGTCGTGCCAGCTTGCGGCCAGGGTGCAACCTCCACTGCTAGAGAATAAAATGGATGACATGTTCATGGGAACTTTGCAACGAGTGTTCATTGAACATTTAACGTTATTTTTGGCGACTAAATTCAATGATATTGTTATAGCTGGGGAGAAGGTTGAAACCCTATTGAAGATGGGAAAAAACTAAGATAATGGAGCTGGAAGTTCTGCTGGAACGAGAAATCCTTTTGTTGGCCCTCAAAGAAGAAGAGAAGGGGAGACTGATGTTGTCTATGGAAGAGGAAGGGGTCGTGGCTACAGGAACTCATATGACTAAGTGGCAGTTGTCACTATTCCTACCAATCCTGCTCCTCAACCACAACAACGCAACAATTATCAACAGAGGTCTTACCAACAATGTCAGCCTCGCCCTGCTGACCGTGTTTTCGAAGTTATTCCCATGACCTATACAACATTGTTGCAGAGGTTGATAGACTTGAATATGAAACAACTGAGGACGTTGGCTCCACCACCAGGAGATCTTCCACCAGGGTACGATGTTAATGTAAGATGTGCTTTTCATTCAGGAGCTCCTGGACACTCAATAGAAAAATGTAGGGCGTTGCACAACAAAGTTTAAGACCTGATAGATTCAAAGGCTATCAACTTTGTGCCACCACCGAATATTAATTCTAATCCTATCCCTAATCATGGAGGGGCTAGGATTAATGTTGTTGAAGGAGGATAACACTTGAATTTGATCCTAGATATAAAGGAGGTGCATACTCCCTTATTGTTTGTAAAAGAAAGGTTGTTAAAAGGATATGAGTTTCCAGGATGTGACTTTGATTGTAAGTAGTGTGATATGTCTGTGTTTCTACTGTGACTATCTTTTATGATCCAGCTGATATGCCAGCCCTGGTCCGGAGAGAGCCTATTACAATCTATGCGCCACAGGAGGTCAGTCCTGATACAATTACTACTCCTGGTCCCGTACCTTGTGATGATGACAAAGCTGTGCCATGGCATTATGGGTCAGATGTGTATGTACAAGGATGAAAGGTGGAGGACAAGCCCGTGACTATAAATCCTGTTGTTACTAGAGTCGGAGGCTTGGGTGGTTTCACTAGAAGTGGTCGATTGTTTGCTTCACACACTCTCCAAAACAGCGATGAAGCTGAAGCTGCTGCCAGAGCTAAGGGAAAGCAAGTAGCTACTGAGGAGGTGGTAACCCCGAATGCTGATCAGGATGTCTTTGAAAAGGAAGTCGAAGAGTTTATGAGGATAATAAAGAAGAGTGACTATAAGATAGTGGAGCAACTGAACCAAACTCCGTCCAAGATTTCCATATTATCATTGTTGATGTGCTCGCAAGCACATAGAGAAGCTTTGTTGAAGGTGTTGCAGTCTGCATACGTGCCTCAGGAGATTATTGTTAACTAGTTGGAAGCTATAATGGCCAACGTAAATGCTATCCATGGGCTAGGGTTTACTGACAGAGATCTTATAACTGAAGGAAGGAACCATAACACAGCCTTGCACATCACAATGGAGTGCAAAGGTGTTGTTCTGTCACATGTCTTGGTTGACACAGCTTCTTCCTTAAACGTGCTGCCAAAGAAGGCTCTGATGAAGTTAGAGGTTGATGGTCTTATTCTTCGGCCTAGCTACTTGGTGGTAAAGGCTTTTGATGGCTCTAGAAGGTCTGTTTTCGGGGAGGTAGAATTACCAGTGAAGATTGGATCCCAAGTGTTTAAGTGTATTTTCTATGTGATGGACATTCAGCCGGCTTACAGCTGTTTGTTGGTGTAAGCACCCCAAATTTTCCTTCATTCATATCACACCATGGCTTGTGATCTTTCATTTTTTTTTCATAAGCATAAGCGTACCACATCACATTGCATATTTGTTTCATCTGTACAGTTCAAGTTCATCTGCATCTAGGGTTTGTGATCTGAGCAATCCAAGATTCCATCTGAGCCACTCCAAAGGCCACAAAGTGTCCCAAGAGGGTCCATGTGTGTTCTATCATCATATTATGTCCCTCAAAGTTCATGGAAGTCATGGAATCACAAGAACTGGCAAAGCATGGAAGCAGAGCTAGGGTTTTCACTACACTGATGACCAAAATTAGGGTTTTGGTTTCAGAGGCCTTAACTCCAAATTTTTGGGCCATTCTTGTTTCTAATGTTCTTAATATGTCATAAGGATCATGTGTACCAAGTTTGATGAAGAAATTCATTGTTGAAGTCATCTGTTCACTAGGTAACTTCTTGAGCAAGTTAAGTCAAAACCAGGGCATATGAGGTCCCCAACAATGGAACCAAAGGGGTATTTTCATCAAATTGAAGTTCTATGATCTTTATTTTATCATTGAAGTGCTTGGAAGTTCACAAAATTGAAGAAATTTGAGCTAAACCAAAAGTTGCCAAAAATGGAAATGACTTGTAATGGAAACTTTCCATTTTGGGAAAGTTTTTCAACCTCCTCTTTCTCATCCAAAAATGCTTCAAATGAAATATTCTTGGTCATGAAAGTTGTAGATTAGGTCTTTCCCTTTTCAAAAAGTACAAGAACATGTTCTAATTCATTATGGAACTCAAGTTATGATCCTTCAAAGTTGGCAAAAATCACATAATTTTCACTTTCATGCCAAAGAGGGAATTTTTCAATTTCTCATGCCAAGCCATTTCTTGACCTCTAATGCATCTCTAAACATCATACCATCACAGTGCAACTCATTTGGATCAGGATTGCCCAATGAACTATAACATTTTATGCCTTGCATCACAAGATAATTCAAAGGGGGGCAAAATGCAAAAAGTTGCAAAACCACTTGAATCTTTCCCTCCAAGCTATCCAGCTACAATCTTATGATCCAAAGGCCTTCCACAAAGCCAGCTGAGGCCAGACATGCCTTGCAACCACTCCTGCCATGACCCATTCCTATAGTACACACAACCTTGACTTTTTGCAAATGAGGCCATACCAATCAGCATAGGCCACAACAACTACTCTGACCTATCATAGCTTCACATACATGCCTCAAGGGACTCATTTCATATAACACATTGCCCTGAATCATCCCAAAGCTCAAGAACAACAAAAATCCCTCAAAACTTCTCTTCTTCGATTCTCCCTGCTCATGCATCAAAACTTCAAGCAAACTTCACCAATCATCTCCATACATCTTCCAGATCATTTCCCAACCATTAAACAAGCCTAAAACCTCAAGAATCAAAAACACGATTTCTGCCTCCACATAAACAAAACTCACAAACCAAGCCATATAAACTCCTGCAAAGCTTCTCAACATCATTAAGGGGTTCATTAGAGTGAATTTACACAAGGGAAAGGTCCAGAAAGTACCAGTTTGTAAAACTCCAGCTCAGGTAGTCATCTTCAAACTTTTTTCCAAAACTTGCATTTCTTGTTTCTAAATGAATCTATGAGCTCTCCTGATCACCATGATGTAATTTGTTTTGAAAATGGTTGAGTTTCGTGCATGTACTGAGCTTCTGAAATTTTTGATGCATTTTCCGTTTTGCTTTGATTCATGTTCTTGATGAAAAATAAATGAGTTTTGGGGCTGGATTCATTTTTAGGGTTGTTAGATGTTTGATTCTAGAGAGTTTGAAAGCTTGGGGTTGCGTTTTGGGTGAGATAGCATGAAGGGGCTGCCGGAGAAGATGATCGGAGGTCTTCTCCGGCCACCTGAAAGTGATTAGGGCTTAATTAGGGTTTTAATTTCCAGATGCGTTCTAGGCCCTTGGATCTTGTTTAAATTAGAAATGAGTGGTCATGATTAGTTCACTTAGGGTTAATTCAGTTTAATTAATTTTAAAACATAATTAAGGCCAGTTTGAATGCTGACCCTGGGATCTGGCGTGTAGTCAATTCCCTCCCTTTTTCCTTTGAATCTCATCCCTCAGATCAGTTGACTTCCTCTTTTATTCATTTTATTTTCTTTTTAATTCATTTATTTTGCATAATTTATTTAAAATATCAAAAAGCATCACAAAAATATTTCCTTCTGTATTTCTGATCCAAATATTTTACTCATTTCAAAAATGATTTTTATTTTATTTTTTGCATTAAAAAAATATTTTTAAAATATTTAAATGTTTATTTTAATTAATTAATTGAATTTAATTAATTAAAATAGCATTTAGGTTTCTAAAAATTACCAAAAAAATCATGTTGCATCCTAACACATTTAGAAACATTCTCAAACCCTTCATATAAATTTCTTTTTGGTTTTGATTACCTTGTCACAATTTTCTTTGAATTTAGGGTTCTTAAAATCATATTCTTCTAACCCTAGCTTTAAAAAATCTTTTCTGCCCAACCATGAAGGGTTTGAAGATGGTTCTTTTTGCGTTGTTTGACACATATCATGTAGTATCTAGGATATTTTTGACACGAATTTATCTTGCATTTTCAATTTGATTTGCATTTTTCCCTTTTGAAGCACCCTAAACCCCTAGAAACTTAAGAAATTCATAACTTCTCCTAGGTTTAGCTTGTGACCTCCCCCTTTGGATGGTAACCTAGTACAGGTTTAGGGTTCCTTTGAGTGCATTTGCAATTTTTTATAATGTCATTTGCTTCTGTCTTTGTCATTTACATTTCATCCTTCCATGTAACCCTAATTTTGCATCTTTACTTGCATCTTACATTGCATTTCATGAACGTATGAACTTGCCATGCCATTCCAAGCATTTGTATGCCATCTTAGACATCTTAAGACATTGCTCGAACATTTCTTGAACATTTCTTGATCATTTATTCATACATTTTCCATGATTTGCATTCATTTCATTTCATTAACTTTCATGTGATTTCAAACTTCAAAGCATGCTTCATTTGCATTCATCCTCTTGTATGAGCACACATATGCATATTGTATGTCTTTGCATCATATTATGGCATCATTTACATCATGTGTATGCTTCTTTTCCCTTGCATATGCATTGTTTCATTTCATTTCTTTCCTTATGCATCTTGTGCTAACTTTTCAGGTTAATGGTAAGTTGTTTGGGAGGTGGATTTTCCTTCACCTCCCACCTTTCCTCATACCTTCATATTGCATCCTTGCTGCATTTTTATTTGTCCTTGAGTGAGCTTGCTCACTTGTGCTTCTCTTCCTTTCTTTCTCTTCTCATCTCATCTCTTTCCTATCTTGCTTCTCCTTGGTGGTTTCCTTGAAGACTTCTCCTTTTAAGCCTCACAAACCCATAGGATGCCTAAGCATGATAACTTCTAGGATTGATAGTTTCCCTTAGACTTTTTACTTTGAGTCTTCTTTGTGTCTCTCTTCTCATCTCATAATTAGAGACTAAACCTTTAAGGTTTTAGGACTTTGGAATTAGGGTTATGCTTGCATCCTTCTCTTAGGATGGAATGTATAACTTTAATCAAAAGTGTTAAAACCTTAATATGTTTAAACCTCTTAATCAATCCATCTAATAATCACTAAGACATCAACTTGTAACTTGGGCCTTACATTAGGGTTCTAATTCTTCCTTTATGGTTAAGAAGAACTAACCCTAGTGTTTAATGGACAAGTCCCCCTCAAGTTGTCTTACAAATCATAAAACCCACTTCTTAATCCCACCTTTAATTAAAATCCATTTAATAAAGGCTTGTTTTGACATGAATTTAATCCCTAACCATGGATTAAGTTGAGGTATCTTCCTCAGCTTAAATGTTCTCATCTATTATCCTTCTATTAGGATGGTGTAATGAGTTCATTAATCTGTGATTAGAGATTAAACTCATTACTTAACACTGAACAAAAACCCAAAAAAAACATCTAATTAATCATAAGTAGGTTAATGATCTTAATCCTACATCATCATGGTAATTAAGTTGAGATGCTTATCTCATATTTAAGTAAGCTCATTATCCCTAATCAAGGAGGATATAATGAGTTTACAAGCCCCTTGATCTAGGCTTAAACTCATTAACTTATGAAAAACACCAAAAACAATAACAAAAGTGAAAACACAAAAACAAACAATAATCGTCTCCTTTGGGATTCTTTTCTCATCACACTCATTCACAAACGAGAACTTGTTTCTTCCGTCTAATGCAAGACAGTTAGCACTCGAGCCAGACGAGTCATACACTTGAGCATAGGCAAGTAAGCAGTTCACAGTCAATTTATTTTTCAGTCTCTTTGAGTCGAACTACGGTGTTCTGACTTCCACATTGCACGCGAGGATACGTAGGCATAACTTAACAGTTATCGAACAAAAGTCTCTGTGTCTTCCCCCTCTTTCAGCATTCTCTTATAAGCCTCAGTTCCTGAGCATTCACCCTTTTTGCACTGACACTTGTAAATTCTTTTCAGCTTTTGCACACAGATAGCACATACACTACCCCTTTGAACACAATCTTGTAAGCGTGGATCCCGTCGAGTACGACAGACAATCTGGGTGCTAATACCTTCCTAGGTTGTAACCAACCCCCTTTCTCAGTTTCTCTGGTTCGCAACCGTCTTATCCATCTCTTCCTAGGTTTATGCAACATTACCTTTCCTTCGGGATAAAAATGCCTAGCTAGCGACTCTATTCAGTTCATTTCATCTTCTCCTTTTTCCCACCGTTCGCGCTTGTACCGGGATGAAAATATTCGGGAGCGACAGTTGGGACGTCCCTGGATTCATGTTGCTGGAGCTGTAACATCTACTCTTCACCAGAAGTTAAAGTATGTGGTGGACGGACAAGTGGTGATTGTTTGTGGCGAGGAGGATATTTTTGTCAGTCACCTGTCTACATTTAAGTATGTTAAGATGGACTGCGAAATTCATGAAACCCTGTGCCAGGCGTTTGAAGCGGTAAATGTCAGTTCAGTATCTCCCACTTCTATGTTTCAGAGCACTGAGAAAGAGGGGACTTCTATCTCTTCGTATAAGCAGGCTAAGGAAGTGGTTTAGTCAAGGCAGACCCAAGGCTTGGCAGATTGCTAGAGGTTGAGAATAAGAATGATAAGTTTGGCATTGGATACCAACCAAGGCATGATGGATGGTCTCATAATAGCAAGGAAATGAGCTTCAAGAGTGCTGGGATGATTGACCCCAATCATGTGTGTGGGATGGAGGAGGATGCTGACAGCGAATGTGATTTGGACAACTGGGTGCGCCCATGTGCTCCCTGGGAAGAATTACAGAACTAGTTTGCTGAAGAGATCATTCAAGTTACGAGTCCAACAGAATAATTTTCCTTGTTTTCCTTTTATTCATTTGCATGTCAAGTCCTACACTCTGCCCGAGGTGTATGGACCCATTGTAGAGCCACCATTGCATTCTATGTAGTTAATTTTACCATGAATAAAGGACATTTTTATAAAAATTGTGTTCCTTTTCTTTCTTCTAAAAAATTTTCACAAAAAAAATATAAAAATGGCAATGTTTTTGTTTTTATTTTTGTTCATTTTTCAAAAAAAAAAAACAGAATTTGAAATAAGCATATCCTTGTGCATAGTCAATCATTTGGATTTCTCTGATAACTCTTCTGATATGACCAAGTATGACTTTGATAATCTGATTTACCACACTGATGAAGGGGTTGAACAAGACTGTGAACTCCCCGAGGAATTAGTTAGGTTATTGAGACAAGAGGAAAGGGTTATACAGCCTCATCAAGAAGAGCTTGAAGTCATCAACATTGGGTCTGAAGACGTAAAGAGGGAAATTAGGGTTGGGGTCAGTCTGCAGGCCAAGGTAAAGGAAGAACTAATTGGCATGCTTCGAGAGTATGTGGATATCTTTTCTTGGTCATATCAAGATATGCCAGGTTTGGATACCGACATCATTGTGCATAAGCTGCCATTGAGGGAAGACTGTCCTAATGTCAAGCAAAAGCTTAGAAGAACCCGTCCTGACATGGCGTTAAAGATCAAAGAAGAGGTTCAGAAGCAATGGGATGTCGATTTCCTTGCCGTGACTATTTATCCACCTTGGGTAGCTAATATTGTACTTGTACCAAAGAAGGACGGCAAGGTCCAGATGTGCGTTGATTACCGGTATTTGAATAGAGCAAGCCCAAAAGATGATTTCCCATTACTTCACATTGATGTATTGGTGGATAATATAGCTCAATTCTCGATATTCTCCTTCATGGATGGTTTTTCTGGTTATAATCAGATCAAAATGGTGCCAGAAGACATGGAAAAGACAACGTTCATTATCCTTTGGGGGACATTCTGCTATAAGGTCATGCCCTTTGGTTTGAAGAACGTTGGGGAAACGTACCTACGGGCAATGGTGACTCTGTTTCATGACATGATCCATAAATAAATTGAATGCTATGTGGATGACATGATAGCCAAGTGCCGTGATGAAGAAGAGCATTTGGTTAACCTCAAGAAATTATTTAAAAGATTGAGAAAGTATCGTTTGAGGTTAAATCCAAACAAGTGCACCTTTAGGGTGCGTTCTGGTAAGCTGCTGGGTTTCATTGTTAGTCAAAGAGGAATTGAGGTAGATCCTGCAAAGGTTAAAGCAATACAAGATATGCCTCACCGCGAACTGAAAAAGAAGTATGTGGTGTCTTAGGGAGATTGAACTATATCGCTCGGTTCATATCTCACCTAACAGCCACATGTGAACCAATATTCAAGCTATTGAGAAAAGAACAAACGGTCAAGTGGAATGAAGATTTTCAAAGAGCATTCAAAAAGATAAAAGAATACTTGCAGGAACCTCCAATTCTAATGCCTCCAGTTCTAGGAAGGCCATTAATTGTGTATTTAACCATGCTAGAAGGATCAATGGGGTGTGTTCTAGGCCAACATGACGAGTCTGGTCGAAAAGAGCACGCAATATATTACCTTAGCAAAAAGTTTACCGACTGTGAATCCCGTTATTCACTGCTCGAGAAAACTTGATGCGCTTTGGCATGAGCTGCTCGCCGACTGAGGCAGTATATGTTGACCCACACAACCTTGTTAATTTCAAAGATGGATATTAAATACATTTTCGAGAAACCAGCTTTAACCAGAAGGGTTGCTAGGTGGCAGATGGTGCTTAAATGGTACGACATCTAATACACTTCTCAGAAAGCCATCAAGGGAAGTATACTTTCAGACTATCTTGCGCAGCAACCCCTTGAAGACGATTATCAGACAATGAGATTTGATTTCCCTGATGAGGACATCATGTACCTCAAAGCAAGAGATTGTGAGGAACCACTTCAGGAGGAGGGGCCTGACCTTGAATCCAAATGGAAGTTGATATTTGATGGGGCAGTCAATATCAATGGACGTGGAGTTGGTGCTGTTCTCATTACTCCCGAAGGTGTTCATTTTCCCTTCGCTTCCAGAATTACTTTTGGTTGCACCAATAATGAAGCGGAATACGAGGCGTACATTATGGGAATAGAAGAGACTATTAATCTCAGGATTAAGACCCTCGATATATTCGGAGACTCCGCCCTCGTGATAAACCATATTACCGACAAGTGGTATACACACCAAGAACACCTAATTCCTTATAGGGATTATGCCAGAAGACTGTTGACGTTCTTCACAACAGTAAAGCTTCAGCATATACCACGAGATGAAAATCAATTTTCCGATGCATTGGCTACACTCTCTTCATCAATCAAAGTCTTGTGTTGGAATTATGTCCCTAGAATTGACATCTCCAGGCTTGATGTACCAGCTTATGTGTTTTCTATGGACGAAGTGTCTGATGAGAAGCCTTGGTATCATAATATTAAACAGTTCCTAGAAAGCAAAGAATATCCAACTGGGGCAACTTCCAACAACAAGAAGACCTTAAGGCGACTTGCTGCTAGTTTCTTCTTAAACACTGACGGTGTTTTATACAAGAGAAACTTTGACATGGTCTTGCTCAGATGTGTGGACAAGCAGGAAGCGGACATGTTAATGTAGGAATTCCACGAGGGATCTTTCGATATTCATGCACGAGGACATGCAATGGCTAAGAAATTGTTAAAGTTAGGGTATTAAATGCTAACAATGGATGCAGACTGTTGTGCATATGCCCGTAAATGTCATAAATGTTAGATCTATGCAGACAAGGTGCATTTACCTCCAAGCCCGCTCAACGTCATGTCATCTCCTTGGCCCTTTTCTATGTGGGGCATTGACATGATCGGAAAAATAGAGCCTACTGCTTCGAACGTCCATATTTTCATTTTGGTCGCAATCGACTATTTCACCAAATGGGTCGAAGCAGCGTCTTATGCCAATGTTACTCGCCAGGTGGTGGCCAAATTTCTGAAAAGAGATATTATTTGCCAATAGGGAGCTCTCGAGCGAATCATTATTGATAATGGTCCCAATTTGAATAACAAGATGATGACATAATTGTGTCGGGACTTCAAAATTCAACACCACAATTCTTCTCCTTACCGACCAAAGATGAATGGTGCGGTCGAGGCAGCAAACAAGAATATTAAGAAGATTGTGTAGAAGATGGTTGTTACGTACAAAGATTGGCATGAGATGTTATAATTTGCATTGCATGGGTACGTACGTCAGTCAGGACGTCTACTGGGGAAACTCCGTTCTCCCTAGTATATGGCATGGAGGCAGTCTTGCCAGTGGAGGTAGAAATTCCTTCTTTACGTGTGATGATGGATGTCAAGCTCAACGAGGTTGAATGGGTGTGTGCCCGATATAACCAATTGTGTTTAATTAATGAAAAAATATTAGTAGTTGTGTGTCATGGGAAGCTTTATCAGAGGAGAATGAAGCGAGCTTTTGATCAGCGAGTATGCACTCGGAAGTACCAAGTTGGTGAGCTGGTACTCAAAAGGATCATTCCTCCAGGTTCAGATCACAGGGAAAAGTGGACACCGAATTATGAAGGCCCATTCATAGTAAAGAAAGTTTTCTTTGGTGGAGCACATATGTTCACTACTATGGATGGTGAAGACTTCCAGTCCCCTGTTAACTCCGACGCAGTTAAAAAATACTTCGCATAAAAATGACCTGCTGGACACAAAAATAGAATTATAAGTCTAGGAAAAAAAAGGATCTCGGCGAGCTAAAAACAAAATAAAAATCTTAGGCAAAAGTTAGGGAAATGGAATAAAAAAAATTGTACACCCGCTGAGTTGAAAAGCCACATTGGACAACTCAGGCAAAAAAGGGTATCCCGGTGGCTTGATGATGGGGCGAAGATGCGATATGTGTCTAGCGGTATCTGAACTACAAGCGCACAGCCTATCGAAGTAATATAAAAGATTGTCGAACCCACAGGGACTTTGTAATCACTCTAGTTCTAGAAGGTCTGCTAGTTTAGCTAAGGCGGATATTTGTCACGATTTTGGTTTTAAGGATTGAAATGGGAATTAAATTTAGTTTTAAGGAAATAATGAGAAGGCGGTCGGTATGTAAAATTATATTAACCTATGCGGGTAAATCTAACCTAAGCTTATAAAGATGGTTCACTTAAATTGTTATGTAGAGATTATCAGTTTAAATACCCTCGACTCACACTCTCGTGGTCTTATCTCAGATCTTACTCCTAAAGCCCTATGCCTGCTCTCGCTAGCCCATAAGTGTTTAGAAAATAATTTTTGAAAACTTAATAAGTCTAATTCATTTTAAAGCGCTCTCGGTGTATTTAAATCAAATGCCTAACTTTAGCTATCCGGTTAAAATCTCACACTCTCGTGGTCTCGACCTAACCTATTACACTTTTCTTACTCTCGTAACAAAAAAATTAATTTTAATTATAAAAAGCCACATCCAGAATATAAGTTCTTAATTATTTTAGCTTAGATTCGATTTAACCGGTTTGGTTTAGTTTATTACATACCGCCTAATTAATTTAGCTACTCATTTTATTTATACCAACAGACAGATGCAGAAATAAATAAATATTAATTAAAACAAACATTATAAAATAATAATAATATCTTAACATAAACAATTAAATAAACTTAATATAAATGCAAAAATAAAAACCTGGATAATTAAATTCTTAAACTCCTTCTTCCACAGATTGGCAAGCTCGGAGTGTTCGGAACCGAAATCAAAATAAAAATGCGAATTCTGAAGCTAGAAAGAAATTAATTTAAATAACAATTTCCTAATGTTGGAAATTGTTATTGAATTTGGGTTGGAAATAGAAACAGAAAAATAAACAAGAACAAAGCTGGAAAAATTAAATGGGTGCAAGAAAAATTACGGCAGAGCTTCCGCGTGAAAGTTAAAATAATACTCTGTAGTATTCAATTTGTAACTAGGGTATTAATAGAACTAGATTTTGGGCAGTTGGTTTTGATGAGCGTGGGCTTCGTTCCAAATGAGAGAATCCAGCGAAAGTGCATACTGGGTTTGCTTCTGTTGAGAAATAATAGGAGTCGTCTTTGACTCGCTGCACGTCTTCATGAATAATTCAAATTAATTAAATCCACTTTCCTTGTCACGTTCGTGACAAGGGCGTAACGGTTAGATTTTCCAATTCAAGCGTGTCACGGTCGTGACAATTGAGCAACGGTCGTGAGACCTCAAAGTAGGGCGTCACGGTCGTGGTGATGTTGTGACGACCGTGAGTGTTACAAAATATGCAGACTTAGCAGAATTCTTCTCTTCATCTTCTTTTCATGCTAGTTTTGGCTCATTTGATCTTTTTCTCATAATTTAGCTCTAGACATGTTATACCTGCAATGTGACATAAAAAACTCGAACAATCGGGAGTTAATAGGATCAATGTGCGATAAAAAGGACTTAAAACATAGTAATAAAGTGATACGATTTCTCGTTATCAAACTCCCCCAAACTTAAACCTTTGCTTGTCCTCAAGAAAATAGTCGATTGAAAAATGATCGGACAATTTTCATCAGACGCATACACATAACAAACCATACGAAAAATCATTTAGTTAGATAAACCGGTACTAGAATAGAACATTAACGATACACTAATGACACAAGCAACAAGCTAAGTCGTCGACTTCCCGTTTAAACGAAACATTCGGTAATTGCGTTATGATTCTACCTAGAGTCCTTCGATCTTATTTCATCCGGTTTCGTTCTAGCGCAATCACATTAAGCCCTTTGCCTTAGCACGCACGTAGTGGAGTAGCCGGTTAGTGACTTTGATCCTTTATAAGCACGGGCTCTGGTACACGAATGTGGCAACCCTTTACATATTATCCAAATTGGAGGTTGTGGGGGATCGAGCCGTAGCACGCCCTACCAAGTTCAGAACCAGGTACCTCTGAACCAACCCGCAATTGACTCCTTCTTATATTTCTCATCTCTTATATGCGACCGTGTACTTTGGTGCAATTTCTTTTTATTGGCATCGAGATATGAAGGATCGTTTATAGATTAGGCATCAAACACTTATGTTCATCGGCTCCCCACGTGGTTTTTGTTCAGACGATGCTGACTGCTAGTATAAACTACTAGGGGTTACTTTAGAACTAAGACTTAAGGTGTAGTCGTAACAATTATCGGAATGGAATGCTTAAGTAGGGAGTCTAAGGTGTCAAGACTGTATTGATCTTGTTGGATCTTTCTCAGCTTCCTAACTACGATTTCATAGGTAAGTCGGGTAATGCGAAGATAAAGCAAAAAAATTTTGGTATGGCTAAATAAACTGGGAAGAATTGAAACCAAAGAAATAGCATAAATATTACTTTGTTTAATTTAAAAGACGGAAAGGGAAATACAATGAAATGGAAAATGCGGAAAGGGAATGGTATCTCTCCCACACTATATCAGACATTGTCCTCAATGTTGTGATATAAAAGCGGGGAAAATACAATACAAAAACAGAAATGCAAAAACAAAAGATAAAATAATGTTTTTGACGACCACGACCTCGGCTTCTGGTGCAGGAGCGTCTGGTAGGAGTGGCTTCCTCATCAGAACCGGTGGTGGTGAGAGCAGTGATATCTATACGCAAAGCTTCCAGCTCGCTGAAAAGCTCTCCTAGCTTTTCATCTGTTGTCTTCTGGTTATTGACAACAGTTGAAAGGAGTAAATCGTATTGCTCTTTCTGCCTACGCTCAAGTGCAGCATTCATCTGATTCTGCTGATGAATGGCACGGAGGATGTCTTCGAGGGTGATGTCAGCTGAAGGTGGCTTCCTGGTGGAGGACTCAGGGATGTCCTGAACTGGCTCAGCAGCATCCATCGCATCATGCATCTTGTCCACAGGTGCATCAGGCTTCTCGTCAATGATCGGAATATGGCCTGCGGCATCCGGCAAATCAAATAGCCAATTGGCTCTGTTCGATGGATCAATGCGGTCCCTGCAAGGCAAAGTGATATGATGATAGATGGTGCCTTGGATCACAGGGTTGAACCTGCCATCCTCTCTCTGAGAGATCAAATGAGCGGACTTGCAATAGCTCTTGGTAAGTAGCTTCGGTGCTCTATGAGGCAAATGAGTGATGTGGTCACCAAGCTCCAGCTGTATGGAAAGGGTAGTGACAATCTCGCCAATGTAGAAGGGAGTGGCGCCTCTTTGCGCTACAGACTGAATGTGGGCCAAAAGGAACGGAGCAGCATTGATGCGTTCTTCATTCAAGGCACAATGCAAGAATAAGAGCTCTTTGTAATTGAGCTTGTGGTTTCTCTCTCTTGCAAAGATAGTGTTGCATATGATACGATGGAAGTACCGAATTGCTGGGTTATGGATATGAGTGGCATTCAGACTCTGGTAGGCGGAAGCACGGCTGTTTGTGATGTTGTGCCACAAAGTGAAAGCAGCTTCATTAAAGTTGTCGGGCACGCGGAGGTGAGCACCATCGCCGTGACTGAAGCCTAACAGTTCAGCGATCCTGGTTTGAGTGATTTGGAACTTTCTTCCGAGCAATCGGAATTTTGTAATGCCGGTGAGTTGACTTGTTGATCCGGATGGTGTGATATACTGAAACGAACTTAGAAACTCCAAGGTGAGGTTTTCAAATGTCGGTTGCGGTTGACTGCATAAGTCCCACAAACCAACATGCTCAAGCAGTAGCTTCACTCCGTGGAGCAATCCTAACTCCCTCAAGCAGTCAAGGTCGACGTACCGAGTTGGTTGGATGCCACGGTTTTGAAACCTTACAAACTTCTGTCTTTGTGCTTCTCCTTGGTCTCCATCTCTAAACTGAATATTCCGCATTGCATGCAAATGAGGTAAATGAGAGATAAGTGTTTTTGAGGTTTTGTGAGAAAATGTGAAGAAATTGTTCGGATTATAATGGAATGAAGTGAATGTGAGGAGTTGTGAATAAATGAAAAGGTGGAACGGGTTAATGGAATTGATTGAGAGTAATGGGTGGTTACGGGAGAAGGGGAGATAATGGGAGGTTAGAGATTTTTATGAAAATAGAAGTGGGTGTTACAAAGGTGAACGACCTCTGTAACTTCAGAATTCGTAAATTAGGGTTGTCACGGTCGTGAGGGGGGTCTTACGGTCGTGACGCACTAAATAGACCGTTACGATCGTGAGGGGATGGTGACGACCGTGATGATCACAAAACATGGAATTTTCACAGAATGCATTACCTCACTTCAGTTCAATTGCAATTCTTATTACTTCCAATTAATTCCAACATAAACATAATACATAACAGTGGATCAACATATATATATATATATATATATATATATATATATATATATATATATATATATATATATATATATATATATATATATATATATATATATATATATATATAAGCAGTAGATTTCATCACACGAGAATTCATAAAATATCCAGCAATTCGAATATATCAGCAAATAATGAAAAGCATGGAAATTGATTAAATTGGAAAATTGCATAAATAGAAGTACTTTGCTTTTGACATAATAGAAAGAAATTACAGTGATAAAAATAAGCTATGAAATGTTGCAAAATATCAAAACTAACTAGAAACAAAAACGAAAAGTAAGATAAATCAAATCACTACAGCATTATCAAAGTTGCTTCTTCAAATCTTCAAGTGCGGAGTTTATATGATAGAATTGTTCACATGTTATGTCAGTTAAACCTATAATGTCCAATCGCATGCTTTTAACTTCATCCTTAACAGCATTAATATCACCTTGGTAAACTTCAAGAATGTTCAGAATTTTCTTTAAGCTGTCAGCATATCTTACTTGATTAATTTCAGGGGTTTAAATAACTTCATCAGTGTAGTCGATGTCATGGTAACCAGGAGGTGTCTCAGGGTCACTTTCTACATCAGTCATTATGTCATCCCTAATTTGGTAGGATTGTGGTGTTTCGGGTGTTGATGGATAGTCAGGAGGGGTAAGCTCATAAAGCCAATTATTTTTATTGTGAACACTGACTTTAGCATGGTTCGGTAATGTGAACAGGGTTACTATTTCATTTCTGATTAGGTACTCGTATGGTGGTTGTCCTAAGTTTCTTATAATTTGGCGATTAAAGCAGAAGTTCAGATTCATAGGGAGGATGGTACCTAAACGGTTTCACTTGTGTAATTGGTATCTAAGTCCGAGGGCATCAGCAATCATGGTGACCAGGCCTCCTACCAATATTGGTAGATCAGGTTCCTCTTGGATTTGGGTAAAGGTTTGCATCATTAATGGTACAGCACTAACGGGTTTTCCATCGGTCAAACAGGACATTATGAATATCTCATCTTTAGATACTCCAGCGAGGTTCTCTTCCTTTCCAAAGAAGGTGTGGGCAAGGATCTTATGGAAATAGCGGATAACAGGGTTATGTATTTCATCATTGTTCATGTTATCCGGCTCAGGATGGTAATTTCCGGTTAAGGTTCCCCAAAAGAAGTCTAGCTCAATATCCATTAATTCTACCTGGGTGGTAGTAAAGGCAAAAGGTCCACTAGGGAATCCTAGTAAGTCAGCTAGTTCCTTATGGTTAAAGTCATATTCGATCCCGAATAGTCGGAAACTAATAAATCCTTTCCTTAGTCCAAATCTGCGCTCGGGTAAGTAAACTAAGGAGCTTAAAAACTCAAGGGTGAGCTCGCGGTAAGTTACAAACTTTTGTTTTATGAGAGCATTCTCCCATCCAAGTTGGTTAAACAGGTATAGGATGCTATCATGTATACCTAAAGTTTCCATAGTTTGTTCATCATAGTACATAGTCAAATCCATTTGTCTCTGTGATAATTCCTCAAATTTCATTCTTTGGTTTCTACCTCTAAATTTGGTTTCCATAACGTTTCTTGGTTGGTTAGCCATAGTTAGTGTTAATGTGGAGGAAACAAATCAGGGGGAAAAAGGGAAGGTAGAAAAGACTTTAGAAAATCTGTAGCAAAGTAAATTTAAAAGTGATTTAGAAAATGAAAATAAAAATTAAGAAAATAAGAAAATAAATGCATAAATAAAGTCAATAATAATAATAAAGAAATAAAATAATAAAATAATAAAATGATAAAATGGGTTGCCTCCCACTAAGCGTTGTTTTTATCGTCATAAGCCTGACGTAATGCTTAGGCGTAGATTAATCAGGGAAGTTAGTGGACAACTCTAAAAGCTTTAAACTATTCGCATAATCTCTATTTTCAATGTTATGGTAATGTTTTAATCGTTGTCCGTTTACTGTGAACGGTTCACTATTCCTACCCTTAATTTCTATTACTCCGCTCGGGAACACTCTAGTTATTTCAAAGGGTCCTGACCATCTAGATTTTAGTTTTCCAGGAAAGAGCCTAAGTCTTGAATTAAATAGGAGTACAACGTCTCCCACACTAAATTCTTTCCTAGATAGGCATTTATCGTGCCATCGATTGGTTCTTTCTTTATATATCTTATTATTCTCATAAGCATCTAACCTTAATTCTTCTAATTCATTAATGTCGAGGATTCGCTTTTCTCCTGCGGCATTGTAGTTTATATTGAGTGTTTTAATCGCCCAATATGCTTTGTGTTCTAGTTCTACCGGGAGATGACAAGCCTTCCCATACACTAGTTTGAAAGGTGTAGTTCATATGGGTGTCTTGTAGGCTGTCCTATAAGCCCATAAAGCTTCATTAAGTTTAGATGACCAATCTTTCCTAGATATGGCGACAGTCTTTTCTAGGATTTGTTTGATTTCTCTGTTTGAGACTTTGACCTGTCCACTTGTTTGTGGATAATATGGTGTTGCTACACGATGTCTGACTCCATACTTAGATAGTAATTTGTCAAATATTTTCGAAATGAAATGCGAGCCACCGTCACTTATGACAAGTCTAGGCACACCAAATCTTGGAAAGATTATATTCTTGAAAAGCTTAATTACTACTCGTGTGTCATTTGTAGGAGAAGCTATAGCCTCAATCCATTTTGAAACATAATCGACAGCTACGAGTATGTACTTATTACCGAAAGATGATGGGAATGGTCCCATGAAATCTATTCCCCAGACGTCGAAGACTTCTACTTCTAATATTCCTCTTTGAGGCATTTCATCTCTTCTTGAAATGTTACCGGTGCGTTGACACCGATCGCAATTTATAACATCGATGTGGACATCTTTCCATAAATTAGGCCAAAATAGGTCGGCTTGTAAGATTTTTGCACAAGTCTTGGAAGTGTTTGCATGTCCACCATAAGGAGATGAATGACAATGAGCAATGACATCTTCTATTTCTTCTTCGGGAATACACCGACGAAAGATTCCGTCAGGTCCTCTTTTAAACAATAATGGTTCGTCCCAATAGTAATGCTTGAGATTGTGAAAGAATTTATTTTTCTGCTGATAGGTTAAGTCAGGTGGAAGTGCTCCTGCAACTAAGTAGTTGACAATGTCAGCGTACCATGGCAGTACTATGGTTGTTTGGATTGTTTCCACGGTTTTTGGTTCATCTATGTCTAACTGAACTGGGTCGCTTCCTATTTGTGCTATCAGCTGTTCATACGGAAAATCGTCGTTAATCGGCACTTGTTCGGGTTTAATACCTTCTATTCTAGATAAATGGTCCGCTACGACGTTTTCCGTACCTTTCTTATCTTTGATTTTGAGATCAAACTCTTGTAAGAGTAAGATCCATCTCAAGAGTCTTGGTTTAGCATCCTTCTTGGTTAATAGATATCTGATAGCAGCGTGGTCTGTGTAGATGATTATTTTTGCTCCTACTAGGTAGGAACGGAATTTATCAAGCGCAAAGACAACTGCTAACAATTCTTTTTCAGTAGTGGCGTAGTTCATCTGAGCAGAATCTAAAGTTCTACTGGCATAGTAAATTGCGTGAAGTTTCTTGTCCTTCCTTTGTCCTAGAACTGCGCCTACAGCATAGTCACTCGCATCGCACATGATTTCGAAAGGTAATCTCCAGTCAGGTGGTTGCATGATTGGTGCGGTGATGAGGGCTGTTTTTAGAGTTTTGAATGCTTTAAGACAATCTTTATTGAATATGAACTCAGCGTCTTTCATTAATAAACCGGTAAGAGGTTTAGTGATTTTCGAGAAATCTTTGATGAATCGTCGGTAGAAACCGGCGTGTCCTAAAAAGCTTCATATTTCTCGAACGGTCTTAGGGGGTTGAAGATCTTTTATGACTTCTATCTTAGGTTTATCAACTTCAATTCCCTTATCAGATATAACGTGTCCTAGTACTATTCCTTCTCTGACCATAAAATGACATTTCTCCCAGTTAAGCACGAGGTTTACTTTTACACATCTTTCTAACACCATTTCTAAATTTGATAGACATCCTTCAAAACTTTGCCCGCATACAGAGAAGTCGTCCATGAACACTTCCATGATGTTGTCTATGAAATCTGCGAAGATTGACATCATACATCTTTGAAAGGTTGCAGGGGCGTTACACAATCCAAAGGGCATTCGTCTATAAGCGAACGTTCCATAAGGGCATGTGAATGTAGTCTTCTCTTGATCATCTGGGTGGATCGGGATTTGGAAAAATCCTGAGTAACCATCAAGATAACAGAAATACGAGTGTTTGGCTAATCGTTCTAACATTTGATCTATAAAAGGTAGTGGGAAATGATCTTTTCGAGTGGCTTTGTTTAGTTTTCGATAATCGATGCACACTCTATGTCCGGTCACTACTCTTTGTGATATCGATTTGCCTTTAGCATTTTCCACAACAGTGATACCTCCTTTCTTTGGTACTACATGTACTGGACTAACCCATTTACTATCAGAGATTGGATATATTATTCCAGCGTCTAGTAGTTTCTTAACTTCTTCCTTTACTACAGTGCTAAGGATTGGGTTAATTCTTCTTTGAGATTCTCTAGAGGTTTTGCAATCTTCTTCTAGCAGAATACGATGCATACAGATTGAAGGACATATTCCTTTGAGATCATATATGTTATATCCTAATGCAGTTGGATATTTCTTTAAGACATCTAAAAGTTTCTTCGTTTCGATTGTTCCTAAACTTGAATTGATTATAACTGGTCTTGTACATTCAGTGTCTAGGAATTCGTATCTTAGGTTCTTAGGTAAAGTTTTTAACTCTAATGTAGGTTTCTTCTTAGTTGGCATGGGATCCGGTGTAAGTGCTAAACTTTCTCTTAGACTATCATACTGATACGGTTTACGCCAATTGTCATCTTCGAAAATCAGAGGGATTTGAATTTTCATAATTTCAGAATAAGTAGTTTCTTTCATTTCCATTTCTCTTACACATTCGTCAATTACATCCAATAAATAGCATGTATCCTCTATAGCTGGTGATTGTAAGAATTGTGTTAAAATAAATTCAACTTTCTCTTCACCTACTTCAAAGGTTAGCTTTCCTTTCTTTACGTCTATAATAGCTCCGGCGGTAGCTAAGAATGGTCTTCCTAGTATGATAGGTGTAGTGGAGTCTTCAGAGATGTCCATGATTATAAAATCAGTAGGAATGTAGAATTGTCCTATACGTACTGGGACATTTTCTAGTATGCCTACATGATATTTAATAGAGCGGTCGGCTAGTTGAACAGACATTTTAGTTGGTCTTAGGTCTCCCATGTCTAGCCTCTTGCAAATTGTTAAGGGCATAACACTGATACTGGCTCCTAAATCGCATAGAGCTTTGTCAATGACGAATTTTCCAATTACACAGGGTATAGAGAAACTACCTGGATCTTTTAACTTAGGAGGCATATTGTTTTGAATTATTGCGCTACACTCAGCAGTAAGTGTAACGGTTCCGTTATCCTCTATCTTCTTCTTATTGGATAAGATTTCCTTTAGAAATTTAGCATACGAGGGCATTTGAGTGATAGCTTTTGTAAACGGAATAGTAATATTCAACTGTTTCAGAAGTTCAACAAATTTCTTAAACTGGCCCATCGTCTTGGAATTGGTTAATCTCTGAGGGTACAAAATTGGTGGTTTATAAGGTGGTGGAGGCACATAAGGCTTTTCTTTCTCCACTGCCTCTCGATTATTATCTTCCTTTTCTTCTGGTTCATTCTCCTTTTCAGTCGGCTTATCTGGTTTTTGGTACATGGCTGGATTGTCAAATCTTGGATCGGCAGGTCCGTCAAGTTCCTTGCCACTTCTTAGTATCACAGCATTGGCCTGACCTTTTGGATTAGGTTGGGGTTGTCCAGGAAATACTCCAGCTGGTGCAGCGGTAGGTGCTTGTTGTTGAGCTACTTGTGAAATCTGAGTTTCAAACATTTTGTTATGTGTAGCTAACGCATCTACTTTTGCTCACTAATTGCTTAATTTGCTCACTAGTGTGTATGTTTTGGTTTAGGAAATCCTTGTTTGTTTGAGATTGAGTAGCTATGAAGTTTTCCATCATTAACTCAAGGTTTCATTTTCTAGGAACATTAGGAGCAGTCTTTTGATATCCTGGTGGTGTAGCTGGTGCTTGACCTGGTGCGTATATAGCATTGTTGTTCTTATAGGAGAAGTTCAGATGATTCTTCCAACTTGGGTTATATGTGTTTGAGTACGAGTTTCCTTGAGCATAATTCACTTGATCTGTGGGAATTCCTGCTAATAGTTGACAATCAGGGACAGCATGTCCTGGAACTCCACATAACTCACAATTAGGTGTTACCGCAGCCACGGTGGCTGTTGGTGTTATGGCCAAGTTGTCGATCTTTTGGTTAAGTTGGTCAAACTTTGCATTGACTTGGTCCATGCTACTCACTTCGTACATACCTCCTTTTGTTGGTTTCTCAGTTGCGACTCTCTCGCTTCCCCATTGGTAATGATTCTGAGCCATACTCTCGATAAGTGTATAAGCATCATTATATTCTTTGTCCATTAGTGCGCCGCCTGCGGCATCGTCAATCGTCATTCTTGTATTGTACAATATTCCATTGTAGAAAGTATGGATGACCATCCATTCTACTAATCCGTGATGTGGACAAAGTCTCAGCATATCTTTGTAGCGTTCCCAAGCTTCGAAAAGTGACTCATTTTCCTTTTGCTTAAATCCGTTGATTTGAGCTCTTAGCATAGCTGTCTTACTAGGTGGGAAATATCTTGTCAAGAATACTCGCTTTAGTTCCTCCCACGTAGTTACTGAATTCGAGGGTAGAGATTGAAGCCAGGCTCTCGCTCTGTCTCGAAGTGAGAAAGGAAAAAGGCGTAATCTAATAGCTTCTTGGGTAACTCCATTAGCTTTTACAGTATCTGCGTACTGCACAAATATCTAAAGATGAAGGTTCGGATCCTTGGTAGGATTTCCGGCGAATTGATTTTGTTGCACGGCTGATATCAACGAAGGTTTCAAATCGAAATCGTTTTGATTGATAGCCGGTGCAACAATGTTGGAATGCGGCTCAGCTTGTGAAGGACTAGCGTAATATTTGAGTGGGTGATTTGGTTCTTCAGCCATCTCTGCGTCCGTTGATGTTCCAACTGGTTTAGGTGGATCAACTTGAAGATCTGGAATGTTGTATTTTCGTTCGTATTCGAATATTCGTCTTCTTAAATATAAGAAACGTTCTAATTCTTGGACTGGAGGTTGCAAGTCTTCGCCTTGAGAGCGAGTGCTACTCTAATAGTGCACTTGTGACTAAATCAAGGTCCCCGGCAACGGCGCCAAAAACTTGATGGGGCGAAGACGCGATATGTGTCTAGCGGTATCTGAACTGCAAGCGCACAACCTATCGAAGTAATATAAAAGATTGTCGAACCCACAGGGACTTTGTAATCACTCTAGTGCTAGAAGGTCTGCTAGTTTAGCTAAGGCAGATATTTGTCACGATTTTGGTTTTAAGGATTGAAATGGGAATTAAATTTAGTTTTAAGGAAATAATGAGAAGGCGGTCAGTATGTAATTATATTAACCTATGCGGGTAAATCTAACCTAAGCTTATAAAGATGGTTCACTTAAATTGTTCTGTAGATATTATCAGTTTAAATACCCTCGACTCACACTCTCGTGGTCTTATCTCAGATCTTACTCCTAATGCCCTATGCCTGCTCTCGCTAGCCCATAAGTGTTTAGAAAATAATTTTTGAAAACTTAATAAGTCTAATTCATTTTAAAGCGCTCTCGCTGTATTTAAATCAAATGCCTAACTTTAGCTATCCGGTTAAAATCTCACACTCTCGTGGTCTCGACCTAACCTATTACACTTTTCTTACTCTCGTAACAAAAAGATTAATTTTAATTATAAAAATCCATAGCCAGAATATAAGTTCTTAATTATTTTAGCTTAGATTCGATTTAACCGGTTTGGTTTAGTTTATTACATACCGCCTAATTAATTTAGCTACTCATTTTATTTATACCAACAGACAGATGCAGAAATAAATAAATATTAATTAAAACAAACATTATAAAATAATAATAATATCTTAACATAAACAATTAAATAAACTTAATATAAATGCAAAAATAAAAACCTGGATAATTAAATTCTTAAACCCCTTCTTCCACAGATTGGTAAGCTCGGAGTGTTCGGAACCAGAATCATAATAAAAATGCGAATTCTGAAGCTAGAAAGAAATTAATTTAAATAAAAATTTCCTAATGTTGGAAATTGTTATTGAATTTGGGTTGGAAATAGAAACAGAAAAATAAACAAGAACAAAGCTGGAAAAATTAAATGGGTGCAAGAAAAATTACGGCAGAGCTTCCACGTGAAAGTTAAAATAATACTCTGTAGTTTTCAATTTGTAACTAGGGTATTTATAGAACTAGATTTTGGGCAGTTGGTTTTGATGAGCGTGGGCTTCGTTCCAAAATGAGAGAATCCAACGAAAGTGCATACTGGGTTTGCTTCTGTTGAGAAATAATAGGAGTCGTCTTTGACTCGCTGCACGTCTTCATGAATAATTCAAATTAATTAAACCCACTTTCCTTGTCACGTCGTGACAAGGGCGTAACGGTTAGATTTTCCAATTCAAGCGTGTCACGATCGTGACAATTGAGCAACGATCGTGAGACCTCAAAGTAGGGCGTCACGGTCGTAGTGATGTTGTGACGACCGTGAGTGTTACAAAATATGCAGACTTAGCAGAATTCTTCTCTTCATCTTATTTTCATGCTAGTTTTGGTTCATTTGATTTTTTTCTCATAATTTAGCTCTAGACATGTTATACCTGCAATGTGACATAAAAAACTCGAACAATCAGGAGTTAATAGGATCAATGTGCGATAAAACGGACTTAAAACGTTGTAATAAAGTGATACGATTTCTCGTTATCACTTGAAAACCCGAAAGGGCGATCCATGCAAAATAAGGGAATAAGTGAATGACTGCGATCCGGGTAGTCTGTACCACATCATCGTCTCAATTAATCTGGCAATATCCAAAGGATAGGAATCAATCCCATTTTCCTCTTCAGAATGCGAAGGCAGGAACGGAAAGTCATGAAGATATATTGGTCATAGTAGAAAGGAAACTTATTGGAATGTCGTGTATATTGGAATTAGGATAGTTTCTTTTTCTCAATTTAATGGTGGCTACCTCTTTCCAGGTGGTTTCTTCCTTGATGTAAATTCTCGCCTATTCAGAGGCTCATCGATAAAAGAATATTCAGTCAAAAATCTTAGTCTTTGTTTCCTGTTTTATTAACTTTGTTTGCAAAAATGTCCTGAATTTTTGGTAAAAGAACATTGCATATAAACTTGTTGGCTTTATGAATAGCGTGCGAAAGGAAAACATCTAAAAGCACTTTGAACGACAGGTGACATGTGATTATTAGCTCATGCCATGTAAGTTCCTGGAATATATGGACGCGCTTTTGTTGTTGCAGGTACAAACAGTAAGTGTTTGGTCCCATTTGGCCTCTCCATAGCTGAGTGAGAGCAAAGGATATCCCCAACAGAACTTCAAGGTTAATTGAACAGTTCTTATCCCCCAAGCAGAGTCAACAATGAAGAATTCCTAGTTGGTGGCTGAAGGCCTTGTATTTCCCCACAAAATTCAAATTGTTAGAATTCTATTCCCAGCAAGATTGTGTGATCAAGCCTTTCCCCAGCCAAGTCGAAAGATGATCTTTCCCCACAGAGTTTCAGGATTAGGGATTCACTCCCATCATTGAAATGTTCTCCAGGAAGTTGCCAATTGATTTTTGGCTCTTGTGACAACTCAGCTAGTCGTTCATTTCCTCAGCCAGAGTCAAGCATTGTCAGAACATCTTGATCTCGTTCCTCAGCAGAATATTCTACAGTTATCATTCTCCCCTGCAGAGTTGACACTCTCTTCTCAAATCAAGTTTTTGTTGATACTTGTCTGTATCGTGTTTAACATTTGCCCGTGTTAACTTTTGACAAATACTCGTCCGTGTTTAGTACATTTCCGATACTAATCTGCATCGTGTTTAACACTCGTCCATGTTATCTTTTGGCAAACACTCATCCGTGTTTGATACCTTTCTGATACTTGTCAGTATCATGTTTAACACTCAACCGTGTTATCTTTTGGCAAATACTCGTCCGTGTTTGATATCATTCTGATACTCGTCCGTATTGTGTTTAACACTCTCCCGTGTTAACTTTTGACAAACACTCGTCCATATTTAGTACCTTTCCGATACTCGTCTGTATCGTGTTTAACACTCGTCCGTGTTAACTTTTAACAAACACTCGTCTGTGTTTAGTACCTTTTCGATACTCGTCCGTATCGTGTTTAACACTCGTCCGTGTTAACTTTTGACAAGCACTCGTCCGTGTTTAGTACATTTTCGATACTCGTCTGTATCGTGTTTAACACTCGTCCGTGTTTGATACCTTTTCGATACTCGTCCGTATCGTATTTAACACTCGTCTGTGTTATCTTTTGGAAAAGACTCGTCCGTGTTTGATACCTTTCTGATACTCGTCCATATCGTGTTTAACACTCGTCCGTGTTAACTTTTGACAAACACTCGTCCGTGTTTATTATCTTTCCTATACTCGTCCATATCGTGTTTAACACTCGTCCGTGTTAACTTTTGACAAACACTCGTTCGTATTTAGTACCTTTCCGATACTCGTCCGTATCGTGTTTAACACTCGTCCGTGTTAACTTTTGAAAAACATTCGTCCGTGTTTAGTACCTTTTCGATACTCGTCCATATCGTGTTTAAAACTCATCCATGTTATCTTTTGGAAAACACTCGTTCGTGTTTGATACCTTTCTGATACTCGTCTGTATCGTTTTTAACACTCGTCTGTGTTATCTCTTGGCAAGCACTCATCCGTGTTTAGTACTTTTCTGATACTCGTCCGTATCAGTGGCTGATACTCGTCTGTATCATTGCCTGAAGCACTCGTCCGTGTTTCTTTGATCATCTTCAGATATCCGTCTGTATCTTTGACTTAGGGCACTCGTTTGTGTTTCCTTGATGATTATCCAATACTCGTCCGTATTGAAGAGGTTTGAAATCCTGACGGATGGATTAAACGTCAAAATGTTTACCGGTCTTGGCGTAACAGGTTATCCGAAGAAGACTCGTTCGTCTTAAGGACCACATATCTAATCAAGATTTGTGAAGAGGTTTCGTCCGTCCTAGAACCATATATCTACGCAAGGTATATGAAGAGGGTTCGTCTATCCTATTTGTGCAAGTCTATCCCACAGGCTCAACTGCACTACCGGTCCTGGCGTAATAGTTTATCCGAAGAAGACTCGTCTGTCTTAGGCACCATATATCTGAGCAAGATGTATGAAGAGGGCTCGTCCGTCCTGGATTTTATTCACCTGACATAACAGGTTTGTTATTTATCTGCCTGGCGTAACAGGTTTTGTTTGAAGGAAGCTCGTCTGCTCCGTTTGATGTTGAATCTATACAAGATTTTGGTTATGAGTTTTTTATCACAACATTGGTCTCGAGCAGTTTGTTATATTGAACTGGGTTTATTTCCCATTCCCTTTCTTATTCTCCGGCAAAGTGCAAATTTTTGGTTCTTATGGGTATTCAATCATAGTTCATCTCGAACGGCCGACAACCTAAGCTATCATCCTTTTCAGAATAACAGATGTTTGAATAGGGGCAGCTGTAACACCCCAAATTTTCCCTCTCCCTTTTATCATCATCTTTACATCATAATCATCATAAGCATAACATATCCTTAGCATCTAGCATAAAAAGATGAGGCATAACACTCACATGTTCTAGCATAGCGCATATGATCAATCATCTGGGGATTTGATGCTTTGCAAGTCAAAGCAAGAGGCCAAGTGACATTGAAAGAGTTCCACAAGGTGTCCTCATGTCATATGAAAGCCCAAGATCATTTACAAAAGTCAAGAAGGGCAGAAGATCATCAGAGGATCAAGGAGGCAACAATCTCTTACACAGATGAATTTTGAATTAGAGTTTTGCTTTTGAGAAGGGATTTCTTATACCTTTGACCAATTATTGTGGTCAAATTCTTTTAGATGATATTTTAAGCATAGGGATGAAATTTTGTGAGAAAACTCATTGAGGAAGTTAGTCAATTCATCAGTTACTTGTAAAAGAAGAAATTGGTCAACTGTGCAATTAAGAAGTCAATTGTGAGAATTCAAGGGGTCCGATCCCATTTTTCAAGTCAATGGATGTCCTTAAGGTCAAATAAGGGATTTGGTGTTGACAAAAATCAAGAATCAAGAGGTTTTGAAGGGCTTTCCATTTTTGGCATGTGACTTGTAATGAAAGTTACTATTTTTGGCAAGTTTTGCCCTAGTTTTCAAAGGATTCTTTCATGATCAAGGTGGCTCCAAATGAATTTTCCTTGAACATGAAAGTTGTAGGTTATGTTCTCCTATTTTAAAAAATTACAAGAACTTGTCCATAACATGTGTGGAACTCAGGTTATGACCAAAAGAAGTGGGGATATTTTTAGGTTACATTATTTTCAAGTTTCCACCAAGTTGCAAAATGGCATGTAATTTATTTTCAAGTTGTTTTAGGAATCAATTGAGGTCATAATACTCCAAGGCATTGCATAAGAGTCGTGTTTTCCCAAAGAAGCTAAGAAGTTCGTGGGTGGAATGTAAGATATTTTTCAAAATGCAAAAGAGCAAAATTACAAGGAATGCATGACTCACTTAAATCCAATGGCCAAGATTGATCCAGAGGTGAATTTTGAGTGAAATGGAATCAGATTGTTCACTCAAATAAGGGAATGTACGTGGGAATACATCCATGTGAGGTTTCATGCAAATTTGCATAAACACCCTATCGCTCCAACCAAATGAGGCTAAGTCAAATGGGGTACAGACGCGAACGGTCGGCGAAAGGAAGGAATGAATAGAGTCGCCAGCTAGGCATTTTTATCCCGAAGGAAAGGTAATGCTGCATAAACCTAAGAAAAGATGGATAAGACGGTTACGAACTAGAGAAACTGAGAAAGGGGGTTGGTTACAACCTGGGAAGGTATTAGCACCCAGATTGTCCGCCGTACTCGACGGGATCCACGCTTAAAAGATTTGTGTTTTAAAGGGGTAGTGTCAGTGCAATCTGTGTATCAAAGCTGGGAAAGAATGAAAGTGTCAGTGTAAAAGAAAAGTGAAGTGTATAAGAGAAGTGTCAGTGTGAGAACAAGAATGAAATGCTCAAGACTATGAGGCTTAAAGAATAATGCTGGAAAGAGGGGGAATATACAGAGACTTTTGTTCGATAACTGTTAAGTTATGCCTACGTATCCTCTCATGCAATGAGGAAGTCAGAACACCGTAGTTCGACTCAAAGAGACTGAAAGGTAAATTGATTTGTGAACTGCTTACTTGTCTATGCTCAAGTGTATGACCTGTCTGGCTCAGGTGCAAACTGTCTTGCATTAGACGGAAGAAGCGAGTTATCGTTTGTGAGTGAATGAGATTAGAAAAGAATCCCGGAGGAGACGATTATTGTTTGTTTTTGAGTTTTCAGTCTTTTATTGCTTTTTGGGATTTGTCATAAGAAAATGAGCTTAAGCCTAAACCAAGGGTTAGTAAACTCATCACATCCTCCCTCTGATTAGGGGTAATGAGAATACCTTAAGTGTGAAGTAAGCACCCCACACTTAATCACCATGATGTAGGATTAAGATCATTAACCTACTTGTATTTATTTAGATGTTTTTGGTGTTTTTGTTTAGTGTTAAGTAATGAGTTTAAGCCATAATCAGGGATTTAATGGACTCATTACACCATCCTAATAGAAGGATAATAGATGAGAACATTTAAGCTGAGGAAGGCTCCTCAACTTAATCCATGATTAGGGATTAACCTCATGAGAAAACAAAGCCTTTATTAAATGGATTTTAGTTAATGGTAAGATTAAGAAGTGAATTTTATGGTTTGTAAGACAACTTGAGGGGGACTTGTCCATTAACACTAGGGTTAGTCCTTCTTAACCAATTAAGGAAGAATTAGAACCCTAATGCAAGGCCCAAGTTACAAGCTTGATGTCTTAGTGATTGTTAAATTGGTTGATTAAAGGATTTAAACACATTAAGGGTTTAATCCTTGATTATGGGAAGAGAAGAGAAGACTCAAAGATGACACAAAGGCAAAACTAAATGGGGGGACTAATCAAACCCTAATTATGATCATGCTTGGTTGTTCCTAGGGTTTATGAAGCTTGCAAAAGATCTTCAGGAGAAAAGCCACCAGGAAAGAAACAAATGAAAAAAGGAGAAGCAGGAAGAAATAAGACAACTTGCTTCACCTAAGAAGACAAGTTGCCTGAAGAAAGAAAGTAAGAGATGAACATGAATGAGCAAGCTCACTCTAATACAAAGATAAAATCCAGCAATGATGCATAAGAGAGATGAGAAGAGACTGTGAGAAGTGAAGGCAAATTCACTTCTCAAAACAACTTACCACCTGAAAAGTTAGCAAAAGAAATGAAATGCAATGAAAATGAGATGAAATGCCATGATGTAAACCAAAGTCAGAAGCATAAACATGATTTCAATGATGATAAGAGATGATGCAAACACATGTCAAGAATTGTGGATGATCATACAAGGATGAGGGTGCAAATGAAGCAGGTTTTGAACCATGAAAGTTCATGAAAGTTTATGAAATGATATCAATGCACAACATGGCAAATGAAAGATGCAATGATCAAACATGATTCTGATATGTCCTAAGATGTCTTATATGTCATGAGGATGCACAAAATATCATGGCAAGTTCATGTATGCAAGCAAATGAGAGGTGAATGCAAATGAAGGCAAGAATTAGGGTTTATACACAATATGCAATGCAAAATTCAAAATCAGAAGCAAATGACATGACAAAAAAATTGAAAATGGGATCAAAGGAACCCTAACCCTACACAAGTTCACTGCCCAAAGGAGGGGACCTAACTCTTAACCTAATGGGTGTTATGATTTTTCTAAGTCAACTAGGGTTTCAAGGCACCTCAAAAGGAAAAAAAAACTCATCAAATTGAAAATGAAAGATAAATTCAAACCAATTTTACCCTAGAAACTACATGATATGAAGGATGCAATGCAAGAAGAACCATCATCAAACTCTTCATGGTTAGGCAGAATGAATTTTTTTAAATTGGGACCAAAATATTGCCTTTAAATAACTTTTATTCCAATGAAAAATGTCAAAATACATCAAGGGCCAAAAAGAAATTTGTTTTGAGAGTTTGATAATGTTTCTAAATGTTTTAAAATGCAATGTGAATTTTTTTGTGATTTTTAAATACCTAAATGCATTTTTAATTAATTAATTTCCATTAACTAATTAAAAATAAACACTTAAATGATTTAAAAATAATTTTTAATGCAAAAAATAAAAATAAAAATATTTTTGGGTTCTGAAAATTAATAAAAAGTTTGACAAAAAATTTCAGAATTTTTTAATGCATTTTGCTATTTTTAAAAATTCGTGGAAATTAAATACAAAACAAATAAAATAAAAATGAAATTAATGAAGAAATGAGAAAGTCAACTGATCTGAGGGCTGTGGTTCAAACCTAGGATGCGGGAATTGACCAGCGCGCGCATCTGAATGGCCAGAATTCAAACTTCCATAATTATGATTAAACCCTAATCATGAACCCTAATTACTCTCAGATGACCGGAACAGTGTTCCGGTCATCTTCTCCGGCCAGCTCCTCACCCAATCTCCCTCAATACGCAACCCCAAGACCCCTAAAGCTCCAGAAATGATACTCTCCTCAACCCCAGCAAGAATCAAACATCAAAACTCATTTATTCAACATCAAAATCATGAATCGAAGCTAAACAGAAAATATGGCAGAAATTTCAGAAGCTCAATACATGCTTAATACTTGACTATTTTCAAAACTAAACACATCAGAATCATCATTGAATCATGGAGAATCAATTAATAACTTAAAAACACGTTTCTGGAAAAATTGTTCTTGATGATACCTGAACTGAAGCTTTTGAAAATGGTGCTTTCTGGCCAGTTCTTTGCTCCAAACAAGCTCCAATGATCCTCCCCAAACGTTTGTGATGCTTAGCTGGAGTTTATATGGCCCCAAAATGGAAATGGCAGAAACTCAGTTCATGAAGTGTGGAAATCGTGTTTTTGATTCTGGGCTTTACAGGGCAAAGTGATGGTTGGGAAATGACCAGTGAAGCATGGTGAGTTGTTCTGTGAAGTTTGTTTTGAGGTTTGAGGCTTGTGTGTTGAGTTTCGAAAGTAAATGCAAAGAGGGGAGTTTTGGTGGTTGCTGACTTGTGGGAGGATTCAGGCTTGCTTCTTGTTATGTTTGGCTTGCATTTGATTAGTATAAACAAAGGTGATTGGTCAGAAAGTTAGTAGTGGCATAGTGTGATTGGTATGGTCCATTTTGCCAAAAGTCAAGGTTAGGTGTCCTTTGAGGTATGGGTCATGGCAGGCCAAGGACAATGGGGTGTCTGCTGCAGCTTGATTCAAGGATGACCATGGAAATGAGATTGAGGCAAACCAACAAGTGGATTGAAGTTTATGGGGGTTTTTGCAATTTTCACTAAGTTTGGCCCTTTCTTGATTTCTTCATGCACAAGTCATGAAACTTGGGAATCCTTTGGCCAATTCTGACTTTTAGGCATTTCATTGTGTTTGTATGATGATTAGAAGCTGGTTTGAAGTCATATTTGGCCTTGGCATGAGGTTTTGCAACTTTCCTCCTTTGGTGTAAAAGTGAAATTTTAGTGATTTTGCCCAACTTTGCAAGGCCATAACTTTTGATCCAAAATGAATTAGAATGAGTTCTTGTACTTTTTGAAAATGGGAGGATCCAATCTAAAACTTTCATGACCAAAGATTTTCCATTTAAAGCATTTTTTAATCAAAAAGAGGAGGTTGAAAAACTTTCCCAAAATGGCAAGTTTACATTATAAGTCACTTTCCCAAAAAGGCAACTTTGCAAATGGCTTGAAATTGTTCAATTTTGTGAACTTCTAACACCTTATATGATCAATTAAAGATCATACACATTCAAAATGATGGAGAAACCCCTTTGGTTGGGTCATTGGGGGCCTCAGATGCCCTGATTTTGCACTGACTTGCTCAAGAAGTCACCTTGTGATCAGATGCCTTCCCCATTGAATTTCTTCATGAAAATTGATATGCATGATCCTCATAACATATAGAGACCATTAGAAACAAGAATGACCAAAAAATTTGGAGTTATGGCCTCTAAAACCAAAACCCTAATTTTAGGTCATCTGTGCAGTTAAACCTGGCTCTTCTTCCATGCCTTTCTCAGTTCTCGTGATTCTTTGACTTTCTTGACCTTGTGAGGATATAATATGATGCTTGAACATACATGGACCCTCTTGAGATGATTGAAGACCTTTGGAGTGGCTCAAATGGCTCAGGGATTGCTCAGATCACAAACCCTAGATGCAGATGACTTAGAAACAATGCAGTGAAGCAAAAATGCAATATGAGATGGCATGATTGATCTTATACAAATGAAAAGATCACAAGCCATGGTGAAATGAGTGAGGGCAAATTTAGGGTGTTTATAGCTGCCCCTATTCAAACATGATTTAGCTGTGCAGGATATGAGCAACGGCTTAACAGACAAACAGGATAACTTGTGGTTGAATACCAAAGACAGTCCAAAATTTGCACTCACTGAATGAAGAAGAAAAGGGATATAGATTGCAAAAGGGAGTAAAGTATGACTATAAAGTGCGGGCGACGGAGGACGGCCGTCGGGTAGAGGACGACTGCTGGGAAAAAGCAATGACGGGGACGACCGACATGCTGGGGAAATAATGCGATCATGATGGGGACGAACATCAAATAAAGTCATAAGACCCTCTGGGGATTGCAGGTAGATGATGGGGGACGACCATCGGGTTGAAGAGAATAAATGATGAGGAACGGTCATCAAAGGTGAATGACGATCACCTAGCAGGGGATGACTGCTCTGTTGGGGTTAAGATGAGGGACGGTCATCTAAGGTGAAGGACGATCACCTGGCAAGGTACGATTGCCGACAACATCACGACATAGGACGAATGTCGGATGAAAAAGGTCGACGATGGGGACGGCCATCGGATAAGCATGATGAAGGACGATCATCAGGAGGTGAAGGACGATCACCTAGCAGGGTACGACTGCTCTCAGGGTTTATCATGACATAGGACGAATGTCAGATAACAGAATCAACGATGGGGACGGCCATCGGATAAAATGATGAAGGACGATCATCAAAAGGTGAAGGACAATCACCTAGCAGGGGACGGCTGCTAAAAAAAATATCACGACATAGGACGAATGTCGGATAGGAAGGGGTTCTAGAGAATAGAGACTTCGCTGGGAATGATGAAGGACGATCATAAAAAAGGTGAAGGAAGATCACCTGGCAGGGTACGGCTGCCGAAAGGTATCATGACATAGGACGAATGTCAGATAGAAGAAAATAAATTCTGCTGGGGAATGGTAAACACGGACCAGTGTCTGCATTCAAGAGATGAAAGGTATAAGTGTTTGACACTGTGTATAGATTAAAGATGCGGACGAGCATCCTTAAGACTATGATACGGACGAGTATCGATAGAAACAAACACTGACGCATGTTCAGAGATGATGATACGGACGAGTACCAACTAGTTAACAAAGAACACGGACGAGTGTCGAATCTGAGGGGATTTAAGTGGCGTATACAAGATACGGACGAGTATCTGTACGAGTAAAAAGTGATGAGTGAGACATAGACGAGTGTCCAACTTGTTGGGGAGAGCATGACACGGACGGGTGTCGGAAGAAGTGTACTATAAACAAGTATTTGGTTTACAAAGTGTTTAGGCAACTATGCTGGGGAAGGTGACACAGACGGGTGTCGGAAAAGTGCGCGGATATATGTAAACATGTGTTTGTGAGTGCAAAGGGGATGCTTTAACTTTCTGCTGGGGATATGACACAGACGAGTGTCAAGAAGCATCTGTAATGTGTAAGCGTCTGTTCGTAGAGAACGCTCGAGCAACTTTACTGGGGAATGATGACACGGACGAGTTCCAAAAGGAGCATGTATCTGCATTTGAGAGGGTAAAGGAAATGCTTTAATATTCTGTCGGGGAGTTTGAGAGGTGTTTTGTATTTTGTTGATGGAATATTTGTTTTTACAAGTGTTCGGTTCGACACATGGCTTATAATTATGCAATATGTTTGATTTTTGCCGTAATGCTCCGTATTGGACGGAATGCTATGCTTTGTGGAAAATATGATGCGAATGCTATGATTATGCAAAGATACCGATCCGGGATTCGGATCCCGTTGCTGTGGAGATTTTTGGCTGATCTGCTTGCAGTGGTTATCCCAGCTAGGGATGAGATCATTGGTAGATCTGACATATCTGACTCTGCATGGGGAAATAGATCACCGATAGACCTATCTCGGTAATGAGGGACTCAGCTGGGGTTTGCGGGAACTTTCGTCACTCTGTTGTGAGATCTTCAGGCGCTGCTCTTCTGGATAGAGGTTGAAACTCTGCGGGGAGATGGTTCCCTGTCTTTGCACTTGGCTGAGGAGGAATGATGACTGGCAACTCGGCTGGGGAGAAAGCACCTCCGGTGCTAATTGGAAGATGGACTGAGTAGATAATGATTTGACAGCTTGCTGGGGAGTTGTTTTTCGTGCCCCATGTTGCGCTTTGAACACCTGCAATCCGGTATGACAAAGAAACGTACAAGTATCCCGAGGTATCCCTTACTGAATTCCATCATAGGAGTTTTGACACTCCCGAGGGTAAGTATATTTCCTGCAAGCATGTAGTTTAAGAAAGACGCATCTGTATTTATGCAATCAATATATTAATAACATCGGACATTTTGCAAATAAAAGAGTACGAGACAGTGTGTAACCGAAGATCTGATTTTATTAATTTGTGTGCCCTGAATTGGCAAGATACAGTCATCGAAACAAATCCCCTAAAATGAGGAGATTGTTACAAATTGAGAAACAAAAAGATGTTGGCAATGTTGACGACGCTTCAGTGAGCTTCCCTTTGCTATGACTCGTATGACATTGACATTCTTCTCATCTTGCTTTCAGAGGGAGGCTGATTCTGACCGCAACTTGAACCTTTCGAAGCATACCATGTTGTAAGTGATACAGATGAATTCAGAATGCAGTTGTTCGCTTATTCCCTTATTTTTCGTGGATTGCCCTTTCAGGTTTTCAATCCACCGGGATACCCATTTTTGCCTGAGTTGTCCAATGCGGCTTTTCAACTCAGCGGGTGTACATTTTTTATTTATTTTCCCTTATTTTTGCCCGAGTCTTTTATTCTGTTTTTGACTCGCCGGATGCCCTATTTTTGCCTGGACTTACATTCTGTTTTTGTGTCCAGCGGGTCCTTTTATGCGAAGTATTTTTTAACTGCATCTGAATTCACAGGGGACAGGAAGTCTTCACCATCCATAGTACTGAGCATCAGTGCTCCACCGGAGAAAACTTTCTTTACTATGAACGGACCATCATAATTAGGAGTCCACTTGCCCCTGTGGTCTGTATGAGGAGGAAGGAGTCTTTTCAGCACAAGATCTCCTACTTGGTACTCTCGAAGCCTGACTTTCTGATCGAAGGCTTTCTTCATCCATTTCTGATACAGCTGTCCATGACAAATTGCAGCTAATCTTTTTTCTTCAATCAGATTCAGTTGTTCGTATCGGGATCGGACCCATTCTGCTTCGTTTAATTTGACATCCATCAACACTCGTAATGACGGTAATTCAATTTCAACAGGTAGGACTGCCTCCATACCATACACAAGCTGATACGGCGTTGCCCCAGTGGATGTTCTGATTGAGTACGGTACCCATGCATGGCGAATGGTAGCATTTCATGCCAGTCTTTATAGGTAACTACCATCTTCTGCACAATCTTCTTGATATTCTTATTAGCCGCTTCTACAGCGCCATTCATCTTTGGCCTGTAAGGAGAAGAATTATGGTGTTGGATCTTGAAGTCCCGACATAGTTCTGCCATCATTTTATTGTTTAAGTTGGAACCATTATCAGTAATGATTCTCTTGGGCACTCCATACCGACAAATGATATCTCTCTTCAGACATCGGGCTACTACCTGCCTTGTAACATTTGCATAAGAAGCTGCCTCGACCCACTTGGTAAAATAGTCAATGGCAACCAGGATGAATCTGTGGCCATTTGAAGCAGTCGGTTCAATCTTGCCAATCATATCAATGCCCCACATGGCAAAGGGCCAAGGTGAAGACATTACATTTAGAGGATTTGGAGGCATATGCACTTTATCTGCATAAATCTGGCATTTATGGCATTTTCTGGCATAGGCACAACAGTCGGCATCCATGGTGATCCAGTAATAGCCTGATCTTAACAGCTTTTTAGCCATAGCATGCCCTCCTGCATGGGTACCAAAGGATCCTTCGTGCATCTCGTGCATCAACAAGTCTACTTCTGCCCTAACAACGCATCTGAGGAGTACCATATCAAAGTTTCTCTTGTACAGGGAGCCATCAGCATTCAGGAAGAAACTACCAGTAAGCCTTCTTAATGTCTTCTTATCATTGGAGGATGCCCCAGGTGGGTATGTTTGATCCTCCAAGAAGCATTTGATATCATGGAACCAAGGCTTATCATCTTTGACAACATCTGCTGAGAACACGTATGTTGGTCTGTCAAGTCTGGACACTGAAATCCGAGGCACAAAGTTGGCAGCTTTAACTTTGATCATGGATGAAATGGTAGCCAGAGCATCTGCAAACTGATTTTCGTCTCGAGGGATATACTCAAGCTTGACCGTTGTGAAGAAAGTCAATAACCTCCTTGTATAATCCAGGTAAGGTATCAGATGATCTTGGTGGGTGTACCACTTGCCGTTGGTTTGATTAATTACCAGAGCCGAATCTCCGAACACAGTCAAAGTCTTGATCCTGAGGTCAATGGTTTCCTCAAGACCCATAATACAAGCTTCGTATTCGGCTTCGTTGTTAGTGCAGTTGAAGGTGAGTTTTGCCGAGAAAGGCATGTGAACTCCCTTAGGTGTAATGAGTACTGCACCAACACCACGACCATTCATATTAACAGCCCCGTCAAACATCATAGTCCATTCTTCCTCTGGGTCAGGCCCTTCAGTGTGAACAGGCTCTTCATGATCTTTTGCTTTTATGGACATGATGTCTTCATCAGGGAAGTCAAATCTCATAGGATGGTAATCATCAATGGGTTGCTCAGCAAGATAATCAGACAATACACTGCCCTTGATGGCTTTTTGGGACGTGTACTAAATGTCATATTCCGTGAGGATCATTTGCCATCTTGCAACCCGTCCGGTAAGTGTTGGCTTCTCAAAAATGTACTTAACTGGATCCATCTTTGAGATCAATAAAGTAGTGTGGGTCAACATATACTGTCTTAGTCGGCGAGCAGGCCATGCTAAAGCACATCAAGTTTTCTCGAGCAGTGAATAACGTTGTTCACAGTCGGTAAACTTTTTGCTTAGGTAGTATATTGCATACTCTTTTCGACCAGACTCGTCATGCTGGCCCAACACACACCCCATTGACTCTTCTAATACTGTCAAGTACATGATTAGAGGTCTTCCTTCAACTGGAGGCATAAGGATTGAAGGCTCTTGTAAGTATTCCTTGATTTTGTCAAAAGCCCTCTGGCAGTCTTCATTCCACCTGACCGTTTGTTCTTTTCTTAACAGCTTGAACAAGGGCTCACAGGTTGCTGTAAGGTGAGATATGAACCTTGAAATGTAGTTCAATCTACCTAGAAACCCCCGAACTTCTTTCTCCGACTTTGGTGCAGGCATTTCTTGAATGGCTTTGACTTTGTCAGGGTCAACTTCAATTCCCTTATCGCTTACAATGAACCCCAACAACTTACCGGATCGCACCCCAAATGTGCATTTGTTGGGGTTTAACTTCAACTGGTACTTCCTCAGACGCTTGAATAACTTCAACAGATTCACCAGGTGGTCTTCTTCTGTGAGGCACTTGGCAATCATGTCATCCACATAACATTCAATTTCTTTGTGGATCATGTCATGGAATAATGTTACCATAGCCCGTTGATAAGTGGCACCCGCATTCTTCAGTCCGAATGGCATCACCTTATAACAGAATGTGCCCCAGGGTGTGATGAAAGTTGTCTTCTCCATGTCTTCAAGTGACATTTTGATCTGATTATATCCTGAAAATCCGTCCATGAAGGAGAATACCGAGAACTGAGCCGTATTATCCACCAATACATCAATGTGAGGTAAAGGGAAGTCGTCTTTCGGGCTGGCTCTGTTCAGATCCCGGTAATCCACACACATCCTCACCTTGCCATCTTTCTTAGGCACAGGTACAATATTAGAAACCCACGGCGGATAGCTGGTCACAGCAAGGAACCCGGTGTCCCACTGTTTTTGTACCTCTTCTTTAATCTTCATTGCCATATCTGGGCGAGTACGGCGTAACTTTTGTTTTACCGGAGGGCAGTCTTCCATCAGAGGCAGCTTGTGCATGCAATATCGGTGTCCAACCCTGGCATATCCTGATAAGACCAAGCAAAAACATCCACGTACTCCCGAAGCATGTCAATCAGTTGTTCTTTCACTGAATCTTGCAGACAGGCCCCGATCTTAACCTCTTTCACGTCTTCTTCCGTACCAAGATTGACCGTTTCGATCTCCTCCTGATGAGGAGTGATAACCTTCTACTCTTGCCTTAACAACCTAGCTAGCTCTTCAGGTAGCTCATAATCTTCTTCAATCCCTTCATCAGCTTGATTGATTGGATTGTCAAAGTCATACGAAGTCATAGCAGTGTTGTTGTCGGTGCAATCTGGAGGGCACTTTCTGCAAGGGTTTAGATTGATTTATTTTAGTGATCAGTTTTATCTTATTTAGAAAAAGTGAAAATGAAGTTATTTTATTCTGAAAAACATTGCCATTTTATTTTTTGTACAAAAAGGAAAATGAAAAAACAGTGAGCGGAAAAGAAAAGACTTATTTGCAAAAGATGTCCTGATATTCATTAATTGATATTTGCACAAAATACAAGATGGCCCGATTACAAAATGAGTCTTGACATCTTGGGCAAGATGCAAGACTTGATGCATGCTTTAAAATACAGGAAATAATAATTACTCTGCAGGAGTAACCCTTATAATTTCCTGGGAAGACCAGTTAAGGACTTGGCTCCCCGGGATCCTTGGACGTATCCAGCCCTCCAAGTTGCAGTCGCTTTCCTCCTCGTCTTCCAAATTGTTCACAGGATCCGGGGTGAGCATTCCCCCGCTGACAAACTTGGGCTCCTTGGCAGCCTCTGATTGATCTTGTTGAGTTGGTCTGTAACCTAACCCAAATCGGTCTTCTTTCTTTTCCACAAGCAACAACTTGCCCCAGCCTTGGGAGGTACCTTCCTCAACAACCATCCGGGCTTGCTGATATGACGTGATGGAAGTTCCTAGTACATCAGATGCTTCATTAATGTTGAGGGCCTCAAACCCTTGGCTCATGGTTTTATGGATTTCTCCATCCATTTCTATGTACTTATACGTAGCCAGCTGGCTAACAAAAATGTCCTCCTCCCCAAAGATGGTGATGATCTGGCCTTCCCACTCGAATTTTAACTTCTAGTGAAGGGTGGACGTAACAGCGCCAGCGGCGTGGATCCAGGGTCTACCCAACAGACAGCTGTAGGCCGGCTGAATGTCCATCACAAAGAAGGTAGTTTTGAAGGTTTGCGGGCCAATCATCACAGGCAGATCAATCTCTCCAAGCACTGATCTTTTAGAGCCATCAAATTCTCTCACCACCAAGTTACTCGGACGCAGTGCCAAGCCATCATACTCCAGCTTCACTAAGGCTTTCTTTGGTAGAACGTTGAGTGATGACCCAGTGTCTACCAGTACATGAGACAGAACAGCACCCTTGCATTCCAAGGTGATATGCAAAGTCTTATTATGGTTGCGTCCCTCTGTTGTTAAGTTAACATTGGTAAAGCCCAGTCCATGACTGGTGTTGACATTTGCCACCACAGTTTCTAGCTGATTAACAGTAATCTCCTCTGGCACGTATGCTGCGTGCAAGACCTTTAACAATGCGTTCCTGTGAGCTTCAGAACACATCAATAATGATAGTATGGAGATTTTTGAGGGAGTTTGGTGAAGCTGATCCACCACCTTGTAATCACTTCTTTTTATGATTCTCATGAACTCGTCCACATCTTGTTCAAAAGATGTCTTCTGAGTTTCTTTGACAGTCGGCTCTTCAGATGCCACACTCTTTCCCTTTGCTTTGGCAGCAACTTCTTCTTCAACATTAGGCCTTTGTGTTTGTGAGGCAAAAAGGCGTCCGCTTCTGGTGAAGCCTCCGCCTCCCCCAACATTATCAACTTGTGGAGAAGAGGTTGATGAATCCAGAGTGATTTTCTCCCCGTTGCGATAGAGATTAGAGCCATAATACCAAGGTACGACATTACTGCTTTCATAAGGAATAGGTCCAGGCACCGTAATGGTGACCAGACTGATTTCTGCAGAGGAAGGTACTGTGATGGTGTGCGGATCATAGTAAATTGTGACTGGTGATCTGGCAGGAGGTGCCACTGTTTGTTGTTGGAAATTGCTGTTGGGAGGGACATTTGATGGGTCATAGTAGATTGTAACTGTTGAGACATCTTCATTAATTTTTGCTGGCGTTGTAGAAGATCCTACTGATAAAATGGATGCTGATGTTGTAGAAGAAATGGCTGTTGAAATCTGACTTGTTGAAGTGATGGACGGAGTAATTGCTGATGATATTGATGAATCGGCAGGAATGATTGTTGCTGCTGTTGTAGAAGAATCGGGAATTGTTGTTAAGGGAATTGATGGATTTGCAGGCGCCATCGTTGAGATCTGAAGGACTCCATCCTTAATAAGACCATCTATGCCGCTTCTCAAATTTTCACACCCGTTGACTGCAATGTTGCAATACCCACAACCGAGCTCACACCCGGGGAACACTTGGCACTCTAGAAGCTGAGCTTTAATTTCGACCAAAGGTGTTCGAATTTGTGCAACACTGGTGATCAAGGTAGATGGTTTGTCTTCCTCAATGGCATTAATCCTAGGCCCGCCATGATTAGGCATAGGATTTCTGTTGACATTCGGAGGAGGTGCAAAGTTGAGGGCTTTAGAATCCACTAGATCTTGGACTTTCATTTGTAAGGCCCTGCATTTTTCCGTATTGTGGCCAGGTGAATTGGAGTGGAAAGCACATCTGGTGTTGGCATCATAATTCTTTGGGAGATTGAGAGGATCTGGTGGCGCCAACGTCCTTAACTCAACCAAGTTAAGCTTCAGGAGTTGTGGCAATAAGGCAGCATAAGGCATATGGATAACGTCTATCACCCTGTTTGCCTGTGATGGTCTTTGTTGGAAGGATCAATGTTGTTGATTGCTATTGCTGTTGTTGTAGGTTCTCTGTTGCAGATACTGAACTTGTTGTTGATAATGTGGTTGTTGTTGTTGTTGATATGCTGATTGCTGAGGAATCGGAGCTGGAATGGTGACAGCTGCTACTGATCTGTGAACATACTGAGGTCTGCCCCTGCTGGCATGAATGGCATTTGTCTCACCGGTCCTTCGGGGTCCCACGAAAGGCTTCCTGGGATTACTGGATGAACTTGCACCATTATCAGAAATTTTTCCCATTTTTAATAGACTTTCAATCCTTTCACCGACTATAACCACATCTGCAAAGCTGGTAGAGGAGAAGGCAGCCAATCTATCAATATAGGTTCCTTGCAGAGTATTCATGAACATGTCAGCCATCTCCCTTTCTGACATGGGTGGTTGGACAGCAGCAGCAAGCTGTCTCCACCTTTGGGCATATTCTCTGAAGCTTTCTCTGGAAGACTGAGACATTCCCATTAGGAGGGTCCTGTTAGGAGCCATGTCTAGATTATATTGATATTGCCTGATGAAGGCTTCAGCTAAGTCCTTCCAGCATCTAATGGTAGCTCTGGTCAAGTGTGAATACCACTCCCTTGAAGCCCCAGTCAGACTGTCTTCAAAGTAGAACATCCACAGCTTCTCATCCATAGTATAAGCTTTAAGTCTTCCCAGGAAAGACTGCAGGTGAGTCCGTGGACAAGAGGTTCCATTGTATTTCTCAAAGCACGAGGGTTTGAATTTGTGGGGAATTCTCACCCCATCCACTAGCCCCATATCCATTACATCGAAGCCCAAGGAGTTCTGAGACTCCAAAGATCTCAACTTCTAAGAAATTTCATCTAACCTCCTATCATAGACTTCGTCTCCAGCTCCCATAACAGTAAACTGTTCTTCTTGGGGATCCTCTTGCAAGATTCTCCCCCCAACAGCATTTCCTTGCACATTTCCCAGGATGTTGACTTTCGGATCTAGATGAGGTCCAAATACTGGTGGATTAACATGAGGTTGGCCCCGCTCATTATTGCTAGTTCCTCCAGTTCCAGGATGAGGTTCCTCGGGAGTTTGTCTTTCCACCAATGCCCTTAACCTTTCTTGACTATGGGCCAAGCCGGTCATCACAGCCATGAATTGAGTCATTTGGTTTCTCATCTCCACTCTTTCATTAGCCATCTGAGTTCTGACCTCAGTTAGGTCCTTCTGTACTTGCTCCATTTGGATACCAGGAAGGTTGTTGCGAGTAGGGTACCGGTGCGTACGGTTGACAGGGAACACCCGGTGACGAGCAATATTTCCTGAGATCACAACAGAGTTAGAAACAAATAATAACAAAACCTACAAAACAAAACAAGGTTAGTATGCAATGCAGTATGCTTATTTGTTTTCCAAGGTATCCGACTTGGTTCTTGGTTTTGACCTTTCCAGACCTCGAGGAAGATGCTTTGATGTTGCTTGAGAAAAGAAACCCAATGAAAGCAAACTAATATATTACAAATGATGAACAATACATAGTTTGTTTTACAACACATGCCCCTGGAGGGTCAAAATACAACAAAAAGAAAAGTACATCAAATGGAAATGAACAACAAGCAAAGAAGTCAAACATCCAATCCAAACTCATCCTCCTTAACCTCCTTCAGAAGTGCCTCAGTCACTGGACCAGCTGGATGCTCTGTAATGGTCCTAATGAGGAGGTTCCTGGTGGCAATGGCAGTGGTCAGCTTCTTGTGCCTGTCCTGGTCCTTTGATCTCTTCAGTCCAGCTCTTAGCTTTAACTCTGAATTTTCCTTTTGGGCTGCCAACAAAGCTTCCTGCTGCTTCTTTTCATTGGCCTCTAACTGTTCAATCTTGGCTTGAGTTCTCTTATCTTCTTGTGTCCGGGCTTCAGTGATCCTGACCCACCTAGCCTGACTTTCTTGTAGATAGAGCTCAGTCCTGGCTTTCTGAATCTTGGCTTCTTTACAAGCATTCTTCAATATTTGCTCCCCAGCTCTTGCTTTCCTGATATAGTCCTCTGTTTTCTCAATCTTGGCCAGATGCTCCACCCTAAGCTTCTCCAACCTTTCAATGTCCAGACGACCATCACTCCTTTCCTAAAGGGTCTTCTTCAGAGCTTGAGACAGATTCTCATTCCTTTCCTTCAGCTTCTCAAATTCTTCCAGGCTGACAGTTGCTGCTGGCTGTGTTGTAGATGGTCCAGGTATATCCTCAATGGTGAAAGGCATTCTAGTAATTTGAGCTCTAGTACGGGACCAGTCATAGTATTGAGCTGAAGCAACATTATTAAACCTTCCAAGAATAGCCATCCCTTTTGTCTGGATGTTGTCCCAAGCCCAGGATGCTTGTTTGACAACAGCTGAATTAGGTTTTACTTCACAATACAGGGTCTCATCTAAATCTTGCACTCTAGGAGGGTGAACCAAAGCATAGCCCAGTTGTCTCTTAAACAGCAAAGGATTGTAGTTGATGCAACCCTTTACTCCTATCAGAGGTACATTTGGGTATTGCCTACAGCTGGTGATAATGTCTTTGCCTTTGGTGCTCTGGGTGCACCATCTGATATCATCTGAAGTCAAAGTAATGAGCCTTTTGGCCCAATTCTTCTGTTGGTGGGGATTCAGGAAGGCATCTGACTTAGGTAGGTGTTTAAGCAGCCAGGTGTGAAACAAAGGAGCACAACATCTCACCAACTTCCCCCTTTGTTTCTCATTCCTCTGATGGATGGAGTAATAAAAATCTCCCAGCAATGTGGGTACTGGGTTCCTCAGAAGGAAAAGATGCATGGCATTCTTGCTGACAAATTTGGGCTCATCTGCAAACAGTATAACCCCATATATGCTGAGGGCTAACAGTGCACAGAATGCCTTCCACTCTCCCAAGGAGGCCTTCAGGATGGCCTGAGAAATCAAGAAATCCAAGTGCAAACCAGGGATCCCAGCTTTTGTTGTCATGCTTTGCTCAATCAAGGCAGGTTCCAAGTACAGTGCTTTTGCTACTTTTCCATTACTGGGAGCTAGCATCTCTGGGTTGAAGGGGATTCCACCCCTGACAGGTACTCCAATCAATGATGAAAACTCCTCCAGCAGAGGTCCTAGCTGAAAGTCTGGAAATGTGAAGCATCTCAAAGGAGGGTCATAAAACTGTAGGCAGGTGTGGATCATGCTCCTCTGAGAAGGGTCAAGGTCCATAACCATATCCAGGATGCCTCCATGATGTTCTCTAAACAGTGGGATGTGGTCAGGTGTGATAAGTGACTGGACCTTCCTGATACCAGTCAACACAGGCTCAAAGAAATGGTAGGATATATTGCTCTTCCTGGGAGTAGCCATGAATGCTGCTGAAGATGATGAAGATAGATACTGATGAAGATCACAGACTGATACTGGAGATAAGCCACTGACAGGTTGATGCTGGTGATGATGAAGATAGCTGAAGCAGATAACTGATGAAGCAGAGGTCTATGCAGAAGAAGGGGTCAAAACCAAGCCAGATATAATGTGGATACCTTGAAAAACAAATAAACAAATGTTAAATGATGCAAATGATGAGTATGCAAATGATATGCAAGGTTTGTGATCGAGCTGGATCTGATTATCTGTCTTGATATAAAGCCCATGTATGTTCAAGAAGTCCAGATGGAGGTTCAGAAATCCAGTAACCAAGGTGGGGGACTCAAATAAAGAGTCACATGTCCAGGGTTAAATCACAAGAACTGTCCAAAATGAGGTACTCTTAAACAAAACAAGTAACAGGGTGTGCTGTGGCTCAGGGTTCCTGCAAACCTGTAAACAACCCAACCCCCTCACAGGTAATGTTCTAAAACAAGGATCCTCAGACTTGGATCAGTTATGAGAAGTGTAAACACTTCTAACCCGGAGGTACAGTGTTTACAATAACCAGAAAAGATCCTCCTCTAATTCACCTCAGTTTCTGAAGGTCATAATAAAGGTCATCCAGACTTGGCAGGCTTCCCAGATAGCCTTAGCACTACAGGAAATCTGTAGCACAGAGTTCTCAAGAAGAAACCCATATCTGAACCGTGTTTCATATTCCCGCACCAGACCGAAATGGAATGGGAAAGAACATGAACCACTCTAGCCTAGGTGTCACTCAGGTCCCAGGTATAGGACCTTAAACTCTCAATGGAAACCCCACCCACAAAAACAGAAACCAGATCCAGCAATGATAGTATGACAATATGAAAAATGTAACACTGTAAAGAAAGCAATAAATAAAGTTGTACATAAAGCAATAAATAAAGCAAAATAACTAAACACACATAGCACATAACACCCCAGTAAACATAGATCAAGCAAGCGCTAGGAGGAACCCACAAAAAGAACCAGAAGCCCTGGTTACAGTATAAGGGTCCCCAGCAGAGTCGCCAAGCTGTCGCTCTCACCAAATGAGGCTAAGTCAAATGGGGTACAGACGCGAACGGTTGGCGAAAGGAAGGAATGAATAGAGTCGCCAGCTAGGCATTTTTATCCCGAAGGAAAGGTAATGCTGCATAAACCTAAGAAAAGATGGATAAGACGGTTGCGAACTAGAGAAACTGAGAAAGGGGGTTGGTTACAACCTGGGAAGGTATTAGCACCCAGATTGTCCGCCGTACTCGACGGGATCCACGCTTAAAAGATTTGTGTTTTAAAGGGGTAGTGTCAGTGCAATCTGTGTATCAAAGCTGGGAAAGAATGAAAGTATCAGTGTAAAAGAAAAGTGAAGTGTATAAGAGAAGTGCCAGTGTGAGAACAAGAATGAAATGCTCAAGACTATGAGGCTTAAAGAATAATGCTGAAAAGAGGGGGAATATACAGAGACTTTTGTTCGATAACTGTTAAGTTATGCCTACGTATCCTCTCGTGCAATGAGGAAGTCAGAACACCGTAGTTCAACTCAAAGAGACTGAAAGGTAAATTGATTTGTGAACTGCTTACTTGTCTATGCTCAAGTGTATGACCTGTCTGGCTCAGGTGCAAACTGTCTTGCATTAGACGGAAGAAGCGAGTACTCGTTTGTGAGTGAATGAGATTAGAAAAGAATCCCGGAGGAGACGATTATTGTTTTTTTCTTAGTTTTCAGTCTTTTATTGCTTTTTAAGATTTGTCATAAGAAAATGAGCTTAAGCCTAAACCAAGGGTTAGTAAACTCATCACATCCTCCCTCTGATTAGGGGTAATGAGAATACCTTAAGTGTGTAGTAAGCACCCCACACTTAATCACCATGATGTAGGATTAAGATCATTAACCTACTTGTATTTATTAAGATGTTTTTGGTGTTTTTGTTTAGTGTTAAGTAATGAGTTTAAGCCATAATCAGGGATTTAATGGACTCATTACACCATCCTAATAGAAGGATAATAGATGAGAACATTTAAGCTGAGGAAGGCTCCTCAACTTAATCCATGATTAGGGATTAACCTCATGACAAAACAAAGCCTTTATTAAATGGATTTTAGTTAATGGTAAGATTAAGAAGTGAATTTTATGGTTTGTAAGACAACTTGAGGGGGACTTGTCCATTAACACTAGGGTTAGTCCTTCTTAACCAATTAAGGAAGAATTAGAACCCTAATGCAAGGCCCAAGTTACAAGCCTGATGTCTTAGTGATTGTTAAATTGGTTGATTAAAGGATTTAAACACATTAAGGGTTTAATCCTTGATTATGGGAAGAGAAGAGAAGACTCAAAGATGACACAAAGGCAAAACTAAATGGGGGACTAATCAAACCCTAATTATGATCATGCTTGGTTGTTCCTAGGGTTTATGAAGCTTGCAAAAGATCTTCAGGAGAAAAGCCACCAGGAAAGAAACAGATGAAAAGAGGAGAAGCAGGAAGAAATAAGACAACTTGCTTCACCTAAGAAGACAAGTTGCCTGAAGAAAGAAAGTAAGAGATGAACATGAATGAGCAAGCTCACTCTAATACAAAGATAAAATGCAGCAATGATGCATAAGAGAGATGAGAAGAGATTGTGAGAAGTGAAGGCAAATTCACTTCTCAAAACAACTTACCACCTGAAAAGTTAGCAAAAGAAATGAAATGCAATGAAAATGAGATGAAATGCCATGATGTAAACCAAAGTAAGAAGCATAAACATGATTTCAATGATGCTAAGAGATGATGCAAACACATGTCAAGAGCTGTGGATGATCATACAAGGATGAGGGTGCAAATGAAGCAGGTTTTGAACCATGAAAGTTCATGAATGTTTATGAAATGATATGAATGCACAACATGGAAAATGAAAGATGCAATGATCAAACATGATTCTGATATGTCCTAAGATGTCTTATATGTCATGAGGATGCACAAAATATCATGGCAAGTTCATGTATGCAAGCAAATGAGAGGTGAATGCAAATGAAGGCAAGAATTAGGGTTTATACACAATATGCAATGCAAAATTCAAAATCAGAAGCAAATGACATGACAAAAAAATTGAAAATGGGATCAAAGCAACCCTAACCCTACACAAGTTCACTGCCCAAAGGAGGGGACCTAACTCTTAACCTAATGGGTGTTATGATTTTTCTAAGTCAACTAGGGTTTCAAGGCACCTCAAAAGGAAAAAAACTCATCAAATTGAAAATGAAAGATAAATTCAAACCAATTTTACCCTAGAAACTACATGATATGAAAGATGCAATGGAAGAAGAACCATCATCAAACTCTTCATGGTTAGGCAGAATAAATTTGTTTAAGTTAGGACCAAAATATTGCCTTTAAATAACTTTTATTCCAATGAAAAATGTCAAAATACATCAAGGACCAAAAAGAAATTTGTTTTGAGAGTTTGATAATGTTTCTAAATGTTTTAAAATGCAATGTGAATTTTTTTGTGATTTTTAAATACCTAAATGCATTTTTAATTAATTAATTTCCATTAACTAATTAAAAATAAACACTTAAATGATTTAAAAATAATTTTTAATGCAAAAAATAAAAATAAAAATATTTTTGGGTTCTGAAAATTAATAAAAAGTTTGACAAAAAATTTCAGAATTTTTTAATGTATTTTGCTATTTTTAAAAATTCGTGGAAATTAAATACAAAACAAATAAAATAAAAATGAAATTAATGAAGAAATGAGAAAGTCAACTGATCTGAGGGTTGTGGTTCAAACCTAAGACGCGGGAATTGACCAGCGCGCGCATCTGAATGGCCAGAATTCAAACTTCCCTAATTATGATTAAACCCTAATCATGAACCCTAATTACTCTCAGATGACCGGAACAGTGTTCCGGTCATCTTCTTCGGCCAGCTCCTCACCCAATCTCCCTCAATACGCAACCCCGAGACCCCTAAAGCTCCAGAAATGATCCTCTCCTCAACCCCAGCAAGAATCAAACATCAAAACTCATTTATTCAACATCAAAATCATGAATCGAAGCAAAACGGAAAATATGGAAGAAATTTCAGAAGCTCAATACATGCTTAATACTTGACTATTTTCAAAACTAAACACATCAGAATCATCAGTGAATCATGGAGAATCAATTAATAACTTAAAAACATGTTTCTGGCCAGTTCTTTCGAAAATGGTGCTTTCTGGCCAGTTCTTTGCTCCAAACAAGCTCCAATGATCCTCCCCAAACATTTGTGATGCTTAGCTGGAGTTTATATGGCCCCAAAATGGAAATGGCAGAAACTCAGTTCATGAAGTGTGGAAATCGAGTTTTTGATTCTGGGCTTTACAGGGCAAAGTGATGGTTGGGAAATGATCAGTGAAGCATGGTGAGTTGTTCTGTGAAGTTTGTTTTGAGGTTTGAGGCTTGTGTGTTGAGTTTCGAAAGTAAATGCAAAGAGGGGAGTTTTGGTGGTTGCTGACTTGTGGGAGGATTCAGGCTTGCTTCTTGTTATGTTTGGCTTGCATTTGATTAGTATAAACAAAGGTGATTGGTCAGAAAGTTAGTAGTGGCATAGTGTGATTGGTATGGTCCATTTTGCCAAAAGTCAAGGTTAGGTGTCCTTTGAGGTATGGGTCATGGCAGGCCAAGGACAATGGGGTGTCTGCTGCAGCTTGATTCAAGGATGGCCATGGAAATGAGATTGAGGCAAACTTTGCAAATGGCTTGAAATTATTCAATTTTGTGAACTTATAACACCTTCTATGATCAAGTAAAGATCATACACATTCAAAATGATGGAGAAACCCCTTTGGTTGGGTCATTGGGGGCCTCAGATGCCCTGATTTTGCACTGACTTGCTCAAGAAGTCACCTTGTGATCAGATGCCTTCCCCATTGAATTTCTTCATGAAAATTGATATGCATTATCCTCATAACATATAGAGACCATTAGAAACAAGAATGACCAAAAAATTTGGAGTTATGGCCTCTAAAACCAAAACCCTAATTTTAGGTCATCTGTGCAGTTAAACCTGGCTCTGCTTCCATGCCTTTCTCAGCTCTTGTGATTCTTTGACTTTCTTGACCTTGTGAGGATATAATATGATGCTTGATTATACATGGACCCTCTTGAGATGATTGAAGACCTTTGGAGTGGCTCAAATGGCTCAGGGATTGCTCAGATCACAAACCCTAGATGCAGATGACTTAGAAACAATGCAGTGAAGCAAAAATGCAATATGAGATGACATGATTGATCTTATGTAAATGAAAAGATCACAAGCCATGGTGAAATGAGTGAGGGCAAATTTGGGGTGTTTACACACCCCTATCACACTTTCCTTGCCACAATAGCTTCACAAACCCTAATCAGTGTAGTATGCACATGATATAAAAGCCAAGCATGCTCTGAATGCAGCCTAACACTCTCCCATTTCTCAGATTTAGAATTTCATGCACAACAGAAAAAGACTTCGAATCTCTCTATCCTAGTCTTATTTCTTTGATCTATTTTCATATTCTTTATCTTCAAGCTTCAAAGAACTCATTTCCACCATTGATTTAAGCTGAGGGTGAGGATTCAAGGAGTTGCAGTTCATAGCCTAAGCCTTCGAATACTTCATTACAACCTCTTTCAAGCTCCCTCTTGCATTTATTTTGCAAGAGGAGGTTAAAGTGAGTGGATATGCATCATATGAAGCTTTATCTTCGTGATTTGGAAGATCATCAAGCTCAGGTAACTCACTAAATTTGTAGATCTGGATGTTTGATTTTATGTGTGCTTCTTGACCTATGTGTTGTCCTGATCATCCTGAACTCTTTAGAATTGAATTTAGTGGCGTATTTCTTGAGATATGTGTGCTTCTTGACCTATGTGTTGATTCGATTTGCTTTATACATGAAGTGTTTGTGGATTTTATTGTGTGATTCATGTTCAACGTGGTTAGATGATTGGATCTGGATATTTGCTTGAGTTTCTGTGGAGTTTTGTTCTTGAGTATGAGTTTTCTGGTGACCAGAGCTAGGGCTCTGTCACCGGATTCTGGAAATTCAAATTGAAGAAGATGATCTCATGACTGTAGGATATTTGATCTGGAGGATCCATATGTTGACAACACATTAAAAAGGGAGCGTCCCTGGAACGTTCTTTGAGTTTATAATTTAAATCTAAATAATGCAAGATGTTTGGTTCCTTAGGGTAGTTATCATGTACGTGCGCTTGGGATTGTTTGTTTGTTTGTTTGCCTTTGTCTAATCCATTGACTGCATGGTGAGCCTATGATGGATCCATTGGTTGGTATTTTTCCCTGATATTTGTGAATTTCCATGGTAACTGTTGTGTAGTGCGCTGGACCCATGGCCTTACTTTCTATTTGTGCCTCCTTTAAAATGAGCCCAATTGTTTTGAACTAACTTCCCTTACTTACTGCACCTCCTTGTGTTCTTTGGATTTATTTTATTTATTTTATTAATTGTTTGCTTTTGAATTTTTAAAAATAGCTAGAAGTTCCTAAAAATCACTAGAAAAATCATGTAAATCAATTTTAATTTTCTTTAATTTTGTACAATTTTATTTTCCATTTATTTTTATTTTTTGTGTATGAAATATTTGTTTGGTTTATTTTCTTTTCTTTATTCATTTTAATTCACATGTTGTTTTGTTTATTTTCTATCTTAATCATAGATTTGAATTTTAACTTGGTTCTTTTTGTTCTGGATCATAGACATGATTTAGTTTGTTATGGATTTATCTCATAATTTTCAGGAATTTGTAAGTTTCTTTTTGTGTAGTTGTTTTATGATGAAACTTCAAAACCCTAATTGATCTCTATGCATCCCCTTTACCTAGTTTGCTTCTGATTTTGGTCCTATCTTTTTGGCATGATGATTCTATATGTTTTAGGATCCTTTGTGATTATTGGTGTAATTTTTGAGTGTGTTTTCCATTTAATGTGATTTTTTGTGTTTGCTTGCCCTAGCTTGAAGTTATTCTTGAGGTATGCTTGCTTATTAGGTTAGGAGGACACTTGTGTCAACTCCTATAGATTGTTTAGAGGTCTTATAACATGTGAATACATCCCTGGTTCTTGTGTGTTGCTTGTACCTTGATTTGGTTTGGGTTACTTGTTCATGAAGTCTCACACTTGTATGTATGCTCATATCACTTCCTATGTTCATATGCCTCTCATGTGTGGTCTTAATTGAACTTGTATGCTTCCTTTCTTGATCTTTTGTGTTGCTTAGGCACATTCTTGGCATGTTAGGGTTCTGGTCTTGAGTTTTATGATGCTGGATTGGCTTGTATGTTAGGTGTTACATCATGTACGCTTAGCCTTTCCATAACTAACTAGTGTTTCCTTGCATTGCTTTGTTTTCTCTACTCCTTCCTTGATATTGTTTGATGTATCTTAGCATATAATTGAGGTGAATCACTTCTGGTTGTGATGTTTTGAATTGATCTTTTGTTTGTTTACATCTCATTTGAACTCATTTGGTTTTATCTTATCATGTGTGAATAATTATTACCATTTCAGGGGCTCATGGTAAGTGAAGTGTGAATGATGTCCACATTTCAATTCTTCATCTCCTCTTTTTATTTTACTTTCTCCCTTGTGATTTTGATGTGCCTTATGCCATCTTGTGATCAACTTCATCTCTTCCCCCTTGAGAAGCAACTTATCTCCTTTAGGGGAGTAAGTTGTATTCTAACTTTCTTTCTCTTCTCCTTCTTTTCTTCTTTTCTCTCCTTCTCCTTCATTAGGATAGATTTCAAACCACACTAACCTTAGAACCATCTTTGCATGATAACTTTAGTGTTAGACTTTCCCCATTAGATTTTACCTTTGAGATCCTTTTGGTGCTCTCTTTCTCATCTTCATACAAAAACCTAAAAAACACCTTAATAAGGAAAGAAGTGACTTCTTGTGTATAGCCTTATTCCATGGGGCATATGTATTCATTCCATCTTGGAATAGTACACTTATCTAGCATGATGCACAAGTTTGGTCATAAGGTCATCCTTGTAGATGTCTTGAATTGGCAGAATTTTTGACCAACAAGAAATATTGAATTCAGTTCAGAATGTCCTATCAAATGTTGGGACATTATCAAACAGAGTATATGAACTTAATTCAGGATGTCTCACCAGATGTTGGGACATTGTGTTAATGACTTAAGTTCAGTTTTTCAGGATGTCCCAACAGATGTTGAGACATCTCAAACCTGCTACCAGAATTAATTATTGACTAACTGATCAGAGATATTTAAGGAGAGTTATCTGGAATTAATTAATGATGGATAAAAACAGAACAAGGCGCATCTGTAGGGAGTTTTATATTGAGGATTCAGATTAAAACAGAAGGCCTAAATCACCTAGAATCTAGGAAGTAACAAACCCTAAATTCAAGGTGGAAGCTGCATGCGCATTAGGGCTGGATCATTCTACAGAAAGCCCAAATTACAGATACCTATTTAATCAACAGAAACTCATAGAATTGAGTACGAATTTCAGAAGACCAAATAGGGAGTCTAGTGTTTTAATAGCAGGTTGTTTTTTATTGTACCACTTTATGAGCTTTTAAGCATAAGTGCATTTGTGACTTGATTGAAACTGTGAAGTAAGATCAAGCTGTATTGTTTGAAGAATGTCTTCAATTTTATAAAACTTGTAAACTTGATCACTGTGTGATTGAGGGGGAGTGAGTAGGGTACTCTTATCTAAGTTGTGTCTTAGGTAGAAATTGCATTGGGTAGTTATTAAGTGATAGATTAAACAGGGTGGTTTAAGTCTAGAATTAATATTACTTATAGTGGATTTCCTCCTGGCTTGGTAGCCTCCAGATGTAAGTGTGGTTATACACTGAACTGGGTTAACAAACTTCTGTGTTGTTTACTTTTCTTGCTATTTAAGTTTTGGTTAAATCTTTCAAGTGTTGGGACATCTCTTAGGACATCTCATACCTGATCACAGAATTTCAATTGGCATCAGAGCAGGCACCCTGCCTGTTTATACTGGGTGAGATCTAGGGAATACAAATTCTGGAAACATGGACAGAGATATAGGATCAGTAAATAGACCACCTATTCTGGATGGATCTAATTATGACTACTGGAAACCAAGAATGATTGCATTCTTAATATCACTTGACAACAGGGCCTGGAGAGCAGTCAACATTGGATGGGAACATCCTATCCAAGACACCAAAGATGGATCAAGAGTGTTGAAACCTGAAGAAGAATGGAGTAAGGAAGAAGAAGATTCACCACTAGGCAACTCCAAGGCCTTAAATGCTCTATTCAATGGCATTGATAGAAATATCTTTAGACTTGTGCATCACTGTGAGCTAGCCAAAGATGTGTGGGATACTCTCAAAACAACTCATGAAGGAACATCAAAGGTAAAGATGTCAAGACTTCAACTTCTCACCACCAAGTTTGAAAATTTGAGAATGAAGGAAGATGAGACAGTTCATGAATTCTACATGAACATCTTAGAAGTAGCTAATACTTCTGGAGCTTTGGGAGAAAAGATGACTGATGAAAAACTTGTAAGAAAAATCCTCAGATCTTTGCCAAAAAGATTTGACATGAAAGTCACAGCAATAGAAGAAGCTCAAGACATATGCACTATGAAAGTTGAAGAACTCATTGGTTCCCTTCAAACATTTGAGATGGGAATGAATGACACAAATGTTAAGAAGAACAAAAGCATAGCCTTGGTAACAAATACTGATGAAGAAGAAGATGATGAATCAGAAACTGGTAAAAGCTTATCAGATAACATTGCTATGCTTGGAAGACAATTCAAAAAGATTCTCAGAGGAATGGAAGGCAAATCCAATCCCAGTGGAAGATACACAAACTCTTCTGAGAACAAGAGACCTTATGATGCTAATAGAAGGTCAAATTATGCTGAAAAGATCAGTCAAGAAAGAGGAATCAAATGCCATGGATGTGAAGGATATGGACACATCAAGAATGAATGTCCTACCTACTTAAAAAGGCAAAAGAAAGGACTATCTGTAACCTGGTCTGATGAAGACTCAGGAGGAGATTCAGAAGAAGAATCAGCTAAGCATATCACTACTTTAGCTGGATTATGTGATTCTGAAAGTGAATCCAGTGATGGAGAGTGTACTTATGAAGAACTTGAGCAAGCATTCAAAGATTTATACAAAAGAAGCACTGAAATATGCAGTGAGGTTATAAAGCTAAAGAAACAGAATGAGGCATTAGAAGATGAAAAAGCAAGTGATCAAGAGATCATTGACACCTTGAAAAGTGAAGTAAGTCTTCTCAACTCCAAGTTGGAACATATGTCCAAATCTGTTAGAATGTTGAACAGCAGCTCAAATACACTGGATATTATTCTCAACAACAATAAGCACTCAGGGGATAAAAGTGGACTGGGATTTAACAAAGTACATAAAGATGAAGCTAGCTCTAGCAAAACAACTTCAAAATCCATACAGTCAAACAAGATGTCCCAACAGATGCCTCAACATCAGGAAAAGAACACAAAATTAAACATAATGTTCCAACAAATGTCTCAACATTCTGGAAAGAACAAAATGAAGAAGAAGTATCAAAGATGGAGATGTCATCACTGTGGAAGATTTGGACATATCAAACCTCATTGTTATAAGCTACATGGATATCCAAATCAGATGTGTCAGCAACCTTCTAAGCAGAAAATAGAAGCTAACAAGAAAGTGCTGCATAGACATCAAAGAAATCAGCAACCTCCTAAGCAGAAGACAGAAGTCATCAAGAAGGTATGGAGACCAAAAACTAGCATTCAGGCTGATCAAAGCTACATACCCAAGAACAAGATCAACAATCAATCTTGGAGATCTGCTGGTGAACAACACACAGGGCAAAGACATTAAAAGAAATCTCAACTCAAATGGTCAAAGAAAAGTGTTGCATATATAGCACATACATCACTAAGAGTATCAGCTAAGGAAGACTGGTATTTTGACAGTGGATGTTCAAGACACATGACTGGATTGAAGAACCTGCTAGTAAACTTAAAGTCATATTCATCCAGGTATGTAACCTTTGGAGATGGAGCTAAAGGAGAAATCAAGGGAGTTGGGACCTTGGACTGTCAAGATGTTCCAAGACTAGATGATGTGCTGCTAGTTAAAGGTTTAACTGCTAACCTGATCAGCATAAGTCAATTATGTGATCAAGGGTACAGTGTAAACTTTACCAAAACTGAATGCATAGTGACTAACAAAGAACAAGAGGTTGTCATGAGAGGAGCCAGATCTAAAGACAACTGTTACATGTGGGAATCTCAAAACCTCAGTCTCACTTCAACTTGTTCTTTAGCTAAAGAAGAAGAAGTGAAACTATGGCACCAAAGGCTAGGTCATCTTCATTTCAGAGGCATAAAGAAGATAATATCTATGGATGCTGTAAGAGGTATTCCTAAACTGAAGATTGATGATGGAAAAATATGTGGTGAATGTCAAATAGGCAAGCAAACCAAGATGTCCCATCCAAGGCTCCAACATCTGACAACTTCCAAAGTTTTGGAACTATTACATATGGATCTTATGGGACCTATGCAGGTTGAAAGTCTTGGTGGTAAGAGGTATGCCTATATGGTGGTTGATGACTTTTCAAGATATACATGGATAAACTTCATCAAAGAAAAGTCTGATGTATTTGATGTATTCAAAGAATTATGTCAAAGATTACAAAGGGAAAAATCCAGCTGTGTGATCAGAATAAGAAGTGATCATGGAAAAGAATTTGAGAACCAAAAGTTCTTAGATTTCTGCTCTTCAGAAGGAATCAATCATGAATATTCTTCACCTATCACTCCTCAACAGAATGGGATTGTTGAGAGGAAGAATAGAACTATTCAAGAATCAGCAAGAGCTATGATCCATGCTAAAAAGTTACCTTTGTACTTCTGGGCTGAAGCTATGAACACTGCTTGTTACATCCATAACAGAGTTACTTTAAGGAAAGGAACTCTGTCCACAATATATGAAGTCTGGAAGGGCAGAAAACCCACAGTCAAGTACTTTCATGTGTTTGGAAGTAACTGTTACATTCTGGCAGATAGGGAGCAAAGAAGAAAAATGGATCCTAAAAGTGATGAAGGAATTTTCCTTGGATATTCTATAAACAGCAAAGCATATAGAGTATTTAATTCTAGAACCAAGGTAATCATGGAGTCCATAAATGTGATAATTGATGATGCTCCTACAGATGTCCCAGAAGATGTTGGAACATCTGCTGATATCAAGATTGAAGCTGAAGAAAAGAATGATCATTATAACTTCACTCAAACTGATACAAGGACAGAAGAATCCAGCAAACCTCCCTCCATCAGAATACAGAAAGATCATCCCAAAGATTTGATAATTGGTGATCCCAACAGAGGTGTGAGCACTAGATCAAGAGAAGTAATTTCAGGTTCTTGTTTTGTTTCCAAAATAGAACCTAAAAACATCAAGGAAGCTCTTACTGATGAATACTGGATTTGTGCTATGCAAGAGGAATTAGGTCAATTCACAAGGAATGAAGTGTGGAATCTTGTTCCTAGACCTGATGACATAAATGTGATTGGAACAAAATGGGTGTATAAGAACAAGTCAAATGAACAAGGAGTTGTTACAAAGAACAAAGCTAGACTTGTAGCTCAAGGGTACACTCAAATTGAAGGAGTAGACTTTGATGAAACCTTTGCACCAGTAGCAAGGCTTGAATCAATCAGACTACTTTTGGGAATTGCTTGTATCTTAAATTTCAAGCTATTTCAAATGGATGTGAAAAGTGCCTTTTTAAATGGCTATCTTAATGAAGAGGTATATGTAGAACAGCCTAAAGGATTTGTTGATCCAAGCTGTCCAAATCATGTATACAAACTAAAGAAGGCACTTTATGGTTTGAAACAAGCTCCATGGGCATGGTATGAAAGAGTGACCACATTTCTTATCAAGCAAGGGTACAAAAAAGGTGGAATTGACAAAACCCTGTTTGTTAAAGATGAAGAAGGAAATGTCATGATTGCTCAAATATATGTTGATGACATTGTCTTTGGTGGGATGTCTGACAGGATGGTCAAACATTTTGTCAAGCAGATGGAATCTGAATTTGAAATGAGCCTAGTAGGAGAGTTAACCTACTTTCTTGGTCTGCAAATAAAGCAAATGGAAGACTCAATGTTCATTTCCCAAAGCAAGTATACCAAGAACATAGTCAAGAAATTTGGAATGGAAAATGCCACTCATAAGAGAACTCCTGCCCCCACACATTTAAAGCTGACTAAAGATGAAAAGGGTGAGAATGTAGATCAAAGCTTATACAGAAGCATGATTGGAAGCTTGTTATACTTGACTGCTAGCAGACCTGACATAGCATTTGCAGTAGGTGTATGTGCAAGATATCAAGTTGATCCAAAAGTCAGTCATCTCAATCAAGTCAAGAGAATTCTTAAATATGTTAATGGTACTTGTGACTATGGCATAATGTAATTTCATGGATGTAAACCAATTCTCACTGGCTTTTGTGATGCTGATTGGGCTGGAAGTGCTGATGACAGAAAAAGCACTTCAGGAGGATGCTTCTTTATAGGAAAAAATTTGATTTCTTGGTTCAGTAAGAAACAAAATTGTGTATCCTTATCTACAGCTGAAGCTGAATATATAGCAGTTGGAAGCAGTTGTTCTCAGTTGGTTTGGATGAAGCAAATGCTCACTGAGTACAATGTCCCACAGGATGTCATGACATTGTACTGTGACAACTTAAGTGCAATCAACATATCAAAGAATCCTATCCAACATAGCAGTACCAAGCATATTGATATCAGACATCATTTCATCAGAGATCTTGTAGAAGAAAAGGTGATTTCATTAGAACATGTAGCTACAAATTTGCAGTTAGCTGATATCTTTACCAAAGCATTGGATGCTACACAATTTGAGAACTTAAGGGGCAAACTGGGAATCTGTTTATGTGATATTTAGCAGTTAATGAGATGTGCCAACATGTCATATGACATTGTATGGCATAAGTTCCAGATGGCAAAACCAGTCTGGACAAGAACCTTGGGAATTCCATTCCTAATAATTTGCAATGTAACGGCTACTTATTTAGGAACTGCTTATAATCAGCTATCAAGATTCTCATCATACTATCACAAGTGAATCTCATTAACTAGCTGTTCTTCAGAAATCATCAACCCTAAAGCTCTTCATCCATATTCCTTAACAATGTCTCAAAACCCTAATACTCCTGAAGAAGTTCTCAACAAAGAAGACGTAGTTCATGCAACTCCCATCTCTGTAGTACCAATGAAATCAACCCCATTGGACGAACTCAGAGGAAGTGCTTCTCATACTAAAAAGCCAAGAACTCCAAAAAGAGCTAAAGATCAAGTCTGCAGCAAATCCAAAGGAGGCATTCCTTCTCCAGCAAACATGCCTCCAAAATCTTCTGACTATGTGGATGCTTCCATCAAGGAGATAGTCAACAAGATTCTTTTTGAACAGAGAGTGGTTAGTGGGATTTCTATTCCTCTGAACACCATGCCTGCACCTCAAGAAGAACAAGCTCAAGCTGCAGAGGACACTCCTGCTCAACAGGATGTCCCAATAGATGTTGGAACATCTGAAGATGAGAAAAAGAACTCATCTGATGCTGATATTGAACAAACTGAGGACCAGAAAAAGGCCTCAAATGAAAGTGATGAAGAAAACTCTGAGGATCAGACCAAAGTCTCAACTGAAGATCAAATCTCTGCTGATCAACCAGCTGAAGAGGAGACTGCTCAATCTCCTTCAGTGGTGAACCTGGAGCAGGATTCTGATACAGAGATCATAGCCTCTGTAAGACCTAGCATAGCCAAAAGGCTCAGGTCTAGAAAAGGAAAGATGCAAGCAGATCATGCAGTCCCTGAGAAGAAACAAGCCTCTCCAAGGAAAGCCAAAGCTAAAGCTGCCTTTGGTCCAACAAAACAGTGGAGTAAAGTCCAAACCCAGAAGAGGAAAGCTGTCACCCCATCAGACTCAGATGTTGAATCAGATGTCCCAACATCTCCTCCCAAGAAGAAACCAGCACCATCTAGGGCTTCAACTGATGTTCCAGAAGCTCCCTTGGACAACATCTCATTCCATCATGTCTCTAGTGTTAACAGATGGAAGTTTGTGTACCAAAGAAGGGTTGCCCTTGAAAGAGAACTGAGCAGCAATGCACTTGAGTGCACTGAACTGATTGACCTCATCTCTGCTGCAGGCCTCTTCAAAACATTCTCAGATCTCTCTCCCTGCTATGAACTTCTTGTCAAAGAATTCATTGTTAATCTTCAGGAGGATTGTGCCAATGGTAAGTCCTCTGAATTTAGAAAAGTCTTTGTTAGAGGTAAGGGTGTAGAGTTCTCTCCTCAGATCATCAACCAATACCTAGGAAGAGAAACAAATGGACCAAATGAGCTAGGTAAGACAGATAACCAAGTCTGCAAGGTTATCACTGCAAACCAGGTCAAGGCATGGCCTGTTAAAGGAAAGCTCTCAGTGAGCATGCTAACAAGAAAATATGCCATGCTGAACAGGATTGGTACAGCAAACTGGGTGTCTACCAACCACACATCTTCAATCTCCACTGGTCTAGCCAGGTTTATCTATGCTGTGGGAACTCAGACTAAGCTGGATTATGGTGCTTACATTTTTTATCAGACCTTGAAGCATGCCAGCTCTTCTGCAACAAAGCTGCCAATAGCTTTTCCCTCCTTGTTGTGTGGTATAGTTCTAAGTCAATACCCTGGGATTCTCACTGAGAAGGACACAGTCTGCAAGAGAGAAAGCCCCCTGGCATTTCACTACAAATTGTTCCTCAGTCATCATGCAGCAGATGTTGAAGCACCTTCTGGGACATCTGCAGGTCCTTCAACTGCTAAGACTCCAATCTCCAAGAAGGCATTAATTGCTGAACTCAAGAGCACTTGCAAAGAGCTTGAAGCTAGAAAGCAGAAGCTTGAGGAAATCATTCAAAGGCTGGAGAGTGAAGGAGATCAGAAAGCTGCATCTGATGAAGAAACTGCCTCTGATGAAGAAACTGAAGCTGATGAAGAAACTGAAAGTGAAGAGTCTGAGTGATCATTGTATGTGAGGCAATTGTAATGACAGCACTGCATTGTATTTCTGGTTTAGTGTCTTTGGCCCCAAAATTTGTGTCTAACAAGGGGGAGAACTACAACAAATTGTATTGCTGTTTAATTATGAATGAAAAATCTGTTTGTTTGTGTCTGAACTGAATCAGTGTGTTTTGATAAATATTTCTGTTGCAACAAGACTGGATACATATATGTTTGAGGGGGAGTAATCTCAAATATGAATCAACAGAAAAGTAATGCTATACTCTGATAAAAAGAACTTCTACTGCACTCTGATAACCATAAAAAGATGTTAGCCAAAAATTAGCCAAAGGGGGAGTTTGTAGATGTCTTGAATTGGCAGAATTTTTGACCAACAAGAAATATTGAATTCAGTTCAGAATGTCCTATCAAATGTTGGGACATTATCAAACAGAGTATATGAACTTAATTCAGGATGTCTCACCAGATGTTGGGACATTGTGTTAATGACTTAAGTTCAGTTTTTCAGGATGTCCCAACAGATGTTGAGACATCTCAAACCTGCTACCAGAATTAATTATTGACTAACTGATCAGAGATATTTAAGGAGAGTTATCTGGAATTAATTAATGATGGATAAAAACAGAACAAGGCGCATCTGTAGGGAGTTTTATATTGAGGATTCAGATTAAAACAAAAGGCCTAAATCACCTAGAATCTAGGAAGTAACAAACCCTAAATTCAAGGTGGAAGCTGCATGCGCATTAGGGCTGGATCATTCTACAGAAAGCCCAAATTACAGATACCTATTTAATCAACAGAAACTCATAGAATTGAGTACGAATTTCAGAAGACCAAATAGGGAGTCTAGTGTTTTAATAGCAGGTTGTTTTTTATTGTACCACTTTATGAGCTTTTAAGCATAAGTGCATTTGTGACTTGATTGAAACTGTGAAGTAAGATCAAGCTGTATTGTTTGAAGAATGTCTTCAATTTTATAAAACTTGTAAACTTGATCACTGTGTGATTGAGGGGGAGTGAGTAGGGTACTCTTATCTAAGTTGTGTCTTAGGTAGAAATTGCATTGGGTAGTTATTAAGTGATAGATTAAACAGGGTGGTTTAAGTCTAGAATTAATATTACTTATAGTGGATTTCCTCCTGGCTTGGTAGCCTCCAGATGTAAGTGTGGTTATACACAGAACTGGGTTAACAAACTTCTGTGTTGTTTACTTTTCTTGCTATTTAAGTTTTGGTTAAATCTGTCAAGTGTTGGGACATCTCTTAGGACATCTGATACCTAATCACAGAATTTCAACCCTCATCAAGAAAACCATAAAAAATACTTCTTCATTCTTAATTATTAAAACATCTAATAAGATCAACAAGTTAGTGAACTTAGGCCTTTGCCCTTGGAAACAAGTCTTGGATAAATTCTCCTTACTTGGTGTGCTTGTTCTATTATTCCATCTTGGAATGTAGTAGCAAGTACACATTCCATGGAAAAGAGCTTGAGTTCACTTCCTTGTGCCACACTCATAAAGAAACTCTAATAAACACTAGACAAATAATAAACATCTCTCCTTCGGGACTTCTTTTCTCATCCCACTCACTCCTTACGTACGAACTTGCCACTACTTGTCATTTTGCAAGACGGTAACACACTCATCGTCCTAGCCTATAACACCTGAGCATTGACATAGGTAGTTCAAGCCTTAATTCACAAGAATTCTTTCCACCCCTAGTTAGGAGAACTACGGCGTCTCTGATCCTCATGTCTAGATGAGGTACGTAGGCAGCGGGGTAGGGCCTGTTCAAGCACTCTTTTCTTTTCTCTACATTTTCCCCATTTCTTTTCTTTTCTTATCTAGTTCCAGTCATTCTTTTTGCAACAACTTTCATTTCTTCACCCTTTGAAACAGTTTCTTTGCAAGCGTGGATCCCGTCGGGTACGTCAGACGATTTGGGGTGCTAATACCTTCCCAGGTCGTAACCGACTCCCGAACCCACTTTCTTTGGTTCTCAGGACCTTTGTCCTTCCTTTCTTTTCTTCTGGTTTGTGCAGCATTATTATTCCCGTTCCTTCGGGATAAAAATGCCTGGTTGGCGACTCTACCTCTTTTCCTTGCCACTTTTGCGTTTGTACCATGATGGAAATCCAGGGAGCGACAGCTGGCGACTCTGCTTGGGATCGAACCCAGAATCTCTGGTTCCCTTAAGAGTCTCTCCTAGCGCTTGCATGTTTCTGTTTCTTTGGGTGTTGGTTATTTGTTGTAGCATGTTTATTTTATTGTTGTTTATTTATCGCTTTCAGTATTTATTTTCATGCATCATATGTATATACTGGACAGTCTGGCTGTGTTGGTTTTCTTTGGTGGGTTGGGAATTGTTACTGTGATAAGGGCTCGTAATCGGGGCTCGAGTGCACCCTAGAACTTAGAGTGGTTCCACTTTGGCTTCATGGCATCTTGCTATGTTGGTATTAGTGAGTTCCACGCCCAGAATTGCGACTGTCTTGGGAATGTATTGATATCAGAATCTTTCTGGATCCTTACAGGACCTTGATAGTTATGTGCATCTGGGGACTGATCATTTAGGACCTTTGTTGAAACATCCCTCTCCAGTGGTGATAGTGGCAGACCATATTTTGTGGCAAACCCATTCGCACCCGAGGGCCCAATTGGAACTCGCATAGGATGGCCTGGTTCTTTTATAGGAACTCAGTCAAAGCATATGGTCGTATGACGATAGTACTATATCCTACGGGTTGAATGTACTATTGTTTCTCGATTTGAGCGCTTGAAGCTTGGGACTTATAAAGGATGCTTGTTTTTCCCTGACTCACGCTGAGACCTCCCTGAGTAGTACATAATGCTAAACTGATTCCCTGATTTGTTCATGAGCCATTTCTCGGAAATGGTGAACGTATTATTGCTATTCGGCTTTGAGAGTCAGTGATGTTTGACTCGAAGCACACTCGTGAGATTGGGAGGGGTTTACAGGTTTAGCAGGAGCCCTTAACTTCATCATACCTCATTATCAATACAGTCCTATGACTTGATATGGTTACATGGATTCTGGAGTTCTTAAGTTATCTGATATTTTATTTGGGGCTTATTTGAGACTGAGTTCTTGTTCATGGGGCTTTATTTAGAGGATTCTGGTTCTTGGTCACTTGGCTCTAGTATTCAGTATCCAAACAGTCCCAGATGTTGATCATATGCCTGCATTGCATTTGCATTGCATCATACCCGCATTAACTGTTTGTGTTTTCATTTTCAGGTAGTTAACTTGCATCATGCACCCAGTTCTGGTAATAGTTCCATATCCAGATGGCAGAAAATAGAGAGGCTCCTAGAAAGAGGAATATGCATTATATTTTCCCACAACCAGAGACTGGGAGTATTCAGAAAATGATAGATTTGATGACTGGCAAGGTTTTAACAGACTTCAGGAAAGAATTTGGGAAGGTATTGAACTATGTGGGCAAGCCTACTGTTGATCAGAGGGATGGTCTCCATTCATAGTTGTAGTTCTATGATCCTCAATTGCGAGTATTTGTGTTTCCAGACTATATCTTAGCTCCTACCTTGGAAGAGATTTCCAGTATCTTGAAGATTCCTATTGGAGAAGGTATTCCTTATTATGCTTTAGGGAGGGCTCCCTCACATGCAGACATGGCTAGTGCTTGCCACCTTAGTGTTCTCAAAATTAAGATGGGTTTAGAAGATAGTGAAGGAAAAGGGATTGCCTTGGAATTTTTGGTAACAGAGGCTCATTTGTTTTCTCTAGGAAAAAAGTGGGAGGAATTTAATACATTACTAGCCTTGATGGTCTATGGGATAAGCTTGTTCCCAGGAGAGAAAGGGTTAGTCAGTATGGAGGCAATTTCCATCTTTGTTCAGAGAAATCCAGTACCTACTCTATTGGGAGATTTATACTATAATGTTCAATACAGGAATGAGAGATGGAAGGGATATGTAAACTGTTGTGCACCCTTATTCGCTGATTGGTTTGCTAGACAACTCCCAAAGTCAGGACCATTTAAAGATCTGAAACAGTAGTGGAAATGGGCGCGGAGATTGATGGGCTTGACTTCAGATGATATAGCTTGGGGGAGTAACAGAGACTTATTGGGAAAAGAGATAATTGTCAGTTGCAGAGAGTTTCCCAATGTACCTTTGCTTGGTAGGAGGGGATGATTAACTACAATCATGTACTAGTTAGGAAGCAGTTTGGTTACCCTTTGAAAGATCCTCCATCTGCTGAAGAAGTAGTTGAGTCATTGTACGCCCATTGAAAGGAAATGATAAGTTAGTCACCCAGGCATTTCAGGCTTGGGAGGTGAGAATGAGTAAGGGAAAGAAAGAGTTTGGAAGGGTGAATCCAAAAACATATCCTCCTTTTGCTACTTGGTTACAGGCTCGTGTAGAGGCTTTCCTTCTTCCATTTTCAGTTGAAGCTCCATTATACACAAAGGAGGTACCCGTCCAGGCCACTGTCTCTGTTGAGAAATACAAGAAGCTAGAGGCATTAATACAAGAGCTAAGAGTTGAGAATATAGAGATGACTAGTTTGTACCATCGTGCAGCCAGTTCTAAAGCAGAGATAGACGAGAAGCTCCAGAAGATACAAAGGGTCCATGAAGCTAAAGAGAAGGAATTTGCTAGAAGGGAAGCCTACTTCCAAAGGAGAGGCTTGATAGACTCAAGGAGAGAAGTAGAGCACAAGAAGCTTTAGAAGAATCTCAGAGAGGCTAGACAATCCATTGCTTGGTTGCAGGAGATGAGGGACAAGGATCAGAAGGAGTTTGAGGAGAAAGAAAAGGTGTACAAGTTAAAAATCCAAGACCAGAAAGATGAATTGGAGAAGTTCACACGATATAGAGGGAAAATACCCAACAGTTGGTACAGAGTCTGTATGCTTTGGAGGAGGCACTTAAGGAGATTACAAATCTTAAGTTGAGGGCTGGAATGAAGAAGGCTAGGACAGATTTGGGACTTAAAGGGGAGGAGGAAGAATCTTCTTGTAGTTTACAGATCTAGTGTATTTTCTTGTATTTTTGATTACCTATAGGCTTGTTGTAGGAATCTCATTTATTTTTCCTGCGCTTTATTTGTAAGACTTGTAACCCTTCAGGGGATTGTTGATACTCTTGCCTTTTTGAGTTTGTGTTTTTTATAGTAGCTTCCTATGATTAGTCTTCGGGTTTTTCTATGAGTATGCTAAAACCTGTTTGTCTAAAGCCATCAGGATATAAATACCTCTCAAAGAAATTTCGTGATAGAAAATCAATTTCCACAAAAGGGCATCTGGATCATTCCTTGCTAAAATACCGGAACTAGGGCATCAAAATGCCTGACCATGGAAACACGAATAGTTGCATTGCATGCATATAACCTGGTGTTTGTTTTGCAGGTACGGTTACTAGGTTTCTAAAGTCTCTTCTGATTTCAGGCACTATAGCTCCAATGAAGGGTCCCAAGAAGATCCACAGATATCCAACAAAGGAAAATAGAGAAAGAGTGATGGATCAGATTCAGGCAGACTTGGCAGACTTACGTACAAGAATGGATAATTTCATGACCCTTATGGCTGGTATGGGTCAAACTCAGGAGCGCTTGCGTGAGTTGGTGGAAGGGAATCAAGTTAGGAACAATGGTCAAAGAGACGGTGGCAATCGCAATGGGGAAGGCGCCCGTTATGTTGAAATCCTTGTGGTACAACCTGGTGTTACCATTATTAATGATGGTGTGAACAACCTTCAGATGGATGGACAGGATGAGCCGTTCACACTGTTAGATGAGGCTGAAGGACAAGGGGTTGAGATGAATAGTCGCTTTGAAGAGATGGCTGAACAAATTTGTTCTATCCAATCCCAGAACTCCTTGGGATTTGATATTATTGATTTGGGGCTGGTACCCGGGGTGAGAATCCCTTACAAGTTTAAGGCTCCAACGTTTGATAAGTAAATGGCACTGCATGCCAATAAACATATCTTCAATCTTTTGTTGGAAGAATTGCTTCCCACACAGATGATGAGAAGCTATGGATGTATTATTTCCAAGATAGCCTTGTTGGGGCGTCTTTGGAATGGTATATGAAACTATGCAGGGTTAGTATCAGGAGTTGGAAAGATTTGGAGGAGGCATTTGTTAAGCAATGCCAATATAATCTGACCTGGATGCATCCCAGAGGAGCATGATCCACACTTGCTTGCAGTTTTATGATCCTCCTCTCATATGTTTTACCTTCCCAGACTTTCAGTTGGGACCTTTTCTAGAAGAGTTCTCCATGTTGTTAGGTGTCCCCATCAGGAGAGGGATTCCTTTCAACCCTGAGATGGTTGCTCCCAAGAATGAAGATATAGCTAAGGCATTTCACTTGGAGCCTACCCTCATTGATCAGAGCATGACCACCAAGGCTGGAATCCCAGGCCTTCACTTAGACTTCTTGATCTCCCAGGCCACCCTGCATGCTGCAACAGGGAGGTGGGAAACTGTTTGTGCTCTGCTAGCCCTCAGCATATATGGAGTTATCTTGTTTGCAGACGAGCCAAAGTTTGTAAGCAAGAGTGATATTCACCTGTTCTTATTGAGGAACCCAGTTCTTACCCTGCTTGGAGACTTCTACTACTCAGTGCACCAAAGGAATGAGAAGCAAAGGGGGAGATTAGTCAGATGTTGTGCACCCCTCTTCTATTGTTGGTTGTTAAGGCACTTACCGAAGTCAGACACTTTCCTGAACCCCCATCAGCCAAGGAACTGGGCTAAGAGATTGATTGCCCTTACTGTAAACACCCCAAATTTTCCCTCACTCATTTCACCATGGCTTGGGGTTCTTTTCATTTGCATAAGTTTAATCATACCATCTCATATTGCATTTTTGCTTCATTGCATTGATTCAAAATCATCAGCATCTAGGGTTTGTGAACTGGGCAATCCTTGAGCTATCTGAGCCACTCCAAAGGTCTTCAATCATCTCAAGAGGGTCCATGTATGTTCAAGCATCATATTATATCCTCCCAAGATCAAGAAAGTCAAAAATCACAAGAACTGAGGAAGGCATGGAAGCAGAGCGAAGCTTAACTGCACAAATGACCTAAAATTAGGGTTTTGGTTTCAGAGGCCATAACTTCAAATTTTTTGGTCATTCTTGTTTCTATTGATCTCTATATTATATGAGGATCATGCATACCAATTTTCATGAATAAATTCAATGGGGAAGGCATCTGATCAATAGATGACTTCCTGAGCAAGTCAGTGCAAAATCAGGGCATCTGAGGCCCCCAATCACCCAACCAAAGGGTTTTCTCCATCATTTTGAATGTGTATGATCTTTATTTGATCTTAGAAGAAGTTAGAAGTTCACAAAAATTGAAGAATTTCAAGCCATTTGCAAAGTTGCCATTTTGGGAAAGTGACTTGTAATGTAAACTTGCCATTTTGGGAAAGTTTTTCAACCTCCTCTTTTTGATTCAAAAATGCTTCAAATGAAAAATTCTTGGTCATGAAAATTGTAGATTGGTTCCTCCCATTTTCAAAAAGTACAAGAACTTGATCTAATTCATTATAGAACTCAAGTTATGGCTTGTCAAAGTTGGGGAAAATCACAAAAATTCACTTATGTGCCAAAGAGGGAAACTTGCAAATTCTTGTACCAAGGCAATTTGTGACTTCTAATTGATGTCTAAGCATTACACAAACATCATACATGACTTAAAATTCAGATTGGCCCAAATATTTCTCAAGTTCCATGCCTTAAACTTCAAGAAATTCAAAAAGGGCCAAAGTTGGACAAAATTGCAAAATGCTCCATAACTCTTCATCCACTTGAGCCAGCTCACTAAATCAGTTTCCATGGACCTCCCTAAAGCCAGTTGAATCAAGCCATGCTCCTAAAGCAGCCTGCCACTTGCCCATACCTCCAAGTACAACTTTATTGACTTTTTGCAACATGAGCCATACCAATCACACTGCTCCACAACAACTCTCTGCCCAATCAGAACCTCATATGTGGACCTCAAGCAAGACATTACACACAACAAGCAAGCCTGGAACTCCAAGAACTCAGCACACTCAAAAATCCCCAAATTTGCAAAAGCCTTCGAATCTCTTGATTCAACCATCAAACCTTCAAACTTCTTTCACCATTCAACTCCATAAACCTCACTGATCATTTCCCACCTTTCATTTTGCCCTAAACCTTTACAATCAAAAATACGATTTTCACATTTCACAAACTGAACTTCTGCCATTTTCATTTTGAGGCCATATAAACTCCAACTAAGCATCACAAACACTTGAGGAGGATCATTGGAGCTGGTTTGAAGCAAGGAACTGGCCAGAAAGCACCATTTTCGAAAACTTCAGTTCAGGTATCATCAAGAACTTTTTTCCAGAAACCTGATTTTAAGTTCTTAGATTGTTCTCCATGCTTCACTAATCACACTGCACCTTTTGGTTTTGAAAATGATTGAATATTAAGCATGTATGAAGCTTCTGAAATTTCTGTGATTTTTTCCGTTTTGCTTCGAATCTCTCTGATCATGTGTTGCACCCCAAAATTTGCCCTCACAATACAAGGCTTTGTGTACTAAGAGGTTCACAAGGTTTACAAGACCTTTCATGAGGTTCATGAAGTTTACAAGACACTTTATGAGGTTCACAAGGTTCACAATACTTACAAGACCTTTCATGAGGTTCATGAAGTCTACAAGACACTTTATGAGGTTCACAAGGTTCACAAGACCTTTCATGAGGTTCACAAGACCTTTCATGAGGTTCACAAAGTTCACAAGACCTTTCATGAGGTTCACAAAGTTCACAAGACATCTTATGAGGTTCACAAGGTTCACAAAGTTCATCATGGGTCAGAAGATTTGACAATTCCCTCAGACAATGCATCCTCCTAAGCAATACATCCTAAACTAGGGTTTTGACTTTAATCAGGCTAAATGGACTTCCAAGACTTCAAGTGAGCTTCATAACATCTTATATGTGTTTAAGAATCCCCATGAAAAGTTTCAAGACTTTTCCCAAGGGTTTGCTCAGTCAGATGATCAGATAAGTCAAAATCAGTCAAAGCAGTTAAAAAGTCAAACTGAGGTCAACTGTGGTCAAACAAAAGTCAAACTTCATGATTTTTTGCCAACATCAAGTATATGAAGTAAAATTCATCATTTGATCAAGGGTTGATCATGATTCATCAAGGACATTTCAGATCATCAAGAATCAGAGGTTTCTAAATTAGGGTTTTCTCAGGAAAAGTCAACTGAACTTTGACCAGCCATAACTTTCACATGCTTCATCACATTTTTCCCATCCAAAGCTCATTTTGAAGGAAATTTAATTCTCTACAACTTTGTGTCTCACAAGCCAAGCCCAAAAATGCTTTATTTGGAAGGTATGAGCTAAGACATTATAGGTCCTTTTGAAAGTCAACAACTTCAAAAGGTCATAACTTGAGAATGGTAAATGATATGGACATGAAACCAATAGGGTTGTTTAGAGGACTCTTCAAGCTTTCCAAAATATCCAAGAACACCCTCATAGTATTAAAATTGAAGGATGTGTGCCCTTGCAAAGTTGGGAAATTTTTGGTTGGTTTATGAAGAAAATGGAGGTTTAAAACCAAATTTTTCTAAATGGGCTTGTCATGTGATGATCCAATCCATACAAATACCTCATGCACGACCCAACCCTCAATTATTCAGATTTTTTATTATTTTATTTTATTTATTTTGATTTTATTCATTTAAAATCATTTTAAATTAAAATCAAATAGAAAAATCAAATATTTAAATGAGATTGTGCTTCTAGAAAATCATAAATATGGCTTGGATCAAATTGATATAAAAATTATGGTGATTGGCTTGAAATAGAAAGGTCTTATTCAAGAATATTTGAAATTTAAGCTTGAATCTTTTTCAATCTCATTGATCCAAAATATCCACACAATGATCCATTATTTTTGACCTAATTCAGTCTACTATAAGTATACAACATAACTCCTTGCACAAGACACGAATTCCAGCCTCCAAGAACACTCTCCAAACTTCAAATTTTCAAGAAAAAAGTGATATTCGGATTTCATCATTGAGGTTGCTTATCAAAGGTTTTAAGGTGTAAAATCGTTCCTGGGTGTTTCCAAAACCTTTCCCAATCATCATAAGCATCTAAAACACCACATAATCGTTCAACCGAATCGTGCTTTGTTCTTGAACATGAGTTTTTCGATTTCATATATTCGTTTGTTTTAAATGATATTTGATGATTGTTTTATGTTTGTGATAGTGCTAGGAACGTTTCTGGACTCTCAATTTGAAGATTCGTGCCCTTAATCTCCAAACACCATTATTAGGGTTCTTGCTCCATGATTGGGATTTTCTAATTTAACAAATATAAATGCATTATAAACGTATAAATGAAATGGCCTTGTTGTGGGGAGTACAATGGTACCCTCAATTTAATGAAATTTTACAGGTTTGATGTTCTTGACATAAGGCTAGGAAATCCTACGAAACCAGGTTCGCAGGAAAAATTGCAGGGAAAATTGAAAGTAAAATCGCAGGAAATTTGGGGAAGAAGATGAAGTCCTTTGGCGCGAAATTCTGATTTTTAAAACTATGTTTATTTTATTATGTTTTGCTTGTATATATATTTCAGAAAGAATGCTTGGCTCAGTTAGTGGATACGCGCGCATATGAAGCACAAGACATGAGTTTGAATCCGTCCTCAGTCATATTATTTTGGCATAAATTCCATTTGTTTCCAGGCTTAAAATATAAGAATTGGCATTCATCCCATATTCACATGCGCACGCTTGGCCTGGTGGAGAGTGTGCTGGTCTTGAGATTGCAAAGCCTAGGGCCTAGGTTTGAATCCCAGCCCCAGGTAAGTTTTTATCACTTTTTTTTCTTATTTTATTTAATTCTTGTTTATGTTTTAATTAATTTAGTAAATTATAAAATGTTAAAAATAAAAAGTGTATATTATTTCTTGTATATAAATTTTAAACTTATATTTTCAAAAAAAAATTAAAACTTTATTATTAAAACTATTTTACTATATATATTATTAATGTTATTTGATTTGTATAAATAAATTAGTTGTATTTAGGTTAAAAAATATATAAACCCTATTTTTTAAAAACCCTAAAATTATTTCTACAAACCCTAATTATGAATATTAGTTTATTTATTTATTTTAATTTTATAATTCTTTTCAATTTAATTATAACTTTTAATTTATTTATTTGTAAAACTTTAATTATGTACTTATTTTTTTTTTATAATTTGTTTATAATTTAATTCTTGTATGCAAATAATTTTTAGTGTATGTTTAAAAATAATTAAAACTTGCTAATTGAATTTTGTAAAATATAATTTATTTTCATTAACCTAATTTTTATAATTTGTACATAACTTAAAATTTTATGATAATTAGTATATAATTGTTTACATTTTCTTATTAATCTTAAAATAATAATTGTTCATATAAAAAAATTGATCTTTTAATTATTATGCTAATATTTTTGTTTATATTATTAATTATGTTTATTTTTATATGATATTTATTTTATTATTACTAACCCCATTTATATATTATGATTTATTATTATTATTATTTTTACTAACCCAATTATATTATTATTATTATTTATTTTTGCTTATTTATTTAATTTGCTTTAATTATTATTATTTTGTAATTGCCTCTTTTATGTAATATTGTAATAGTAATATTGAGTATTTATATTTAAATGCCATGGTTAGTAAAATAGGGAGTGTAAAATATGTTTGTATATAAAATTCAATTTAGATCACTAATTTAAAAGATAATTATTTAAAATTGTACACTCACACACGTAAGTCGATCTTTGATCGCCATCTCACTTCCTTAGGGATACCTCTCATGTTGCCTAATCAAAAGGTCAAGTAGGGTGTATAAAGCAAAGTCCATAATTCCACATCATCTAGTCCCTAAACAGATAAAAAGATCAAGTCCCTTCGAATGTTGCCTTCGTAATGATCTTGTCCCTTTCGAATAAAGATGATAAGTCCCTTCGAATTGCTTATACACCCCACAGTTGCCTAAATAAACAGATGTCCCTTCACTTGTCCCTCACATCCAAGGTAATGACTACCTATTCCTTAATAATAGGGATAGTCTTACCACTTAAAGGATTCAAGAACAGAAAAGACTTAAACTTAGGGTAGGTTCCTCTTAGATACTTGCTCACTTTTCAAAAACATTTCAAACACTTCACACATTTCAAACAATTTTCAAAACAAAGGTTTTTTACGCATCCATACATGGATCATTATAAAACTCTTAAGAAAATTTCTATTCACACACTTCACATTTCAAAAACATTTTAAAGTGAGCTAAGTAACTAAGAGCCCATGGATAACCATGGATGTAAAGGGTGCTACCACCTTCCCTTTACATAACCTACCCCCCGGACCCAAAAATCTTTTAAAAGGTCTTTCCTGTTCTTTTATGCCTTTCCTTTGGATAAAATAAAAGTCGGTGGCGACTCTTGCTATCCGCAACATAACTAAAGTCAGTTCTCCCACCGTGTTACAGAACTGGCGACTCTGCTGGAGAATTAATATTAAAGAGGGGTACCCTTAGGAATTAGATCACTTTAAAATTGTTTGCCTTGTTTTCTTTATACTTACTTGTTGGGTGCTCTTATGTGTGAAAGATCCTAACCCGGATCTAGTGTACCTTAGGTAAATGGCAATAGACCAAGGAAACTGTACGGCGTATACCGATATGGTTGATCTGGTGGCCATAGTTAGTGTGACTTCTTGGTTGGTGCTTATGTTCCTTAAGTCAAGTTGAGGATAATATGAGGCTGCCATATGTTGTCAATGCACTAACTAACTTTTAGAACCCTAGTTATCCCATCTTGGCCTTTAGAAAAGTAGTGAGATAGCCGGCTTTGGTGCAGACTGAAGTTGGTTGATACTCGATACTACGCTCATTGAGATCCTAAACTTAGAGGGTTTTCGTTGGCAAGTAAGTTGCCTACTAAACAACCACCCTTGTGAAGGATCAATGATATTGAGATCCCTTAGAACATGGTTACTTTTGTAGGACAGGATGAACCATCTAAACTTCAGGGGAGGGTACTTACCTTTGAACCTCATGCAAGCCTTTAAACCTAGGGCTATGGTGTGATTTGTTTGTGTGTGCCACATGTTTGTGATTGAACATAACATCATCATGCATCATAAGCATAACATTTTCACTAACCATTTCAAGGACCAAAGGATTTATCTTTGTTCTTTGTTGCAGGTCATGGCTTCAGCTCGTAGAAACACTATCAGGATCAACTTTGTAGGCATACCTGCTAAGCTTAAAGAGTTGGTTTCTCAAGTGCCTGATCACTCCCAGTTCATCAAGAGACATGGTCACCTATTGGATCTAGTCACCTCAGGGTTCAATGAAGACATGATGAGTGTCCTGTTTCAGTTCTTTGATCCTAAGCACCATTGCTTCACATTCCCCGACTATCAGCTGGTTCCTACGATGGAAGAGTTCTCTAAACTTCTGGGTATACCTGTTCTTGATCAAAGACCCTTCACAGGCTTGGAAAAAGAGCTTAAACCTGAGGTTATTGTTGCAGCTCTACATCTGAAGAAGTCTGACATTGTTCTAGAAACGAGAAGCGGAGTTAAGGGTATTCTTGCTAAGGTGTTGATAGAGAAGGCTCAAGTGTTCTTGAAAGCTATGAGCTATGATGCTTTTGAGGAGATATTAGCCTTGTTGATCTATGGCTTAGTGTTATTCCCCAATCCAGATCAGTTCATAGACGTTCATGCCATCACCATATTCCTGAGTCACAATCCAGTGCCTACATTGCTTGGAGACATCCTGCACTCTCTTCACACACGTACTACAAAAGCAAGAGGAACTCTTATGTGCTGCATACCTTTACTATCTAGGTGGTTTATTTCTCACCTTCCTCGTTCAGTGATGAAGAATGAACAAGGGTTCAGGTGGTCCAAGAGGATTATGTCACTCTCTCATTCAGATATCCATTGGTGCTCCAGATCTATGGAGAATGTCACCATCATTGACCGTTGTGGGGAGTTTCCTAATGTGCCACTTCTAGGCATAAGAGGAGGCATTACTTACAACCCTTATTTAGCTTTACGACAGTTTGGTTACGCTCGGAGTGATGGTCCTCATGACATGTTGATTCAGGGCATTGTATTTGACTACGACAACGATCTGCAAGGTTACCGTTAGAGATTCATACGAGCATAGGGAAAAGTGAACAAAGTTGACAGCAAGACTCTGGAGCCTAAGTACACTATTCCTATGGAAGCTTATCTCAGATGGGTGCGATCTCGTGCTTAGACTCTCATGATGCCATATCCTGCTATCCTTCCAGTTACCATGGAACCTGTTGCTGAAGGAGATACTGCTTATTCTATCCTTCACCCAAACATGCCTACTGACATGGAAGACTTACAGAGGTCCTGGATCCAGTTGAAGGAGCAAAGGGATACTTTCGAGGCTCATTACAAAGCAAGCCAAGAAAGAATCCTGGAACTAACAAAGCAACTTCACGAGGAACGGAATCTCAACTCATACCTTAACACAAAGAGGAAACGTCCATGGGAGACTTAAAACCCCATCTCTTGTATGTATTACATTTCATTTTCTGTAAGCCCAAGAGGCAAAACAAATTTATTACTAATAAAAGTTTACCTTCTTGTGTGTTTAAGCAAATTTAAATCCTGCGGTCCTTGAAAACATTGCATATACATTTACATTCCATATCATTGCATCACAGGTTTATTGTGCACAGGTTTCTCATCTTCTCGCTGTTTATTTCAGCAATGGCTCTTGAATAAACAGTTAAGGATCTCAAGGCACAAAATGCACAGTTCCAAGAGCTGATCCTGAACTTGTCCAAGGGGCAGGATGAATTGAAGACACTGCTGGCCAAGAAGACTAAGAAGACTAGAAGATCAGGTGGCCTGATCAACATGGGAAGAAGGTTCAGAGGTCCTGTCAAGACCAAAGAACAGGTTGAAGATTATGAGTCTGATAAAGAGGGAGGCAGTCTCCACAACACTATGGGGGACTCTGATTCTGAGGCTAACTACTACCATGAGCCTATTGAAGATAAGTTCAAGATGCTGGTGGATAGAATGGATGCTATGGAATTACAGAAATCTTCTGGGCTGGATTTTGAAGACCTGAGTTTGATATCTGGGGTGGTTATACCCATTGGTTTCAAGGTTCCTACTTTTGTTGTTTATGATGGTGTCTCTTGTCCCAAGCTGCATCTGAGGTCTTATGTCAGGAGAATCCAACCCCATACTGCTGATAAGAAGTTGTGGATCCATTTCTTCCAAGAGAGCTTATCTGGAGCTCAATTGGAATGGTACTATCAGTTGGAGAGTGTCAACATCCGTGATTGGAATGATCTTGATGAAGCCTTCTATAAGCAGTATCAATATAATGCTGATTTAGCCCCTACTCGCATGCAACTTCAGAGCATGTCTATGGGTGCTAAAGAGAGCTTCAAGGAGTATGCTCAGAAGTGGAGAGATTTGGCTGGAAGAGTGCAACCACCTCTAACTGACAGGGAGTTAGTTGATATGTTCATGTGTACGTTGAATGGTCCATTTTACAGTCATCTCATTGGAAGCTCATCATCTGGCTTCACTGAGTTGATAATGACTGGAGAGCGCGTAGAAAGTGGTATAAGGAGTGGCAAGATTCAAGTGGGTGCTTCTTCATCAGGTGCTGCAAAGAAGCCTCCCAGTGGGAAGAAAGAGTCAAATGCTGTTTATGGTCAACCTGATCGTAATAGAAGGCATCAGTCTGTGAGTGCAGTTCATATCTCCAATCCAACTCCTACAACACCAGAGCAGCCACAGGGAAATCAACAGAGGGCTAAAAGGCAGTTCACTAAGATCAACATGTCAATGGCTCAGGCATTGCAACACTTGTTGAAGGCTGAACTTATCACTCTGAAAGATGCTCCTCAGAATCCTAATGTTACCTCTCCCAGGTAAAATCCTAATGCACGATGTGCATATCATTCGAACTGTCAGGGACATGATACTAATAGTTGCTGGGTACTGAAGAACAAAATTTAAGATATGATTGAGGTTAGAGAGATTGAGTTTGACCCTCCGGGTACCCCAAATGTGATTACTGCTCCCATGCCAAATCATGAGAAGACTGTCAATGCAATTGATGAAGATTCACATATTTCCTCAGTTGTAGAGTTGACCACACCATTGTTTGTCATTAAGAAGAAGCTAGTACAAGTTGGGTTCTTTCCAGGTTGTCGTGAGGATTGTTTATATTGTACCTATAAGCCGGATAGTTGCTGGAGGTTGAGAGATGGAATTCAACGTCTCATGGATAAATATACCATAGTGTTTGAGAGGACTCCACCTTCCGTAGAGAGTATGGTTGATCATATAACTCAGCGTGCGAAGATTGAAGAGGTGGATATGGTTGATAAAGTGCCGGTAAGGATTACTTCTAAGGGTCCTGTCAAAATCACTCATAAGGGTCCAATTAAGATTACTGCTGAAGGCCCTGTGAAGATTGTTGCTGAAGCTAGAGTGGCTCCTATGGTCATTACCACTCCTGGTCCTATTTTGTATACTTCTGATAGAGCTGTGCCTTGGCATTATGGGTCTGATGTTTATATCCATGGTGTTAAGCAGGAACCCTTGGCTGATATGCCTATTGATAATATTGCTGGATCTAGTAAGATCACACGAAGCGGAAGAGTTTTCTCTCCTCCAGTTACCTCCAAGAATGCAGTTACTCCAGCTGCTACCTCCACCACTGATGCTCGGGGCAAAGGTCCTGTTATTGAACCTATATCAAATGATGTGCCATCTGCTGATGATCTTGCTAAGCAGATGGAAGAAGTATTGAAAATCATTCGCAAGAGTGATTATGACATTGTTGATCAGTTGGGGCATACTCCCTCCAAGATTTCTATGTTGTCTTTGTTGTTATGTTCTGAGGCTCATGCCAAGGCTTTGATTAAATTTCTGAAGACTGCTCATGTACCCAATGAAATTTCTGTTGACCAGTTTGAAAATTGTGTTGCACACTTGACCTATGATAATGGGTTAGGTTTCTTTGATGTTGATTTGACTCCGGCCAAAAGGGATCATAACAGGGCTCTGCACATCTCAATTGAATGCAGGGGCACTACCCTGTCACATGTATTGATAGACAATGGTTCCTCTCTGAATGTGTTGCCCAAAGAAGTCCTAAATAAGCTTAGTCCAGAAGATGCTGTGTTGAAACCCAGTAATATAGTGGTGAAGGCTTTTGATGGTTCGAGAAGGGTGGTGCATGGAGAAATTGATCTCCAAATCAAAGTTGGTTCTCAGGTTTTCAATGCTACCTTTTATGTAATGGATATTCGCCCGTCGTATTCTTGTTTGCTGGGACGTCCCTGGATCCATGGGGCAGGTGCTGTAACTTCCACTTTACATCAGAAGCTGAGGTATCCAGTAGAAGGAAAGGTTGTTACTGTCTATGGAGAGGAAGGATATGTTGTTAGCCATGTGAACACCTTTAAGTATCTTGAAGTGGAAGGTGAATATGTTGAAACTCCGTGTCAGACATTTGAAGTGGTTCCTTGGATTGTTAATGACTATGAAGCTCTTCTTGTTGTCAAGAAAGTTCTTGTGGTCACCAGAGTACCTACTACAATGGCCTCCCTTAAAGATGCTAGAGCTGTGGTGGATGAAGGTGGTTGTACTATTTGGGGTCAGCTTCCTGATATCCCTTACAAGTCTGACAAATTTGGTTTGGGTTTCACTGCAGAGTCCCAGAAGGCTGTTCATCGTGCTCGTGCTGTTCGTATCACCAATCAGGGGATTATGAAGAACCAGATCAATGTTGTGGATGACTATGATGAAGACTATGACTTGGATGCTTGGATTTTTCCTACTGTGGGTGCTGGACTCAATAACTGGAAGGCTGAAGATGTTATTCCCATCTCCTTTAGTCAGGAGTAAATACTATTACTGTGTTGTTGTTTTTTAAGTTTGTAATTTCTTGAACAATTAAACTTTCAAGCCTTGTGCCTTACCCGGGGCAGAATGGTGTGCTTGTTACGGGATATCATTTCATTTGCATACTTCATTCAATAAAAATCAGTGGACGTTTCGTTTTCGTAAATATTGTGTTCCTTGTTTTTCTTTTCTTTTATTTTTGTTTTATCAGCTATGTGTTCTTACACACACCCACAACACTAAAATGCAGATCCTCATCCACTCTGGATTCTGTTGATAACAGTTCTACTATTGCCAATTATAATTTCGAGAATTCGATCTATCAAGCTGAAGACGGAAATGAGGACGATTGTGAAGTACCTGTAGAGCTTGCTAGGTTGTTACAACAAGAAGAGAAAGCTATACAACCACATGAAGAGCCAGTCGAAGTTGTGAATCTGGGAACTGAAGAGAACAGGAAAGAGGTCAAGATAGGGGCTGAATTGGAGGATAGTGTCAAGAGCAGATTGATTCAGATGTTACATGACTATGTGGAGATCTTTGCTTGGTCCTACGAAGATATGCCAGGGTTGGATACAGACATTGTGGTTCACCGTCTACCAGTGAAAGAAGATTGTCGTCCAAAGAAACAGAAGGTTCGTCGTATGCGTCCTGAGATGTCAGAGAAGATTAAGGCAGAGGTAATGAAACAGTTTGATGCAGGGTTCTTAGCTGTGACTTCTTATCCTCAGTGGGTTGCAAATGTGGTGCCGGTACCTAAGAAAGATGGTAAGGTACGTATGTGTGTAGGCTACAGAGATTTGAACAAGGCCAGCCCCAAAGATGACTTTCCACTTCCTCATATTGATGTTCTGGTAGACAATACTACTCAGCATAAGGTATTCTCTTTTATGGATGGTTTCTCTGGTTACAATCAAATCAAGATGGCACCTGAAGATATGGAGAAGACAACATTTGTTACACAGTGGGGCACTTTTTGCTATAAAGTGATGCCATTTGGTTTGAAGAATGCAGGGGCAACATATCAGCGTGTTATGGTGGCTTTGTTTCATGATATGATTCATCATGAGATAGAGGTATATGTGGATGATATGATAGCCAAGTCCCGGAATGAAGAGCAACATCTTGATCATCTGCATAAGTTGTTTGAGAGATTGAAGAAATATAAGTTGAGACTGAACCCAAACAAGTGTACTTTTGGAGTTAGGTCTGGTAAACTCCTGGGTTTCATAGTCAGTGGAAAAGGTATTGAAGTGGATCCTGCAAAAGTGAAAGCTATACGAGAGATGCCAGCTCCCCGTACTGAGAAGGAAGTTAGAGGTTTCTTGGGACGACTGAATTACATTGCAAGATTTATTTCCCAATTGACTGCTACCTGTGAGCCAATCTTCAAGTTGTTGAAGAAAGATCAGGTGATGGAATGGAATGATGAGTGCCAGACAGCGTTTGATGAAATCAAGAAGTATCTGCTAGAACCACCAATTCTGATGCCACCAGTTGATGGAAGACCCTTGATTATGTACTTAACAGTGCTAGACAACTCAATGGGGTGTGTATTGGGGCAACATGACGAGTCTAGTCGAAAAGAGCAGGCAATATACTACCTTAGCAAAAAGTTTACCGACTGTGAAACAAGATACTCACTGCTCGAGAAAACTTGTTGCGCTTTGGCATGGGCTACTCGCCGACTAAGACAGTATATGTTGACCCATACTACCTTGTTAATTTCAAAGATGGATCCAATCAAGTACATATTTGAGAAACCTGCTCTCTCCGGAAGAATTGCAAGATGGCAAATGATCTTGACAGAATATGATATACAGTATACTACTCAGAAGGCCATTAAAGGAAGTGTTGTGGCTGATCATTTGGCTCATCAAGCAGTGGATGATTATCAGTCAATGAGTTTTGAGTTCCCCGATGAAGACATTATGATTATTACCAAAGAACCTGGACAATATGACGGACCTGAACAAGGATCCCGATGGACTATGGTTTTTGATGGTGCCTCTAATGCACTTGGTAATGGTGTTGGTGTTGTGATCAGTTCCCCTGAAGGTTGTCATACCCCCGATTACTGCCAGACTTTGTTTCTATTGTACTAATAATATGGATGAGTATGAGGCATGTATCCTGGGTATCAAAGCTGCCATTGATATGAAGATTCAGTTCCTAGACGTGTATGGAGATTCAGCCCTGGTAGTAAGTCAGATTAAAGGAGATTGGGATACCAAGCATGATAATCTCATTCCATACAGAGAACATGTGTTGTCTTTAATCCCACATTTCAAAGAGATTACCTTTGGACATATTCCACGAAGAGAGAATCAGTTGGCAGATGCTTTAGCCACCATGGCATCCATGTTTGAGATCAGCTGGGATGATGAAGCTCCCAAGATTACTATTGATAGATTTGAAAAGCCTGCATACTGCAATGAGATTGACACTGAAGAGGCAGAGGAGAAACCTTGGTTCTATGAAGTGAAAAGATATCTTGAAGCTCAGGAGTTCCGTGAAGGGGCATCTGTCAAAGATAGGAAGTTTCTGAGAAGGTTTTCTGCTAAGTTCTTTTTGAGTAATGGGATTTTGTACAAGCGCAATCATGATTCAACTATGCTTCGTTGTGTGGATCAGAAAGAAGCAACTGAGATTATGGAAGATATGCATGATGGGATCTTTGGCACTCATTCTAGTGGTCATACTATGGCGAAGAAGATATTGAGAGCAGGTTACTATTGGTCTACCATGGAAGCTGATTGCTATCAACACTCTAGAACGTGTCACAAGTGTCAAATTTATGCTGATAAAGTACATATACCTCCATCACCATTGAATGTGTTGACTGCTCCTTGGCCCTTTTCCATGTGGGGCATTGATATGATTGGTGAGATCAAACCTACTGCTTCTAATGGGCATCGTTTCATCCTGGTTGCTATTGATTACTTCACGAAGTGGGTAGAGGCAGCTTCATTTGCATCTGTTACTAAGAATGTTGTGGCTCGATTCATTAAGAACAATCTCATATGTAGGTATGGCATCCCTGAAAGGATTATCACGGACAATGGCTCTAATCTGAACAACACTATGATTACTGATCTCTGCATGCAGTTCAAGATTAAGCATCACAACTCTTCTCCGTATCGTCCGAAGATGAATGGGGCAGTAGAAGCTTCTAACAAGAATATCAAGAAGATTATACAGAAGATGACTGTTACTTACAAAGATTGGCATGAGATGTTACCATTTGCTCTTCATGGTTATCGTACTACAATACGTACTTCAACAGGGGCAACCCCATTCTCCTTAGTCTATGGTATGGAAGCAGTTCTGCCTATTGAAGTTCAGATTCCCTCCTTAAGAATTATGAAGGATGCAGGCTTGGATGAAGATGAGTGGATTCAGACTCGACTTGACCAGATAAATTTGATTGATGAAAAGAGGTTAGCAGTTGTGTGTCATGGTCAGATGTACCAGAAACGAATGATCAAGGCTTTCAACAAGAAGGTTAAGCCTAAGGTATATCAGGCTGGCGATTTGGTAATCAAGCGTATCATACTACCACAGGGTGATCCTAGGGGCAAGTGGACTCCTACATATGAAGGGCCATTCGTGGTCAAAACAGTATTTTCAGGAGGTGCCATGATACTTACTACTATGGATGGTGAAGACTTCCCACAGCCTGTAAACGCAGACATAGTTAAAAAATACTACGCATAAAAAGAGACCCGCTAGGTTGACTGGCCTAGGCAAAAATAAGGGCATCCCGGCAAACCAAAAGGGTTTGGGCAAAAATTAGGGATATATATATAAAAAAATGTACACCCGGCAAGTCGAAAACCCGAAAGGGCGGCTTGGGCAAAAAAGGGTATCCCGGTGGATTGAAAACCTGAAAGGGCAATCCAGGCAAAAGTTAGGGATTAAGTGTATGACTATGTCTCGTTTGGATCACCCATGAAACTACGACCAGTTGTGTTACTTACTCAAGCTCGAACAGATAAAGCTCAATCCAATCATCTCCGTCTCGACAGCAGAAGAGGAGATACTTGAAGATAATGACAATAGTAGAATTGAAACTCAATAGGATTATTTCCCACATAGCTGATTTTCTTTGTTTTGTAAAACTTTACGACAAATTCCTCTTACTAGGATTTTTGTCTCCTTGTACAAACTTACCTATGTATAGGTCACTTTTTTGATATAAATAAAATTCCATCTTTGAATCCAGATTTACTTTTACCCTATTTACATAAGCGAAACGTCCATTGGTTGTGTTTGAATGTATGTATGCTTTTGAATATGATTGATGTTTACCAGAAATGCATAAATGCTTAATATGATTGATGTTTACCAGAAATGCATGAAATGCAGTAATAGTATTTACTAAGGACGAACGAGGGAAGGAATTCAACGAAGCTTCGCTGGTTCATCCCCACATGACAGCTACAAATCCCCAGTAGGGCAAATCCATCTTCATAAGTACTCCGAGTCACATCTTCCCTGGAATTTATATCCATCTCTTTTATCCTCATACGGATAATCAGGAATTTATTTTTCCAATAGGAGTACGACGAACGAAGACGGGAGGTTATGTATACCCTACTATCAAACGAAGACGGGAGGTTATGTATACCTTACTATCAAACGAAGAAGGGAGGTTATATATACTATATTATCAGACAAGACGGGAACGAGTTCCTCATATTCTCCAGTAACGAATCGGGATTTATTTTCCCTGGCCAGCAGTTGCTATACGAAGATATCCAGACGCTTCAGCTGCACGATTCATACATACATCATTTACATCATACCATAACATATACATCCATAAGTACATAATACATTAGTTCAGTGCATCATACTATGCATGCATACATAGTGCATAAACTAATATTTTCCTTGCAGGATAGTTATATGCAGGGAAAACAACATCAACAACTTATACCTCAGGACGTTGTTTATCCTCCTGAAAGCTATCATTACTTTGGGTCGTTGATTATCTTCCCAAAAGTTATACTTATACCTCGGGACGTTGTTTATCCTCCTGAAAGCTATCATTACTTTGGGCCGTTGTTTATCTTCCCAAGTACCTTATCATGACTTTGGGCCGTTGTTTATCTTCCCAAAAGTTATACCATTACCTTGGGCCGTTGTTTATCTTCCCAAGTACCTTATCATGACTTTGGGCCGTTGTTTATCTTCCCAAAAGTTATACCATTACCTTGGGCCGTTGTTTATCTTCCCAAGTGCCTTATCATGACTTTGGGCCGTTGTTTATCTTCCCAAAAGTTATACCATTACCTTGGGCCGTTGTTTATCCTCCCAAGTACCCTATCATGACTTTGGGCCGTTGATTATCTTCCCAAAAGTTATACTTATACCTCGGGACGTTGTTTATCCTCCTGAAAGCTATCATTACTTTGGGCCGTTGATTATCTTCCCAAAAGTTATACTTATACCCCGGGACGTTGTTTATCCTCCTGAAAGCTATCATTACTTTGGGCCGTTGTTTATCTTCCCAAGTACCTTATCATGACTTTGGGCCGTTGTTTATCTTCCCAAAAGTTATACCATTACCTTGGGCCGTTGTTTATCTTCCCAAGTACCTTATCATGACTTTGGGCCGTTGTTTATCTTCCCAAAAGTTATACCATTACCTTGGGCCGTTGTTTATCTTCCCAAGTGTCATATCATTACCTCAGGACGTTGTTTATCCTCCTGAAAGCATACCATTTCCTTAGGACGTTGTTTATCCTCCTGAAAGCATATCATGACTATTGGGTCATTGTTTACCTTCCCAAAAGTTATACCATTTCCTCAGGACGTTGTTTATCCTCCTGAAAGCATATCATGACCTTGGGCCGTTTTTTATCTTCCCAAAGGTTACATCATTTCCTCAGAACGTTGTTTATCCTTCTGAAAGCATATCATTTCCTCAGGACGTTGTTTATCCTCCTGAAAGCATATCATGACCTTGGGACGTTGTTTATCCTCCTGAAAGCATATCTTGACCTTGGGCCGTTGTTTATCTTCCCAAAGGTTACATCATTTCCTCAGAACGTTGTTTATCCTTCTGAAAGCATATCATTTCCTCAGGACGTTGTTTATCCTCCTGAAAGCATATCATGACCTTGGGACGTTGTTTATCCTCCTGAAAGCATATCTTGACCTTGGGCCGTTGTTTATCTTCCCAAAGGTTACATCATTTCCTCAGAACGTTGTTTATCCTTCTGAAAGCATATCATTTCCTCGGGATGTTGATTATCTTCCTGAAAGCTATCACCACTACCTCGGGACGTTGTTTATCTTCCTGAAAGCTATCACCACTACCTCGGGACGTTGTTTATCTTCCTGAAAGCTATCACCACTACCTAGGGACGTTGTTTATCTTCCTGAAAGCTATCACCACTACCTCGGGACGTTGTTTATCTTCCTGAAAGTTATCACCACTACCTCGGGACGTTGTTTATCTTCCTGAAAGCTATCACCACTACCTCGGGACGTTGTTTATCTTCCTGAAAGCTATCACCACTACCTCAGGACGTTGTTTATCTTCCTGAAAGCTATCATTATATCTTCATATTTTGGACTACTTTATCCTCCAAGAAATGTACCTGAAGAATTTTTCTCCAAGTGGCATCTTTAAGCCCACTCAAGCATATTCAACTAGTCATCAGTATCACTCTACGCACCGGTGAGTGCAAATTTTTGGGCTTTTATGTTCAATCCCCTTCAACCTTCCAAGTTACGATTGGCACATATACCAATCTAACCCCTCAGGTTTCAGAAAATTGAACAGGGGCAGCTGTTGCACCCCAAAATTTGCCCTCACAATACAAGGCTTTGTGTACTAAGAGGTTCACAAGGTTCACAAGACCTTTCATGAGGTTCATGAAGTTTACAAGACACTTTATGAGGTTCACAAGGTTCACAATACTTACAAGACCTTTCATGAGGTTCATGAAGTCTACAAGACACTTTATGAGGTTCACAAGGTTCACAAGACCTTTCATGAGGTTCACAAGACCTTTCATGAGGTTCACAAAGTTCACAAGACCTTTCACTATGTTCACAAATTTCACAAGACATCTTATGAGGTTCACAAGGTTCACAAAGTTCATCATGGGTCAGAAGATTTGACAATTCCCTCAGACAATGCATCCTCCTAAGCAATGCATCCTAAACTAGGGTTTTGACTTTAATCAGGCTAAATGGACTTCCAAGACTTCAAGTGAGCTTCATAACATCTTATATGTGTTTAAGAATCCCCATGACAAGTTTCAAGACTTTTCCCATGGGTTTGCTCAGTCAGATGATCAGATAAGTCAAAATCAGTCAAAGCAGTTAAAAAGTCAAACTGAGGTCAACTGTGGTCAAACAAAAGTAAAACTTCATGATTTTTTGCCAACATCAAGTATATGAAGTAAAATTCATCATTTGATCAAGGGTTGATCATGATTCATCAAGGACATTTCAGATCATCAAGAATCAGAGGTTTCTAAATTAGGGTTTTCTCAGGAAAAGTCAACTGAACTTTGACCAGCCATAACTTTCACATGCTTCATCAAATTTTTCCCATCCAAAGCTCATTTTGAAGGAAATTGAATTCTCTACAACTTTGTGTCTCACAAGCCAAGCCCAAAAATGCTTCATTTGGAAGGTATGAGCTAAGACATTATAGGTCCTTTTGAAAGTCAACAAAAAGTCAACAACTTCAAAAGGTCATAACTTGAGAATGGTAAATGATATGGACATGAAACCAATAGGGTTGGTTAGAGGACTCTTCAAGCTTTCCAAAATGTCCAAGAACACCCTCATAGTATTAAAATTGAAGGATGTGTGCCCTTGCAAAGTTGGGAAATTTTTGGTTGGTTTATGAAGAAAATGGAGGTTTAAAACCAAATTTTTCTAAATGGGCTTGTCATGTGATGATCCAATCCATACAAATACCTCATGCACGACCCAACCCTCAATTATTCAGATTTTTTATTATTTTATTTTATTTATTTTGATTTTATTCATTTAAAATCATTTTAAATTAAAATAAAATAGAAAAATCAAATATTTAAATGAGATTGTGCTTCTAGAAAATCATAAATATGGCTTGGATCAAATTGATATAAAAATTATGGTGATTGGCTTGAAATAGAAAGGTCTTATTCAAGAATATTTGAAATTTAAGCTTGAATCTTTTTCAATCTCATTGATCCAAAATATCCACACAATGATCCATTATTTTTGACCTAATTCAGTCTACTATAAGTATACAACATAACTCCTTGCACAAGACACGAATTCCAGCCTCCAAGAACACTCTCCAAACTTCAAATTTTCAAGAAAAAAGTGATATTCGGATTTCATCATTGAGGTTGCTTATCAAAGGTTTTAAGGTGTAAAATCGTTCCTGGGTGTTTCCAAAACCTTTCCCAATCATCATAAGCATCTAAAACACCACATAATCGTTCAACCGAATCGTGCTTTGTTCTTGAACATGAGTTTTTCGATTTCATATATTCGTTTTTTTTAAATGATATTTGATGATTGTTTTATGTTTGTGATAGTGCTAGGAACGTTTCTGGACTCTCAATTTGAAGAATCGTGCCCTTAATCTCCAAACACCATAATTAGGGTTCTTGCTCCATGATTGGGATTTTCTAATTTAACAAATATAAATGCATTATAAACGTATAAATGAACTGGCCTTGTTGTGGGGAGTACAATGGTACCCTCAATTTTATGAAATTTTACAGGTTTGATGTTCTTGACATAAGGCTAGGAAATCCTACGAAACCAGGTTCGCAGGAAAAATCGCAGGGAAAATTGAAAGTAAAATCGCAGGAAATTTGGGGAAGAAGATGAAGTCCTTTGGCGCGAAATTCTGATTTTTAAAACTATGTTTATTTTATTATGTTTTGCTTGTATATATATTTCAGAAAGAATGCTTGGCTCAGTTGGTGGATACGCGCGCATATGAAGCACAAGACATGAGTTCGAATCCGTCCTCAGTCATATTATTTTGGCATAAATTCCATTTGTTTCCAGGCTTAAAATATAAGAATTGGCATCCATCCCATATTCACATGCGCACGCTTGGCCTGGTGGAGAGTGTGCTGGTCTTGAGATTGCAAAGCCTAGGGCCTAGGTTTGAATCCCAGCCCCAGGTAAGTTTTTATCACTTTTTTTTCTTATTTTATTTAATTCTTGTTTATGTTTTAATTAATTTAGTAAATTATAAAATGTTAAAAATAAAAAGTGTATATTATTTCTTGTATATAAATTTTAAACTTATATTTTCAAAAAAAAATTAAAACTTTATTATTAAAACTATTTTACTATATATATTATTAATGTTATTTGATTTGTATAAATAAATTAGTTGTATTTAGGTTAAAAAATATATAAACCCTATTTTTTAAAAACCCTAAAATTATTTCTACAAACCCTAATTATGAATATTAGTTTATTTATTTATTTTAATTTTATAATTCTTTTCAATTTAATTATAACTTTTAATTTATTTATTTGTAAAACTTTAATTATGTACTTATTTTTTTTTATAATTTGTTTATAATTTAATTCTTGTATGCAAATAATTTTTAGTGTATGTTTAAAAATAATTAAAACTTGCTAATTGAATTTTGTAAAATATAATTTATTTTCATTAACCTAATTTTTATAATTTGTACATAACTTAAAATTTTATGATAATTAGTATATAATTGTTTACATTTTCTTATTAATCTTAAAATAATAATTGTTCATATAAAAAAATTGATCTTTTAATTATTATGCTAATATTTTTGTTTATATTATTAATTATGTTTATTTTTATATGATATTTATTTTATTATTACTAACCCCATTTATATATTATGATTTATTATTATTATTATTTTTACTAACCCAATTATATTATTATTATTTATTTTTGCTTATTTATTTAATTTGCTTTAATTATTATTATTTTGTAATTGCCTCTTTTATGTAATATTGTAATAGTAATATTGAGTATTTATATTTAAATGCCATGGTTAGTAAAATAGGGAGTGTAAAATATGTTTGTATATAAAATTCAATTTAAATCACTAATTTAAAAGATAATTATTTAAAATTGTACACTCACACACGTAAGTCGATCTTTGATCGCCATCTCACTTCCTTAGGGATACCTCTCATGTTGCCTAATCAAAAGGTCAAGTAGGGTGTATAAAGCAAAGTCCCTAATTCCACATCATCTAGTCCCTAAACAGATAAAAAGATCAAGTCCGTTCGAATGTTGCCTTCGTAATGATCTTGTCCCTTTCGAATAAAGATGATAAGTCCCTTCGAATTGCTTATACACCCCACAGTTGCCTAAATAAACAGATGTCCCTTCACTTGTCCCTCACATCCAAGGTAATGACTACCTATTCCTTAATAATAGGGATAGTCTTACCACTTAAAGGATTCAAGAACAGAAAAGACTTAAACTTAGGGTAGGTTCCTCTTAGATACTTGCTCACTTTTCAAAAACATTTCAAACACTTCACACATTTCAAACAATTTTCAAAACAAAGGTTTTTTACGCATCCATACATGGATCATTATAAAACTCTTAAGAAAATTTATATTCACACACTTCACATTTCAAAAACATTTTAAAGTGAGCTAAGTAATTAAGAGCCCATGGATAACCATGGATGTAAAGGGTGCTAACACCTTCCCTTTACATAACCTACCCCCCGGACCCAAAAATCTTTTAAAAGGTCTTTCCTGTTCTTTTATGCCTTTCCTTTGGATAAAATAAAAGTCGGTGGCGACTCTTGCTATCCGCAACATAACTAAAGTCAGTTCTCCCACCGTGTTACATCATGTGAAATAAATCCTGTTTGATGATTGATTCTTGTTTAGAATGGGGTGGGGATCATTTCTGGAGAGTTAAAGAGCTTAGGGTTGCGTATTGAGTGAGATTGTAGAAATGGATGGCCGGAGAAGATGACCGGAACACGGTTCCGGTCACCTGAAAGTAATTAGGGCAGCAGATTAGGGTTTAATCATAATTAGCGTAGTTTGAATTCTGGCCCTTGGATGACGCGCGAAATCAATTCCCTCCATCCTGAGTTTGAACCTGGGCCCTTGGATTGGCTGACTTTCTCATTTTCTCATTTAAATTAATATTTATTTAATTTGATTTACACTTAATTTCTACGAATTTTAAAAAATAGCAAAATACATCAAAAAATTCTGAAAATTTTTATTAAATCTTTTAATAATTTTCAGAACCCAAAAATATTTTTATTTTTATTTTTTGCATTAAAAATTATTTTTAAATCATTTAAATGATTATTTTTAATTAGTTAATGAGAATTAATTAATTAAAAATACATTTAGGTATTTAAAAATTCCAAAAATATTCACATTGCATTTTGATACATTTAGAAGCATTATCAAACTCTTCAAACAAATTTCTTTTTGGTTCTTGACATATTTTGACATTTTTCTTTGGAATTAAAGTTCTTAGAAGTCAATATTTTTTCCCTAAATTAGAAAATTCCATTCTGCCTAAACTTGAAGAGTTTGATGATGAATCTTTTTGCATTGCATTCTTCATATCATGTAGTTTCTAGGGTAAAATTGGTTTGAATTTATCTTTCATTTTCAATTTGTTGTGCATTTTTCCTTTTGATGTGCCTCAAAACCCTAGCAAACTTGAGAAAATCATAACTCCCATTAGGTTAAGAGTTAGGTCCCCTCCTTTGGGCAGTGAACTTATGTTGGGTTAGGGTTCCTTTGATTCCATTTTCAATTTTTTATCTTGTCATTTGCTTCTGATTTTGAATTTTGCTTTGTGTCTTGTGCGTAAACCCTAATTTTTGCCTTCATTTGCATCCATCTTCCATATGCTTGTATACATGAACTTACCATGACATTTTATGCATTCACATGACTTCTAAGACATCTTAGGACACATTAGAATCATTTTTGATCATTACATCATTCATTTTCCATGTTATACCTCCATTGCATTTCATAAACTTTCATAAACTTTCATGGTTCAAAACATGCTTCATTTGCATCCTTATCCTTGTATGATCATCCACAACTCTTGACTTGTGTTTGCTTTATCTTTTAGCATCATTAACATCATTTTTATGCTTCTGACTTTGGTTTGCATCATTGCATTGCATTTCATCTCATTTTCATTTCATTTCTTGTTACTAACTTTTCAGGTGGTAAGTCATTGAGAAGTGAATTTGCCTTCACTTCTCATAACCTCTTTTCATCTCTCTTATGCATCATTGCTGCATTTTATTGGAGTGAGCTTGCTCATTCATGTCTCCTTCTCACTTTCTTTCTTCAAGCAACTTATCTTCTTAAGTGAAGTAAGTTGACTTGCTTCTTCTGCTTCTTCCTCCTTTCATCTGCTTCTTCCTTGGTAGCTTCTCTGAAGATCTTCTTGCAAGTTTCATAAACCCTAGGAACACCCAAGCATGATCACAATTAGGTTTTGATTAGTCCCCCATTTAGTTTTACCTTTGTGTCATCTTTGTGTCTTCTCTTCTCATCTCATAATCAAGGACTAAACCTTAAAGGTTTTAAGGCTTTGTGATTAAGCTTATGCCTGCATCCTTCTATTAGGATGGAGTGTATAAATTTAATCCTAAGTGTTATACCCTTAATGTGTTTAAATCTTTTAATCAATCCACTTTAATAATCATTAAGACATCAAGCTTGTAACTTGGGCCTTGCATTAGGGTTCTAATTCTTCCTTAATTGGTTAAGAAGGACTAACCCTAGTGTTAATGGACAAGTCTTCCTTAAGTTGTCTTACAAATCATAAAATTCATTTCTTAATCTTACCATTAACTAAAATCCATTTCAATAAAGGCTTTGTTTTGTCATGAGGTTAATCCCTAATCATGGATTAAGTTGAGGAGCCTTCCTCAGCTTAAATGTTTTCATCTATTATCCTTCTATTAGGATGGTGTAATGGGTCCATTAAATCCCTGATTATGGCTTAAACTCATTACTTAACACTAAAAAAAACTCCAAAAACATCTAAGTAATTACAAGTAGGTTAATGATCTTAATCCTACATCATGGTGATTAAGTGTGAGGTGTTTACTTCATACTTAAGGCATTCTCATTACCCCTAATCAGAGGGCGGATGTGATGAGTTTACTAACCCATTGGTCTAGGCTTAAGCTCATTTTCTTATGAAAAACTTCAAAAAACAATAAAAGATTGAAAATACTAAAAACAAACAATAATCGTCTCCTTCGGGATTCTTTTCTCATCACCTTCACTCACAAACGAGAACTCGCTTCTTCCGTCTAATGCAAGACAGTTTGCACCTGAGCCAGACAGGTCATACACTTGAGCATAGACAAGCAAGCAGTTCATCAGTCAATTTTTCTTTCAGTCTCTTTGAGTCGAACTACGGTGTTCTGACTTCCTCATTGCACGAAAGGATACGTAGGCATAACTTCACAGTTATCGAACAAAAGTCTCTGTATATTCCCCTCCTTCCAGCATTATTCTTTAAGCCTCATAGTCTCGAGCTTTGCATTCTTTCCTTACACTGACACTCTTTCATCTCACTTCACACTTCTTTTACACTGACACTTGCATTCTTTTCCAGCTTTTGCACACAAATAGCACTGACACTACCCCTTTAAAACACAAATCTTTCAAGCGTGGATCCCGTCGAGTACGGCGGACAATCTGGGTGATAATACCTTCCCAGGTTGTAACCAACCCCCTTTCTCAGTTTCTCTGGTTCGCAACCGTCTTATCCATCTTTTCTTAGGTTTATGCAGCATTACCTTTCCTTCGGGATAAAAATGCCTAGTTGGCGACTCTTTTCATTCCTTCCTCTTTCGCCGAGCGTTCGCGTCTGTACCTCTTCTGACTAGGTGTCAATTGGTGGGAGCGACACTTACATCAGAAGACATCAGGTGGTGCACTCAGAGCACCAAGGGAAAAGACATCATTACTAGCTGTGGGCAGTATCCCAATGTACCTTTGATTGGAGTAAAAGGTTGCATCAATTACAACCCTTTGCTTTTTAAGAGGCAATTAGGGTATGCTTTGATTCATCCCCCAAGAGGGCAAGACTTGACAGAGACCCTCTATTGTGACATCCAGCATAACTCAGCCATTGTCAGACAAGCTGCCTGGGCTTGGGACAACATTCAGACTAAGGGAACAGCTATCCTTGGCAAGTGCAACAACATAGCTTTAGCACAATATCTTGACTGGTCTCGTGTTAGGGGATGGATCACCCGTATGCCATTCACTTAGAGGATGTAACTGGACCATCAGTTGTGGAACCTGCAGCTACTGTCAGTCTAGAGGAGTTTGAGAAATTGAAGGAAAGGAATGCTCAACTCTCTGAAGCCTTGAAAAAGACCCTCTGGGAGAGGAATGACAGTCGTCTAGATAATGAGAGGTTAGAGAAGCTCCGTATTGAGCACTTGACCAAGATTGAGAAGACGAATGACTACATCAGAAAGGCTAGGGCAGGAGAGTTAGTGCTAAAGAATGCTTGCAAGGAAGCTAAGATTCAGAAGGCCAGAGCTGAGCATTACTTGGAGGAGAGTCAGGCTAAGTGGATCAGGATCACTGAAGCCCGTGCACAGGAAGATCAGAGAACCCAAGCTAAGATAGAGCAGCTGGAGGCTATTGGGAAGAAGCATCTGGCAGCCTTGTTAGCAGCACAGAAGGAGATCTCTGAGTTGAAACTCCAGGCGGGGTTGAAGAGGTCAAAGGATCAGGACAAGCATAAGAAGTTGACCAGTGCCATTGCCACCAGGAACCTCCTCATCAGGACCATTATAGAACACCCAGTAGGTCTAGTGATTGAGGCTCTCCTGAAGGAAGTCAGAAAGGATGACTTTGGACTGGATGTTTGATTTCCTTGTACTTGTATTTCCTTTGGTTGTACTTTTGATTTTGTTGTTGTATTTTGACCCACCATGGGGAGTTTATTATAATCAAACTATGTATCTTCACTCTTTTGTAATATATGGTTTGTATTATTTTGTGGGCTTAATCTCTCTTCAGCATCAGCATTTCCACGAGGTCTGGAAAGGTCAAAACCAAAGAACCAAACCAAATACCCTTGGAAGACAAATAGGCATCCTGAATTGCATACTAACATCATTTATTTGTTTTGTAGGTTCTTGTTTTGTTGTTTCTCACTTTGTTGTGGTTTCAGGAAACATTGCTCGCAGAAGAGTGTTCCCCGTCAATAAAGTGCACCGGTATCCGACAAGAAACAACCTTCCGGGATTACAAATGGATCAGGTTCAACAAGACTTGACTGAAGTGAGGGCCCAGATGGCAAATGAAAGGGTTGAGATGAGAAATCAAATGAATCAATTTATGACAGTGATGACTGGTTTAGCTCAAAGCCAGGAGAGACTGAGAGAGTTGGTCGAGCGGCAAACTCCCGAAGAACACCATCCAGGTACAGGGGTACCAGTAACAAAGATCACGTGCAGCCTCGCACTGATCCCCCTAAGTTTGGACCTCATATGAACCCAGAAATCAATGCTATAAGAAACACCCAAGGTAACACTAGAGGAAGGGTTTTGCAGGAAGACCCTCAGGAAGAACAGTTTATTGTGGTTGGGGATGGAGACGAAGTTTACGATCGTCGGTTGGATGAAATTGCAGAGAAGCTAAGGTCTCTTGAATCCCAAAACTCTCTGGGTTTTGATGTCATGGACATGGGATTGGTGGAAGGGGTTTGAATTCCTCATAAGTTCAAACCACCTTGTTTTGAAAGATATAATGGCACATCTTGCCCACGTACCCATCTTTAGTCTTTCCTGGGGAGGTTGAAAGCCTACACCATAGATGAGAAACTATGGATGTTTTACTTCGAGGATAGCTTGACAGGGGCATCCCGAGAATGGTATTCTCATTTAACCAGAGCCACAATGAGAAATTGGAAGGACTTGGCTGAAGCTTTCATCCGTCAATATCAGTATAATCTGGACATGGCTCCAAACAGGACCCTTCTGATGGGAATGTCACAGTCTTCCCGTGAAAGCTTTAGAGAGTATGCCCAAAGGTGGAGGAAATTAGCTGCTGCCGTTCAACCCCCGATGTCAGAAAGGGAGATGGCAGATATGTTCATGAATACTCTCCGGGGTACCTATATTGACAGATTGGCTGCATTTTCTTCCACCAGCTTTGCAGATGTGGTGATAGCTGGGGAGAGAATTGAGAGCTTACTGAAGATGGGAAAGATATCTGACAATGGTGCCAGTTCAAGCAATGCAAGGAAGCCATTTGTTGGGCCCCGTAGATCTGGTGAAACGAATTATGTACATATGGGAAGAGGGAGACCCCAATATTTTCCCAGATCAGTTGTTGCGTCACTATTCCTACTCCACCTCCTCAATACACTCAACAACCACAACATTTTCCTCAATAGCCAAAGTTTCCTCAACAAAGATCCTACAACAACAATAACAACAATCAACAACAACGCCCTTTTCAACAGCGACCATCTCAGATCAACAGGTTGATTGACCCTATTCCAATGTCATATGCCACATTGCTGCCACAACTCTTGAAGCTCAATCTTGTTGAGTTAAGGACATTGACTCCACCTGATCCTCAGAACCTTCTGAGAGATTACGATGTCAACGCCGGGTGTACTTTTCATTCTAATGCACCTGGTCATTCCACTGAAAAATGAAGGGCTCTGTATATGAAGGTCCAGGATCTGGTAGATTCAAAGGCCCTGAACTTTGCACCACCTCCCAATGTCATGAAAAATCCTATGCCAAGCCACAATGGGCCAAGGATTAATGCTATAGAGGAAGGCTCACCCGTGAGTTTAATAGAAAATATTGCAAGAATTCAGACACCTCTGGCAGAGGTTAAAGCTCAGCTTTTGAAATGCCAAGTGTTTCTAGGTTGTGAGGCCTGTTGTGAATCTTGCAAGGTTTCCGAGAACAGGTGTGTAAGCTTGAGGAATGGCATCAATGGCTTGATCAAAGAGGTCATTCTACAAATAACCACAACAGCTTCTACAACACCAACAACTCCTTTTACGACAACAAATGATTCTCCTACAATTGCAACAACAACTGTTCCCACAGACTCGTCTACAACTTCAGCAATCATTTCTTCCATTACTTCAACAAACAACGGTTCCATTTTATCTCCTTCTACAACTTCAACAACCACCAACAATGATGTCTCCACAGTTACTATTTATTATGACCCTACAACGGTCCCTGTCAACAACAATCACCAATTACAATCTCAGCAATAGTTTCAGCAACAACCAAGCTTCAATTAATCACCACCAACATCCACAAGAAGTCCTGTCATCATTTTCTATGATCCACAGACAATAACGGTTCCAACCTCTGCCGCAGTAAGCCCAATCACCATCATGGTGCCAGGGCCTATTCCATATGATAAAGACAATGTTATACCATGGCATTATGGTGCTGACCTTTACTACAACGGAGAAAGAGTCCTTCTGGATTCTTTAGTTCACACCCCCCAAGTGGATAATGTCGGGGGAGGTGGAGGCTTCACCCGAAGCAGACGCCTCTTCGCGTCACAAGTTTCGAGAACCAATACTGAGGCGGAGGTTGTTGCCAAAGCCAAAGGAAAAAGTGTGGCACCTGAAGAACCTGCACCAAAAGAGACCCATAAATCATCCTTCGATCTAGATGTGGATGAATTTATGAGGATAATTAAAAGAAGCGACTACAAGGTTGTGGATCAGCTCCACTAAACTCCTTCTAAGATCTCTATCTTATCCCTGTTGTTGTGTTCCGAAGCTCGTCGGGATGCACTACTTAAAGTCTTGCACGCTGCCTACGTGCCGAAGGAGATCACAGTGAATCAGCTTGAAACAGTTGTGTCTAATGTCAATACCAGCCATGGGCTAGGATTCACCAATGCTGATTTGACAACAGAAGGAAGTCACCACAACAAAGCTTTGCACGTCACCCTGGAGTGCAAAGGAGCTGTACTCTCTCATGTTCTTGTAGACACTGGGTCTTCACTCAACGTCTTGCCCAAGAAAGCTCTTGTCAAGCTCAAATATGATGGAATAGCTCTCCGACCAAGCAATTTGGTGGTCAGGGCTTTTGATGGCTCCAAGAGGTCTGTTCTTGGAGAGGTGGAGCTACCAGTGATAATCGGTCCGCAGGTCTTTCAGAATACTTTCTATGTGATGGATATTCATCCGGCCTACAGTTGTTTATTGGGTCGACCATGGATTCACGCTGCTGGCGCAGTTACGTCGACCCTTCACCAGAAATTAAAATATGAGTGGGAAGGACAGATTATCACCATTTGTGGTAAAGAAGACATATTTGTTAGCCATCTGGCTACATACAAATACATTGAGATGGATGGTGAAATCCATGAAACCGTGAGCCAGGGGTTCGAGGCTCTGAATGTCAATGAGGCGACGACTAAAGTATTTGCTGTATCCCAGGAAGATAGGATGGGTACTTCAATTGTCTCCTATCAGCAAGCCCGGAAGGTTGTTGAAGATGGAAATGCCCAAGGCTGGGGCAAGCTGCTTCCAGTGGAGAAGAAGGAGGACAGATTCGGTTTGGGTTACAAACCATTCTGACAAGATCAATTAGAGGCTGCTAAGGAGCCCAAGTTCATCAGTAGGGGGATGCTCACCCCAGATGTTGTTAACAACCTAGAAGACGAGGCGGAAAGCAACCTCAACCTGGAGACCAGGATACGTCCAAGGATCCCGAGGCATCAAGTCCTTAACTGGTCTTCCCAGGAAATTATAAGGGTTACTCCTGCAGAGTAATTATTATTTCCTGCCTTTTTTTAGCATGCATCAAGTCCTGCATCTTGCCCAAGGTGTCAGGACTCATTTTGTAATAGGGCCATATTGTAATTTTGTGCAAATGGATTATCAATGAATATCAGACATCTTTTGCAAACAAGTCTCTTTTTCGCTCACTGTCTTTTCATTTTTTTTACTTTTGTACAAAACAATAAAATGGCAATGTTTTCAAAATAATAACTTCATTTTCACTTTTTCTAAACAAGATTAAAATTGATCACTAAAATGAACCAATCTCAAACCTTAGAGAGATTACCCTCCAGATTGCACCGACAACAGCACATCTATGACCTTGTATGACTTAGACAATCCAATTAATCAAGCCGATGAAGGGGTTGAAGAAGACTATGAGTTACCTGAAGAGTTAGCCAGGTTGTTAAGGCATGAAGAGAAAGTGATTACTCCTCAGCAGGAGGAGGTTGAAACAGTTAATCTTGGTACCGAAGAGGATTTGAAAGAAGTGAAGATTGGGGCCAGTCTGCAAGCTTCAGTAAAAGAACAACTCATTGACATGCTTTGAGAATACGTTGACGTCTTTGCTTGGTCCTATCAAGACATGCCAGGTCTATATACGGATATTGTTATGCACAAGCTACCTTTGAAAGAAGATTGTCCTCCAGTGAAACAGAAGTTACATTGTACTCGTCCAGATATGGCCATGAAGATTAAGGAAGAGGTACAAAAACAGTGGGACACCGGTTTCCTTGCTGTAACTAGTTACCCGTCGTGGGTTGCTAATATTGTACCGGTGCCTAAGAAGGATGGCAAAGTACGTATGTGTGTGGATTACCGCGATCTGAACAGAGCTAGCCCGAAGGATGATTTCCCATTACCTCACATTGATGTATTGGTCGACAACACATCTCAGTTCTCGGTGTTTTCTTTTATGGATGGTGTTTCTGGGTATAATCAGATCACGATGTCACCCAAAGACATGGAGAAAACAACCTTCATCACACCTTGGGGCACATTTTGTTACAAGGTAATGCCTTTTGCGCTGAAGATTGCCGGTGCGACTTATCAACGGGCTATGGTAACATTATTCCACGACATGATCCACAAAGAAATTGAATGCTACGTGGATGATATGATTGCCAAGTCCCTTACTGAAGAAGATAATCTGGTAAATCTGCTGAAGTTGTTCAAGCGTCTGAGAAAATATCAGTTGAAGCTAAACTCCAACAAATGTACATTCGAAGTACGGTCCGGTAAACTGCTGGGATTCATCGTAAGTGAAAAAGGGATTGAAGTTGATCCTGACAAAGTCAAAGCCATTCAAGAGATGCCTGCACCTAGGACTGAAAAGGAAGTTCGGGGGTTCCTAGGTAGATTGAACTACATATCAAGGTTCATATCTCACCTCACTGCAACCTGTGAACCCCTGTTCAAATTGTTAAGAAAGGAACAAACAGTCCGATGGAATGAAGATTGTCAGAAGGCTTTTGACAAGATCAAGGAGTACCTACAAGAACCTCCGATTCTTATGCCTCCAGTTGAAGGAAGACCTCTAATTATGTACTTGACAGTATTAGAAGGATCAATGGGGTGTGTGTTGGGCCAGCATGACGAGTCTGGTCGAAAAGAGTATGCAATATACTACCTAAGCAAAAAGTTTACCGACTGTGAACAACGTTATTCACTGCTCGAGAAAACTTGATGTGCTTTAGCGTGGGCTGCTCGCCGACTAAGACAGTATATGTTGACTCATACTACCTTGTTGATTTCAAAAATGGACCCCGTCAAGTACATATTTGAGAAGCCAGCACTTACCGGAAGGGTTGCAAGATGGAAAATGATTCTGACAGAGTATGAAGTTCAGTACACATCTCAAAAGGCCATCAAAGGCAGTGTACTATCTGACTATCTGGCTGAGCAACCCATTGATGATTACCAGCCCATGATATTTGACTTCCCTGATAAAGACATCATGTTCCTAAGAGCAAAAGATCATGAAGAGCCTGTTCACACTGAAGGGCCTGACCCAGAAAAAGAGTGGACAATGATGTTTGATGGGGCTGTCAATATGAATGGTCGTGGAGTTGGTGCAGTACTCATTACACCTAAAGGAGTTCATATGCCTTTCTCGGCAAAACTCACATTTGCCTGTACTAACAACGAAGCTGAATACGAAGCCTGTATCATGGGTCTTGAGGAATCCATTGACCTTAGGATCAAGACATTAACTGTATTCGGAGATTCGACTTTGGTAATCAATCAAACCAACAGCAAATGGTACACTCACCAAGAGCATCTGATTCCATATCGTGACTACACAAGGAGATTATTGACTTTCTTCACAACAATCAAACTTGAGTACATCCCTCGAGACGAAAATCAGTTTGCAGATGCTTTAGCTACCATTTCCTCCATGATCAAGGTTCAGACTGCAAATTATGTGCCTCAAATCTCAGTATCCAGACTGACCGACCAGCGTATGTATTCTCTGTGGACATTGCTAAAGATGACAAGCCTTGGTTCCATGATATCAAATGTTTCTTACAGGATCAGACATACCCACCTGGGGCATCATCCAATGATAAGAATACATTAAGAAGGTTGGCCGGCAGTTTCTTCCTTAATGCTGATGGTTCATTATACAAGCGGAACTGTGACATGGTACTGCTTAGATGTGTTAGTAGGAAAGAAGCAGACTTGTTGATGCACGAGGTGCATGAAGGATCTTCCGGTACCCATGCTGGAGGACATGCAATGGCTAAGAAATTGTTAAGATCAGGTTACTACAGAATCACAATGGATGCAAACTGTTGTGCCTATGCCAGAAAGTGCCACAAATGCCAGATCTATGCACATAAAGTGCATGTGCCTCCAAATCCTTTGAACGTGATGTCTTCACCTTGGCCTTTTGCCACAGATTCATCCTGGTAGCCATTGATTACTTCACTAAGTGGGTCGAAGCAGGTTCGTATGCAAACGTCACCAGACAAGTGGTAGCCAGATTTCTGAAAAGAGACATCATTTGTCGATATGGAATACCCGAGCGAATCATTACTGACAATGGTTCCAATTTGAACAACAAAATGATGGCAGAATTATGTCGGTACTTCAAAATACAACATCACAACTCTTCTCCTTACAGGCCAAAGATGAATGGCGTTGTTGAGGCCATAAGTTGTTTATTTCATGCAAAAGTAGATACTAATGGTTTGTGGGGTCTTCTAATCCTAATTGAGAAAAGGAAAAGAAGCAAAGAGAATTAGAACTCAACTTACTTCCTAAGGAAGGTAAGTTGTTTCTAAAAAGGGGGAAGCCTATACAAACAAAGCACAAAGTGCTAAGGCAAACACATTTAGAAAGAATAAATAAGATGAGGAAGAAGTAGTATAAACAAGGCTTACCTCAACCTCCCTACAAAACAAAGCTTAGCTTTACAATGCATATTGAAAGCACAAAACCAGGCAAAAGCACAAGTAATGACTAAACTAGCCAAGGAATAGCACTAAGGGCTCCCTAAGGCTAAATCCTAAAAGAGAAGGATTATAAATGATAAAAGGACTTATAAATTCAGTAGCTAAATCCTATTAAAGTATTCTAATGTTATGAAATCAAATGACTACAATCTATGTCCTAATGAGGTATTAAACCCTAATGGAAATCAAGGTGAAGTTAGATGTAGAAAGTTGAATGAAAGTGCAACGAAAACACAATTTGAAAGTATAAAGAAATAAAGGAAGAAGTTGTATGTGGCTTACCTTAACCCCCTAAAAAACAAAGGCTATTACCAAAATAATTTGCATATTGGAAACAAAACAAGGCATAAAGGCAATTAAACCTTACACATATCATAGAATGGAACTATGGTTCAAAATAAGACCTAAGTCTAAAGGTGAAGGTACCTAAAGGTTATATGACTTCTAAAGTCAGTAGATACATGCTATAGGGTCCTAAGGATGATAGGATACCTCACAAGATCAAACTATGTCAAACTATGTACCAATAGTTCACACAATTTCACAAGAATGCAAGTTAGGGTTCATGAATGAAGTATGAGTGCATGAGTATCAAAGTCAGTAGTTAATGCTTCTGAATGTGGATGAATGAGAATACCATCATGGATGCAATGGTTTAAGTATATGGAGCAAGGAGAAGAAGATGTGGGAAGAAGTGTAGCAAACATCGCATAAGATCACAAAGGATGGAAGTTAAGGACGAATTCCATGTGAATATGCATGAGATGATTATGGGTCCATAGTATACAAGGTATAAGATGAAATTGGAATGCATGGATAGGCATTTATGATTCCCACATAAGTCATGTTAACATTTAGAGGAGACGAGAAACAAGTTTAGGTTAAACTAGTTTAAGTAAGGATGCATTTTGAAACACCAAAACAAACCAAATGAAGATTGTTTAAAACGTGACCCATATTGGGATTGAGGACCTAAAAGTGACCTATAAATAACTCCTAAACGTTACCAAAAAGTATCTCAAGCAAATGGCATGAATGCCATCCTAACATTTAGGGTATGGAGCAAATAAGCACATAATAGGACCTATAATCTAGGTGACATGTAAAATAGAAAAAAAGGCTTGAAAAATTATGAAATTAAATCCCTAGCATAGTGAAGTCAGTAGCTTACATAGTTTAAAAGGATTTCACAAAATTATGCACCAAAGTGCCAAAAAAAATTACTTAATTGTCAATGTAACAAGGCATGATCGCCGAAAAACAACTCCACAAAGTGGATCAAAAATGGCACCAAAATTTATGAAAAACAATTCCTAAGGAGAATAAAAATGTCACAAGTTCCAGAAATTAATCACACAAAATCCAAAATAATGCATTTTGGGACAACTTGGAATGAAAAATCCAAATTAATTACTAAAACCATCCAAATCTGGAAACAAAAATTATACAAAATTAATTAAGTGGATAAAGATAACTCATGAATGTTTCCATAATTTTATCACACCCAAAACTATTTTTAATAATTGCGACGAAACGGGAAAAAAATGGTGTTTTAAGGGAAAGTGAAAGGAAGCGAATTCTATCATTCTTAACCTAATCCCTAAGCTTCAATATCGTCACATAACATCATAAATCACAAATAAATCAAGTGCCTCAGGTGGTAGGACTCAATACGCACCTTACATTATATGATCCTAAGCCGCATACAACTAGAATGATGCATTAAAGTGGAGAAAGTCGAGATTTCTTACTTGATTGAAGTGTCGATTCTTCGTATAAAAGAAATCCAAAGACTTCATGCAAGGTCTTGTAATCTCCCATAAGCAAAATAAATGCTTATCTTCCATAATGGCTTTGTGAAGATCACCATAACCAAAATCGATTGAAATCGATCAAAAATTCATGAATGCTTACGAAGCTTAATTCTCAACAATAATTAAAATTATCAACAAAAATTCTAATTAGAATTGTCAAAGAATTAATCAAGGTATTGATTAACAAAAATTGATTAACAATTATCAAGATTTATTCTAAAATTGGAAAAAAGAATAAAAATTTAAATAACTAATGCAGGAGAAGGTACAGACAGTAAAATTGTGGTGACAATAGCTACACAAATGGCTGAAAAGCCCAACCACATTAGAAACCCGCATGATAGGGTGTGATGAGAAAAATGGATGGTGCCAATAAGAGATCCATGGAGTTTTCAGCCCAATCCAATTCGAAACCCTAATTCTTTCAGCATAACTCATGGCCTTTTCCTTCAATCTAGCCACTTCACTCCTCTTCCTCATATCTCCTTCCTCATCTACTCTCCCTTTCATCCAAAAAGTCCACGCCATCAAAAAAATAAGAAAAACCACCGTACGACTTTGCCGCCGCAACCTAATCATCATCTTGATGCTTGTCTTCATTAGCTCGCGATTTATAACACCACGGACGCACAATATCCACCGCATTGAGATTCTTCATTGACGACGGTGAATGATGCTCTCACTCGCTCATTATAACTGCATCAATCATGTCTACCACGGTCCTTCTTTCAGTTATTGCCGCCGCGACGTTATCAGTCTCATCGTCATCATCTCGTATCACCTTCAAGAATCATGACCAGAGTCAACCTCGTTGCTGAGACCTTGCTCTGGTGGTAGCAGAGGGACCGAAAGACCCTAACTTATTCTCCTTCAATTCGTCTTCAGAGTCGAATCAGATGCGATCATGAATCCAAGCACGCGAGAAAGGTACGTCTTATGGATTCCAATCTCTCCTTTGTTCCTCTTCTCCAATGCTTCTGGTAGATGTTGATGTGAACGTCGATGTTCTTGAAACGTTGTTATTGTCGCAGGTCGATCACTTATTGATAAAGACGAAAATGGTTACGATGTCGAATCCGCGAAATCGATATTTACTCAGGTTTGGTTTAAATTTGATTTCCTCCTTTCCGAAGCTTCTTTCTTCTCCGTGATTTTGAATCACGCGATGTTATGGATCGTGATAATGAGAGTGGAATGAAAGAACTTCTGAAGTTCCTTGTTGTTGTTGATAATTCTTAAAGTTTTGTTCTTGAAGAAGATTGATGAAGGTTGAAGAAAGTGAGGGACTGAAACTCAGAGTTTGTTAGAATTTATGATGCAGGTTCGAAGGTTTTGTAATGATGAAGTTTCAGAGGATTGAGGGCGATGAATTGAAGATGATGATGGAATGATTGAAGAAGGGTGAAGAATGATTGCTGAAAGATCCATTTGAAGATGGTGATGAAGGTTTAGTGTGTGAAGATTGATGAAAATTGCGAGAGTTATGAGATGAAGATGAGGATTCTCGGTTCTAAGATTGGTGAAGACGTGAAGTTTTAAGTTGAAAATTGAAGAAAATTGTGATAGAGGATCCAGTTGGTTGAAGGAGTTGAATTGTTGTGTTGATTTCTTGATTCGATCTAAGCGAGTCGAATTCCTTATTTGCTGAATTGTTTACTATTCTAAATTTTGCAGGATGCAGCTTGTCGTTTATTAATGAAGATGTGATTGATGAAGGTGTGAAGTTGGAGTTCTGAAAGTTTGATTCGATGGTGATGAAGATGCTGATCGAATGAAGATTATTGAGAGGGTTTGGAGTTTTTACTGATTGATGAAGATGATTAAGAAGAATGATGAAGAGAGTCCCGAGAAGATTGGTGAAGAGAGTTGGTTATTTAGGAGTTTTTTTTCCTGAGTTTCTATTAAGTTATCCCCAATTGACCCTGCCTTTTTCCTTCTGATATCTTTTAGTTCTTATCAGTTTTTCTGTTATATCAGTTATGGTTGTAACTTAATTTTGTAACCGATTATTAGTGTTTCTAACTGATTTTTATTTTGTTATGATTATCCGTTTGTAACTGTTTTGGCTATGATTTTCTGTTATTATGTTAGAATGGTGTAGCTGAAATCCTGCTAGCATAATCTAACGTTTTTTGACCATTCTCTAAACATATTGAATACCTATAAGTAGAGTAATCAGTTAGAGTACTCAAAGCCATAAACACATTGGTCAAAGCTAGAAAAGTTTCCATACACAGTATCCACATATAACAAATTGGAAAAATAATTGACTGAAAATAAATCCCAATTAAACTTAAAACAAAAGGGACTTGAGAATTTGATCTTAAAAAAATGGAATTGAAAAATAATTGACTGAAAATGGATCCCAATTAAACTTAAAACAAAAGGGACTTGAGAATTTGGTCTTGAAAATAATGGATTAAAATGGGGGTTTAGCATTATATACTACTCAGGGGGGTCTCAGCTGAGTCCGAGAAAAACAAGCATCCCTCATAAGTTCCTAGCTTCAAGCACTGAATCGAGAAAAATAGTACATTCGGCCCTTGGGAGATAGTACTATCGTCATACGAACAATTGCTTTAACTAAGTTCCAATGAGAGAACCAGGCCATCTTATGTGAGTTCCCAGTGGGCCCTCGGGTGCGAGTGGGTTTGCCAACAAATGTGGTCTGCCACCGTCTCCACTGGAGAGGTTTGTTTCCAATAAGGTCCTCAATGATCGGTCCCCAGATGCACATAACTATCAAGGTCGTACCCTGAAGTGGAGGAAATTCCCACACATAATATTTTTGAGACGGTCGCACTCTGGGTGTGGAACACATTGCCACTCATCATGATGATACATCATGGAAGTACAATGTTTGTCCATACTAAAGTCTAGGGTGCACTCGAGCCTTGGTATTGGGCTCCTCACTCAGTAACCCCATCCCCCAAAGAAAACCAGCACAGTCCAGATAGTCTAGTATATATATGATGCATGGAAAATAAAATACTAAAAGCGATAAATAAAGCTGTAAAGTAAACTGTAAATAAAGCATAAAGCTAAACTAAAGCACACAGCAATAAACAACTAAACACCCAAAGAAACAAAAAATGACAAGTGCTAGGATTGACTCTCAAAGGGGAAACTAGAGATTCTGGGCTCGGTCCCCAATAGAGTCACCAGTTGTTGCTCCCGGGATTTTCATCCTAGTACAAACGCAAAAGTGGCACGAAAAAGGTAGAGTCTTCAGCCAAGCATTTTTATCCCGAATGAATGGGAAAGGTAATGTTGCACAAACCAAAGGAAAAAGAAAGAACGAGGTCTTGCGAACCAAACCGACTGGGTTGGGAGTCGGTTACAAACTAGGAAGGTATTAGCACCCTAGATCATCTACCGTACCCGACGAGATACACGCTTGTTTATCTGTTTCAAAGGGTGAGAATAAAACTGCTGCTGAATAAAAACCACTACTGGAACTGGAATGAGAGAGGGAACTGGAAAAATAGAACGGAAAGGTAAGGGAAAAATGTAGGGAAAATAAAGAATATGCTCGAATGGGCCCTACCCCACTGCCTACGTATCTCATGGGAAATGAGAATCATAGTCGACGTAGTTCTCCTAACAAAGGCAGAAACTTTGTTTGTGTTTTTTATGAATTGAACTGTTTATGCCTATGCTCAGGTGTTGCAGGTTCGCCTTGAACGAGTGAGTTTACCGTCTTGTAAAGAGACAAGTCATAGCAAGTTCGCGTTTAGAGTGAAGGAGATGAGAAGATAATTCCCGTAGGAAAGACGTTTGTTGTTTGTTTATTGTCTTTTAGAAGAAGTGTTTTTTATTTTGTTGTTTGTGAAACATCCTCATGCTAAGACTTGTTCATCATGATAGATACCCTACACCTAATCCCGATATGGAATGCATGCAAATAGCCCATGGCAAAGTTTCTTGGCACATGAGAAAGCTCGAACTTTATTAAGATGTTTTTGATTTATTCTGAGATGAGAAAGAGGACTCAAATCGAGAAAGGAAAAACACTAAGGGAAACTAAGACTCACCTTAAGTTGTTTATTTAATGGAGATCATATGGTTAGTAAGGTTTTCTAATCCTAACGAGAAAAGAAGAACAAGTTCTAACTCAGTTCAAGGGATTGAGGGTGAGATTAGAACTCAAAGGTAATGAATGAAGTGAAATGCCGAAGAAGCACCAAAATGCTTATCGCAAACACAAGTTGAACTTTAAAAGGATAATGAAGAAGGTGTATGTGGGTATACATATGGCTTACCATAACCCCCTAAAACACAAAGGTTAGTTAAAAATTAATCCAAAATGATAAAAGGAAAGAGGCAATTAAGTACCAAACATGTCCTAGCATGCTTATGACTTGAACTATACTCAATCCTAAGCCTAAGGATGCCTAAAAGCTAAGCAAAACAAAAGTCAGCAGCTACAACAGCGCTTTAGCACACAATCAGCTACCAAATGCAACTAATAATGCAAAAAACCTATATCAGTTACCAAATAGCATGAAAATAGGTGTAAAAAGTGTCAAACAGAATAATACATCACACATTTTATAGCCTCTGTTTTAAAATGCAGCAGTGAAAACCAGGCAGAATTAAATCACTTTTTTTCAATGCAAATGCATGGATCCTAATGCATGAATGTAACATACTACAATCATCAATGGATGCAACATAGCTAGTATGATTATGAACATGTGAATATGCAAACAATTCACATTTTAATGCACTTTTCTATACAAAAGCAAATATATGTACATTATACAAAAATGAAACTTTAATGCAAACAAACCATGGAATGAACATGTATTCTCATGCATCCTAATCTGAAATGAACATCAACAATTGAATGCAACAAACAAACAAGCAAGAATAAATGCAAACATGTGGATTGTGCAATTTCAAGTAGCATGCAACATTTCCGATTATGCGCACAATCATCCGAAACATGCATTGATCGCAAATACAGTGCAAAACAGAATTTTAACTTATCATTAACATGCTAACAATGAAGCTCAATCATGAAAACAATATTCACAACATGTTATGCACACAAATTCAACCATTATTCCAAAAAACGGAACCGAATGAAATGTGTGTCAAAAGTTGTTGAAACTACATGCACTTGCACCGAAACAGCTCCTAAAGACTCCCCTAGATCAAATACTAAATATCCATGATGATTGGAGGGGGAATGGATAACAAAACTGCAAGAAAAAACAAGAATTTTTCATTCTGGTTCAGTGGTAATCGGTTACTACCTATGAGGTAACCGGTTACCAGTTCAAAAAACTGGATTTTCTGCAAAATTAACACACGTAACCGGCTACTACCTATGTGGTAACCGGATACTCTGAGACCAGAATAATTTTTTTTTGCATTTTCTTGTAAAAATTAGTACCAACTTATTCAAATAAGCCTTAACCTAATGCCTATAATTAAGCACGAAAAATACACCTAAATGTAGCAATCTAACACCTATTGGAACCACAAACGCGTCAAGATTCTAGCTTCTAATGAACAAATCAATTAAAGTATCATAAATCAAGAAAATGCGAAGAATACGTGAAGCGAGATGAAAAGGAATAAATTAAAAATGGAAGTGATTATGAGATTCACCAACCTACAAAGCGGAGGTTTGCTTTGGCAATTGTTGCAATGTCGAATCGATACGCAATAGAAGAGAAAACCGGAGATCCGAAGCGTCTTCTGCGAATGCGCAAAATAAATGTGGTTGATGAAAATCTTCGAAAAGCACTTCCAAAGGTGAAATAAATACCAAATTCATAGCAATTCTTCGATAATCCATGGAATCGATGCAATTGGTGGAGGCTTAGCTTCTAATTCTTCAAGTTTCAATGTAAAACTTGGAGAATTATGGAAGATGGAGCTTTGGTGATTTTGGTGAAAATGGAGAGAAAAATGAGAGAGAGATGTGAAAAAATGGTGCAAATGAAGTGTGTGTCTGTGATGTTTGGAAGGGAAAATGATTTTATATGTGTTAGGTTTTGAATTTGGTTTGGGTTAGAAATGAGGTTTGGGTGTTAGGTTTGGGACCTATGCTAGGAGTTAGTTAAAGTTAGTTGGCATATTCCTAGAATATTCCAATGGCATATTCTTAGAATATTCCTTTGGAATATTCTTGGAATATTCCTTTGGAAGGTGGTAGAAGATTCTAGAAATTTGTTAAAATGCAAAGCAATGTGAAGTGGAAGAGTGGTGAAGGTTATCCCAACTAAATTTTGAATTTTTTTTCCAAAATTGCACGTGGTAACCGGTTACTACCTAACAGGTTACCAGTTCAAAAACTAGTTTTTTCCCCCAAATTTCAACAGGTAATCGGTTAGTACCTATGAGGTAACCGGTTACTTCTACCAAACTTTGAAAATTTTCATTTTTTGTGGGAAATCTTGGATACCTGGCCTCGGTCATGCGTTCTGAGATTACTTTTCTTCTAAGACCTGATAATGGATATTATGACTGAATAACCCTTGATCACATGCCATGCGCCTTGACCAATGATTCATGGTCTATTATTTTTTATTATTTTATGCAATATGGAAGAATATGCTAAATGACACAGGAACGAAGCATAAGCCACTTGAAATCGGTAATAAATAAGAGGCAAATTTTGGGGTGTTACAAGGTTGTGTTTGTATTTTTACTAGTTAGGGGTTTGAGAGATTGTCTTGATGAATGCAAATACTGATATTTTTACTGTCAATATTACAAACTGATTTGTTGGTGCAGGTTTTGAGAGAGGGAACATGTATAAATAAACATGGGTATCTAATAACTTATAGTTTTTTCTTTGAGGGACAAATTGATGGTGTGAAAAATGAGCATCATTCTACAAACACACAATTGGGTAATGGTAGCTTGATTTCTGCAAGTTATAGTCAATCTGTATCCACAAGCATTGCTTCTAATATTGTGAGTGACGCGGCAACAATTATAGTGGATGTAAACACAGTCGTGAGAAATGGTAAGGAGACTAATCTGAATGAACAACTCATGAATGAACAACATGGGATCCCCTACATGCTGGAAATATTTCATTTATTGTGTTCACTGTTGAATGTTTCTGAACATATGGGAATGAGTCCTCGATCAAACATAATAGCATTTGATGACGATGTTCCTCTTTTTCCCTTAACTTTGATTAATTCAGCCATTGAATTGGGAGGTTCTTATTTTCGCTGACACCCTAGGTTGTTAAGCATAATTCAGAATGAATTATTCTGTAATCTTATGCAATTTGGTTTGTCAATGAGTCCACTTGTACTTTCCATGGTAAGTAGAATTGTTTTAAATTTGTATCATCATCTTCATACAGAACTCAAGTTACAGCTAGAAGCATTTTTTTCTTGTGTAGTTTTGAGGCTTGCACAAAGCAAATATGAGGCTTCATATCAACAACAGGAAGTAGCCATGGAGGCAATTGTTGACTTCTGCAGGAAAAAAGCATTCGCAGTGGAGATGTATGCTAACTTTGATTGTGACACAACTTGCAGCAATATCTTTGAAGACATTGCTAACTTGTTGTCCAAGAGTGCATTTCCTATGTGAAATTCTGGGATCAGATATGTGATGTCGAACCAGATGTTTAGACACTGAAATCCTAAACAAAAATTAATGAGCTAGTAAACTAAATAACACAGGAAATTGTTAACCCAGTTCAGTGTATATCCACACTTACATCTGGGGGCTACCAAGCCAGGAAGGAAATCTAATATAAGTAATATTAAGTATGGAGTTAAACTAATCAATTTAATCCTTCACTTAATATCTACCCAAGGCAATTTCTACCCAAGACTCTACTTAGATATGAGTTCCTACTCACTCCCCCTCAATCACACAATGATCTTTACAATGATTAATAAATTTGAAGTCACACTTCATACACACCAGCTTGATCTTACTTAATAGTTTCAATCAAGACACAATTCACTTTTTGCTTAAAAGCTCATAAAGTGACTAACAATTAAAACCTGCTTAAATATAACTAGCTTCACTAACACCCTTGACAGTCTTCTAAAATTCGTGATTTTTTCTTAAGTGTTTCAGTTTCTTAAATAGATGCTTGGTTTGTGGGCTTTTTGCAAATTATCCAGACTTTGATAAATCCCACAGTCATCTCCTTGAATTAAGGTGAGTTAGTTTGTTATCTCCTTCAATCAAGGTGAGTTAGTTTTTCTGTTTCCTTTACACTGGAATCAGATAACTAAGCTTCCTAAAGATGCGCCTTGGAGTGCTTATCCTTTTACAATTAATTCCATATATTTTCTCCTGAATTTAATCACTTCTGTTACGCATCATTTAAGTTAGATAGCAGGTTTGCGATGTCACAACATCTGGTGTGACATCCTGATGTCCTGAACTAAGTTCATAACTTTTACTTTGTTTGTCAATGTCACAACATCTGGTGTGACATCCTGATGTCCTGAACTAAGTTCATAACTTTTTGTTTGTCAAAAATTCTGCCAATTTCTAACATCTACAAACTCCCCATTTGGCTAATTTTTGGCTAACACAATCTTCTAGTTTTGTCAGAGAGCAGCGGAGTTCCTTTCTGTTGGATCATGTGAGAGCTAATAATTTGCTCCCCCTCAAACATGTATGTATACTGCCATGACTTGGCACCACAGAATTTCATTTCACCCAGTGACACTTTGATATACCATTGAAAATTCAACTTAGATCAGCAGTCAGAAATTAACATCATTGTTCAATACACTTATACACTTCTCCCCCTTGTTAGACAGAAAATTTGGGGCCAAACATTACAGAAACAGAAACAGACAAAAAAACAATCAGAAATACAAAGCAGAACAGACAATACATTTTCCACCACAAACAGCTTCACTCATACTCAGTATATTCTGTATCCTCTGTATCCTCAGACTCAGCATCAGATCCATCAACATTCCCAGCAACCTCTTCCAGCTCCAGTCTTTGAATTATGTTCTCAAGCTTCTTCTTCCTTTCATCCAGCTCTTTGCAGGTTGTCCTGAGCTCTGCAATCAGGGCTGCCTTTGATATAGGTGTCTTGACAGCAGATGTCCCACCTGGTGCTTCAACATCTGCAGCATGATGACCTAGAAACAGTTTGTAATGAAAGGACAGTGGACTCTCCCTTTTACAGACAGAATCCTTGTCAGTAAGGATTCCTGGATATTGGTTGAGAATTACTCCACAAAGCAGTGATGGGAAGGCTATTGGAAGCTTGATGGCTGAGGTTCCTACATGCTTGAGAGTCTGGTCAAAGATATATGCCCCATAATCCAACTTGGTTTGGGTGCCTACAGCATAGATAAACTTCCCAAGCCCAGTAGCTATAGATGAGGTGTGGTTGGTTGGGACCCAATTGACTGTTCCAATCCTGTGCACCATGGCATACTTCCTGGTTAACAAGCTGACAGAGAGTTTGCCTTTGACTGGCCATGACTTGACCTGGTTGGTTGTGATTATTTTGCAGACTTGATTGTCAGTCTTGCCAAGCTCATTTGGCCCATCTGATTCTCTCCCCAGGTACTGATTTATCACCCTAGGAGAAAAATCTACACATCTTCCCCTGACATATACTTTCCTGAGATCCTCAGATTTCCCATCAGCACACCCTTCTTGTAGGTTAACTATAAACTCTTTTACCAGCAGTTCATAACAAGGAGAAAATTTGGAGACAGTCTTGAATAGTCCAGCATTGGAGATTAACTCAATTACCTTAGTGCATTCCAAGGCATTGCTACCCAGCTCTCGTTCCAGAGCCACCCTTCTTTGATAGACATATTTCCACTTGCTTACACTAGAGACATGGTGGAAGGACACATTATCCAGGGGTGCCTCAGGGACAGCAGTGGCAGTCCTAGGAGGTGCTGGCCTTTTTCTGGGTTGAGATGTTGGGACATCCTCCTCAACATCAGAATCAGATGGAGTTGTGGCCTTCCTCTTCTGGGTGCTGACCTTACTCCATTGCTTTGTAGGTCCAAAAGCAGCTTTGACCTTGTCCTTCTTGGGAGTTAACTGTCTTTTCTCAGGAGTTGCATGAGCAGCTGGCTTCTTATCCTTCCTAGCCCTAAGCCTCTTGGCTATGCTAGGATTAACAGATGCTATGATCTCTGTGTCAGAGTCATCATCCAGGTTTTCAACTGGTGGAGGTTGGGAAGCCTCTTTCTCAGCAGCTTGATCATCAGGAGCTTGATCATCAGTAGCTTTATCATCAGTAGCTTGATCATTATTATTTGGGGCTTTGTCCTGGCCCTCAGTTGTTTCAACATTTCTTGGGACATCCTGTGGAGCAGGTATGTCCTCTTCAGCTTGGTTGCTTGGGTCATCTTGTGGAGCAGGCATACTGTTCAGGGGAACTGACACCCCAGGCACAACCCTTTGTTCCGCCAGGATCCTGGTTACAAGCTATTTGATTGATGCGTCCACGTAAGCAGAGGCTTTGGGAGTACTGGAAGATGAAAGGGTTCCCTTACTTTTGCTGAAGACTTGCTCCTTGGGTCTTCTCGCATGGGGAGTCCTGGGCTTTTGAGCAATGGGAATGCTTCCTCTGATAACATTTATAGGTGTAGCATCCATTGGTACTACAGATATTGGAGTTGCGTTCACTACGTCTTCTTGAATGAGACCCTAATCAATGGAGTTAGGGTTCTGATGTTGAGACATTTTTTCGATTGTAGTGGAAATGTGTAAAGGTTTGATAGATTTGGATGAGTTTAGAGATTCAGCTGTAGCATGCAAAAAGTTCAGTGGTGCTAATGAGAATGTGAGAAGCTGAAAGCACGTTTGTACATAAATAGAATCCGTTGCTATTGGAATTTTTAAGATTGGAATACAAACAGTCATTGGCCAGACTGGTGCTGCCATCTGGTGATCATGCCATACGATGTCATGAGACATGCTGGCACTTCTCCATAATTGCTATATGTCACATATGCAGATTCCCAATTTACCCCTTAGGTTTTCAAATTGGGTAGCATCCAAAGCCTTAGTAAATATGTCAGCTAATTGCAGCTCTGTGGCTACATGCTCTAATGTGATCACCTTCTCTTACACAAGGTCTCTGATGAAGTGATGTCTGATATCTATGTGCTTAGTCCTGCTGTGTTGGATAGGATTTTTGGAGATATTAATAGCACTTAAATTGTCACAGTACAATGTCATGACATCTTGTGGGACATTGTATTCTGTGAGCATTTGTTTCATCCATACCAGATGTGAACAACTTCTACCAACTGCAATATATTCAGCTTCAGCAGTGGATAAGGACACACAATTTTGTTTCTTACTGAACCAAGAAATTAAATTGTTCCCTAGAAAGAAGCATCCTCCTGATGTACTCTTTCTATCATCAGCACTTCCAGCCCAGTCAGCATCACAAAATCCAGTGAGGATTGGTTCACAACCATGAGAGTACATTATGCCATAGTCACAAGTACCATTTACATATTTCAAGATCCTCTTAACCTGGTTTAGATGGCTCACTTTTGGTTCAGCTTGATACCTTGCACACACACCTACTGCAAAAGCTATATCTGGTCTGCTAGCTGTAAGATATAGTAGACTTCCAATCATGCGTTTGTACAAGCTTTGGTCCACACTCTCACCTTTGTCATCCTTTGTCAGTTTTAAATGAGTGGGGGCAGGTGTTCTCTTGTGACTTGCATTGTCCATCCCAAACTTCTTGACAGTGTTCTTTGCATACTTGCTTTGGGATATGAACATGGAGTCCTCCATCTGTTTGATTTGTAGTCCAAGGAAGTAAGTTAGTTCTCCCACTAGGCTCATTTCAAACTCAGACTCCATTTGAGTCACAAAATGTTTAACCATCCTGTCTGAAATCCTACCAAACACTATGTCATCCACATATATCTGAGCAATCATAACCTTTCCCTCTTCATCCTTTACAAACAGGGTTTTGTCTATTCCTCATTTCCTGTATCCATGTTTAATGAGAAAGGTGGTCAGTCTTTCATACCATGCTCTGGGAGCTTGCTTTAGACCATACAGAGCCTTCCTCAGCTTATATACATGGTCTGGACAGCTTGGATCAACAAATCCCTTTGGTTTCTCCACATATACTTCCTCATTAAGGTACCCATTTAGGAAGGCACTTTTAACATCCATCTGAAATAGTTTGAACTTTAGGATGCAAGCAATTCCTAGGAGTAGTCTAATGAATTCAAGTCTTGCTACTGGTGCAAAAGTTTCATCAAAATCTACCCCCTCAATTTGTGTATATCCTTGAGCTACAAGCCTAGCCTTGTTTTTTGTAACTACTCCCTGCTCATTAGACTTGTTTTTGTACACCCACTTAGTGCCAATCACATTAATGTCATCAGGCCTAGGAACAAGATCTCATACTTCATTCCTTGTAAACTGGCCTAATTCTTCCTGCATAGCAGAGATCTAGTACTCATCATTCAGACCTTCCTTGATGTTCTTAGGTTCTATCTTTGAAACAAAGCAGGAGCCTGAGATCATCTCTCTTGATCTAGTGATGACACCACTGTTGGGATCACCAATTATCAGTTCTTTAGGATGATCTTTCTGGATTCTGATGGAGGGAGGTTTGTTGGATTGCTCTGATCTTGCCTCAGTGAAGTCAAGATTATCACTTTCTATTTCAACTTTAGTTTGATTGTCAGCAGATGTTCCAACATCATCAGCAACATCTGTCTTTGCATAGGTATCATCGATAATCACATTTATTGACTCCATTATAACCTTGGTTCTGAAGTTAAATACTCTGTAAGCTCTGCTATTTATGGAGTATCCAAGAAATATCCCTTTATCACTCTTAGGGTCCATCTTCCTTCTTTGATCCCTATCAGCCAGAATGTAGCACTTACTTCCAAATACATGAAAGTACTTGACTGTAGGTTTTCTACCCTTCCAGACTTCATAGATGGTGGATAAAGTTCCCTTTCTTAGTGTGACTCTATTGTGGATGTAGCATGCTGTGTTCATAGCTTCAGCCCAAAAATACAGGGGTAACTTCTTGGCATGAATCATGGCTCTAACTGACTCCTGAATAGTTATGTTTTTCCTTTCAACAATCCCATTCTGTTGAGGGGTGATGGGAGAAGAATACTCATGGTTGATCCCTTCTGAAGAACAGAAGTCTGAGAATTTTTTATTCTCAAACTCCTTTCCATGATCACTTCTTATTCTGACCACACAGCTTGCTTTTTCTCTTTGGATCCTATGGCACAGATCTTTAAATACCTCAAACACATCAGACTTTTCTTTGATGAAGCTTATCCAAGTATATCTTGAGAAGTCATCAACAATCACATAGGCATATCTTTTTCCACCAAGACTCTCTACCTGCATTGGTCCCATAAGGTCCATATGCAATAATTCCAAGACTTTGGAATTTGTCAGATGTTGAAGCTTTGGGTGTGACATCTTAGTTTGCTTGCCTATTTGACACTCACCACACACTTTACTTTCATCAATCTTAAGTCTTGGGATCCCTCTTACAGCCTCCATAGATATGATCTTCTTTATTCCTCTGAGATGGAGATGACCCAGTCTTTGATGCCACAACTTCACTTCTTCTTCTTTGGCTATGGAACAAGTAGATGTGAGGCTGAAATCTTGGGGTTCCCACATATAGCAGTTATCTTTTGATCTGGCTCCTCTCATGACCACTTTCTGCTCTTTATCAGAAACTATGCACTCAACTTTGGTGAAGTTGACACTGTAACCTTGGTCACATAACTGACTTATGCTGATCAAGTTAGCAGTTAATCCTTTTACCAACAGCACACCATCCTAGACTTGGTACACCTGAGCAGTCCAGGGTCCCAACTCCCTTGATTTCCCCCTTTGCTCCATCTCCAAAGGTTACATAGATGGATGAGTGTGACTTTAAGTCTACCAGCAGATTCTTTAGTCCAGTCATGTGCCTTGAGCAGCCACTGTCAAAATACCAGTCTTCCTTAGCAAATACTCTGAGAGATGTGTGTGCTATAGAGGCAACAACCTGCTTGGACCATTTGTGTCTGTTGTGAGGTTTCCTTTGATGCATCTGCCCTGGGTAGTGTCCATCTCTAGAGTTCCAAGGTTTCCTGGTGAACTTGTTCTTCTGCTTAGGCATGTACTGGTAGCTTTGATCAGTATAAAGTCTAGCTTTAGGTATCCAAATTTTCTTGGTGACCTCTGTCTTCTGCTTAGGAAGGTGCTGGGAACTCTGATTGGGGTATCCATGCAGTTTGTAGCAAAAAGGTTTGATGTGACCAAACCTTCCACAGTGATGGCATCTCCATCTTTGATATTTCTTTTTCATCATGTCTTTCTCATGATGT